>OZ010793.1:532527260-533946635 GCA_963932465.1 Maratus speciosus
GCTGTGCTGTGATTGTGATCTGACCAGAGTAGTTTGTCATGTTAGTGCTTTTCAAGATCATATTTATGGTGTTAAATGATTATTTAACAGCGGATTACTACATTATTTGTGTAATTTGAAGCTTATACAACACTAGTGAGTGAGTTTTAGATTCTTTTTATAAATTTTAGTATTTTAATGAGCCTCTGAAAAGTACATGCTTTACCATTGGCGGCCATTTAATAATGCATCTCTGTGGAGATTGTTGTAATGTTAACCTTTTTTAATTAATCTCTAACCTCTAACGTACATAATAAATGCTATAAACAGCTCCATACTGTGCTTTTTATTAACGTAAGTGTATATACTTTGCTCTGTTGCCAGTTTCAATTCAAAATATCAATTTTAAGTGTACTAAATGATGTTTTGAAAATAGTTCAAAATTGTGTTCTATGCTAACTTTTAGCTTCAAACTCCCATAGGAATAACATTGGGAGTGTGTAACTTTTATAAAATTATCAAAAATACCTATAAGAGACAGCAGACAGAAGAGGAGCAGCAATGACATTTAAAAAGTGGCCGATGTACTGGAACACGTATCGCCATTTCATTCTGATTCTACTCTACGCAAAATTGTTACAGGCGTAACAGCTAAAAAAGAAGTTAATGTTGATGAGTTGCACTTATTTGGTATGATCATCATCTCCAAAATGATAGGGAAGGATATATTTAGGTATTCGGCTAAAAGGTCAAAGAAAGTGGAGGATCTGCTGCCGCCATTTGTAGTTATAAAGATGACTTAGATATACAAATAGATCCAGCGTTCCTCTTCCAAAGAATGATGATTACTGGCACTTGTGGTGAAATGAATCTCGGAGATGTCATGCGTTATGAACCGTGTGCGTACCCTGCAGCATTATTTGAATCACCAAGTATGATGATGATGAGGAATTCAGACAAATCTCAGTTAGCTCAAGCACTAGTCAAACACATTAAAAATTTACACAATGAAAAATATGACAACGTGGAAAGTACAGAAAGGTACATATTGGATGGAGGATCTTTCTTGCGTCGCATTTCCTGGTGTAAAAAATGATACACATAAAAACATTGCTATGTCTTACGCTGATTTTATTGTTAAACAATATGGAAAACCTATCATGGTTTTTGATAATTACATTGGGTATCCAACAATCAATGATGTGGCTCACAGATGACGCTACAAAAAAAAAAAAAAAAAAAAAAAAAAAACAGTAGAGATATTAATTTTAGCCCATACGTGAATTTTATTGGAAAAGAGGAAGAGTTTCTGGACAATGAAAAAACAAGCAAGCAATGACTTCAATCATAGGCGAATTGCTTAAGAAACAAGGCTGTACTGTTCCCAACACAGATGGGGATGCCAATATAGGCATTGTTTGTGCTCCAGTCTCATCTTCAGAACATGCACATGCACATAGCACTGTAATAGGTGAAGATACCAACTTTCTGATTCTCCTTCTTTAACAGGCAAAGGATAATGGCTTCAAGCTATACTATCGCAGTGACATAAGACGAGGATCATGTTCCAAACCAGTCTATCATATCCTCAACATGCAATCTCTGTTAGGTCGTGAAAATTGCAACTTCCTTCTGTTTCTGCATGCTTTCACGGGCTGCGATACAACATCCAGAATTTTTTCGATTGGGAAATCCTCATCATTTCTCAAACAGATGAACAAGACAGAGCTCCGTTCTATTGCAAAAATATTTTGTTCAAATTCAAGCCTACATTCAGATATGGCTGAGGCTGGAATAAAAGCAATGCTTCTGTTTTATGACTGCAAGGCACTGTATTCTATAGACAAACTACGTCACCAAATGTTGGTAAGGAAAGTAACCACAGTAAAATCATTTATTACACCTGAACGTTTGCCTCCGACCGATTCTTCTACAAAATATCATAGCTATCACACAGTGGCGTGGCGTCCGGTAATCGCTGGATGCGGCGATGACCAAGCAATATTTTAAAACTCTTAATAAGCTTTTAAAACTCTACGATCCAGTTTTAGCAGAACATTTGGAGTTCATGTATAAGTGAAGGTAAGATTTAATGTTTCTTTTTTGAACATTCAACCATTAAATTTTAGAGTTAATAATTTTTCACCACAAACTTAAATAATTGCGATGACCACCGAAAATTTTCACGCCACGCCACTGCTATCACACTTACTTACAAATAAATATCGGAAGAAAGAACCAAGCCAGCAGAATGGGGCTGGTATGTAAAAAAAACACTCGTGTTACCCAATACTCTGCGAGTGACTACCAGCTACAGATTATTTACTTAATATGATTCCATGTTCTTGAAAGACAAACTGTGCTACTTTACGATGCTGATGCAAGCGTAATTGATTGCCCTGTTCTACAGCTTCTGGTGTGTGCCAAGTCAATGGATGTAACAAGAACTACCTAACTTCTAACTATAAATATGATGAAAACTATTGATACGTTTTTTTCTTCACTGGAACATTTCTGTAAAAATGAACTTAAGCAGTAATTTGTCAGAAATAGTAGACTTTTGTGTACTGTTTATCGTTTTTGACTATACTTCAAAGTTAAATTGTGAAAATAAAGCGATATATTTTCGTAAGCGATATATTCTCTGCCTTAGTTCCAGAAAATCCCCTCCGCCATTTTGAAATCCGCATATAGGGGTGTTCCCGTGCTCAGATTTTGTCTGATTTTTAGTATGCTATTAAGCAGTAGTTCCTGATTAAAAAATTCTGTAAAAAGCTTCTATTGCAATTTTGCCCATGTTCAATCACAAAATGCCTGGACTAATATGCGATTTCGATTTAAAATGCCCACTTCATTTTTCGGCTTAATTTCCTCCGTGGTAACCATGCATCGGCTGTTTTTACTGGCAACCCTTACGAGAAACACTGATGATTTGGAGAAAGTTCATTTGAATCTGCGTTAAAAAGGGGATTGGTTAATTTTAGAAGTTAATTAGCCCGTAATTCAGTTAATTACCAACTTTTTCAAAATTTTATGATTTGTTGTTTGATGTGAGGTGTTCAGCTATAAGTACCGAAAATTTCATGTCTCCAACATAATTAGGGGCTCACTTAGAAAGAATTGTTTAAAATACACATGTGGGAGCCCAAAGGGTTAAATGTACGACTTTTTCCAAAATTTTATCACTTGTTGTTTGCTGTGAGGTGTCCAGCTATAAGTACCCGAAATTTCATGTCTCCAACGTAATTAGGGGCTCACTTAGAAAGAATTGTTTAAAATACACATGTGGGAGTTACCGACATTTATTCTTCTGCGAGTTAAACCGATTAATTAAATAATAATTAATATTTCAGCTTGTAATTAAGATAGGACTTAGAAATAGGTATCAATAAAATCAGCGAGAAATTTGACATCGGGATGCCATAAAATTTAATCAAAAAATTTAATATTTAAAAAGTTAAAATTCCGTATTAAAATATGCTATTAAGAAAAACCGCAGCGTCGTCATGTCTACCTGCTTTGAAATCTTTTGAATTGAAATCTTTTTCCTTGTCTTTCCAATTAAAGAAAATAAATTTTTATCGATCGATT
Source organism: Maratus speciosus (assembly GCA_963932465.1). Taxonomy (NCBI): domain Eukaryota; kingdom Metazoa; phylum Arthropoda; class Arachnida; order Araneae; family Salticidae; genus Maratus; species Maratus speciosus. The sequence continues at coordinate 532,530,831 of OZ010793.1, forward strand.
TTTAGTGGATATTTTAACTTATACAGATCGCAGAAATGTGAACTTTATACCAAATGAAAGTAGATTTTTTTCTGCGTCTGTCTATTTCATTTACAAATTTCTCGGACCAATATTTTCTGATATAGTCCAGGAAAATTAAAGTAAATACACCTTCAACCCGAGCAAAATTGCAATAGAAGCTCTGTTAACTGATTTTTAATCCGTAACCATTACTGAGAAATATAACCAAAATCAGACAAAATCCGATCACGGGAACACCCTTAAAAACGGATTTCAAAACGGACTGAATCATATGCCGTTTTGCGTTGTTGTGCTGTTGTATAGCTTTTGGTTGAGACGGAAGACGACAGAGGGCAGCACTAAACAATTTGGACTGCAAATACTCCTTTTTTATCGAACAACTGACAACCAATAATGCTTTTGGAACAAGATAAAGTAAAGTATCTATAACTCATTCTAAACTGTATTACTACTAGACCGATCTCCTAACAGTCATCCGGTATGCGGTGAGTTTTTCAAGCTCCGGCGATGGGGAGATATATCTCCGGCCTCAGGCAAGCCCTATACTATATTTTCTTTCTACATATTAAGTCTTCCAGAACATTTTAAGCCCTACCGCATCAAAATCGGTCCGGTAATTCGCGAGATATAGTTTTTTTAAATTTCTCTACTTTTTGTTAATCCCGTTCCTCTATCTCATGTATCCGCAATTGCAACTGGCTCCGAATCGATTCCAGTGCTTATAAATGATAGTTGTGCATAACTTTCCCAGGCATCGGAACATTTTTAATAATATGCTTTAGGGAATTTTTCAGTGCAAATATCAGTATTTTTTAATAGAAGAATAAATCTAGCTTAAACGCGCGAAATTTCGCCTTATTTAAGAAGTAATTTTCTATAAGAAAATACTGGTACCGAAAAATTTCCTGGCTATAAAATTTCAGGACACGCACGACCCCTGCATTTATGGACATTTCATCACCAATTTACTTTGTTAAGGAGACTTTAAGCAAAGATATCGATATTTTTTATACATGCTGTGCTGTGATTGTGATCTGACCAGAGTAGTTTGTCATGTTAGTGCTTTTCAAGATCATATTTATGGTGTTAAATGATTATTTAACAGCGGATTACTACATTATTTGTGTAATTTGAAGCTTATACAACACTAGTGAGTGAGTTTTAGATTCTTTTTATAAATTTTAGTATTTTAATGAGCCTCTGAAAAGTACATGCTTTACCATTGGCGGCCATTTAATAATGCATCTCTGTGGAGATTGTTGTAATGTTAACCTTTTTTAATTAATCTCTAACCTCTAACGTACATAATAAATGCTATAAACAGCTCCATACTGTGCTTTTTATTAACGTAAGTGTATATACTTTGCTCTGTTGCCAGTTTCAATTCAAAATATCAATTTTAAGTGTACTAAATGATGTTTTGAAAATAGTTCAAAATTGTGTTCTATGCTAACTTTTAGCTTCAAACTCCCATAGGAATAACATTGGGAGTGTGTAACTTTTATAAAATTATCAAAAATACCTATAAGAGACAGCAGACAGAAGAGGAGCAGCAATGACATTTAAAAAGTGGCCGATGTACTGGAACACGTATCGCCATTTCATTCTGATTCTACTCTACGCAAAATTGTTACAGGCGTAACAGCTAAAAAAGAAGTTAATGTTGATGAGTTGCACTTATTTGGTATGATCATCATCTCCAAAATGATAGGGAAGGATATATTTAGGTATTCGGCTAAAAGGTCAAAGAAAGTGGAGGATCTGCTGCCGCCATTTGTAGTTATAAAGATGACTTAGATATACAAATAGATCCAGCGTTCCTCTTCCAAAGAATGATGATTACTGGCACTTGTGGTGAAATGAATCTCGGAGATGTCATGCGTTATGAACCGTGTGCGTACCCTGCAGCATTATTTGAATCACCAAGTATGATGATGATGAGGAATTCAGACAAATCTCAGTTAGCTCAAGCACTAGTCAAACACATTAAAAATTTACACAATGAAAAATATGACAACGTGGAAAGTACAGAAAGGTACATATTGGATGGAGGATCTTTCTTGCGTCGCATTTCCTGGTGTAAAAAATGATACACATAAAAACATTGCTATGTCTTACGCTGATTTTATTGTTAAACAATATGGAAAACCTATCATGGTTTTTGATAATTACATTGGGTATCCAACAATCAATGATGTGGCTCACAGATGACGCTACAAAAAAAAAAAAAAAAAAAAAAAAAAAACAGTAGAGATATTAATTTTAGCCCATACGTGAATTTTATTGGAAAAGAGGAAGAGTTTCTGGACAATGAAAAAACAAGCAAGCAATGACTTCAATCATAGGCGAATTGCTTAAGAAACAAGGCTGTACTGTTCCCAACACAGATAGGGATGCCAATATAGGCATTGTTTGTGCTCCAGTCTCATCTTCAGAACATGCACATGCACATAGCACTGTAATAGGTGAAGATACCAACTTTCTGATTCTCCTTCTTTAACAGGCAAAGGATAATGGCTTCAAGCTATACTATCGCAGTGACATAAGACGAGGATCATGTTCCAAACCAGTCTATCATATCCTCAACATGCAATCTCTGTTAGGTCGTGAAAATTGCAACTTCCTTCTGTTTCTGCATGCTTTCACGGGCTGCGATACAACATCCAGAATTTTTTCGATTGGGAAATCCTCATCATTTCTCAAACAGATGAACAAGACAGAGCTCCGTTCTATTGCAAAAATATTTTGTTCAAATTCAAGCCTACATTCAGATATGGCTGAGGCTGGAATAAAAGCAATGCTTCTGTTTTATGACTGCAAGGCACTGTATTCTATAGACAAACTACGTCACCAAATGTTGGTAAGGAAAGTAACCACAGTAAAATCATTTATTACACCTGAACGTTTGCCTCCGACCGATTCTTCTACAAAATATCATAGCTATCACACAGTGGCGTGGCGTCCGGTAATCGCTGGATGCGGCGATGACCAAGCAATATTTTAAAACTCTTAATAAGCTTTTAAAACTCTACGATCCAGTTTTAGCAGAACATTTGGAGTTCATGTATAAGTGAAGGTAAGATTTAATGTTTCTTTTTTGAACATTCAACCATTAAATTTTAGAGTTAATAATTTTTCACCACAAACTTAAATAATTGCGATGACCACCGAAAATTTTCACGCCACGCCACTGCTATCACACTTACTTACAAATAAATATCGGAAGAAAGAACCAAGCCAGCAGAATGGGGCTGGTATGTAAAAAAAACACTCGTGCTACCCAATACTCTGCGAGTGACTACCAGCTACAGATTATTTACTTAATATGATTCCATGTTCTTGAAAGACAAACTGTGCTACTTTACGATGCTGATGCAAGCGTAATTGATTGCCCTGTTCTACAGCTTCTGGTGTGTGCCAAGTCAATGGATGTAACAAGAACTACCTAACTTCTAACTATAAATATGATGAAAACTATTGATACGTTTTTTTCTTCACTGGAACATTTCTGTAAAAATGAACTTAAGCAGTAATTTGTCAGAAATAGTAGACTTTTGTGTACTGTTTATCGTTTTTGACTATACTTCAAAGTTAAATTGTGAAAATAAAGCGATATATTTTCGTAAGCGATATATTCTCTGCCTTAGTTCCAGAAAATCCCCTCCGCCATTTTGAAATCCGCATATAGGGGTGTTCCCGTGCTCAGATTTTGTCTGATTTTTAGTATGCTATTAAGCAGTAGTTCCTGATTAAAAAATTCTGTAAAAAGCTTCTATTGCAATTTTGCCCATGTTCAATCACAAAATGCCTGGACTAATATGCGATTTCGATTTAAAATGCCCACTTCATTTTTCGGCTTAATTTCCTCCGTGGTAACCATGCATCGGCTGTTTTTACTGGCAACCCTTACGAGAAACACTGATGATTTGGAGAAAGTTCATTTGAATCTGCGTTAAAAAGGGGATTGGTTAATTTTAGAAGTTAATTAGCCCGTAATTCAGTTAATTACCAACTTTTTCAAAATTTTATGATTTGTTGTTTGATGTGAGGTGTTCAGCTATAAGTACCCAAAATTTCAAATCTCTAACATGTATAGTTTCTGAGAACGGGCTCTGTGACGGACTGACAGACAGACAAAGGAGTGAGACGAATAGGGTTTCGTCAGATGAATGAAACCCTAAAAAAGGAACTAATACCCCATTCAGACAGTTATTTAAAATATTTTAGGCCACCATTTTGAAGGTGGTACACCCCCGGAATTGGAGCACCTGTTCAGATCGCAAAATTCATCTAAGATAACTCATTGAATGCCACTGTGCCTGAGATCTGAATAATGAAAAGTGTGTGCATGCACATGCATTAAAATCAGTTTGAATAGCCAATCATTTAAAACACAGCTCCAAATCCAATCAGAGTGAATGGTAGTGGCTGTATGTAGCCATAGAAAGTTCAAACACGCTGAGAAAGTTTGAGGAACTCTCTTGGTGAGTTGCACCATCTGGACAAAGTATAAGGATTTTTCATTATCCCAATCCCCATGGGAGACAACTTTTAACTTTGATTTCTTTTACATGCTTTTATGTTTAAAGGCAACCTTAAACTGGGGATTTGGAAGAATGATAAAAAAAATTCAGTTCTTTGAATAAAGCCAGTAGAAGTTTATTTTCAGATTTTTAATATGTGTTACTACGTTTCTGCATTGTTTTTATGCTAATATGTTAAAAATTGCCTTGCATACCAGATTCTGACAAAAAATTATTAGTTTCTTCCATGTTTACATTTTCATTCGAAAAAACTGCAGCCTTACCCTTAGCAGATATTTTTTAATAAAGTTATTTTCAAAACCAGTTCCAACAGAGAAAGTACCTTTGTTAAAAAATTCTGCAACCAAAATCGAAGAAGTAAAAAGGACCCTATTAAAGATCAACTTCAACTATTGTATGAAAAAAAAAATAAGTTCAAAATATTCACATTCAAACGAGAAATTTGAAAAGAACCCATCCATACATTTAACATTCGATTGGGAGTGTCTTTGCAACTGAAGAGTCCCTTAAAGCTGCCAATACTCTACCAACTGAGCTATTCTGGACAAATTTGTTGACAATATTTTGATAATGACATTTGATCTGCTATTTGAAACAGTTCAACAGAATAAATTTCAAGTAATGGAATTCCAAGTAAATATTGGATATGTAGGTACATTTTACTAATTCAGCACAGTTATTCTAATTGGTAAATAAATAATAGGAATTGTAATTTTCTAGCTTAATGGAAAAGTGTCCAGGCTGAAATGTAAACCCAAGACTTAAGCTGCCAGTGCTCTACCAACTGAGTTATGCTGGACAAATACGGTGAACACAATTCACTCAGGCAACCTTTTGATAGTAACACCTGGTCTGTTATCGGACACAGTGCAACAGAATAAATTGTAGGTAATGAAACTCCAAGTAAATGTTTGATACTTGATTACACTTTATTAATTCAATGCAATTATTCAAATTGGTAAATAAATCACTGGAGTTGTAATTTTCCCAATGAGTGAAAAGTGTCTATGCAGAAATTTCTATCAATTAGAAAAATTGCATCGAATTAATAAAGTGTAATTACATATCCAACATTTATGTGAGGTTCCATTATCTGCTATTTATTCTGTTTAACTGTCTCAGATACATACCAGATGTTATTATTGAAAGGTTGTCGGGGTGAATTGTGTCCACGTATTTGTCCAAGATAACCCATGTGGTATAGCATTGGCAACTTAAGCCAAGGACCTGAGTTTAAATCCTGGTCTAGACACTTTTTCATTCAGAATAAAGCTACAACTCTTATGATTTATTTATCAAATAGAATAATAGTCCGAAAATAACGTTTATTTGGAGTCCCATATTACCAGCGATTTATTCTTTTGAACTGTTTCTGACAACAGACCAGATATCACTATCAAAAGTTTGTCTGAGTGAATTGTGTCTACCGGATTTGCCCAGTGTAGCTCAAGTTTGTAGAGCGTTGTGAGCGAATGAGCTGGTTGAAATCACCTGAACATTTTTTCACTCAGCCGGAAAATTATGACTTATTTACAAATTAGTGTAATTGTGCTGAATTAAATGAAATGTAATTATGTATCCAATGTTTATGTGAAGTCCCATTACCTGTGATTTATTGAACTCTTTCCAATAAAGACCAGATGCCATTATCAAAAACTTATCTGAGTGAATTGTGTCCACCGGATTTGACCAGGATAGTTCAGTTGGTAGAACACTGGCAGCTTAGGCCCTGGGTTCACATCTAAGCCTGGTTACTTTTTCACTCAGTTGGAAGATTAGAACTCTTATCACTATGTATAAAATTTGGTCATGTTGCATTAATTAGAGCCCAAGCTGGTGACGGCAACATAAATGACTACGTCATCGAGTTACGAGATGAAATCATGGTGTATGACAAGATTATTAGGAGTAGATGAAGGAATGACTGGTGTGCCTCGGCATTTCTTGGTACGATATGAGCAGCAGCGGGCGCCAACTCGTCATTTTGGCGTCGATATCACGTATGATGAAATTGGTGTCAAATTAAAGGTAAAAAAAGCGTTTAAAAATATTTTGGTCTGCCTGCGAATATCCTGGTAGAAACCGCCGGCAAACTAAAATTTATAACAAAACAGGCGTCATAATGTACAATTCAAACCCAATAAACATAATATTTTACATTACATTGCACTATATATTACTTCACCATCAAATTTTAAGACGAATTAGTGATTTAGAAAAAGCTTATTAACAGTACGCGAAAAAATAACTGATTCGGCATAACTTGGTACAATCTGAGAAGTTTGGGGCGCCAATTCCCCATTTTGTCGGTACTATCATGCCATGGAGTTGCGGTATGAAATTCTGACATATTATAGATATCAATTAATACAATAAGAATATTTTTAGTCTGCCTCGTCATATCCTGGTACGAGACTAGCAAAACGGGGCGCCAACTCTCAATTTTGGCGGTATTATCACGGCATGAAATTTTGGCATGGCATATTATAGATATCGATTAGTACAATAAGAATATTTCAGTCTCGTCATATCCTGGTACGAGATTAGCAGAACGGGGCGCCAACTCTCAATTTTGGCGGATTTATCACGGTATTCGAGTTAAGGCATGAAATTTTGACGTATTATAGATATCTATTAATACAATAAGAATATTTCAGTTTGTCTCGTCATATCTTGGTATGACCTGAGCAGAGCGGGGCGCCAACTCTTAATTTTGGCGATATTATCATGTCTTCGAGTTACGGTCTGAAAATTTCCTACATTAAAGATTCCGATTACTACAATAAGAATATTTCTGTCTGCCTCGTGATATCTTGGTACGAGAAGAGTAGAGCGGGGTCGCCAATTCTCAATTTTCGCGGTATTATCACGGCATTGAGTAACGGCATGAAATTTTGGCATGGCATATTATAGATATCGATTACTACAATAAGAATATTTCAGTCTGCCTCGTGATATCTTGGTACGAGAAGAGTAAAGCGGGGGCGCCAATTCTAATTTCGGCAGTATTACCACGCCATCGAGTTACTGCATGAAATTTTGGTCTTTTTTAGATATTGATTAGTACAATAAGAATATTTCATTCTGCCTCGTGATATCTTGGTACAAGATGAGTAGAGCGGGGCGCCAAATTCTTAATTTTGAGGATATTATCACGCCATCGAGTTACGGCATGAAATTTTGGCATAATATAGATATCGATTAATACGATAAGAATATTTCAGTTTGCCTCGTCATATCTTGGTACGATATGAGCAGAGCGGGGTGCCAATTCTTAATTTTGGTGATATCACGTCATCGATTTACGACCTTAAAATTTAACACTATAAAGACAACCGATTAGTACAATAAGAATATTTCAGTCTACCTCGTGATATCTTGGTTCGAGATGTCTAAAGCGGGGCGCCAAAACTTAATTTTGGCGGTATTATCAAGCCATCGAGTTACGGTCTGAAAACGTAACACATTAAAGATACCGATTAGCACAATAAAAATATTTCAGTCTGCCTCGTCATATCTTAGTGGGAGATGAGCAGAGCGAGGTGCCAGTTCTTAATTTTGGCAGTATTATTAGCTCATCGAGTTGTGGCAGGAAATTTTGGCATATTAAAGATTCCGATTGGTACAGTAAGAATATTTCAGTCTGCCTCGTCACCAAATGCCCGCTTATCAGTCATCAACCGCGACCAATTACATACAAGGCCAGTACATAACGTTTAAAACGTCATACTGAGTGGATCATCTGTACACGGTAACTGATACTAGGTCAACACTAGATACCGGGCTTTCTCATTCATTATCATGACGACACAAATGGTGGCTGGCCGCTATCAACGACTTACAGTGAATGGTAAAAAACAATGGGCGCGCCTCTTTGTACCAATCGCTCTATGTCATTGATAACGGCCAGCTACCGTTTGTGACGTCATGATAATGAGCAAGCCCGCTGATACAAAAAATCCCATCGTTTATTGCCAATGGAGGATATTCCAAATATGGGTTCGAGGCTGAAAAAAGTCACGTGATACCGGTAATTTACCCAAAGAACATCTAACTGATAAGAAGGGAAGATACTACTGCTTTGCCTCATGAACTGTTTCATTGGCTAGCGGGGATTTACATTACACGTCTACGGAGCCTTCCCTTCTTTACGTTAGAAATTTTTACCTTGACCACGTGATCAAAACGGAGATGGAATATCCTCCATTGCCGTGTAAAGGGGATCCACTCCGTGTGACGTTTTAAAAGTCATGAATTGTATGTCGTTGGTCTCGCGTCAACGTTGTGTGTTTTAGGCTACAACTTCTAAATTCTTTAAAAGGATGTCCACAAATCAGTTTAAAAAAAGAAATGGGCGTTAAAGAACAAACTCTCAGCATTTGAGAGAGCCTCCCTTCGTGCTCTTGCTATCCCACTACGTTGCACATATGCGTTTGCCCCACCAGTGGCCGAGAGGTTTTGCTCTCGAAGCTGGTAGACGGGAAGTGCTGGGTTCGAACCCAATCGCGCCTGTCGGCCTAATCGTTCGGAGTTTTCGTGGTTTTCTTTGAACCTTGGATTTCCAAGCGTTAATGCGGATTAGTTTCCCTTAGAAAGACCCCCACGAAGGGCACCCCCCCCCCCCCCTTTGGGCCTATATCCTATATCCCTCGTGTTGATAATTGGCCGTCATAAACACAACCAACCACATATGCGTTTTTGTCCAAAATTATCTCAAATAAGTCAATGGAGGATATTCCATCTACGTTATGATCACGTGGTCAAGGTAAAAACTTCTAGTGTAAAGAAGGGAAGGCTCCGTAGACGTAATATAAATCCCCACCAGCCAGTGAAACAGTTCATGAGGAAAGCAGTAGTAACCTTCCTTCTTATCAGTTAGAAATTCTTTGGGTAAATTACCGTTACCACGTGACTCTTTTAAGTCTCGAACCCAGATTTGGAATATAGTCCATTTTATTTCTTGTATGCGCTAACTCTCATTTAGAGACACTAGCAATAGAGTGCCTCGATATGAAAGTGGTGAGATACCGGAATGGAGGATATTCCATCTGCATTTTGATCACGTGATCAAGGTAAAAACATTAGCGTAAAGAAGGGAAGGCTCCGTAGACGTGTAATGTAAATTCCCGCTAGCCAATGAAACAGTTCATCAGGCAAAGCAGTAGCATCTTCCCTTCTTATCAGTTAGAAGTTCCTTGGGTAAATTACCGGTATCACGTGACTTTTTTCAGCCTCGAACCCATATTTGGAATATCCTCCATTGATTGAGATGATTTTGGACAAAAGTAAATTGCCAAGCATCTTCGTGACCAATGGACCAACGGCATACAAGGCCAGTTTATGACTTTTAAAATGTCACACGGAGTGGATCATCTTTACACGGCGATTGGTACATAGTGGCATGCCCATCGTTATATGTCAGTCGCCGTGTAAAGATGATCCACTCCGTGTGACGCTTTAAAAGCAGTGAACCGGTAGTATATTTCGTTGGTTGCATTCCTACCCCCTCCTGCGTCCGCCATATTTAGCCACGTTTCCCACTGCAGATTGGACTGTTATCGATCAAAGTCAAATATGGTGGACCAAGAAGAGGGCGAAAGAACTCGTTTTTCCGAATCAAGGCTTTCCACAGTAAAATATTGATATGTCTGCTCCTCTTTTTTCATAGTTTTATGTTGGAAGTTTTAGGACGTGGCAATATTTTCCTGAACGTGCGGGATTAGATAAGTGCGCAAATACAATAGCCGTTTAGCTTGACGATAAAGACAGGCTTGCCAATAGACCCTTTAGAATTAGTCTGAACTTGGCGCAACACTTTTGCCTATATCAGCAGAAACGTGCAAAAGGTGAAAAACAACGGGTTTAATCCCGGCTTTAAATCCTGATTTATTCCCGGGAGTCCGCTTTCGAAAATTCTTGAGCATCGATTTATTTTTAATTTTATTTAATGATTTCAATTTTAGTTTTCTATATATTTTAAATTAATCTGGATGCCTGGTCACTCCGACAGCAACACCCTGGACAGGCGTTACCATGCTGATTTGGGTATCATCTCCGATTCTTCCAACGAACCCTTAAGTTATAGTGCCTAGAATATATAGTGTGGAAATTGGCTATCCCTGTAATACTTAAAAAGTGCTAAAATATTGTATCCCTTAAATGTGCAATGATACTGCTGCAATATGCAGATCGCAGCGACATCTGCAGGATATTTTCTACAACTGCAATGTATTGCTAATCCATACAATGTAATACTAGTAATACGAAAATCCCGCAGATGTCGCTGCAATGGACACTTGAAATTTTAGCAGCATCGTCGCACATTTAAGGGATACAAATTTTTAGCACTGTTCGGATAGCATATTTCCACACTAGGTATTCTGGACGCTGTATTTAATTTCCTATTAGTTGGGATAATTTGAAGAGACAAAAATTTCTGCAACATAACGATCACGGTTGCTCCTTCGACAGTTTACCATGTAATTCATTGGCTGTTCCGGACGGCATTGCTCACGCGCAGGGCGCATGCTCAGACATGCTTATAAGGAAAGGGCAGCTGACGTCACTGTTAGTCGAACCGAGGCTAACGAGAAAGACAGGCTACGCGGTCAGTTGGATTGATCTTTTTTTACAGACCGCTGGAGTCACGTGATGCTCGAATGCACCAATGAAGGTGTGCGAAAAGAGCATCACGTGACTCCAGCGGTCTGTAAAAAAAGAAGAATAGGACCTACCGCGGTAGCCTGTCTTTTTCGTTAGCCTCGTGGTCGAATTACTGTGGATCAGCAAGAAAAACCTGTCCGTTCTTTATAACTTGGTCTAAGTTTAACAGGTTTCTGATATGATTGGCCTACGTCGCCAAGACTATTCCTGCAATGATCGTTATGACAAAAATGTAGTTGGTAGATTGGTTGACGGAAGTGTTTGTTTGTAAACATGCCCTTTCTTTATACGGATGTTTTTGTCCAAACTATAGCGAACCTACACTGTTAAAAATAATCCTGAAAAAGTACCTCTGTTTTTAAAGGCTATCTATTTTCTGACCAATGACAACGCTACAGAAACACCTATGGAGCGTTCTCATTGGTCAACAAATAGATAGCCTTTAAAAACAGAGGTAATTTTTTACGATATTTTTAACAGTGTACATTCCAGACTTCGTGATACCCGCTTGGGAATGAGATGAGTTAAAAAGCGGCAAAAATGGCAGGATACCCGCTTGGAAATGAGATGAGTTAAAAAGCGGCAAAAATGGCAGACTCGCTAAGATGCTCGGCGATTAGCTTTAGTCCAGAATTGTCTAAAACAATCAAATATTATATTCCGTCTATCGACAATCTCATATCGAGGCGCCCTTGTCTCACTCGTCTAGGCGAGTATTATCAACGCCCCCTAGATAAGGAAGGAAGCCTTGATACACGTTACACAAACCAGGCAAAACACAGAAAGAAATTCGATGGCTCGTGGAATTATTAACTCTTATTTTCTAATAGTAATTAATAATTCCACGAGCCAAAGAAAACGAAACATGCAAGTTTTTCGAATTTTTTTTCCTTGTTTCCCTGTTTTGGGTGTAGAGTTGCAAAAAAAAAACCCCGCAGATCAGGGATGGGTGTAAACCAGGGAATTTTGGGGGATATAGGAAATTTTGCAGGAGTTTTTAAGGTAAACAGAATCATTCATTTTTCCATTTAAAATTTTTATTTTTCACTGTTCTGAAAAGTTGATAGATTTATCATTATGAATTTACTAAACTTATGATTTGGCGATTAAAGTTTGTTAGCTGTTATATCCACTATTCAGGCATACTCTACATTAATTTTTTAGAGAGTTGCATTGCATATTTTACATTAATTTCTTTTACTTTGGTTTATTTTCTTTTTGTTTATATTGGCTGATTCGTAGAATAGGGGTGATGTTTACATTCGTGTCAGGCAAAATGAATCTGTCACGCTTTATTTATCGACGATTGAAATATCAAATTATTTATGATATTTTCTCTTACTTAATATTTCTGCAATTTAAACACGTATTTCATTAGTTTTCATGTAAACCGAAGCTATTTTTCTACATTTATGTTGTTTACATTGAAAAAAATTAAGTTATTAAAAATAATAATTTAAAACATTCAGGGACGTAGCTACAGATATTTATTAGGGGGGGGGGGGGAATTCAAAAATTTCCCAACTTGAAACAAACTACTCTAATTTCCAACTCAATGATATGTGCAATGTATGTATGATAATGATAGTTATATGTAAAAAAAATCTTTTACAAAAGAAAAATGCTGAAACTAAAAACATAAAAAATCTAACTATTATCTAACTTAAGGCCGTTTAATAAAAGTTTAAATACACCTATATCACTTAGATAATTCAAATCAAAACTACATTACTTTCTATATTCCTATCTACGAATAATTCGGCATGAAAATAAAGATGAAAAATTTGGAAAATGAATAGTTAAGGAAGCTCGGGCTCATTCTTTCTGAAACTGAAAATTTTGTTTATTCATGCTTAGAAAGAAAAAAAAAACTTTTGTTTCTTTTTTCTTAAAATTAGTTATTCCATTTCAACTTATTTTAATGCTATTTGAGATCAAAATGAAGAGGAAAGAGACATCATGTTTTTATTTTCTAGTTATTAGAATAGGATGCTATTTTAAAAGAAAATTTGTGACATTTGCAGATTTATGTCTGGCATTGACGGCAACGACTAAGAACCTTGTGTAAGGAAAGGGTAGCTGACGTCACTGTTGGTCAGTAAGAAAACCTGTTCATTCATTATGACTCCATATGAACTCCGGGAATTTGGTCCCTTAACAGATCTATGATATGATTGGTCTACGTCGCCAAGTTGATTTCTGCAATGATCGCTATGATAAAAATATAGTGGTAGATTGGTTGATGGAAGTGTTTGTTTGTAAACATGCCTTATAACCGCTCTAGCGACGACATATTGCTATCGCGCCAAGGAGACCAGGAAGTTTCGTTTGTGATAGTAGGATATTTTTTAATTGGAACGTTTATTTTATTTTTCGAGATCTAATGTGAAATAACCATTTTATTTTTAGCCAACTAGCATTAGTTTAAGGTTTGTGAATTCTTTGTCTTCAATTGTGTACGAATCATAATCGCTCTTGATATGAAAATAATGTTATTTTGAAATTGTTGAGTAAGGAACAAAGTTTTGGAGAAAATAAACGACATGGATTAGAGTCAACTATTGATGGACAGGAGTAGAGAAATTAAGGTCTGGTGGATGTATGATATTTTCATAGAACAGAGAAAAAAAATGACAGATTGAGTCTGGGTGCTTTCTTTTTGTATTAATTTTGATTATTTAACTTGTTTACAGTTACAGCTCTCAGAAAATAAAACAACAAAAAATTCATATTTATTTAACTGTTTTTTTTAAAGAAAAAAAGTCTCTCATCGTAAAAGTCCTGAATATTTTTCAGATGAAAACTATACTTTGAAGATTAATTTATACAATATCGAGGTTTGGAAACATACCTCGAACTGAACGAAACCCCGGCTCGTGTTCTATAGGAACATACGACACGGGTCGCCGTTGCCTGTGGCACCAAATAGCAGGCGTGCTACGCACACTCCGTAAAATCTATTAGTTTATCTTCTACCGCCAGGGGGAGCAATATGTTTTATACGATCACTGACAACTGGCCCCCGCTACTTGCGGTGCCGTATAGCAGGCGTGAGTGCACGCGCTAAAAAATCTGTTAGTTCCACATTCGACCACCAGGAGGCGCACTCTTTTCTAAAGAAACCACTTACAGAGCGAAACGCTGGCACGTGCCTCCGCTGTCTGCGGCACCGTATAGCAGGTATGCTGCGCACGCGCTGAAAAATCCTTTAGTTCCACATTCCTTCGCCAGGGGGCTCAATATTTTTTATACTATCACTGAACACTGGTCCCCGCTACTTGCGACGCCAAGCCGTATAGCAGGCGTGGAACGCGCTACAAAATTGTTAGTTCCACATTCGACCACCAGGTTGCGCACTCTATTCTTAGGAAAACTCTGTTATACAACCTATCCGTAGATATATTAGTCGAGCCGGGCCCATAGAACTCGAGATAGGAAAGTGCCTCTGGCGGTAAAAAGTGGAAATAAAACATGTAAGGCTATTGAAAACTAAGTTGAATGAACCGAGCCCCGTTGACATCGGGCCCATAGAACCCGAGATGGGAAAGCGCCCCTTGATGGTAAAAAGTAGAACTGAAATATTGAAGACTATCGAAAACCACATTGAATGAACCAAACCTCGTTGCGATCGGGTCCATAGAAATCGATACAGGAAAGCACACCCTGGTGGAAAAAAATGGAACTAAAATATGCAAGGTTATGTTTGCATAATATGAAAGAGTGGTCAAAGGGCTGCCCAATGATATATCACATGAAGGATGTTAGAAAAATTGAGAGTGCCTCCGGGAGCGCAAGTAGGGGAAGGGGGAACGAGAGGTGCATAATATGAAAGAGTTGGTCACAGGGCTTTCCAATGACATATTACATGAGGGGTGTCGGCAAAAGTTAGAAAAGTGCCTCCCCAGTCAGGCATTGTGTGGGGGGATGTTGGATGGTAGGTGCATAATATGAAAAAGTGGTCACATGGCTTTTAAATGATATATCACATGAGGGGTGTTGGTAAAAGTTAGAAGAGTGGGGGAAGGGGGACAGGATGTGCAGAATATGAAACAATGGTCAAAGGGCTGTACATTACAATGATATATCACATGAAGGATGTCGGAAAAATAGAGAAAATGCCACCGGGGAGGGGCAAACGGGCGATACATAATATGAAACAGTGGTCACAGGCTTTCCAATGATATATCACATGAGGGTTGTCAGCGAAAGTTAGAAAAGTGCCC
The DNA here is from genome assembly GCA_963932465.1 of Maratus speciosus. NCBI lineage: Eukaryota > Metazoa > Arthropoda > Arachnida > Araneae > Salticidae > Maratus > Maratus speciosus. The sequence goes on from OZ010793.1 coordinate 532,546,282, forward strand.
TCAAGGGGGACAAAGTGGTGGGAAAAGGACGGGATGTGCAGAATATGAAAGAGTTGTCAAAGGGCTTACAATGATATATCACATGAAGGATGTCGGAAAAATTGAGAAAGAGCCCTGGGGGAGGGGAATTTGAAGGAGGTGAAAGGGAGGCTTATAATATGAAAGAGTGGTCAAAGGCCTTTGCAATGATATATCACATGAGGAGTACGGAAAATGTTTGAAACTGCACCCCCTAGAGGTCTTATTATCTCACATCCGTAATACAAACACACTATTACATCAGGGGAAGGTAAACTTTCAACTATCAAAATTTCAAACATGACAATATTTAGCTATCTAATATTATAATGTATTCTGGTTCCTCTCTCAAGATATTTTAATTAAAAGGACTACGATAGAGCATGAATTATTATTCGCCCTTCTTTCAGATATAGAAATTTCCAATACTCCAATATTTTGCTATCAACTGGTTTTTATTTTCTCTCTAATGTTTAAACTTAGACAACCACCAGTATCTTTTAATTGCATTCCACTCATTTCATTTAAAATACAATTTTTTAATTTTATTTCCTTTTAAATACATACCTTTCATTTAAAATAGTACAGGTTACATTCAAAATAGATATCTTTCACACATTGTGTGCGGGTACATTTCGCGGCGGAATTGTGCCGGGCGGGGGTATTGCGTGCAAATTTAGTTAACCCATACTAGTACGTGTCCCGCGCTCAAGTATCAATCATCAGAAAATGTGTGTGTCCCGCACACAATGTGTTAAGGGGATTCTCAAGCATATATTTTCCTCGCTCAGCAACGGGAAGCTTTCTGATGTTTCAATCACATGCACTCATTTCATTTAAAATACAAATCTTTTATTTATTTTTTCTTTTAAATACCTGAATTTAATTTAAAACGGATATTCTTTACACATTTAAGATTATTTTTCCCGCTTAACAACGGAAAGCTTTCTGACTCATTTTTGAAAATAAAACTTGATACTTGGAGATATGATTATCAAAGTAATTTGTAATCAAACAGGTTTTTCATTTTTCGATAAATGAATTACATCTTGACTTATAAGCAATTGTTGTCTTAGGATGACAATTTTTTTCTTTCTTGCACTGCCACATCTGGAAATCTAATTAAATAAAAAAGAAAAGTGCCCAGTTAAACTGATGGCATTGAGCACACAGGCTATTTACACTAACTGCATATTATACTCTTATTTCAAAGAATAATGCCCCTTGAAAAATAAATTAAGGGGGCATTAGCCCCCCTCCAGTTTCTCCTCTTTATGCTTAATCAATGAGCCTCCAAATGTCATCAGGGGAGCACCTTATCAAAATAAACTGGTAACCAAATTTAAAGCAAATCGGATATAAAAACCCATTTACCTAAATTAAGGGCATATTAGACCTGCGTCCCACCCCCCTTTATATTTAACCAATGAACTTCCAAATGTAATCAGGGAAGTGACTTATCAGGATAACACTGTTTACCAAATTTGAAGCAAATCGGATAGAGAAACTCATTTATCTAACTCTCATCTACTCATTTAAGGGGAAGGGGGGGGGGATTAGTCCCCCATTCCGCCTTTAGACTTAAACAATGAACCTTCAAATCTAATCATGGAAGCACCTTATCAGAATTAACCGGTATGCCAAATTTGAAAAAAATCTGATAATTCTGCATGAAAAACCCATTTATCCTAGTTAAGGGGGGGGGGGGCTGAATTCCCCCCTTTATACTTAACGATTGAAGCCCCAAAACTAATCAGGGAAGTGCCTTATCAGAATGAATCTAAAAATAAAATTTCAGCAAATCGGATATTTCTATCAAAAGTTATCGCATTACGTACATACATACATAACATGCAGGAACTTTAGCTCTCAGGTTTTGATAGCCTGTGAGCTAAAAAGCAAACTTTGATAGAATTTTCTTAGAAAAATTTTGTCCTAACTGAAAAATGGAAAAAACAATTTGATTATGCGGTTATCAATAACAGCACCTACCAATTTGATGCATTTGTAAATAAAAATGAATTAAAAAATGTGCCAGAAGGTAGCCAGTTTGGATTTGAGAACAGCCTCAATCTATACTAAAAAAAGAAAGTTTCGTTCTGTGTGTGAGAGCGTCTGTTTCTGCTGACTAGCGAAATCTACCGCACATACAAAGTTGAAAATTTTTGTGAGGGTAGTCTAAGTCTTCTCCTGGTGCACCTGATACAAAACAATTTTTAATTTCTAATAATTAGTTGAGTTATTAATTAAAAACGCCAATTACAAGAATGGCAAATTATTTATAATTCAATTAAAGCATAGATTTTTATCAAATCGCAGGATTCATTCTCGATCCGAGGAGACCATATGTCTAGCATTTGCGCAGCCAATGAGATGTGTTCTTGAAGCAGACCCCAATATTATTTCAAAACAACATGTGACTAAAAAGAGTAAGTAATTTTCCAGCTCTATAGAATTTTTTTTAATACCGCATTTATCAATTTGAAATTAATGCACCTATGCACAAAATGTTATGCTGAATCAAGAAATCTATAAATAACTTTTTTATTTTATAAAAAAATCAATTTTTAGAAGAAAAAAATAAATGTCTTCACAATTTGTTTATAAAGAAATTTTTGTATTTGTTATATTTGCAGGAATGGGGAGGGGAGGCAGCTACTTTTGATTAAATATCTCAATTAGTCCACATGACAGATATTATTATGATCAAATCTTTTAAATTCTTATTTGATTCTGCAACCCCCCTTAAGTAATATGTCTACAGAAAGGTTGAATAACTTAGTTTCATTCGGATATATATTTTTGTTTAGAACAGAGTGCGTTATCTGAAAGTGGATATTGGAACTAGCAGACTTTGCAGACAAAGTACGTCTGCTATGCAGTGACACAGGAAGCGGGCACATGTGTCAGAGTTTTGTTCAGAACAGAATGCACCACCCTGGCAGTGGAAAGCAGAACTAACAGATTTCTCAGTGCATGCACAACAGGTATAAAATCATATGAATTTAAGGTTGATTTAAGAATATTATCACTTGCCCGAGCAATGCTGGACAGGTCAGCTAGTTTACAATAAAAACAAATGTTCTAAAGAGCTTGTTAAGCATGTATTTCAAACCAGGCTTGCGATCGATTGGTTGCTCATGATCCTTAGCTTCCCAACAGTTATTTCTAGTTTCGTATAGTGGACTCCATTTGTATATACTATAGTTTCCTGAAACACTGTGAGTTCAGAAGTATCTTACGTGTTTTACTAATTGCATATAGAAGGGAAGAAGAAGTTTTTTATTTTAATGTGGGAATATATAATAGAGTCTTTTGTTTTGCAGGACAGAAAGGGTTAAAATTAAATGTTGGAAATATACAGTTGACTTCTTCAAATCCAAAAATGCCTAAAATTTGCACATCATTGCAAATGTAAAAAGTGAAACTTTCAGTTCAGATGTAGGGCAAAAATTCACCATTTTTAACACTTTCCAATATAGTTGAAAAGTGTTTATGACTTTGATTTGTTTGTCTGTCCATGCTCCAAACCGTGTAAATATTTTTCGATTGACATGTAATTGATATACATTATTGAGCTTTGCCATGGCATGTTTGGTATTGAAAATGGAGTGTGTAGCATGCATAATTCATTTATAAGGGCATTCAAAAGTATTCCATTATGTTAAGGTCTATGGGAAAAAAATGATTTGCAGGGTATTTCAACAGTGTTACAGAATTTTAAACATAATGAAATTTATATACATTATTGAGTTGCACTGGTACTTATAGAATACATTATCTGTAGCACAGACAGTACACATACAGGGGAACTCAAAAGTATTCTGTTATATTATGGTCTACAAAGAAAAATCGTTTGCAGTGTATTTTAATGATGTTACTCCATTTACAAATAAATAAGATTGCTATGAATTTCTGAGATGCACTAAAACATGCTTTCTGTAGAATATGGGATGTAAAGCATTTATCATTCAATTACAGAGTCATACACAAGAGCCGGTTATATAATAATCTACCAGAAAAAATTGTTCAAAGTGTATTTTAATTATGTTGAATGCTTTCAAACTTGATGGAATTGATATACATTGCTGAGCTTTACTACAAGATGCTTGCAGTAGAATATGATGTGTATCTGTATCACATTTATTGTTCATTTACACATAAAAGATTACGGATACAACTACAGTAGGTATCTGAAGTATTGTTTATTAGGGATGATTGTTGAAAGTGTGTTTTCTGTTATGGTATCTGCTTAAAGTTTAACTAAATTGTTGCACACTACATGGTGAATATAAATTCTATAGGCCATATACAAGGTTACACAAAATAATTCGTAAGCATTAGTGAGAGAGTGTGTGAATTGTTTAAAGGTGTTTTTTTTTAATTTGAGTTATGCATTTTCAAGCTCAGCTACATTTAGTTTACTCAGAGATATTTGTAGCATAAATAAAATCATATACAGTGCTATGTAAAAAACTGGATAAATGGCTGCCTATTGACAGAATTTTTGGAAGTGTGATTTCAGAAGTTTTAAATGTGCTTTTCCCTCAATTAAATTTCAGCTTAATATGCAGGTTGTATAAAAGTCTTATATGCAGGGATGCACAAAAGAATTCAAGTACATTTCCATCTTTGCTTTGGTGGAAATTGCTAAAGGTGAATTTTCAAATGTGTTATGAATTTTCTACCTAAACTAAATTTTAGCATACTATGTAGACTATACAGAGCTGCACAAAAGAATTAGAGTACCATTCTGGCTATGTGCAGCAATTGTTGAAATCTGTTCTTCAAATGTGTTAATGCATTTTCTGAAAAGTTTACTTAGGTATCTTCTTTACCTTATTAAACAACAAAGTTTTTAAAAAGTATTCTGGAAGTGTTGGAAAATGTTTCATAATCTATGCTTGATGCAGCACAATTTTTCTTTCTTGTTTAAATCTTTATGTCATTTCATACACATTTTAAAATGTAATTCTGGTTAATATGACTGAATTCATGCTTTCTCATAAAGAAAGTATAAATTTATTTCTGAAAAAATTCAAAATAGCACTGATATCAGTTGTAATCATGATCTTTTTACCAAATAATTTATGCATTAATATATCTTTTATGGTTATAAAATTTGGCTAAACGTGAAATAAAACTTTGTTTTTTGACAATTTAGATGTAAATTATTAGTGTACCTTTATGAGGTGAGTTTCATTAACTAATCGAAGAAAAATTTATAACATCATTATTATGCATATTTAGTTTTTAACTCGATTTTTACTTTTAGTATTATAATAATTTTTTAAATATTCTGAGTTTTTGTTAATTTACTCTAATATTTAATTATTTTACTGTTTACTACAGTGCCCGGTAGCAGAAAGTTCCTGACGGGTGACGTGCGTCGCAGATTTTCTTTTCCCTTTTGCAGATTTTTTTTTTCCATTGGATCTTTTTCCAACTTTATATTATGTTTAGTTCTTTATTATTTATTACTAAAACTTAAGTTTATTATTAATAAAAATGAGTAATATGCTTAAAAACATTAAAAGTAAATGATTAATTAATTAAAGGTTCATTTGTAACATTTTACCTGCAGATTATTTTCAGTCCCTGAAAGATCTGTCGCAGACACTTGGAGGATTTTCTGCTATTGGGCTACAGTGTAAGCATTAATTATGATTTCAAAGACATTATTACATTCAAATTACTATTTAAAAATGCAATTAAAGCAGTGACCAGAAATCTGCAAAATATGCACAACTTGTAGTTACAAGCCATGCAGATTTGAGGGAATCTACTGTATATCTAAATTTAAAAATACGATCGAAAATGTATCTAATTTCGATGTTGCCTTAAGACATTCTACTCTGAATTAAAATGTTTGTTATTTAAATCTCTTTCTATTCTATGCTATGATACTGAAATGCACTATATAATTATAAAGATCAATCATGAAAGAGAAAGTTAATCGAAAAAATACTGATCTAGAAAGTTCATTATAAGATTCATAGATTTCTGCTTTTCAAATGTTTTAAAATAATTTGAGTGTGAATGAAAATTAATTTTTATAACCTACCAGATATTAAAAGCTCTTTTTCCTCTTGGGTTTTATTCATTTTTTACTGAAAGAATGGATTGCAACCCTGATCTACTATACAAAAATTATTTGCAACTGTTTACTTCCATCTCTTAATCTCATCCCTTTTGAAACACTTTGCCTAAATCTAATACAGTAAAACCCGTTTTTCATTTATACGTTGTATCATTTGTACTATTACATTTATGTACGTCATTTCAGTGCAGTCTTGATTCATCCCTGTGTATTTTAATGTTGTAATGTTCTGTTTATACATCATTTCTTTCATGCTGTAACTGATTTTCTCAAAATTTTTCATGATATTTAGAGAAAGATGAAGAACAAACAACAAGTGTAACTGCTACAGGTGTTATTTCAATTTTGCGGAACAGGGAGTGGGATAAAAAGAATGGATAATGGGTGGTCTGGTCACTTAGAACCTTTTTTGCTTTCCACAATATTAGTGAGAAAACTTTCCAGGAACTTAACTCCATAAATAATGCTGTACTTAAGTCTGAAAGAGAATCAGCATGTCAGATGATGATTAAAGATTATTTTAAATAAAATCTCTTTATACATACAATAAAAAAAAGTGATGTAGGGGAGAGGGGGGGGGGGGCAGATGTAAACATGGGGCACATGTGAACAGTACATATTTCACTCAGTTAATCTGAAATAAAAAAAATACCAATATATGACGGTATTGGTACCATCTTTTGGCTGAATTTTCAGAACAATGAGCAATTTTAATTTCCGGTTGTTTGTAATTTGTTTGTTTTAGAAGATGTTAAGTAAAAAAGTCATCTAAAGTTATTGAAGTAAAAATTCATTCAAGACATTTTAAAAGTAGAATTTCAGTGTTGCATTCTTTAGTGGCATTAATTAGGTAAGTCTACAAAAAGTTTTGTTTCCTTATTTCAATTAAAAATATCTTTTTTCTTTAAGTTAGGTTTAAGTTGGTAGATGGGGCACTTATGAACAGTTCACAAGTGCCCCATTTTTCTATTTTAGATTATGAATGTATTTTTTAAGCCTGTGAATGCATTTTTTTTTTTTTTTTTTTTTTTAGTTTAAAATTTAATTACCCTTGTCAAACATTGAGCTATAAATTCAATGTTTTTAGGATTACTTCACAGTTTTAATTTACTGGAAGTTAGATAACAATTAGAAGTGGTGGCTTTCTGTAAAAATCAATATATTTGTTATTCTTTAATGATTTCCAGTTTTAAATGTATTTATTTTTTCTTAGCCCATAATAAAGTACTTGTAAGATATTTTATTTTATGAAAGTTAAATTTAGTTGGCCAAAAAAAGTGATAAGTAGTACTGTGATAATCATCAATTTTTTATATCACAATTTTACCAATTTATAAAACCACGATGCACAATTTTGTTATACACATTGCATAACATTTAGAAAAAAGTAAAAACACAATAACAAAATTATTCAATAACTTATTTAAAAGTAACACAGTTTTGCTACGCTTGACTCAAAAAGAGTAGGTATATTAGTGTATAATTTTACGAATAATTTCTTGTATCTATGTTGAAACATTTATTGATTGATTCACACAACTAGAAAGAAGGCATCTAGTTAGTTTTTATTCACAAAAAAATATTTTTGTCTTATTTATGCATGTGTTAACATGTGCCCCAGGTCTGTTCACAACTCCCCCTCCACCGGGGCACACATGAACAATATAGACAATTCTTAGAATGATGATATCAGTTAGAAATTTTTGATAAATGCATCCAAAAGTTTTACCAAAGGAACAAACAAAGTGTAAATATTCATATAAATAAATTTTTGTTGCAATAGCTCATAACAACTTTGAGAAATAGTCAAAAATGTAAAAATTGTTCACATGTGACCCCCTCTCCCCTACAAAACATATAAGGATTGATAATACTCAATTTTATTTTTCTATTTCAGAAATGACTATTTAATGTTTTTTTTTCAATGTTTTAACTTTTTTTCAATATATAGTGCATCTTGAACAACAAAAATAACAGCAAAATTAAATTTGTATGACTGCAGCATTATATTTGCACAGTCAAAGATTTTATACCTTTGGCGACTAGGGGAGATTTGGGACAGTTGATCCCTAGGGAGACTTGATCCCTAGGTCTAAAACCAAAGAAAAAATACAATTAAGTCTCTGAAACTGGAAACATTAATAAAGTGATCCCTTATCAACATATTTAGCAACATACTTTGATTCAGCCATTTTTATTTTTCTTGTAAAAGAGGAATCTCTGTTTTCTTACAATCAAACTTCTTTTTGAGTACGTAGTTTGTGTTTCATATTTTTTGCTAAATATAACTAAATTACTTAATTTTATTGATATAATATACTAACATACCTTACTCCTTAAATGTTGTTATTTAAATTCAACACAATATCTTTATTTTTGATTTAGCAACTTTTTTCCCCAAACATGCACATTAGGGACACTTGATCCCTGTTGTATGGGGAGACCTGATCCTGGGGATAGAGTCTCCCCAAACCAAAGTTAAGCTAAATTAATGTTAAATTTTATTAACTCCACCTACTTCTCGTTGTGATATTTAGATATTATCTGTATTAGTTAGAATATGGTTGCTTGATTTTAGATGGTTGACAAAGACAGAAAGTTAATATGTGGCTGCATATGATGGTTAGCAAGCACATGGTGGATGAATGCATATGTGAGACATACGTCTAACTTTGCAAAATTTTTACAGCACTTCATAAAGAATGAAAGATATTATAACCAAAACAGTAAAGTGTTAATCATAATGAATAATCATGATTAGGGATTGACTGAAGCAGCAATTTTGCCGAATACTTGAAACTTTTTTATACGCATTTTTGCATATTTTAGCTATTTTAATAAGCTTTAATTGAAATTAAATTCTCAATAATTTAATTCAGTTACACTTTTATTCTAAAATCTAATTACACAAAAACATTTAATAACTTCTTTCCACTCATAAATTCATTAACCCATAACTTATTTTTTATTATTTTATCACTAGTCAATACCCAAAAGCCAAAAATAACCTATGAAAACATTAAACTATACAAGGTCTTATTAAGGATAAGGATTGTCAGAAAAACAAAAGTTCATTCAGATAATAAGAAACAATGTTGTCATTAAACTGGTTTACTGATTGTCTAAGTCTAATTATAAACATATTGAATAGGAATGTTCTCAAAATACAAAAGGTATTATATCAATTTGAACATTTAACTATTTTCTGTCAAATTATTAATAGCATATTTATATTTTGATTAATATTTTAACATTGTGGTGGTGAAGATAAGAAATTTAAGCGATTTTGATATAATGGTTATAAAAACTATAGGGTTGGCATAGGGGTATACTTATTTGATGTGTGTATTTTCTTTAATATACACCTTAGATATACAGATATGAACTCTGATATACTTATTTGATAAGTAATGTAGAAGTACATAAAATTAAATGATAAGGGAAAGATGCGCATCTTCCTTACTTTTTTTTCTCTGTTGTAGACAGTTGTTTTGATTTCGCACCTATGTAGACTACTTTAGGAAGGAAAAAGTTTTTTAAATAAAAAATGGCCTTTGACTTGTTTTTTGTAGTGCAGCTGAACTCTGAACTCATGCACATAATATTCAAACTCATTGTTTAGCCTATTCTACTGCTAAGTAAAAGAGAATTCTTCTACTTCTAAGAAAATACTTATCTGCAATTATTCGGCCGAATACTTAAAAGTATTTGGCCGAAGTCGAATATTCGGTTTACATGCCGAATCAACTATTCGGTATTCGGTCAATCCCTAATCATGATAACCATATAAGCATTGCATTGAGAGTTTGAATTATGACAAAGAAAATGGAATAATTTTGTTAACAATATCACCGTATTACAATAGCACACTTCTCACAAATTGCAGCCTCTGGATCGTACTGCATATGGACCATTTAAAAGATATTTTAATGCAGCTGTTCAAGACTGGACGACTAAACATCCTGCTCAAAGAACAACAATTTATCAATTTGCTGACCTGATCGGAATTGCCTATCCTAAAGCCATGATGACAAATAACATAATAAATGGATTTACAATCACTGGAATATCCCTTAAACAGGAATTTCTCAAGATGATTTTTTATCATCTTTCGTCTCAAATCAACCATTAACTCCAACAAGCAGTAAAAATAATACAGTTAAACCAAACATAGTGACACCAGCAGACATACAATCCTTCCCTAAAGTTTCATTATCAAAAATGGGAAAATCTAAAAAAATGAAAAAAGGGTCTTCAAAAATTTTGACAAGCACACCAACTAAAAGACAGAATGAAGAAAAATACAAGATCGTCAACTGAATAAAAAACAAAAGTCAGGAAAAGCTCATTTCATCCCAAGAAAAAAAGTAAAAACACTAAAAGTGAAAGACCCAAATCTTCAGAAAGTTATAAAAGCAGTTATAGTGTTTATGATTCAACCGACTCAGATCCACTTGATGACAATTCTAATGAAATCATTGAAGATCCAAAATATTTGTCAATTGGTGAAAATGACTTTGTCATTGTGTGAATTCTGGAAAGAAGAAAATTAGTCATTTCACAGGAAAAATTTAAAAGAAGATTTTATCATCTGAATATGAAATCAATTTTCTAAGAAAACGAGGACTTAATTTCAACCAATTTATGTATCCAGAAAAGGTTGACAATAGTGTTGTGGATAATGATGACATTGAGAAAAAACTACCCAAACCAACCATACTCGGTGGAATTCTTCAAACTACAATAATCTTAACATTTACATTTGGTTTTTCAAGCTTTGAAAATGTTTTTGATCATTGTGTTTTTTTTTTTTCCCTTTTTACATCTTAGTCAACAATAAATTTGATTTCTACTAATTAATTTGAGTCATTTCAATGCATTTGTTTCGAGGATCAAGTCTCCCTTGGCAAGGGATCAAGTCTCCCTCCAACTGGGGAGACTTGATCCTTTTTTTTATTTTTTGGAAAACTATTTATTTTTATTTAAAAAATAATTTTTCAAAAATAAAAAAAAATACTGTAACAAGAAAGACACATGAGCCTTTAAGAATAACTGGAAACATTTTTTAAATATTTTGTTTTTCTAAAATAAAAATTAAAAACTGAAAAAGGGATCAAGTCTCCCCTACTATTTTGATTGTATGTCTTTCTCAGTTGTATGTCCTTTTAGAATGGTCCCCTGAAAGATGTATATTCGGTGCTTTACTGTATAATTTTATGTTATTTCACTTTATATTTTGCAACACTAATACAGTAAATGCTGTTTAAATGAACCATGTTCACGTCCAGCATAGCTGCTGTTTCTATAATCAAGAAAAAAAAAAAAAAAAAAAAAAAAACATTATCTACCTGAATTTAAAATTCTTGAATCAAAAATTTTAATTAATAATAATAGGTAAAAAAAAAAATAAAAAAAATCCAATAAATATTGTAAAAAAAAATAACAACATATTGAATAATACTATTATACATTTTCTGGTTCTATACACATTTTTTTCCTTAAGGAAAAAAATCAAGTAAGTTTCACAGACTATGCATTATGATTTCATTTATTAAAAAGACTAATTCAATTAACTAGTGATTCAAATAAGCAGTGATTACTGGATTTATTATCAATAAACCCCTCTTTGAAGCCAAATTCTGGCTGTGCAGTATTGTTTTGATTTATATTCGTATTACAGTTACAAGGATTAATATTGATAATTTGTTCATAAATAAGAAAGTTTTTTTATTTACAAAGTATAATTTATTATAATATATTTTTACATATTTATTTGATGTGTTTTTGATTATGTATATAAAATGATATTTCTGTATTATGAAAAAAATAAATAATTTTAGAGAACGTAGTATCAATTTAGGGTAGATGCACCAGTTTTGGCCACTTTTAGAGAAAATTTGAAATAGAAATTTTACAGTTCTTGACCGATTGAAGCATATTAAATCATAATAACATCACTCTTTAGTAAATTTAATTGTCTTTCTGTTAGCTATAATGACTTACTACAGAATATTTTAGATTGTGAGTAATAACTCATCAAGTAATTTATTCCAATTTGTACCAGTTTTGGCCACCCCTACACTAGTTTTGGAGTTTTGGCCATCTCTATGCACCAGTTTTGGCCACTCCAATATCATGTAGTTTAACAAACATTTTAATTGATAATAAGTAAAAATAAAGCATTTTTATGCAACATCTATTTTACCACACATATATTTGTTTGCTGTATTAAGAGAATTTTGCAAATTTCTTTATGAATTGATAAAAACATCAAGTAAAATGTATTACTTATGTTGATTTTAACTGAAAATTTTAATTAAAAAACAAAAAATATATTTAAATTTGTGTCATAAAAGGAACAACAGTGCCTACAGGACATAAAGATTAACTATTTAATCAGTTTTATAATTATTCATGGATTGTGGATTGTTTAGAACACTTGAATCTTCATCAAAGAGTTATATTTCTTGAAAGCATTTTCTGATTTTGATTTGATTTTCATCAAAAAGTTATAAATCATCTTTTGATTTATATTAGCTTGTGCTTTATTTATGTACCCTGCTTCTTTGCAAGTTATTTTAGGGTATGATTTCAGGAGCGAATCATACCATTTCATGCCTGGTCTTCCATCTTGAAATGGAGTTTCTATCTTGCCGGCTACAATTTTCAGGACAGAATCTTAAAAGTTGTTCCATTTTTATAGGAAATAGTATTCTGATAATATCTAAAATCCACTTTTCTAATTGATTTTTAGCTTCAATTCCTAGTATCTAGATCTACTACTTGAGATTCAACATTATTAGAGAAAAGTGGTGTCCGTTCTACAAACTTCTGATGTAAGCCAAGAACGGGTTACTCCAAAACTTTGCTAGCTTGTAGTGCTGGCATTACATTTTGAATGGCCTTAATTTTACTTCCTATATTAGAGCAGTGTTCCCTCTAGGCCATTTTTTAAGAGCACAGAATCTCTTTTAAACTTGGTAAAATGAATCCTGTTCTTTTTAAATAATGTGAAATACATTCTTACTTGTATTTAGATGTCTCTAGTAAAGATTTTCACAATATTTAGTATTTCTAAATCCTTGTGCCTGAAATACTGCAAAAATTTTGGAATGTCTTACATTTCTTTAGGAAAAATACAAGCAATTAAATCATGCTATAATTTATTGAACGTTTTAATTTATAGGTTGTAAAATCTTTCAAAATTTATGTTTTAGTTTATTTATCATATCTAAACAATTACATATCACCTCCCCTTTTGTTTTATCAAAACTAAACACAATACTATATATTTTTAGTTTTTTATAGCAATGTCCTTCTTTCTAAAGTGAATTATCTATTGGATAGAGAATAACAAAATCTCTTTTATAGAACTGCCATTAGCCTTGCTTTTTTTTATTATTATTATTGAAGCCATTACTATATAAAACAAAACTAAATTGATTTTGATTTATCCAGATGGTCTTAAATTTATTAAATGGCTAAAATTCCCTCTATAATGATAATGAATCATGTGGCCAAAAGTGGAACATAATGTTGTACCCTTTTTGGCCACCCCCATGGCCATAACTGCAGTACATATAGCAAATTTAATTCACCAGTTTTGGCCACCCCCCCATTAAACTATTAAAATAATTAATTTAAATGTAAAATTGCAGTAGTGAGAAAGCTTACCTCATAAAACCCAATAGAAATTTGTTTCAGAACAAATAGAACCCTATAAGTGCGTAATGTTGAAAGATTCTGAAAACTTGTCAGCTAAGCAAAAATCTTAATACATGTAAGCACATACTACAGTTTCACACATTTTTTTTTTTTTTGCAAGTCACATTTTATCAAAAAATAAACAAATGATATTGTAAATGATAAAAGAGAGTTTGCTTAAAGTGTAAGAATGCATATTATTTGTTAGCATCAATTCACAGGCTAAATATTGGAAAAATTGATCCAATGTGGCCAAAACTGGTGCATTTATACTTAGTGCGTTTATAAAAAAAAATTTGATTGAACTAAAAATAATACTTATTATTTATTATACACTTTGCATTTAAAAAATAATTTTTAATTGCACATTCTTATTTAATAATTATTCTATATAGCATTATTCCCAATTTCATGGTTTGCAATCTTCATATTTTTAAATCAGAGTATATAAAAACCAAAAACATTTAAAAGGAAAACTTTATTTCTATGCTATTTTTCTCAAAAAAGAATATTATACATTATAATAATATAGCATTAAATCTAAAAAACTTTTCATCTATGACATTGTATTTAATAAAGTTTTAGCAAAATATAACTTGTTGCTAACTTTTATTCCATGGGCTACATTCGCTGATACATTCTATTTTAATCATAGATTTTATTTATTTATAAAATTATGTAATTTAACTATTTTAAGTGTGTTCAAGAATATTAGAACATAAATGTCGTTTAAGTTGTGCATTAGCACATTTATATTATGACCTTACATTCTATTGTTTATGAGAGATATACAATTAAAATACAAAATAAGTTCTTTAAGATAGACACAAAATAAATATTACAGTAAACTCTCTGTAAGGCGGACTCTGTGTAAGACGGAAATCTGCCTAACTCGGAAAGATTTTCAAGTGCAGCGGATCCATAGACATAGAGTAACATTTGTCTAAGGCGGAATATTGTCTACTACGGAAAAATTTCTCGGTCCCGATTGATTCCGCATAACACAGAGTTCACCAAACGAAAGGATCCCCGAGTTTACTGTATATATAAAATGCATAAGATTTAACATGTTCCACTTTGTAAAATCATAACGCAATAAAAAAAATTCATATTTTCAAATAGATTAATTATTAAAGTGAAATTTTAAAATCAAAGTTTTACAAAAGATTTATAAATTTATACGTTCTAAGTGTTGATTCTAATTAGCTTTATAATTCATCACCTCATTCTCATTTACCATGCAACATGACGCTATACGATTTCACAAAATTGTAAATAATGTCATGTGATCAAACCATAAGTAACCCTAAAGACACCGCCAACAAGTAATGTTTTGGCGAAGATTTGGCGACAGACACTGTCTACCGGTTGCATTTTTATAGGAGAGCCTAAAATGAGCGTGGTTCCACCTAATGCGCATGCGTCAGAAGTTACCTTTTCTTGGAATTCAGGGTAGGATCCAGTGAGGGATTACCTTTGTTGGCGATAACTCGCTCGCAGTTTAGGAAATACTTGTGGTTCAAAAGAAAAGAACAGGATTGCAGTATTTGGCAATTAATCGCTTTCAATTTTGCTTTTTACGCATATTCTTTTTAATTTGAAATGAATGTCAATGTTTACTTTCTCAGAGTTTAAATTTTTTTAATGAAATTAAGTTAGTGTTTGAGTGTATTTAGCAAATATTTATTTTTCTTTTTTTCAAAGCATCTAGCGTATATTCGAAAAGTGATCAGAAAAGCACTAAAATCTGTTAAAAGAAAATTGAATCGCTATGTTTATGTGTATAAATTGTTTCATTAAGACTGAGCGATACAATGTATACTATTGTATTCATGTATACTTAGCACTATATTCATGGAACTTTTCCGTAAATATTCAGTCCTGTTTACAAAACGGGTATGAATTCACAGATTATTTCGATTTAAATTTAAGCAAACAATATGACATAAAATGCAAGCTTTTCGGTTATACATTTAAAATTATTTGCTTGCAATTCCGAAGAAATTTTATATTTAATGATTAAATTCCTATAGTATTTATTGAGTTTTGTGTTGTTTATTGTGAATTCTGTATTTGCAATAGGTTTTGTTTTCATAGTAATTCATTTTCTAATATATGTTACTAGATTTTATTTTTACATATTTGACATTTATTAATATTTATTGATTTAAGGTAATAATGGTGAATTTTAAGCAAAAAAGCTACAATTTTTAAAATCAATGTAACACCAAGATAACACTTTTATTTTTAATGCTTTCTATTCTCATTTTATGCAGAATAAAAATGAGCATGCAAATCATTTATACAGCATTCCAATTCCTTTTTAGAAAATGGAGATAATTTTAATAACACAAAATGATTAATAAAGTCTGATAATCAAGTTATGAATAGGCAGCTCATCTGTTGAGGCATAAATACTATTTTAATTTAAAACAAACAAACAAATAACTGTTGATGTGGTGTTTAAAAACATCAAATTTAGAGCAAAATTAAAAGAGAATTTAGAGAAAAAAGCAAAATTTAGATAATTTTTTTTTTCATGTTTCAATTTATGGGGTAGGTGCCCCAGTTTTGGCCACATTTAGCGAAAAATTGAAATAGAAATTTTATACTAGATTAATATTAACACAATTATTCTAATTGGTAAACAGTCGCCCAGTTGGAAATTTTCATCTAATAGAAATTTTATAGTTATTGGCGAATTGAAGCATATTAAATCATAATAACATCATTCTTTAGTAAATTTAATTGTATTTCTGTTGATTATAATAACTTTCTACAGAAGATTATAGATTGTGAGTAATTATTCATTAAATAATTTATTTCAATTTGTACCAGTTTTGCCCCCCCCCCCCCTTACACCAGTTTTGGCCACTCCAATATCATGTAGTTTAACAAACATTTTAATTGATAATAAGTCAAAATAAAGCATTTTCATGCTATATCTATTTTATCACATATATATTTGTTTGCTGTATTAAGAGAATTCTGCAAATTTCTTTATGAATTGATAAAAACATCAAATAAAATATTCTTAGGTTGATTTTAACTGAAAATTTCAATTAAAAAAACAAAAAATATATTTAATTTGATTCATAAAAGGGACAACAGTGCCTATAGGACATAAAGATTAAATATTTAATCAGTTTTATAATTATTTATGGATTGTGGATTCTTTAAAACACTTGAATCTTCACCAAAGACTTATGTTTCTTGAAACCATTTTCTGATTTTGTTTTGATTTATATTACCTTGTGCCTTATTTATGTATTCTGCTTCTTTGCAAGTTATTTTAGGGATTTCCCAATTTTCTGGACAGAATCTTACAGTTGTTCCATTTTTATAGGAAATAGTAGTATCCTGACAATATCTAAAATCTATTTGTCTAATTGATTTTTAATTTCAATTCCTAGTACGTAGATCTACTACTTGAAATTCGCCATTATTAGTAGAGAAACATTGTCCCCGAAATCTTGCAAAAATTATGGAACTTCTTCATTTCTTTAGGAAAAATACAAGAAATCATGCTGTAATTTTATTGAATTTTTTAACTTATAATTTGTAAAATCTTTCAAAAATTTTTTTAGTTTATTTATCATATATCACATATCACCCTCCACCCCCCCCCCTTTGGTTTTATCAATACTAAACATAATACTATATTTTCTGCAGCAATATCATTCCTTAGTGACTAGCACAGTATACTTCTTTCTAAAGTGAATTATCTATTGAGTAGAGAAAACAAAATCTCTGATAGAACTGCCATTAGACTTGCTTTATTATTATTGAAGCCATACTATATAAAACAAAACTAAATTGATTGTTTTATCCAGATGTTCATAAATTTATTTAATGGCTAAAATTCCCACTTTAATGAAATATGTGACCAAAAGTGGAACATATGTTGTAACCTTTATGGCCACTTCCATGCCCATAATTAGTACATATAGCAAATTTAAAGCACCAGTTTTGGCCACCCCCTATTTAAAGTGTTAAAATAATTACTTTAAATCTGAAATTGCAATAGAGAGAAAGCTTACCTCTTTAAACCTAATATGTAGTAATTTGTTTCAGAACAAATAGAATCCGATGAGTGCCTAATATTGAACGATTCTGAAAACTTGTCAGCTAAGCAAAAAATCTTAATGCATGTGAGTAGGGAGGAATGGGACTCTTTTTACAAAAATAAGAAAATCAACTGTTTAACACAAAAACAGAAATTTCAATACATAGTATACAAAATGAAACACTTTCTAATGTCCTTGAACAATATAGAAACATAATTTGCAGGAACAATTTCATAAATAAAGAAATTGTAAATTTCAAAATGTTTCCCAAACCTTCCCAGTAACAGGAGGTATGGGACACCTATAAAACAATGTATGATAAGGCACAAATAATCCAGTGTTGGCTATATATACAGTCTAACAAAGATTGTAGGTTGATAATGTCTGTTCTACAATATCAAATTCCATTACCTTCATGACTAGAAGGAAAATTCAGGATTGTCAGTCAGAGATGACATTAAAAATACATCTGTTTAATTTATTTACATTTTGAAGTAAATGAATATATTTATAATGTTGTAATTAATATACTACCGTCGAAAAATATTTGCATATTAGCAATTTACATTCATCTTATTACAAAGAAGAAATTAGACATGTCCCATTCCTCCCTCTACCTTCTTTTATGTTAAACTTCTTGTATAAACAAAAATGCTGCTTTTAAGCATAGCTTAAATTAGGGATAATATACAGTATAATGTTCCATAAATGGGGAAACTATTACATCTACGCATAAACAAGTCATTAATATACAAAAAAATAAAAAGTATATGAAGCAAATTTGCTTTTGATTCTTGAAATAATCTTTTTCTTTATACAATTGAAAGCTTATGCAGATCAGCTACTTTTTTCAGCTGAAGCTTGGGTACCATTGCTTCATCTAATGTGTGATTGATGAAATGATTAAAATGATACATAAAGTGAAAAACCTACTGTCCCATTCCACCCCACTCTCCCCTACACACTACAGTTTCACACACTTATTTTTTTACAAGTCACATTTTATCAAAAAATAAACAAATGATATTGTAACTGATAAAAGAGTGTTTGCTTAAGGTTTAAGAATGCATATTATTTGTTAGCATCAATTCATAGCCTAAATATTAGACAAATTGATCCAATGTGGCCAAAACTGGAGCATCTACCCTATTTTAATTATGTAATGTATAGCATTGACAATTCAGGCATTTGTCCAGCCTTTCCTTCTTGTTTTTCTGAAATTGTAAACAGCTTTTTACATTTGCGAATTTAAAATTATCGTTATATTCAGATTCTTGATTACATATTTTTAAGAAGACATGTGTATATAAAAAATACATACATTTTCTTTATATATGTAAAAGTAACGTCAGATTTTACCATTAAATGAGAAAGGTTCAGTTTGGGGATGGAAAAGTTTTGCGAAAGGCCTGTTTTAACATAAATAATTTTATGAAGGGTCTTATTTTAAGTAAAAAGTTGTGTGAAGGGATTAACATGAATGTCACAATTTGCATATTCTTGACATTTATTTATCAGTTATTAAGCCTAATTTGCATATTTTTCAATGGTGTAATGTTTACATCACTATCAACTTTAAAATAGTTGCCACAGAATTGACGTAATGTTTTTCTAGACTAGATTTTTATGCTGATTTCAAAAATGCAGTCTGTTTTCTTATGTCATGTCTAGTTTTTGAGTAAGATGAATTTCTACTTTTGCACGACATTAACACAGGTTTGATATAAGATGCTTTGTAGAGGTGTGTAATTCATTGACAAGAAGGTGAACAGGGTCAGATTCATATCAAAGACTTAAACAAAAATTTATATAATCGAAAAAAAAATAAGTAGTAGAATCTATCCTGACTAGTTGAAGTTTATCATACAAAGTATATCATAAAAAGCTATTTCTGGCTTTTTTGACCAAAAACTAAATTTTCACTTTTTAAAAAAACTAGACGTGATAAAAGAAAAAAAACAAGATTTGAAATCAGCTCAAAAAACTGGTTTAGAAACATATTAGCATACTCGTGTGGCAGAAATATTTGAACGTCAAGAAACATTATTAGAAAAACATGAAAAATATGCAAATTAGGTACAATATTTCACAGTCACATGTCAGTATAATCTCAGGAACAACGTTTTTGTGAAGCAAATTAGGTAGTAATCATAACAAAAAACCCTGTCTGATATTGCTTTATATCTTAAATTTGCAAATAATTGTATAAAATTTACTAAATTTGCATAAATTGAAATATGCAAATATCTCTCTAACTTGACGTGCTGGAGTAAACCTAAATCTAAATTAAGAATCAGCACAAAAAACCACATAAAAAACAACTAATTTCTGTATTAGGTCAGAGCAAAAGTTCAAATTTGTTGACCAGTGTAATTAATGTCAGTGATTTATATTTTAATTCATCTTAATTTTTAAAAATGAAATTGTTTTTACTAGTTTAGGGACTAAAAAAACAATTTAAGTTCAAATCTGATTTTCATTTTATTAGAAATAAGGATATTTCAACATCAAAGTAAGTATTGTTTCTAATTTACACACACAATACACAAAAACTGCTATTGAAAAGGGGGGTGGGGGGTGGATATGCTATTGGCGACATTTTTTTTTTTTTTTTTCAATATTTGCTTCCAGTTAACAAAGAAGTTCTGAAAAAAAAATTTTTTTTGGTTCTGTCTTAAAGCAAAGGTAAAACACAATGAAAAATTAACTTTGTTGATAAAAAATTCAATTTTTAGAAAAACAATAGTGAGTACCATTTTTTTTTTTTTTTTTTTTTTAATAAATAGTTTTAAAGATCTTAATGGGTTTCGAAAGTTAAGAAAAAGCATATTTTCTCTGATTTTTTCTATATATAATAAATAATTTTATTCAAAATTTTAAGCATATAAAAGAGCAACATTTGAACAATATTTTATAAAATTTACATTAAAAAATTTGGAAAATTCAGCTGGTGGGACCTGGTTTCCAGAGACTCCTTAAAAAAGTGTCCTTGTGGTGGTCATGATAACTCATGATAGCTTTATCTGAAATTAAAAATCCAAATTTTTTCTGTTAGTAGATTAGTATAGCTCGTGATTGAACAAAGAATTTAAATAAAAATTGAAATTTGAATTTTTGGCAGTGTTGTATGCAAAACAGTGCAATTTACACTATGTATAGCCTTGTAAAATTGGTTGTAATTTGGAAAAAGGAGAAACCTTCATTCAATCACTAGCCAATCCTATTTTGAAGAAGTGCGCAAAATTTCAATAAGATTGGTGCATTACTTTTTGAGAAATCGTGTCGACCAATTTCAAAAGTACAGTAGAACCTCTTTTATACGAAACACTTTTAACCACAACTCTCGGTTAACCGAAATCCATTTTTAAAGTTTTTTGTTTTTAACTATCGCATTCCTTGTGTGCAAAATCCATTTTTAAAGCTTTGCAAGCAGTCCTTTCTGAACGACGAGTAGGGGAGGAATGGGTACTTTTTAGAAAAATAAGAAAATCAACTTATAGAATACAAAATGAAACACTTTCTAATGTCCTTGAACAATATGGAAACATAATTTGCAGAAACAATTTTATAAATAAAGAAAATGTAAATTTTAAAATGTGTCCCATACCTCCCCACTAACAGGGAGGTACGGGATAGCTATAAAACAATGTAAGGCACAAATAGTCTAGTGTTGTCTATATATACAGTCTAACGAAGATTGTAGGTTGATAATGTCTGTGCTACAATATCAAATTACAGTACCTTCATCACTGGAAGGAAAATTCAGGATTGTCAGTGAGAGACGACATTAAAAAATCATCCATTCGTAATTTATTTACATTTTGAAGTAAATTAATATATTTATAATGTTGCAATTAACATACTACCCTCTAAAAATATTTGCATACTAGCAATTTACATTCATCTTATTAAAAAGAAGGAATTAGACATGTCCCATTCCTACCTTTGCTGGCATGTCCCATTCCTCCTTCTACCTTCTTTTATGTTACACTTCTTGTATAAACAAAAATGCTGCTTTTAGGCATAGTTTAAATCATAGATAAAATACAGTATAATGTTCCATAAATAGGGAAACTGTTACATCGACGCATAAATAAGTCATTAATATACAGAAAGTACAGTAGAACCTCTTTTAACCGAAACTCTCGATTAACCGAAATCCATTTTTGAAGGGGTTTTTTTTTACTATCACATTCATTTTGAAAACTTTTTTTTTTTTTTCAAATTACCATATTCTATGTGTGCAAGTGGTCCTTTCCAAACTACGAGTACATATAAATATTTTTGATCCCTTTTCTTAGAGTTCCTTTGAATTTAACTTGAGCTTCCGTAAGCTGCGGAGTGGAACGAAGAAAACAAACAAATTAGCAATTCTGAAGCTTTTGAATGTTTTGCAAAAGGTTTGGCATGGCTAAAGCAGCATAAAGACTGTGATACTAGTAAACTAATAATATTAAAAAACCGTGATAGAGCTTCAACGCAAAGGCAATCGAAACTGCGACAAACAAAACATTTTTTCAAACCCTGGCGATATATGTAAAAGGTACTTAATTTCAAAATTAAAATTCAGGTAATTTCTTCTTATTTCTATTTTGCTATTACTTTATTTTTATTAAGCACTTGTTACCATAATAAGAAATATTGCATTTATTTCTTCTTCATCTTAAAATTGAAGCATTCTCGATTATCCGAAAATTTTGATTTTCCGAAAGAGGGTCGGTCCCAATTACTTTGAATAATCGAGGTGTAATAATCGAATAATCGAGTATATGAAGCAAATTTGCTTTTGGTTCTTGAAATAATATTTTTCCTTATGCAATCGCAAGCTTATGCAGATCAGCTACTTTTTTCAACTGAAGATTGGTGTACCATTTCTTCATCTAGGGTGTGATTTGTGAAATGTTTAGAATGAAATTAAAAATATTTATTCAATATATACAGAACAAGATCGCGATGCATACATCGAAAAATACATCCGCACACTTAAAGGTAGTGCTCAACCCGACAACACAAACATAAAGTTATGGGACTCATCGATTGGCGACACAGGACCTCTTCTGCAGCTGCAAAGTCATCCTCTGGTGAGAGCTCCAAAGTCGCTGGGTCCACGAAAGGGTTCGAACAGCTAGGATCTTTATATCGACCAGACGCAGCAGATGGAAAGCTGAGAGAAACTTGGCAGAATCTAGGGACGAGAATTCTAAAGAGAAAAACCTGCTGTCCCATTCCACCTCACTCTCTCCTACATATAAATATTTTCGTTCTCCTTTCCTAGAGTTCCTTTGAATTTAACTTGATCTCCCGTAAGCTGTGGATTGGGACGAAGAAAACGAACGAATTAGCAATTCTGAAACTTTTGAATGTTTTGCAAAATGTTTGGGATGGCTGGAGCAGCAGAAAGACTGTGATACTGGTGAACTAATAATATTAAAAACTCTGTGATAGAGCTTCAAAGCAAAGGCAATCGAAACTGCAACAAACAAAACATTTTTTTCATACTCTTGTGATATATGTAAAAGGTACTTAATTTCAAAGTTAAAATTCAGGTAATTAATTCTTGTTTCTATTTTGGCATTGCTTTATTTTTAATATGAAATATTGCATATATTTCTCCTTAATCTTAAAACTGAAGCATTCTCGATTATCAGAAAATTTCGATTTTTGGAAAGATGGTCAATCCCAATTACTTCGGATAATCGTGGTTCTACTGTAGTGTTTTTAGATAAATACACCTGCATCGCTTCCAGCCGGCCTTGCCTAATGAGGGGAATTTCCAAAAGCTCTCTGTCCTAGAGTTTTACTTCAATTGAATTGAAACTTTGGAAGTATATTCTAGATGTATTGTACTATTAGATAAAAGAAAATAAAAAATAAATGGATTTTTTGAAATTTTCAAACTTATGTAACCCTCTAAGCTGAGGGGGGGGGGGGGGGATAAAATTTCACTGGGTAGGGGCTAGTAGGCTTATATATGACAGATTTATTTATTTTTTCCTATTGAGGCACAAATAAGGGAGAAGATTTTTTTTAATGAAAATTTTAAACTTTCTGTGCTGGAAGAGTGGAGCATAAATTTGAGGAGAGAGACATCACTAAGTCAACGCTAACTGCACCGCCACCCCCTTTCTATTTTTAGTATCAAAATTTCAAGTATCAATACTTAGCTCTAATTTGATCCTGTTCCAATGTCAAGATATGTCACTTAAAAGTCTAGGGGTGACGGGAAGGGGTGGGGTGGGCTGCTGAGATTTTGAATATTGAAATTCCAAATGTAGAAATATCACTCATTTTGCTCTATCTGTTATTTCAATTCTGATATCCAGAATTTCAATTAGAATGGTGAAAGGAATATGAAGTGGAAAGGGGGGGGGAGACTTTTGGAATGACAAACATTCACCACTCTTTTCGAATAGTAATTTTTACCTTCTTTATGGCAGAAATTCTGCATTTAAATTAAGCAACAATTTTTATTCAGAAGCAGGGCCGAAACTAGGGTGTGCAGAGGGAGCATGTGCCCCGGGTGCCAGAACGAAAGCCAAAGGGGCTTCATGAAGTTAAATGAAAGCCAAATGGAGTTTTTGTTTGTTGTTTCATACAAAAATGTATATGAAATGAAAAGAAACTCGCAAGCTAATGTTAAACCTATGGGAGCATACTTTTCAAATTTGTGAAAGTGAAAGTAACTGTATATAACTATATATATATATCTGCAACCAAAATCGAAAAAGTAAACACTAACCTGGTTAGAATTCAATCTCTGCTATTCTAAGCAAGAACAAAAAATCATTTAAAACTAGTAACATGCAAGGAAGAAATTTTAAAAAGAACGCTGCCATAGGATTAACATTAGCGATCCAGTTTCTTCACGTGATAAGTGTAGGCTCTTAACACTCATGCTAATGTTAATCCTATGGGAGCATTGTTTACATATTTCTTGCTAGCATTTTAATTATTATTAAAGGATTTTTTTAAGGGTATTTTCTTTTTTTTTGCACAGGGTACCTGCCGTCGATAACTTTTATTGTGAGAGAGGAGGGGGGGGGGGGGGTGCCAAAATCCATGTTATTAGGAGGTATTAATTAATAACTCCTCAAACGGCTCAATAAAAAAAAGCAATTTTTCCGAAAACCGTAAACTGCTTTTGATTTGGACCCTTGCAGCGAGGCTAGATTTGAAGAATAGCAATACAAATAACCCCGACTTTAATTTAAAATCGCAGACAACTGATTTTTCTATTTTCCACTAATCACCAAATATCAAAATAACTATTTGAGATATTGATTTGAAATTCATAATATGTGTGTTGAAAAATTTTGTGTATCCGAAAATCTAACTTTTTTTTATAATCGGCTGGTATTTTTTCTTAATTTTTGCACAAAACTTAATCAGACATGAAAGGAATTATGCAGACGAGGGATAATCTTTCAATTTCAATAAAATTTGTTTTGCTGGCCCATCCATTCATTTACTTTCTGAAGGGAAGAAAATTGACAATGGGTGAAATTAATAACAAAAGGAAATAAATTATTTTTTGGTAATGGCCGATAATTAAGAGAACTGATTAAGATTCAGATTTGAATTTAAAGTTAAGAAGAAAAAACATCTGTCAGCCATTATTGTGTTGTGCTTTTAATAACTTCTAATTATCAGAAAACTATAGTTCTTTATTAATACAGTCAAGGATCTATAATCCGCACTCCCGTAATCCGCAATTTCCTATAATTCGCATTGCTTAATGAATGTAAACAATTAAACAAATTTACAAATTATTGATCCAAAAATGATTTTTTAAAAGAAATATCTGAAAAATTTAAATATAAAAGTGAATACAATCAATTTTTTAATACAAGAATTTGAAAAATGCTAATTTTGAGATAGCATATTAAATTAATTATTATATATCATATTTATAATAGTGTCCAAATGACATATAATCCATAATACTCCATAATCTGCAATATTCCATAATCTGCACAACCTTTGGTCCCAACTTGTGCGGATTAAAGAACTTTGCCTGTAATTGCATTAATGTAAAGGGGGTTCAATTTCAGTCATAAATTAAAAATTGCGTTAATGATAAACTATCAACATTTTTGAACAATTTCGAAGCATTCTTTAACACTCTAATTAAGATATAGAATTGGTAAGCATCAGTAGAAAAATATCTTACATAGGTGAAATATATTTAAAGTATGCTTTCCTAAATATACACTTCAGTTACTGTTTTCAAACAGTAACAACACATTCTTTTCTCAGGTTTTGTGGGCCTGAATTCAATGAAAATTGTTTCATTCAACCTTTAGTTACAATTAAAAGTGTTTTCCTAAATTTAGAATTCAGTTGTCACTATTTTCGAACAGTAATATCATCATCTTTTCTGGAGTTCTATGGGACAGATTTCAACTGGAATTGATTCATTCAATTTAGAATACATTCACTTATAGTTTTTAGTTCCACCTTCCACCACCAAGGGATACATTCTGATCTCGGGTTCTATAGGCCCGATTTCAATGAGAAATGGCTCATTAAACTTGGTTTTCATTTGATTCATTTCATTTCAGTTTTTAGTTCCACTGCCAAGGTGTGCATTCTTATCTCAGGTTTTGTATCCGTGATTTCAACATTGTTTGGCTCATAATTTGAAGAGAATGCTCCCATAGGTTTAACATTAGCTTGCAAGTTTCTTTGTATTTCATATAGATATATATATATGTATGAAACGACAAACAAAATCTTCATTTGACACCTCTTTCGTCATTTGTTCTGGCAATTGTTTTGATTGTCCTACCATTTTAGGTAGCTTTCTTTACAAAAAGCTACCTATTGCAGCCGTTCGGAGGAAAGCGATTTCAAAAAATTTTGGTATATTTTCATCGATCATGACCCCCAGACCCCGAAACCACCCTCCGTTCAAAATTGATATATATATATATATATATATATATATATATATATATATATATATATATATATATATATATATATATATCAATATATATATATATATATATATCTGACCTATGTCACACTGTAACTCTCGTATTTATGAACCGATTTGGATGTAATTCGGTGTGTACATAGTACATACCAATGTCTCGACCGAGTTCGTTGGCTAGCTTCATCCGCCGTTTTGTTTCAAAATGGCGGCCATTTAAAAATTTAAAAAAAAATTTAAATTTAAAATATGGTACCAAAAAATTGAAAATGGAAAAATATTTTTTTTTATGTATTTGACCTTTATACAAAGACTCCGTAGCAGTTTTTGTTTCGTCTATATCTTAAAAAATGGCTGAGTTATAGCATTTTGAATTTCTAGCGAAGCTGACATTTTGAAACGAACTGAATTTTGTCACGCGATAAAAGGCGTATTTATGAACCGATTTGGATGTAACTTCGTTTATAGATAGTGCAGACGAATGTCTCGACCGAGTTCGTTGGCCAGCTTCATCCGCAATTTTATTTAAAAATGGCGGCCATTTAGAATTTTAAGAAAAATTTAAATTTGAAATGTGGTACCAAAAAATTGAAAATTGAAAAAATATTTTTTTCTTATGTGTTTGACTTCGATAAAAAGATTCGGGAGCAGTTTTTGTTTCGTCTATATCTTAAAAAATGGCTGAGTTATAGCATTTTGAATTTCTAGCGTGGCTGACATTTTGAAACGCCCTGATATTTGTCACGCGATAATAGGCGTATTTATGAACAGATTTGAATGTAACTTGGTCTGTACATAGTACATACCAATGTTTCGACCGAGATTGTTGGCCAGCTTCATTCGCCATCTTGTTTCAAAAGAGTTGCCATTTAAAAAAAAAAGAAAATGTAATTTAAAATTTTAAATGAGGTATTAAAAAATTGGAAAATAAAAAAGTTTTTTTTATGTGTTTGGCCTTGATACAAAGATTCTGGAGCAGTTTTTGTTTCTGAAAATTTGTTCTTTTGTTTATATCTTAAAACGTGGTTGAATTATAGCACTTTGAATTTCTATCATGGCTAACACTTTGAAACGATCTTGTATTTGTCTGGCGATACCACACGTATTCGCCTATTTCGATGGAAGAAGGCCTGTGGATAGTATACATCAATATCTCGACCAAGTTCGCTGGCCAGCTTCATCAGCCATCTTGTTTCAAAATGGCGGCCATTAAATTAAAAATATATATATTTAAAGTGAGGTGTAAAAAAATTAGAAATTGAAAAAGGTTTCTTTCTTAAGTATTTGACCTTGATATAAGGATTCAGGAGCATTTTTTGTTTGTCTTTATTTTAAAAAATGGCTTAGATATAGCAGTTTCAATTTCTAACGTGGGTGACATTTTGAAAAATCTGATTTTTTGCCTGCGACAGCACTCGTATGTATCAACCGATTTCGATGTGAGTGAGCATGTGCACAGCAATTACTAAGGTCTCGACCAAGTTCACTGGTTAGCCTCATCCACTATGTTGTCTTAAAATGGTTAAGCTTTAATGGTTAAACTTTAAGAAATCGCCGAATTTGGCAGCGAAATATAAGTTACTTTAAATAAAAGCAGCTTGGATAAAGCTGACTAATTTTGCGAAATTCTCACTCATAATGATTTAGTATTGATAAAAATTAGTATTGAATCTCCTACATTCGGTTTCCACTTAATTGAGCTTCGTGTGTTTGAATAATATAAGTTGGCTTTTTTAAAATAAGGAATATGAAAGCTACCTCTTCCTCCCGGCACTGGCCGGAAGGACTTTTTAGTTCCCCATTTCACCACCAGAGGAACACATTCTTATTTTGGGTACTATGGGTCCATGGTCGAAACTAGGAAGGGGCAAAGGTGACATGTTGCCTGGGCGCCAGAGCAAAAGGCTCCGAATGAAGATTTTGTTTGTAGTTTCATACAAAAATGTATATACAGTGAAACTTCCATCTAACGAAGTCTTGTCGTTACACTTAAATACTTCGTTATGAGGAAAATTCATTAAATAGAAATCAACTCAAATTCATGAAATTTGTATAATAAAATACATATGCATTACATGAAAAATACACATAAAATGAAAATATTGGGAAAATGTATTTTAATTCAAGCAGTATTTTTTTTTTTTTTTTTTTTTTTTTTTTTTTTTTTTTTTTTTATGCAATGTAGACACATGAGAAAAATTTTATTAGAATAATATCTAAAAAATCACATAATAAAGAGAGGTAAACAAAAACTGAAGCGTAGCATAACTTTTCTCTTTTTCTCAGTATTTCAAATCCTTAACTTTTAAAATGTCTGTTAAAGGTTTCTTATAAAAAATACACTTTTCCTAAAAATGTTCCCGCTTTTTTTAAGTATTCGAACAATTTATCTGTAACATTTTCGTAAAACTGGAATCCCCTTCTTGTATTGAAGGCTTTTTATATTTCTTCTTTTGAATGGAAATGATTAAATAAATAATTTCATTTTCATACAATCCACTGAAATAAATTCATACATACGTTGCAACAACAACCTCCCCGTTTGATTGCTGTACACGCACAAAAGTGGAATAAACTTCGTTATATAGAATATATTTTTTGTAATATGGAGATTGATTTACATGTTAATTGTGTTTAAAGTCAAGGTTCAGCAAAGAATTTCGTTAAGTAGAATACTTCGTTAAATAGGGACTTCGGTAAAGTTCGACTGTATATGAACACAAATTTTGGATTTTCACAAAGAAACTTGCAAGCTAATGTTAAACCTATGGGGGCTAAGTTGGAGACTTGAAATTTTGCATATTTATAGCTGAACACCTGAGATCACAAGACAAATCATAAAATTTTGAAAAGTATTATATTATTAGGGCATTTTAGGAATTCGACCATTTCTGCAACATTACATAATATTAATTCCAGCTTTTCATTCGTAGAAGTTATAGCGCAGTTGGTTAGAGTTTCGTACACAGAAGGTTGTGAGTTCAAATAACGCAGGTTAAAGTTGAACATTTTCAAAACTTAAATTTGTAAAAAATTTTTGTGAAATTTCTTTTTTAAAATAAATTTGTCAAGTATTGCGTGTTCCTCCTCCTCCCTCACCCTAAAAAAAAAGAATAAACATTTTAAAAACGGAATTTCATTGAATTTTTTAAAAACTAAAATATGTAATTATTTTAGGAGAATTTCTTTTTAAACTTAACTTTGTGAAGTATCGTGTCTCCCCACCCCCCACCCCGAAAGAAATTAAATAAGAAGGAAAAACCTTAAAAAAGAATTAACCTTTTAAATACTGAATAACATTCTGACATATGCTATAAATCTTTTTAAGTTTTTAGTTTGATGCTGCCATCTACATGCATTTTTATGAATTAACAAAATTCAAATGATTTGTAATGTCACATTATTTAATTCTAATCATTTCACTTAGTAATTATCATTATTTTATGTCTGATTTTTTTTAATCAATTTTAAAATTAAAAAAACACCTAAAAATTTTAAAAAAGGACGTAGGAGTTGAATTCCAGGGGGAGGGGTGACAACAATTTTTGTAAATTGTAGCAATAAATTAAGTTGTAGACTTGAAATTTTGCATACTTATAGCTGAACATTTGCGATCCCACGACAACTCATAAAAATTTTCAATCATATTATTGACCCTTCCATGCTCTAAGATGTGTATTTTAACCAGTTTTTTTTTTTTTTAGTTCAACCCCTAATTACGTTGGAGACTTGAAATTTTGCATACTTATAGCTGAACACTTGCAATCACTTGACAAATCATAAAATTTTGAAAAAGTCTTATATCATTGACTCCTTTGGACTCTAACTTGTGTATTTTGAAGCGATTTTTCTCACTCAACCCCTTATTAAGTTACAGCAAGATTCGTCCTCATTTGAAGTCTTGACCAAAGAGTCATCTCATCAAGGCATTGCGATTGGTGTAGTGTATGTTAACACAAGGCAATTAAGGCTGTTCTTAACTGCTCTGCTCAACAAGCAAAAAACGTTTTGACATATTTACAAATTCATTTTTTAACGGAAAGATATAAAATTGGAAAGCCCTGCCATGGAAGCAATTTGGAATCGAACTGTTTTTTCCATTTTTTGATCATTGAGTTATAAGCAAATTCGATCACGTGACAAACCGAATTTTCGTCCGCTCTTGAGTGCTCTTTCTCCCTTCGCGCGGAAATTCGGTTCAAAACGCCTACTTTGACATTATTTTCTGAAAGATCTATTGCGTTTGCAAAAAAAATGGAAAAAACAGCTCAATTACATAGTTTCTGAACAACAACACCAGCAAGTTTGATGCATTTTCGAACAAAAATAAATTAAAACTTATGTCAGAAAGTTGCCCTTTTTGATTTGAGAACAACACCCTTAAGGGAAATAATCCCCATTGGAGGGGGGGGGGGGCTCAGGAAATGTATTTTTTCATGAAACATATCGTTTTAAGACTCTTGGCCTATACATTACTAAGCACCCACCTCCTTAACTCATTTTTTTTACCGCTAGTACCTTTGTTTGTCATGATATGAGTCCGGTTTTCTGGGCCATGGAGAAGGGGGGGGGGGGGGCACAAACAAAGTTTTAAAATTGTAGCTCGAAGAGGGGGAGGGTATTTTAAACTTTTTCCGAACCTCTCATGTGATTGTATATCAGTGGAAAGCCTTGTGACCACTCTTCCATACTATGCATCTTCCGGTTCCTCTCCAATACCCCCCCCCCCCCCGCCCCCCCCCGTAGGAGCCACTTTTCTAACTTTTACCGACGCCCCTCATGTGATTATGTGTGTACATTACTAAGCACACTATATATCATTGGACAGTCATTTGACCACTCTCATATTATGCAGCATAGCCTTATACAGGGTTTCAAGTGCTGCGCAGAAATAGCGTTTTTCCTTAAATTTGCGCCAAAACGTACTTAGTACCAAAATGAAATTTAGCTCAGAGATCGTATTTAGCAGATCGTTTTAGCAAAACGATCCGAGAAACAAAGAAAGATTCCATTTTTAACTTTTCTCAGACCGCCAATTTCGTCAAAAAATGAAGAAAGCGCTATCAAAAGATTGCCAATTTCGTCAGCGCGAAAAGCACGTGAATTTTGTCAAAAAATTGCGAAAAAAGTGCGAATTTTATCAAAAGATCGCGAAAAACGCGCCATATTAGTCAAAGGATCGCGAAAAATGGGAATTTTGTCAAAAAACAGACAAAACGCGGTCAAAAGATCGCGAAAAACGCGGATTTCGTCAAAAGATCGCGATAAAACGCGAATTTCGTCAAAAGATCGCGAAACAAATAGCAAATTTCGTCGAAAGATCAGGAAAAGTACACGAATTCCGTCAAAAGATCGCAAAAAAACGTGAATTTTGTCAAAGGATCGCTAGTTTCGTGAAAAAACGAACAAAACGCGGTCATAAGATAAAAAAAAAATCCTGTAAATTTCTTCAAAAGATCGCAAAAAAGCGCAAGTTTTGCCAAAAGTTCGCAGAATAGCGCGAAAAATGCAAATTTCGTCAAAAGGTCGCGAAAAACTTGCAAATTTCGCCAAAAGATCACGAAAAATATGCAAATTTAGTCAAAAGATCGTGAAAAACACGTGAATTTTGTCAAAAAATCGCGAAAAACGTGCGAATTTTATCTAAAGATCGCGAAAAACGCGCCATAATAGTCAAAAGATCACGAAAAATGGGAATTTTGTCAAAAAAACAGACAAAACGCGGTCAAAAGATCGCGAAACAAATAGCAAATTTCGTCAAAATACCGGGAGAAACACGCAAATTTCGTCGAAAGACAGCAAAAAATACACGAATTCCGTCAAAAGAACGCAAAAAAAACGTGAATTTTGTCAAAGGATTGCTAGTTTCGTGGAAAAAGGAAAAAAACGCGAAGTTTTGTCAAAAGTTCGCAAAAAAGCGTAAGTTTTGTCTATAGATCGCAAAAAAGCGCAAGTTTTCGCAGAATATCACGAAAAATGCAAATTTCGTCGAAAGATTGTGAAAATTAAGAGAAATCGTACAAGGGTCGCGAAAAACTTGCGATTTTCGCCAAAAGATCCCGAAAAATATGCGAATTCAGTCAAAAAATCACCAAAAATGCGAATTTCGTCAAAAGATCTCAAAAAAACACTCAAATTTTGGTAAGGGATAGTGAAATCACGTGAATTTCGTCAAAGGATCGCGAAAAACGCTCTAATTTCGTGAAATGGTTGCGGAGATTTTGTGTTTATTTTATTTTGTGATTTGCTGAATTTAGGTACCTAAAGGTTCCTTTTTATGCGAAATATATGGTCTTTTTTTTGGTCCCTTTTTTTGAAAAAAATAGTCCCCTTTTACCATTTTTTACTACAAAAGTTGAGTGGGAGTCCTGTTTGTTGTATTCATGGGCTTTTTATCGATTAGTTAAATTTACTGCTCTAAAATAATATTTTTTAAAGCCAAATAAACTGATTTTTTTCTTCCTGCTGCTAATTTTTAGGGTTTCGTTCATCTGACGAAACCCTATTCGTCTCGCTCCTCCGTCTGTTCGTCACAGAGCCCTTTCTCAGAAACTATACATGTTGGAGGCTTGAAATTTTGCATACTTATAGATATAGATGAACACCACACATCATATGACAAATCATAAAATTTTGAAAAAGTCGTACATTTAACCCTTTGGTATCCCACATGTCTATTTTAAACAATTATTTCTAAGTGAGTCCCTAATTAGGTTGCAGGCGTGAAATTTCGCGTACTTATAGACGGACACCTCAGATCAAACGACAAATCATAAAATTTTGAAAAAGTCGTACATTTAACCCTTCGGGCTCCCACATGTGTATTTTAAACAATTCTTTCTATATGAGCCTCTAATTAGGTTGGAGGTGTGAAATTTTACATACTTATAGCTGAACACCTCACATCAAACGACAAACTACAAAATTTTGAAAAAGTCGTACATTTAACCCTTTGGTCTCCCAAATGTGTATTTTAAACAATTCTTTATAAGCGAGCCCCTAATTAGGTTGGAGGCGTGAAATTTTGCATACTTATAGCTAACTACCTCACATCAAACGACAAATCATAAAATTTTGAAAAAGTCGTTCATTAAACCCTTTAGGCTCCCGCATGTGTATTTTAAACAATTCCTTCGAAGTGAACCCTAATTAGGTTGGAGGCGTGAAATTTTGCATGTTTATAGCTGAACACCTCACATCAAATGACAAACCATAAAATTTTGAAAAAAGTCGTACATTTAACCCTTTGGACTCCCACATGTGTATTTTAAACAATTCTTTCTAAGTGAGCCCCTAATTCGGTTGGGGGCGTGAAATTTTGCATACTTATAGCTGAGCACCTCGCATCAAACGATAAATCATAAAATTTTGAAAAAGTCGTTCATTTAACCCTTTAGGCTCCCGCATGTGTATTTTAAACAATTCCTTCGAAGTGAACCCTAATTAGGTTGGAGGCGTGAAATTTTGCATGTTTATAGCTGAACACCTGACATCAAATGACAAACCATAAAATTTTGAAAAAAGTCGTACATTTAACCCTTTGGACTCCCACATGTGTATTTTAAACAATTCTTTCTAAGTGAGCCCCTAATTCGGTTGGAGGCGTGAAATTTTGCATACTTATAGCTAACTACCTCACATCAAACGACAAATCATAAAATTTTGAAAAAGTCGTTCATTTAACCC
Organism: Maratus speciosus; assembly: GCA_963932465.1. Lineage (NCBI taxonomy): Eukaryota > Metazoa > Arthropoda > Arachnida > Araneae > Salticidae > Maratus > Maratus speciosus. The sequence continues at coordinate 532,580,792 of OZ010793.1, forward strand.
TTTAGGCTCCCGCATGTGTATTTTAAACAATTCCTTCGAAGTGAACCCTAATTAGGTTGGAGGCGTGAAATTTTGCATGTTTATAGCTGAACACCTCACATCAAATGACAAACCATAAAATTTTGAAAAAAGTCGTACATTTAACCCTTTGGTCTCCCAAATGTGTATTTTAAACAATTCTTTATAAGCGAGCCCCTAATTAGGTTGGAGGCGTGAAATTTTGCATACTTATAGCTAACTACCTCACATCAAACGACAAATCATAAAATTTTGAAAAAGTCGTTCATTTAACCCTTTAGGCTCCCGCATGTGTATTTTAAACAATTCCTTCGAAGTGAACCCTAATTAGGTTGGAGGCGTGAAATTTTGCATGTTTATAGCTGAACACCTCACATCAAATGACAAACCATAAAATTTTGAAAAAAGTCGTACATTTAACCCTTTGGACTCCCACATGTGTATTTTAAACAATTCTTTCTAAGTGAGCCCCTAATTCGGTTGGGGGCGTGAAATTTTGCATACTTATAGCTGAGCACCTCGCATCAAACGATAAATCATAAAATTTTCAAAAAGTCGTACATTTAGCCTTTTGGGCTCCTACATATGTATTTTAAACAATTCTTTCTAAGTTAGCCCCTAATTAGGTTGGAGGCGTGAAATTTTGAATACTTATAGCTGCATACCTCACATCAAACGACAAATCATAAAATTTTGAAAAAGTCGTTCATTTAACCCTTTAGGCTCCCGCATGTGTATTTTAAACAATTCCTTCGAAGTGAACCCTAATTAGGTTGGAGGCGTGAAATTTTGCATTTTTATAGCTAAACACCTCACATCAAATGACAAACCATAAAATTTTGAAAAAAGTCGTACATTTAACCCTTTGGACTCCCACATGTGTATTTTAAACAATTCTTTCTAAGTGAGCCCCTAATTCGGTTGGGGGCGTGAAATTTTGCATACTTATAGCTGAGCACTTCGCATCAAACGATAAATCATAAAATTTTCAAAAAGTCGTATATTTAGCCTTTTGGGCTCCTACATATGTATTTTAAACAATTGTTTCTAAGTTAGCCCCTAATTAGGTTGGAGGCGTGAAATTTTGAATACTTATAGCTGCATACCTCACATCAAACGACAAATCATAAAATTTTGAAAAAGTCGTACATTTAACCTTTTGGGCTCCTTCATGTATATTTTAAACAATTCTTTCTAAGTGACACCCTATTTAGGTTGGAGGCGTGTAATTTTGCATATTTATAGCTGAATACCATCATGCGACAAATCATAAAAATTTGAAAAATTCGTACATTTAACCCTTTGGGATCCCACATGCGTATTTTAAGCAATTCTTTCTAACTGAGCTATTCTAATTGAACTATTAGTATGGAGATTTGAAATTTTGCATACTTATAGCAGAACACCTGAGGTCAGGCGATAAATCATAAAATATTGAAAAAGTCTTACGTTTAACCCTTTTGGCTACCACATATATATTTTAAGCAATTATTTCTAAGAGAGCCCCTAATTAAGTTGGAGACATGAATTTTTGCATATGTATAGCTGAATACCTCAGACCACACAACAAATCATAAATTTTTCAAAAAGTCTTATATTACTTACTGCTCCGTGCTCTAACTTGTATATTTTAAGCAATTTTTCTAACCTCCGCCCTTTTCATCCGAGGAGCACTTTTCCAACTTTTGCCGACACCCCTTTGACCATTCTTTTTTTTATATTATGCACCATAGCCTTACATATTTTAGTTCCACTTTTTACCGCCAGGGGCGCCTACTTATCTCGGGTGCTATGGGCCCAATCCCTTCGACTAATATGTATACGGATAGTATGTAAAACGGAGTTTCGTTCCGATAGAGGTTTGTTTAGAATAGAGTGCGCCCCTGGTTGCGAAATTTAGAACTAACAGATTTTCAAAAGGATAAAGTGTTTTGAAAGGATTATTAAACGAAACCCTCTGTGCGATCTGTTATCACACATACCCACTTGTTCATTATTGCAAACTGTACCAATTGTCATTTAGAATGGCCACAGTTAGCAAAATGTGGGGAGAAATTTTATCTGAGTAATTATTCTTTCAAATGTCAAAATATTTTCGAGATAGCAATAATTTTAATTTTTACTTTCTTCTACCTTTACAAGAAGAAAGTATTGGATTCGTGAAAATTTTCGGTTTTCGACGGATTTACACGTTTTAGGGGTCAGAGATTCCGCAAAACATGTTTTTACAAAATGTCTGTATGTGTGTATGTATGTGACACAAATTTTGTGGGCGCTCTATCTCAAGAACTAATGCACGGAATTTAATAAAAATTTATATTAAGTTAGTCCCTGATATATATTGGTGCTGATTTGTTTTTGGTGTAAATCGCTCAACAGGTGGCGCTGCTATGCAGCATTTTTTACGATTTCCGCAATACCCCAATCTCCAGAACTAATGCACGGATTTTCATCAAACTGCAGATTCAGGTATACCTTGATATGAATTAGAGCTGTTTATATTTTGGCTCAAAACGCTCAACAGCTGGCGCTGCTATGCTGCTTTTTTTAGAATTTCCACTATAGCTCTCAAGAACTAATGCACGAATTTTCATCAAACTTCAGATTCAGGTATACCTTGATATCAATTAGTGCTGTTTATGTGATTTATATAGAAGAAAGTTTTATGATGGCCATAACATACTAGTTAGGAGTTTATTAGCATTAGAATTTCAGTTTGCACCAAAAACAGAATTTTAATTTTATTGCTACAAAATTAGATTTTTGCTGCTCCAAAATGGCTTTAGTGTACTTTCATCCCTGCTTATATGTTTACATTAATAGTAGTGAAGTTCCTCTTTTTACCACCAGGGGGATGCTTTCTAATCTCTGGTTCTATAGGCCTGATCCCCTCGACTAATACATCTACGCATGGATTATAAAACGGAGTTTTGTTCGAATAGAGGTTTTTTTAGAATAGAATGCGTCCCCTATTGGTGAATGGGGAACTAGCAGATTTTGCAACAGGATTAAGTGTTGAAAGAAATATTAAACGAAACCCTATGTGTAATCTGTGATCTCACTTGCCCAAATTTCGTGGGGTATTTTCTTAGTTCGCAGATGATTTTGAGTCAGTCGTACAAACAATCTGTAGAAAATTTTTTAGCCCTATATAATACATTTTGATTTTCTTTTCAATGAAATTTATTCTAAATTCGTATAGCGATTTTTCTATTTTGCACAATTTCTTTTTAATCACTTTAGAGTAAATTGAAGTTTCTCTTTTATTAAAGGATCTGGTATCTAATCTTTGCCACCCCAAGTTAAATATCACAACCTTGTATGGAAAAAAATTTTTGTTTGGAAATTATATTAATATTAATATCCCAATTTTTTCCAAATTAAAAAATATACATCATTTTGGACAATGCAAAAGCATAGCTAAGTTTCTCTACCTACCTGCGGTCATTGTAAGAGGCCTGGTGGAAAAAATATTTGTTTTGAAAGTACTCTTTTTATTTTCTCGTATTTTTGACGACTACATATTGTTGATTTTATTTTCGAATAGGTAATTTTTAAAAGGAAAAAGGTGACTGCAGTTCAGTGCTCTTAGTTTATGGTATGATTACAATTCTTCAGAAACATTCATGTTATTGATAATGCTTTTTTCTTAATTTATTTATTGCATGCCACTTGGCGTACTTTTCAAGTGTAATATTGCAAAGCACAGTTTATGACAATTATATGCACATTCAATATAATCTACGTTGCTGCCAAAGGACTGCCTTTATAAATAAAAACATAAAGACGTATCACATGCTGAGATTGAAACTTCGTTCAAACTATCACAATCAAGTTTCTAGCGATGCTAACAAAAAAGATAGACTACCGGGATGCGTTACACTCTTCTCTTTTTTACACCACCTGAGTCAATTTATGCACGAATCCACCAGTGCAGGTGCACGAAAAGAGCATCACATGACTCTAGCGGTCTAAGGCGTCAGGTACCGCGGCAGCCTATCCTTTTTTCTAGCCTCGGTTTCTAGAACATAACAAAACTTACCTAATTTCTCGTTTCTCGCCCACAGATCTTTTAAATTAAATATTTTTGCCTATGCCAGCAAAAGGGCTTGAATTTGGAATGATAACGTTTAGAAACGGACTTTCAAGACGGAGGCATTATGAGAGTGGCGACACACGCACAGCGCAGAAGTACGGTACGGCGCACCACACACCAGAGAGACATGCGACAATAGTTGTGAGACAGGAGACAAATTCTGCTGTTCAAACAGGTTTTTTCTTTGTTAACAGAATGAAATTGTCGCATGCCTCACGCTTTTTTGTTGCATGTCTCCCTGGTGTGTGGCGCGCCTAACCTGCATTCCAAAATTTGGCGATACGTACCTGAATGAATAAGACGTGGGTACCTCTATATGAGAGGTGCGACGTATGGACACAAAATGGACTTTACCCATGTGTCGTCAGCCGCGGGTAAACAGAAGAAAAACACCAATAGCCGTGAAGAACATTTTAACAGTGCTTCCTCTTCGTCCAATAAAGTCTTTTTCGGAGGGAAAATTCCCGCAAAAGCGGGGCTATTGCCATTCGTGGGTAAAGTCCATTGGAATGGTTTGGACAATCTTAATTAAAGATGAATCGTCAAATTAATTTTGTCAGCTTGTCCCACTTTAGGCGCACCACACACCAGAGAGACATGCGACAATAATCGTGAGGCATGAGGCAAATTCTGCTGTTCAAACTGGTTTTTTCTTTGTTAAGAGGGTGAAATTGTCGCATGCCTCACGCTTTTCTGCCGCATGTCTCCCTGGTGTGTGGCGCGCCTAAGAGAACTCATCCAGTGGATTTTACCCATGTGACATCAGCTGCGGATACACAGAAGAAAAAGACCAATAGGCGTGAAAAACATTTTATCACTGTTCCCCGTTCGCCCAATAAGCAATCCTTTTCGGAGAGTATATACCCGCAAGCGCATGGCTGTTGCCAGACGTGGGTGAAATATAGTTTTGTTTTACGATAATTTAGACAAAACATCTGTCTAGGTATGTTTCTTCTGCTTATGTCAGAAATCTCATACAGGGTAATTTCAGATGACGTCACAAATTGACCATTGGAGGTCAAACAACGATTGGAGGGAAGTTGTGATTGGTAGATAAGAGCATTGTGGGCGCGGTTGAACGTCAACCAAGCTGTTGTGATTGGCGGATAAAAATCTCAACAGCTGATTGCAACTTCCTTATAGGAGCATCCTAGTAAGACATGTTCACAAGCATTAGTTTAGCGATAATGACAGACTCGCGAAGATGTTTGGCGAGAAAATCGTCTCAATCGATCAAATTTCATTTTAGCAAGGAAATCGTCTCAATCAATCACATTTTATATCCAATGGACTGCCATTGGTTGCCATTCATGGGTAACCATGAATGGCAACAGCCACGCCTCTGCGGGAAAAAACCCTCCGAAAAACACTGTTTATTGGACAAATGGAGAGCAGTGTTAAAATGCCCTTCACGCCTGTTGATGTTTTTCTTCTGTTTACCCACGGCTGGCGTCCCATGAGTAAAGTCTATTTTATTTTATGCCGCCAGTTTCATATGGTGCCATCGTACTTTCACTCGAATTCGCACAGAAGTTTATTATTATGTTCTGATTTATTGGTTACCATAAATGGAATAAAACTTATTCTGAGCACGCGCACAGTCAACGGGCCCTACAGACAATGCCGATGATCTCGATTACCACGTCACGGCAAATCGGCCATTAGCTGATCATTCATTGGACCCTATTCTTGTGACATAAAAGTCGAAATCGAGATCGTCGTCATTGTCTATAAGGAAAGGGCATGTTTACAAACAAACACTTCCGTCAACCAACCTACTACTACATTTTTATCTTAACGATCATTGCAGGAATCGCACTTGGCGACGTAGGCCAATCATATCATAGATCTGTTAAAGACCAATCAAATTCCCGGAGTTTATGTGTATAGTAGGAGTAACAATGAATGAACAGGTTTTTCTTGCTGACCAACAGTAATTCGACCAACAGTGACGCCAGCTGCCCTTTCCTTATAGGTGCTAAGGCTCCTATAATACGGGCTGACTCACGCCGCCATTTAATTGCCGGTAGGAGAAGAACGATTGGCCACGCAGCGTGGGCAACAATCGCTCATTGGTCAAAGTGGAAACAAACTGTTTGACGATTCAGCCTGTATTATAGGAGCCCTAAGGCGCGCCACACACCAGGGAGACATGCGGCAGAAAAGCGTGAGGCATGCGACAATTTCACCCTGTTAACAAAGAAAAAACCGGTTTGAACAGCAGAATTTGCCTCATGTCTCACGATTTTTGTCGCATGTCTCTCTGGTGTGTGGCGCGCCTAATAGGTGCTGTTGGCTCAGTGCGTATGTCACCACTCTCTAATAGAAGCACCCTAGAGTAGAGCAATGAGATTGGCGACATATGCGTGTACAAGGTACATGCTCAGTCTGTGCTTAGAACACTATGTTTTATAATTATGAAGCTGCTTGCCGATTCATTTTTACTCAAAATCATCTCAATCAGTCAAATTTTATATTTCGTATGTAGCCATTCTCATTTCGAGGTACCCTAGACTCATTGTACATTACCAACGAATAGTAACAGCCTTGAAAAAGCCCTTTACTGTACCTAAGGCTCCTATAATCTGGGCTGACCCACGCCGCCATTTAATTGAAGGTAGGAAAAGAACAATTGGCCACGCCACGTGGACAGCAATCGCTCATTGGTCTAAGTGGGAAACAAAATGCTTGACGATTCAGCCTGTATTATAGGAGCCCTAGCTGTACTCGTCCACACACGGCTAAAAGATAAGTGTCGCCGACCGGTGTTTAACCTCTTCAGTTCCGCAGCTAAAATAATAACACAAATGCTTATTCATTGGTTTTTTCCAAACAAAATGACAGAAAAAATATCTTTTCTGAAATGGGTCCTTTAAGGGCTTAGTAATTTAGGTTCAAAAATATGGATCTAAAACTACAAAATCCCTTAAAAACGTCAATTTAATAACCATTAACCTAAATTAACGCAATCACAAATTTAAGAGCTTTAAACAAGTAAATAATCTACAAATCCTCAAAATTTTGTACAGAAAAAGATTTAAGTTCCTTAAACACTTATGAAAATTTCTCACTTTCTTGGTCATACTGTCTTTTGGGAATTTTTAGGCATTTTGCAAACTCAGATGAAAATAACATTTATTTTATGTGGTAATCAGCTTAGATGCTGCCATTTATTCGTTTGCTTTGAACGCAAAACACATTCAGCTATTAAGAAGTGATGTGAAAATGTAAAAAAATCGGACATTTTAGTTTTTAATAGGCAAAAAACAGAGGTCCCCGTATGGGGACCCAGAGACCGAAGAGGTTAAAATGGTAGATTAAATGAAATCCTAAAAATGCTGAGAGATCTAAATTATGTCTCCGGCCATTACCGGCAGCGTTCCGCCTACTGTGGTTTCCTCTAGCGAGCAGAGAGGTGACATACCAGGGTTGTAGTTGTAGATATAACCAGTGTTGTAGTTGTAGTCATAAAAAGACCAGAGGGTACACTATAGACGTGTACGGTAAAAAGGTATATACACTATAGCTTTACTTGAGAAACAGAATGCATACACCATACACTCTCCATTACGCCCTTGTGTATACTGTTTAATGGACTTTACCCATGTGACGTCAGCCGCGGGTAAACAGAAGAAAAACACCAATAGGCGTGAAGAACATTTTAACACTCCTTCGCCTTCATTCAATAAACAGTCATTTTCGGAGGGTATCTACCCTCAGAAGATTGGTTGTTGCCATCCGTGGGTAAAGTCCATTGGTTAGAACAACTGTGGACAAAAGCGAATCGTCAACCATATCGGCAAGCCCGCCATTATCGCCAAACTAATGCTTGTTAACTTGTCTTACTAGCATAATCGAATTCGTCCGAGTATTGTCAAGTTATGGAATAAAAATTACTTAGAGAGCTCAACAATAGAACGGAGGGCTAACTCCCTATTCTGATAAATTGAATCCAGCGGTCCGCCCATGATATACCGAGGAAAAAGTTTTGGCAATACATAGATTCCTCCCATAGAGTTAGTAAGGGGTGGATATTTTCAAATTGGATTTTCTTTTAAAAAATTGACGAAGTTACTACAATTTTCACTGATATATATTTTTTATTGAAAAAACTATAGATTTTATTTAAATTAAACGCAATTTTTTAGTTTGGTATTAGTTAAAAATAAAATTTTAAGTAAGCTCAAAGAGAAAAAAATAAAAAATTTGTTAAGCATTACTCATAAAAATATCAAAAGGATATAGAAAGCACCAAAATGGATAAAAAGTATGCGGAAAAGTTTGAAAAAATTCTTGTAAGAAAAGTGCAGGACTCATTATTTGCACGCATTGAAAGTGTGATGCAGTCGCGGCAGAAAGTGGATCTGTGAGTTAGCTCTCCGTATTATTGTAGAGCGCAGTGGGTCAAACGCGTCTGTCAAAGTACAGTTTGAACACAATATGTTTCTACTTTCATATTTAGACTCCTTAGTCTGAGCATCGCATGTCGCCACTTTCATATAGACAGCTTGCACATGACGTCACATTTCAGAAGAATCTGGCATCGCTTCATATGGCTCCCAAATATAAGGCGAAAGTGGTGCTCGCCATTTGACTTATTTGCACTATAATAATAAAAATAATAAAAATCTAAATTAAACAGAAAGACAACACGTGCTTTTAACGGCAAACGGGGAGTTCTGACGTTCCGTGTGGGCTCCAGATGCAATTGTACCAGTCGTTTTGCTAATAGAAACGTGACGTCAATGCAAGCCGTCTATAAAGGCGTACTAGTTTCACCTGGTAAGCTCGGAACGCACTGCTCTAACAACGACCAGCGACATAGTACACTGTTAAAAATATCGTGAAAAATTACTTCTGTTTATAAAGACTATATATGATCTTTTGTCAGAAAATAGATAGTATTTAAAAACAGAGGCCATCTTTCACGATATTTTTAACAGTGTAGGTACAGTGTCTAGCGTAGGGCCACTGCCTCCTACACTAGATGTCACTAGATAGACACCTAACGTATGGACAGTCCCCTAAATTTCCACACCAGTAGATTTCTTTGATTTCTTAAATCTCAGAAAATTAAGGCGGAAAGCACTTTCAAAAAATATTAGTACCAAAATTCAAAAGACAGTACACCTGCTGAAAAAAATCCACATTCAGCAGCTGCCATTTTTGTGTCAGCGCTCAAGCCTAATATTCAGGAGGCGGTGCAAGGCTAGTTCATGAATTTTAAAACGTCATATGGGTTGGGTTGATTTTTGACGGCCAATTATCTACACGAGGGATATAGGCCCGGGGGGAGTGCCCTCCGTGGGGGTCTTTCTAAGGGAACCTAATCCGTATTAACGTATGGAAGATCCACGGCTCGAAGAAAAAAACGTCATATGGAGTGGATCATCTTTACACAGTGATTGGTACAAAGCGGCGCGCCCATAGTTTTTCGCCAATCGCCGTTTAAAGATGATCCACTACGTGTGACATTTTAAATGTAATAGACAGGCCTTGTACTGCTCCGTATATCCTTTGTTTCTCAAATAAATCTATAGCGTATATTCTAGGCGTGACGTTCATGAATTTAGCGTATACCCTCTTCCTATAGCGTATACTTTCTGTTTTTTTACGACTATAACACTGGTCTTGTATGTCGTTGGTCCCGCTCTAACAAACCCCATTTACAAGTTGGTCGAATTTATTTCTTTGTTTTGCCTGCTTTGTGTGATATTTCGTGACGCCACAGCAAGCGTCTCCAACGGCTATCTCCAATCATGGGGGCGTTGGATCCACACACGATAGAAGAGCTAAAAAAGCTGAAAACAGGCCTTAAATATATTTTTCTATGAATTCCGTGCGCAAGATTCCACAGCCAATGAAATTTTGAAAAAAGCAGAACCCGACCAACCTAGAAAGCCTACGAGGCTAATGAAAAAGACAGGCTACCGCGGTGGGTCCGATCTGTCTTTTTTTACAGACCGCTGGAGTCACGTGATGCTCGAATGCACCAATGAAAGTGTGCGAAAAGAGCATCACGTCACTCTAGTGGTCTGTAAAAAAAGACAGATCGGTCCCACCGCGGTAGCCTGTCTTTCTCGTTAGCCTCGGGAGCGTAGAGAATACTTTGTGTTGATGTCTATGTTTGTGAAGCATGGGCAATGTCGTCGCAAAAATTTCTAAATAGATGTTAAGCTTTTTAGGGAAATTGTGTTAAAGCTTATAAGGAAAGGGCAGCTGACGTCACTGTTGGTTAAGCAAGAAAATCTGTCCGTTCTTTATGACTCCTACCTTTACGCATGAGCTAGGGAAATTTGATTGGTCTACGTTTAACACGTCTCTGATATGATTGGCCTACGTCACCAAGACTATTCCTGCAATGATCTTTATGGCAAAAATGTAGTTGGTAGATTGGTTGACGGAAGTGTTTGTTATTAAATATGCCCTTTCCTTATGGACTGACTTTACCCACGTCACGTCAGCTGCGGGTATATAGTAGAAAACACCAATAGACGTGAAGAACATTTTAAAACTGCTTCCCCTTCGTCCATTAAACAGTCTTTGTCTGAGGGTATATACCCGCAGAGGCGTGACTGTTGCCGTTCGTGGGTAAAGTCCATTGAAGTTCCAACAAATTTTTGGTGAATTCGGTGGCGTAAAAAGAATCCTGAACTGGGACCGAATTATTGCAATTGTAAGAGCAAAGGTGGGGAGTTGGGGCTAGAACTTTACGTCCGCTTATATGTCTGGGATGGGCCAATCTTTCTAGGGGAGAGTGTCCAGTTAGAATTCATATTGATTATTCCTTTAGAGTTATTACCTTTAATTTTAGGATTTCTGTCTTTAGTAGGTAGGGGATTTGTTTTGGGGAAACTTTGAGCAAAGAAATAGTTCGCCGGTTGATCACTTCCTCGCTCCAGACACCGACAGAATCTTTATTTGACATCATCACAAAGTCTTTTACATATCTTTTGGTCTTGAGTTCACTTTACGCATCTGGTGTGTAAATTGCAAGCCATGTCAGAATGAACAAAAGCCTAATTAAGGTAATCAGTGTTGAATTCAGGGGGTGGCCTGGAGAAGACATTCCCCCCCCCGAAAGATTTGAGGTTTTGTGTTTTCAATGGTAAAAAAATGCAATTTCCCCCACTGGAACTACAGAAATCCCTCCCGGCGAAAAATGTCTGAATTCGACACTGAAGGTAATACTGCGAGGCGCCCTTTTTATCCCGGTAATCTTCAAAATTGACCTTAGTTTCCATAATTTCTGTAAGTTAGAAGCTGCGGTGAAATTCTGGTTGTTTTGGGATCGAAACAAAGAAAAAGGGGATGTATTTTTAGTTTGACATGGGCCTCTTATACATTTGGAAAACACGCCAAAGAAAGCTGATTCAATTTCTATTGCATCCTTCATGTCTTGGTCGCCAGTGTTGAGAGGAAGTTCCCTAAAAATCAATCGCATCTTCCAACACGTATGATTGAAGTTGGACATTCTCCCGAAACAAAATTTTCTGAACTTAACGATAATCTCCAACAGTATCAAATTTTATGTTAAATTACCTGCCCTTCTCTGGGAAATGGCAATTCTAGCCTTTTTCTTGATTGCGAGATTAAGGAATTGCCATTTGTCTTCCAGAATAATTTTGAATGACTGAATTCTGCTTTTTTTTAGTTTATTAGCAGTACTAACTTTATCATTCGCCGTTAGCGAATGCGATTCCATCAAAATTAATGGCAACTTTGCTTTTTTGTAAAAAAATTAACAAAAATTGCCATATCAATAGGGGGTGAATTTATGCAGTCGAAGTCCTCCTAAAGTCTTTTTATACTCTTTAAAGAAATTTGGTTGACATCTGTGACGAGAGATGGCATCACTTCCGTCCCTGAGTCTCGACCCGGCTTTCGGTTCTGCCGAATAGTAATTATCCGAAACGGGGAGGATTTTTGCTTGTTAAATGGCAGACGGACGGCTGTAACAAAAAGCCTAGTCTTACAAACCTTGCTCACAATAGAGCTGTATGCTGTATCGCAAGGCATTCGAATCACCCACGCAGGGTTTCTTCAATTTCTCTAATTTGCAGAGTCTATTCTTAAGCACTGAAGAAGTCAGCCAAAAACTTGTCGTTCAGTCTCCAACTGTCGAGTCGTCCATTTTTTTCAATACGAGTGCGAGATTTAAGTTCATAATCACCAGTCCTCCAGAACAATCTGAGATTTACTTCCAGGGTCATGGCATAAACACGTCGTAAGTTCGCATTTGGATCGCTAAAAGCAGCAACATTCGCAATGTCCGGAAAGAAAAACGGCTGGAGATTAATACAAGAGGTCATGTTTAAAACGACCTTGTATTTCTGTCCTTGCGATGTACGACCTGGAACCAGCTAGTGTTCGAGCTTGTTTTATTCGATCAGGTGAGTATCAGCAAGTTCTGGAATGCACACTGAGCTCCACATGTAACAGAAGTTCTGAGTCGGCGGTCAAAAACTTGCAAGGCAAATGTAAAACATACTTCACGTTAAAAATAGCAAATAAAGCTGGCTTGGCTCAATATAATTCAATAAAATATTCAATATAATTCTTGGCTCAAGCAAATATAATTGGCTCAGCCTTGCTTTTTCTAGCATGCTGTTCCTTATTCCCTATCTTGCACTGAAGAAGAATCTCGCTAGTAGATTCGAAACAGCTGTTTGCTGCTTTTCATATATTATTTGTGCATTTTAAACGTTGTTTTTTCCTGCTTCACGTTGTCAATGTTAGATATTAGTGTTCGCATTTGCTATTATCCTAATATCGGATTCTCCAATCATGTAGCGGGAATGCGATAAACAACGTTTTATGCCATGAATACGAACTAAAATTATCCTGACTGTATTCTTCCACGTTGGCCACTGGAAATTATGTTAGGAAATTAAAAAAAAAAGATCTCCTGTTATATATGGAGCTTAGTGCGAATGCAGGTTTCTCATAGTTTGGACAAAAACGCCTGCCTAAGCACAGTCTGAGCATGTGTCCTGTGAGTAAGTAAATCGCCGTTCTCATGAAGACATCCTAATAAAGAAAGACCTTTTAGAATGAAACGATGTTTTGTGGACCTGGTACTTGTTTCCAATATGAACGTTTTTTCCTAACCACAGCTGGGATGTTTCTATAAAAAAGAGGTTCTGCTCTTAAAACTGATAGACATGAGGTACTGGGTTCGCTCGCTAATCACTCTCAGTTTTCCGTGATTTTCTTCGAACCTGGCATAAATGGGGTTAGATTCTCTTAGAAAGACTCCACGGAAGGCACTCTTCCTTTGAGTCTATATACATTGTACAGATAATCGTAAACAACATCAACACCTATAATAAAGCAGCGGCGATATAAGTACAAGGCGGATGCTCACGCTAAATGTTTTGTCCAAACTATGGTAAACAGTATTTCAGAACTTGGTGAAACTCGCCAGAACGAGTTTGACAAGCCAATAAACATTAGCTTGACGATATTGGCACGCGCACTAAGAAATTGGAAATTTGTTTTTGTCCAAAATCTTGACTCATCAAATTTTATTTTTTTTAATGACTATGATGTTGCAGAGGCACCCTAACTACAATTGGCCAAAAGTTGCGAGTGGTGAAGGTAAAATGCCTCTACAAAATAGTGGTGCCCTGATCACATGATCAGACTGAATATTTTGTCCAAATTATGGCAGCCAACAATCCAGAACTTGGAGGTGGAGATAATCTTTGTACGAGTTCGAGTAGACAAGCGAGTTATCAACAAAAATATGCTTGTCAATTTGTTTTGTCCAAAATCGTCTAGACCAATCACGTTTTAGTTCTCGAATGTCACCAGTCCATAAAGAACCCTAGTGGAGGGGATCTTATCAATTTTGTCTTTCCTTATTGCAGTTAGACCATCGGTCTAATCAAGTTGCACTTGTATTCACTATCGACCTCAACCTCAAGTACCGGTTAGCGCGAACATATCGATCAAACAGTCACATGTTATTCACCATTAATCTCATTAGACATAACCACGGTTTAAATCCAATAAAATTAATCGTGAATAATTGAATTTTATATTTCATATATTACATACTCTTTTAGAAGTATCCTAGGCTCATTGTACAACACCCATGAATAAATAAATAGTCAGAGGAACTTGGTCATCAAGAAAACAGAATTCAAATGCCCTTCACTCCTATTGATATTTATTTCTACATACTCTCAGCTACAGTGCCTAGAAGATACAGTGTGGAAAACGGCTACAAAATAGTGCTAAAAAATTGAATCCCATAAATGTACAACGATGCTGAATAACAAGATGTCGATCGTAGCGCCATCGTAGTGCTTTAAAAACGATAGTCATTCTAAAAGTGACTCTTTAGCCTATTTCACGTCATTCCTTAACTAAATTAGCTTATAACAGACTAAAATATCTTATATTTTGTAGTTTCCGATATTTAACATTCTATAATTTTTGAAAACACAGGGTTTATATTGAAAAGAGTTACGAGATGGTGCTCGTATCAGCATATTGCCGCTGAGCATTGTTGGAGATTTATGGGATACAAGTTTTTAGCACTTTTTAAAGCATTATAGGAATAGCCGTTTCCCACACTGTATCTTCTAGGCGCTGTACTCTCAGCTGGCTTGGCATGGTAAAGTCTCTTGTTTAATCATACTTGTCTAGGCAAGTACTACGAAATTCTGGAATTTGTCGTACTTTTAAGAAAAAACATCCATTCTGGGTATAAGGAAAGGCCATGGTTGCAAACAAACACTTCCGTCAACCAATCTACAAACTACATTTTTGTCATAACGATCATTGTAGGAATAGTCTTGGCGCCGTAGGCCAATCATATCAGAGATCTGTTAAACGTAGACCAATCAAATTTCGATAGCACATGTGTACAGTAGGAGTTATAAAGAACGGCCACGTTTTTCTTGCTAATCCACAGTAATTCGACCAACAATGACGTCAGCTGCCCTTTCCTCGAGGCTAACGAAAAAGATAGGCTACCGCGGTGGGTCCGATCTGTCTTTTTTACAGACCGCTGGAGTCATGTGATGTCGAATGCATCAATGAAGGTGTGCGAAAAGATCATCACGTCACCCTAGCGGTCTGTAAAAAAGACAGATCGGTCCCACCACGGTAGCCTGTCTTTCTCGTTACCTCGCCTTTTCCTTATACGCTCTGCGCGTATGTCGCCACTAATTATTCATTAAGGCACTCTATTACCGAGAACGTAAAATATAAAGTATATGAATAACAATAAAATTTGTCACAAAAGAGCACTCTTTTGCGCCTATCCACCCTTACTAAAATACACCAATTGACGCTCTCTGACATAGTTATAAAATATTTTTATCCGTACCTACATTTCAATTAAAGTAACTTAATACCATGGAGCTATGAAAGAGAAGAGTAGACATAAATGTCGTTATTTGAAGCTGTTCCTAAACCCCTCCTGCATCCGCCACATTTAGTTGAGTCTTGCCGGCCAAAGTCTAATATGGCAGACGTAGTAGAGGGAGAAAGAACTCATTTTTCGGCATCAGCGGGTCGCCCGGTGGCGTGGTCAGTAAGCGGAGGCTGCTGTCACGCTGGAATTTTTCATCTGTATTTTCAAGAGTACCCCCACATGTTCTACTGGCTCACTCGCCTACCAAAAGGTCATCACAAGGGATTATCTTTTGTTCACAATTCTCTTTTTCACCTATAAATACTTGGCTATTGTACTATTTTTGTTCTACTGGACAATAATAGCCCCTCTTTTGGAATAATCTTCTTTTATATACTTCACTAATTTTAATCCCATAAGAGAATGTGTCCATAACTCAAATACGTAGATAATGATACACAGATAAATAGAATACATAAAGAAAATAAAATTCATTTAATATTAATTTACATTAAACTTATATCTCATTAACATCAGAGACCTGCAGCTGCTATGTTGGGGGTTGCATATTCCAATTTCACACCTAATTTAAAAGAATAGAGTTACGTCACAGAATGTGCTAGTGTAAATTACCATCCTAGGATGATGGTTAGAAATCATGGTTTTCACTTACAATTTGAAATAACTGATATGGCACATTTTTTGAGTAAGACGGTTACGCACGCTACACAACGGGGTGGCACAAAGGATGAGACAAAAGAACTGTTTCAGTCCCAATCCGGGATTGCACTTATACTTTAAAGCAAAAGCTAAGTTTCCGAGGCAGTCATCCCCTGCTAACAAATGAGAAAGAGATTTGAATTTCAATGTCTCCCCAAAAGAATATATACAAAATAATATTACTTCAAAGGGATGAGAGGTAAAACCATACCTCAGAATCAGTCAGGACATTGGAGGTCGATCTTTTGACCAAAGAATGATTGAGAGTTAACATAAGGGTTTTTCGGAAACCCGGGAATGTCTAGATGAATAAAGCTTGTGTCTACTTTGTGGACCCGTATAGTAGATAGGTACCAAACACTATCTTCGTTCAGAACCACCCAGCGCACAAACACCTGCAAAACAAAATCCAGGGATAGGTACAATTTTGGAACATATGTACCTTCAGCCACTACCAACTTAGCAATTTGATTTATAGTGAAGAATATAAATGTGAAATAAATTTAACTAGAATTGTTTGCCAGAACCCCATGTGCAAAACAATTTTTTAGCATATGATCATAATCAGAAGAGTAAGGCGTGCCACACACCAGCGAACATGCAACAAAAAAAGGAATGTGTCAGAAGACAATTTCACCCTATTAACAAAGCAGAAACTTGTTCAAATATCAGAATTTATCTCCTGTCTCAGGCTTTTTGTAGCATGTCTCCCTGGTGTGGCGCACTTAACAGATAACACATTAAAAATCCAACAAACTTGTACGGCCTTTATTTAAAATGAAGAACTGAAAGAGTTTATTATTTTTTTCATAAGATTAGGGACTCTGAACTTTCATTTAAGATAATTTACAAACACATATAAAGGAAATCAAAACTAATAAGTGGGTAAGCGTGATCGCAGATAGAACAGAGGGTTTCATTTAATATCTCTTTTAAAACACTTTATCCTTAAATTAATAAATCAAAATTGTTAATTTATAATTATTAAATCCTTACATAAATGGCAGCACCATTGTATTTAATTTTAAAATAATAAGAAAAATATTTTTAAAACAAATTAAAAATATTCAAGAAGAATTATTTAAATAAAACAGTGATGGAACAGTGTAGCAGCAGAGAATCTATTGACACCGCTAAATTTTAACTGTATTCTTTGTCTTATTTCAGGACAGAATTTCTGATTTTGTTTTAACCCGATGAATACTATTAAAATTTAGAGGTGGCAATCGCACAACTGCTGCGCCACTGTTCCATGACTGATAAAATTAAAAAGTCCGAATATTTTTAAATTCAGCAATTTAAAAAATTTAGCACAGGTATAAATAAAATATAAAAATTTTAAAAGCAAAAAATTGTTTAAAACATATTTTAAACGTTCAAATAATTCAGAAAAAATCCATATTAACTGTTTGACTTTCCAAACACTCACTAGATGGCACCCAAAAAAGAAGACGTAAACGTTTATTAAAATTTTAAATAAAAAAGAAAAAAACCTTTCAATTCCTGAATAATTCTTCTAATGGTTTGGTTTGTGTTTATGACGGCCAATTATCAACACGTGGGATATAGGCCCTGGGGGGGGGGGGGTGCCCTTCGTGGGTGTCTTTTTAAGGGAACCTAACCCGTATTTACGCATGGGAATCCACGGTTTCGAAGAAAACCACGAAAACTCCGAAACGGTTAGACCGACGGACGCGATTGGGTTTGAACCCAGCACCTCCCGTGTACCAGCTTCGAGAGCAGAACCTCTCAGCCACTGGTGGGGTAATTCTTCTAATGATAAGATGAAAAAAGTTCCTTATTATTTAAAAAAATGGCCAGTAGATGTCAGCAGTAAACAAAAAAATATTGGTTCTGTATTGGAATTCCATATTTTCTGTGTCTTAAAAAAATATACTCTAAAAATTACCACTGCGCCAAAAAATAAAATAAGCCTAAAAATGGCTAAAAAAAGGGAATTTTCTTTTAATTAAATCCATATGAAAAAAAAGTTTAATAATAAAAATATTAAAGTTCCGCCGCAGAGAGATTCGAACCCACAATCTTTTGCATAGAAGACGAATCTAAACTATGGACACTCAGCAATATATGCTGATATTAAGATTATATTTTGAAATAAAAAAAGAATGAACTCGTTTAATTAAAAATATATATAAGACTTTTTCAAAATTTTATGAATTTGGGTATGTCAGGGGGTATTCAGCGCTATGCAAAAAAAAAAAATCACATCTATAACTTAGGTATTTTCCGAGTACGTGGCGGTGAGGGACGAACAGACAGAGAAGTGAGACTATAAGGGTTTCGTGAGATGCACGAAACACTAAAAATCGTCTTCCACAGGGGAAAATCCTTAGTTCCTCATTGACTTGGGTTAATTATTTTAAATCCCTCAAAAAAAAAAAAAGTTTCGTATTTTTTTTTCAAAATCGTGAGAGAAAAAGAAAACCTGGGTAATTAAATTTGATAATTCAGGGCAGGGGACACTCATGACCCATCTATAAATCGTTTTCTTTTTTTTTTGGGGGGGGGGGGGAGACCGAGTGACATATAATCAAAGAAAGGGTGAATCCGAGTAAAAAAAATACTGAAATTCACAGCATATTTTATGAAAGGTTACAACACATGGGTGACCAGGGGGATCCTCTACCAGCTCTAATTATGCCGTTTTTCGAGGCCTTTGGCGAATTTGCGTTTTTAACCAATCCTTTGACGAAATTCCCGTTTTTCCGTGGTCATTTGACAAAATAGGCGTCATTCCGCGATCCTGTGATGCAATTCGCGTTTTTTCACAATCCTTTGACGAAGTTCACGTTTATTTCGTGATCCTTTGACGAAATTAGTGTTTTATCCGCGATCCTGTGGCAAAATTCGAGCTTTTTCCGGGATCCTGTGACAAATTTCGCGTTTTTTCGTAATTATTTGACGAAATTCGCGTTTTTTTCGTAATTATTTGACGAAATTCGCGTTTTTTTCGCGATCCTTTGACGAAATTCGCATTTTTCGGTATCCTTTGGCGAAATTCGCATTTTTCCGCGATACTGTGACAAAATTTGCTTTTTTTCCGCGATCCTCCGACAAAATTCACGTTTTTTCCGCGATCCTGCGACAAAATTCACATTTTTTTGCAGTCCTTTGATGAAATTCTGGTTTTTTTAGTGATCCTTTTGCGAAATTCGCGTTTTTCCGAGCTCCTTTGACGAAATTCGCGTTTTCCCTGCAATTCTTTGACGAAATTTGCGTTTTTTCCGCGATCCTGCGACAAAATTAGTTAGTGTCTTTTCCGCGATCTTGTGACAAAATTCACGTTTTTTTGTCCTTTGACGAGATTCGCGTTTTTTCGCGATACTTTGACGAAATTCGTGTTTTTTTGTGATCCTTTGACAAAATTCGCTTTTTTATGACCCATTAGCGAATTTAGTGTTTTATCCGCGATCCTGTGCGAAAATTCGCACTTTTTCGCAATTATCTGACGAAATTCGCATTTTTTACGAGATCCTTTGACGAAATTTGCATTTTCGGTATCTTTTGGCGAAATTCGCGTTTTCCGCAATTATCTGACGAAATTTGCGTTTTCTCCGCAATACTTTAACAAAATTTGGGTTTTTTCGCGATCCTGTGACAAAATTTACCTTTTTCTCGGTCCTTTGACGCAATTCGCGTTTTCCCGAAATTATGTAACGAAATTCGCGTTTTTTCCGCGATCCTGTGATAAAATTCGCGTTTTTCCTCAAACCTGTGACAAAATTCGAGGTTTTTCGCGGTCCTTTGACAAAATTCGCATTTTTTTCGTGATCTTTGGCAAAATTCCCGCTTTCCGATCTCCTTTGACGAAATTCGCGTTTATCCCACGATCCTGTGAGAAAATTCATGTTTTTTCGCGGTCCTTTGACGAAATTCGCGTTCTTTTCGCGATCCTTTGACAAAATTTGCGTTTATTTCCTAATCATTTGGCGAAATTCGCGTTTTTTACGATTCTTAAACGAAATTAGTGTTTAATCCGCGATCCCGTGGCAAAATTTGCACTTTTTCCGCGATCCTGTGAAGAATTTCGCGTTTTTTCGCGATTCTTTGAAAAAATTCGCGTTTTTGGGGTATCCTTTGGCGAAATTCGCGTTTTTTCTTGCGACCATTTAATGAAATTCCCTTTTTTGCGATCCTTTGACGAAATTCGCGTTTTTTCCGCGATCCTGTGACAAAATTCGCGGTCTTTTGACGAAATTCGCATTTTTTCGTGATCCTTTGGAGAAATTCGCGTATTTACGAGATGTTTTATTTGCCCCCCCCCCCCCCCCCCCCCGTAGGTGACAGTACAAAATCCTTTTTTGTTCATAAATTACCGGAGCATCAGTGAGGCTTTCTGTTGACACCCGAAAACTTTTAGGCTTCCGTAAAAACTGCTATAAAAAAGTTGGAGTTACATTTCCCCCCCCCCCCCCTTCCGTGGATCCGTGCCTGCTCTCCACTTCATCCTTTTAATGTCATGAAAACTAGTACAGCAGTCTGTCAGTCAAATGCATTGTTACCAAAATTATTGATCTAAGCCTCTGTTCAGAAGGAAAAGGTGCTCCCTTTCCTTTAACTCCTTGAGGACAAGCGACCTGTAAGGTGCCCAGAATCCGTGATTATTCTCACCAGTAAATTTTTATTGTAAATTTTGCCTTATTTAATCCAAGCATTTTTCAAATAAAATTAGGTAAAAATTTGTTTTGAAAAACCGGTGATAAAAGATTAAAAATTCTGTAAAAGACGCTCGTCCCGAAGGAGTTAAAAGCAATAACTGGCCGTTCTTTTCCAACTGTTCTGTGGTTATGAACAAAAGAAAGGGGAGTCTCAACAATAGAAAGACGCAGAGGTGGGTTTGACGGAAAATTTTCTGACTAGTTCGGATCATTCAAAAGCAGTGGCGTACCCAGGATTTTATTTCGGGGGGGGGCTGACTTAAATTTTCATAATGTTCTAAGTCTTAAGAAACACGTTGCATTGTGTTATAAACAGAAATCATTTTTGTCAATAAGGCCGTAGCCAGGGGGGGGGGGGGGGGGGTGCAAGGGTGACTTTGTTCCGAATTTTCCGAAAATTTGAAAAATTCGGTCATCAGTCCGAAAATTTGGACTTAAAAAATTATCGCGATTTTTGACAAATGGTCGCCGAAAAAAATCAGTTTCGTCAATCGTTCGCAAAAAAAAAAAAATCAATTTCGTCAATCGTTCGCAAAAAAAAAAACTCCAATTTCTTTAAAGGATCAAGGAAAAAACCGGAATTATGTCATACGGCCACAGATAAAATGCGAAGTTTGCCAAAGGATCGCGAAAAAAAGTCAAATTTCGTCAAATGATAGCGGAGAAAACGTGAATTTCGTCAAATTATTCTAGAGGAAACGCTAATTTCGTCAATATGAGCACAGAAAAAACCCGAATTTCGTCAGAAGGCCGCAGAAAAAACGCGAATTTCATCAAAAGGTCGCGGAAAAAACGTGAATTTCGAAAAAAAGATCGCTAAAAACACGCATTCCGTCAAAGGGCTGCGAAAGAGAAGCTAATTTCGTAAAGGATCGCAAAAAACGCGAATTTCGTCAAAGGGACACGGGAAAACGTGAATTTCGTCAAAAGGCCACAGAAAAACGCAAATTTCATCAAAAAGACGAGAAAAAGCGCGAATTTCGACAAAAAGCCGCGAAAAAACGCAAATTTCGAAGAAGGATTGCGCAAAAACGCGAATTTTGTCAAATGACCACAGAAAAAACGCGAATTTCGTCAAAGGACCACAGAAAACTGCAAATTTCGACAAAGCATCGCTAAAAAAAACAC
Source organism: Maratus speciosus (assembly GCA_963932465.1). Classification (NCBI taxonomy): domain Eukaryota; kingdom Metazoa; phylum Arthropoda; class Arachnida; order Araneae; family Salticidae; genus Maratus; species Maratus speciosus. Next base: position 532,602,801 of record OZ010793.1, read on the forward strand.
GCATTCCGTCAAAGGGAAGCTGACAAAACACGAATTTCGTCAAAGGGACACAGAAAAACGTGAATTTCGTCAAAAGGCCGCAGAAAAACGCAAATTTCATCAAAAAAGACGAAAAAAAACGCAAATTTCGTCAGAGAGCCGCGGAAAAAACGCAAATTTTGACGAAGGATTGCATTAAAAAACACGAATTTCGGCAAATGACCACAGAAAAAAACGCGAATTTCGACGAAGGATTGCGTAAAAAAACGTGAATTTCGGCAAATGACCTCAGAAAAAACGTAAATTTCCTCAAAGGGCCGCAGAAAAAACGTAAATTTCCTCAAAGGGCCGCAGAAAAAACGTAAATTTCCTCAAAGGGCCGCAGAAAAAACGCAAATTTACACAAAGGGCTGCAGAAAAAACGCAAATTTACACAAAGGGCTGCAGAAAAAACGCAAATTTACACAAAGGGCTGCAGAAAAAAGTATCATTCCGTCAAAGGGAAGCGGAAAAAACGCGAATTTCGTTAAAGGATCGCAAAAAAAAAGCATGGTCACAAAGAAGGGCCACAGAGAAACGTGACTTTCGGCAAAAGACTGCGGAAAGAAGCGAATTTCGTCAAACAGCAGCGAAAAAACAAAAAAACACGACCATTTCCATAAAAAAACGCGAATTTCGTCAATGAGCCGCGAAATTTATCAAAAAGACGAGAAAAAAGCGAATTTCGTCAAAAAAGCCACGAAAAAAACGCAAATTTCGACGAAGGGTTTCGTAAAAAACGCGAATTTCGGCAAAAGTTCACGAAAAAAAATCGAATTTCATCAAAAACTGGCGGCAAAAACACAAATTTTGACAAAGGATCACGGAAAAAAAACGCGAATTTCGTCAAAGGGTCGCGGAAAAAAAGCTAATTTTGTCAAAAGTTCGGGGAAAATGCAAATTTCGTCAAAGCGTCATGATAAAAACCTGTATTTCATCAAAGGATCGCGATAAAAACACATACAAATATCTGTGTTTATTATTATATGTATAGTTTTTAAACTGAAATAATATGCTGAACTTTTTAGAAATCTGGTTAACCCGAACCCACTCAGCCTGAAATTGACCTGAATATAAACAGAGTTAACCCAAACTACAACAAAAATAATTAGCAGCAGGAAGGGATTACCTCTCCTTTCCCCCTCTGCTGTAACCTTTCAGAAAATTTGCTGAGAATTTCAGATTTTTTTTTTTTAACTCAGACTCAAATCTGGGGGGAAGGGGGGAGGGCACGGGTCCGATCCTGAGACCGTCCCACGTCGAAATCTGTTGAAAAGTGTAACTGATTTTTTTTTATATATACTTTCATTTAAAAGAAAGTCATTATAACATAAAATCTATAAAATTGTTCTTCCAATCCCCGAAACTAAATTCTGGCTACGGTTCTTGTTTAACAATAAATTAATATTGTAACAAACACAAAATATTTTTTGTAAACACAAAATATTTTCATACACATATATAAAATAAAGACTTTGTTTATTATTTGTGCATTGCACAAGTAATAAGAAGGATTTTAAACCGTTCCAGATGAAAAATACTGGCTGCAAAGTTAAGACAGAATAGGAAGATAAGTGGGGGGAGGGGACATTACCGAACTCCAAAGATGTCTTTGCAGTCAAACAAGAAGTCACTGTGTATCTTACAGATACGAAGAAGTAATCGAGTGTTAAAAACAAAAGTTAATGAATATCATTCACAGTCAGCTCTTTCGCACATATACAGGGTGTCCGATCTCAACGGTGTCCAATGGCTAATTCCTAAACCTTTAGTCATAGACATATAGTTCCAATTACAAAAATGTTTAAAATCAGGTAAAGAAATATTTTAAAAGCGATTTGGGTCAATAAAAACATTTCTTGAAAAATTACGAAATTTAAATTTTTATACGGTCCCCCGGTCCTATAAGTTATATTTAGTAAAATTTTCCTATTACACTGACAAGCAAGCCAAAAAAAATTCCCATTCATATAACACTAAAATTGAACCAGTTATGAAACTTTACAAATGCATGACTTATGCCACTTTTCTGCTCTGAAAACAAATGAGTTCGGCTTGGCTTTGAGGGGTCACATATCAAGTGCTTAAAGTATTCGAAGATCTTATTTCATGTGTATCTGCTCTTTAAAAAATATCGTACAAATATTACGATTAAGTTAACATTTATTAAGTTTCAGATTGGCTAAAATAACATATGTTTTATTTTGTCAGGATTTGAGACTGTTTCTTTTATGATTTCTTTTAGCAAAAATTATGTTATTGTTATAAGTTTTTATGTTACTTTAACGATCTTATGAATGTTTTTCCAGTTCAAAATTTGTACTCGATCTTTAACTCACTTTTAAATATCCGATCGAGATTAGATTTTACATAATGGCGCAAATCCAATAACAATCTAATATTATTAGGATATTGGGTGGTTACCATTTATACTTATTTTACAGGATAACACAAAATATTTCGGATAGATTATCGCCAAGAAGTTTAAGAAAAAGTTTTAGATTAGATAATACAAGACTGCGATTGTTGTTTTTTTTTAACTTTTATGTATTTTTAGCACTGAATCCAAAAATTACATTAATTTTTAACCATCATGTCAGGATATTTCGCAAATCATAAATTGTCAAATTTAAAGAATAACAAAAATCGGATACTATAAAGTGGAGGAGATGGTTGTGTTTTTTAACTTTTGATAATTGATTTTTACGTACTTTTTAGCACTGAATCTGAAAATGACCTTCATTTTTAATCATCACGTTAGAATTTTTTTGCAAATCGTAAATGTGTAAGTTAAAATATAGCGAAAATCTCATACTATAAAACATATGTAAAAATTTATTTGTTTTATTTTATTTTATTTTATTCAATAATTTATTCGATATTTTTGCTTATCCTGGGATTTTTTCAGCTAAATAGCTGAGTAGTCGGATGAGATAAGGGAGGAGATTCAATTTTAACTTTGAACTTTTTAACTTTGAAATTTGCGAAAAATCCTGATGTGATGGTTAAAAATAAAGGTCAATTTCAGATTCAGCGGTACAGAATACATAAGAAATTGTCAAAAGCTAAAAAACATGACATAACCCAACTTTTGCAGGCTAGTGTAATCTAATAATATTTTAAAATACGTATCATTTTGTAAAGAATTGAGGCTGTTAATTTAGCATAATTTTATTTAACAAAAATTCTGTTTTTTCTTTCTTCTTAAACGTTTATTACAAATTGTATATTTTGCATTAATATGTCAGAATGATTAAAGATTTCAAATTTATATTGCAATGTTAATTTTACTCTCAACCATTTTTTAATATATCTGGCGAAATTATATTTCGACTAAATTTGTGAATGACCCCCAATTTGCAGCAAAAAATATGCTCCAACTTTAAACAGCTATTCCTCGGTCAATTTTAATCGTAGAACAACGGGACTTTTTGTGTATTACTTGTTAGTGTAAAAGGAAAATTTTACTAAATATAACTTATAGGACCAGGGAACCGTATAAAAATTTAAATTTCGTAATTTTTTAAGAAATGTTTTTATTGGCCCAAATCGCTTTTAAAATATTTCTTTACCTGATTTTAAACATTTTTGTAATCGGAACTATATGTCTATGACTAACGGTTTAGGAATTAGCCATTGGACACCGTTGAGACCGGACACCCTGTATAGTGTGCCTGACTTCCGACTTGCCAAAATTCTGAAGGGATTAGCTAAGGTGTCATTATGCACTAATATGGGACTAACAAGAAAGACAAGTGCGATGCATGACAAATATATATATAATTGAATTGATCTAAAAAGTAAGAAGTAAACTTTTTTTACCATTTAATCTGACCGTTTTGGCAGGTAAAAAAGGTTTAGTCCCTTCAACCCTCTGCACCCCCATATTTCGGTGTGGCATGGAGATGCGACTGAAAAATGAAAGTTAATAAGCTACTTTTACAGTCACCTCTTCCGCACCGGATTTCAGATTTAGACGAAATCGACTTGAGATTAGCTGTGGTGTTACTGTGCATTAACATACACCCGCATTGACAATCTTGGCGCCCGCCGACTATGGGAAAAATTAAAAAAATCCTTAAATTAAACTACTTTTAGATTTGTCGAATTTATTTGTAGGTCTCTTGAACTCAGTATATATGTTTTCATTTATCGAGTAAAACAGTGATTTCAGTCATTTGAAAATGGATTTTGTGGTCTCAAGTAAATTTGGTCGCAGGACTGGGGAGGATATTGGATTAACAGGAAAAACAAATTCATATCATGCCAGAAAATAAAACAAATTTATCTGAAAAGGAAGGAATATCAGCCCTTTTTTCATTTCACTGCGATCTCTTCAGAGGTGGAATGGAGCTGTAACGTCATAACCCCCGCCCCCATCAAATCCTTTGGTGTATGCTGGGGCATCACTGTGCACTAATATATGGGACTAACCAGAATAGCTGCGTCGCAGAAAAAAATTAAAAATTAATCTCAAAAGAAAGAAAAAAAACTGGAATTTTTTTTTCATTTCATATTTGATTATTTCGGAAGAGTAAGTAACCCCATCAGCCCCTTCCCCTCATTGGGTATACTGTGGTGTAACTGTGCGTTGATATGAGACTAGCCAGAACGTGTAGTTCGTTGTATTGCAGAAAACAAGTGCATTACAAATTCATCTCGAACAAAAAGAAAAATATTAGCCTTTTTTCATTTCATTTTCGGCTATTTTGGGAAGGGGCTGTAACCCATCACCCCCTTTCTACTTCTTTCGGTATAATGTGGTGTCACTGTGCACTAATATGGAACTAAAGAGAAGAGAGTGTCTAGTCTGTTGAATAATAGGAGAAAAAAAATACAAATTTATCTCAAACAGAAAGAAAAAAAAGCAATATTTTTTTATTTCATTTCCGACTATTTCGGGAGGAGGGGGCTGTAATTCCATCAGCCCCCTCCCCATCTTTGGGTATGCTGTGATGTCAATGTGGACTAATATGGTGTTAACGAGAATGACTATTTCGCTGTATGGCAGAAGAAAAATTACAAATTTATCTCAAACAAGAAGGAAAAAAACAGCCTTTTTTTTCATTTCATTTTCAACTATTTAGGAAAGGGACACCCCATTAACCCCTTTCACCTCTTTGGGTATAATGTGGTATCACTGTGCACTAGTATGGAACTAAAGAGAAGAGAGCAGCTAGTCTGTTGAATGATAGAGGAAAAATACAAATTTATCTCAAACAAAAAGGAAAATATCAGAACTTTTTCATTTCATGTTCGAATTTTTGGGAGAGGGCTGTAACTCCATTAACCCCCTTCTATCTTTTCGGGTATAATGTGATGTCACTGTACACTAATATGGAACTACAGCGAAGGGAGCGGCTAGTCTTAAATGATAAGGAAGAAAATGCAAATTTATCTCAAATAGACAGAAAAAAATCAACTCTACTTTTTCATTTCATTTTCGACTATTTCCAGAGGAGGAAGTTGTAATTCTATCAGCCCCCTCCCCATCTTAGGGTATGCTGTGATGTCAATGTGGACTAATATGGTGTTAACGAGAATGGCTATTTTACTGTATGACAGAAGAAAAAATACAGATTTATCTTTAAAAAGTAAAGAAAAAACACTTTTTTATTTAATTTTTCGCGATTTCTGGTTGGGGGGGGGGGGGGGGGGCTGTAACCCCATCAACCCCCTTTCTCTTCTTTGGTGTCAATATGGACTAATATGGAACTAAAGCGAAGGAAGCGAATAGTCTGTTGAACGATAGGGGGAAAATGCAAATTTATCTTGAACAGACAGAAAAAATTCAGCACTATTTTTACATTTCATTTTCGACCATTTCGAGAGGAGGGGGCTGAAATTCCATCAGCCCCCTAACTAATATAACCTGGACTAATATGGTGTTAACGAGAATGGCTATTTTGCTGTATGGCAGAAGAAAAAATTACAGATTTATCTTTAAAAAGTAAGAAAAAAACACTTTTTCATTTAATTTTTTGACTATTTCGGGAGGAGTAGGGGGGGGCTATAACCCCGTCAGCCCCCTTTCTCTTCTTTGTTGTCAATGTGGACTAATATGGGACTAATGAGAATGGTTTGTCCGCTGTATAATGGAAAAAAATTTAAAAAATTTCCATAAAAGAAAGACGAAAAATCAGCACCTTTCTATATCACTTTCGAAAATTTCGGGGGGGGCTGTAGCCCCATCAGCCCCCCCCTTGGGTACGCCACTGTTCAAAAGCAAAAAAAAAAAAAAATTGAACAGCACTGCCTAATCGCAGAAAAGACAATGACAGTTGAATATGTCTATTTGGACCTTAAGACAAGGAACAGGAAAATAATCTTGTGAAGGCAATTTAAAATATATATAGTACAATTAGGTAATAAATAAAATCACAGCATTAGTTTTAGGAACAGTTAATTAACAATTCACTTTATGAGATACAACACAGAGTTGTAATTCTAGCAAAGATAAAAGCAGTTCTGTCCACATTGCAGCAACTTTTTAACTTACATGGTGTGAAAAGTTTTGTTTGGTCCATTACTGATTGCTATGCATTTGCCCAACAGTACAATTTTCCATGCAATTTGCAGTAAACAAAAGTTATTGGTGATATTAATAATGTCAGCTTAATCTTATTATTATAATAACCTATTATTTAACATTATTTCAACCGGCATCAAATAACACCTTTTAAAATTTTGATTTATGGTTATTTTATAAGTTACTTTTTAAATTAAAATAATCACAAATCCTTTTTAATACTCTGAATGCTTGACTAATAATTGTCTTAGTTGAAGAATTACAAATAATACAACCACAAATCAAAATCTCAGAAGGTGTCATTTTACACTGGTATAAATAGTGTTGACATTTTGCATTTATAAAGAAAATACAATATGTACAATAATTTAAAGACAAAGTAAATTATAGCAATTTCTTAAAAGCAGCATTTCTATTTTATGCTGTTAGATTAATCTGCAAGCTTTTGCGTCAATTGATTGTACCCCACCCCACATTATGAACCTTTTTCCAACCACAGAATAGCAGTGCATGCTGTTGAGTGAACAAAGTCAAAACGAAGTTGTCATCAGGGCTTAATTTGCGCCGAAGCCCAGCTCCTGTACTTCTCTGTCTTTATTAAATATTGGTCATAATTCACCGGAGCTCAAATACAGGGCTCCGGAGCCCAGTGCAAAAGCACTTCTGAAAAAACAAAGCCAAAATTAACCTTTCCTTTTATTCCCATCTCCAAACTTTTGCATTCTTTTTCACCAAAAAACTTATATGTGACGTAACACACGTAGGAAATGGAGATAAAACAGACTCAATTTTTATAAGAGTTTTTAGGCTTGGACTCAATCAAGCTCAATCTGTCTTACATTCAAAATTTTATTTATTCATGTATAGGAAAAAAAAAACCTCTTTCTCCTTCAAAACTATGTATTTAAACTACTATTTCAAATAATTTTAATGCTATTTTGATCAAAATAAAGGGAAAACAGAAATAGTGTTTTTCTATTTTAGCGATATTTGCAAATTTATGTTGGCGATGTGTTGATACGGCGCTACTCAAGAGACTAACAATGAATTTCTTTCAGTTCAATTTTGTTTTGTGACAGTAGGATAATTTTTAATTGGTGGCTTTTATTTAGATATGTAACCTGAAAAGAATATTTTCTGTTTTTAGCCAACGGGAATCAGCTTGAGGTTTTGTTTATTTAAGATTTTTGTCTTCTATTGCGCACGAGTACAAAAATCACATTAGTGATTTTTCTATTTATTTCGTATCATGAACGCTGCCCATGTTAAGTTAAGGTTTTGCTCCGCACATTTATGAAGTCACTTTCATTTGTACCTAGATATAATTGCCATGTATTGTTATTCTGATAGAAAGCAACCAAGCAGTGTTTCACCTTTTAAAAAAAAGCATAGAATCTTTCAGATAACGGTGTCAAATTTTTAATTTAATCTGATTTTCGGGGACTTACCACAAAAGACTGTTATGCGGAAGGAATCAATTATAGTTTAAGATATGCAACTTTTATAGGAAATTGAAAAACATTGTTCCATTCTGCAGCATATAGATATTAATTTCAGTAAATTTCATTAAAATGCATAACTGCGAACTATCTCCCCTTTTTTTGTTAACACTATATCCGAATCATAATCCTTACCATATTTAATTGCAGAATTCTGAAATTAATTACCAATAAAATTAGGCAAAGATTACTATTCGGAAGGAGTGATAACTAAAATGTGAATAGTTGACAGCTAAGTACATGTTGATAGATATATTTAAAATTTTTATTTTGCTAAAAAAATAAAATGCTTTAAATTTTGCAACTAAATATACGAAATATAAATATGCAGATTGGAGTGACAGGGGGGAGGGACGGTACAGTTGTTAGTACCGGTACCGCAGAATATTCGGGCTCCGGTACTTTTTTTTTGTTAGATATTAAGCCCTGGATGTCATCCATTTATACCAAGGTCCAACAGAATATGCAGTTTAATAAAATTATGTGTATTAGTTCTTGAGATATTATAGCTATCGTGTAAATCATGAAAAACACAGCACAGTAGTGCCATCTGTTGGGTGGCACACATCCAAACCCATACCTGCCAACACATCATTTTTGAAATACCTACAACTTTTAGAATAAGCTTAAAAAACATGCAACATTTAAAGTATTTGCAATGGAAATGTAATATGGTTCCTTAAGGCTGCTAGTCACTCAGCTTCCGAATTCCCCTCAATGTTAACTCTATGGGCATTTGATGCCTTCATATATTTAAAATATTTCCACTTGAAATTAATATTTTTAACTTCTTTTTTCTATTGTTCTTAAAGGTTGTCTCTTTTTTCCATAGTTCTCAAAATATTTCTAAAATATATACTTAATTTTATATAAAGTGTTCATAAAATATTAAATTAAGCATAGATTTTAGAAATTTTTTGAAAATTAAGGAAAAAAGAAATATCTTTTAAGAAGAGTACAAAGAAAAAAGCAATTAAAAACATTAATTTCGTGAGGAGATATTTTAAATATACGAATGCATTCCATCCCCATAGACATAGCATTAGTGAGGGGAATTCAGAAGCTGAGTGACTATCAGCCTTAAGCACAAGTTAACTGAATGCTTAGATGTATCAAGATATGATATTAAGTATGTGTTAATTATCTGAAAAAGTAATCAAATTTAATTGATGCTCTTTTTTATTTTAAGAAAACTATTTTACATTTTATAGATTATATTAAGGATGGAAGGGATAATATGGCATACTTCCCAACATTCAACTAAACTTCCATAAAATGTGAGTTAAATTGACCCAGGTTCTACACCAGAAAACTTATTTGATGTATCATTATACATTTAAAATCATATTTCTCTATGAAATCTATTTGAATTAATTTCTTTAGTAAATTTCTGGTACGAAACCAGTTTAACCTGGGTCAATTTAACTCACATTTTACGGAAGTTTAAGGGAAAGTTGGCAAGTATGATATGGTGAAATGTATCATTATTATCATGGAATATTTTTAATTACACTCTTTCTGGAAAGAAAAAAAAAATTGCATGCATCAGATTTGAAGTTTTATCTCATCTATAACAGTATTTTACGATTCATTACTAATTTTTGTACTACTAGGGGCTCGGCCCCCTACGAGCTACACTCGCCAACCCCCGTTCAGACACTGCAGTCTCTAAAAGCACGCTAATCTGATCGGCTTTAAAAAGATTTTGGAAGATTGAGTTATAATTAAAAAACAAAAGCGATCTCCCTATAAACGGGTTTCTATTCATTTCTCTTTGATTGGGGAATTTTACGGAAAAATAAGCTGCTGTTAAAAGATACAATGGCATTTCAAAATCATCTAATATAAAATGAATTAAGTAAACAGAGTCTTTGTCTCCCGGTATTTTTTAACAAAGCGAAAAGAAAGTCCTTTTAAATAAGACATTTTAAATATATCGTTTTTAATCTGACGTAATTTTCACCAAACTTTTCTTTCCCTTTTTAATATTCACGTGAAAATGCTTTTATTAGAAATGAAATATTATTTGCGCTGTCCAAAAAAAAAAAAATAGTCGAAAAATTCATCTCAAAATATCAAGTAAATGTCTTGCGCTATTTTTAAATTTAAACTGTTTTGCAATATTATTTTGTGTTCATTTTATGTAATAACTGTAATGTGACGCAAATGTGATGTAATTTCTCCTATTTAAGACTTCTAACGCATGTTAATAAATTTATTATTTTACAATATCCTTTCTCTGTTAAAATTCATGTGTAATTATAGATGAAGTAATTTTCAATAAGTTCCTGCTCTTTATAAGTAATTATTTAATTCTAATTTGAAAGTTTTTTTCTGTTTATAATAGTCACGTGTAAATAAATTTTTAATTTGAAGCAAACATTATTGTTTCCGTTGTTTATAAAGTTGGCAACAGGTTAAATTAGTACAATTTTCTGAAATAAGAAAAAAATATCTCTCGAAAAGCTGAAAATTTGAATTTAAAATAGAAATGAAACCTCGAAAAATGAGTCAAATTAAAAAAATAAATTAATTCTGCACACCGGGAAATTATAACGTATAAAATGATCTAAAAATTATTAAATTCCGATGTATAGTTTTTGCTGCTATAAAACTTTTTTAGTGGAACGATTTTGTCCAACTTTAGCATTAAATATCTCTTAAAATAATTCTTCGATTTGAAAACTGTCTGCATCAGCGTGTTTATCAAACATTTGTGTATAATACTACCGATTTTCATATTTTTGTATGCATTATTTTTCTTAATATTAACGAAGAAAGACCTCCGGTCACAAAAAATTCAAAACCGGCGGCGGCGGTGACAGCGGTAGTTACTTTTTTTTAGAATAGAGAGAAACCATAAATTTTATTGTTTACCCGTACAAGGTACAACCACACATTGTACAGCTAAACTATACAAGTTGGCAGTTATGCCAACTTAATCAGCACTAATTTATGTCAAGGTCTAACTGAATTTGAAGTTTGATGAAATTCTAAGTCTCGAAATGTAGTTATCGTGGAGAAATGCATCATAGCAGTGCCACTTTAAACTCAAGTGTTGTAATAAGCAACAATTTATGTCAATGTCTAAGTGAATCTGAAGTTTAATTAAATTTCGAACATTAGTTATTGAGACAGAGCTTAGATAAAATTTGTCAGATGCAGCCTATCTTTAAAAAAATGTATAGGGTATTGTTGAACAAGTTGGTAGCTATGCAAACCTAATCAGTACCAATTTATGTCAAGATCTAAATGAATTTGAAGTTTGATGAAATTTTATGTATTAACTCTTGCAGTACTAAGATCAAAACGTTATTTAAATGCATACGATGGGGTCATTTTGACCACATATGTAATTTCAATGTTTAGGCCAGAAAACTGATCAAAAGATAAAATATTGACATAATACTGTACTGGCAATCAAGATTTATTAGAAAGGAGAAAATATAATCTCCACAATACAGTAAACTCTCTAAAACCCACACATCACCACAGATTCAAATGTAGGGGCAAAATTACAGATTTTTTAGTTTTATATCATTCTGTATGTATTTTAATACCTATGCAATTCTCGATAATACGACTGAATGTGTTTTTCATGGAGGAAGTATAAATTTATTTGTGAAAAAAGTCAAGATATCACTGGTAATCACAATCTCTTTACCAATATATATATGTATTAATCAAACTTTTATGGTTATTAAGACTGGCTAAACCTGAAATAAAACTTCATTACTTTATGATTGTGATGTGAAATAACAGGTTACCTTTACGAGGAAAGTTTCATTGAATAATTCAAGGAAAATGTATCTCATCTTTATTATGCATATTTAATTATACATTATTTTTTACTTGACCCCTTACTTTTTATCATTTTAATTTATTACTTTACTTAATTATTTTAATATTTTACTATATTGCAAGCATTCATTAAAATTTTGATTGCATTATTACATTCAAAATTACTGTTTAAAAAATGTAAACAAAGCAATGACCAGAATCTGCAAAATTCTAAAATCCACACAACCTCTAGTCCCAAGCTGTGCAGATTTGAGGAAGTCTACTGTATTACAAATATTTAAAGTAGCACAAAAACTCAAGTAGAAAAAACTTAAAAAAAAAAAACAATAACGTTTTACAAGAAGTTCAAATTGGCACCATCTTAGTACCGTGAGGGTTAAGTCTTAAAATATAGTTATCATGGAAGAATGCATCATAAGCAGTGCCACCTTACACTCAAACATAATTTATGTTAAATCTAACTGAATTTTAATTGTAATTAAATTTTGTACATTAGTTATTGAGATAGAGATAAGGTAAAATTTGTCAGATGCAGGCTAACATTTAAAAATAAATAGTGTATGGTACCTTGTATGGTTGAACAAGACTATAGATTTTGTGCAGAAATTATTAATGAATCATAAATTAATCATATCGTATTCAGACAGACCAAAACATTATATTAAAAAAAAAAAAAAAAAAAAAAAAAAAAAAAAACTCATGTCAAAAATTTTCACAATTCCAGTACTTTTACTTATTAGTACTTATTTTTTGTATGTAGGGTAGATGTGCCAGTAATGGACACCCTTAAGGAATTTCTGTAAAAATTATTTTTTTATTAATAGTTATAATTATTATATTCCAGTTTTTTCAATATTATATTAATCTATCAACAATATTTAACCATTCTTATAGCCTCATTTCCTCATATGAATAGCAATTTAATTTTAAATAACAGAAATATATCAAAACACCCAAAAGCCCAGTAATGGACACCTTCTGGCCCAGTAGTGGACACCCTCTGTTCCAGTAATGGACACCCCATAAAAAGTAATAAATATAATTGTTTTTATGACTGTATTTAGAACCAGAATTTAATGAATACATACTAATGAAACGAAATAGTTATTTTTAAATAAATTTAACAATTAGGATATCAGTAATTAATAAAATATTTGTGATAATCATTTATTGGTTGCATCAATTATTGTAATTATCAGAAGACCGATGTTTTAATTATTTTAGATGGATAGTTTAAAATACTAAATAGCAGACAATTACAGCTATCAAATTATTGAAACAGTGGTGGATTTAAAAGGTAATAAAAATAAAAAAAAAAAGTTTTGGAATATTAATGTTTAGTTTTGTGTCACTATTTTTAACAATCTTCCAGAGATTACTTGATATATCATTTATAATAATTAATATTACAAATATAAAAGAAATGATATTGTGAGTTGAATATTTTAAATATACTAAATAAAATAATTTCAAAATAAAACTGTAGAACTGATGTTTGAGGCCACTGATCTGCAGATTTACTAGTTTCATGAATATTACCTATAACTTTCATTAATAGTATTACATTTTTTTTTTTTTTTTTAAATAAGGAAACATTTAAGACAGAAAATGGATTTTTAATAGCTTCTGCAACTTAATTGTTTTTATTTAAATGGAGAGGGATTAAGCCCTATGAGCCCCTCTTTGACTGTGCTCTTAAACAGTATTTTCTGCTTCCTGGCTTGTTTGATTGCTAGATTATAAAATATGTGAGGTATATATATGTACTACATAAAAAAATAATAATAAATAAAATAAAATATTGAAATTTTATTAATCACATAAAATAACTTAAAAGCAGCTATTTATAAAAGTTTATGGTGTTATTACATTTTGGTAAGTATAATTTAAAAATTAAATTTGATTATTTAGGTTTGCAGTTAAGCCAAAGTATTTTATGCACTATAAACATTACTAAAATTGCATTTTTAGCAATGTCTACATGGGGTGTCCATTACTGGGAAATGACTAATTAACCATCCCAGTAATGGACACCCCCTCTTAAAACCTTAAAAAGAAATGAAATTTTGTAAATGGCCATTAGTATATAAAATTCAAAGTTTTCTATTGCTACTCAAACAAAAACATTCAAATTTTGTAAGAAAATAAATAATATATAAATTAATTAAATGAAGCCAGCTCTTAACCTCTTCATTAAGATTTTCACAGAAAAACAGCAAAACTTTGAAACATTATTTTCTGCTTCCTGATTGGTTTGATTAAAAGTGTCAACAATAACATAGTTTTATAAAACATACAAGGGGGAATTATTAAAAAAATAATTAAAGCTAAATATTTATTAGTTATTTTTTTATGAACCAAAAACATCAAGGGGTGTCCATTACTGGAAGGGTGTCCATTACTGGCACATCTACCCTAAAAAAAAAAAAAAAAAAAAATCCTAACCAAATTATTTTGTAAAAATCAAGTTATATTTTTTTATAAATACTTGGTCATGATATAGGATGTTATTTATATGGAAGTTGGGGCAGGATACTTGTTCATGTTCAGCAATTATTTTATGAGGAAATATATTAGTAATAAGTTTAATAACAATTTAAGGGAGAAAAAAAGCATAAAATTTCTTAATATGATAAATAGTCACATTAATTTTTAATGATTTTATGAATTGCCAATCGTAAAAATACAATTAAATGACAACATGATTTAATAATCTTCTGTTTTATATCTAAAGTAATAAAGTTGACTTTTTGCAAGATCTTGGGTATTTGATTTGGACGGTGACTGTGGTAAGGAGAAGTTTTTTTTCAAGAAATTTTCTGGGTACAACTAAATGCAAATGTCTTCTTTTTTTCAAGCAAGGTGCATTTAGACAATTTCAAAAGGACAGGACATTGTGCCTTTAAAAAATGACAAACTGAAAATAAGTAATTTGTTAAACATCTAAATGTAAACTTACACACATGTATGTGCATGCTAATCAAAACTATTATGAGAATGAATTACACCCATTCATTCATATAGAGTAAATATAATAGCCAGTTAAATCTGAAATCCTCAAAATTTTAAATAGAAGCATTATTATCACTTGGTAGGGATTTTTAGCATTTAAATTTCAACTTAAAAAAAAAAAAATTGCCGCCTTTTCAATCTTTAACCGATTTCTCTATTTGAAATTTGATAAGTTCAAAAGTAAAAGAAACAGTTATTCCACTTCTGCAGAAGAAGTTCTTGCTGAGCTTATTTTAAAACAATAGTTCTTTTTCTCTTACACATTTTTTTTACAATACCTCTTAAGTAGATGTCATTCTTTCATTGTTCTTTAGCTCGAATTTGATAAATTTATTATTGCAAAAATATAACAAAATAAACAGTATTCTTTTAATTGCAGTAAATTAATATATTTGAATGTTTATTTTATGTAAAAGAATGAATAATTTGATTATTTAAAGGAAATTATGACATTTCAAATTAGACTTAAACTTAATTTTAAAATTAAATGCTCTTTATGCCAGATAAAAACATGCTTTTTAAAAACTTACAATAGTACTTAATTTTTTACAAGCATAAATTTTATGATTTTAATCAATGTTTTTTTTCTTTTTTTTTTAAAGTGATCTGATGAAAGTCATTGACACCCTACCTGTGACGTCACATGAATCTTGTACATAAGAAAATAAGTTTTAAAATATGATGTAATTTTTACAATTAAATAAATTTTACACAAAAAAATTTAGTTTTAAGTTTTCTTTTTAAAAATTTACATGTAAACATATAATTCAATTAAAAATAGTGTTTAAAAACACTAAGAAAATGGTTTTAAATGTGACGTTTATAATTTTTACTATTTATTGCTTTTTGTATGCAATAACTTACTTTAAAGTTTCTTTTCTATTTTAATATTCACGTGTAACTGTATTTTTCAATTGAAAATTTTTTGTAAATTTTATTTCTGCTTTTTTAATAAGTGACAACAGTAGGTGAAAAGATGATTTTTCAAAATATGAAATCTATTGAAATAGTGCAATTTTGAGTAAAAAATTTAAAAACAAAAAAATTAGATAAATTAAAAAATGATCGCACACTGTCCACTATAAAATAGTCAAGTACAGTGTTGATTTCAGACACTTTTCTCAAGGGGGGATATTTTATAGATCCGGTTTAGAAATTGCACTTTTGCCCATTAAAAGACAAAATTTGAAACTCACCGGCGAGGGTACATCTCAATGTTCCAGGGAGGAACGTCCTTCCCTTTAATTCAACAGTGGTCAAGTATTAAGCTTGTGAAAGATGGTTAAATTTGTTATGCATAGATTTTGATCCTATAAAACTTCTTTAACAGATCAATTTTGATATTAAATAGCATTCTTTGATTTAAGAACTGTATGTTTATCAACATTTCACTATAAAGCTACCAGTTTTCATATTTTTATATGCAATAATTTCTATAATTATGTGGGGAGAAAGTCAAATGCCTACAAAAAATCCAACTATGATATATGATGGCAGCAAGGATTATTATAAATTTTTTTTTTTTTTTTTTAGAATTAAAGATAGCTATTTCATCCAACAATACACGAATTTACTTACCTATATACACATATGAAATGCAAGATTTACCACACCATCCTCTGATACAATCCAATTTTTTAATTTGATTCCCCACTGGAGGAATTTCTGCAACCCAACAATGCTGAACAAATCTTACTATCAAAATAAAAGCAAAATTGCATTCTCAAAGAAAATCTAGAGAAGAAAATTTTATCTTCTTTTTAAAGTTGTCATATAAGATTATTCAGCTAGGGCTAAATTAATCTCTGCATTACCCACTGCCATGCTGCACTGTCTTTGACCCTAATCCTATCAGTGATTGCTTTACCATCTATAATAGTTATTCCTGCCTTAAGCTATAAAATTTTCATAAAAGGTCAAAAAGATTTAATAAAATAAAGAAAGCTTGAAAACTACATTGAAACAATGCATAAAATCAAGAGAAGAGCATTTTCATGTGTAAAAAAAAGGCAGATAATTATTTTACTTTGAAAAAAAATGATTTTTTTAAAGGACACACTGAAAACAAAATACTCAGAATTTTTGAAATGCGTATTTATATTTGAACTATTTAATTATTCACATTCATTCATTAAGAATCAATAATAAATGCATTTTTTGTCTGATGTTACCTTTGTAAAGATTATTAGCAGAGCAACTCATAATTAGCTAAATACGAAGCATTTCATTAATATATTAAATGGTTTAACACAAAAATACTTAATTTACATGTATTATAAAGAAATCTCCGAAAAAAAAAAAGCTTGTGTTCTACTAGAATTCTGTATTATAACTCTTCAGGTATTTTTATTATTATAAATATTGTTTATAAACAGGACAAAACAAAAAAAATTACTTAATGAAGTATTAAAAATGAAATGCTATGGTGGGTTTTTTCAAGGAAACATTTCTCTCAGGATTTTTTTTTTTTTTTTTTTTTTTTTTTTTTTAAGAGAAGAGCAATAGAACATACCATGACAATAGCCTATATACTAAAAACCACAATATCATGAAATAAAATTATACCTTGAGCCTTGAGATAATGCTGAAGTAGGATGTTGGATTAGAATAAAGTCGCCTATTCCAATCTCTGCACGAAATTCCATCTTTTTCAGTTTCACAGCTAACATCTATAGAATCAAGTGTAATCGAGAAAGTATTGCCAGTGATATGATGTGAAATATCAAACCATATAGCAAAGACAATACACATTCAATCAATATGCTGCGAGTTAATGGTGCTGATAATGGTAATGGTGGTTGGCAAGAAGTGTCACTGTAAAGAAGAGAAAAGAAAACATTAAAAAAAAAAAAACATAGATTTCATAAATTACAGTCTATTAAAAATACAGTCCATGAATATTTAAAAAGTGACGTTGCGATAGCATTATATTATATTAATAATACAAATTATTTTCTTATATGTAAAAAAAGTGCTTTAAAAATAATGTATAAACTTTGCACACTACTAAATGATCAGGGTAACATAATAATTACATTTTTAATAGAAGAAAAAGCAGCATTTATAAATACCGCATTTTCTGTCGGGTTTGCCATTTTTTTTTCTTATGCTACGATCATTTCGACTGATGTATAAGTTTGCGAAAAGCACTTTTCGAACTGCGTTTTATATACTACAATCATAAATAATAAATATTTTAAAACTTACTCTATTCAAATTGCTACAATCTCTAAGCTAATCAGCAGACGCAGAGAGAGATGAAAGGCACAGAGGAACGCTACATACGGAGGGATAGGAGTAGGAGAATGAGAATGACAAATCGCCAAGAGGTAACGCGTTCAAAGGGTTACTTGTATTGTAGAAAAAGCGATTCGCCAAACCAGATATGCTGCCAAGATGCCAAGAGGTTACCAGATGTCGTCACGTGACCCTCTGTCAGGCGCATGCGTATTAGGTGGAGCCAAGCTCATTTTAGGGTTCCCCCATTTTTATAGAGACGTACAACCATAGACTTCTCATATAACTGGACTCAGAAATAGCAAACCTTTCTTGACGCCGGGATCGCTACCCACCGTCACGTGATGGTGGGCAGAGAAAACGCGCCAAACCGGTTTTTCTCCTTTTGTTCCCGCTGAAACTTTCTTGCATCGGCGTTTCTCTCGCATAAATCAAATCCGACAGTTGCCAATAAAGTGATTACCGCCATAAAAGACAACCTTTTGGCGATGAAAGCGGGAAACATGTGTGCCTCAAGTTCTGACCGAAATAACAATGGGATTCGGCCTCTACTTCTTATCTTTACTCTGAGCGTACAACAAACCCTCTGAAGTCTGAAGCATCAAGTGGTTGGTTATTGGTTGATTAACCAAATTAGAAAACGAAACCAAAAAAATATAATACAACTTCATTTAATTTCTATGTATAATTTTTTTTAAATATTGTTAAAAGGAAATAAACAATTCAAATAATAATTCAATAATATTTACTACACTATAATATTACTTTCCACCACCCTAAAATATTACTCTCATTACTTTCAGAATGCTGTTTGGCAATAGTGTAAAATTTGTTGCTAATCGGTTCTGTTGTTTTCGCGCCATATGTGCGTTTTGAAAATATTGTAAATTAGCATAGACAGATTTCATACTTTATAATATTATCAAGATGCCGCGTGAAATGATCACTCTCCAGCTTGGCCAATGCGGAAATCAAAGTAAATTGAATTTGCTTATGTTTCGATTTATATTAAAATTTAATTTTTTATTGAATAAATCGATATTCGATTGTTTACTAACTTCCTCTAGTGAATACTTTTAAAATATTCTTTAAATATAATGAACTTGTATTATGTACAGGAGTTCTTATTAAACTTAATGATTAATATATGTTGACAAAGGATCAGGGTCCATAAACCGCGTTTTTGGCCCATGAAATAATAGACTAAAATTTCGATTATGTTATACTGACTTAATTATTTCACTTTTTAATATTAGAATGTATATATTGTACGATTTTAACAATAGTTTTTGTATTTTGTTCGGATTTATATTACA
Organism: Maratus speciosus; assembly: GCA_963932465.1. Classification (NCBI taxonomy): domain Eukaryota; kingdom Metazoa; phylum Arthropoda; class Arachnida; order Araneae; family Salticidae; genus Maratus; species Maratus speciosus. The sequence goes on from OZ010793.1 coordinate 532,622,213, forward strand.
AAAGATCACCCCTGTGATCTTTCCCTGATGACGACTGATGGTTCAGTCGAAAGCGCCCGGATTTTAAACATCATATGACTCCAATGTTTCAACATCTGCATTGTTTTTAAAATGTTTTAACATTTGTATTTTAGCACCTATTAAGTAAAGATATTTGTGAATTTGATATTCATATTTTTCATTTTCATTTACTTTTTCTACGAATTGCACTTCTGTTCAAACTGACTTCTTTAATATCACATCCTAAACCCTTTGCTGTTTCTGCAACTATAAATACTGCTTTTCTGTCTGATAATTTTGTCCTGTCAAGAGTTGTTGTTAAATCTGGAGTTATGATAAACATATGCCCTCTCTTAAGCGTCGTTTACACGGAGCGAGTTTACTAGCTACAAGCCGGCGAATTCACTAGCTGCTAATAAACTCGCCCCGTGTAAACACGTTGGCTAGCGAACTATCTGGCAGCTCAGCGAGTGCGAAAAAAGTTGAAAGCTCGTCTACTTTTTTCGTTACTCGCTGGCGTGTTAGCTATCTGGCAAGTAAACTCGCTGTGTGTAAACGTTGTTGCTAGTGAAATCGCTGTGAGTATTCGGTGGTTCATGGTTCTGTATATGTAAACAGTGTCGACTGAAGTAGTTCGTGTCGGCGTGAATGAAACAAAATAGATTTTTCGAACAAACTTAACAATTAGGATACCGATAATTAAAATATTTTTGAGAATTATTCACTGTTTGAAATAACTACCGTAATTATCACAAGGTGAATATTTTAATTACTTTAGATAGATAGTTGAAAATGTCGGGGAATTGCAGTTATCAAATTATTGAGACTGTACAGGGTTTAGAGGGCAATAATTGAAAAAAAAAATCGAGAAAAAAAGTTTTGGAGTATTAGTGCATATATTCGTATATTTTTCACAGTTAAACTACCTGAAAGTACTTTTAGTAATTAGTATTACAAATATGATAGGAATGATACTGAGGGTTGAATGTTTTAAATACTAAATAAAATAATTTCAAAATAAAACTGCAGAACTATGATGGCGTTTGAGGCCACTGATCTGCAGATTTACTAGTTCAATTATTACCATAGATTTCATTAATATTACAATCATTTTTTGTGAGAGATGAATAAGTAAATGTTTAAGACAGAAAATAATAGATTTTTAACAACTTCAGTAACTTAATTGTTTTTTTTTTTTTTTTTACGAATTGAATATTTCCAACTGAGCGAAAAAATGCCCAGGCCGGAAATCGAACACAGATCATTGGCTTATAGGGCTAATGCTCTACCGTTTAAGCTAACTGGGCCGACAACCGGTGAGCATATCTGCAAGCCAAGGATCTGTGTTCGATTCCCGGCCTGGGCATTTTTTCGCTCAGTTGGAAATATTCAATTCGTATGATAGCTTACCAATCAGTTTGATTATGTTAAAATAATAGTTTACCGTAATTTCCCGCGTATCTGCCACGGCTTAGTTAAATCTTTTCAGACCGGAAATTTTATTGAAAAAAAAGAAGTCAAATAAGTGACAAGCAGAAGCAAGTCACATTTTATTTAAAATAAACTCTGGTAGGAAATTGAGTTATCCGAGGTGCGGCAGATAGGCGCGAAATTACAGTAATTGTTTTTATTTAAATGGGGAGGGGTTGAGCCCTATGAGCCTCTCTTTTCCATATGCTCTTAAACAATATGCTTTACTTCCTGGTTTGTTTAATTGATTGACAGACAAAGTAAACAGGTAACAGTGATAAAAAAATTATGTGATTAAAATATTGAAAATTATATTAACCACATGAAATTAATTAAAAGCAGCACTATTTATAAAATTTTGGTGTTCCTATTAAACATCAGTAAAATTGCATTTTTAGCAACATTGGGGTATCCATTACTGAAAATAGACTAATTAAACGTTACAATAATGGACACGGGTCTTAAAACCTTAAAAATTAATGAAATTTTATAAATGATCATTAGAATATAAAATTACAATTTCATCTTTTAATTTCGTATTGCAGTAATCTGTGTGTTTTATTTTCCATAACACAGGGTACTCTTGGTATACATTTAAAAACTCGGCAATATCATTTGCGTTCCACTTCAGTTTTCCACGGACACACATAAAAAAAAAAAAAAAAAACGGACAGGAAAACTCGGCACTTAATATAAAAACAAACACTGTTTTCAGCAAAAAAACATAAAAGAAAGCTTTAGAACGCAGCAAGTGACGCAATAGCGAGTTGGCTACTGAGCGAGTAAACAAGTTCGTGTGTAAACCACCACTATCTCACTAGCTGACTCGCTCGCTACTTTTCTCGCCGGCTTGTAGCTAGTAAACTAGCTCCGTGTAAACGAGCCTTTAGCTTTAGATGTCCCAGGATCTGATGCTGCATCCTCGAGCAGTTCAATTTTGTGATCGCGTTCTTCAGTTTCATTTCCATCTTCTACAATTGAGCTATCTGTAAAAGACTCAAGTACTTCTATTGCCATTTCTACTGCCAACGTTTAAAACTCACAGTAAAATAGTACGATTTAAAAATCAAAATTTCTTAAACTTATTAGCTTATAAGGCAAAAGATTTAGACTGATTAATCAAATTTAAAAAATATTCATCTATAAACAAACAAAACACAAACCAAAACCAAAAGTAATATGACAGTAGTTACGGTTAAGTCTAAAATAATAATATAGCTGTAACTAATTTAACTCAATAAAAGTTTAAAGCTCACAATAAAATAGACCAATTTAAAATTTATTTAACACCTATTTGCTTATCCAATAAGGCAAAAGAATTAGAAAATAATAAACAGATAAATAATTCTTTGTTGAATCTCTGTTGCTAGTACTGCCATCTCTGAGAGGTGAGAGACATTTCTCTTCCTCATATCAATGAATTTAATAATTGCATTTAGAAATGCTTTTATGGATTTTATAGTATAGATAATTGACATTTTAATACATTGAAATAATTTATCAATATTAGAATTTTTTTTTTTTCAAGTAATAGGAGAAAAAAACAGCAAAATGACCCCGATTTATGAAACTTATACTTCTTTGAGCTACCTCTAAATATTATTTTTTAGTGATTAAATTCTACAAGAATTATTTTTAGATATAATGGAACATATTTAGAGGGTAAGAGCAATAAATTTTAAAACTTCAAAAATAAGGACCACCCTATTACACACACACCAATGTCAACCATTGTAGGATTCGGCAGTATTTGAGATTTTTTCTGTTAATGATTTAAATTCAGTTATAATTGTTGTTTTTCAGTTAATTTAATAATTAAATTTATTTAAATTTACTCTCAAATTGGTTTATCCAGGAACCAGGAACACATTAGACTTTCTATAAACATTTTTTTATGAACATTTCTTACCATCCACTCCATGTACAGTTTTTAAAGTTTGTCCTTCATTAGACGATTGATGGACACACAGTTAGATATTTCTCTTTGTAAAGTGGTGAGTAGTTAAGTCCCAGATCTCCATTTATCATGAACATCTTGACTTTTTTAAAGTATATATTTTTAATTGGTAAGGAAAGGACTAACCAAGTGGCATATATAAATGTTACTTTATATATGTGTATAGCTAATAAGGTTTTAATCTTTATATTATAATAATTTGCTGTTATTATTATTTTTTTTTTTCCAGTTGGTTTTGAATTTTGGAAAAAACTTTGTGCTGAGCATGGTATAAGTCCAGGTTTGTACTTATTCCCTTTTTCATGTTTTCTGTGAATTTCAACTTTTAAATTATAAAATTAAATACATTTATTTATTTATTTTAATAGAAGGTGTATTAGAAGATTTTGCCACTGAAGGAACAGACAGAAAAGATGTCTTTTTTTACCAAGTATGTTTTTATCCTTTATAATGTTTGTTTCTCAGAATATAAGCTAAATCGGGTGTTCATGCATTGTTCATTATCATTTACTACTGTATTCCTAGAATTTTAACTCTGTGATGAGTTATATATATATTTTTTTTTTTTGTTCAAGATATACATTTTTAATTACGTATCTCCTTATATTTTATCCCGGTAGCAGAAAGTTCGAGGCGGGAGACGAGCGTCGCAGATTTTCTTTTCTCTTTTGCAGATTCTTTTTTATCAAACCTTTATTTTGCTTCGTATTATGTTTAGCTCTTTATTACTTAATACAAAAAGTCAAGATTATTATTAATAAAAATTTATAAAATGCCTAAAAACACTACAGGTAAGTGATTGTTTGAATTAGGGATTGACCGAATACCGAATAGTCGATTCGGTGATTCGGCATGTAAACCGAATATTCGGCTTCGGCCGAATACTTAAAAGTATTCGGCCGAATAATTGCGGATAAGTATTTTCTTAGAAGTAGAAGAATTATCTTTTACTTAGAAGTAGAATAGGCTAAATGATGAGTTTCAATATATTATGTGCATGAGTTCAAAGTTCAGCTGCACTACCAAAAACAAGTCAAAGGCCATTTTTAATTACAAAAAACGTTTTTTTCTTTCCTAAAATAGTCTATATAGGGGTGAAATCAGAACAACTGTCTGCGATATAGGAAAAAAAAGTAAAGAATATGGGATTTAATTTTAATTATTTCTACATTAGTTTTTTCAATTTAAATTTATTTAATGAGTATTCTCTTTAATATACACCTCAAATAAGTATATCAGAGTTCATCTCTGTATATCTAAGGTTTATATTAAAGAAAATACATGCATCAAATAAGTATACTCCTATGCCTATCCTATAGCTTTTATAACCATTAATTAAAATCGCTCAAATTTATCTTCATCACCCCAGTGATAAATATTAATCAAAATATAAATATGTATCAATAATTTCACAGAAAATAGTTAAATGTACAAATTGATATGATACCTTTTGTATTTAAGAACATTCCAATTCAATATGTATATAATTAGACAATCAGTAGGAATCAGCTTAATAACAACATTGTTTCTTTTTATTTGAATGAACTTTTGTTTTTCTGAGAATCCTTATCCTTAATAATAGCCTGTATAGTTTAATACTTTCATTGGGTTAATTTGGATATTGACTAGTGATAAAATAATAAAAAATAAGTCATGGGTTAATGAATTTGTGAGTTGAAAAAAGTCATTAAATTTTTTTGTGTAATTAGATTTAAGAATAAAAATGTAACTGAATTAAATTATTATTAAGAATTTAATTTTAATTATAGTTTATTAAAAAAGCTAATATATGCAAAAATGTGTATTAAAAATTTTTAAGTATTCGGTTGCCGAATACCGAATATTCGGTGTACACTTTGACCGAAGCTTCGGTATTCGGCAAAATTGCTGATTCGGTCAATCCCTAGTTTGAATAAGTAACGCTTCAGTTATAAAAATATTTTACCTGCAGATTATTTTTTGCCCCTGAATTATCTGTCACAGACACTTGGAGAAATTTCTGCTACTGGGTATTTTATGTTATCTTCATATAGCAAAACCTTTCTTTCACTTCATACTATTAAATTCGGTACTTGTTTTTTAGAGTCTTTGGCAAGACTGATTTTTTTGAGAAAAGCAAGATTTTCAAAAGCACTTTCTGACAATTTTTATCTACATTTTAAAATCTCATCTGATTGTTATATCTTTAGGAAAAACTACCATTATCAAATGCACAAACAACTTGTTCAATATTTACCAAGTAGCAGAAAGTTCAAGACGGAGACAGATATCAAAGATTTTCTTTTCTCTTTTACAAATTCTTTTTCCATAGAACCTTTATTTCGCTTTATATTATGTCTAGCTCTGTATTAATGCAAAAACTTAAGATTATTATTAATAAAAATGAAAAACTAGTCGGATGTACCAATCCCAAAACTTTCTTCTATCTCATACATGTTAATACTTCAAAATTCGCTATCACACTGCCAAAATTAAATGGCAATCTATGCATCTCATGAGGATTCTAAAGATATGAAATTCCGTGCATTAGTTCTTGAGATATGACTATCGCTGAAATCGTCTAAATCCAGCAAAATGCTGCCTAGCAGCGCCATCTATTAGATGATTTATACCAAATTCTAATCAGCAACAATTTATGTCAGCGTCTGGCTGAATCTGAAGTTTGGAGAAAATCTGTGCATTAGTTTTTGAGATAGAGTTATAGCGAAAATCGTGAAAATTCCTGCATAGCAGCGCCACCTATTGGGTGATTAACACCAAAACCTAATTAACAACAACTTGTGTCAACATACAACTAAATCTGAAGTTAGATGAAAATTCGTCCATTAGTTCTATAGATAGAGCTATTGAGACAATCGTGAAAAAGGCAGCAGAGAAGCGCCACCTGCTGGGCGATTTACACCAACACATAATCAGTAGCAAGTCATATCAAGGACTAACTGAATCGGAAGTTTGATGAAAATCCGTGCGTTAGTTCTTAAGATAGAGCTATTGGGGAAATCGTGTAAATCCTACAAAATTCATCATAACAGCGCCACCTGTTGGGCGATTTACACCAAAACGTAATCAGCATCAATTCATATCAAGGACTAACTAAATCTGAAGTTTGATCAAAATCCGTGCATTAGTTCTTGAGATAGAGGTATTGCGAAAATCGTGAAAAATGCAGCATAGCAGCGCCACCTGTTGAGCGATTTACACCAAAAACTAATCAGCATCAATTTGTATTAGGGACTCACTGAATATGAATTTTTATTAAATTCCGTGTATTAGTTCTTGAGATAGAGCGCCCACAAAATTAGTGTCATACACACAGACAGAGTCACAGACAGACATTTTGTAAAAACATGTTTTTTGGAATCTCTGACCCCTAAAACGTGTAAATCCGTCGAAAACCGGAATTCAAAAATTTTCATGAATCCAATACTTTCTTCTTGTAAAGATAGAAGAAAGTAAAAAGGCATAAAGATGTTACAGGTAAGTGATTGTTTGATTAATTTAACGCTTCAATTGTAAAATATTTTACCCACAGATGGAGAATTTTCTGTTATTGGGTATAGCACAAAATTAACACTCGCCAATCATCAAGTAACATATAAAACGTGGCGATTAACTTTATTGTCCTCACTCGCCAAACGCGATGGTTGAAAGATCAATGCCAGGGAGGAAAAGGGTGAAATTCTTTCGGAATTTACGGAGTGGAGATCGGCGATGCTCCCGAACATAAGAAAAGAAAGTAGCAAGGGTGATTCTGTCCCGAATTTTCCGAAAGTTTAAGGCATTCAGTTCCGAAATTTTTAAAAAGAAATCGGCCATCAGTCTGAAAATTCTGACATAAACATATCTCTAATTTTGATATGGTCGCTGAAAAAAATCAATTCCGTCAATCGTTCACAGAAAAAAATCACCAATTTCGTCAAAGAATCGTTTGGTAAAAAGCAAATTTCGCTAAATAACGCTAATTTCGTCAAAAAAATGCAGAAAAATCACAAATTTCGTCAAAGAATTGTGAAAAAAAAACCCCCACAAAATTCTTCAAAGGATCACAGAAAATGACAATATCACGGAAAAAACACAAATTTTGTCAAAAAATCGACAAAAAACGCAAATATTGTTTTAAAAAAAAAAAACTGCAAATTTCTTAAAGAATAGCGAATAAAGCACAAATTTCGTCAAAAAGTCGCGGAAAAACGCAGATTTCGTAAAAGGATCGCGTGAAAACGCAGATTTTGTCAAAAAGTCGCGAAAAATGTGAATTTCGTCAAAGAAATGCAGAAAAAATGCAAATTTCACCAAAGAATTGCGGAAAAAATGGGAATTTCGTCAAAGGGCCACAGAAAAAATGCATAGTTAGTGCTGAGAGAGGATTCTCCCCTCTGCTGTAACCTTTCAGAAAATTTGCTGTGAATTTCAGAATTTTTTTTTTTTTTTTTTAATTCAGAATCGCCCCTGGAAAGTAGATAAGTAATTCTTATTGGTTCAAAAAGAACAAAAGTTTATCTAATAAATAAAGACACGCTGCATAATCGCCTAAGGGTTAAACAATCTAAAATTCAATTAAATGCCTATGATTCTGCTGCAGCAATAAAACTTTGGTGGGAAGACTGTTAGGTCACGAAGACCTAATCAGTGATGCCGCTGTACTTGAAAAATCCTGGGTCCCCGGGACCCAGGATTTCCAAAAATCTGGGTCCTTTTTTTACAAAAGTGGGTCCCCATGAATAATAATTCATATTTTAAAGGAATAAATGAAATTTGCTTATTTGGAAGAGATTAAATAAATGCATTAATTATTGTTTTAATAATAATTAAATAATGAATTAAAACCAGTATTATTTGCACTCAAATAAGATATTTTTTTTAAATATTAAGAGAAATTTCCTTTACTTTTTTAAAAGTAAAAATGCAAGATACAATTTTAATTGTAAAATAATATTTATTTGAGAGTAGAAGATACCAAGTTCCACTAACGAGTATCACTAATGTTTGCATTTCTTTTAAAAAGGGGCAAGACGGGTTTATTGAAAAAGATATTTTTGCAGAAAAAAAGAATACTTATGTTAAGTAAAGGGGTACTTTTTGTTGAATGAATGGATGTTTTCATTACACTTCCCATTGAATTATTTGTCATGTTGGAATCGGACATTTTCCTTGGAAGGGAAATTCAGATCTAAATCATTAATAAACATCAAATCCTAAATCTTCCGAAGGTAGGAGACATTTCAATGCAGTAAGAAGGAGGGGGGGGGGGGGGGAGTTCACTGGTCCACTCCCTGAATACATTATTAAAGTTCACTAAATCATACTGTATTTTTAAGAATCTCATAAAGAAATAATTAAATCCCATTTTATGAATCTTCTACCTATAAGTTTGGTTTGCACATCTTTTTTGGTGCTTTGGATGCTTTGACGAAGTTCGCGTTTTTTCCACGATCCTTTGACGAACTTCGCTAAATTTTCGCGAACCTGTTACGAAAATCGTGTTTTTTTCCGCGATACTTTGACAAAATGTGATCTTTTTACTAGATCCTTTGACGAAATTCTGTTTTGTTCCGCGATTTTTTGACAAAATTAGCTATTTTTTCGCAGCCCTTTTACGACAATCTTACTTTTTCCGCGATACTTTGACGAAATGTGATTTTTTTTTTCGAGATCCTTTGACGAAATTCGGCTTTATTCTGCAATTTTTAATAAGCTATTTTGTCGCGTCCCTTTTACGAGAATTGCCTTTTTTCACGATATTTTGATGAAATTTGCGCTTTTTCGCGATCCTTTGACAAAAATCTGCTTTTTCCCGCGATTTTTTGACGAAATTCGCTATTTTTTCGCGATTCTTTGACGAAATACGCTATTTTTTTCGCGGCCCTTTTACGAATATCGCGTTTTTTCGTGATACTTCGATGAAATTTGTGCATTTTTGCAATCTTTTGGCGAAAATCGGCTTTTTTCCACGACTTTTTAACGAATTTACGCATCCTACGGGACGCGTAAGAGCTATTTTTTTGCGTCCCGTCTCCGATTTTCTGCGTAATTTGCGCGCTATAGCGCGTCCGCGGCATGATGATATAAACTAATGTGAATGATATAAACATTACTGTCAAAAATAGCACTTTTTGTAATACTTTATTTTATTGCAATTAATAGTAAAAATAAAATATTCAAGATTTTATTAAAATAATTCTTAAAATATATTTTAATTTTCTTCTCTCTGTTGTACATTGCACTAAGTATAGGTATGTCTAAATTAGAGATGCAACGAATATTCGGCTTCGGCCGAATACCAAGTCTATTATTCGGCCTTGGCCGAATAATACTGTAATAAATGTTTTTATATTTACACAGTATAACTTTTTAATTTGACAATTTATATTCATCATATATAATGAAAATTTTATTGGAAATTAACTAACACTTTTTTTTCCCATTAACTTTCATACTCCGAATGGGTTTTATCTACCCATTTTTATATAAGAGGCTAATTTAGGAATCATGTTAAAAAATTTTTATGCTGTATCAGTAAGTACAAAAAGTATCTGTAATAAGCTAACATAACCTGTTAAATTTAAAATTAATCTATTCAAAATTGTTTTAATACAGCTGTACAAGCTAATTCAATTTTTTTTTTATCATAATGGGAAGTTTAACATTTAACCCTTGTTACATAAAAAAATATTTCTTTCAATAATATTTTGAATTATACCTATAAAGAACATAAATATATGATTGATTAGAAAAAGATGTATTATATGTATAAGATGTTTAAGTCGTACATGTTGCAATACTTAAGGGTTTTTTTTATTTTTTTATAGTAAAATACACTTAAAAGTTAAATATAATTTGTGATTTTTTTTTAAGTCTGTTACTATTTCTTATTAAATAATGAAAGAAATGCGAATACTAAATTCTTTTAATTAGTATGCATTTACGTTTTAGATTTTTTTTTTTCAAGAGTAGCATTGTAATGCCTTAAAAAACATTTTAAATGTTTTCAATAAACGTAGATTGTGATGCAGAAATAATAATAATTCAGCATTCTCAGGTGATAGTCTATTTCATTCTTTCTTTTTTTTTTTTTTTTTTTTTTTTTTTTTTCGTAAATGTTACCTGTTTCTGAAAATAATCTCTCACTATATATGATACTTCCTGGTGCAGAAAGGTACTTTTTGGCAAATTGTGAAAGGTTTCGAAAGTCTTCCGAATTTTTTGCCCACTACTCCAAAGGACACTGTTGTCTTTCTAGTAGTGGCTGGGAAAGAAAATTACTAATTTCTTTTACTTCTTCACAATGAGGGGCACTTTCTATAGAGGCTTCACTGCTGACAGCAAAGGGAAAAAAATAATAATAAAGATAAATAAAAATTTTGTTAATTGTGAGCTTTATAATGTCTACAATGATTTCTTTCCACCATTTTAGAGGATATTCCTTTCACCCTTTCTATCAGTGGTTTTTTTTTTAAGATATTAAGATTTCTATTTTTTTTTCATCTGAAAGCTGAAACTTATGTTTCCTAGTACTTTTAAAATTTTGTCATTATTTTAAAATGTAACAACAACACACATAATATCTATTAAAATGTAACTAGACAGTACCTGATGAGGAACTTTTGCTAAGAATTTTTTTGGGGGCGTCTGAATTATATATATTATTAAGGCAATTTTTAGGCCGAACATAGCCGAATATTTTTTCAGAGTAAAATAATGCTTTAAAAAATTAAAAATTTGTATATAAATAATTTGTGAAATATACAAGAATTATGCATATAGTGCATACTATATTTTGTTTTTAGGCAAAAATATGTTCATTATTCGACGGCCGAATATTCGGTTATTCGGCCAAACCACTATTCGTTGCATCACTAGTCTAAATATCTTCAAATATGTGTTTGACTTTTATTTTGACTGCAGTAATTTCTTGGTTATATTTTTCTGCTAGAAGAAATGCCAGTTTTTTGTCAGTTGAGTGTAATCCTATCGAATGGTAAGTAAAAGATATTAGCATACAATGTTGATAGTTAGGAAAAACACAATTTTGTATGAAGCGTTCGTAACTTTGTTACTGGCCAGTTGTTTAAAAAAAACTGGCCAGTGAAGAAAATCAGTCCAGTGGCCATTGCAGGGTTGCAAGTTAGTCACTTTTCTCACTTTTAGTCACTTTTTTTAAAACTTGTCACTTTTAGTCACTATTTTTAGAAAAAGTCACTTTTTTTGACTAAAAGATGAGTCTCTAAAAGTGAGCTAACTGCGGAAACTGATTCACTCTCTTTTAATAAAAAAGCTGACTAAAATCGACATTTTTATCTTTCGGATTTTGTCTATATCCTCAACATCAATAATTGTTGATATTCTCACACAAAATGCCATATCGAAAAACAGTCGAACTCTGTTAATACGAGTCCTCCTAATATGAGGACACAGTTAAAACAAGCAATTTGCACATTAAGAAAAGTTCGTCATTTAAACTGTATTATGATTTTCTGGCTTATTATGAACTACAAAACTGGGATCATGGCTAATACGAGCAAAACATCGGTCACTTCGAGTTTCAGCGAAAAGTAGGGTAGAACTAATAAAGGAATCTCGTCACATAACTAAGATCTTCAGCGCGTAATACTCTTCATTGAATTTCAGTCCCAGTCACAATTCTATCTTTGTTTTTTATCGCAAAAATGAAAACAGAAAGTTCCCAATCACCACCAAAAAAGATGATTTTTTTTTGCATAATCATATTGATGTCATTTTATTTTTTTCTGAACAGTGGAGTAGAAACTGTTCAATATGTTTAAATTAGCACAAAGCTTTGTGATATTAAATTAGTTTTAGCATTTAGATAATTAGAGTAATTGATAACAGTTATTAATTTATGTGTGTGTTTTTAAGATTTTTATTATCTTTCTGGGTATTCATTTTTGTTTCCATAATTAAAATTCTTAGAAAAAAAACCAAATAAAATGTACCAAATTGCTAACAGGTGCATACATATATAAAAATATATTCAAAATCCATTAAACTCCAAAATGTTTTCAGCCGATGCACTCTGCCATCATCAGTGGGAAAATGAAATGCCGTCATGTCGAGAATCGTCAAGAAGAGACCATTCTAGATTAAGGATGGTGCGGAAGCTAAGATGGTAGAAAAAGGTATTCAAATGTTCATCAAAAACATACTTTCATCTGTTACCTAGCAATTCCTTCCAAACTCCATGGATGTCAAAAGAAGATGCAATTCTATTTTTATAGGCTGAGTTTGAGCTAATTTTGATGACGCAGTTCGTGGTAGATTTAAGGAATAAAGTCGATAAAGGAACATGAAGCAAATCTTAGATTAAATCGACCCTATGCTGCATTAACTTACAAACTCCATGCAAAAGTAAAATTTAATAAATCCAAAATTATTTTCAGTACAAGTAATTACCAAGAAGCCATTATAAGATAATCTCTTGAGATAATTTTTTAAAAAGACATTTCTAATCATGTGTTGTCATATGACATCCATTGAGCTTGAAAGGAATTGTTAGATAATAGTTGAATCCATTTTTTATGGACATTTGAATACCTTTTTCTGTCACTTCCCGGACAATTCTCAAGTAGGCGCAAACAGACATGGTATTTAGTTTTACTATGTTGATGGCTGAGAGTGTCGTCGGAAAATGTCTGGTATGCAGAATATGTCCGATCCAGCGATCTAGGATCGGGGGAAATTTTAACCACCTGGGGAAATTTTGCAGAAATATATGCAATTGATTTCGATTTTATCAACAAATTCCATAATTCCCTGAGATAGAAAAATTTCACTACAAATAAAATAAATCCGTATGGTGATGGTGACCTTCACAAAATCGATCTCAGAATAATATGTACCATATATCAGGGGTGATTCTGTTCTGAATTTTCAGTTAAAAGATGGCATTCGGTTCTGAAATTTAAAAAAAAAAAAAATCCTTCATCAATCTGAAAATTCGGACATAAAAAGTATTGCGAATTTTGGCCAAGAATTACAGAAAAAATGTGAATTTCGTCACAAGATCGCAAAATAACTGCAAATTTCGTCAAAAGATCGAGAAATGTACACACATTTCATCAAAAGAGCGCAAAATAAATGCATATTTCGTCAAAAGATCGCGAAATAAACGCACATTTTGTCAAAATATCGCGAAAAAAAACCACAAATTTCGGCAAAAGAACCGCAAATTTTGACAAAACATCGCGAAACAACTTGAATTTCGCTAAAAGATCATGAAACAACTGCGAATTTCGTCAAAAAATCGTGAAACAACCGCAAATTTCGTCAGAACATGGCGAAATAACAGCGAATTTCGTCAGAAGAATGCGAAAAAAAACTCGCAAATTTCGTCAAATGAACGCACATTTCGTAAAAAGACCACAAAATAAATGCATGTTTCATCAAAAGATCGCGAAATAAACATGTTTCGTCAAAATATCGCGAAAAAACTGCAAATTTCGTCAAAGATCGCGAAATAACCGCGTATTTCGTCAAAAGGATCGAACTAACCGCAAAACCCGTCAAAAGGAGGGCGAAATAAATATCGCGAAAAAACTGCAAATTTCATCAAAAGATCGCAAAAAACCCGCAAGTTGTGACAAAAGATCGCAAAACAACTGCAATTTCATCAAAAGATTGCGAAACAATCGCAAATTTCGTCAAACGATCAAGAAACAACCACGAATTTCGTCAAAAGATCGCAAAACAACCACGAATTTTGCAAAAATGGGCGAAATAACCACGATTTTTGTCAAAACGTGGCGAAGTAACCATGATTTTTGTCAAAACATGGCAAAGCAACCGTGAATTTCGTCAAAAGAAAGTGAAAAACTCACAAATTTCGTCAAAAGATTTCGAAACAACCGAAAATTTTGTCAAAGATCGCTAAACAACCTCATATTGAGTCAATAAGGGTGAAATAACGCAAATTTTATTAAAAAATCTCAAAAAGCCGCAAATTTCGTCAAAAGATCACGAAAGAACTGTAAATTTCACCAAACAATCTCAAAACAACAACGAATTTCTTCCAAAGATGGCAAAACAACCGCAAATTTCATCAAAAGGAAGGCGATATAACCACAAAACTCGTGAAAAGGTAGGCGAAATAACCACAAAACTCGTCAAAAGATCGCGAAAAACACGAATTTCGTGAAAGGGCCGTGAAAAAAAGCATAGTGCTGGAAGTGGATTCCCCCACTCTGCTGTAACCTTTCAGAAAATTTGCTGTGAATTTCAGAATTTTTTTTCACTCAATCACCCCTGGTATATATAATCGCGCATAAGTTGAGAAATATTGGAAAAATGAATTTTCTATACCTACGATAAGACAGCATTTACCTATAACACACCGTAAAATTTTGGGGAAATTTTTATGTGGATTGGGAGAAATGTTGGGAGTAGAAACATTCTCTGCAGCCTTGGAAAACGTTTTGCAGTTTAATGGATTTTTAATATATTTTAAATATTTTTATGATATGTATGCACTGAAAGCAATATGGTACATTTTATTTGTGTTTTTCCTAAGAGTTTTAATTGTTACTCTGGGTGAATTTAGTACTAGAATTTTAACTTTTCTTTATTTCCATCATTTTTTGTTAAACATCTAGTTTCTTTTTGTGTAGCTAGTTGCAGTTATAATTAGTTTATTGCAGAAAATATTTCAAGGATACCAGTGACTTATTTCAATATCACTATTTGCAAACAGTTGAATTCTATTACAAATGTTGTAAAAATAAAATTGCTTGCCCTTTAGATTACCCTTTAGAAATAGTGGTAATTAAAAGGTGATAGTTAGGACCCTTGCCATTATTTTTGTGACAAACTTACTTATTATAATTCAATTTTAAAAGTTTATTATGCTAACATTATACTTTTTGTTTTATATGATTAAATAAAACGGAGGTTTGATCTTATCCAGGATTTTGGTAGGATTTTCATCTAAAAAGCAAAAAGGTTACATAATTTAACTTACAAATTGATTGAAAAAAAAATAGAAAACTTTGTCTTGTATCATTTCCTGTCACTTTCCTTTTTTTTTCTTTGGTGCGTTCGTAATTATATAAATAAGTAGTACTTATAATCGTTGTTCAGTCTGTCTGTCTGTCCACATATAACAGAGCAAAAACTACCCAACTGCATGGTATGAAACTTTAAATATACAATTGTTGCAAAATTTTGTCGAGGCATTTCAAATTTTATGAAAATCGGATCTATACAGGTTAATTACAGGGGCAGTCAAAAGTTTTCCGTTACATTGTGACCAATGGGAAAAAAATTATTTCAAGTGCATTTTAATGATGTTACAGCCTTTCGAACAGAATGAAATTGATATATGCTTATGAAGTGCACTAAAATATACATTCAGTACAATATGTGGTGCAAAAAATATTTATAAAGCTAGTTATAGTATGAATGCACCTCATTTGCCATGTTTGACGTGCAATTTCCGACTTGTTTTGTTATGCTTTAGTCACTTTTTGGACACGCTTTAGTCACTTTTTCAACATGCTTTAGTCACTTTATTGTCACTTTTTTTTGGTCTTTTTGTCACTTTTCTCACTTTTTTGGAAGCATTATTGCACTTGCATGCCTGCATTGGGTAAAAATGTTAATTTTGACCTATACTACTGAGAATATTTATAACTTTTAATGCATACACTGAGAGTGAGAGTTAATTTATTTAAGGTGACTCACTTCAATCCAAATATAATTATCATTCATAAGCTTAACTAAAATAAAGATATTTGAAAGCTATTTTCAGCAGATTTACCTTGTTTTGTTTGAAATGCAATGCTATCATGAAAAATGATGGAAGCAGTGTTTGAAATTCAATTTTTCATAGGAGGGGAGTCTCCCTACCAACATTTATAAATGGAGGGGAGTTGAGTTACTTGGGAGGCAAAAAGAAAATCGAAAACCCACTGTTATTTTTGTTAAATTTAATTCCCCAGATGTTCTTCGGCAACTGCTAAAAGTGATTAAAAAAAGAAAAGAAAGAACTTGTTACCATACACAGATCATTTTAACAAGCCAATTTACGAACTGTTTCTTTACTTCCGCATTTAATAATGAGTGCTATTGCAGCCCACTTGAGTAACTCTCTAAAGCATATGTTCTAATAACTAAGATTTCATCACTGATATGTAACTAAAAGGAACATCTGAACATTTTGACTGTTGCCAGACACCTTTAATTATTATATATTTTTTCTACGCTGCGAATATGTGTTTTAGCAGCTTTATGTATACTCACTCTTAATCATGTAGCTTCTCTGTTAACACGGAGTTTCTTATACTCCAGTAATATGTTTAATTATAAGTATTTAAAGCTAAAAGTTGAATCTTTCTTTATCGTAAAAAACACACAATACTAATTCATATTACATTATATCTTCCCATGGATATAGCGGATTCATATTAAGCTCTCAAAGGATACTTCAAAGGATAAATAATGCTTCACAAAATAAAATAAAAATAATTTCTTCAAGAAGCTTTTGGATAAATCCCTGACCACGCCACACCGATGAAGTTATACGTCATCGCGATATTGATGAATCCCAGGTAAGAGCATTTTACCTATTTCCATTTCAAAAGCAGCATAGCCACAAGAGATTTTTTCTAATTGTTTAAATATGAGACAGCGAATTCCTGCTATCGAGAATGGGGTGCTTTTGGCTTGATAGGCCACTTAAACTCCAACAATTTTACGTGCTTTTTAAAGATTTACATTAATTATTTTGTCATGTCTGTATTAATACAGACATGACAAAATACCATTGACAAAATACCATTGAAGCAATTTAAATCAACAACTCAGAATAATGATGCAAAATGTTTTTTTATTTAAAAAAGTAAGAAAGCAGGGGTGATTCTGAGTTATAAAAAAAAATTCTGAAACTGACAGAAATTTTTTTAAAAGGTTGCAACAGAGGGGATGAAGGGGGGAGGGGGGAATCACTCCCAGCACTAGCTATGTGTTTTTTCGTGCCCCTGTGACAAAATTTGCGTTTTTTTTTTTTTTTTTTTTTTAAGATCATTTGACGAAATTTACCATTATTTTGCGATCTTTTGACGAAATTTGCCGTTTTCCTACGATCTTTTGACGAAATTCGCGTATTTTCGCGATTCTTTGACGAAATGCACGTTTTTTTGCGGCCCTTTGACGAAACGCACGTTTTTTCCGCGATTCTTTGAAAAAATTCGCGATTCTTTGATGAGATTCGCATTTTTTTCGCGATTCTTTGATGAAATTCGTGGTTTTTATTGTCAGCGGCCGTTTGACTAAACGCTAAATTCGCATTTATTCCGCGATCCTTTGACGAAATTAGCTTTTTTCCAGCAATCCTTTCACGAAATTCTCTTTTTTCACAATCCTTTGCCGAAACTCGCATTTTTTCCGCATTTCTTTGCCGAAATTTATGACTTTTTTCCAATCCTTTGATGTAATTTTCGTTTTTTCGCGATCCTTCGATGAATTTCGAGGGGTTTTTTTCCCGCGATCTGACGAAATTCACGTTTTTCCGCGATCCTTTGACAAAATTTGTGTTTTATTTGCGATCCTTTGCAGCGAAATTGGCGAATTTTCCTCGAACGATTGACGAAATTGATTTTTTCGGCGATCATTTGTCGAAATTCGCGATATTTTTCTGTTGAACTGATGACCAATTTTTCATAATTTTCGGAACCTAATGCCTTAAATTTTCGGAAAATTCGAAACTGATTCCTTTCCACTTCCTTTCGCGGTAAAAAAAAAAAAAAGCAAAATGTGTCAATCAGTCACGCAAAAATATCGGGAAATTTGCAAGGCATTCGTGGGAGTTGAGGGTTTCAAAATGCAAAATTTTCAGGAAGAAAAGGATGAGATGAGATTTTTTGGACGGGAGTTTCCCGCCCACAATATTATTTTGGGCGGGATTTTAAAATTTTGGACGTGAATCCCACCCTGAAATTCAAGCCCTGTGGAAGTGTTCAGCATTTCAGTAAGTAAAATTGCATACCCAAGCCTTGCAGCGCACCTATAATTCCTATAAATTTGAAAAGTTACTATATTTCTTATTTTTTCCTATATCTTCCAGCCCTCCACCTTTGTGATTATTTTTTATTTATCCCCTTTAATATTTTTTATTATCATACATAGTGCAATGTTAAAAGTAGGATATTATTTTAGAAATTTTAGCAGTTGTAATTTTTACTCTTTTTGCCATAACTCCACTTTGCATTCTTTGAGAGGTCAGAAACAGAAATTATCTATGAAATTTTATTCTTACCAATGACTTGGAATAATGTAATTGAAGTTTTGACATGTAAACAGCCTTTTAATAAAAATCTTTTCTATTTGATCAACAGAATGTATTAAATGTGCTTTTTTCCTGAGTCTTTAAAATGTCATAAAAGGAGAACAAAATCAACCACTGAGGGCTTTTGCATAATTAAATAGCTGCAAATTACTTCAAGTCGATTTTTGGTATGTGCATTTAAAACTTTAGCAGCCTTATTGATAGTGATCTTGTGTGTCCAGTTTGCCACCTACTCTAAACAGGGATCTAGATCTAGATGCTATTATGTATTTTTGATTTTAATAGCTGTTGTTTCCTTTCTTTTCATAATTCATTTTGCTAGAACGTTTATTTATTTTTTTAAAGTTCCATTTAAAAAAAAATTACATTTTTGATAAAAAGAAGATATATCTAATTATTAAAGATTTCTAATTCTAAATTACACTAAGTTTTAATTAAATATAAGTAAAAACTTTCTTTTATCATATCATTAAGATACATTTTTTTTATTTTAGCATTCTTAAAACTAAAATATGCATATAAAATGCAATTTATAATTTTTCTATTTTAAGTTTTCTTGCATTCAGTTGCTTGTATGCAGTGATATAGTCAAAACCAGAGGGTATATGCTATAGGCAAATGATATATGGGGCATTCTCACAGTCTTTTGGCTTTTATGTCCCTGAATAATAATTTTTATTTTGGTACATATTCTTGTATATTTTTTTATTTAATATACTGGGAAACATTCCATTGCATGACTGCATAACAATATTAACGAGATAAATAAGTTTTGGTCGATGTTGGGGGTCTAGGAAACTCCTATACCGTCCCGTGTCCCTGATGCTGATTTTTAAGTTTGGAGCTGTCTGTATAAAATTGTTTCAATAAAAGTAATTCGATGTAATTTTTTTCCGAAACTGGGACAATTGTTTTATATAAATATGTAGTAAAAAATTAAACTGAACACATTTTTAAGGTTGATATTATTTTATACACTCTGTCCCTGGGTTTTAGATTCCTTACCGTCCCCCTTGTTAAATTACACAGAAAATCACTTCAGATGCAGTCACAGAAATTTTGTCAACTTTTTTCTCATACAGAAGTATGATAGAGAAAGAATTACTAAAATTCTTTGAGAGGAAATTTACTGTAGAATTTAAATATCAATTTTAAGCATTGTGGCTTTATTGGTAGTCTTACCATCCCCAAGGTTTATTTCTGCACTTTTCGATGTAATTTTTTTTTTTAATTATTATTTTATTGAATGTAAATAACTGTTTCTAAAAATTAATGAACATTGTGACTATCACTTAGTCTTAACATGATTTGCCTAAAAATAGAGTTAATTTTCCTTACCGTCCCATCCTTACCATCCCTTTTTTTCCATTACCGTCCCTTTTTTTCTATGCCATCTCCTTTTTTTTCCTTTCCGTCCCTTCTTTAAGACAGTGTTATGCCAAAATTTTGTACTAAAAATACTACAATGTTATTATTTCTTATTTGAATGTCCTGTGGGTACTATGCAAATTCATTATAAGTAAAAATTTAGAAGAAAATAAAAAGTTATACCAGAGATCAAGCAGGACGGTCGTTCTGCCAAGCCAAGCTAAAAAAAATGCTAATCCTGCCAAGAATAACGGCAAGACACCGTAAATGCTTATTATACTGAAGACAACTTCATAATGTTAAATCAACCAAACATGGTAGCGTAAAATTTCCCATATCAAAAGAACCAGTCATAGCAGAAAAATAAAACCAAAACCAGAAGGACCTAATGAAAAAGATCTTCAATTTGAGATCAAATGCATTCTCATAAATTAATTATAAACAGAGATATAGATTTTTTTAAATAACGTCGAGATACTGAAAATGACCGATTTTTTTTCTTCGTCACACCTTATGTTTAAATCGAGGTAGAGACTTAAATAATGGACGGAAAAAAGTAAGAATTGTATTTTTGGACAGATATTTACTCAATCTACGTTCTTTTATAAAATTCAGCTTTAAAAACATAAATTTGCTATTCTTAATTAGCGAAAATCTGTTAATTAATTCTAAACTTTACAAATTATGCCAAACAGCGATAAACCCGCCAAAACATTTTAGAAATCTTATACTATTCTTTTATATTATCCTTTTGCATTGATTTCATCGAAGAAAACTATGGCCGAGATCCAGATAGATTTTTCGCTGTTAGCGAAATGAGTTTGACCAATCAGAAGCCAGCATGTTTGAGAATTTTTGCTGTTTCTGGATCCCGGCCTTTGTCATAAAAGTTTTGAGTCATTTTCTTAGTGCCAGATTGATGAATCTCGTTTCGCTAACAGCGGAAAATCTATCTTGATTGCGACCTGTTGTCATGTTAACTTAAAATGTTAGTTTTTATTAGAATAAGTTTAGCTTTGTTAACATGACTTACTTTGTTTTTACCCTCTCCAAGTCAACGGCGAAATACATGAAAAACGCCATTGCTTGTCGCTACCGGCATGCCAATTTTTCATAATACGTGATATCGTAGCGATCGGGAACTGATTGCAATATCACTGGTGATTCGCTGTTCACGGCTGTCGTTCGTATGTTTGACGTCATAGTGCTGGGCATGAGGTAAGAAGCGTTTTACGATGTTCTGTAGTATTTCGTTTCTAGGAATGGCATCACTTAGTATGCAGAAATTCCCTGTTTGTATTTGTATAAATGATCGGAAGAATTTGATGAATTTGCTTTTCGCCGTAGCTGCGTATTGTGAGCAGCTCTTGTAATTTTTTTTTGTTATGGCGTCGTAGCACTATTTAAGTAACCTTTATTTAATGTTTGTTTTAGTTCAAGCACAGTCATGCTTGTTAAGTTTTCATCTGGTAAATATCATCACTTTTGTCATCATTAATAAATATAATTGTTGGAATTTCTGTGCTTCTTCACTAAGCCTTCCACACAAATTCACATTCTTTTTGACTTTCACTGATCTCTGCTGTCAAAAATAAAGTTTAATGCTATTAAAATAGATCAAATGGTTATGGTCCCAGACCCATTAAATAACCATTTTTAGTGAAGTTTGACAAATGTGGAAGTGAAAAAGATGTCTTGTTGCTGTTTGTGAATTTTCCGTTTTTCTTGAACGAACTTTTGTGCTCCTGTTGACGCTTAGTTTCGCCGGTTGCCAAGATAGAAACTTCCTCTTGACGGGGCTGGTGGAAACACAAAACATCACCCTGCTCACGAGTAGCAACTGGGAGTCCTGGAAACATGAGGTCAAGGTGTTATTACTACATTATGGAGCCTGGGAATTTGTCGGAGGTACAGAGGAAAGTAACAAGCCACCTGATATTCCTGTTATAAGTGAAAAGCCAGACCAGAATGATATTTTGGAGAGTGGAAAGTCTCCTTCTAAAACATCAGAACCAGCTGCCAGTAAATCAAAAGTAGAGCAAGAAGCAAGTGACCTGACATGGAGAGAGAAGCAAGACCTAAAATTGAGAAAAAATAGAGCCTATACCATCATCTATCAATCCCTCAGCTCAGAGTTTAAACCACTGATATCCAGCACGACAGATGGAGCCAGAGCATGGAAGATTTTGCATGACCACTTCGAGCCAACAACAAGAGCCCGTGTGATTCAATTACTTGATGGTTTTTTTTAGTACCAAGTATGTTCCGGGTGAGAACTTAAAACTTTTTCTGCGTCGTGTTAAACAGGCTGCTGAACGTCTTCGTGATGTCGGTCATCAGCTGCAATCGCTTTACGTCGGTTATCAGATGATACAGAGTCTTCCGGATGAATATAGAGCTACTGTTCAAGCCATCTATCGGTGGAAAGATGTGGAATTTACGCCTGATAGAATAGAATCAGAGCTCTTGCTGGAAGAAAATAGATTACGCCTGTTTCAAAAGGATTTCTCTGATGTAAATGTAGCCTTTTCCAGTGAATTGTCTGTTAAACCAGGTAAACACAGAATTGGTCCTTGTTTTTATTGTAAAATGTATGGTCATGTAATTTCTAACTGTAAGCTCAGATTAAGTAAATCTAATCCTAAATATTCTAATAGTAAAAGTAATTGTGAAATAGCTGGTAAAAATAATTTTGAAAAAGATAGTAAATGTAATTCTTATAGACCTAATGTTAATGTTAAAAATAAATTTCAAAATAGATCTAATTCTAAAAGTAATTTTCAAAAGAAATCTTCTCAATCTGAAACTAGTAATGTTGAATGTAAAATGTTTAATTGTACCTTCTCTGAACTGGAATGTAGTTTAATAGAACTTTCTCCTGAACTGTGCGAGGCAAATTCATCGGATCAGGGCTATGGTAATACCCAATGGGATTTTGTTACGGCGGCTACAGCCCATTTTTGTAGCAATAGAAATTTGTTTTTCGATTTTCAGCCAGTATCCGATTTGCACATGTCTCTCGCAGTTGGGGAAAGAGAATGTCCATCAGTTTTTAATAAAATGTAAAAATGATAAATTTAATCGTATTATTCTAAAAGATGTATTATATAATCCTAAATTGAGAAGAAATTTGTTGTCTGGAGTTAAACTAGAAAAGTTAGGGATTAATTTTGTAGGTAAAAATGGTATAATTCTTGTATATGACAAAAATGGTAATGAGCTCTTTTATGCATTAAGAAAGCATGACCTTTATTTTTTGAAGCCTTCTAAGTATGTAACTAAATGTGAGGGAAATAACAACTCGGTCAATTTTTCAGCAAATCAAATAGAAAAAATAAATGTTAATGAATTATGACATGAAAGATTCTGCCATATTAACAGTGAGTATGTTGTAAACACAAGTAAACAAAAAATTATTAACAGTTTACCTTTGCTATCTAAATTGACTGAAGATTGTATTTCCTGCAAATTGGCTAAATCAAAAAGAGTGTTGTTTAAACCAATAGGTCAAATAAGGTCTAAATCTCTTCTCCAGCTGCTGCATATGGATTTATGTGGGCCTTTACCCGTTACATCTCATGGGGGAAGTAGGTATTTTTTGTCCATTATAGATGATTTTTCTAGAAAGGTCACAGTTTATACCCTGAAAAATAAGTCTGACGTTTTTGAGACCTTTTTTAAATATCAGAAAAGAGCCGAAAGGTTTTTAGATAGGAAAGTTGTCTCTGTCAGAACAGATGGGGGTCTTGAGTTTTGTAATCAAGAATTTGATAAATTTCTAGAAAATCAGGGAATTTCTCATGAAAAGACCAACCCATATTCTCCCGAGATGAACGGTTGTGCGGAACGCTTTAATTTAACTGCCCTCGATGGAGTAAAAGCCCTTCTTAATTCTTGCGGTTTATCCCAGAAATTTTGGGCAGAAGCTCTTTTGTGTTTCGCTTACGTGTGGAACAGAGTCTGTCACAAGAATTTTAAACTAACGCCTTTTGAGCTGTATTCTGGGAGAAAACCTTCTGTTTCTCACCTCAAAAAGTTTGGTTGCTTAGCTTATGTCGGTATACCTAAGCAAAACAGGAAAAAGCTCGATATGAGAGCAAAACTAGGTATAATGTGCGGTTATGCACAGCACACTAAAGGTTACCGGATTTGGATAATAGGCGAGCAACGAGTTTATGAAACTATAAATGTAAGGTTTGATGAAAGTAAAAGGGGGGTTGATGCCATAAATGATTCTAAAAAAAAATTTCGCTCTTTTTCTTATTTTAACTTTCCTGACAGGGGCGTAGCTACAGATATTTTTTCGGGGGGGAGAGTTCGAAAATTTCCCAACTTGAAACAAATTCCTCCAACATTCAACTAAAGTGATATGCACAAAGTGTGTAATAATGATAATGAAGTTTATGCATAAAAAATTCCTTTCCAAAAAAAATTTTTGAAACTAGAAATATAAAAATTCTAATTATTGGTTTGTTTAATAAAAAAACAAACACGCGTTTTACTGTCTTCTGTCTTTACAAGACGAAAGTATGGAATTCGTAAAAAAAATCTACAACTGGTTTTCGACGGTTTGATACGTTTTAGAAGGTCCTGAACATGATTTGACTGATTTTAGAAAATGTCTGTCTGTGTGAATGTGACACAAATTTTGTGGGTGCTCTATCTCAAGAACTAATTCGCGGAATTTTATAAAACTTTAGATTCAGTTATACCTTGATAAAAATTAATGCTGATTAGTTTTTGGTGTAGATTACCCAAAAGGTGGCGCTGCTATGCTGTATTTTTCACGATTTACATGATTTTAGCGATAGTTATATCTCAAAAAATGTTGCACAGAATTTGATCAAATTTCATATTCTATTAAACCTTGACATAATTTAGTGCTTATTAGGTTTTTGTATATATCTGTGGCACTGCTGTGCTGCATTTTTCACGATTTTCGCGGTAGCTATATCTGAAAAACTAATGCACGGAAATTTAGTCAAACTTCATATTCGGTTACACTTCCTTATTGGGCTTGGGTGTATACTGTCCAAAGGTATCGCTTTTGAGCTCTTTGGGTTTGGAATTTTGGTTGCAGACATCTAAGAGCATGGGTGTCGAAATTCAATGATTTGTTTGAAAAATGCGATGCTTCTATCTCCTTTTTAAAGGCACACAATTAAACGAATTATAAATTAAATGCACGCAATTAAACCTTTAGAATTCATTAGTATGGACATAGAATTGTTATTTAATTTTAACATTGTAATTGCACATTTTGAAGTATTAACATGTATGGGATAGAATAAGGTTTTGGGATTGGCACATCCAAATAATTTTCATTTAACATCAATTCTTTTGGTCTTCAAAGAAGCTAACCTAACATCGTCCAGTTTAATAAAATCCACTATTTCACTTTCACATTTTAAAAGCATTAGGCTGTCAAGTCTGTCAGGCCTCATTGTAGCTTGCAATATATATTTATTAAATTTTTATTTGACTAAAGATTCTTTCATTAGATGCAACGCCATAAAGATAAGCTGTTGTGAATGTTAAGGTACGAGTATAGTTTGACAGTGTGACCCAAATAGTCTTTGGATTTCATGGCATGAGAAAAGGTTTGTTAAGTGAGTTGGGATTTGGTTTATTTCTATTTGACTCTGCAAGTCATGTACATCCGGTTTCTCATATCCAGGTGGAAACATTAACTTTTCTCAGTTAGTGATACTCAAATTTGCCTTGCACAATTGCAATTTAAATATGGAATGTATTGGTGCAATATTCTCCTGATATAGGGAACATTGTCATTTAAGCCCGTTACTAAACTGCCGAAATTTTCTTGTATTCCTTATAACTCTTCCCTGTAAAACTTATGTCTATCAATGTCCATTGCTATGCTATTATTTTTATATATTCCATTTGGTGAAACCGTGTTCCCACGGTGCTTTCAGAAGTCAGCTTATTCAATCACATCCTAATATTCATAATTGTTTATGAACTTGTCTATAAGGAAATCTTTATTTCTTCAAAATTTTATTCAAGTGCAACATATCAGTGTTTATGTCAACCTGTATGTCGATTTTTTTCTTCAGTTGATAGACTGCTTTCATGGTCATATTTCTGTTCCAAATTCAAATCATCCACTTTTTACCTTTTTCATCCTCGAATGGATTTTTAGATGCTCCAAAATCTTGCATGAAAACTCTTTTCCTATTATGAAGGGTCTTTCGTGCTAAGATTTATAGTCATTTTTTAGAACAGCTTTAAACACACAACAGTGGACTTTTGGTTTAAAATTTACTAAACACCTATAAATATAAATGAACAGGACATATATATATATTTCCGCGCACAAATAAAGGTAAAATGTGGCAAATGTATCTAAACTAACGACTTCTTATATTCACATTTGCTCATATAATGCTTTTGTCATGACAGCGAAGGGTTAACTAATTTTCGGAGCAAAAAAAAATCACGAGAATGAGTAAAATATTGTCCAAAAATCGCAAAATTAGTGCAATTTGTGAAAACTCATCAAATCTTCTTGCCCAGCTGTGTAGTGTGTTTCAAGTAGGTGACTATATTCCTTTCTGTTGTGCTACAAGTGAACTCCAATTTTCAAAAGAAGCTGCAATCCCTTTGGATTAAAATAGCTTTATTCTCTTTTGGGAGGGTGAAAATTTTGAGAAAGGAACAAAGTTTTGAAGGAAATAACGGAACTGGATAGTCAGCTATTGGTGGATAGGAGTAGAGAAATTTAGGTCTGGTAGATGTATAATATTTTTGTAGAACTGAAAAATACAATGATAGATTGAATGTGGCTGATTTCTTTTTGTATTTCTTTTGATAATTTAACTTGCTTACTGTTACAATACTCAGTCAGAAACATAATCACCAAAACAATAAAAATTTCATAATGTCTCAAAAATCCAGAATTTCCCAACTTCACAAATATTGGGGGGGGGGGGAGGCTCCCCCCCCCATACCCCCCCATGGCGACGCCCCTGTTTCCTGAGGATGGGGATATTTTTCCTATAATAGACGATATTATTGAATCAAAAAATAGATGTAATAGTCCATCCACAATAAGGGAAAGCAGTACTCAGAGTCGGGTTAGTCCTGTTAAAACTAGAAGTTTAGATTCTAAATCGAGTGATAGCTCAGGTTCAATTCCTTGCTCATCCATCAACTGGGTACGAACTGCTGTTCCTTGTAAAAATGAACCTAGAATGGATATTTATTATGGCATTGAGGGAACTAAAGTTAAATTGAGATCTTTAAATGATATGATCAAATATTGTGCTGAAAACAACATAAAATATGATTATGATTTTTTTGATTTTAGTGGTAAAAATATTCAATCCGGTAAAGTTTCAAATTTTTCAAATACGGAAGTTAACTTGGTCGAGGTAAAAATCCCTAGAAGTTACAAGGAAGCTACTAAGACGCCAGAAGCATCTGAATGGGAGGAAGCTATGAATCAAGAGATGAAGATCATGTATGACCGTAAAGTCTGGGATTTGGTAGAACCACCAGAAGATGCACAAATTTTGGGTAATAGATGGGTTTACACGATAAAAAGAAATGAAAATAATGAAATTGTTATGTTTAAGGCATGCCTTGTGGCTCAGGGATTTAGCCAAATTAAACGTTTAAGTTATGAAGAAGTTTTTAGCCCAGTAGTAAGTTTTTCTATTATAAGATTGTTTTTTAGTATTTTTGTATGCCTTTTTAAATGGTTAAATGTACAGGTAGACGTTAATAATGCATATTTATATGCTGATTTGGATAAAGTAATTTATATGCAGCAGCCGGAAGGTTTTACAGTAGAATCTGGAAAAGTTTGTAAGTTAAATAAATCATTATAAGGTCTCTACCAAAGTGGAAGACAATGGTTCTTTGAAATAGATGATGCACTTTTAAAATTAAATTTTCAGAAACTAAACTGGTGTAACTGTGTCTATACTCTTGAAAATAAACTTGTACTTTTATTGTATGTTGATGATGATATAATATTTGGTAGAACTGAAAGTGATCCGGAATTTGGAGTGGGTTTACTAAAAAGTTTCTTCAATTTAAAGGTTCTAGAGAAAAAAGAAAACTCTTGGGTATAGAGTTTGAAGAATGTGAAGACAAATTGTTTATTCACCAAACTTCATATATAGATAAAATTTGTGATTTGTATTCTAAATATAAATTTTCAATGAGTTCTGTACCAATGCCTAAGTGGCTTGTATTGTCAAAATTGGACTGTCCTGTTAATCAACAAGAGATTGATGAAATGTCTAAGTATCCCTACAGGAACCTAATTGGTTGTTTGAGTTTTGTAGCAGGTCGAACACGACCTGACATTATGTATGCTGTAAACCTACTTTCTCAATTTCAGTCTAACCCAGGTATAAGACACTGGCACAGTTTATTAAAATTACTTGGTTATTTACAGTACACTAAAAATTTCAAATTAGAACTATCCAGAGTAAATGAACTAAAACTTTCATGTTATTCAGATTCTGATTTTGCTGCAAATCGTGACGATCGGGTTTCTATAGGGGGTTACATTTTATTTTTAGATAGGGCACCAATTTCTTGGAAAACCTTTAAACAAAAATGTATTAGCCTATCTACAATGGAAGCCGAATATGTCACGCTCACTGAAGCTGCAAAAGAATTAATGTGGATCAAAAATGTTCTAGAAAATGAAAGTTTAAAATTAAGTTTAACTGAATGTTCTTTATTCTGTGATAATCAGGCAGCAATTTCTTTTTCTAATTCACATGTTGAAAATCAGAAAACCAAGCATATTCACATTAAATATTTATTTCTAAGAAATCTAGTTTATGATAAAATTTTTAAATTAAAGTATATTCCAAGTAAATTAAATTTAGCAGATCCTTTCACTAAACCTCAAGTTAAAGAACAGTTAATGAAATTTTGTATGCAAGTTTTAAAGATTTAATATTTATACATTTATGGTTACTCTGTTCATTGCCATGTTTTTTTGACATAACATTGATGAGACTGCCTTTTTCATAAGTTTAATTGTTGAAGGGGGGAGAGTAGTTATTGGGGGAAAAAAAAAAAGTTATACATTTTGGTCAGATTTTGATTGGTACCTGGCCGGTGAATTTTGTTTCAATTTTCCCCGACCCGATATTGATTAGACAGACTGTTTTTTAATTGAATATTGTATCTTTGAATATATTATGTAAAATTTTTTAATCTTTTGTAATGCCTTGGAGAGGCTAAAAAGGGGGCTGCTTGTTGTCATGTTAACTTAAAATGTTAGTTTTTATTAGAATAAGTTTAGCTTTGTTAACATGACTTACTTTGTTTTTACCCTCTCCAAGTCAAGGGCGAAATACATGAAAAACGCCATTGCTTCTCGCTACCGGCATACCGATTTTTCATAATACGTGATATCGTAGCGATCCGGAACTGTGATTGCAATATCACTGGTGATTCGCTGTTCACGGCTGTCGTTCGTATGTTTGACGTCATAGCGCTGGGCATGAGGTAAGAAGCGTTTTACGATGTTCTGTAGTATTTCATTTCTAGGAATGGCATCACTTAGTATGCAGAAATTCCCTGTTTGTATTTGTATAAATGACCGGACTAATTTGCTTTTCGCCGTAGCTGCGTATTGTGAGCAGCTCTTGTAATTTTTTTTTGTTATGGCGTCATAGCACTATTTAAGTAACCTTTATTTAATGTTTGTTTTAGTTCAAGCACAGTCATGCTTGTTAAGTTTTCATCTTGTAAATATCATCACTTTTCTCATCATTAATAAATATAATTGTTGGAATTTCTGTGCTTCTTCACTAAGCTTTCCACACAACTTCACGTTCTTTTTAGACTTTCACTGATCTCTGCTGTCAAAAATAAAGTTTAATGCTATTAAAATAGATCATGACCAATTATGTTGAACACAATCTTGCATTTCCACATCCAGGAAGGGTATTGATGTCATAACAACAGTACATATTCGAAACTATTTAAGGCATTGATTCTGAACTCCTTTGCTATACATTTCGATATTAAAGAAGTTGTTTCCATAGTAACAGTACTTTTCTCTATTACTCACTCTAAAACACAAATATCGAAATTTAACCAACAGCACTAAGAAACAACACCATAACAGAGAGCCTTTATATATAAGAGTGGTGATATATGCGCAGGAGGCATGCTCATTTCAAGTTTTTGTCGAAAGTACGGCAATCCATTTTCTTGAATAGAGGATATTCGAGGCTAACGAGAAAGACAGGCTACCGCGGTGGGTCCAATTCTTCTTTTTTTACAGACCGCTGGAGTTTCGTGATGCTCTTTTCGCACACCTTCATTGGTGCATTCGAGCATCACGTGACTCCAGCGGCCTGTAAAAAAAGAAGAATCGGATCCACCATGGTAGCCTGTCTTTCTCGTTAGCCTCGGAGGATATTCTATCTATGTTGTGATCACGTGGTCAAGGCAAGAATGTCTAGCGTAAAGAAGGGAAGGCTCCGTCGACGTAATGTAAATCCCCGCTAGCCAATGAAACAGTTCATGAGAGAAAGCAGTAGTAGTTTCCTGTTTCCGTTCTTATCAGTTAGCAGTTCTTTGAGTAAATTACCGGTACACATGACTTTTTCAGCCTCGAACCCATATTTGGAATATCCTCCATTAGATGATATGCGCATGGACGAGCTCTATTAGACTAGGGAAATAATTCAACATGCATTAGCCTGACGATAATGACACGCTCGCAAAGACCTTTAACTACAGCATCTAGAATACCTAGTGTGGAAATATGCTATCCAAACAGTGCTAAAAATGGTGTTACCGCTAGGCCATTTTTGAAGGGCGCAGCGCCCCGCCCTTATTAAAATCGGCGAAACGCGCCACGCCCATTTAAAAATCAGTAAAATGCGCCCTCCTTACAAAAATAAACAAATGTGTTCGAATTCTCCCAGTGATCACGCGCGAAAATTTTCGCCGCCCAAGAATCGAACGCATCGTTTTTTCCCATCAGTATGACGTAGCTAGAAGCAAAATTAATTACGTAGTATACCTTCTCCCCTCCATTCTTCCATATAGTCAGTAAGAGCCAACCATTCCTTGGGTGGTCATTCGGAGTTTGCCCAGAATATGGGAAGTTAAGAACTGGACAATTGGTATTGCCCTTAGCTATTTCCCAAGTTCCTTCCATCCAGACATTGAGATGGTATCTCTGAGATTTGATTCTGGATGCTACAGAAAAGAAAAGTCTTTTTTTATCTGTAACTTTAGTTCCCCACCGGAATAGGCGGTCGTACTGGTAAAGAATAAAGTGCAAGTGACAACCGGTGAAGAAAAAGTTATTTTAAATAGGAAGGTGGCGATGACAATTTAATTCCGACCTCGAGGGGTAAATCTATAATACGACCCTCTTCTTTCCGTATTCTCAGGGCCGAAACTAGCTTATTTTGCACCCGTGGCTAACATGGATTTTGGCGCCGCCACCCCCCTTGATCACGCACAATAAAAGTTATTGACCGCAGGTAACCTATACAAATAAATAAATAAATCGTTTTAAAAAAAATAAAAATCATTTAATAATAATTAAAATGCTAGCAAGAAATATGTAAACAACGCTCCCATAGGATTAACATTATCTTGGGCGTTACGAGTCTACGCTAGTTACGCGAAGAAATTGGAACGCTAATGTTAAACCTCTGGGAGCATTCTTTTTAAAATTTCTCACTTGCATATTGATACTATCAAATGATTTTTTTATTGCTTAGAATAGCTAAGATTGAATTCTAACCGGGATAGTGTTTACTTTTCGATTTTGATTGCAGCTTTCTTTTTATATAGTTACTTTCACTTTAAAATTTGAAAAGAACGCTCCCATAGATTTGACATTAGCATGCGAGTTTCTTTGTATTTCATATATATGTACATTTTTGTACGAAACGAAAAACAAAATCTTCATTTGGAGTCTCCCCCCCCCCCACTTCTTCTTACGTTTTGACAGTCGGGGCATATGCCCCCTCTGCACCCCCATCCCCTAATATCGGCCCAGCATATTCTTTTATTTGCTTGAAGTGTTTAAAAAAAAAAAAGTAGATGTTATTTTTAAAAAAAACTACAGGGCTCAGCCCCCTACGAGCTACGCTCGCCAACCCCCGTCCAGACACTGCAGGCTCTAAATGCACGCTAATTTGATCAGCTTTAAAAATATTTCGAAAGATTGAATTATAATTTAAAAAACAGTGGCGATCTCCCTATAAACGAATTTCTATTCATTTCTCTTTGATTGGGCAATTTTAACGTCAAATCCGCTGCGGTACTACTTGATTATCCCGTCGACCAATTTCGCCAAATTGTATAAATCGCCAAAGCACTCGCCAAATTATACAAATTGACATAATTTTTATTTTAAATAACGAAAGAACAAATAAATTCGTACAACATTAATAAAAATACAAATAAAACGTCGAAATAAAAATAACTTGATGATGTAGACACGTGTAACAACATTTCAAAATCAGCTAATATAAAAGGAATTAAGTAAACAGAGTCTTTGTCTCCTGGTATTTTTTAACAAAGCGAAAAGAAAGTTCTTTTAAATGAGATATTTTAAATTAATCGTTTTTAATCTGACGTAATTTTTACCAAGCTATTCTTTCTCTTTTAAATAATCGCGTGAAAGTACTTTTGTTAGCAATGAAATATTATTTGCGCTTTTCTAACAAAAATAATTGAAAATATTTTCTCAAAATATTAAATAAATGTCTAGCGCAATTTCTAAATTTTAACTTTTTTCCAATATTATTTTGTGTTCATTTTATGTAATAACTATAATGTGACGTAAATATGACGTAATTTCTCCTAAGACTTCTAACGCATGTTAATGAATTTATTATTTTACAATATCCTTTCTCTTTTAAAATTCACGTGTAAGTTCCTGCTTTTTATACATAATTATTTAATTCTAATTTGAAAGTTTTTTTCCTGTTCATAATAGTCACGTGTAAATAAATTTTTAATTTGAAGCAAACATTATTGCTTGCGCTTTTTATACAGTTGGCAACAGTTTAAATTAGTACCATTTTCTGAAATCTGTAAAAAATATCTCTAGAAATGCTGAAAATTTGAATTTAAAATAGAAATAAAACCTGAAAAAATGAGTCAAAATAAAAAAATTAATGCAATCTTCACTCCGGCAAATTCTAACGCATAAAATGATCTAAAAATGATTACACTGCCATGTATAGTTTTTGCTGCTATAAAACTTTTTTAGTGGAACGATTTTGTCCAACTTTAGCATTAAATATCTCTTAAAATCTTCGATTTGAAAACTGTCTGCATCAGCGTGTTTATCAAACATTTCTGTATAAAACCACTGATTTTCATATTTTTGTATGCATTATTTTTCTCAATATTAACGAAGAAAGACCTCCGGTCACAAAAAATTCAAAACCGGCGGCGGCGACAGCGGTAGTTACTTTTTTTTAGAATAGAGAGAAAAGGAAAGGAAAGAAAAGAAAGCAAACTCGAGGGGTTTATTATTAGTATTATTATTGGGTGCTCAAACGATCACATAGACCATATACGACGAAGCAGTATGAAAAACAGATCGAAAAAGGAAACACAGTGAGACAGCAAACACATAAAACCACGAGCCGAAAACACGTGAGCCTTGCACTTTTCATATGGTTTGCCTTGTGTAAAATTTCGATAAATGAGGCTCGTGTAAAGTAAAAAAAATTCTGTAAAATAATAAAAATAAAGATAGAAATTATTCAAAAATAGAATAGGAATCTTAAAAAAGAAAAGTTTAAAACAAAGGGAAATATGTCATACAAAAGGAATATAATATTCATTATTTTTATTTTGAAAACGGATACGAGAAGCAATTAGTTAAATTTGAATTATATCGGCAAATTCGAGCGCTGTATCATCCATAAATATCAGGGCTACGTAAGAACTATGTTAAGAAATTAAGTTGTTGTTGTGTTTATGACAGCCAATTATCAGCACGAGGAATAGGCCCAAAGAGGGGGGAGTGCCCTCCGTAGTGCCCTTTCCAAGGGAACATAACCCGTATTTACGCTTGGAAAACCAAGGTTCGAAGAAAACTCCGAACGATTAGGCCGACAGGCGCGATTAGGATCGAACCCAGCACTCCCCGTCTACCAGCTTCGAGAGCAGAAGCTCCCAGCCACTGGTGGGGCGGTGAGAAATTAAGAGAACAGTGTTTATGCACACCTAATTTTATCATAACACTGCAGAGCAGCACAGCAATTCTATTTCGCGATGAGATTTTTTTTTATTTTACATTGCATGTTACCAAGGTCCTGAATAAGATTTTTTTTTTATCCGAAATCAACTCTGATCTGATAAAAAAAAATGTTAGCAATGCGGAAGACGATCTGATCTCGCAAAAACATTGACAACCTGCAGGCCATTATACTTTAAAAACAAAGATAAGCTTTTTTTCTTTCTACTAAATAGTGACCAATATTTTTATTATTATATTTTGTTTAAATGGCAGAGGTAGTTTAAAACCTCAATGATATAATTTAATGAAAATTCAGAAGCATGCAGATTTAACTGATTATGTTAGTGTCTTTTTTATTATGTGAATTTTTAATGAATTTTTTAATGCGGTGATTAACGTTTTTCCGTGATCTACGGTGATTTATTTATTTTTAACATTGGTAAAAGGAATTCGACTTCAAACTTTCAACCTAATATAAGAAATTTTGTATTACACAATTTTTGAATTCTTAGCAATTTTGAATTAGATTTTTAACGCGATTTTCAGCGCCTTTTTCACGTTCCTCAGAGATTTAAAAAAAAAAAAACCTTCACAAAGGTTTATTATGGTTTCAAACTTTTAGCACAATATAGTAAATATTTTTCTCTGCGATTTTTCAATTTTTAGCTGTTTTTAATGTGATTTCTGAGATTTTCAGATTTTTTTTCGCGTTCCGTGGAGATTTCTTAACATTTGTAAAAGGAATTCAATTTCAAACTTTTACAATATGGCAAATTCTGTCCTCTTCTGAATTTATAGCGATTTGCATCGTTTTTGATTTTTTTTCACTTTTGTTAAAGGAATTTGATTTTAAACTTTTAACCTAATATAGTAAATTTTGTCCTGTGCTATTTTTGATTTTTTAGTAATTTTAAGTGCGATTTTACTGTTTTTTCGCGTTCAGCTGCGATGTTTTGACACTCGTAAAAAGAATTAGATTTCAAAGTGCCTAATATACTAACTTTTGTCCCCTGCGATTTTTATTGTTATTTTCAGTGCGATTTTTAGTATTATTTTGCATTCCGCGGCTTTCCTCCCCCCCCCCCCCCCCACCACCTTTTTTTTTAAACATTTGTAAAAAGTATTTGGTTTAAACGTTTTGCGCAATATAGTACATTATATCTTCGCAATTTTTCATGTTAAACACCGATTTTTTTAAGTTTCACGGCAATTTTCCCACACTAGTATGTATATATATATATAAAAAAAAACATGCTTTACATTTTTAGCCCAATATAGTAAATTTTGTTCTCTTTTCAATAAAGTTTATTTGGAATTCGTGCAGCAAATTTTACATTTTTCGTGATTTTTATACGGACTCGGGCAACATCGGACGATTCACCAGTTAAACAGATTAAAAATACATTTAGGAATGGTAATGATTTCATATTTTTGATAAGCTGTATTCAAAAAATTTTTGGTAATTTCTAGTTCATATTTTTATGCCAAAAATCCTCGCTTATACATTTCCATTATTTCTTAATCTGGGACGCAACCTTCCACATTTTAGCAGATTTCAGATTTTTTTTTTTTTTTATGTATCTACTACCCCCCTTCTGAAATTTCGTTTCCTCCCCTGAACCCTTCATGTCCAAAATTATGAATTGACAAAAATTTAATCTTCTAAAGCATTTTTCGTGAATTTTTGAAGCTACATTAGAAGATTTATACATCATTTAATAAATTTTAGAAAGATTTTTCCAATTAAAATTAATTAAATTTGAATTTATAGGGATTTTGTGCAATATTTATATAACTCCACTCAAATCTTTTATTTAAAATATTTTTTTTAAAAATTTTGTAGAATAAGGAAATGTACAAATATAATGTTCTTACCAGGGTTCGTAAATATCACGATATTTTCGAAAATATAAAAAAATATCCAATATTTTGATATATATCCGATATTTTCGATATATATCCGATATTTTCAAAATAGTCAACTTACTGCTAATAATAAATATTTTCAAGCATAATATAAATTAGAAACTAAAACATATTGCACTTAACATGAAAACTTAAACAATATACTAAAAAAGCATTTGTTTTTCCCTTTTTATTTTTTTACTTAGAACAAAATTGAAGATCAACTAATTGAAAACAGAAACAATTTGCTTTATACACTTATATATATACAGGGTGATTCAAAAAAGATGGGGAAAATTTTAAGAGGTGATAGTACACACCCAAACAAACATTTTGTATCCAAGAATGCATGGTCGAAAACTAAACGTAAAAAAGTTTGAGGGCGCCAAAAGTTATGTTCTTATACGAGGCAAAAACACACAATGAACGATTAAGTTAAGTTACAAAAACAAATTTAATGGCATTTCATTACAATAAGTGCTCAAAACATTGACCGGCAGCTGTTATGCACACAGTACAACGGCGAAGAACAGATTGGCGAATTTTCTGAAACACACCAGGCATATCGTGAACTTCCCCTACAGCAGCCGAAAGCTTAGCGACAAGTTCTTCTGCAGATTCAATGGGAGTCTCATACACAAGAGCCTTTAGCTGTCCCCACAAAAAAAAATCGAGACATGAAAGATCTGGCGAGCGCGGTGGTGCCTGGTGTGTTTCAGAAAATTCGCCAATCTGTTCTTCGCCGTTGTACTGCGTGCATAACAGCTGCCGGTCAATGTTTTGAGCACTTATTGTAATGAAATGCCATTAAATTTGTTTTTGTAACTTAACTTAATCGTTCATTGTGTGTTTTTGCCTCGTATAAGAACATAACTTTTGGCACCCTCTAACTTTTTTACGTTTAGTTTTCAACCATGCATTCTTTGATACAAAATGTTTGTTTGGGTGTGTACTATCACCTCTTAAAATTTTTCCTATCTTTTTTGAATCACCCTATATATGTATATATATATATATATATATATATATTTTTTTTTTTTTAAATGCTATAGGATTCAGTATCAACTATCAATAAATCAAAACAAAATTTAAAATACAAAATATTGTTTTAATTGAAAATTTTTAACATAAAATGTAAGTTTATCTTATTTTTTATTCCCTAACATGCTGTACAGTTTAAACTGAACTAAATACCAGAACAGATTCTTTTCTAATAAACCTGTATATATAACTGAGTATCTAAATTAGACGGTTTATCTTTCAGAGCCTGTTTTAAATTAATTACTATGTCCCTCATAGTCTAGAGTTAAAAGTAAAAAATTCAAACATAAAGCCTCGAAAAGACATTTGTTTTCTTCTTCGGCTAAAAAAGTCACTATCAGAAACAAAAATTCTTTATTTACAGAACAACACAGTCAATAACAGTTGGAAATTTCATTGGCACTTGTTTTGACTGAAAATATCAAAAATAGCCAATTTCCACATAGAGATAGCCAATTTCCACACTGTGTATTCTAGTCGCTATAACCTTTAACGGTTTGTTTTTATCACTTTTACCAATAAACGTTTATTGGCCGTATGTCGCTACTTTGTTATAGAGACACACTTGTTCCTAATTTGATCCCAGCCTTAATGTATCAAAATACAGAGTTTGCTTTCTGTACTATTCCTGAGCTCAGTTATAGCGTCTAGAAATATAGGCCGGGATCCAGGTACATTTTTGCAAACAGTGAAAAGTTAGCAAAAATTCTGGCTTCTGATTGGTCAATCTCGTTGCGATAACAGAGAAAAATCTACCTAGATCACGGTCATGTTGTGGAAACCGGCTATTCCAGTAATGCTTTAAAAAGTACTAAAAATTGAATCCCGTAAATATTGAAAAATACTGAATGACAAATGTCGATTGCAGCAACATTTTCTAGATCTTCTCTGAGCGAAACGTTTTCTCAATTGATTTCTTTTGAAATAGTTACATTGGAATTACCATATGTCGCTGTAATCGACATTCGTCGTTCAGCCTCGTTCAACATTTATGGGATACAATTTTTTAGCACCTTTTTAATAAGCCGATTTTTTAAACTATATCTTCCAGAAACTATAGCTCTCTTATAGCGTCTAGATTATATGTTGTAGAAAGCGACTATCCCAGCAGTACTTAAAAATGCACGGAAATATTGAATCCCTTAAATGTACAACGATGTTGAATTCCAAACAGACATTTGCATCGACATCTGCAGGATATTTTTGAAAGAAGAGACACATGTAATGCACCGCTATAGCATCTAGAATAAAGAATGTGGAAATTTGCTATCCAAGAAGCACTAAAAAGTTGTATTCCTTAAATATGCACTGATGCTGAAATCCAGGGAGCTGATCGCAGCGACATCTGCTATATATTTTCAAATTTCAAAGTAAACATCATATTATTACAGCGGGATTGATGCCAAGCACACGGGTCAGATGTATGTTAATAAAATGTTAAAAAAAAAAAAAAAAAAAAAAAAAAAAAAAAATGTTACAGCGTCTAGACCAGGGTCGGCAAACCTTTTTACATCCGCGTGCCAATATTTTTCCAAAAAAATTTCAACTGAATATGGCGTGCCAACAACACACCCCCCAACCCCATCCCCTCATTCCTGCAAAAAAAAAAAAAAATAGCGAATTATAAGTTAAGTTTAATTCTAATAATAGTGTCAAAATTATATATCATTATTAGATTATTATAATAGCTAACATACCTGCGGGTAATACCAACATATGCATTATAGAAATAATTATAGAAAAATATAATTATAGTTTTCATTTCATTTTACAAATGTTTTAGCAATCAAATTATTATTTTTTCATAACTTATGAAAAAAGTCATGCTTTATTAATTTTATTAATACTTTTGCATTTCAACAAATTAAAGATCAGTTATCAAATTCTAGCAAAAGTTAAATATAGCCTCATGTGCAGGTCAAAACGCGTTAAATTATGCAGAAATATTACAGCAAAGAATAATTTGATTTCCTTGATTTCTCTCTTTCTATGCGAATCATAGGTGCCATCATAACGAAATCGAGGAAATGGGGAGTTGGGAAGAGTCAAATATTTCTAAGTGGGAAGTTTAGCGATATAACAAATACACAAGTACCTATTATAGAAAACAAAAGCTATTTTCAATGAAGCTCGTGTATTAATAAAAAAATAAATAAATAAATAAAGATGAGCAGAATTTTGATTTAGAACTTCAATAAACGGCGTGCCAAAAATATCTTCGCACGTGCCAGTTACGGCACACATGCCATAGGTTTGCCAACCCTGGTCTAGACCATATCGACTTGGAGTTTTGGGAAATATCATGTAGATATCGCAGTGGATTCATTGGATTTCAGCATCATTTGAAATTTAAGATATCTGATATTTTAGCCCTTTTTTTTAAGTATTACTGGGATAGCCAATTTCTACACTATATATTCTAGACACTGTAGCACCGCAGTAGTATAGCGCCTAGAATATATAGTGTGGAAATCGGCTATCCCTGTAATACTTAAAAAAGCGCTAAAATATTGTATTCCTTAAATGTGCAATGATACTGCTGCAATATGCAGATCGCGACATCTGCAGGACATTTTCTACAACTGCAAGAAATTGCTAGTCTATACAATGTAATACTAGTAATACGAAAATTCCGCAGATGTCGCTGCGATCTACACTTGAAATTTTAGCAGTATCTGATGTAACTAAATTATATAACTATATAAGTTTAAGTTAGAAAGGCAGAAGAAACGTTTATTAGCTGAACAACCCCAAAAACCTATTTGTAAGATTAAATCAAAGTCTGGAAAGTCAAAAGCATATTAAGTATATCTATTAAAAATAAAGGAAGACTGTGTAATTAAATAAATACCAAAGAAGTTTAAAATACATGAAATGTTTATTAAAAACAAAAAGATATATATAAAAACAGATTAATCATTTAAGTAAACTAGCTTTAACAGAAAAATATATTGCTTTACTTCGTTAATTATATCAGGGAGCTTCATAGCAAGAAATATGAAAGAATACTTTCAATTTAAAAAGAGCATATGTAATCGACACTCCAGAGCAAGCTAACATACTATCGTCGAAACAACTCAAGATGTTTAAACGTCATGAACTGGTTTATTATGTCATTGGTCACGCTAACACCCTCCCTCCTGCGTCCGCCATATATAGCGGCATCTTGCACTGGCGACTGCTAAATGGGCTGCTATCGGTCAAAATCAAGAGAGAAGAGGGGGGAAAAACTCGTTTTTTGGTATCTAGTTTTTCACACGGGAAGATTGCCATGTCTGCTCCTCTCCTTTCATAGCTTTATGATGGTGAAATAAGCCAACGCTCCCTAGATATTTGAGAAAGTTTTGACACACATCACGAAAACATCACAAAGCAGGCAAAGCAAAGGAAAAAATCATTCATTGGTTCGTGAATATGAACGAGACTAGGGATTGACCGAACAGTCGATTCGGTATACGGTGATTCGGCATGTAAACCGAATATTCGGCTTCGGCCGAATACTTTGAAGTATTCGGCCGAATAATTGCAGATAAGTATTTTCTTAGAAGTAGAAGTAGAATAGGCTAAATGGTGAGTTTCAATATTATGTGCATGAGTTCAAAGTTCAGCTGCACTACCAAAAACAAGTCAAAGGCCATTTTTAATTACAAAAAAACTTTTTTTTCTTTCCTAAAATAGTCTATATAGGGGTGAAATCAGAACAACTGTCTACGATATAGGAAAAAAAAGTAAGGAATATGGGCATCTTTCCATTACCATTTAATTTTAATTATTTCTACATTAGTTTTTTCAATTTAAATTTATTTAATGTGTATTCTCTTTAATATACACCTCAAATAAGTATATCAGAGTTCATCTCTGTATATCTAAGGTTTATATTAAAGAAAATACATGCATCAAATAAGTATACTCCTATGCCTATCCTGTAGCTTTTATAACCATTAAAATTAAAATCGCTCAAATTTATCTTCATCACCACAGTGATAAATATTAATCAAAATATAAATATGTATCAATAATTTCTCAGAAAATAGTTAAATGTACAAATTGATATGATACCTTTTGTATTTGAGAACATTCCAATTCAATATGTATATAATTAGACAATCAGTAAATCAGCTTAATGACAACATTGTTTCTTTTTATTTGAATGAACTTTTGTTTTTCAGAGAATCCTTATCCTTAATAATAGCCTGTATAGTTTAATACTTTCATTGGGTTAATTTGGATATTGACTAGTGATAAAATAATAAAAAATAAGTCATGGGTTAATGAATTTGTGAGTTGAAAAAAGTCATTAAATTTTTTTGTGTAATTAGATTTAAGAATAAAAATGTAACTGAATTAAATTATTATTAAGAATTTAATTTTAATTATAGTTTATTAAAAAAGCTAATATATGCAAAAATGTGTATTAAAAATTTTTAAGTATTCGGTTGCCGAATACCGAATATTCGGTGTACACTTTGACCGAAGCTTCGGTATTCGGCAAAATTGCTGATTCGGTCAATCCCTAAACGAGACAATGAATGATTTTTCTTCTTTGTTTTTCCTGCTTTGTATGACGTTTTCCTGATGCGTGTCAAGGCTTTTTCGAATATTTACAGGGCGTCGAATAGGCCGGGATCAGGGTAGATTTTTCGCTATTAGCAAGATGAGATTGATCAACCAGAAGCCTGCATTTTTGCGAACTTTTTTATGTTTGCAGTAAACACTGAAAGGCCTGCAAGGATGGAGGCTACTGATTGGTCAATCTAATTTTACTAACAGAAAAAAATTTATCTGGATCCTGGATATTAACTTTGGTTGGTTAAGACGATTTTGAATAAAATCAAATCAGGAAGCTAATGTTTGTTAACTTTTCTGGTTAGTTTAATCGAAATCTTCCACGTCTATTACTGAAAACTGAGTTACCGTACTTTGGACAAAAACTTGAATATGAGTACACGACTTGTTTATATGCCACCACTCTTACATATAAATGTTCTCTGTTATGAGCATGATTCTAAGCGCAGTCGGTTAAATTTGAGTATCTGGGTATTAGAGAAAGCAATAGTGGCCCACCATGTCTGAGTTGATAAGACACCACGCCGCTAATCACTTGAGGTGGGGGCAGGTTCGAATGCAGCCGTGATCCCCACGTGATCTGATGTATGTGTTCAATAAAACAAACAAACAAGCAATAATGAAAGGTACAGTTGCCATGGAAACAACTTCTTTAATTCGTATAGAAAATTAATGAATAGTTGCAAATGACTCAAGTTTAAAATGTAGGCAAATGCTCTGGAAATATCAATGGTTCCCATCTGGTATTTTACGAAAGTAATTTAATAGATTCACATGATGTATAAGTTGATGCAATTCTTAGCTAATGAAAATTCTACAACAAGACTTATGTAGGTAGATCTTTTCAATGATTAATTCAGAATTCCAAGAACAAAACGAAGTTCTTGAGCGCTCTTCCTCCCCCCCCTCCCTCAAAAAAGGAAATATGATAGAAAGATATAAGTATTTGGATAACTTCAGTATGTCTGTGATCTTTTAGCAGAGTTTATAAAAGGTGTCTGGGTATTAAAAAAAACATAAAACAAATTTGACGAACAATAAGACTACAGATTTCAGGCAATTTTTAACCGGAAAAAAATTAATTCTAATGTATATGCGGCTTTAATAATAGACTATTAAAGATAAACAATTTAGGGGAATTTTTATATGAAATTATATTCTCACATTTATGCAAATAGGTATGGATAAACAGACTTGAGTAAATTTACTTATTTATTCTTTCTTCTATAACATGATCTAAATGAAGATGAAGTTATATGTACAGTTTATATCTTTAAATTTTTAGATTTTTTTTATCAAAAATGTTTCTTCGTTATGTCTAGA
This sequence comes from Maratus speciosus, assembly GCA_963932465.1. Lineage (NCBI taxonomy): Eukaryota > Metazoa > Arthropoda > Arachnida > Araneae > Salticidae > Maratus > Maratus speciosus. Next base: position 532,665,359 of record OZ010793.1, read on the forward strand.
ATTGCTAGATTTACAGATCTTCGATTCTTTAGATGCCTGTGGGGCTTCATTCTCGGATTAGCCGTAGGTATTTGTAAGGGTAAATTTATTTTGCAAAAACGTCAGCAAAAAAAGTTAGAACAAGCAATTAACTGACAGACTAACAGTAAATATATTTTTTATTTCGACTCTATCTGTTTTTTACTAAATTTTCATCCTTCATAGAAAATTTTAAGGAGATATAGAGTAAAGGCTGATACTTTGGAAGAAGAAATTGACTTTCCTTACTTTTAAATTATTAATTACTCTAAAAAATGAATGATAGGTAAACAAAATGTATACTATTGTGTTTGCTCCCTGCTTATAAAGGCTATACAAGGACTAATTTTAGCGAGTAGAATTATTTCAATTATATATAATCTGTTTAAAAAAAAGAACTGATATCTACTAAAAAACAACTTTTCAAAAGTAAAAAAAAAAAAAAAAAAAAAAAAAAAAAGGTGAAAGTTGTGGCTAAAAAATAGTGTGATATCAAATTTCCAAGCTTATATTATGGTACTTATTTAACATTTTTATTAAAAATTTACCGTATGTAATTCGAGTACCTAAATATGCGTTGACAGAAAGCCTTTTCTCCTTTACTAAATACATCATAACGTATTTCTGAAAATTAAATTTTTTTAAATTATGCATGATGGGTTTGGCAGCCATCTTTCCATATTTTACACAAATTTCTAAGCACACAAGTACGTTGTTAAGATCGGAAGTACGAAATTGTTGCTAAAGCAAACATTTTATGCTTTTAATTTATGGAAATGTGTGCCTAGAAATTTGTGTCTTAAAATAAAGCTGAAAAAACTTCAGGTTTCATCTTATAATTCTTTTTTTTTCTGAGGGGGGTTAATTAATTAGTTAAAGCAGTAAAAATCATTTTTTTTTTTTTCAAAATAAAAGACTCTTAATTTATCTGTCTGTAGTTGAAATTAGAAGTTCAAAATTCTTAATAATGCAAACATATTACGAGCTTGTGTGCTTAGACATTTGTGTAAAATATGGAAAGATGGCCGCACCGCCCATCATGCATAGTTTTAAAAAATTTAATTTTCAGAAACACGTTATGATGTACTTAGTAAAGGAGAAAAGGCTTTCTGTCAACGCATATTTAGGTACTCGAATTACATATGGTAAATTTTTAATAAAAAATGTTGAATAAGTACCATAATATAAGCTTGGAAATTTGATATCACACTATTTTTTAGTCACAACTTTCACCATTTTTCTTTCTTTTTTTTTTTTCTTTTCTTTTTTTTTTTTTACTTTTGAAAAGTTGTTTTTTAGTAGATATACATATACCAGAGAGTATATTCTATAGCTACAAAGGGTATATGGAGTTATCTACAAGATATAGGCATATAATCACCATATACCCTCAACTACATCTCTGTATATTTGTTTCTTATGTATGTGGTATTCCTTTCTTGTTTATTTTTAGTGACAAAGTACTATTTCTTTCCATACACAATTAAAAAAATATAGACACGCACACTTACGGTAGAATGATATTCTGATATCATAATGTTAGCAGAAAAGACACACTTATACATTCACTGATAAATGTAGCATAATTTCAATTTTTGTATATTCAAATAGAGAAAAAAAATGTACATTCAAATCAAATGTGTTTAAAAACATACAGTCGGCTCTCATTAATTCGAAATCGGATAAATCGAATCTTCGCTTAATTCGAACTAATCATGAAGTCCCGAAATTTTCAATGGCAGAATAACATTAAAAATTTTCATTTATTCGAACTAGATTTCTCTTGACTTCGTTTAATTCGAACTAACGAAAATTCCATTTTTTTATTTTTCCTTTCTTTTTCACGGATTTTGGATCCTTGAAATAACTTTCTTTTTTTCATTTTTGTCAGAATTGTTCTGAACTAGTATACATATAATCCCATGCATTTGATATCCGCTGTCTTAGCGCCCCGTCTGTTCATCAATGACACCTCCACCCCTTTTCCATTATGCTTCTTCCTAATCCCTTCTCTAGCATTTAACCCAGTGACATTCCCAGAAATCCACATGGTGGACATCTTTTAAAGATAGGGAAAACCTCTTTTCAAAAGTCAAAAATAAATAGGACTAAGCAAACAGAAATTGATAAATTTTGTCATAGTGATGATAAATAGTGTAAATAATTTCTTAAATGTTCATCTCATTTCAGGCAAGAAAATTATAGTACAATTAATAAAAATTTTAAAATGCAGCTGGTTTATACTGTACGAGGGTGGTTCAATAATTATTGTCCCAAGTGTGTATAAAACATTTGTACTGCGATCGTTGATGTGGAATATTGAAGTCTTAGATGCCTATATGTTCAATTCCAGAGCCGTAGCTGCTATATTAACGAATATTTTTCGTTTTAGGTGTGAGAGATGGAACCTAGCTTGAAAGGGCGGGGTTGGGGGAAAGGCTGGTATGGAGCCAGACCTGAAGCAGTTCTGTGATAGTTTTGTGACAGTGGATGAACGTCATTACATCACTATGATCCCGAGTCTAAACGACAGTAGCCATGTCTCATTTACTGTTAGCCCCTCCCACACCCCTCCCCCTTTCAAGCTAGGTGCAACTTCTCATACCAAAAAGGAAAAAAAAATATGTTAATATAGCAGCTACAGTTCTGAAATCGATAATATAAGCAACTAAGACATCAGGCTTCAATATTCCACATCACCCATCGCAGTACAAATATTTTATACACATTTGGGAGAATAATTATTGAACCACCCTCGTATTACTCATTTTTATGTTTTATTTATATTCTTTTAATATTAAAAATTAATTTATGTATTTATATCGTTTAATTTATATTAAGTCATAGTCTAACGATAACAGTCGAAATAAAATAAAAAAATATTATACATTAATTCCTTTGTAATAGTACCCCTTTAAATATGTTTTCCTCTCATACTTTTCATAATTCGAACTCTGGATAATTCGAACATTTCTTGTGGTCCCGACGAGTTCGAATTAACGAGAGCCGACTGTAGCTCAGTTTACTAATTTTTTGAGTTTTTAAACCATTTTTAAGTTTGATATATATTTTAAATATATCTCAGCAATAAACACTTGTTTGCTTACAATACTGTAAAGTAACGTTAAGCAGAAAATGACAATTGATTGCCCATGCCTGGTTAAAAGGCGTAAAAAACATTTTCTTTCTTGTGTAACATTTTTTTTAAATTGCAATCAGTGCTACAATGTCCATTAAAGCAGGGGTAGATGTAGTCTTTTTTTCTCTGTGCCTATTTTCTAAAAAGTAAAAGTTATTTTTGTGAAAAATAACATTTTGTAATGAAATACAGTTTTCCTTTCTGGTGAATTTGTTTTGTTTGCAAATTACACATTTTTAAAATATAAGAAAAAAAATTAATAAAGAGTATGTTTTTATGAAATAAAATTTTGCAAAGAGGTTTATTTTATTAAGAGGAATTTTGTGAATGGGCCTGCTTTATTAAGAAGAATTTTGTGAAAGGGCCTGTTTTATTAAATGGATTTTTGTGAAGGGGCCCTAAATAGGACCCAAATTTTGCCTGGATTGACCTCTAATTAAAGTGAATGTTAATAAAGGTTTAAAAAAACACCTGTATCAAATCACATATTGCTCAAATATGTTATTTGGCTGTGGATCTGATCTTATGAAAAATTAACCACACAATTCTGTCTTAATTAAAATTTTCCTTATTAAATGTAAATACTCATGTTTTGCATTATCTTTCTAAATTCATTTCTTTACAGGCTGATGATGAGCATTATATTCCCCGTGCTGTTCTCTTGGATTTAGAACCTAGAGTAATTCATTCTATTATGAATTCACCATATGCTAAGTTGTATAATCCAGAAAATATTTATCTGTCTGAAGCAGGTGGTGGTGCTGGAAATAATTGGGCAGTTGGTTATACTCAGGTATTAAATCTGTTAAATTAGATCTTTTAAATCAGGTTTAAAATCTTTTTATTATTATTATAAATTTTTTAAATCGTAATTTCTATTAATTTTGTTATAGAATTTCATGAATCTTATGCTTTTTAATTCAATGCTTTTTGAAGTTTATACCTCTAAAAGATAAATAATAATTATACAATAAAAAATAATAATGAAAATGTCGTTTTCATTTTAATGATATTTAAATATAATATAAATAACTATCCGCCCTTAGCGACCAGTTTGGTCTCCCTTAAAATTTATGTTTGGGAAAGCATGCTAAGCATTATATCATGTTATTTTTATTCATAATTTAATTTACTTGGACTCCCATAAATATAATTAATATAATCCCTTAAGCTAATATTAGTTTTTGTTGCATTAAAATATCTCAATTTGTTGATTTTCTGTAAGCAAGTAAACCCTATTGGTTTACAATGGAAGTCTGGGAATTTAGCAAAATATTAGAGATGTCGCTAAGTTGGCGTCACTTTTGGCAACTAATTTTGTTTGCCAAATTTGGCAATATATCGTCAAGTTGCCGACAAACTTGGTGGCATTTGGCAACAGAACAGGGTTCCCCCTTATAGGTATGGAGATGCATTAAATGATGTTCATTAACCAATGAAATGCATGTCATTCGGGCGTTGCCATTAAACAATTAACAAATAATCACGATTTCTGTGCCACATATGATAGTGTAATATATATATATATATATAGATTAGGGGAGAGTGTTGTACCTTGGGACATTGACAATTTCTAATAAACTATTGGCAACAGTTATCTTTTGTGTATTTCTAATAGTGACCTATAACCAACAGATCTCATCATAATAACAGAACAGACAACATCAGAAGCATCGGATTTTAACAGCTAGGTGAAAAGAATAAATTTCATTAGTCCAAAGTAAATATTTTCCTCCATTCTAACTTCATTTTTTTCCTATGTATTTCTACAACAAGTCAACCGCAATTTATTTTTTTATAAAAGAGAAGATTTTTAATCCTCCGAGCATCTTGCAAAAGGGTAAAATTGTAATGTTGTTTTCTTTGCATTTTGCTTTAAATGCTAAGAAAATATGATTCTTTCAACATTATAAAAAAAAACTCAGTTACAAATATGAATGTAATCCTTGAGAGTATTAATCATTCTTCAATGTATTTAAAATTCATTAAATCTATAGAATTATATTATCTTAAATATTGCTTGTATTGCTGTGAAACCTGGAGCTTAGTGAACGGAATATTACACCCCAAACACTTAGAAGGTTAAATGTTTTGGGTATGAGAAAATAATGATAGTTCTTCTAGATTTACCGCCATTTTGATTTTATTTAAAACGTGTGGTGATGGTACCTCGGGACAGTAAAATATGTTGTACCACCTTGGGACATGTCCAATGGTACAAGAAATACGTGGTTCGTAATAATTTGGATAAATAAAAGTATTTTTATTACTTATTTTACAGAAAATTTCACATCATGTGAAATGCAATAAATAAAACAACTCAACTTTATTTTAGATCTTGAACTTAGTTTGAGTTTCATTCTCTATTTCCTTGAAGAAAAAAAAAGGTTTTGTTTGTTGACATAAAATTAGTTATTGTTATTGTACAAAATATTGCATTAGTTATTGATAAAATTATTGATGAGTTATATGCCTATTCCCTGAATTATGCAGTATGTCCCAAGGTATTATGCAGTATGTCCCATCCTGTTGTACCTTGGGACAGTTTGCCTTCCCTACTTTAAATGAATGGCATTTTTTTTATTTTCAAACTGTTTGAATTTCTAAAATTATATTATAGAAAAGTATGTTGGTGTATTGAAATGTTGCCTTTAAGTTTTAAATCTGATTATAATCATCGAAGTAAAAAATTAAAATGTGAAAATTGTCCCAAGGTACAACACTCCCCTAAGGTATAATAATTTTTTGTGCTGAAAAGTTAGGAAATGGAGGTTTTGTTGAAAAAGAATCCCAGGAAGTCACTATTTTCTGGTGCAATGATTCATAGACCCCAAGACCCACGCAGTGAGTCTTCAAGTGGTCTGTGAATGTGTCAGGTCGTAACCAGAGCATAAAATAACATATAAAGTAGGCGACACTAGTGTCGCCTAGTACCACGATATTGTCGCCCAGTGATAGGGTATGGTGCCGACAACTTTTTTTTTTTTAAACAGGTGAATACGCACGGGGGTAAAGATACGCACGGGGCAAAGATACGCACTGGCTAATTTAATATGAAGAAACATGTCTACAATCATGACTGCTAGGTGGTAGTTTGATCTCAAGTGTAGTAGTTGTGTGTATTCTACACCCATGCTTTGTAAATTAATAATATATTTATGATAAGAAGTGTTTAAAACTGTTTTATAAATGTGTTATTGATGTTTTTTTTCATTTAAAAATTAAAAACCTTTCAATGAAAATTAATTTTCAAACCTTGTGAAAAAAGTAGCACTCCGTGCCAAGAAAATGAGGTAAGTTTAAATTTTCGAATTTTGATCTAATATTTTTAAAATTTCATTTTATTGTTTAGCTGACAATACTTCGAATTTTTACAAATCCAAAAATTCAATGGAGAACGGAAGCTCTATAGTTTCTAAATGCCGTATAGTTTCCCTCGATTGAATTTGTTTAAACTTGTAGGTAGCCGGTTAAGTAAAATACTGCAGAATGGGCTAAAAGTACGCATCCGTCTTGGGGCAAAGATACGCGCAAGTTTAAGATGCGGGGCTTTGTCCTATCGTTTTAGCTAGATGCAAAGCTTTCCACAATGAGGTTGTGGAAAGTTGTATTTTTTATAAGCTATTATCGTATAAAATATAATAGCTACTTAACTAATATAAGCTAGTTAATTACCTTTACCTTTTTCTAGTTAAGTTTTTTTTTAAATATAGAACGTAGGTATCTACTACCTACTTTTAAAAAATAATATTCTTGTTTCATAAAACGATTTTAAGTCTTAACCCTTAACTCCTGTTAACGATCTCACAGACCGCTGCTATATTCAGTTTTCATAGCTTAACTTGTTATTTTAAATTTAACTATTGATGTTAGTTTAATTTTGATTCGTTTGGAAACTTAGTAGTATCGCTAAAGACTTCTGAAGGAGGAGAATTTTTATTATAATAGACCTTTACATAAAGTTTAGCGCAAAAACAGTACTTTATGAGATTATGATGATCAACCCTTTTATTCATTCTACGATCAAGGGGTCTTTCAGACCGCTCACAGTATTTATGCAACAATTTTTGTCATAGTAGTTAGAGGTTATCTGCTATTTGCGATCTCACAGACCGCTGTTTTCTTTTTTTTCCATGGTTTAACTTTCAATTTTAAGTTTAACTATAAATGCTAGTGAAATTTACTAATGGCTTTGTATAATTCGTTCGTTTGATTGGAAATGGGGCAAAATCCCACATTAATGGGGCAAAAATATGCACTGCGTATCTTTGCCCCACCACTGCGCACTTTTACCACAACCCATGGGACAAAGATACGCAGAGCAATGTTTTTTAAAGATTGCAATTTCCCACAGAATTATAAATTGACAGAATGTCGGTTGATGGTGGCACTTGCCTAAGGTTCTAATCTAACATTTTAATCACTCATCACATAAGTTTAGACGATTGTGTCCGTTAAGGGGGTATTCCAATCTAAACTCCTTATTTTCTGATTTATTTTTAAAATCATTTTTGCTGTCAAACGCATCAAACTGGGAAATTCTCTTATTTAAAAACTATTGTTGATTTTTTGGTAATTGCAGAAAATATTGCAAAAAATGCTGTCAAAGTTTTGAACCGAATTTTCCGAAGCGGGGGATCTGGGGATGAAAAAAATGGTCATACTGAGAAAATAATTGTTTAAAGATCAAAGTCTGATTAATTGAGCAAAAAATGAAATCACACGGCCTCTTATACATCTCTTCAAAGATCACCTCAACAAGTTTCATGTTTTTACTTTTAAAAATGAGTCTGAAAATGTCTCAGAAAATTTCGAGCTGTTGAGGGTGGAAAAATATTTTTTCGAATATACCCTTAAAAATCGAAATGTATGGAAAGTGCATATCTTTACCACCACCTATTCTAATATAAGCTGACTCTTTGACTCAGGAGATGATAAGAATGGCAACAGATGTCATAGCAGTAAAAGAAAACACCGTATCAGTTACAAAATGCTGTTTGTTTTGCTATCCAAGTAGATAGTTCTGTTGAGAAATATGGAGTTGATAACAAATTTGTTGGAGCACGATTTTTTTCAAAAGAACAGGACATAGAATGAGTTTTTCCAGGACAATGTAAATTCAGTAAGCGAGGAGCAGAAGGCTTCGTGGATTTTGTCAAGGTTGTATTTGATAATTTGTGCACTGAGAATATCGCAAAAAATAAGTTGACAGACTTAACTATAAGTGGGTAAAAGAAAATACAGGCAAAAACAGCGGTCTCTGTGCTCTTATGAAACGGTACTTGGGTAAAAACTAACTTTGCGTTTGATGCTTTACTCAGGTCTGACTTAACTGTGTCGGAGTTGGAATCATCAAGCAACATTTTATCGAGTTTCTGCTCAACGTGTTAAAGTGCTTGAAGAAATATCTGGAACAGAAAATCAAAGTGCCTTTTGTTTCTCTGCATATTTTGAAGAACAGTTCGTGAAACACTTAAAAATCTTGGCAAAAGCAGTACGGCATAATTTTTCTCTCACGCAAAAACATTGAGAAAACATTGTGAACCATCAACCCTACTCATCAAAAACTGAACAAACTTCTGCTCGCGGGTTTATTCGATTATAAATAAATATTTAAGAAGTAAACAACATCTGGCTTGCCTAATGTTAGATGTTCCGATACACTTTGAAAATCTTGAGACAGACAGTCAAATGTCTTTCATTACACTGCCTGATAAAGAATTTATATAGAATTTCTCAAAGAAAATTTTCTACAAATTCCTTGATGCTTATCAAAAATGGGTAAGTCCTGAGGGATACGAAGAACAGTTGATGGAAATAAATGAAGGCACTTAGGAATCTGAAAGTGATTAGTAAATTGAAGAAAATCCTCAGAGATGTAAAAACAACTCGTTAGTTTCTACCAAGAGATGCTGGTTTGTAGTGAGAAAAGAAACTATATTGAGTTGTAAAGAATTTGTTTCTCAAAGACTGGAAGAGGATAAAGTGAGCATCTCCTACAGGATAGATGCTTTGTTAAATGTACGAAGACCAACAGAGGTTGCTAGTGCAGCTCACCTTGATGTTGAGAACTTTTTTGTTAAAGACGAAGTCACCTATTTAAATAATGATGTGATGGCTTTGTTGCGCAGCTGATAATCTGCGTCCTTCTCATTGACAGCAGATTATTTCTGCTTTAAGGCGTCTCAACCTTACTCTGTTTTAAACAAATTGGTGCTTTCATAGGTTTCTTTGACACCTTCCAATGTTAATGTTTGCACATGGAGTTGTGACCATACATACAACACTTAAATTCAAAAAACAGTCGGAACTAGTATAAAGAGAAGCCTTAAACTCAAGGATGTTCACTGCTCTTAATGGAATTGGAACAACTTTTTATGATCCAAGAACTGTTATTGCAAAGTTCCTAGAGAGCAGTGTGAAAAGTAGAACATTTCCAGATAAAGAAACCTATGAGAAACATGAGTTTGTCAAAAAAGGCTTTGCTAAAGACAGTTATTTGTAAAATAACTTAACGAAAATAATTATTATTGTAGGATTTTGCAAACATTATAAATAATTAATAAAGTTTACAAAATTTAAAACACGAACAAAATCGTTTTCCCTACCTGCTTAATTCTACTATTTTCATAAGACAGTCCCAGACTTGTATAAAACCAAAAACTTTCTGCGCACATAAATATTGGGTCAAAAACTTTCTGCAAATTAATTTAACGTTTAATAAAGTAACGTGTTTTATTATTTTGACGACATGAATTAAAATCAGTAGTTTTAAAATAATTACCATTTAAATAAAAAATTAATATTAATTAAAGAATAATAATTTTGGTTAAAAAATAATAAACTTAAAAATCCGTGGTAAGAAGGGTGAATTCCTATCAATTATTTTGTCAGTGCTTTTAGAAACAGCCCAATCCTTAATATTGTGCCCTTCTTCGCACAAAATGCCAGTCACTCTGTTCACAGAAATAATGTGACATTGCTTCTGAAACAACTGAATCTCATTTTGTAGGAAGACGTCCATTCATAGGTATTATCATTAAAGAGACCGATGAGTTTTTACCGTGAACCTCTGACGAAGTTCCCGTTTTTTTCCGAGATCCTTTGACGAAATTTGCGTTTTTCCTGCGATTTGACGAAATTACCTTTTTTTCGCGATCCTTTGGCTAATTTTTTTTCTCTATCTTTTGACGAAATTCCCGCTTTTCCGCTGCCCTTTGATGAAATTCGTGCTGTTTTTCGCGATCCTTTGTGGGATTAGTTTTTTTCCGCCGTTCTCTTACTAAATTTGCGTTTTTTTCGCGATGCTTTGACAAAATTTGGACGCTTTTACGAAATTTGTTTTTTCCTGCATTACTTTCACGAAATTTGCGTTTTTTTTGCGATTCATTGAAGAATTTGTCTTTTTATTTACGATTCTTTGACGAAATTCGCGTTTTTCCGCGGTCCTTTGACGAAATTCGTGTTTTTTTTCGCGATGCTTTGATGAAATTGGGGATTTTTCTGCAAAGATTGACGAAATTATTTGTTTTTTGACGACCATTTACTGAAATTCGTAATATGTTTCAGTGATATTTTTTGTCTGAATTTTCGAACTGGTGGCTGATTTTTTTTTTTTTTTTTTAATTTTCGGATCCGAACGCCTTAAATTTTCGGAACAGAATCTCCCCTGGCAAGTAAATTAATCATACATAAAATGTTGCTATTCTTTGACGAAATTATCTTATTTTACGATCCCTTGATGAAATTCGCTTTTTTTTCGTAATGCTTTGACGCAATTGGTGATTATTTCTGCGAACGATGATGATTAATGAAATTGGTTTCTCTTCCGACGACCATTTGTTGAAATTCCCAACATTTTTTTGTGATATGTTTTACGTCTGAATTTTCGGACTAATGTCCGATTTTTTTTAAATTTTGGAACCGAATACCTTAAATTTTCGGAACAGAATCACCCTTGTCAGACAATAAATAAATCGTACATAAAATTGGGGAATATTTTTAATTTGTCGATATTTTTTAAAAAAAAAAAAGTTACAACAACAAAAATTACGTTTTTCTTTCTAAAAATCACGAAAAACTTTCCTCGCACGGCGTACGTCTATATTATACAACTCTGGACTGTCCTTTGCATTAAAATTTTAAAACATTGTAACTGCATTTTGGAAATATTTTATTGATACAGTTTGATTTTTTAAAACATAAAGAGTAAAATCTGATTCCTTGTTTAGTTCCAGTCTTTGCGAAATACATGTAAGAGTCAAAATTTGTTTAACCACTACAATTATTATTCATTTTACATTTTGGAAACATGTTATAAAATTTAACATAGTAATTTTATATAAAATTTAACATAGTAATTTTATATTATTTTTAAATTTGATGATTTTCATCCATCAAGAGGGAAGTATGTTTTCTTGATTAGTTCAACATTGGGTCTAAAACTAATATATATATATACTTACTAATATATGTATAGTTAAGGTACTATTTCACGAACTATTTAACGATGCAAGTCAAATTTATTTTTGAATTTCAGAATTTATTCTAAGCTCTAATTACCTAATTAATCTGATGTATTATGATTATGAACAAAAGCAAAGTGTACAATCTAATAAAAGGTAAACAATATTTTAGCGTGAATTTAAATGATAATTTTCTTATATAAAGTTTTAATTTGGCATACGAATTTGGTAGGTTAGATGTTATGTTTGGTCCTTTATTAACATAACAAATAAAAATTTATATTTTTAAAGAATGTAGCCTCTTTAATTTTACCTAACTATAAATAAGGTGGTTTAGATGTTTCAATGACGATTTTGTAGTTTACTAAACCAGCAATAGGAGAAGTACAATAGACATAACTAATAAGATATAAAAGTTTGTTAGCCAGTCGATATCCTTAGTATTTGGTTTGCTGTTATAAGGGGTGTGGGTTGATTTATGAACATTTATTTGGAACAACACACTAAACCGTTTGTCGCCCAGTGAAAATTCCTTAAAATATGCTCTGGTCGTAACCCTCAGGGTCAGGTGTGATATAGTAATCACATTTATTATTTATTTTTTAAATTGTAATGTAGCATTATTATCTCATGTTTTAAACTATTTATTTTCAACACAAAACATCGTTCAAATCGCTTTTTTTCTTTCCTTTTTACCGCAAGTAGCAGATAACTTTTTATTTCAGCTTTTCCTCCTCTTCCTGTTCTATTTTTAGAATCAGCGTGACGTCTCCCGTGTCATATTGGAGGTGTGTCTCCTCTTGCCTTTTGACTATAGTTTCGTTTTCTCTGTGCTGTCGTTCGTTCTACAATTCATATGCAATTTAATTTTAACGAATAGATTTAAATCATTTCTGGAAGTAGTTTTGTAAACCCCTTTCATGTAGTATATATATCAATGCAGCCAGTTTTTTAACAGATTTTAAGATTTTTAAGATTTACGAAAGTTTAAGATGTATTTTTGACAACGTGATTTGTCTTTTTCAAATCGGGCCTAGTGCCTGTTTGAAGGATTGCGAACGTGTTTCAGCGATCATGTTTTCTAAGGTGCTCATTTAATAAATAAAAGTTTGTCGCAGATCGCCGATGGAATTTAATGTAACGCTTTTCCAATTTGGACTCTTTTTATCTTCAAGACATTCTCTGAGAAAGGATTTTAGCCAGCATTCAGTTTTATCATGGAATTACTTCAAGTTTTAATAATGTTACATGGAACGTTTTTTTAATGTGTACGGTGACCTACTTCTTCTACCTTCCACCTCTCAAGTGAATCAACGAATAAAGAAGATTTTTATAACTGCTGTCTCTTCAATGTGTATCTCATCATTAAGTAAGAACGTTTCATTTACTTATTCATCCTTCTTTTATTTTTATTTTTACTGCAAGTCAATCTTATCATCTTAGCTATACGATCCATTTACGGCACTCCAGATTGTTTATTTTATCCAACAGCAAATTAACTCTTTTTATTTATTTAATGCTTCATATTATTTCTACTGCAACAATCATAATAAATTATTATGCCACATTTGGTTTCCCAAAAAAGAACATTTCGGCGTTATTGCTTTTTGATTACAACGTAATGCCTTAAAAAAACAACTTAATGATTTATTTTTTTGACGATTGATGCATTCTTTTTAAAGAAAATTTTTGTTCTCAAATAGAAGAACTGCTCCTTTTAATGGAATTTTGAAAATGTTTTAACATTATAATTGCCGTTTTTCTTTTTTGCAGTATTTCTGCTCTTATAAAAAGAAAACATATTTTTTTATCTTGGAAGAAATTTTGTTCCTGACTGAATTTTCTTTTGCATAAAATTTTGAAGATTTGTTACCTTTATAGAAATATACTGACATAAATTCAAATAAATTGTTTTAAAATTATTATTTTTTAATATGGAATTTTAAGAAAAATTATAATATTCTGCTGTTCTCAGATTGAACATTTTGCTGTTTTAACGGCTGAAGATCGATCAAACATCGTAATGAAATTTTTGTTCTCAAGTTTTATTTGTGATTTCATCATTTTAAATTTTTGAGCATAGTATATTTTATTAAAAATTTCTTTACTGGTTTCCTTTTTAAAATGTCTTGACAAAATTTTTGCTGTTTTTAAATTATTGAAGAATGAAATATTATTTTAAAAATCAAGAAATTTATTTATTTATTCTCTAATTTATTTATTCTTATGGTGCATTAAAAGATATTTATCATAGAAAATCTTTAATGAATTTTGAAATTCTGAAATGAATTCTAAAAATTGTTCTCTGATTTTAAGAACAAATTTATTTAACAAAAGGCTATGGTTTTTTTATTCTCATTCTTATATTGGGTTTTTAAATTTTATTTTATGGCACTAATATATTGAAATAAAATATTTAATGAATTTGAAGATATATTATGAAAATTAAGATATTTATTGAAGGAAATTATTTTTTTTTCCCCTTGGAATCTGTGATAATTATTGAAGTTTTAATTATTTTACTGAAGTTGTTCTTATCTATTACTTGCAAAGGGGCTGAAGTTCTTCGTGAAATTCGTAGCTGTAATATATCCTGCATGATTTTTTGAAGTCTTCTCTGCTTTTAAATATATCAATTTATGATTTTTACTCCAAAAATACCTTCAATAACTTTTTTATAAAAAATATATATATTTAACTTGCTTATACCACCTTCCACTTTTGTTCTCAAGATATTTTTGTCATTTAGTGCACGATTTGACTGCTAATATCGATTTTGGCGTTTGGTGAGTGCAGTGTTCTTTTACTAATTTAAATTTCAAGAACTCTGTTTGCTTTCTACAAACTGTTCTCATCGTAACTCTCAGTGCTTCAATTTTCCAGAATTATGTAGCTTCATCAAAATTTAATGACATATTTTTTTTGCTTAAAGAAGAAATTAAAAAAATTCATTCTCCTGTATCATCCTCATTACTGAAATAGTTTGGTAAAATTTTACATGACAATAGTTTTACTTAACTCTCTTATTCACATTTGCTTACCTGCTGAAGTTGCCTTCAAGAGTGTTGTTATTAACCCATTTTTTGAAACACATCTCTGGTGTGTGGGAATGTTGTTCTGAAAGTGTTAATACATACCTGCAAAAAAAAAAAAAAAAAATCTGTCCCTGATGTACAGCAATCACTTAAAGATTTGTGCTCCATTTTCAGGTTTGATGTTCCTGGCGAATTCTCAGTAATTTATGTAGTAAAATATCCATATTTTTTCTGATTTTCTCCAGCTGTTTTCGGAGTTATTTGTGAAGCTAAATCAATACATATTATTTTTTTTTCATAAACAATAGAATTTCCCAGTCAACGTTTACTTGTGAGCGGAAAATTTTCATCCTTACGTAGGGGTAAGCGGCAAAGTTTCATCCTCGCATTGGAAGTGTTTGACTTCTACATCATACCATAGTCTACAACTATTTATAAAATTTACTGTTATTTGAACTACAGATGTTTAAGCTCAAGAATGTTTGTTTATTTACTTATTTCTGAAGATTTTTATATGTCAATTATTATTATAGTGCCTTTTCTTTATTTCATAACCCAATTGCTTCAAATTTTTTTAATCTGCCATATGCCTCACTTTTTCAATTTATGCAAGAAATTATTTTAAATTGATCATGAAGATATATTTTAAATGAAGAAAATTTTTAGTTGCACCTTTCATATGAAGAAAAGCACTAGTTCTTAGTGAACATATTTACCAGCGCATCTTTTGAAGTGTTTGTTAGTGAATCTTCAACAATTCTCGAAGAATCATACTTAAAAAGTGCTTCTTGACTACCAATTTTGTCTACCTGATCTTGTCCTCTACTCATCATGGTGTATGTGTTTATATCATCCTTAAGTGAAGTGTTACTCCTAAATGTACCACCATGGATTGTCTTCTTTTTGCCAGCAGTGTCTACCGATTTTTCCTTCAAAGTATATCACCATATTCTGCTAAATGTTCATAATTGGTGATAATGTTGTTGCTAACTGTGCCTTTTTTTCAACAAAATAGAAGTGTTTGAATAGTTCACAGTACTATTCATATCCAAACATTTGTGGTTTATACCAAGAGCTTCTTTACATCTGTAAAATACATTATTATTTTCTTTTTTTTCTATGCTGAATTATTTAATTAAATATCTTGCACAAGATCTCAGAAGTCTCTTATGGAGATCAGATTACAGGGTTCCTGAATGTGTCCAGTGGCCATGGTATCATGAAGGATTGTCTGTTTACTCTACAATATTTTTTAAATTTTTGCTGCTCTGTTTAATTTCAACTGTTGTTTAAAGTTAATTTAAAATAATTTACTTTTTCTTTACAAGCATAGAAATTTAAATTTTACTATTAAATTATTGAAGGAATTAAACAACATATTTCTATGGTACACTTGTTTGGTAATTTAAATTTTTTCCTGATTATGACAATTTTTTTTTAACTATTATTATGATTAATAAAATTTAAGTCCTAGGTTGTCGGAATATAAATGTAAAATATTCTCGACTTTCTCATTGCAATTTATTTTTATAAATATGCGGAAATTGATTAGTAGAAATGATTTATTTATTCATTTTGAATGTTTCAATATTTATGAGAAAATTGATTAGTAGAAATGACTTGTTCATTTTGAATGTTTCAATATATGAGGAAATTGATTAGTAGAAATGACTTGTTCATTTTGAATGTTTCAATATTATGAGAAAATTGATTAGTAGAAATGATTTTTCATTTCGAATGTTTCAATTTATGATTTATTTTCCTAGGCAGTCAGAGTATTTAAAGAGGGTACTTCTGACTTTATGTTGCTTTACTTTTGCAACTTTATAAATTTTGATTCATAAGTGTACCTCATTTTTTATCTTATTGAATTCAAAAAAAAATTTTGTGGTCTCTTTGGCTAAAAATTTATTTAGCTTTTGGATTTATTATTAATTTTAAAATATTATATGGGGTAATATTTTAATTTTTAGAGATCACTTTACAGGAAGGTGCCTTTCTTTGCCTATGATTGCAATGGGGCTTAATATTATTGTATACTATCATGTTATGTATACTATTGAAAGTTGAATGTACTACTTGATGTATATTCTTTTTCTTTCTCTTTAGGTCACTGTACATGTATGTTCCCTAAATGTGCAAATGCACTTAAAATTTTTATTATGACTTTTAAATTTTAACTTAAATATTCTACATTTTTTTGCTCCTTGGCTTTTAAAATTTTGTTTTCCCTTTGTTGAAAAAGCTCTTTCAAGATTTACCTTTTTCACGTTTTGGTCATCCAAAATTTTGTTCGGCGAATGGGGGTAATGTGATGTAGTAATCACATTTATTATTTATTTTTTAAATTGTAATGCAGCATTATATTATCTCACGTTTTAAACTATTTATTTTCAACACAAAACATCGTTCAAATCGCTTTTTTTCTTTCCTTTTTACCGCAAATAGCAGATAACTTTTTATTTCAGCTTTTCCTCCTCTTCCTGTTCTATTTTTAGAATCAGCGTGACGTCGCCCGTGTCATATTGGAGGTGTGTCTCCTCTTGCCTTTTGACTATAGTTTCGTTTTCTCTGTGCTGTCATTCGTTTTACAATTCATACGCAATTTAATTTTAACGAATAGATTTAAATCATTTCTGGAAGTAGTTTTGTAAATCCCTTTCATGTAGTATATATATCAATGCAGCCAGTTTTTTAACAGATTTTAAGATTTACGAAAGTTTAAGATGTATTTTTGACAACGTGATTTGTCTTTTTCAAATCGGGCCTAGTGCCTGTTTGAGGGATTGCGAACGTGTTTCAGCGATCATGTATTCTGAGGTGCTCATTTAATAAGTAAAAGTTTGTTGCAGATCGCCGATGGAATTTAATGTAACGCTTTTCCAATTTGGACTCTTTTTATCTTCAAGACATTCTCTAAGAAAGGATTTTAGCCAGCATTCAGTTTTATCATGGAATTACTTCAAGTTTTAATAATGTTACATGGAACGTTTTTTTTTTAATGTGTATGGTGACCTACTTCTTCTACCTTCCACCTCTCAAGTGAATCAACGAATAAAGAAGATTTTTATGACTGCTGTCTCTTCAATGTGTATCTCATCATTAAGTAAGAACGTTACATTTACTTATTCATCCTTCTTTTATTTTTACTGCAAGTCAATCTTATCATCTTAGCTATACGATCCATTTACGGCACTCCAGATTGTTTATTTTATCCAACAGCAAATTAACTCTTTTTATTTATTTAATGCTTCATATTATTTCTACTGCAACAATCATAATAAATTATTACGCGACATCAGGATACTCAAGGCCATGACACTCCCCAAAAGACAGGGGGGAGGGGAGTCAATGTTTCCGTCCAGTAAATGAAGATTTTTTTCTTTTTTCGCCCCTTTTCATTTTGTATACTACTATTTAATATACTACATCAGTGTTCGAAATCCTTGGTGGTCCAAGACCACCGATAATTCAATTGGACCGCTAATTTAAAAAATTTAGTGGTCCACAGGATCAGTAACTTTGTTCTCCTCTCTCACAGGCAAAAGTAAATTTTTCAGCCCTGAAAAAAACGCAACCTATCGCACATAACATTTTTTTTATTATTTAAAAAACGATAATAATAAATAAATAAATACCATATTTACTCATGCATAACGCGCACTCCATACTTTACAAGAAAAAATGGCGAATTTTTTTATCTCGTATATAACACGCACTATACATTTGATATGCAAGTAACTGAATGACCAAATGGATTTCAGTAAAGAAGGGTGAAACAAATGTTACATCAGGCCAGGAAAGAAGGCGAAAATCTATTTTTAGACTTCGAGTAGGGACTAAGTGTGGGAATGAGTGACGTATCATGCTGTTATAAAGTCACTTGCTTAACGAAATACTCGAGAGTGTCTTTTGACTATGTGCGAGTAAGGCGAGGAATCGATGTAGTTATACTGCAACATTTAAGTTGAAGATTGTTCCGTATGCAAAAGCAAATGGTAACCATGCTTCAAGTCAGAAGATCAGCGTTGGTGAGTCAAGTGCGCGAGATTGGCGGAATATGGAGAAAAGCAACATCCAATGAGCATGCTTTTCGGGGGAAATCGTGTAAATATCCTCAAGTGGAGCAGCAGCTTTTAAATCATGTAACGGATTTGCAACGTTCGGGGTACCCAGTATCGACGGAAATGTTGATTTTCAAGGCTTGTGAGATAGCTAGGAAAATGAATATTCCAAGGGAAGATTTCAAGGGGAATTATGGATGAGTGCGACGCATTATGATTCGTATTGGAAATGTTTAATTCTTTTAAGTTTTTTTTTAGCTTACCAACTGCTTATTTTAAGTTTTAAAACCCCATTCAATCATCTTATCATCCACCCAGCAGAGAACACGTTTTCCCGGCGACTGTGGAGATGTTTACGTTCTCAATCGACGCTCGGGTCGTTGAGTTATCTCACGGTTGCTCTTTGGAAGGAAACTTCTGTTTTTCAGGTTCTATAGGTGGCGCTGTCGTTCCGGAGATGCACGACGCTTCATCTTTAGTTGACGTTTGCTAGGCTGTGATTCGTCCAGGTAATTAACTGTCCGTTTCGCGGTATTTTATGCAAATGTCTTACTTTTGAGGTGTATATATACCTGTACAAATTTCAGAGATGCATGCTTGCTCTCACATGCAAGTATCAGTTCGTTCTCATCTTGAACGAACATTTAATGTAATGTTAATGGGGGTATTCTTTTTGGAACACTTAGATATGTTCTTAGCTCTAGTAGAGCTCTGTCTAAAGTTAATGTCTCTTTTAGTTTCTAATAAATGTGTTTGCTTTTAAAATCTTTGTCATTTATCAACACCATCTCATCTTTTACATTTTTGGGAAACATCGGTTATGGGCCGCTCTTTTTACCCATCATTAAGTATTTAATTTAGAGTTGGTGTTAAAGTTAAAAGTTCTAAAAGCTTAAAGATAGGGGGGCTCTAAAAACTAAAGATGGAAATAGAGAAACTTAACAATTACAACTATGCCACTTGGAAAGATGATGTGACAGCACTTTTAATTCACAAAGGGGCATATGAACACGTTATTAATAAAGATTTAAAACTTAAAGAAGATGCAACTCCTAAAGAGAAGCGTGATTTTGAAATTAAAAAGAATCAGGCCTATAGTACAATATATTTAAATATTGGTAAAGCTTTAAAGCCATTGATTCGTGATACTAAGGTTGCGTCAGAAGCTTGGGAAAGACTTAAAGTTCACTTCCAGCCAGCAACGCGGGGAAGATCTATTGGTATTTTAGATGCCTACTTTAATTGTACTTATGATCCCAGCGAAGCGATAGGACTGTATGGAGTGAGACTTAAACAAATTTTAGAAAGTATGGGGGATACGGAAATTGAATTACCCGAAATTGTCAAAACTTACAAGCTGATTAGATTCCTTCCAGACACTTTTTCTGGTATCGTGCAAGCCATTTATAGATGGGAGAAAAAGGACTTTACCTTTGACAAGGTATTAGATGAGTTAATATTAGAAGAGGACCGTTTAAAGCAAAGTAGAAAAGATTCGCTTAAAGGGGAGAAATCGGCATTAGAAATAAAGTTAATAAAACCCAAAGAAGTCCGAAAAAGAGATAAACCGCAAAATCAGAATTGTTTTAAATGTGGGAAACCAGGTCATAGAGCTGTTAATTGTAGAAGTAACCCTAAAAATGCAAAACGGAAAAGTTACATGACAGAGGCTAATTTTGGTCAAAATAACAATTTTCAAGATAAATTCAATTGGGTGTTTGACACCGGTGCATCAAGTCATTTTTGTAACAACAAAGACTTGTTTGTAGCGTACAAACCGGTTAACAATACTAAAGTGACTCTCGCTGTAGGCGAAGTAACTTGTCCTATTGAAGGAATGGGAAGCGTAGATGTAAATTTCAGAGTAAATGGAAAAGTTAATGAAATATGATTACATAATGTAATGTATTCTCCAAAGTTAAGAAGAAACTTAATTTCAGGCGCAGTATGTGAGAAGAAGGGTTCCAAATTTGTAGGAAAGAATGGCAAAATAACCTTATTTGACGAAAAAAGTGAAGAAATGTTTTCGGCCTATAGAAAAAATGGACTGTACAGCGTGAAACCTACATACCCACAATCTGCCACTTATGTCGAAAATAATGCTATAACTTCGAATGCAACAGAACTGGACAAATGGCATCAGAGATACTGCCATATAAACAACCAATACATTGTAAATACGTCTCAGCATGAAAAGGTAAAAGGGTTACCGAAGTTGAAATATCAGGAATTAAACTGCGAATCATGCAAAATTGCCAAAACAAGAAGAGCATCTTTCCAATCTCAAGAAGCAGGTAGAACGAACAAACCATTACAATTACTACATATGGGCGTCTGTGGACCAATGCCAACATATTCACTCGGAGGATCTGAATATTTTCTAACGATTATAGATGATTACTCAAAGAAGGTGACCCCCATTCAACATAAAAGTGAAGCATTTGATTGTTTCTTAAAATTTCAGAAAAGGAATGAGAGGTTTTTAGGGAAGAAAGTAATAGCTATAAGGACTGACAATGGTAAAGAATTTGTCAACGATAAGTTTAAAGTTCATTTAGAAAAAGAGGGCATACAACACCAAAAAACGAATCCATACACCCTAGAACAAAATGGCCTCGCAGAACAATTTAATTACACAGCAGTAGATGCTATAAAAGCCATGCTGAAAAGTATCAAAATGGACGAAAAATTTTGGGCAGAAGCACTTTGCTGTTTCGTATATGTATGGAACCGAGTAGCCAGAAAAGGTCAAGAGAAAACCCCATTTGAATATTTTTGTGGAAGAAAACCATCAGTGAGTCATTTAAAGAAGTTTGGAAGCACTGCATATGTTGGAATACCAAAACAACAAAGAAAAAAGTTTGACATGAGAACGTAGAAAGGACTTTTAGTTGGGTATGCACATCAAACTAAAAGCTATAGAATATGGATTCCAGAGTTGGGTCGAGTCATCGAAACAATAAATGTATCTTTTGATGAGGAGTTTGGTACGAGAGATGAGAAGAAACAAAGCTCAAACAGCAGAAGGAAAGAAGCAAAGCTCCGAAGTGGAGCGAAGCTGGACCCAAAGGTAAAAAGTAACGAAGGTAAAGGTGAGATAAGCCATGGAAGAAGTCGCAGAGCAATTGAAGAACATGTAGAAAATCCAAAAGTACCATCAGAATCTGAAGTAGATTCAGAAGTCGAGACAATGCATCAATATCAAGATAACGAAGAATCAAATACTGACTCTGAAGATGATCAAATTCTGTGTAAAAGTATAAAGTGGATCAGAGAAGCGAAGGAAAGAAGAGGTTCAAGAGCAGACATCTACTACAAAATTGAAGGTAAAAATATAAGTCTTAGATCACACCCAGATGTGAAGAAGTACTGCTTGAAGAACAATATAAGATATGATCCAAATTTCTTTAGTTTTTCTGGAAAAGATGAATATTCAGGACCCGAACCAAGAGCTGAACCTATAACTGAAAACAAATTGTCCGACATTAGTGAAGAATCTGAC
This sequence comes from Maratus speciosus, assembly GCA_963932465.1. Taxonomy (NCBI): domain Eukaryota; kingdom Metazoa; phylum Arthropoda; class Arachnida; order Araneae; family Salticidae; genus Maratus; species Maratus speciosus. The sequence goes on from OZ010793.1 coordinate 532,687,582, forward strand.
ACAGAATTAGAAGCCAATTGCATAGAAGTGGAAATTCCTAGATCATTTAAAGAAGCTGTCGAGTCTAACCAAAAAGAAGAATGGATGAAGGCCATGCAAGAAGAAATCAAAATGATGGAGCAGCGAAAAGTATGGGAATTAATTCCAAGGAAAGATGGTGAGAAAATTATACATAATCGATGGGTGTATACTATCAAGAAAAACGAAGAAGAAAAAATTGTAAGATATAAAGCAAGATTGGTTGCGAAAGGCTTTAACCAGAAAAAGGAGAATCCTATGAAGAAGTATATAGCCCTGTAGTAAATTTCGCCATCATTAGATTGTTTTTCACTATTCTAGTTGGACTTTTTGGCTGGCTCCACCAACAACTAGACATAAAATGTGCATATCTTTATGCAAAATTACAAGAAAGAATAGTCATGTATCAAACAAAGGGATTTAAAAGCCAAAGGTATCCAGTCTCTTGAAAAAGGCTATCTATGGACTCCACCAAAGTGGGAGGCAATGGTACTTTGAGATCCAAGATGTTTTAGAAGAATTAGCCTTCACCAGGTTAGAATGGACAAATTGTGTATTTATTTTTAAGAGAAGGATATTACTACTCCTATATGTAGATGACATAATTATATTCGGAAAGACAGCTGAACATATAAAAGAAATTATAGAACTCCTGAAAACGAAGTTTGACCTAAAACTCCTAGGAAAAACGAAGAAACTGCTTGGCGTTGAATTTGAAAATGAGAAATTGTATATCCATCAGAAAGGATACATCGAAAAAATTTGTAAAGTTTACTCAAAGTATAAAATTCCAATAATATCGTTACCTATTGCGAAAGGCATAATTTATTCAAAGAACGACTGTCCTAAAACTGGAGAAGAAATAACTGAGATGGAGAAATACCCCTACAGAAATTTAGTAGGATGTTTAGCTTTTTTAGCAAGTCGGACAAGGCCGGATATTGCTTTTGCAATAAATCTTTTCAGCCAATTTCAAGAAAACCCAGGCATGATCCATTGGCAAGGTCTACTTAAACTTCTAGGCTATGTTCAAGCTACTAAAAATTTCAAGTTAAATTTATCAAATGTGACATCTCTAAAAGTGACATGCTATAGTGATGCTGAGTATGCATCTAACAGAGATGACAGAGTATCCATGAGTGGAGTTATGATGTTTGTCGACAAAGCTCCAATCATTTGGCGAAGTTTCAAGCAAAAATGCGTATCGTTATCTACGATGGAAGCGGAATACATCTCATTAAGTGAAGCAGCAAAAGAAATGATTTGGATAAGAAGAGTTCTAGAAGAAACTATCAAATCAAAATTAATCAAACAAGATTTTACTGAATATACATTACTGTGTGATAACAAAGCAGCTATCGACTTTTCAAAATCACCTATCGAAAATGCTCGCACAAAGCATATAGATATACGTTACCATTTTCTAAGAAATCTAGTGTTCGACAAAATGTTTCAGTTGAAATACATCCAATCTTCACAGAATTTAGTAGTTTGTTTCACCAAACCAGTAACGAAAATCTCCTTAAAAGCGTTCACTACTGAACTGTTTATCGATGAGTGACTGCCGTCCAATGGACATTTAAGACTGTTTCAAGTGAATCAGAACTTTATGTGAACTTTTAAATTTATTTTTATGTATTAAACTGTTTGCAAATGTGTTTATACAGTTTTAAGATATTTGCATAAAGTTTTTTTTTTTTTTTTCTTTTTTTAAATCTATCAATTGAAATTTAATGACTTTAAATTTAGTGTTAAAATCATAATGCATTATCATCTTTAAAGTTTGCAAGTTTAAAGTATTTTTTCCTTTTAGGTTTCGGCAACCTGCTTTTTTTTTTTTTTTTTTTTTTCAAAACTTAAATCGTTAATGTATGTATTATAGGTAAAATGTTTAATGTGGGGGGGGGGGGGGGGGGTGTTTGTGGGTTGCTTGCCCCTCCCACGTGAAAATTCAGCAGAGTGACTTGACAAATTAGTTTAAGTTATATATGAAACTTTGAAAATATTGTTAAAATAATAACTTTGAACAAGAATATGTTGAAGTATATGCAACTTCATGAATCCTATATATATTATATGATGTTTCAGGGATAAGGTAAGTGTAAAATGTACTTACAGTAATGAGCCAAAATGATGAACAGAAGAAGGTTTCATTTATTGGTGCTTGCTGTACATGAACGTGACTTCGTTCTGGGATTAAATTAATGGACACTTGCGACGATAGTCTACCCGAACTCGAGAGCACTGCATTATTCGACGACATAAGCAACTTGAAATATATTATCCACAACTCTATCGCCGATTTAATTAACAATTTTTCGATGAAACGTCTTCAAACTAAACCATTATGCTTAATAAATTTTAAGTTCTCACAATTATATCGGTATTCAGCCATATACCATACATATTCGCTGACACTTCCTAAAACATACCAGATAGTTCCATAAGTCAGCCATCAGATATCGCACACCTCACACCGAAAACATGAAATCGCTGTCCCTTTAAATCAGGACGAAAACCTATCGGCCAATCAGAATCGACTATGCAATTTGCATAAGTCGGAAGATACTTAACATTTACTTATAATTTGAATAACATTTAATAAATATTACGATGACTTTAGAAAAATTACTTTAATATAAAAATGACTTAAAAAGATGATTTTATATGTTAATTAAATTTAAATACTTATCTTTAAAAAAAATGAATACGAGCAAATGCGATCGCAAGGAAAATTACCGTATACGGTCCACGACCGAAACGCGATACGCAACCATCCAACCGTGGCGGTAAGAACGTAAACAAACGCCGAAAGGCGGCAAAAGAAAGGAAAATATCGTGCTGTCGAGTTCAGGTAGACTTTACAAATTGTTTAATGAAAAATAGAAATGAAAAATGCTTGGGAATAATTTTCCACAGAATGCCCCTCTTTCCCATTCATTTTGATTTTCTGCAATAAAGTTCATTACAAAAGTTTTTGTAATAATGGCAGGATCAAAAGAAAGTTTTTTTTTTTTTTCGTGGAAAGTTCATCACCATAAAAAAACTTCTCTGAATCTAAGAAAGGAGTCCTTTACGAGGGATTTAGTCAAAATATCTGCATAGTTCTCTTTTGACATAACATGCTTAATGTCGAAGAGGCCATTGTTATACCAGTCTCTTATAAACTTGTATTTTAAATCAATATAACGATTCTTTATGGTATCAGCTTTCTGTTTGGTGAAGGAAATGGCAGCAGTATTATCACAAAAGAGCATTGGATGTTGAATAGTAATGATGTCCAAGTTAAGACTTTTCTGAATTTCAATTAGAGACATGTTTAAGAACTTTAGATCTTTTACAGCTTCTGTCGCTGCTATTATTTCTGCTTCCATTGGACTCAAGGCTACGCAATTTTGTTTAGTTACTCTCCAGGTTACTGGAATATTATTTAAGAAAGCAATGTAGCCGCTCCAGGATTTTCGATCAGTAGTGTCACTTGCCCAAGAAGCGTCGACGTAGACATCTAGCTGGATTTGAGGGTCAGATTGTGCCAACTTCAATCCCAAGGATTTTGTCGAAGAGAGATACATCAGGATTCGCAGGAGTGCCTTGTAGTGCAACAGGTTGTGGCTCTCTGTAAATTGTGAAAGTGCAGCAACAGGCCAAGCAATGTCTGGACGGCATCGATGAGCAATGTACTGTAGACATCCCAGTAAGTTTCGGTACGGCAGGTTCTCAGGAAATTCGTCATCTTCAGCAACTGGAACAGGATTATATCCAGGAGGAGAAGGAAGAAATATATTAGTAAAATCAGGGACATCAAACTTCTTTAAACACTTTTCAATATAATGTTCACAGTTAACATTAACTATTGCATCTTCTTCTCTTTTAAAATTGATACCTAGTAACATTGAAATAGGACCTAAATTTTTAACTTCATAAATGGATTCAATTAACTGTACTACCTCTTTTAAAACTTCACCATTCTTCGCAAAAATAGGCAAATCATCCACATACACTATAACTATTGCTTCACTTTTATAAGAGTATACACAAGTTAAACCTTGTACTTCACTGAATCCATTTGCAATTAACTTATTATGCAAATCATGGTACCAACATCTTCCAGCTTGGTGAAGCCCATAGATTGCTTTCTTTAACTTCAAAACACAGTGTTCTTTCCCTGGAATTGTATAATCTTCGGGTTGTTTGATGCAAATTTCTTTATCAATATCCCCATATAAGTATGCACATTTAACATCAAGAAGACAATGCACCCAATTCAATATTCTAATAAAAAAAGCTATGAAAAGACGAATGAGTGTAAAATTTATTACTGGACTAAATGTGTCGTTGTAATCTAAACCTTCTCTCTGATTATTACCTAGTGCAACTAAACGTGCTTTAAATATGCAATTCTTTCCTTCACTATTTTCTTTTACAGTATAAACCCATTTGGTTCCTATAACTTTTTGATCAACTTTTGGGACAGGTGTCCAAACGTGTCTATCTAACATGGTTTGGATCTCTTGATCCATTGCCTCCTTCCATTTTTGTGCCTCTGGAAGTTGTTTTGCTTGTGTCGCATTTTGTGGTACAATTATCTCAGTTAGGAGCGCTTCTTCAGCTAATTCACTCTCTAGTTCCTTATCTAGCTTAATTGGGCCTTCATATGTATTCCCTAATGAAAAATTTGCCACAGTATCATCTAATATGATTTTATGCATTTTACAATATTCACGTAAATCTTGTTGCGATCTTAATCTGGAACCAGTAGGAGATAAGATATAAACATCAATTTTACCTTTAGTTCTTCCTTTCTTTCTTTTCTTCATAAATCGGTAAAATGTTGCTTCTGTTTCTTCCTGTTCCTTCAGAATATTCTCCTCTAATTCATCTTCAGATGTTGATACATCATCTTCCATTTTCTCTTCGGATCTAGATTCATCTTGCTGCATTACTTTCTCAACTTCTGTCGGAGTTGTAGAGCCACTCGGTTGATGGACAGTCAAATCATCTTCCATTGTCGGTGAATTGTTAGGACCTGTAAAGAATTCATTATCATCATTTGAAAAATCAACAAACGTGCAATGTATTATTTTCCGTTCAGGAGAACCGTTCAGTTGAGCTTCGTCAAATGTCACATGCTTTGACTCAATTACTTTATTTTCTTTAGGGAAATAAATGCGATATCCACAGGATCCTATACCATATCCTACAAAAACTCCTCTTTTTGCTCTTGATTGAAACTTATTTCGTTTTTCTTTAGGTTGATGTACATACGCAATGCATCCATAACATTTCAAATGACGAATGGATGGTTTAGCTCCGTACCATCGTTGAAACGGTATTGCTTCGCCGATTTAATTAACAATTTTTCGATGAAACGTCTTCAAACTAAACCATTATGCTTAATAAATTTTAAGTTCTCACAATTATATCGGTATTCAGCCATATACCATACATATTCGCTGACACTTCCTAAAACATACCAGATAGTACCATAAGTCAGCCATCAGATATCGCACACCTCACACCGAAAACATGAAATCGCTGTCCCTTTAAATCAGGACGAAAACCTATCGGCCAATCAGAATCGACTATGCAATTTGCATAAGTCGGAAGATACTTAACATTTACTTATAATTTGAATAACATTTAATAAATATTACGATGACTTTAGAAAAATTACTTTAATATAAAAATGACTTAAAAAGATGATTTTATATGTTAATTAAATTTAAATACTTATCTTTAAAAAAAATGAATACGAGCGAATGCAATCGCAAGTAAAATTACCGTATACGGTCCACGACCGAAACGCGATATGCAACCATCCAACCGTGGCGGTAAGAACGTAAACAAACGCCGAAAGGCGGCAAAAGAAAGGAAAATATCGTGCTGTCGAGTTCAGGTAGACTTTACAAATTGTTTAATGAAAAATAGAAATGAAAAATGCTTGGGAATAATTTTCCACATTTAAACTTTAAATTTTCATTAAACTCCTTTTTGTAAGTTTGTATTTCAGGAAATTTTATGTCAAAATTTAAACTTTACGTTTGGCATAACTTACCCTTTTGAATTTTTTTTTTTTTTTTTTTTTTTAGGCTGTTCTCTGTCAGAGTGTACGAAGGGGGGCAATGTTGGAAATGTTTAATTGTTTTAAGTTATTTTTAGCTTACCAACTGCTTATTTTAAGTTTTAAAACCCCATTCAATCATCTTATCGTCCACCCAGTAGAGGACACGTTTTCCCGGCGACTGTGGAGATGTTTACGTTCTCAGTCGATGCTCGAGTCGAGTTGAGTTATCTCACGGTTGCTCTTTGGAAGGAAACTTCCGTGTTTCAGGTTCTATAGTGGCGCTGTTGTTCCGGAGATGCACGCCGCTTCATCTTTAGTTGATGTTTGCTAGGCTGTGGTTTGTCCAGGTAACTAACTGTCCGTTTTGTGGTATTTTATGCAAATGTCTTTTGAGGTGTATATATACCTGTACAAATTTCAGAGATGCATGCTTGCTCTCACATGCAAGTATCAGTTCGTTCTCATCTTGAACGAACATTTAATGTAATGTTAATGGGGGTGTTCTTTTTGGAACACTTAGATATGTTCTTAGCTCTAGTAGAGCTCTGTCTAAAGTTAATGTCTCTTTTAGTTTCTAATAAATGTGTTTGCTTTTAAAATCTTTGTCATTTATCAACACCATCTCATCTTTTACATTTTCAGATAATTAATTAATGAGTAGAAAGAGTATGTTTTCCCATATTTTGGGAAACAATTCGTAACAGTCTCTCTATCAGATGAAGAATAACGCTACCGCAAAAGCTGCCGGAAGAATACGAAAAACAGCGTACCAAGTTCTTCCAGTACGTTATAAGGTTACGAAAACAAAACAGATGTCAGATGCCGTAAATCGGCAATGCAAGTCAAACTCCATTTCGGTTTTATATGCCGGAAGTCACAACCGCTCATCCCATTAGAGATAGAAGGGTTGAAGTACTTACAACAGGAACAGACAAGCAACGATTCGCTGCCGTTATGCTGACCATTACGGCTGACGACTGCAAGTTGACACCATATGTGTTTTTTCAACATAAAACTATCCTAAAAGATTCTTTTCCAATCAGCATAACGAGAAAAATGAGCTCATGAAAAATTGAATTAACGTTGTGTGTGAACGTCAGCTAGGTTCATTACGTTAGCCATCAATGCTGGTCTTGGATAGCTTCCGTGGACACACGACGCCTGGAATAAAAGCGAAAAATCGTCGCTCAAATGATTTGGTTGTGATACCAGTTGGGATTACGAATTGCTGCTTTCCTTAGATGTTGCAATCAACTCATCATTTAAGATTGTATTTCGGCATGCCTACAATCGGTAAATGACAACAACAGATCACAACTTAACTCCAAGTGGGATAATGAAGCGTGCATCTCTCCCAATTGTATGTGGAGCTTGAATTCCATCTTAGCCGAAATAAAGAGTTTCAAAGTGACTGGAATTTCAAATCAAATGAATGGAATTGAAGACGATATTATTTATAAGGATATTCACTGTGTCAGTGATGACGAGGACAACAGCAGTAGCGGCAATGAGAATTGCTAATTAGCGTTTAAATAATGTTACTAGTGCTGCTGTATAAAAAAGTGCAAGGACTGAAATAAAAATGCAGCGATACTTCTATTAAGTAAGATTTTCCCAGTTTTAATTTCTTCTTTGAATACATTTCTTTATTCATATGTATATCGTGTGATTACATCCAGCAATAAAAAAATATTCCGTGTATAATGTGCACCTAAGGATTTTGCCCTACATTTTTGAAAAAAAGTGTGCGTTATACACGAGTAAATACGGTAAATTAAAAAATGCAATCGTATGGCACTCATCTTCTCTCTCAAACAATAGATGCACTGCTTTCTCTTCCAAGCAACCATGTTGAGTGCCATTCCTTGGCTGTAAAAAAAAAAATTATGGCCTGTAGATTTTCCCCCTGAATGCCTAATCTGCCAAAAGAGAAACGAATGCGGAGCAGCGCGCCGTTGTATCAGTTCCGCCTGTCGCAAATGCCCTTCTTCCAAAGTAACTAGCAATGCGATTTTGCGCCAAATGTGTTCCCCCTCCTCAAAGGACAGTTTGTTTGCGTCACTTTAGCTCCTACAAAACCAGTATTGGATTGTGTTCTATTGTAAAGCGGTTCTGCTTTTAAAATTTTTATTTCATACTAACAGAACTTTCCCAACTCGAAAAAACACTAAAAAAATCGCATAAAAATTAGCAATTTCAAAAATCGCTCACGAACAAATTTACTATATTTGAAAGTAATAACCAAAGGTTAATTACTCCTAAAAGTCATTAAACTGAGAGTTAACACGCAAATGGAAACATTTGCTGACTGTGTCTGCCCAGAAACCTATTAACTGCAGATGATGAGATAAAGCAATATAAAACTATCTGTAAAAGAATATTTAAAGAAAACCAAACCAGGTTCAAACAAATAACAATTTTTATTAAAACATTTAAATAAAACAAAAGTAAAAATAAAAATCATTAAAATAGAATAAGATTTTCAAACACATGACATAAGTTCTCTATGACTTTCTATCAACATGTTTGAGACATGAACCGGAGCACCAGAAAGTAAATATATTATTTCAAAGAAATCATATTTTACTTTAATTTATAAAAAACTATAATTAAACTTAATTAATTTTACACTTTAATCAAAAACTATTTACTTTATTTTAAAACTGATTAAAAGGAAAGTAAAGCTTAATTTCAAAAGGTATTTATCTCAAAAGCAAAATGTAAATTTATTTCAATTAACTATTAAGGAAAATATAAACTTAATCCAGTCCAACTGAGATAACAATATTAATTACTGACATTTAAGGGAAAAAAAAGATTTAATTACTTAATTAAATTCAATCTCTCTTCTCCTATATAAAAGATTTCATATAAAGGCAAGCACAACTTATTTATCAACATTAGCTTAACTGAAATCTCCAGATACCCTCAACTGCCACTCAAAAGTAAACTGAAGACCAGAAGCAAAACATTAACTAAAAGTTAGTGATAAATGGATTTCCGAACTGCAGCAAGCCTAAATGGAAACTCCCTAGTGAAATCCGTCTGATAGTTTCCTAGGAATCACAAATATCACGATGCAACAAGTTGTAACAGTGTCGAATACACCACGCGGTAATCCGCTGTTGCGTGTATTTCAGACAAACTTCTATCACAGCCTATCCGTAGCACCGAAACGGGAAAAACCCTGGTCTCTTGGAAACCAGATTGTAATCCTACAGCTCGTTCCTCTACTCTAAAACAAAAGTTGGCAAGATTCCAAAAAGTAAAACCAGAGTAATGTCTGGAACTTAAAATACATTTTCTTAAAAAGAGAGAGAATATTAACTGTAAATAAAAGTCAGACTATTTCAATCAGGGTTGGCAAGTTTCTTCCGCAGTGGAAAAAAACGGCCGGAAGAAATAGGTTTCTTCTAAGAGGAAGAAATGGAAGAAACTGTTATTCTTTAAGAATTTAGCATATAACTTTCAACTTTGTAAAATACAATGTCTTCTTCCTACAACCTTAAGTAAATTAATTCCATCAGACCTATACAAATTTAATTAATTATGTATGCTAAATTAATAATTACATCAGTTTTCTAGCCAAGATCACACAAAAAACTTGTCTAAAGATCTTCAACCATTGGCTAAATGAAGAAAAGAAATTTTGTCTTAAATACACAAAATCAATTGTTATCCATTTCAATTTAAAAAGCATATTTTTTAATTTTTGAAACTGGTAGTAAATGATATGCGGATCATTCACCAATGGTAGAATGAAACTCACTTAAATAAAAGACAGTGCTTTTAATTTACATCAATTTAATTAAGGTAAATAATATAGTACAATGATTACTGTATTAAAAGAATCATTAAAATCCTCACTTTCCTTACTACAATGCAGCATAGTATAACAAAAAGTCTCTTTTATCAGTAGGATGCTGCAATCAGTTTCTCAACTTAGAATGGATGAATGAAAAAGTCCTACAGAAAACTTCATTAAAGTTTAAAAGCATTTCAACATACCCATTGATATTTTAAGAACATTAGTCTTTTAAAATCAGTATTGAGATATGTATGCTAGATGCTAGTATAAATAATTACAAATTCGTTTGTTTTCTGTCTTGTGCAGTTCAAAATAATGCATTTTTATAAGAAAATAATGTACAGTGAAACTCGTTTAAGATACGAATCAAGGGACCGAGAGGATTTCGTATCTTAAGCGGGATCGTATCTTATCCGGATTTCATAGATTCTTGAGTAAAAATGCATATAAATCCATTGCAGATTGTTATTCGCGTATTTTAGCCCTTTATAACACTCATTTTACCCATTTCTAACAATTTTTAGTTATTTTAGAAAATTTGAGTTTAAGATTTTAAAATAAAGAATAACTTTATTTTTCTCCAAAATTTTATTGAGGCACCGTTTTATACAATAGGAAAATTAAAATGCCTGTATGCAATGCTCTCTGCCAAATTAAAAAAGACAATAAAACTAAATTTTTGTTTATCTTTAGAAAACCGAAACTAAAATACACTACATATACTTAACACGTTCACTGTCAAAACTATAAAGTAAGAACTTTCAAATTTCTTGTTGAAACTCGTTTGCCACCACAAATTCAGAAAGATAAATTGTGCTTTACTAATACAGCAAAATTTCTGCCAATAAATAAGATATTTTTTAATTTCTAAAATAGTGGTGACAAGGTAATTAATAAATTGATGTCATCAATTTATTATAAGCGCGTGATGTCATCACGCGCTGGCGCGGGATCGACAGCGAAAGTGTTAAAGAGAAAAATAATAAATTTTCGTAATTATTTTTAGAAAGACAAACTAAATGTATGCAAGGAACAATAATTATTTAAGACATTATCAAAATTAAAATACGGGAAGTAGTTTTAGTTTGTTGAAAAAAAGTCTCTGGTGCAATTCAGTTGCTCTTTTTACCTATTCTGCCCTATAGACACGTGATAAACGGATACCATAAGCACCGTTTCGTATATTAAGCGGGTTTTTGAGATCTAATGTGCTTTAATCATAACACTTTAAAATATATGATGATTATGCACGTTAAAATGTAATTAAATAAAGCAGATAACGCATATGGAAACTTTTGGCTGGGAAAAGGATTATCCTGGAAGTGAATATGTAGAAATGGTATTATGATCTTTATGAAGGCAAAGTAAAAACGTATGCAGATTAAACAAAATAAAGACAGTTTATTTTTGATTCCAAACACAGACTTGACATTCGTAGTAAATAGCAGCATTCATTTTAAACAGACATTTTTGTAGACCTTGATGACGATGTTTCACAAATCAGAACAAACATTGTTGTTTGAAAATATCACAGTATTGAACTTTAAGATAAAAACATAATTATACAGATAAAACTAACATACAACATCCAGAACGTGGTCCAGCCACGTTCAGTAACTTGAAAAACTTCTTCCATTTAAAGGAAGATAAAAGTGCATCTTATTAAGATTGGAATCGTATATTTATATAAAAATGGTCGGATTGAAAACATCATTTCAGATGAACGAACCAATCAGAGAACGGCATCGAATCGATGCAAAGCAAGATTCGATGAAAAGATTCGATTTGAAAACGATATTCTAAGTCGCCATCTGGCGGGAGAAATATCGTCACGGAAGTTGAAACGTAGTCGAAAGAAAGTTTTTGCCGGTGAAGTACGGTAATGAAATGAAATTAAAAACGGCAAAATGGTATGAATTACTATGGATGTTAAAAGGGTCAGGAAACTTTTATTACAGCTGGATATTGTCTAGAATCAATAGAGAGGGTAAGTAAAAGTTTAAGAGATATTTATTACTGTCATTATTTAAGAAATAAATAAATGTAAATAAAGTAAATGAATGACAATGAACTTAAAAATAAAATGAAGTTTGTGAAATGAGGTTTTATGACAGGAGATGATAAGAGGCAATGAGAAATACAGTGTTTGTATCTCTATCAAATGCCCCCCCCCCCTCTGATTGTCTCTTAAAAAGAGATAACTTGTGAAAACAAGTAAACTCAAAGACGAAGGATTTTTAAAAAAAATCCAAAGACTATCACCAAACAGCATCTTCACAAAATTTTAAGTTTAACAACATAAAACTATAAAAAAACTGGATAATAATTATGGACAATAAACTGGAAGGGTTTTTAAACTTGAAAATTTTTAACTTTAAAGTGCAAACCTGAAACATTACACCTAAAAAAAATTTAAATGCCCCCCCCAATATGAGAACTTGAAAAATGGTTCAATTTTGAACCTCAAAAATTGAAACAACCTAAATGGTTGAAAAAGTGAAGTTTGAACTTCATTAACAAGTTTAAAGAGAAGCTTCGAATACTTCAAAAAGATTAACTAGGAAAAATTTAACAATTTAACTAGAAAAGTTTAACAATTGATGATCTCAACAATTTAAATTGAAAAATGAAGTAGTAATGCATGGAGAACTTGCTGGATAAAAGAAAATGATCCAATTTAATGAAAGCTTGTTGGCTATAAGGTACACCTTCTAAGTCCAAGACCAGAGGTCGACGTAATCCAGACAGAAGGTTTAAAAAGGTCCAACAATGTTAAATGCAAAATTCTCACACAGTTACTTAAAGAAAAAGATGAATACGTACCAATTCAAAAATCTAACAATTTCCAATTTGGAAATGTCAGCATCAGCTCAATATGACAACTTGTTCACTATATTACATTAAATACAATTCTTTATTACAATTATATAAAAAAAAAAAAATATGTAGATAATTAAACAGTTAATGATGATTCATATTCCAGACATTTAGGCTCGAAAGACAGGAACTAACGGCTCTTACAAACTAACTAGCTTACGTATTCATAAATGAATAAAGGGCTCATTCATACAACTCGCAGTCTTCTGGTGCACAAGAATCAATTAAACCACATAAAAAGGATGGCGCTCTAGATGCCTAGGTTGAACAAAGCAAGAATTAATGATATGCATAAAATAAATTTCAATGTATAAGCACAATTAATCACAATATCGGAGGTCTTTCAAATATTAAAAACTGTTATGTAAAATAAACCTCTTTAAAAAGAATTCTTTAAAACTTATGGCATGATCAAGTGACGCTGATGATATAAAAAATGCAGGGGTGATTGTGCTCCGGGTGTAGCCCGGATTTCCGGGTTTTTTGTTCGATCCTTCCGGGTTTATGAGATCGTTACAGCGGAAAATTCGGACATTAAAAAAATATCGCGAATTTCGACAAATGGTCGCCGAAAAAAATCAATTCCTCAATCGTTCGCTGAAAAAAAATCGATAATTTCGTCAAAGGATTGCAGGAAAAAAAGTGAATTTCGTCAAAGAATCTCGAAATAAACACAAATTTCGTCAAAAGATCGCGAAAAAAGCGCGAATTTCGCAAACGATCGCGATAAAACTAAGATTTTCGTCAAAACATCGCGGGGGAAAAATGCGATTTTCGTCAAAAGATCGCGGGAAAAACGGATATATCGTCAAAGGAACGCGGAAAAATGGATATCGCCAAAGGATCGCTGGAAAAACGCAAATTTCTTTAAATAGCGCGAAAAAAACAAGATTTTCGTCAAAAGATCGCGGGAAAAACGGATATATCGTCAAAGGAACGCGGAAAAATGGATATCGTCAAAGGATCGCTGGAAAAACGCAAATTTCTTTAAATAACGCGAAAAAAACAAGATTTTCGTCAAAAGATCGCGTGAAAAACGGAAATGTTGCCAAAGGATCGCAGGAAAAACGCAAATTTCATTAAAGGATCACGAAAAAAAAACAGTGTCTTCAAAGAATAGCGGAAAAAACACGAATTTCGTCAAAAGATCGCGGGAAAAAACGCGATTTTCGTCAAAGAATCGCTAGAAAAACGGAAATATCGTCAAAGGATCGCAGAAAAAACGCAAATTTTGTTAAAGGATCACGGGGAAAAAACATGAATTTCTTTAAAAAATCGCGAAAAAACGCAAATTTCGCCGAAAAATCGCGGAAAAAACGCAAATTTCGTGAAAGGATCGCAGAAATAACACAATTAGAACCAGGAGTAATTCTCTCACCACCCTCTCTTCTGTAACCTTTCAGAAAAGTTGCTGTGAATTTCAGATACATTTTTTATCACCCCTGGTATTTTGTTATCCATCTCAATCTCAGTACAAAAATGTTCAGAATTGCATATCTCTAATGTGTAATACCCAAGAAGAAAGCAGGAAAAAGAAATTTACCTTGTGTAAGAGTAAAGCTTTAAAAATAGATTTTTATTTATTTTTTTCTAATACTTAGCCACCTAGAAGTAAAATTGGATTGGTTTTGACATTTTTTTACTGTTTTCAAATAACTAGATATGACTTGCATTAATTCTACTAAGAGATAACTCTTAACACATAATTTGTACTTATTTCATGAGTACTTAGAATAAATTCATTTACTGAATATAGAATTCGAACTTTGCATATAACAAGATAAATTGCACTCTCCATTTGATGAAGTCATTTAGCTTTCAGTGAAATTAACATAAGTTTATCAAATTATGTTTTTCTGCAATTGTATATTTCAAACAATAGCAGAAATATGTCATTTGATTGTCATGCTGTTGCGGCATCAGTTGTTATGTAAATTGATATTCTCTTTGCATCGATAATTTTCAGGGTTTTTCACTTTGTATCGATTAATTTTCAGGGTTTTTCACTCTGAGTCACAATCACCCCTGAAAATGCATATAGGCAAATTAACAAAGTTAAGTAGCAAGCGTCTACACTAATCCTTTAACACTTGTGAATAACAATTCCAGAAGGTACAGTGTAGCGACAGAAAGCTTGAAAAAAAACAATTTTTACAATTCAATTCACCATAATAGCATTTAATGAGGTACGATTTATATGAAAAATTTATATATGAATGAGATACTTTAAACTTAAAACATATTTAGCTTAAAATTAATACTACATCAGAAAAATTAACTTTAAGAAGCTCATCTCACCAACGTTCCAAACTTTGTCATCGAATTAACATTTAATGACAAGGAAACTTTCGGAAAAGTGGTTTAAAAAAAAATGCATCTGGACTCCAAATCCCTGCCCCCCCCCTCCCAAGCGGGGAATCTTGAGAATCGTTGGAAGGACCTGAGATAACCTCAGGTGCAACTTCTACAACGTAAACTCGATTACCCTCAGCATTAGAAGAGAGGGACAGAATCATTGGGGCCCAGTGCAGCTCCACTGTGCCAAAAGCCCCCTCGAGACAAAGAAAAATATTACATGATCTCAGTCCGGTTTCTGGATCCTCTGGGAGCAACCAGTGATATGTCAGGAGTGTCATCACAGGAATCAGCATAGGAGTCGGTGAAGGAGTCAGCAGACGGGTCAGATGATGAATCAGTGCAACGTCTTTCTGATGAGCAATACCGATGACGATGGCGAGAACCCGATCTTTCTCTAGAACTGCGACGTCTATAAGGCACAGGAGAAACATTTCTTGAACGCTGAGGGCTACCTGGGACTCTGGCATAGCAATTTATTTGTAGATGCCCTGGTTTGCCGCACCTCCAGCATCTTCTACGTTGAATCTTACGAAAAGTAGATTTTTGTTTCACGGAAGATTGCTTTTCAGCCGTTTTATAAGTATTGGAAATGTTGACATATGTTGCACCATCTTTGTCACGTAATTTTTGACGGGTCTCTTCAGCTACTAATTCGTCGACAATGAGGTCAAATTTAAAACTATCATCTGGCCTGGCTAAAACTTGCTGTACTAATGTGTCATATTTCGATGGAAGAAAACGTAGAAACTGATAGCTGAGATAATTCTCGGAAAAATTTTTATCAATTTGTTTAATTTCCATGAATATTTTCTTCAGCCTTGTTGCAAATAAATTTATTGTTTCCCCATGTCGTATCCTTTCCTCCATCAAACTATTGAAGACTGTCATATGGTGGGTGCGGGAGTCTGGATGAAAGTTTTTATGAAGGCGTTCCCATGCATCTACTGGTTCAGAACAATCTGCTATTAACCGTTTGAACTCAGGTTCAATGTTAAGGTAAATCAGCGATAGAACCTTATTTGCACGGGTTTTGAATTTTTCGACGTCTTCAGCAGTGACTGTGGTACTTACTTCAGGGACACTCTGTTTTTTTCTCAACAATTTCCCATAGGCCCTTTTCAAGTAGTAGATATTTCATATCACAGCTCCATGTGGAGTAATTTCTGGAGCTCAGCTTATCAATTATGTTAGTGGCCATTTTTGGGAAAAGAGGAAAAATTTTCAAAATTTAATAAGAAAAAACTTTTAGTAACCACAGTATGACTGCCCCCCCCCCCACTTAATGATCAGCTCTTCTTCCTCTGTCAAGCTCTTGTTTTTGAAAAAAAAAAAAAAATTACTAATTTTAACATAAAAGTTTCATAATGTTAAATCATAAAAATAACAGTCTATTGTCATAATAAATTGTAATGAAAAACGGAAAAAAAAGGTTCGGAAATCGGCAAAACTATTCGATAAATAATACAGAGTTCAGCAATCAAAAATTAAAGTTCAGCTTTAACAGGTGAAAGGTCAGCAGAATTAACTCAAAATTTCAGTAAACTAAAATAAATCTTCTTGGTATCTTTTATAAAAACTGCAAATTAAAGTTATTTCAAAACAAACTGAATCACAAGTCGGCAAAATCAAAAAGGCAAAGTTCGTAAATCAGGAAAGTAAAAGTTCGTGAAAATAAACCAATTATTTATCAAACTAAATTAAATCTTCATAAAACTGCATAATTATTCTTGATTATTGCAAATAATAACTGAAAATCAACATATTTCGTAATTAAACTGTAACTTAAAAATGTAAACAAAAACGTAAAGATCGCTCACTTGACTGAAAACTTCCACTTTTTCAAACTTCTTCAGGCCTTCCCTTTCTTTCCTCCCATAACCCTTTAATGTGCATTAATCATAACACTTTAAAATATATGATGATTATGCACGTTAAAATGTAATTAAATAAAGCAGATAACGCATATGGAAACTTTTGGCTGGGAAAAGGATTATCCTGGAAGTGAATATGTAGAAATGGTATTATGATCTTTATGAAGGCAAAGTAGACGATCCAGAGGCTCCAGAGACCAGACCAAGTCCCGCAGACGTTTCCGTTCTCCTACTTTTTGTCAAGGCAGGAATGGTGGCTCTCGTGCAAAACTATCAGATTCCTCACGTAAGTCAGTTTTCTTTATCTCTCACTCAAGTTTGAGTAAAGTTAATAGTGACTGTGACTGGATTTTCGATAGTGGCGCTAGCCATCATTTTTGTTCTAATAAAGCTTTATTTTCTAAATTTGAAGAGCTTAACGATGAAATGTCTGTAGCGGTGAAAAATGTCTTATTTCCTGTAAAGGGGAAGTAAAACTACGATTTGGTCAAAGAGTTTTCACTCTATGTAATGTATAGTGACCAACTTCGTAGAAATTTGATCTCTTGCCCATAACCCTTTAATGTGCTTTAATCATAATACTTTAAAATATATGATGATTATGCACGTTAAAATGTAATTAAATAAAGCAGATAACGCATATGGAAACTTTTGGCTGGAAAAAGGATTATCCTGGAAGTGAATATGTAGAAATGGTATTATGATCTTTATGAAGGCAAAGTAGACGATCCAGAGGCTCCAGAGACCAGACCAAGTCCCGCAGACGTTTCCGTTCTCCTACTTTTTGTCAAGGCAGGAATGGTGGCTCTCGTGCAAAACTATCAGATTCCTCACGTAAGTCAGTTTTCTTTATCTCTCACTCAAGTTTGAGTAAAGTTAATAGTGACTGTGACTGGATTTTCGATAGTGGCGCTAGCCATCATTTTTGTTCTAATAAAGCTTTATTTTCTAAATTTGAAGAGCTTAACGATGAAATGTCTGTAGCAGTGAAAAATGTCTTATTTCCTATAAAGGGGAAGGGGGAAGTAAAACTACGATTTGGTCAAAGAGTTTTCACTCTATGTAATGTAATGTATAGTGACCAACTTCGTAGAAATTTGATTTCTGGCCCATAACCCTTTAATGTGCTTTAATCATAACACTTTAAAATATATGATGATTATGCACGTTAAAATGTAATTAAATAAAGCAGATAACGCATATGGAAACTTTTGGCTGGGAAAAGGATTATCCTGGAAGTGAATATGTAGAAATGGTATTATGATCTTTATGAAGGCAAAGTAAAAACGTATGCAGATTAAACAAAATAAAGACAGTTTATTTTTGATTCCAAACACAGACTTGACATTCGTAGTAAATAGCAGCATTCATTTTAAACAGACATTTTTGTAGACCTTGATGACGATGTTTCACAAATCAGAACAAACATTGTTGTTTGAAAATATCACAGTATTGAACTTTAAGATAAAAACATAATTATACAGATAAAACTAACATACAACATCCAGAACGTGGTCCAGCCACGTTCAGTAACTTGAAAAACTTCTTCCATTTAAAGGAAGATAAAAGTGCATCTTATTAAGATTGGAATCGTATATTTATATAAAAATGGTCGGATTGAAAACGTCGTTTCAGATGAACGAACCAATCAGAGAACGGCATCGAATCGATGCAAAGCAAGATTCGATTTGAAAACGATATTCTAAGTCGCCATCTGGCGGGAGAAATATCGTCACGGAAGTTGAAACGTAGTCGAAAGAAAGTTTTTGCCGGTGAAGTACGGTAATGAAATGAAATTAAAAACGGCAAAATGGTATGAATTACTATGGATGTTAAAAGGGTCAGGAAACTTTTATTACAGCTGGATATTGTCTAGAATCAATAGAGAGGGTAAGTAAAAGTTTAAGAGATATTTATTACTGTCATTATTTAAGAAATAAATAAATGTAAATAAAGTAAATGAATGACAATGAACTTAAAAATAAAATGAAGTTTGTGAAATGAGGTTTTATGACAGGAGATGATAAGAGGCAATGAGAAATACAGTGTTTGTATCTCTATCAAGATCAAGGGACAAATTTTCTTCGTATATTAAGCGGGATCGTATCTTATGCGTACGTATATTAAGAGGGTAATTTTACACAGGTTTAATAGGCGTTTTTCAAGGGACCGAAGATAATTCGTATCTTAAGCGAGATCGTATCTTAAGCGGGCGTATCTTAAACGAGTTTCACTGTATTTTTATATGAAAAGTAAACATTTTGTTGGTAGATTTTTTTCTCTTTTTACATAAATGGCATAATTAATAATAATAATAATAAAAATCCTTATACCTCTAAAGTTGTAAAATCCATCAACTGTAAATGTCTGCTGAACCTGGAGTATGTTATTAAAAATATAACTTATTTTTCCAAAAGTAATATTTTTAATAATTAAATTTTCCAATTTAGGGTTCATATAATTATACTTTGAGTTTAATTTTTTTACATAGATAATATACTTTAATTTTGAGCATCTATTTTGTTTTCCATTGGTTTCTTCCATTTCTTCCACTGTCCTGGAAGAAACCCAACCCTGATTTCAATAAATAGGAATAAAAAGAAAAATATTATCTGACAAACATGCAGTAGGCAGCAGGCACATTTCCCAATTCCAGTAGACTGAACTTTACAACACGAACGTCTTCCAGGCATATCCTCAATGGATACTTAAAAAAAAAAAAAAAAAAAAACGAACGGTGGTAGTTCGTCTATCTTCTGTTTACACAATTTAAAGAAAACACACCAATATCTTAAGCCATAGCTGCTTTAACTTGCAAGAAACTAACACGTGTGATAAAACATTTCTTCATAAAAAGCGTAGATGACTAGAGCAGGACACCGGGAAACATTATCTCTAAAATGCCACCCACTTCATCTTAAAAATAAATACAGTGATAAAAACATTTAAAAACGTGAACTATCGTCTTCCCAAAGCACCAACACGCACAGACACAAGACTTTGACGAAGCTAAGCCCTCGTTCAACTGAAGTCCAAGCTATAAATAGTATTTCCCATCCGCCGGCAACGTCCCCTCACGTGACTTCCGATCACCTGGTCAACGTCACATCCGATGTCTGGCGATCTCAGGAAAACGGACCTGTGATTGGCCACTGAGCGGAGTACGTCACGATGGACAGGTCACGCCATCTGCCGATAGCCACCACAACTCCTCAGTCTGTGAGCTGAACTTTCAATACGATGTTGACACCGGGGAAAAACGAAAGAAGAACCTGAATGCCGTAAAACATGCGTTAATGAAAGAAACGTGATGACCGAGCAAAAAGGAACTTATATAAAAGTAAAAATAAGGCAAGATAAGAATATTGTATTTATTGTAAAACTATATTTAAACGCTGAAAATAAAGATAAGTAAAAGTGTTTAAATATGAGACTTGAAGTATATAATCAGAGTTTATTTAGAAGTAAATGCAAACATAAATAGGAAAGATTAAATGGAGTTTAGTAGAAAGGTTGAATAGAAAAAGTCAAATGAAAAAGGTAATTGGAATAACAAGACTAGAAGGGGAAAAGGTATATTTTTCCTGTCAAGCCCCCCCCCTTCTCCCCCTCTTATTACTTCCATAACAACCAACAAACCATTAGGTTAACAACTCATGTATACCAGAAAGAGGTTACCTTACACAAAATCCTCACGTTGGCATACCATGGTTACTATATTCACATCCAACCACTATAAAACTGCAAAACAAGAATAGCAAGTTCAACCCATAGTCTATATACTTGTTCACCACTATTTTAGCAAGTCCATCCACGGCACACAACATCCTCCTTAAAAACTTATATGTCATGTTACAAAAAAAACTAAAAGCCCTCCTGGGCTCCAGTCCATACATACAAACTGAAAAATAAAACTAAATTATATATACATCACATAAATAATGGACAAAGTACATGTTGGCCTTCAATAAACTTCATAATTAATAACATCAGATCCGCTATACTAAGAAATACTCAGTCTAACACAGATAAACGTATCATATGGTAAAAATTTCCCAAATTTCCATATGCAAAACACTTGTAAATATCACAAGGAGAGTAGAATCCTATATAAAACACTTCATGTTCAGAATTTAACACATTTAAATATCTAACACTATAATATTAAAAAAACTTTCAAATTCAAATGTTCTTACACTTTAACACTGAAAATAACATCCGAATTTTAAAAGATTATAACATTGATCATTAACCTTGCACATAATTATAAATGATCTTACACTTTTAAAACTTGACAAAAAAAAACTATCACTAATTATGGCTATAATTCAGACTGAAAAATAATTGACACACTTCAGGCTAGGGGAAAACAACTCTACTTCTAACACTGAACCCATAATCTAAGATCATTCCGTCACAAAATCAATTCAAGCTCTGTTCACCATAAAAATTAGCGAAAAAATTTTTTATAACTACTCAATATCCAAGATATCCTGTAAAAAAAATTAAAAATTTAATTTATGACACTCAGTTATTCGTCACAACCAAAAATTTAATCCTTACAGCAATGCATTCAACCAAATCCTTTGCTCTGGCCAGAGTCTCCATACAATCCTCTCATACTCTACAAAGAAGACATTGATATGAGTAGTAATGGATTAAAGATTTGGGAATATTTCAAAATTTCTCAAATTCCATCTTGAAAACCAGAGCATGAATGACAACAAAGATCCTAAGTCAACATCTTTCTCCAAGAAAGGAAAACACAGGGGAAAACTCTGCCAATACCACAATCTTAAACCGTTGAAAACAAGCAAGTCACTTAACAGATTTAGTCTATTGACAAGCCAGTTATTTTACGCATTTAACCAGAGAATCGAAATCCCAACAACATTCACAAGATTCACCCCTTAACATCGCTCAAATCAACTGAAGAAAACAGCTCAAACTTCTTACACTAAAAATATATTTAAGCCCTAAAATCAGGATTAAGCAAATATGGAAGCAATGTCAAAAGGACCCCAATCTCTATTATAGATTATCAGCAGGTAATCCCCATACAGTAGTAATTATCACATTCAGTAGACCTTAAACACATTTCAACCCCCCTGAAGCACTTCCAGTCAGCCATTTCAAATTAATTTAAACTTAATATGATCTTGAAACAAAACTGTTGAGCCTAGTCTCTGCATTCCTTAAACAAAATCCCAATGCAATTATTCATCAACTGGGAGAAAATTTCAAAAAATTCATATTTAAATACTGACAGATCAATTCAAAAAATGGTCATACTCAGGAACTCTTACACTCACTTAACCCGCCACAGCTACAACAGTCCAACGGATATAAAGCAAAAATTTAGCTCAACCTAAGGTTAATGCAATAAAAAAAACTCAACATTTTCCTAACACATTTTACAAATGTTGATAGCCAATATTTCCCCCTTAATAAATGACAGTTGTGTTAGCAAATTAGCCTCAAACTTTAGTCATTTTTAAATTAGGGAAATAACCTTACAATATAGCACTTTAAACCTGGTTGAGCAATTAAGATAAACAGTTTAGCCATTACTTCATATAACAATTCAAAACTGCAATATAAAGACAGTATAGATAAATATTTAAACATCATAATACAATTTAAATATATAACTTAAAAGTAGGCCTGGGCCTTAAATCGATTTAACTCTTAAATCAGAAATCCGATTTAACCATTGGTCTTAAATCGATTTAAGCTAAAATCGGAAATCGCGATTTAGCCATTGGCTTTAAATCGATTTAAAACAAAATACTGATTCAGAGCTAACATCGGAAAACCGATTTATCTACTTTGATGTATCTACACTTACATGGCAAGCTGGTGTTAAATCGATTTAGGAGGATCCGATTTAAGCAAATATCACAAGCCTCAATGCTTTCCGATTTAAGAAAAACAATGCAGGCTGGTGTTAAATCGATTTAGGAGGATCCGATTTAAGCAAACATCACAAGCCTCCATGCTTTCCGATTTAAGAAAAACAAGGCAAGATGGTGTTAAATCGATTTAGCGGGATCCGATTTAAAAAACATCGAGCCTCAATCCTCTCCGATTTAAGAAAACAATGATTTAAGTAAAAATTGATATTTATTTATTTGTTTTGTAAACAAGATTCAGAGTTTACGAGATTGGAATGTGTATTTTTCAGAAATTAAGAACTTATATAGTGGAAAATTGAAAGGAAAAAGTAATGTTTAAATCTTAAAATCCAAATTCATCCAATTTCAATTTATATGCTAATGCAATCTTTTAATAAAAAATTAAGTTTTCACATATTTGAGTAATATTGCAATATGTATTTTTTATTTTCCAATAGTCTGTAATTAATTAAAATGTTTTAAAGTAGAATCATGCATTGTTTCAAAAAATTGTTTTCCTGAAATTCATTCAGCATTTATATGATTAAAAATAATAATAATAAAGTTCTATATTTAAAATCCAAACTCATCAACTTGCAGTTTATACTTTTATGCATTTTTATGATGAAAAATTCATTTTTTACATGTTTTAGTAATATTTTAATATTTATTTTTTATTTTCTATTATTTTCTAATTAATGAAATTATTTTAAAGTATAGTCATACATTGTTTTGTGTATCACTATCTGGCCATGATCCACATGAAATATTTTTCTCTTACTAATAATATTTTTCCCTGAAATTGATTGAGTATTTATGGTTGGAAAAAAAAGAATAAAGTTTCATATTTAAAATCCAAATTCATCGAATTTCAGTTTTTATTTTTATGCATTCTTTTAATGAAACATTCATTTTTCACATGTTTGTGTAATATTTTAATACATATTCTTTATTTTCTATTATTCTGTAATTAATTAAAATATTTTAAAATAGTCATACATCAGGTTTGACATCCGCTTTCAACGCCAGCCACGCGGATTGAGTATCTTGCTGAAATTGATTTACTATTTATATCCAAATTCATCCATTTTTAGTTTATATTTTTATGCATTATTTTTATTAAAAATTAATTTTCATATGTTTGGGTATTATGGGAATATTTTAGTTTTAATTTATTATTATTTTGTAATTAATTAAAAATACTTTAATAAAGTTCTGTAATGAGTCAAATAACTTTATTTTTACAGCAGAATGAGGGAGGGGTGGAGGAGGCATTCATTAGATTTTTCTGCAGATCTGCAATTTTCTGCTTTTTTGACATTTTGTTATCCTTAAAAAGAGATTATTTTAAGATGATATTTTATTACTAATCTTAAAGGATGGCAACGGCCGCGACAAAAAATTAGCAATTTCAGTAATGAGCTCCAAGGCTCACACTTTCAATCCTTCTCCATCTGCTGTATAAATGTCAGCATTTATGTTAAACAAATCTTGTGATCTAAAAGTTAAAAAGATATAGAAGTGCACCTTATTTCTCATATCTTCCCCACCTCCTTTATTTATTTATTTTTACTATTTTTCTCATCATGATAAATGAATAGTTAAATTCATCATTGAATTCTTTTAATATGCTTCTGTTTTACCTCAATAACTTTTTAAATTTGTGTCTGAAAAAAAAAAAAAAAAAAAAAAAAAAAAAAAAAAAAAGTGTGTGTAGGTTGTTAGCAATGAAGTGCTATTTGGGTGTGCTAGGGGAAGCCCTCCCCCTCCCCTTTTTTAAGGAATTTAGATTGTAGCAGGCATAACAAGTCAGACAAAAAAAAAAAATCATCATTTTCTTTTATATTACTTCTTAAAGAATGAGTTTATAAAATGTATTAAAATAGGTCACTATTTTTTTAAATGGGAAAAAAAACTAGTGTTTTGGGACATTCAAAGTTTTATGTGTAAAATATACCTCTTTTCAAAATTATTTGAAAAATTAAAAGCTAAATATACTAAATAACACAGGAGGGGGTGGGGAGGCACATAAAGACCGTATTTTGTTAGTAAAAATTAAAAAATAGGCTTCCAGATTCTAAAATGTAGATTCTAGAATGTAAAATTCCAGATTCTAAATCGCGATTTACCACTAAATCGCGATGTTAGATGGATGATAAATCGATTTAAGAAATTTCTGCATCGCCCAGTCCTACTTAAAAGTATACTCAAAGTAAAATAATCCAATAGAAGAGGTAAAACAAACTAAACTAAAAAAATTTATATGATTTATATGAATAGAATCCTTCAACTGAATCAAACTCTACTCTGGTACAGACTGCCATGACTTCAACTTTCAGGGCAAACACTCTTCAATTTAAAACAAGAGGCCCAATTGAAGTCAAAAACTTTCTATTTCAAATTATATTTAATAAACAAAAAACTTCTTAAGTTAAACATAAATTGGCCCCCTCTTAAAGAAAAATAAAACATTAATCTAAAACATTTTTAACTTTACTTTTAAAACCTTACTTTAAAAGAACTGAAGCTGTAGCAAGAAGTATTAAACTATCCCTGAGCATTTTAACCATTACATTTGCAATATAATATTTCAAATCAATATTCTATTAACTTTAATATTTCAAAAAAAAGCTTAGTTAAAAACATAAATAGGTATTCATTTAAAACAATTGTATATTCAGAAAAATATCACAGCTAGAACTTTAATATTTTTAACTTTAAAACCTTTTTAAAAATTTTACTTTAAACCTTTAAGTTAAAACTTAAACATTTTTAACCATCTAAAATTCATTAACACCCAAAAAAAAATTCATCTACTATAGGAACAGATCAATTTTAACTATTAAACATTTACAAAAAATGCAGATATATCACTTTTATAGATATTCAAAAATCTTTACTTTAAACAATTAAAAAAAAAAAAAGAAAACTCATAATAGATTGAACAATAATGTATTAACTCTTAAATCTTCTGTATTAAAAAGTTTCAATATTTTTCTGAAAATTTAAAAAAAACTTTAAACACTTAAACAAAAAAATTTAAAATTAGTTAGCAGATGTCAGCTCACATCTCGATATAATACAGTCTCTGTAGTATTTTTTGCGGATCAACTCAAAAACCGGTGCTCTTCTAACACACATTGTATAAAAAGTCAGAATGTTTAAAAGCACGAATGTTCTCACGTTATATTGTCTCATATATACCACTGCCAGTTCCATTTGATGAAGCGAATAAAGCATTTTCAAAAGAAAAACTTGGGCTGCAGCACGGCTCCATTGTGCACCTCACTAACACCACTCAATATCAAACACGCGGGTAAGCAGATCACTTGTTGAATAGTGAGGTACATTAACACTAATGTTGCAGCTCGCACTTTACACAGTGAAGACTCCACACTTAATGCCACGGTGATTCTTTAAAAAAAAAAGGCTGAATTTCTAATCGTACACAAATGATGCAAAAGTCACTTGTCACATTGTGGGACACACTAAAAATGGACGCCAGAACTTCCAATTTTTACTTTACACTATAGTGGTTTCACTCTTGAGGGAAAAGCAGCCACAACTTCAATCACGAAAGTGATGCAGAAAACTTTAGCTGACAAATGTGTATTTTACTGCCATGTCACCTTACCACATGTTCAGGAAAACAAAAATAATTCCAAATAAAGAGGAAAAACAACAGCTTTTACTAAAAAGAATTGAAAAAAAATCTCAATTCAAGCTTCAATTATCTAAAACTTAAGCTTTAACATGTTATATTTTAAAAACATCACCAAATATACTCATACGCCCCCCCCCCCCCCCCCCATCACAAAGCTCCCTCACAACTTTGCACATGGTGAGCCAACTGGAATCAAGAAAAACCTCAAAGTTGAAACTGAACAAAAATATAGAATAGACCCTAAAAAAACAGGTATTTTAAACTTGGGCATGCAACAGGCCCATAACCTTGAAAGTAATAATCAAAGGTTAATTACTCCTAAAAGTCATTAAACTGAGAGTTAACACGCAAATGGAAACATTTGCTGACTGTGTCTGCCCAGAAAC
This sequence comes from Maratus speciosus, assembly GCA_963932465.1. NCBI lineage: Eukaryota > Metazoa > Arthropoda > Arachnida > Araneae > Salticidae > Maratus > Maratus speciosus. Next base: position 532,714,522 of record OZ010793.1, read on the forward strand.
CTATTAACTGCAGATGATGAGATAAAGCAATATAAAACTATCTGTAAAAGAATATTTAAAGAAAACCAAACCAAGTTCAAACAAATAACAATTTTTATTAAAACATTTAAATAAAACAAAAGTAAAAATTAAAAATCATTAAAATAGAATAAGATTTTCAAACACATGACATAAGTTCTCTATGACTCTCTATCAACATGTTTGAGACATGAACCGGAGCACCAGAAAGTAAATATATTATTTCAAAGAAATCATATTTTACTTTAATTTATAAAAAAACTATAATTAAACTTAATTAATTTTAAACTTTAATCAAAAACTATTTACTTTATTTTAAAACTGATTAAAAGGAAAGTAAAGCTTAATTTCAAAAGGTATTTATCTCAAAAGCAAAATGTAAATTTATTTCAATTAACTATTAAGGAAAATATAAACTTAATCCAGTCCAACTGAGATAACAATATTAATTACTGACATTTAAGGGAAAAAAAAAGATTTAATTACTTAATTAAATTCAATCTCTCTTCTCCTATATAAAAGATTTCATATAAAGGCAAGCACAACTTATTTATCAACATTAGCTTAACTGAAATCTCCAGATACCCTCAACTGCCACTCAAAAGTAAACTGAAGACCAGAAGCAAGATATTAACTAAAATTTAATGATAAATCGATTTCCGAACTGCAGCAAGCCTAAATGGAAACTCCCTAGCAAAATCCGTCTGATAGAGTTTCCTAGGAATCACAAATATCACGATGCCACAAGTCGTAACAGTGTCGAATACGAATACACCGCGCGGTAATCCACTGTTGCGTGTGTTTCAGACAAACTTCTATCACAACCTATCCGTAGCACCGAAACAGGAAAAACCCTGGTCTCTTGGAAACCAGATTGTTATCCTACAGCTCCTTCCTCCACTCTAAAAGAAAAGTTGGCAAGATTCCAAAAAGTAAAACCAGAGTAATGTCTGGAACTTAAAATACATTTTCTTAAAAGGAGAGAGAATATTAACTGTAAATAAAAGTCAGACTATTTCAATAAATAGGAATAGAAAGAAAAATATTATCTGACAAACATGCAGTAGGCAGCAGGCACATTTCCCAATTCCAGTAGACTGAACTTTCTAACATGAACGTCTTCCAGGCACATCCTCACTGGATACATAAAAAAAACCAAACGAACGGTGGTAGTTCGTCTATCTTCTGTTTACACAATTTAAAGAAACGCACCAATATCTTAACCCATAGCCGCTTTAACTTGCAAGAAACTAACACGTGTGATAAAACATTTCTTCATAAAAAGCGTAGATGACTAGAGCAGGACACCGGGAAACATTATCTCTAAAACACCACCCACTTCATCTTAAAAATAAATACAGTGATAAAAACATTTAAAAACGTGAACTATCGTCTTCCCAAAGCACCAACACGTACAGACACAAGACTTTGACGAAGTTAAGCCCTCGTTCAACTGAAGTCCAAGCTATAAATAGTATTTCCCATCTGCCGGCAACGCCCCCTCACGTGACTTCCGATCACCTGGTCAATGTCACATCCGATGTCTGACGATCTCGGGAAAACGGACCTGCAATCGGCCACTGAGCGGAGTACGTCACGACGGACAGGTCACGCCATCTGCCGATAGCCATCACAACTCCTCAGTCTGTGAGCTGAACTTTCAATACGATGTTGACACCGGAGAAAAACGAAAGAATTTAAATGCCGTAAAACATGCGTTAATGAAAGAAACGTGATGACCAAGCAAAAAGGAACTTATATAAAAGTAAAAATAAGGCAAGATAAGAATATTGTATTTATTGTAAAACTATATTTAAACACTGAAAATAAAGATAAGTAAAAGTGTTTAAATATGAGACTTAAAGTATATAATCAAGTAAATGCAAACATAAATAGGAAAGATTAAATGGAGTTTAATAGAAAGGTTGAATAGAAAAAGTCAAATGAAAAAGGTAATTGGAATAACAAGATTAGAATGGAAAAAGGTATATTTTTCCTGTCAATATTAAGCAAAATAATCGATACCTACCTGATTCCTTGTGCGAATGTCAAAAAATCGCCGTGAAAAACGCTAAAAATCTCAAAAAATTTAAAAATCGTTGGGAACGAAATTTACTACATTAGCTGGGCTAAAAGATTTAAACCATATTCTTTTTTATGAATATAAAAAAATCACAGAAAAGTGTTCGTGGAAAATTCAAGCATCACAGAGAACAAAATTTACTTTTTTTGCTAAGCAGTTGAAACCGGGTTCCTTTTACAAATATTAAAAAATACCGCGGAGCGCGAAAGTATTCTAAATATCGTAAAAACATTAAAAATCGCAGATGACAAAATTTAATATATTATTCTTAACGATTGAACCTGGATTCTTTTTTATGAATGTCAAAAAAGAAAAAGAAAAATGTGTGAAACACCCGAAAATTGAAAAATTTACAGAAGAAAAAAATCTCATAAAAATCTTGAAAAATTAAAAAATCTCAGAGGACGAGTGTTTCTTATAGTGTTTCTTTCTCTTATAATGTATATAATATTTGTGTGTATCTAAATAGAACTTTAAATACAATTTTACTTGTTCTTAAGTGTATGGAACCGTGTTTCCATCCAGCTGTATTGATTATGCTATCGCGTTTGTTGATTGGTCAATTGTGCGAGCGCTTTGAAGAGGAGGAAATGAAGGGGATGAAATTCTGACGACTGATATGCGGCGCGGTGTTTTGGCTTTCAAAGTTTCATTTTCAGAATATTTTTCCCGTTGCTCGGATTTCAGTTTTATTTAGTGATTTTTGCTTTAGGAAAATTTTTGCTTTTGCTCCATTACTTGATTGATTCTAAAATGTGGAGATATGGAATTGGGCAGTCTCCAGCAAAAAAATTTAAAAAAGATGATTTATCTAAAATTGAAAGAGACAAGGATTATGACGTCAATCGGCGAATACGTGTTTTCCAAGACAAGTCGTTGGAAACCTATAATTGGTTAAAATTTGATGCTCAGAGCCAGGGTTGGCATTTTTGCCAGGACAGTGGCAAAAACTGGAAAAAAAAAACAGGGCAAAAATGGAAAATACCGGCAAAAATGGCAAATTCTTATTTGTCTTTAATGTGTAATTAAATCTGTAAGCTAATAAGGATAATAATGGTATAAATAAATAAATTTAATAACATATAATTTAATACTTTTATTTAATTTGTTAATAATAAATATAATTAAATATTTTTACATATTTTAAATCTTTATAAAATAGGTGGATTCAGTCTAATACTTAGGAATTTAAAAATCGGATGTCTAATTTTTTTTTTCTTAAGTAGATTATTTTGTCAGCCATTAATATTTTTTTTAATTATCAAAAGGTTTTATATAACTTTGCTACTTTTCTTTTATATAATGAGTCTTAAAAATATGTAAATATTTAAGTCTTTGGTACTAATTAATAATTATTTATCTGATGAAACTAGTCTGTTACAGATAAAAAAGTAAATTAAATTGAAAATTGTATATTGAAAAAAATCTGTTATGCCTTGTTAGGAAATTAGAATTTTTTCCCCTCCCTCTTACACTCTAAAAAAGGGACAAAAAGTTACATTCTTTACTTTCAGTAAGTAGCCTGTAGCCATTTTATCTTATTTGCCATTGTATCCATTTTTTCTACTCATTATTGAAAGATTTTTTTCAAATTTTTCATTTGTGCAAACTAAAATAAAATTTGAAATAAACTGTCAACAAATACTCTTTTTAAACTAGTTTATTGTTATGCTATGCTAAAACAGCAAAAATTAGGTTGTGATTGAGATATAGCTGAATTATTTGAAATTTAATAGTGTTGTGCTTTAAATATAATTTTATTTTAAAATTTTGAATTTGGAATATAATTGTTTATTTGAATTTCTAACACATATAAACATAAATGCTTTACTCATTTAGAGCCTTCACAGTTCTGTTATGTGAATATAATCATTAATAATTGTATAAACATGAATAAATAATCAAGTTTTCTATTTATTTATATAAAATTAGTGGTTTTTTTTTTTTTTCATTTATAATTTTGTTATGAAAGTTAGTATTCTTTCATAGAATGCATAATTATACTTATTTAACTTAAAAGTTCAAAAATAAATTTAGAATCTTGTTTTTAACTAAGTATTAAGTTTCTTTTTTCTTTCATGAAATATTTTTTTCTCTTTTTTTGGGAAAGAAATTAAATGGACAGCCTATTTTTGCCACCACTTTGGCAAAAACCTATTTTTACTGGGATGGTTTTAACCAGGTTTTTTCCACCTATGGCAAAAACTTACCAACCCTGCTCAGAGCAATAAAAAATTCTGAAATGTTTGCAAGTCTTCAAAATTAGCAGAGAAATCAATTTTTATTGATGGATCTAGCAACTTTAAGCTTGACTCCATTAAATTGCATCATGGAAGCACTCCACATCTGCGAGCAGCACAAGCAGTGGAAAATTTGAAGAAAGCCCCAGTTGATTTATTTCGCACTGCTCATGCTTTAGCTAAGAATGCCCGCCTTTTATAGATTTTGAGTGGCATTGCAAACTAGATAAAATGAAAAATGTAGATATTGGTGATTCATATCAAACTGACAAGGCCTGCAAAGATTTTACTTCCTACATAGCAAAAGCATGCCTTCAACAGTTAATTAGTGAGATTGGTAATGCAAGATGTTTTTCACTAATTTGTGATGAATCTTCTGACACATCCATCAAGGAACAGTTAATTACATACACAATGCACTGTAACAATGGAAAGCAGAGCATAAAGTTCTTAAACTTGTGCTCTTTGAACAAAGCTAACGCAGAAGCAATTTATGCAGCAATAAGAGACACTTACATCAATGTTTTACAACTTAATGAAAATAATCTTTTTGATAAACTTTTGTGCTTTGCTGCTGATGGTGCAGCAACAATGCAAGGAGTAAGAAAAGGTGTAAGCCAGAAACTGTCAGAAGACCAACCAAATTTAATAAAAATGCATTGCATGGCACACCGATTAGAACTGGCCTTCAAAGACACATTAAACCATTTTCCAGCATTTGAAAGTGTTCAAGCATTTCTTTTACAACTCTTCAAATTTTACCATAATAGCATTACAAATCGGGCACAACTGAAAGAAGCGTCAGTTGCCTTAGAGTTGAAAGAATTAGTTCCAACTCGAGTTGGGGGTACTCGTTGGTTACTACATCTCCACAGAGCATTCAAAAACTTCTTTCTACTGTATGATTCTGATAAACATATATAAGATACACAAAATGTAAATACATTGCTTACAGGCGTCAAGTATAATAAAATCCTTTAAAAACACATTAAAGTCATTTAAAATCCATAACGTTTTCAATCGACACTTACTCGGTCATCCTCAGTGAAAAACTAATAGCTGTTCTGTCTCTAGCCTTGTTCGGAACAGACCATTTATTAATAATCAATGTGAATTGTGCACTAAAATTTCAACTTTCTGTTGTATGATTCCGTTTTGCTGCAACTCGAAAACTGTAGTATCTCGTCTAAAACTGAATCAGCATCTATTTTTAAAGGACTTCTGAAATCAGTGAAGTCAGACATGTTTATGCAGTCAGCTATAAAACTTTCTGAAGTTGTTTCATATCTTGAGAAAGTTTCACTAACTTTGCAGAACAGAGACATTACCCTATTTCATGCCTATAATATAGTGTGCACAGAATAGATTTATTAGAGGATTTAAAACAAAATGACAAAATCATTAAACAAAAATTGAAAAACTAAACTTGAAAGCAGTAAGGAGTAGGAAAAGCATTTCCGAAGGTGACAGTAAACTGACAAAGTTCATAGATGATATTATTGAACAACTGAAAAAGAGATTTCCTGACATTAACAATGGTTTAATAAGCATCAGTAAAATTTTATCTTTGGCCGAATGGCCTAGCGCATGCTCTTATAATTTCTGGAAGGAGGAACTTGAAGCTGTTGTTTCAGAGTATGAGGTAGTACTAAGAAATTTTAATATTAAAACAGAAAATTTGATATTTGAATGGGCATCTTTAGTGAGATCCGTTTATGCCAGAACAAAGGAACCCAAGAAAATGACTTGGGAAACTACTAATTCTGAATTCCATATTGGACACGAAAATATTTTGGTTGTTATTGATTTATTGTGTTCCATTCCTTCTACATCCGTTGAAGCAGAAAGAGGTTTTCGAATCTTAGGTGAAATTAAAAATGGCTGGAGAAACCAGTTAAACAATGAAACTGTTTCAGATTTAATGAGAATTTATCTGGAAACCAGGGTACGCAGATTTACATCAGCTTGATTTTAATCGTGATTTAAATCACTTAATTTTTTTTTAAAAATCATTGATTAAAATCACAATTTTTTTTCATTCATTTTTAACTATACTCTAAATTAAAATAATCTTGGGAAGAGTACATGTTATCTAAATCAAACCAAAAAAAAGTACTTTCTCAATGCACTCTGAAAGTATGATCTACCTAAGTACTACAATCCATCGTTTAATGGAGTTCCATTACCTATGGTATATTCTATTGAGCTGTCTTCATGGCACATCAGATGCTAGTGACAATGAGATTACCTGGTTGAATTGAATCGGCCAGTTGTCGATCCAGGTAGCTTAGTAAATAAAACATTGGCGATTTAAGCCAGAGAGAGATCTTGGATTCGACTCCCCAGCCTGGACACTTTTTCACTCAGTTGGGAAAATGTCAGTTCATATGATATATTAATGATATTTATTTAAAATAAATTATTTCTTTGTGTATTTCTATAATATTAACAATTTAAAAATAATTATTTAAAAATTTAATGGTAAATAAAACCAACTTGAAGTATTTTGGCTATATATACTTTTTATGTTTTAAATGACATCTTAAATGAAATTGAACTTGAAACCTTCAACATTATTATATGAATTACTGTAAAAGCACTTATTTTCGCGAGCCCGTTGTAATCACGAAAATTTAAGCCTCGCGAAATAATTTATTTTTCCACCTCAAATAATAATAAAAAATCAGAATTTTTTCACTTATCCAAAATTTGATTACAGTTTCTTAAATAAGAAATAAGTACAAAAATTTCTCGAATACTTACAACTATTTTTTGAATACTATACAACTATTTCTTGAATAAAAACAATAATACAACTAATAGAATGCAGCTCATTCACTTACAGTATTTATACCAGTTTCTTTGAAGCCATTCAAAATTATCTCATGTATGGCTGCAATGCACCGTTAAATGTGCGAAGAAGCGTAATTCGGGTTTAGTCATGATATTCGTAGGTCCACAAATTCTTTTTCCTCTAGAAATTTAAGCTCATTAGAATACCACTTAATAAACTCATTCTTGAGCAAATGCTTGAACTCGCTGTTTACATTTAAGTCCAAAGGCTGGAGCTCTCCTGTGCAGGAAGCGGGCACAAAAGCTTTTCGGCCGAATTTTTCGAACAAGAGGAGGTTTCTTAAAATGCCTTAAGGAAAAGGGGTTCTATTTAGGTAGTTTCGGGATTTTTCAATTTTCGGTTCCGTTCATATAAAATTCGTGAAATTTTCAGCTCGCGAAATCACCGATATCTTCATTTTCGCGAAAATTACGGCTCACGAAAATAAGTGCTTTTACAGTATTATGTCAAATACTGAAGCAATTTTCAACCATAGACTGTATTGTAGTTTTTTATTTTTTAAGATTACTTAGTAGAAAAACTTCCCTATGTAATATGATTTTTTCTAATCTCAAAAACATTCATTTTTTTAAATCTGAACGTTTTTATGTTAACTATAAAATTATATTACATTTGAATTGATGATTGATGCATTTGATTACTTTTGATGTGTCCCTATAACAGAACTATGATGAATGTAAAGGCATATTTTGTCTCAGCAATGATTAGAAATTTCCTTGAAATTTGAGTAGTTTTTGGTGATCATGAAATGTCCTGTAAGATATCGATACCTACAAGCACAGATGTGCTATGTCAGTATTTTTTTAGAATCTGATGCTTTGGCACAACTGGAATAGTTATCAAATGTAGAGTCAAGACCACAAACATTTCAAATATAGTTTGCAAATAGTGGTATTCAAAGTTTTTTTTTAAATAATTGCCTGTGAAAAATTGAACATGTTTGTGCTCTAAACCAGCACTGTGACTAGAAAAATATTTCGAGAGAGGTTTCAGTTTTATTAAACCCAGTGGCGTAGTGGTCGAAGCATCTGATTGTTGCACTGCAGGTCGAAAGTTCGACTCCCGGTTGGGCAAGGTTCTCAGCCTTTCATCCCTTTAGGGTCGATAAAATGAGTACCAAACTTACTTTGGAACTAAACACCAAGGGTCCTGTATTAGGCTGACCACCTGGACAGGATGCATGCTGTATAACACCTCAGGACCCAGGGTCAAGAAAACAGGGATGGGCACAGTCTGCTCGGATTCTTCATGGATTAGCCCAGAGTTTAGTTTCATTTTTATATTTTAACTAGCAGACTTGCTTGGGCCTGAAATAATAATCTTAAATGTACCTAAAATTACTTTACCATATCCCAGGATTACTTCAAATATATCTCTATGCTGGTCAGTTTTTCTGCATGGCAAAAAGAAACGTGTGTTGATGTAGCAATGTTTACTTAGGAAACCAATGCTGGAACTTTCTCCTGTGTTTCAGTAAAAAATCAATGGTATTTTCTATAATAATTTTAAAGACTCATATTTTTTTTTTATTTTATTATATTATCATTTTTTAATGATTAACAGAAATTTTCTCCATACAAGAGTGGGTATAAAATATAAGTGGATGGATAAAAAGTACCAAATAGTTATTGATTGATATAACACATACATTAAGTAAAGCAAAGAGGAAAATGCTTTAACCAAACTTTTTTTTGCTTATCATAAATTCTGATCTATAATCTTCAGAATAATAAACATTTTAATGTCAGAAGTTTTACTTAGTAAAATGTAAGGTAAACTTCAGTGGGATTTATTTGACTTTATGTGTAAAGTAAAATTTCTGGATCAAAACATATTTCTTTGATCCAAAAAAATGTAGCCTGGAAAATACAATGTGATTTTGTAAATATAAATAGCTCTAAACACCTGGTACTGTTTTTTTTTTAATATTTCCACAATGTTGGAACTTATATGATGAGCCCTAAAAAATAGATTTTACTTTTATTCTCCCAGTAATGTGACAGGCAAAACTTCTTTTTTGATTCTCCATCAAACTAGCAAAATTATATGTAATGTTAATTGTTGATATATTCAAAATTTTTGGCAATCAAATCATTTTTATCATAATTACAGATAGAACTAGTCTTATTTTGAGAAAATTCTTATCTGACAACTAGAAAATGAACAATTTTCGAAAAATGAAGTATGCATGATTATAAAAAAAATAATAATACATTCTCTAACCTTGCCCTATGTGTTCCATAAAAATTTTTTGCTGTCATGCAATAATAAGAAGTATCCAATGCAAAATAAAGTATGTAAACTTGCAATAAAAATATTTTGAATGGATTGTAAATGTATTTTCAGTTTACTAATTTCTTTCATTGTTTAAAAGGCTTAATAAAAAGTTCTATCTAGTCTTAAACATAATTTGTGAATATAGTAGTTAATTGTAGAAATTTAAAATTCTAATTCAGTTTATTATTATTTTTTTATGCTAACTAAACTGTTTAAAAAATATGGTCTTCCTGATTCATGTGAATTAAAACAACTTCTTTTATCTATTGATAGAGAAGCAGATGGTAGTGAAAGTTTGGAAGGATTTGTTCTTTGCCATTCTATTGCTGGAGGAACTGGATCTGGAATGGGTTCCTATATGCTTGAAAGAATTAATGACAGGTATTTTTTTTCTCTTTTTTTATTGACGTGCAAATGTTTTTTAATTCAGGCCTAGAAAATTTGATTTTCGGCTACATTTTTCTGCAAAAATAGCAAATATTTTTAAATCTGCTCCAAAAATGGAAATTTCTTAATTTGAAACTTAGAATTAAAACAAAATGTTCATATGAACCTTGTATATGCTTGGCAACACACTACTATTATGATGCATGTAGCTAAGATATGCAACATCATGAAAGTTTAAATTTATCTCTGACTGAATAGTGGCTTATGCTACAGATTCATTATCTTAAATTTCAGCTTTTATAATATTAAGATATTTTGCATTTCTCAAACAAAATATTTTTATCCCCTTAACAATGCAGAACTTTATGACACGTTTAAGCATTATTGAAAGATATTCTGCATTTCTCAAACAAAATATTTTTACCCCCTTAACAATGAAGGACTTTCTGACACATCTACAAACTTTTTTTTTTTTTTTTTTTAGATATAAAAGCATGAAATTGGTTAGTCATTACTACTGAAGTAATTTGAAATTGAATAGTAGTTTTCGATAAATGTCACATCTTGAGTTATAAGTAATTTTTGAGGAATAAAGGCCTTTCCAGGACTGTAGTGTCCTAAACCTAAGTGTAAAATACCTACTTTGATAACATTTTTTTATATATATATATCCTTTGTTTTAATTGAAAAATAGAAAACACTGTATTTCAATGCCAAAACATAAGTTTGTCTTACTACAAAACTGCTGCTTCCCCCCCCCCCCCCCCATTTCTGTATTTTGAGACACTCTTGTAATCTGTTGTACAGATAAATAGTGTTGCATACATTCATTTTAGTAGATAGCATTTTTTGGACTGAAAAGTAAAACGTGTTTTTTAATAAAGGGTATCAGAGGATAGGAATAATTCTGACTTTGCAGCATTGGCAGAGTTAGTTTCGGTAGCCATTTTTGATTGAGTGGCGGTTTCTTTGAATTTGAATGTGTAAAAGGGATAATGCTCATGGAGTTTGATAGGTTTTTTCTTTTTTTTTTATTTGACTCAAGATTTTTTTTTTTTTTTTTTTTGTGGAAGTAGGGGCATGTGTTTTTATTTTTATTTGTTTATTTATTTATTTTATTTTTTTTTTTTACTTCCTCAATACTGTGTTTTTAGAAAATAAGAGCTAGAAAGCATTTTATTTCACTGTAAATAAAAGAAAGACAATAGCATTGCATTATTTGTGTGATCCTGTGATCACTTAATACAATTGAAACTAATTTGAAAAATGTAATTAAAATTTGTTTGGCTAAATTGTTTTTGATTAAAAGTGTATAAATAATACTTTCATGTTCTTGTGTATTTATTTGTTTTGATATGCATTGAGAAATATGACTGCAATGAAGTCAGGGATCAAATTTCTTTTTTTACAAATCATGTTGTTAAAGCGGTGTTTATTTTTATACAGCATATCTTTTCTTATCATTTACCAAAAGCTAATTTCTAAACCATTAGTTTTGGGGGTATAGTTCCAATTGTAAAAATGTTTCAAATTCTGTTCTGAATCATATAAAAATCGATTTACGTTAAAATAGCTGCTTTTTAAATACTTAAGAAATTTTTAAAAAATCTACAATGTCTTACAAGTTTCTCTGTTTTAACATGTAAAACAGTATAAATTTATTCTTCTATGACCAAAACTTACTGAATTATGATACTTGCAATTTAATGAATTTCCAGATTTTTAGTCACCAAATATGGAAAACATGTTTTTAGTATTGCATTGACTAATTGCATTTGATTAAAAATATATAAATAATATTTTCATGTTCTTTTAGTGTTTGCTATAGTTGTGTTGATACATATGACCACAATAAAGTCTGTAACCAAAAAAATTAGTTTTTTTACAAATCATGTTGTTAAAACTGCGTTTATTTTTATTCAGGATGTCTCTTCTTATCGTTTAGCAAGAGCTAATTTCTAAACTGTTAGTTTTAGAGGTATAGTTCCAATTGCAAAAATGCTTCAGGTTTTGTTATGCATCATTTAAAAACCCATTTACTAAAATAGGTGCTTTTTAAATATGTCAAATAAGCCATGATCATAGTAGTGTTATGTCTGAAAAAGTACTTGAATTGGCAACCAATGAAAATATTAAGAATTAAAGTTAAATATTATCAAAATAATTAATTGAGAAAATGTTGCCTGTAATTGATATCCGATACGGAAGCTGAAAAATAACAAGTTGGAAATTGCTCATCAAACGTGGCAAATGAGGTGCGTTCGTACTATAACTAGTTTTATAATTATTTTTTGCACCCCATATTGTACTGAATGTGTACTTACTTGCAATTCATAAGTGCATAGTCTGTAACATCATTAAAATGCACTTGCAATAATTTTTTCCCATTCCCCTTAATGTAACGGAAAACTTTTGACTGTCCCTGTAATTAAGCTATACATCCGATTTTCATGAAATTTGAAATAGCTCGACAAAATTTTGCAGCAATTGTATATTTAAAATTTCAGCCCATTCGGAAAGCTGTAACATCATTAAAATGCACTTGCAATAATTTTTCCCATTGGATTTAATGTAAAGAAAAACTTTTGACTGTCCCTGTAATTAAACTATACATCCGATTTTCATAAAATTTGAAATGGCTCGACAAAATGTCGCAATAATTATATGTTTAAAATTTGAGACCATTCGGAAAGCTTTAACATCATTAAAATGCACATGCAATAATTTTTCCCATTGGCCGTAATGTAAAGAAAAACTTTTGACTGTCCCTGTAATTTAACTATACATCTGATTTTCATAAAATTTGAAATGGCTTGACAAAATTTTACAACAATGATATATTTAAAATTTCAGACCATTCGGTTGGGTAGTTTTTGCTCCCAAAATTTTACAACAATGATATATTTAAAATTTCAGACCATTCGGTTGGGTAGTTTTTGCTCCATTATATGCAGACGGACGGACAGACAGACGGACTGAACGACGACTATAGGTGCTACGTATTTATATAATTACGAACGCACCTAAAAAGTAAAAAAGACTCACCCTTTTGTGAAGTAAACAGACATTCATGTAATGCAAATATGATTTTAATTCTTACTAACACACAATTATGCTTGGCCAAGCTGAGTTACTACTTTTTACCTTTAAATTACTGAGACAATTACAAGCTAAATTTAATTATTGGATGATAATAGTAATTGAAATTAGGTGTTACACTGCATAGACAATCCTTTAACATTGATGAAATTGTTGTAGATCTGAGAGTTCACTATTGCAAACTAATTTTATACCGTCCGAATTATTATGTTCTTAGTCCAGTACTAAAGTCCTGTGTTTAAGAACATTTTTGTCGAGAAAATTGAGGATAAGTTGGAGGATAGCATTTACCTGCAGCTTATAGAAAAAAAAATAATGAAAAAAAAAGTTCGAGATACTGGGATCTCAATAATGCATAACAGAATGCAAATACAAATGAAACGTTGAAGGGAAACACTTAAACGATTGGAAAATCTTCAGAGATGCACTTTTCTGTAAGTAATCCAATAAAAAATTGAAACAATTTCACTACTCAATAGATATGTAAAACAAATGAACATAGAAAATTGTGCTTAATACGATACATTGAATATGTTGATACATGAAACAAATACAAAACAATACATAAAATATACAAACACTTCTCAGGGTGTGTGAAAAATTAATAAAACCCTACTACTTGAAATGAAACCTAAACATCTATGTGAGCACCATTACAAATGTTATTGCAATATAAACAAACTAATGATAGACTTATACTATACACATAACGAAGATGAGTTAAAATTGCACATTGTAAAAAAAATATGAGTTATTGCACATGATTAAAATTGATATACTTTATGTAAAATAGAAGTGAGCAAGAGTCAATGACATCTGACAGGACACTACTGAAGTATTGATGTGATTGTGAGACAAACATAAATTTAAAAAAAAAAATAACAAAATAAGTGTGTAAATATTGCAATTGAAGTTTAAGAGAAGACGTTAGCATCACTTAAGAATTGCACAAGTGTCGAAAAGAAAAGGAATGAAATATCATCCCGTTGACAACCATCATGGAAGTCATGGGCACAAATTTTCAAAATTCCTCAAATTATGCCAAAGACCATACCGTGAGGGAATGTCGGGGGGGCAGAATTGCGTGATAAATTTTACACCCCAAACTAAGCTGAGTCTGTGTGTAATGGTCCAGAGTTTAAAGAAAATTGAAAATTTTTTAAGAAAAGCTTAGAGCAGAAACTCCATCTTTTACATTCTACATAAATCTCTTCTAGAACCATGAAGGCATGCACATTGTAGAGATTTTCAAAATAATAACATTTATCAATTTAATTTCTTTTTCTTTCTTTCTTTCTTTTTTTTTTTTTTTTTTTGTCTCAATATTTAATTGTAAACTTAAAAGATTGATACTTTTTAAAGAAAATTAATAATTAGGATCCTAAATTAAAATTTTAAAATAATATCACGTCAAGTTACAAACAGCAGTAAAGTGTATAGGTTAAAAACCAAAATAAAGTTCAATCCTTTATAAAAGAATTCTGAAAGGTTAAATATGACTTGTGACAACCAAATGAGATTTATATTGAAAGTGGTACAGTTATGGATAAAAATTAAGGAATTATACTATAAATGAATTAAGTCATAAAGAATATTAAAAGATACTTCTCAAAGCATAACGTGGTAGCTAGTCACATATGCATTAAGTAATTCAAAATGAGCTACCCCATGAACCATTTTAGTATCAAAATGAGTTAAATAGGAAAAGTTGTCACACTATTGAGTTTAAAATTAAATTAAAAATGAAAATTGAAATAAAGTTAAGATAATATACTATGATTTGAAAACATGATAAAAGTTTGAATTGAATATAAAGGATGAAACAATATTAGAAAGGGCATAAAAACCTTATTTTGTTTGTCCAGTAAGAATCAATTTGCTAACATGTAGTTTAGCACAATTTAGCGGTTCCAGGGATGCCGCGGACGCGCTATAGCGCATAAATTGCGCGAAAAATCGGAGACGGGACGCAAAAAAATAGCTCTTACGCGTCCCGTGGGACGCGTAATTTCGTCAAAAGATCGCGTAAAAAAGCCGATTTTCGTCAAAGAATCGCGAAAATCTCATCAAAATATAGCACAAAAACAGCGATTTTCGTAAAAGGGCCTCGAAAAAATAGCGTATTCCGTCAAAGGATCGCGAAAAAAAAAAAGCGTATTTCGTCAAAAAATCGCGGAAATAAGCGCAAATTTCATCAAAATATCGCGGAAATAAGCGCAAATTTCATCAAAACATTGCAAAAAAAACGCGATTTTCGTAAAAGGACCGCGACAAATTAGTATATTTCGTTAAAAGATCGCGAAAAAATAGCTTATTTCGTCAAAAAATCGCTAAAAAAAGCAGAATTTTGTCAAAGGAATCGCGAAAAAAGCGCAAATTTCATCAAAATATCGCGGAAAAAAGCCTATTTTCGTCAAAGGATCGCGAAAAAATAGCGTATTTCGTCAAAGGATCCCCCAAAAATAGCGAATGTCGTCAAAAAATAGCGGAAAAAAGCTTTTTTCGTCACTGGATCGCAAAAAAACACAAATTTTGTCAAAATATCGCGGAAAAACGCTATTTTCGTAAAAAGGCCGAGACAAAATAGTGTATTTCGTCAAAAGATCGCGAAAAAATAGGACGGAATATAATGGAAAAAACACGATTTTCGTGACAGGTTCGCGAAAAAATAGCGGATTTCAGCAAAAGGATCTCGGAAAACGCGAATTTCGTCAAAGTAACGCGGAAGAAACGTGAATTTAGCCAAAGCACCAAAAAAGATGTGCAAACTAAACTTATAGGTAGAAAATTCATAAAATGGGATTTAATTTTTTTTTTTTTGAGATTTTTAAAAATACAGCATGATTTCAATGTACTTTGATAATGTATTCAGTAGGTGAAACAGTGAAAAAATCCCCCCCCCCCCCTCCTTCTTACTGCATTGAAATGTCTCCCGCCTTCAGAACATTTAAGATTTGATGCTTATTAGTGATTTAGGTGTAAATTTCCCTTCCAGGGAAAATATCTGATTCAACACAGATCTATGCTGACAAATAATTCAGTGGGAAGTATAATGAAAGCACCCATTCATTCAACAAAAAGTACACTTTTACTTAACATAAATATTCCTTTTTTCAGCAAAAATAGTCTTGCCCCTTTTTAAAAGAAATGCGAACATTAGTGATACTTGTCAGTGGAACTTGGTATCTTCTACTCTCAAATAAATATTATTTTACAATTAAAATTGTATCTTGCATTTTTACTTTTAAAAAAGTAAAGAAAATTTCTCTTAATATTTTTTAAAAATATCTTATTTGAGTGCAAATAATACTGGTTTTAATTCATTATTTAATTATTGTTAAAACAATAATTAATGCATTTCATTTACCTTTTCCAAATAAACAAGTTTCATTTATTCCTTTAAAATATAAATTATTGATGGGGACCCGCTTTTGTAAAAAAGGGACCCAGATTTTTGGAAATCCTGGGTCCGGGGGACCCAGGTTTTTTCAAGTACAGCGGCATCACTGGATTCATTAACATGCTCAATTAGGTAATTATGATCCCTAAAGACTACTGTAATTTTAAAAGGTCCTGTATTTTTTGGCATGAAAGTTGAAGTATGAATTAAATTCTTCAAATACACAGGGATGCAAGTTAGTCACTTTTCTCACTTCTAGTCACTTTTTTTTAAAACTTGTCACTTTTAGTCACTATTTTTTTTTAAAAAGTCACTTTTTTTGACTAAAAGAGATGAAGTCTCTAAAAGTGAGCAAGGTGCGGAAACTGGCTCGCTCACATTTAAAAAAAGGGGGGGGGGGGGGTAACTAAAATCGACATTTTTATCTTTCAGATTTGTCGATATCCTCAGCTTCAATAATTGATATTTTTGTACAAAAAGCCATGTGTAAATACATTCAAACTTGGTTAATACGAGACCGGCTAATTTGAGTTCACGGTTAAAACAAGCAATTTGGACATTAAGAAAAGTTGTCATTTAAACTGTCCTATGATTTTCTCGCTTATTATGAATTACAAAAGTAAGATCACGGCTAATAGGAGCAAAACATCATTCGGTTGCATTTGAATTTAATCGAAAAGTAGGGTAGAATTAAAAAGGAATCTCGTCACATGACTGTAAGATTCATAGCGTGCGCACTCTTCGTTGAATTTCAGTTCCAGTCACAATTCCATCTTTATTTATTATGATTTATGCCAAATGTTCTAAAATTCTTGCCCCCACCTTTAACCCCTTAGGTGGAGAATTTTCTAAAATCGCTGTAATACGTGTTTAATAATTTTTTTAGTAGATTTATTTTCTGGAATTTTACGCTCCTACCTAAAACGGCTGCTCACATATGCCAGATGTTATAAAATTTTGGACCTCCTTTTAACCGCCTTAATTGGAGATTTTGCAAAATTGCTGAAATGCGTGCTTAATTATTTTTTTTTAGTAGATTTAT
Organism: Maratus speciosus; assembly: GCA_963932465.1. Lineage (NCBI taxonomy): Eukaryota > Metazoa > Arthropoda > Arachnida > Araneae > Salticidae > Maratus > Maratus speciosus. The sequence goes on from OZ010793.1 coordinate 532,731,922, forward strand.
TTTCTGGAATTTCATCTTCCTACCTAAAACGGCTCCTAAGATATGGCCAAATGTTCTAAAATTTTTTACCCTTCTTTGGCATTTCAAAAATCGCTGAAATACTTGTCTAAATATTTTTTAGTACAGTTATTTTCTGGGCATTCACGCTGCTACCTAAAATGGCTGCTGAGATATGGCCAAATGTTCTAAAAGTTTTGACCCCCCCCATTTAACCACCTTAGGGGGGGGGGGGATTTCTAAAAATAACTGAAGTACATGTTTAACTAATTTTGAATACAGTTATTTTCTGCAATTTCATGCCCCTACCTAAAGTGGTTGCTAAGATATGGCAAAATGACCTAAAAATTCCGATTATCCCCTTAACCTGCACAGAGGGGGGGGGGGGGATTTCTAAAATCGCTGAAATATGTGTTTAATTACTTTTTCAGTAGATTTATTTTCTTGCCTTTCATGCTTCTACTTAATATGGCTGCTGTGATATGGCCAAATGTTTTTAAATTTTCGACCCTTCTTTAACCCTCTTAGGGAGGAATTTGTGTTAATTTCTGAAATATGTGTTTATTTATTTTCTGGAATTTCACGGCCCTACCTAAAATGGATGCCGAGATATGGCCAGATGTACTAAAATTTTTCGACCCCCCTCTTTAACCCCTTTAGGGGTTGAATTTCTAAAATTGCTGAAATACTTGTTTAATTATTTTTTAATAGATTTATTTTCTGGCTTTTCACACTCCTACCTAAAACTGCTGCTGAGATATGGCCAGAAGTTATAAAACTTTTGACCCCCATAGGAGGGAATTTTCAAAAATCCTTTCTTAGTGTGTGCTTATGTTATAAGAAGTATTTTGTCCCCAATTTTCATGCTTCTAGGTTCAGTAGTTAGGGCTGTGCTGTAGTTAGGGAAATTTTAAAAGTTTATTATGCTAACATTGTACTTTTTGTTTTAAATGATTAAATAAAACTGAGGTTTTACCTTATCCATCATTTTGATAGAGGATTGTCATCTTAAGAGCAAAAAGGTGTTTTATTTACATAATTTAACTTACAAATAAATAATTTAACTTACAAATAAATTGAAAAAAAATCATTGTCACGCACCATTCATGTCACTTTTTTTTTGTGCTTTAGCCCCCCTTTTTTTTTTGTTATGCTTTAGTCACTTTTTCGACACGCTTTAGTCACTTTTTTGACATGCTTTAGTCACTTTTTTGTCACTTATTTTGGTCTTTTTGTCACTTTTCTCACTTTTTTGGAAGCATTGTTGCACTTGCATGCCTGAATACACAATATCACCAAGCTTTAATACTCGAGGCAGACGACCTTTTAAATACTTTTCATTTTGAGCAAAATGTTTTTCCTCATAATGTTTAACCAATTCTCTAGTTTTTGAAATATGATCTTGTAATTTTTTTAAATATATACTCGGTTCTTCAACCCCTTTAGCCAGTTGAAAAGTATCAATTGGCAAATTTAAATCCCTACCTAAGAATAAATTGGCTGGCGTAAAATTTGTTACAGAATGTTTAGAGTTATTATAATGAAGAATGAAAAATTTAAGTCTGTCTGACCATTCAATTACTTGATCAGACAGAGGGGCAACTGACTCTTTAAGCGAACGATTAATACTTTCAACAAGACCATTAGATTTCGGGTAATAAATCAATGAATTTCTATGATTAATTTTTAATGATTTTAAGAATTGTTTAATTTCGTTAGAGGTGAAATATTTAGCATTATCAGATAACAAAACTTTTGGTATCCCATACCTCGAAAAATAATCGTTAAGAGATTTAATAACAGAATGAGAAGTAACGTTAGCAAGTGGAATAGCCTCTAAAAATCGTGAATAATGATCAACTATAGTTAAAATAAAAAATTTTCCATCATGTGATCTAGGAAGTTTTCCCACAACATCAATAGCAATCATTTCTCCCGGCGCTAAATCAGATTTAGAAATAAAGCTAGGTTTTGTATTTGTTTGTTTACTTTTGTGAGGTAAGCATTGTTCACAAGTATTTACAAAATTCTGTATATCTTTAACCATACCATACCAAAAATAAAGTTTTGAAATCGTAGCTACTGTTTTATTTATCCCAAAATGCACTTGATGTCCCAGAGCGATACAGCTGTTAATTAAAGTTTTAGGATTATATATTTTCTTAGATTTATTAACTCTGTTACGCTTTTTCCTGGCAATCATAATTAAATTGTTATCTGGATTGATAGAATAAGAAGAATTAGGCATTTTGTTAGCAATTAATTTATCTCTTATATCTTTAAGTTGTTCTTTTAGGATATTCTCGGTCGTTAGGGAGTCATTAGTAGGAATAAAAATATTTAGTGTGTTTACAATTAAATTAGGGTTGTTGGGGAGGGGGGGGGGGGGTACAACACGAGAAAGGAAATCTGCGGGGTTCACAAGACCTGGGATAGGATCAATTTTGTAATTAAAACACTGTACATTATCCATCTAATTATTATTTCTGATTGTTTTTCTAATTTCATATGATAGGTCAGTGCTTTAGCATCAGTTAAAATTTTAAATTGCCTACTATATAAGTATTCGTGAAAATGTTTAATGGAGGAATAAATTGCATAAAATTCTCTTTTAATGGATGGATAATTAGATTCGCCCTTGTTAAGTTTTTTTAAATAAAATTGTATGGGATAAAATTGCTTTAAATGAGTCTAACTCTGCATTATTTTCAGATTCTGGTGCCATATTGTTGACCGTCACCCTGATTTCCTTGGCTAAATCTATCACCGACTGTTTCGGTTGTTGTGTAATGCGACCATATTGATAAGACGCTTCTTGAAAGTTTTGTTTTTGTTCAAATTTTTGTCTCATCAACATAGCTACATTCGCAAAAAGTTTCTCTTCGTTTACACGTTTGTCATTTGACAAAAATTCCAAAGACTTCTCCCTACACAGAAGTGCACGATTGTTTGCCATGATTTAGAAATTAAAAATTTTAATTAGCAAAATATAAAAAAACAACAAAAAAAATAATATTTCGTTTTCCAAAAGTATGAGAAAATTATTTCTTTATAAATTATCCCCCAAAATTACTAATAATCATAATAATAATAATGCATAAATATATAAATACCAATCTATAATAATAAAGAAAGAAGTTTGTATGTGAGTGAGTGAGTGTGTCAACGGTGTTCTGAAGAGACTGCTGCACGTAGAGCTACAAAATTTGGGGAAAAGGTACGTCTATATATGAAATTTTGCACCTCGAAGCCCGATTTTCGATTTTTTGATTAGATTTTTTATGCAATTTTTAGCGCTTTTTTATGTTTCGAGGCGATTTTTCCATATAAGTAAGAAGAATATGGTTTCTTTCTTTTTACCCAATATAGTATATTTTGTTCTCTTTTTTAAAAAGTTTATTTGGAATTCGTGTAGCGATTTTTGAATTTTTAGCAAATTTTTTATGCAATTATTGAACAGCATTTAATGCATTTCCATTCATTAACATTATAAGGAGGTTACCGTAGAGGGACACAGTTCTGTCGCCAAATGCCGCCAAGTTTGTCTCCAGCTTGGCGGTATATAGCCAAATTTGGCGACCAAAATGAGTCGCCAAAAGTGATGCCAACTTGGCGATATCTCTAATATTTCGCCAAATTCCCATAGACTTCCATTGTAAACCAATATCGATTACTTGCTTACAGAAATTCAACAAATTGAGATATTTTAATGCAAAAAAACTAATATTAACTTAAGGGATTATATTAATTCGATTTTTCCACATTACGAAAAAAAAACTGTTCCTTTCTGTAAACCCAATATAGTAAATTTTGTTCTCTTTTCAAAAAAGTTTATCCGGAATTCGTACAGCGATTTTTGAATTTTTAGCGAATTTTTTATGCGATTATTGAACAGCATGTAATGCATCTCCATACCTATAAGGGGCTTACCGTAGGGGAGATCCAGTTCTGTCTCCAAATAATGCCAAGCTTGTCGCCAACTTGGTGATATATCGCCAAATTTGGCGACCAAAATTAGTCCCAAAAAGTTACGCCAACTTGGCGATATCTCTAATATTTCGCCAAATTCCCATAGACTTCCACTGTAAACCAATAAGGTTTACTTGCTTACAGAAAATCAACAAATTGTGATATTTTAATGCAACAAAAAATAACATTAACTTAAGGAATTATATCAAATATATTTAAGGGAGTCCAAGTAAATTAATTACAAATAAAAGTAACATGATCTAATGCTTAGCATGATTTCCAAAACATAAATTTTAAGAGAGCCCACAGGTCAAAGGAATTAGATATGAAACATTTATCCAATTATAGTAAATTTTGACTTTCGTGATTTTTGAACTTTTTGTGATTTTCAATGCGATTTTTACGTTTCTTTGCGATCTGCTGCAATTTTTTGACATTCCATTTTTGACCTAAAGTACATTCTGCCCTCATTTCAATAAAGTTTATCCGGATTTCGTATAGCAACTTTCGATTTTTTCGGGAATTTTGTATGTGATTTTTAGTGTATTTTAGCGATTTGCTACTATTTTTCCACATTAGTGAAAGGTATCAACTGTACTGTCTGAAGTCCTAACTGCGCGATTTTAATGTGCTTTAGGTACTTTTCCAGTACAGGTGCCTTGGCGAAAAAGGAAATTTGGCAACATATTTTCCGTGAGCCTATCCACTGTTTCATTTTATATACACACGCATTTTTTTTTTTTTTTTTTTTTCGATATTTAGACGATTTGTCTTCGAACACAATATATAAATTTTTTCCTCTTTGCAAAATTTTAGAAGCGATTTAGAATTTTTTCGCGATATCTTATTGTGATTTTCAGAGCTTTTCCGTAATTCCTGCTGTTTTTTGACATACCCGGGCAAGTTCGCTAGTAATGAATAAAGATAAAATATAACTGTGAATGTTATTTCAAAATATTGAGAATTTGTTATTTCAAATATGAGAAAATGAAACATAAATAGAATATATAAAGAAATATGTGAATAGAAATAACACTTTATACCTAATTTGGTGCACACATGGAAGTAATCCTAAAATTTTCTTTTATTCTTAATCATTCAACAAGGTTAAAATTTAGTTGTAGAAAATAAAAAGAAAACATTAAGTTAGATAATTTAAAAAATCTTTAATTAAAATCGATCTTTAATTAAAATTTAATTTTGCACAAAATCATCATAATTGTTTAAGAATTTCTCAAAAGCTAAACATTAAAAATTAAAATAGAAATTTTCAGACATAGACCAGGTTCAAACACCAAAAATTGGTCAGACGGCACCAAATGTTAAATAAGCCATGATTGTAGTAGTGTTATGTCTGAAAAAGTACTTGAATTGGCATCCAATGAAAATATTAAGAATTAAAGTTAAATATGATCAAAATAATTAATTGAGAAAATGCTGCCTTTAATTGATATCCAGTGATGGAACAGCTGCTCCAATTGCGCCAAATCGATCATTTTTCACGCGAATTTCACCAAAAAATTGCGAAAAACATGCGAATTTGGTCAAAAAAATCACGAAAAACACGCAATGTTTGTCAAATTATCATGAAAAACACGTGAATTAGACAAAGAATCGCTAATTTCGTCAAAAAATGAAAAGATCACGAAAAAACGCGATTTCGTTAAAAGACCACGAATAAAACCCAAATTTTGTCAAAAGATCTCGAAAAACAGGCAAATTTCATCAAAGAATCGCGAGAAAAACGTGAATTTTGTCATGGGATCGCTAGTTTTGTCAAAAAATGAACCAAACACGGTCAAAAAATCGTAAAAAATCCCTAACTTATTTAAAAAAGGAAAAAAAACCCAAATTTCATCAAAAGGTGTCAAAGATCATGAAAAACACGCGAATTTCGTCAAAAGATCGCTAAAAAATGTGAATTTTGCAAAGGAGCGCTAACTTCGTCAAAAAGCGAACAAAACGCAGTCAAAAGATCATGAAAAAACGTGATTTCGTTAAAAGATCACTAATAAAACGCAAATTTCGTCAATCAAAAGATTACGAAAAAACACGAATTTCGTCAAAGGATCCCGAAAAAAAAAAACATGAATTTTGACAAAAGATCGCTAATTTCGTCAAAAAACGAGCAAAACTCAGTCAGAAGATCGCGAAAAAACACGATTTCGTTAAACGATCGCGAATAAAACCCAAATTTTGTCAGAAGATTGCGAAAAACACGCAAATCTTGTCGAAAGATCGCGAAAAACGCGCGAATTTCGTCAAAGGATCAAGATAAAAACGTGAATTTTGTCAAAGGATCGTTAATTTCGTCAATAAACGAACAAAATACGGACAAAAGATCATGAAAAAACACTAATTTATTTAAAAGATAAAGAAAAAAAAACGCAAATTTCATCAAAAGGTCTCAAATTTTGTCAAAAGATTGCGAAAAACACGCGAATTTCATCAAAAGTTCGCGAATAAACACGAATTTTGTCAAAAGTTCGTGAAAAAAAACATGAATTTTGTCTAAGGAACTCTAACTTCACCGAAAAGCGAACAAAACATGGTCAAAAGTTCGTGAAAAAACGCGATTTCGTTAAAAGATCATGAATAAAAGCAAATTTCGTCAAAAGATCACAAATAAAACGCAAATTTCGTCAAAAGATCACTCAAAAACGCAAATTTCGTCAAAGGATCCCGAAAAAAACATGAATATTGACAAAGAATCGCTAATTTCATCAAAAAACGAACAAAACGTGGTCAGAAAATCGTGAATAGACGCAAATTTCGTCAAAAGATCGTGAAAAACACGCGAATTTTGCCAACAGATCACGAAAAGCACGTGAATTTCATCAAAGGATCATGAAAAAAACGTGAATTCTGCCAAAGGATAGTTAACTTCGTCCAAAAATGAACGAAACACGGTCAAAAGATCATGAAAAAATGATAATTTCGTTAAAATGTGGCAAAAAAACCCTTCAAATTTCATCAAAAAGTCGTAAAAAGCACGTGAATTTCGTCAAATGATCACAAAAAAAAAAAAAAACGTGAAATTTGTCAAAAGATCACTAATTCCGTCAAAAAACGAACAAAGCGGGGTCAAATGATTGTGAAAAAACCCGAATTTCGTTAAAAGATCGCGGCAAAAAACGCAAATTTCATCAAAAGATCGCGAAAAGCCGCAAATTTTGTCAAAAGATTTCGAAAAATACGCTAATTTCAACAAAGATTCCGAATAACACGCGAATTTTGTCAAAAGATTGCGAAAAATACGCACATTTCGTCAAAAGATCGCAAGAACACGCAAATTTCGTCAAAGAATCGCAGAAAAAAACGCGAATTTCACCAAAGAATACCAAAATGACCTTTTTTCTGCTCCAAAATGAACATTTTTGCTGCTCCACAATAGTTATTTTCTGCTCCAAAGTGGCTTTTTGCTGCTCCAAAATGAGCGTTTTTGCTGCTCCAAAATGAGGTCCATGCTGTTCCATCACTGGATATCCGATACGGAAGCTGAAAAATAAAAAGTAAAAAAGACTCACCCTTTTGTGAAGTAAACAGACATTCATGTAATGCAAATATGATTTTAATTCTTACTAACACGCAATTATGCTTGGCCAAGCTGAGTTACTACTTTTTACCCTTAAATTACTGAGACAATTACAAGTTAAATTTAATTATTGGATGATAATAGTAATTGAAATTAGGTGTTACACTGTGTAGACAATCCTTTAACATTGATGAAATTGTTGTAGATCTGAGAGTTCACCATTGCAAACTAATTTTATACTGTCCGAATTATTATGTCCATAGTCCACTACTAAAATCCTGTGTTTAAGAACATTTTTGTCGAGAAAATTGAGGATAAGTTGGTGGATAACAAAATAGTTAAGAAATTAAAAAAAAAAATTACAGTATCAGGATCTTATAAGTTTTACTCAGAAAAAGTTTCTCCGTGTTCTAACAAGTAGAACAATAAAAATTTATTCCTCTATAGCTAAAACTTACTGAGTTATGATACTTAGAATTTTATGAATTTTTGACGTTTTAGTTACTATAAATGGAAAAGCCTGTTTTTAGTGCCAGAAAAGCTGAAATTGCATGAAATTAAAATTATAACTAGGTAAGTTTTGTCTTGTAAAAATTAAGTTTTTAACCAAAAACTGATTTTGATGAATTGGATTTGTCTCAACAAAAAAAAACGTCTATACATACGTCCCAAAATTATTAACTTTTGTTTAAAGGCCTTCTAATTAAAACATCCGTTGACAGCATACACAGCGATTAGTTATACGTTAAAAAAATAACAGGTGTTGGAACCTGTCAACCAAAAATAACTCTATTTCCCATCTCTACTGCTGGTGAAAGAGAGGATGGTAATACGTTTGGGAGAGCAGACAATAACTGAGATATCTGCAAAAGACTATTTTAATTATGTTATTTCAGGGAGTAGAAAATTTTATAAATGCTAGTCAATTGCTAGCTTGTTATTGTAAAATTTGTGAGTGTTGTTGTAAAATTTACCATGAATTTTCTGAGATTTACATGTTAATTGTGAATAATTGTCAGAACCTTATGTTTAATACATGAAAGGGACCGATTCTTTAAAACAGTGTTTCATATTAGCAGCATGTGCTTCAATATTTTTTTGTGTAAAAGTTTGGCATATATTAATGGATATTGTTTGTGAATTTTTAGCATGTGCATTTAAAAAGTTTACCATCCCTTTCAAAGCCGCTTATATCATTGGATAACAGATCTCACTTTCTTAAGCCCGAACTGTGCCAACAAAATTTTAAAATGCGTCTAAGTGCTTTTTTATTTTATTATTTATTTGTTATATTGTATTGCTTTTGATTTTTAACTGAATCTTTTTTTTTTTTTTTTTTTTTCCATTTGTTTTAGATTTCCTAAAAAACTTATTGAAACTTACTCTGTCTTTCCAAATCAAGATGAAATCAGCGATGTAGTTGTTCAACCATATAACTCTCTTCTAACCCTGAAAAGATTGACGCTGAATGCAGATTGTGTGGTGGTGTTGGATAATACAGCGCTGAATAGAATTGCAGTTGATAGACTTCACATATCAAATCCAAGTTTTACTCAAATCAATACTTTAGTAAGTTTCAATGTTCTTTTATTTGTTTCTTATGTAAGTGTAATTTATAATTTTCTTAATCTGTTCATAGTGTATTTTTGTATATTTTGTATTGTCTGTCTGTATTGATTTCACGTTTTTTAGTGGCTCACGTTTTTTGTTTCTGGCCATTCGGCCAGAAACAAAATATAGCCATTACACTAAAAATTGTCTTTATTCAATTTTTAAGCTTAGGGGTCATTTTTATAGTGAAATTCTACCAAATTCTGAAATTTCAATATAGACACCTAATTTTTTTCATCAGATTTGTCTTTTTCAGTAAATTTTACCTTGGGTTACTAAACAGGAAGTTAAAGAAACATAAAGTAGTTTAGGAATTATGAAGGTTTTAAAGTTTGGAACTCCTGATGTAAAATAGTGAGTTCTGAGTCTTTCATGAAAATTAATTCAAAATTACAGTTCGATGAGTCCCTTTAAACTAGGGTGTAAAAAAAAAGCATGATTTTTTTTTTTAAATCAGATTTTTTTTATTTAAATTAGATTTTTTTTATTTAAATCGGATTTTTATGATTTCTTTCTCCAGCGTTCAAATACTGAATAGCTACCAAGACTTTAGATTTCTGAAACAATTAAACCACTAATTGCTAACATAATCTATGTTTTTACACTTTAATTAATAAAATTATAATTATTAGTTAGTAATTATAGAAATTATAAAAACTGCAAATTAGTAGTTTCATTAGGTATTTCATCTCATATAATAATGTTATGTACATTGATGTTGTAATAATTATGTAAAACTTTATAAATACTAGTGATATTTAACATTTATTAAAATTATTAACTTCATTTTATATTAAATATTTAACACTACTTCAAATTAATAATTATTGAACAATTAACTCTCTAATTAGGAACATATTATACATAATTATTAAAATGATAATAATGTAGTATTCATTTTAGAAAGAAAAAGGGACAGGATGCTAGTTTCAAAAAAGGGGTACTATTTCATGAGGAAATATATTAGTAATTTGTTTAGTAATGATATAAGAAAAAAAAAGAATAATTTTTAGTATGATAAATAAAGTTTCCTTAATTTTTAATAATTTTATGAATAACAAATTGAAAAATACAATTAAATAACATATTTTAATAATATCCTGTATTTTCTAAAGAAATAAAGTTCTATATTTTTGCAAGATCTTGGCCACATGAATTTAGAAATACTGTTGAATGGAGAAGTTTTTTTACAAGAAATCTCTGACTACGGTACTACTTGCGGATTCGCCCGGAGTCCGTCATCTTGTTTCTTTGTTGATCATTGCCAATTTTAAATTTCTTTTTGTTGTTGTTTATGTTTTTAAATTAAGCATAAAGTTGTTATAAATGACCAACAAAGAAGCAAGATGGCGGACTCCGGGCAAATTCGCAAGTTCTTCCCTGGCTACATCTACATGTGAATTTCAACTTTTTTTTAAGGCACGGTGCATTTTGCCAATTCCAAAAAGGGGCATGGTGCGGCACAATTAAAAAAAAATGCCCTAGAAGAAACAGTATAAGTAATTCCAGGATTAATTAATAAAAACTGCAAATAAGTAATTTCATTAGTTAGTAACACAAATAACAAAACTAGCAAATATTATTTGCAACTCGTTTTTAATTTGTATTTAAGAAAATTACTGTACCACCAAAATCTAAACTTACACACATGTATGTGTATGATAACCAAAAGAATTATGAAAATGAGTTAAATCCATTCATATAGATAAATCTAAGTTAACCACCTATCAGGGTTTGTGATTTTTTTAAAAATTCAAAATATAATTTTAAAGCTACACATTTTAAAGTAAATTCAGGGTGTCTACAGAATCTGGAAATCAGGGAATCATGGAAAAATCAGGGAGGTTTATCACTCTGGAAAAATCAGGGAAATGTCAGGGAACTTTGTAAAAATACTGGAAAATCAGGGAAATTTGTCTATATTGCGAAAATATTTGCATTCTCACCTTGCCAACAAGACTAATTCGTCTATTTTATGTACCATATTTTTTTCACATGCTGATTAATCTTTCCCAATATTTTTTAAAAGATGCGCATGTTATGAGTTTTTGATATTTAACGTAAATTATGGTGATCCAATGTCCTGATTTTTTGTCCATAGCAGTTATATTGAAGGCAATTTACACATTTTTAAGAATTTTAAATGATACATTAGCATAACCTGACCAGGTTGCCAGCTTAATCCAATTAGTTATCCCACCAGATTTAGAATTGAATATTTTTCAGAAAATGAGGAAAGTTTCTGGTCACCCTATATCCATTGGCTTCTATATGATGTTGGATGCTATGAGTTTGGATTTATAAAACTCTCAACCAATACTTAATGAATATTAGGCAATTTTTATATTTTTCTCGTGTTTTTTCCCCCAAATGTGATATTAGCAAGCTGGAAAAGTGTGTTATACGAGGAATCGACATACATGAAAAAATACCGTATGTGTATTGCTAATAAAGGAAATCAGGGAAGTCTGATAAAAATAGTTAGGGAAATCATGGAAAAATCAGGGAACTTTTTTTTTAGAATTTCTGTAGACACCCTGAAATTACCCTTCACAAAATCACTAAAATTAAAAATAATAATTAAAAAAAAAAAAAAAAAAAAAATTGGATCCACCAGCTTCTCTATATTTTGCATTTGCAAAATGATTGTTTCTGAAAAACTTAACAATATGTAATATTTGTTCCTTAATATTTGGAATATTTAAATCTTCTGCAAGCAAATTTAACAAATGTGCGGAACATCCATATGTGATCAAATCAAAATCTGGGTTACTTTGAATTTCAGTGCACATACCCTTTACATTGTTAGCATTGTCTGTTACAACACTTCGCACAATGCATTTAAATTCATTTTCACATTTTATCATACAATTTTTTACAACTTCTATAAAGTATTCGATTGTATGTGGGCAGCCAGATGTATCAATAGTTTCTAATAAATAATTTTCACCTTTCTTATTGGTTACAACAGCACATAATATTGGTTCATTATGAACGTTTGACCATCCATCTATACTTGAGTTTACTATTTGTCCACTTAAATACTCAGAACATTTTTCTTTCTCTTGACTATAGATATTGTCAAGTAATGATCCACCTATTTCAACTTCATTTGGAGCTGTATATCCTGGTCTTAAAGCTGAAATCATCTTTTAAATTGAGGGTGTTGCACATGATGAAAAGCAGAATTGGTTGCATAAATATACCTAGCAACTTCTTCATCTAACATCTGTTTTTGAGTTTTAGAAGTCTTTATCACATAAGAATTCATATTCTTCTTAGAATCATTTTCTATTTCAAACATCTTCCTCTTTGTGGGTTTTCTTCCAATGTCTAACACTTCAGTTTTCGCATTAGTTGATGTTGATGCACCAGTTTCACTTGTGATGATTTTTTCATATAATTGATTGTCATCATCATCCTTTTTATCATAGGATAAACATTGTTCCACATGCTTTTTTAATCTTGCCACTATTCCCATTATAACTTTTCCACAATTCTTGCATTTTGCCTTAACACCTTTTCCTGAAAATGTAGGCTCTTCATTAAAATATATCCAAATGTCATCCTTTTTTTCTACCTGCCATTTTCTAGCTAACTTGTGCCAAGTAACTAACCCAACTACTAAACACTGAATCTTTCACAAACTAAAAACTTCCTTATCTGTGGAATCTTTTCTCAGACTATGAAATCATGCCTTTTGACCAACAATACAGTGCAGTCCAGGTATTCATTCCAGGATTATAAGAAACCTATTTGACATGTTATCACAATAGCAGTGGTATGCTATTTTCCCTATTCTGTTACTTATTCATTATTGTAAATTTACTTTGACTAAACCAGGCATTTAGAAATCTTAAAATATGTGAACAAAAACAGGGGGGGGGGGGGGGAAGGTGTAGAAAGAATTAGGCCAGTTAAAACACTATAAGAAAAAACACTCTGAAATAACATATCCATGCAGTTTTTTCTCTACTAAGATAATGCCTTTGATTACTACAAAAATTTTAAGATTAAAAGTGTATTGTAATGTAATTTTAAATGTTATTTTATTTTAAAGCATCATTTGTGATTTACTTTTCAGTTAAAAAAAAAAATAATAAATAAAAATAAAAATAAGTTTGAAATACAATAATTTTTACATTAATTTATATTTAAATTATTTTTTAAATAAATTTTTTGTTATTAAAGACTTTAAAAATTTTAGTTATTTTAAATTTATAAATAATTAAAATTGAAATTATATTAAATATATATGTATAAACATTCAGACTATTTCTACCATGAAATCATTTTTATTTTTGAAATATTTCCATAAATAAATTACATTGAAAATTGAACAATTTGTTATTTACATATGCTTGAGGACATAATGAGATACCTGTATAAATATCAGTAAAAGTAATTTTGAATGACCTATATTGAATCTGAAGTTTTCATATCCTCAAACTACACAGTCACCTTAAATACAGAAAGTCTGTTTCTGTCTTAAAGAAAAAAAAAACAAGATTTACTTTCTAATAGGTGAATATATGACTAATCTTTTAACATTTTTCAAGTAATATTCTCTACTTTTAATTTAAGATTTTTGATTTAAAATTTAAAGTGTAATATTTGATTTAAATAAATTAAAAAAGTATACATTTTGAGTTCTTAGTCATTTCTTAAATTTACAATGTATTTTTGATTAAACAAATGTTTTACAAACATCTTGACCTACGTTTGAAGTATTTTTTAAAAAGTTGATTTAAATCAATGATTTTTTTAAAAAAATCAGTTGATTTAAATCATGATTAAAATCAAGCTGATTTAAATCAACAAACCCTGCCACCTATATCTGAAATCCTCAAAATATTTAAGTAACAGCATTATTACCTCTTAATGTGGATTATTAGCTTTCAATGGTTCGATTTTCTTTTCTTTTTAAGAAAAATTTTGCTCCCTTTTCAATCCCTAATTATCTTTTATTTAGTATATATTAGTTACAAAGTTAAAAACATTTATTCAATCTATACCGAAGGAGCTCTTGCTGAGCTTAGCATTTTTATACCAATTATTTGTTTTTCTCTTACGCATTCATTTACAATTTAGCTTTGAAAAGATGCCATTCTTTCATTCTTCTTTAACTTGAGATTGCTATTAATTACTATTTATTCTTTTACTTGTAGATATGTATTACACTTGCTATGTGTAATTTTATATAAAATAATGCATAAGTTGATTAGCTAAAGGAATTTATGACATTGCAAATTATATTAGATTTAAATATCATTTTTAAATGAAACTGTTTTAATTTGGATAAAAACTTAAAAACAGTGCTTTTTATAAACTCAATTTTTACAATACTCATGAATTAAGCTTAGGGAACAGATGTCTTATTATCCCGGGGTCTGCCATCTTGGATTTTTTTCTTGGCGTGAATTAATATTTGTTTTTTAATTGATAGTTATAATTATTACATTCCAGTTTTTTCAATATTATATTAATCTATCAACAATATTTAACCATTGGCGACATTTACTACTTGGCAAAAAAGTTTTCATGCAAGAAAAAAATCCAAGATGGCGAACCTCGGGATAATAAGGCATCTAAGCCAAGCTTAGAAACAATTATTTAAAGCTCTTTTTTTGTTTATTCATAAGTTAAAATACCTGTAGAAACTTTCAAATTATGTTCCTGTTAGATTTTAATACTTTTTTTGACATTTTAAACATTTAGAAATTTTTTTATTTAAATCAATGATTTAAAAAAAAAAATCGGTTGATTAAAATCATAATTTTAATCGCTGATTTAAATCAACTGATTAAAATCGTTGACACCCTACTTTAAACGTTTAAGACTGTTTAATCACACAACGCATTGTACAAGAAACACACACCATAAATCTTATTATTAATCATTTTACTTGGCTTTATGCCGGATCATTAGTACATGCTTCGGTCCAAGTCAGAATCTACATTCATTCTGAAGTTGTTTTTTCTAGACACACGGTAGTGTGTCAGCCAAGTTCGTCTTACACACTAGTGTGTTATATTACACAAACCTTTTTGAGCTGTTTTCACCAAATTTCAACACACTACAGGGCTCCCAAATGGTCCCCTTTAGTCCCCTTTTATACATTTTGGTCCCTCTAGTCCCCTTTTCAGTGACTGAAAAAAAATCACTGCAAAATAAAAAAAAATTACTTCAACCTCCTTGTGCAATATTGCGCCGGCCCTGCTAACAGCTTATTACCTCATAAAAAGAAAAGTCCTTTTTCATGTTCTTGGAAACAATAAGAAATTGTCAGAATTCTCCTATTTATCCTCCACAAAACAAAATGTAGGGGAGATGAAATGTTAATGTTTTAGATAGGTGTTTTCTTTAATGTGTTAAAAATGTGTTGGATTATATCATGTGTTAGGTTCTAGATCATTCTTGTTCTAGATTAATTATGTATCTTGTAAATGAGTATCATGTGTTATCAACATTGCAAGATTATATTTAAGGAATAATATGGAGGGTGGAATGTATAATATATTGTAGGAGAGGAACTGTTTGCTGCTTGTTTTTAAATATTTATTTTATTAATTTGATGTTGGTTTTGATGTGAATATTTACTCCGGGGCTCAAGTTTTTTTAGCAATTATTACTTTTTTGTTTGTATGATACTGTTTTAGTTCTTCTGAATGTTAAGATGGTTTAAAATAGGGGCACGTTATGGATGGAGTTTTCTTTAGATGTCATTTTTTTATTCTACTTCGGGTGTACCATGGATGTCAGGAAGAGATTCTGTGACTTGTAAATTGGTTTCCTGGGAGCATGAAGGTTCAAGCTGTACAGTTGCTGAGAGGGGGGGGGGGGAGCAATTGTTAGAAAAATGCTTCCTTATATCTCATCACTGTACATGCTTGTTGGTAGACTAAGTCTGAAGGAACTCTATCTATTAATATTTACTTTCTTTTAAACATTTATCTTTATTTTCTTAAGTAAAGTAATCTTCTTTTATTTATTTATATTCTATAATTCAGCTTTTTAGTTTCATATGTCCTTGTTTACAATAGATCGTTACTTATCAACTCACGGCATCTTCTGTTTAACTTTTTCTTCATACTAGTCTCTCTATATCTAGCTGGCTACTGTTTTAGTATGTGTAAGGATCCATAGATGGCTTGAGCAGCTCCGTCTGATCAAGATCGACGTTACTGCTACGCATGGCCGGAAGTTGAGTGCCGGTAGTAGGGGGAGCTGGTGAGGATGCGTAGAACCTTTTTCTGCGTCAACTTATCGTACATATGTTGAGAGTTCGTTGACCTTCTTAGCAGTTGACCTTTCTCATTCAGGAGGTGTCATGGTGGCTTAGTATTTCGGCATAAAGTTTTAGATGTTTTAATATTTCAATGAAATGTTTTTTTTTGTTTTTGTTTTTTTTTTAAAGTCCCAGTGAGATATTTTTGACCGGTGAAACAGCCTTGAAATATGTGTATTTTTATCTCCAATTTTTTTTTTTTTAGTGTGAACTGTCTGTGATATTTTTTTTAAGCGAAATACATCATGTCACCGTATTTGAAGATGTGCTTTTGCTGTCATAAGTGAAGTCTGTGCTTCAGTTTAAGGCCGGGACATGTTCTTGTTGTCTACTGTGAATTATTAAGGAATATGGTGACGTCTCGATATGGAAATTGATGGTTTTAACAGACGTGTTTACTGGGAGATATATTGAAAGTTTGCTGTTTCTCATTACGGTTGTCATTTTTATTCAAGAGTTTTTCCTGTTTATCAAGTGTGTTGGTGAATACTTAATCCATAGTCTTTTCTGCTTTTTAAATAAAATACAATTGTTTATTTTAACTTGTTATTTTTCTTTTCCACCACATATGTTTTTCTTTTTGCAGGTTTAATAGATTAATGGTTATATAGTTTGTATTTCAGCTTTATTTTTAATTAACTTTTTCTTGTGTTAGGCTACGTCATAAGTTCAGCACTTGATTCTTTCATTGCTAATCTCTGCTCATAGTTTGGACATTACTTTTGTAATGTTTAACATCTTTTGTGGTCAAACCTTGAAATGTGCACTCTCCTTTAAAACCAATGAAAACTATAACTGTGCCCAAATTATTAGCATACAATCCATTTTTTTCAGTTTGTTATTAATTGTTTTTTATAAATGTCCAAAAACCACTCATTCTGTGGTAGCCTAAGATCCAAGCAACTCTGAGTACTGTTACCCCAAAGGGAAAAATCTAAACACTGTTCTTTTATTAAATGGAAATTTGTAAAGGGAGCCTAAACAGGCAGCAGTTTTTGTATGAACCCCCATGATATTTTAAAATTCCAGTAATATTATTATTTCATTTAAGTTAGAACTCTCAAAGAATATAAAACATAATTCTTGGCTTTCATGTGAACCCTTTTTACTTTCTTCTATCTTTACAAGAAGAAAGTATTGTATTCATGAAAAATTCCCACTTCCAATTTTCAATGGATTTATACGTTTTAGAAGGTCCTGAACACAATTTGATGGTTTTTAGAAAATGTCTGTCTGTATGTGATAAAAATTTTTTTAGGCTCTATGTCAAGAACTGATGCATGGAATTTCACAAAACTTTAGATTCAGATAGACCTTGATATACACTTGTGCTGATTAGTTTTTGGTGTATATCGCCCAACAGGTGGCGCTGCTATGCTTCATTTTCACAATTACTGCAATAGCTCTGTCTCAACTAATGCACAGAGTTTCGCCAAACTTCATATTCATTTAGTCTTAGATATGAATTGGTGCTGATTGCGTTTTGGTGTAAATCACCCAACAGGCGGCACTGCTATGCTGCATTTTTCACAATTTCCGCTATAGCTACTCTATCTCTATTTCTCTAGGCACAAATTTTCGTCTTACTTCAGATTCAGTTAGACGTTGACTCAAGTTGTTGATTAGGTTTCCTGTCAATCCCCCAATAAGTGGCGCTGCTATGCTGGGTTTTTACCGATTTTTGCAATAGCTCTATCTCAAAAACTAATGCCCGTATTTTCATCAACTTCAGATTCAGTTAGACGTTGACATAAGTTGTTGCTGATCAGGCTTTGGTGTAAATCATCCAACAGTTGGTGCTGCTATGCTGCATTTTGCATGATTTACACGATTTTAGCGATAGTCATATTTCAAAAACTAATGCACTGTATTTCATATCTTTAGAATCATCATAATGAGCATAGACTGCTATTTAATTTTTGGTACTGTGCTAGCGAATTTTAAAGTATTCACATGCATGAGATAGATGAAAGTTTTGGGATTGGCACATTTAACTACTTATTATTAGATTGATTTCTTTAGAGAATACTGATTTAACATCTACATACATCATTTTATGACTTTTTAATAATACTAGGGGGATCGGCCCCCTACGAGCTACGCTCGCCAACCCCTGTCCAGACAAAGCAGACTCTAAATGCACGCTAATTTGATCAGCTTTAAAAAGATTTCAAAAGATTGAATTATAATTTAAGAAACAGTGGCGATCTCCCTATAAACAAATTTCTATTCATTTCTCTTTGATTGGGGAATTTTAACGCCAAATCCGCTGCGGTACTACTTGATTATCCTGTCGACCAATTTCGCCAAATTATATAAATCGCCAAACCACTCGCCAAATTATACAAATTGATGTAATTTTTATTTTAAATAACGAAAGAACAAATAAATTCGTACAACATTAATAAAAACACAAATAAAACGTCGAAATAAAAATAACTTGATGACGTATACACGTGTAACAACATTTCAAAATAAGCTAATATAAAAGGAATTAAGTAAAGAGAGTCTTTGTCTCCTGGTGTTTTTTAACAAAGCGAAAAGAAAGTTCTTTTAAATGAGACATTTTAAATTAATTCTCAAAATATCAAATAAATGTCTAGCGCAATTTCTAAATTTAAACTTTTTTGCAATATTATTTTGTGTTCATTTTATGTAATAACTATAATGTGACGTAAATATGACGTAATTTCTCCTAAGACTTCTAACGCATGTTAATGAATTTATTATTTTCATACCTGCCAACTGCTACGAAAAAATCGTACTTTCTACGATTTGGAGCTAAAAACTACGATTCTACGAAAATCGGTCTAAAACTACGATTTTTTTCAAAAAACACACATGCCGAAAAAAAATCAATTTCGTCGATCGTTCGCAAAAAATGCCAATTCGTCAAAGGATCGCAGAAAAACGCAAATTTCGTCAGAGGATACCGAAAAAACGAAAATTTCGTGAAGGAATTGCGAAAAAAAGCAAATATCTTGAACGGATTGCGAAAAAACGCAAAATTTGTCAAAGGATGGCAGAAAAATACGCGAATCTCGTCAAAAAAAAATCGCTAAAAAATGCGAATTTCGTCAAAGCATCGCGGAAAAAACGCGAATTTTGTGAAAGGGCCACTGAAAAAATGCATAATTAGTGCGTAACCGCCTCCCCACTGCTGTAACCTTTCAGCAAATTTTCTGACAATTTTTTAATTTTTTTTAAATTCAGAATCACCCCAGCTCTGTGCTTTCTTCATAGGAAACATCATACACGGACAAAAATCTTTATTCTTTATGTTTATTGTTATGATACATATAGTTTTTAATCTGAAAGAATATAAAGAACTAACTTTTGAAAAATCGAGTTAATCCAACCTGCATGAATGTAAATTCGGTCCGAACCGAAAGTAATCAGAGTTCACCCGATATGCAGCTTAAAAAACAGCACCCATCCAACCAACCAACCAACCTCCAGATTCATTTGAATTTTGGGTGCTACGATTTCGCATTTTCAAAGGTTGGCAGGTCTGTATTTTACAATATCCTTTCTCTTTTAAAATTCACGTGTATACTTTTTATGACGTAATTTTTAAGTTCCTGCTTTTTATACGTAATTATTTAATTCTAATTTGAAAGTTTTTTTCCTGTTTATAATAGTCACGTGTAAATAAATTTTTAATTTGAAGCAAACATTATTGCTTGCGCTTTTTATACAGTTGGCAACAGTTTGAATTAGTACAATTTTCTGAAATCTGTAAAAAATATCTCTAGAAATGCTGAAAATTTGAATTTAAAATAGAAATAAAACCTGAAAAAATGAGTCAAAATAAAAAAAATTAATGCAATCTGCACTCCGGCAAATTCTAACGCATAAAATGATCTAAAAATGATTACACTGCCATGTCTAGTTTTTGCTGCTATAAAACTTTTTTAGTGGAACGATTTTGTCCAACTTTAGCATTACATAACTCTTAAAATAATTCTTCGATTTGAAAACTGTCTGCATCAGCGTGTTTATCAAACATTTCTGTATAAAACCACCGATTTTCATATTTTTGTATGCATTATTTTTATTAATATTAACGAAGAAAGGCCTCCAATTATAAAAAAAATCAAAACCGGCAGCGGCGGTGACAGCGGTAGTTACTTTTTTTTAGAATAGAGAGATTAATGAATTTTTCTTTTGTTATTATTATTATTACTTTATGCGTCTTTTATTCTCATATTTTATTTCTGAACAAATTTTTAATAATGTAATTTCATTTATCGATTTCTTACCTATTTTACTCACATATTAGCAGGGTTGGCTTTTTACCAGGACATGGTAAAAACTAGGTTTTTACCGGTCAAAACCTGGAAAAAAGTGGTAAAAACCTAAAGATACAATAAACTCTACTAGTTATTAAACTTTATTTTAATACTATTGATAAAAACTATTTTCATGTAATTGATGTGTTTATGTATTATATATATATATATATATATATAAAGATGGGAAGTAAAGAATTAATTCTCCAAAACTGCTGATACAGCACTTTAATCATAGAGATTTTACTATATTTTCTATTCCCCATCTGTAAATAGGAAAACAGATGTTTACTGGCTGTTTCACAAAGCAGGTTTTCATAGTACTTGTACTCTTACCATTTCCAAGGAGTTTCTCTAAAACAAAAGATGTTTAAACCAAAATTTGGTGGAAAGCATTAAATAAGAAAGAAATAAATCCTGAATTCATATATTTAATGATGAATCTTCACACCATGCCTTGTACTTCTTCACCCGTAGAGCCAATTTTTTCGAGCTTTTCACATATCCACAATAAATTAAGAAATAGACTCAGTGTACAGTAAACTGTAAAACTTGTATTTTGTTATAGAATGACAAGCAGCTCCAAAGACATAGATTGGTAAAATATACCTATTAACATTTGTACAAACTACGTTATGTGACAATTAATATTTGCAAGCATTTGGTTTTTATTAAAATGATTAAGGTTTTTAAGTGTGATCAAAGTATAGAATTTTTCTTTTCCTTTTGCTTTAAGTAAAAATTAGTAAATTAGTCTCCATTAAGATAAATATAATAAATGTTATACACTGCGTAAAAAAAGTAGAAGGACACTCGATTTTTTTAATTTATTTAATTGTGATTTACATTTACAGTCTGATTTTTAGAAGTGTATCATTTTAATCGCATACTTTTATTATGACATAAAAAATAAACGGCTGCAGCAATTAAGTTATAGAAAAATGAACTTAGTTAACTATCGCACTGTAAAAAAAGTAGAAGGACAGTTTTGGAAAATTGAATTTATTGAACTCTTCTGCTATAGGTAAGGTAAATAAGTATTACTATTTTATTGTTTTTCTCAAATATATAGATATTTCTTCTTTTTAGGTTGTTTTTTCTTTTAGAATGCCAAAAGGAATATCTTTAAATAATTTTCAAAAAGGCCAAGCCATAACATTTAGAAAAGAGGGTAATAAAAAGCATCAGAGAGATTGCTAAATTGCTTAATGTTAGTAAAACTGCAACATCAAACTATCTTAGAAATCCAGAGGATCATGGTACTAAAAACAAAGACAGGAAGAATTAAAACACTGACGCCTCGTGATGAAAGAAACATTATCCAAGAGTAGAAAAAGAAAGATTCTATAATTTCAAAGGTCCGAATACAAGCAGGACTAACACATGTATCACGTCAAACTGTGTATAACTATATAATAAAGTCTAAAGACTTTATTATATAGATTTTCAAGAAGAGAAATCACCATCCAAGTGGACAAAAATGCACATAGCTAACCGCTTACCTATGGCATCACACTTTGGGCAAGATCACATGTCTTGCACCACAGAATGGACTTCTGTCATTTACTCAGATGAGAAAAAGTTCAATTTATATGTCCTGATGGATATCAGTTTTGTTAGCTTTGAATCGAGAATGAGGAAGAATTTCATTCCACTCGACATGTGGGAGGGTGAAGTTTGATGGTCTGGCTAGCAGTCGGATATGATGGAAGAATGGGTCTGGTCTTTTTGGATGGTAGATAGAACCATAAAGATTGCATCTAAATGTTGGAATCTGAACTTCTTCGTTATGGTACAGAATTAGGTGGTGCAGATTGGATATTTCAACAAGATGGAACAGTGATTCACACAGCTATTGGTGTTAAAAATTGGTTCCACAGAAATAAGGTCCATATTTTGCCATGGCCAGCTAAAAGCCTTGACCTGAAAATATTTGAAAACATATGGGCGACATTACTTCGTTGCGTATACAATGAAAGAAAACAGCATGAATTTATTGTTGAGCTTCGGAATGCACTTAACGATGTTTGGGACATTTTTTTATCAAAGTAAAATGTAAGCACTCAGTGATTCAATGCCAAACAGAGTCTTTCAAGTCATAAAGGCAAATGGAAAGAAAACTTCTTACTAATACTTTAATTTTCATATAAAATATTTATGTGTCCTTCTACTTTTTTTTTACAGAGTTTCATGTAGACAACAAAAACTATCTTATGAAAAACAAATTACCTTCGTAATTTATTTTTGATTACTATGATTTTATATTCATTTAGTTGTAAAATGTTACGCAAATAAAGAATTTTGCACTAACGTAACTAGTTGTGCTTTTTTTAGAAAAAAGTCTAGTGTCCTTCTACTTTTTTTGCGCAGTATAATGTGCATTCTCATAATAATAGTCATTATAATTTTTAGTTTAATAATGATATGTGTACAATATCTTTAAAATTTTGAATTTTTGTAGGAAGAAAACACTGATGAAAGTTTTCCGGGTTATTTATAACTTACCTAATCGGAAACTACATTAGGTGAATATTGTTATATGGAATTATGGTATTAAATGCCCGGAAAACTTTAACCCGTGGGTAAATGAAAAATTGGTTAATAAATTTTTATATTTAAGTGACCAAAATGTCAAACTAATAAGTTTTTTCATAGGTGGTAAAAACATGTTTTTCCAAAGACGGTAAAAACCATGGTAAATACCGGTTAAAACCATCAGACGGTGAATACCGTCCAACCCTGCACATTAGCTTACATTTAGTTAATAGTAATATAGTTATTGATACCAAGCAGTAGATGGCAGCAGATGTTATTTTATCTTTATTCTTTTCCATTCTCTTTCCAACTCATGTTACTTCGCTAGTGAATGGCACTTGGTGTCGGTATCAATCCATTAGAATCTATGGCTTTTGTACTTTCTTCTATCTTTACAAGAAGAAAGTATTGGATTCGTGAAAAATTTCGATGGATCTATATGTTTTAGAAGGTCCTGAACACTATTTGGGGGGTTTTAGAAAATATCTGTCTGTATGTAACAAAAATTTTGTGGCCGCTCTATCTCAAGAACTAATGCACGGAATTTCACAAAACTTTACATTCAGTTAGATCTTTATACAAACTGGTACTGATTAGTTTTTGGTGTATATCGCCCAACAGGTGGCGCTGCTGTGCTGAATTTTCACAATTTTCTCTAAAGCTCAAGAACTAATGCACGGATTTTCATTAAACTTCAGATTCAGTTAGTCCTTTTTGGTGTAAATTGCCCAACAGGTGACGCTGCTATGCTGAATTTTTAACGATTGTCGTAATAGCTCTATCTCCAGAACTAATACATGAATTTTCATCTAACTTCAGGTTCAGTTATGCGTTGACATAAGTTGTTGCTTATTAGGTTTTTGTGTCAGTCGCCCAATAGATTGTGCTGCTATGCTGTATTTTTCACGATTTTCGCTATAGCTCTATTTCAAAAACTAATTCACAGATTTACATCAAACTTCAGATTCAGTTAGACGTTGACTAAAATTGTTGCTGATTAGATTTTGGTGTAAATCACCCAACAGGAGACGCTGCTATGCTGCTTTTTGTATGATTTACACAATTTTAGCAATAGGCGTATCTCAAGAACTAATGCGTGGAATTTCATATCTTTAGAATCTTCATGATGGGCGGATTGACATTTAATTTTGGCACTGTGCAAGGGAATTTCGAAGTGAAATTAACATGTATGAGATAGAAGAAAGTTTTGGGATTGGTACATCCGACTAGTTTATTATTTTCTTTAAATTCTATTTATTAAATATTATATATAAATGCTTTGGTTAACACTTTTTCTAATACAATATTTAAAGTAGGTACTCTCTTCTTTTTTTTACATTCTAAAAATAAATTATAGTGAAAAGTTTGCTTAAGGATATGGTGAATTCAATCATAATAAAAATGATTTCCAAATATTTGTGAGAAATCTGTCAGATTAGTGAATGAATAATTATAATGTCATGTAGTTGTATGTGTATTATGTATTTTATTTACTTCATCATGTGTCTTTTAAAATTTAGGTGTCTACTATTATGTCTGTGAGTACTGCAACTCTGCGTTACCCAAGTTATATGAATAATGATTTGATTGGATTGATTGCACCTTTGATTCCAATGCCACGTTTACATTTTTTGATGACTGGTTACACTCCTCTAACTACCGATCAAGAGGTAAAAGTTTCTTTATTAATAATAGGGGATCGAACCCGAGTTTCCTGGGTTACAGAACATAGGCAAAAAAGAATTAATTCTAATAGATTTTTCATATTTAAAATATTTTTTTTAACTGATTCATTAACAATGCCAAAAAGTATTTTTATAAGAAAAATATCAATAATATATTTAAATAAACTGTTGAAATTTAATATAGCGATACTTTTGTATTAGCTGCATGTCAGGATTTAATGGCCAAAGAAATCATCCAAAATTTCGCTGCTTACTGCAGGTTTTTTTATTCTCATAATTTCAACTGTTTAAGCACATAGTTGAGAACATGTCTGTTAAATTTGTATTTTGTTTATATTATATTATTATTTATATTTTGATGAAGTTTTAATTTTGTTCCGGAATAGTAGCCGGGAATAAATGCAGAACTATTTATATTGTTTTAAATGCAAATAGATTAATCTTTTGCAATCGGTTTTTGCACAATAGAGATAGATTTAAAAAAATTCATGCCTGAAAATTATTTTTTAAACCATAAAAATTCAGTAAATTCAAATGTAAATTTTCAAAGAAATTCATATTTTTCTTGTTTGACAGTGTAAAAATTGAAATTTTGTGATGTTTAGAAGTTTGAAAGATATCAATAAAAACGAAATTTATTACCATAAAAATGACATCAGCAATACAGGTATCACTTGGTTATTTAAATTTACTATAAAATTTTTGTTGTCATTTGCCAAAAAATATACAATAACTATTCTAAATAAACATATTTAACTTGTTACATTCAAATTTTAATTTAAATCCATGCAGCCTTTTTTCTTTTGAAATTTATAAATAAGTCTCATTATTTTTTAACTTCTAAAAGGTTGTACAACTTTTCTTGCCAAAATATGATATATTTATTATTTGGAATGTGGAAAGTTAGTTCGTCTGTTATAGTCATACTGCTACAAGTTTTGAAATTCTCAAATAAGTATATAATTTTTTTTCCCTAGTTCAACACTTATTACATTTTATACTTTGAAATTGTAAATATGCACAATGGTAAAGAAAAGTTCATTAACAAAGCATATTTACTTTTAATTTGGAGCTGCTACAAAATGTAATGAACCTGCTCCATAACTGCTACAAAAATAGATTTTTGATTATCCACCCCTCTATTTATCTCTTAAAATATAGCAAGTTCTCTTTATTTCAATGTTTTGAATTTTATTTATTTTTTTTTTTTTTAAATGTTAGATGTTGGAGTTTCTGGAAAATTATACAAAACAAAAGAACTGGGAAATATAACACTTATTAGCTGAGAACAAAATAAGGATTGCAAAGCAAGCAACGGCATTTTATAAAATGAGGAAATATTTATCAAGAAATGAAATTCTGTCTCAATTGATGACAATTTATAAGATATATGAAATGAAAAATAAATGAATCGTTATTTTGGTTTTACAACAACCCTATTCTCTCTCAATTCCTCAAATTTTAAGAATGTCTGTGTTTTTGAATAGCAATGCAAGATTCTCACGAAAATACTCTTTTCGAAAGGGGGGTTAAAGAAGTCTGAAAAAATGCTGTAACACTGCTTCTGACTAAAGCATATTTAGAACTGAGCTGAAAAGAAAAAGTTGACTAAATCAGTTGTTTTAATTAATTTTTTCGACTACTTTTCAGCAGTGAAATTACGCTTGAAATTATTGAATATTATTAATGATGTGAATTATCACATTGCTAACAAAGCGTAAACCAACTTAGTGAAAAATGTCCAAGCCGGGAATCGAACCCGGGTCCCTGGAATAGATCTCCAGTGCTCTACCACTAAACCACAAGGACGATGTCCAGCCTGGCATTTCTCACTTATATAAGTCGGTAAGGCTGCAACCGCAGTTCGACTACTTTTCAGCAGTAAAATTACGCTTGAAATTATTGAATATTATTAATGCATAGATGCCAATATCTCCGGAAATTCCGGAGTTTCTCCGGAAATGTAGGATAAAATACGGAAGTACGGTAATAAGGTAGAAAATACGGAAATTTGAGACACAAAAATCGCGAATTTCTTCGATCGATCGCGGCAAAAAATCACGAATTTCGTCAATCGGTCGTTGAAGTATATCGCGAAAATCGTCTATTAATCGATAAAATCGCCAATTTCTACAATCGCTCGCGGCAGAAAAGCGCAAATTTCGCCAACCGATCGTTGAAAAAAGTTCCAAATTTTGTCAATCAGTCGTTGCAAATAATCGTGAAATTCATCCATAGGTCGTTGATAAAAATCGCAGCTGCGGCAAAATATCGCGAATTGCGTTAATCAGTTGGGGGGGGGGGGGGGGGGATATCCTGAAATCCGGTAATCGGCCAATGATAAAAATCGCGGATTTCGTCAATCACTCGCTGCGCTGCAAAAAAAAAAAATCTCGAATTCCGTTAGTCATTCGCGGTAAAGAATTGCTGTTTTCGTCAATGAGTCGCGGCAAAAAATCGCTGTTTTCGTCAGTCAGTCGCGGCAAAAAAATCGCTGTTTTCGTCAGTAAGTCGCGGCAAAAATCTCTGTATTCGTCAGTCAGTCGCGGCAAAAAATCGCGATTTCCGTCGGTGTCTCTGTAAAAAATTATGATTTTCGTTCGTCAGTCGCGGCAAAACATCGCAGTTTTCGTCGTTCAGTCGCGACAAAACAACGCGATTTTCGTCTGCAAGTTGCGGCAAAACGTCGTGATTTTCGTCCTCATGTCGCGGCAAAACATCGCGATTTTCGTCCTCGTGTCGCGGGAAAACATCGCGATTTTCGTTCATCAGTCGCGGCGAAAAATTCGCGATTTTCGTTCGTTAGTCGCGGCGAAAAATTCGCGATTTTCGTCAGTCAATTTCGGTGGAAAATCGCGAATTTTGTTAATTGGTCGTGGGATTTCACACTCACATCAATCACGGATTTTTTGCTCCGTAGAGATAAAAAAAATTCCAAAATTTATTATAAAAAATTATTAATACATTAAAAGTAAAAGTAAATTAAGTAACCTTTATTTAAATTATATTTGTGTTGATAAATGCAAAAGCTGCAAAAGGACTGAAAATATTTGTAAAAAATATAGCTCGTAAAACACTTTGTGCAACTCCTGAAATGACTCCTGAAACCTGAACATTTTACTCCTGAAGAGTGTCCAAAACTCCTGAAATTTAACTGGTTTACTCCTGATACAGTCTTTACAATGTTGGCGTCTATGTTAATGATGTGAATTATCACATTGCTAACAAAGCGTAAACCAACTTATTGAAAAATGTCCAAGCCGGGAATCAAACCCGGGTCCCTGGAATAGATCTCCAGTGCTCTACCACTAAACCACAAGCACGATGTCCAGCGTTTACTTTTTTAGAATGGAATGTGTGCTCATGAAGATTTCTCCATCTTGTGCTGCGGTTGCAGCCTTACCGACTTATATAAGTGAGAAATGCCAGGCTGGACATCGTCCTTGTGATTTAGTGGTAGAGCACTGGAGATCTATTCCAGGAACCCGGGTTCGATTCCCGGCTTGGACATTTTTCACTAAGTTGGTTTACGCTTTGTTAGCAATGTGATAATTCACATCATTAATAATATTTAAATCAGTTGTTTTCATTGATTTCCCTCTTAAAATCATTTTCTTAATGTTGCCATTTGTTTCCTGATATAATAACATGAGGAAAATTAATAACTTTTGTTATTATTGCGCAGTACAGCATTCAAGAAATTTTGCCCCAAAGTACTTTTGAACATCTCTTTTTAAAACTAAAAAGCCCGATTTGTTAATTTTTTAGATTTTTTTTTTTTTTTTTTTTAACTTAATGATTGATTTACCAGATCTTGGAATTTATAGAAAGTGAAGAACAGAAATTTTGCAGAATTTTAGGCTATGAAAGCAATAAATTTTGAAGAATGGTTAATAACAGCATATAAATGTGAAATAGGAGGAAATTTTTTAAGGGGACGAGGGACCTTAAAAAACAATTCTTTATTTTTTGAAATTTTGACTTTAAATATTATTCAGGGGTACATTATATGCATTATGACAAGCATTTATCAAAAAAAAAAATTTTTTTTAATTATTTTTGAGAAAAAAATGGAGTTTTACGCGTCGTCTTAGAAATCTTCGAAATGCCCCATGCGCATTCCAAATCAATGAAAATCCCCAATATTTTTTATAAAAGTTTGGTTTATATATATAAATAAAACTGTGCATCGAATTTTATATATTTGAATATAAAGGTTAAAAAAAAAAATTAAAAATTTCAAAATTTTTGATTTTTTTTTTTTTTTTTTTTTTTTTTACACTTTCATATTCAAATATATAAAATTCGATGCACAGAATTATTTATATATATAATCCAAACTTTTATAAAAAATATTGGGATTTTCATTGATATGGAATGCGCAGGGGGCATTTCGAAGATTTCTACGATGACGCGTAAAATGCCATTTTTTTCTCAAAAATAAATTTTTTTTTAATTTTTTTTGTGATAAATGCATGCCACAATGCCTATAATGTACTCTTGAGTAATATTTAAATTAAAATTTACAAAAAAAAAAAGAAAAAAAATTTGAAATTTTGAAATTTTTTCGAAAATTTTTTTTTTTTTTTTTTTTTTTTTTTTTTTACCTGTATATTCAAATATATAAAATTCGATGCACAGTTTTAATTATATATATAAACCAAACGTTTATAAAAAATATTGGTGATTTTTATTGATATGGAATGCGCAGGGGGCATTTCGAAGATTTCTACGACGACACGTAAAATGCCATTTTTTTCTCAAAAATAATTTTTTTTTAATTTTTTTTGTGATAAATGCATGTTGTAATGCATATAATGTACCCTTTAGTAATATTTAAAGTTAAATTTGCAAAAAAAAAATGAAAAATTCTGAAATTTTGAAATTTTTTCGAAAAATTTCAAAATTTTTCAAAAAAAAATTTTTTAAACCTTTATATTCAAATATATAAAATTCGATGCACAGATTTTTTCATATATATAAACCAAACTTTTATAAAAAAAATATTGGGGATTTTCATTGATATGGGGCATTTCGGAGATTTCAAAAACAACACGTAAAATTCCACTTTTTTCTCAAAAATGACTTAAAAAAAATTTTTTTTTGTAATAAATGCATGCCATAATGCATATAATGTACCTTTGAGTAATATTTAAGGTGAAATTTACAAAAAATAAAAAATTTATTTTTAAGGTACCTCATCCCCTTAAATACACATTCTTCCTGTTTCTTCCCTTCCCTTTTCGCTATTCAAGGTGGGTGAAAGAGTCAAACACTTCAAAACATTTTGTTGCATTTGTTATGTTTCATTTATCTTGGACATGAATAAGTGCGGTACCTACTGTTGGGCGATAACAAGATGTTTTTATCAATTTTCTCAATTCATTGGGCATCTCAATTTTTTTTATTGTGTCAAATGTTTCTCGATGACTCCAGTCAGCCAATTGCTATTTTTATACAATAGTCTATCCGATCTTATCAAGCATCATCTTCAGGTAAAGTGGAATAAGTCTTCATTAATAAGGGTTTTGGACACTGGGTTATTATACTATAACATGGATATATATATTTTTTTTTATCTAGCTTAGTGATGTATGTCCCTTGAGAACATGACTCTCAGATATTATTATAGGTCTTATAGGAGCTCCCTCAAAGTCTCAAATTGAGTTCCTGCATTTCTGCTGTTTGCTTGCCCTCACAGCACTCAAAGTTTTAAAACTGTTTAATTTATTAAAAAATCTGCTCTATTTGTCATTTTATTGTCACAATAAATAATCGATCATGAAGATTTCTCTTCCCACCCGAAATTGCATTTACCCTTTGCTGCCCCCAATGCTGTACATTTGTGAACCAGTATGGCTAAGATTTAGTAATTTATATAAAAAATATTCTTTTGAAACATTTATATTAATTTTTTTTTCTTTCAAAACAGCATTTCCAGTTAGTGGCCTGTGACACTTATTTCTGTAGCCTGCAGAGTTTTTTTTTTATAATTAATTTATTCTGTAAGTTTTTTCTTTGAAGAATGAAAAGTGTTTCATTAAATTAAAAGAAAAAATTCTTAATTCAATTACATTCATTTAATTATAAATTTAAATAACATACTTTTCTATTCGTACAAGCTCGATATTCAAAGAAAATTTTACCGTGCCAAGAATGATGTAACCCACCAATTAATTCATATGATCATTTGCAACCTGCAAACAAATATTAATTAGAACCCCCCCCCCCCCTGATGTATAGCTATATTTTTTATTATGTATTAGTATTATTGTATTTTTATTATGTATTTTTATATTTATTATGTAACCTAAAGATAGATAATATGAAAAATTTGTTTTGACCCATTAAATTTAATTGATACATCAAAAAGTTTGAGAACATGGAACAACCAATATCACTTTGATTGAGTAATGTAGACGTTATTGTTTTGGCAAATAAATAAGGTAAAAAGTAGGAAGATAAAGGAGAAAGTCTCCCCATCCCCTCCCTCCAATAATTCCTTTTGATAGTAAATGAGCTTTACTCATGTCAATCGCTTTGGCTCTGAGTGTTTTATAATTTTCTTTTCCTTTTAAAGATTGTTTCTTCTTTTTTTTTTTTTTTTTTTTAGGTTACCAGTGTTCGTAAAACAACTGTATTAGATGTAATGAGGCGTCTTTTACAACCAAAAAATATGATGGTTTCAACAGCTTATGACAGAAATTCAAATCATTGCTATATTAGTATTTTAAATATTATTCAAGGTGAAGTTGACCCTACACAGGTAATTATTATTTTTATGCTTAAAGTACTAATTGATTGTAGCCATTCATTGAATCATTTGAAATACATTGCATTTAGGTTCACAAAAGTTTGATGAGAATTCGGGAACGGAAACTGGCTCAATTCATACCATGGGGTCCTGCTTCTATTCAAGTTGCATTGTCAAGAAAATCACCTTACATTCCCACAGCCCATCGAGTTAGCGGTTTAATGTTAGCTAATCATACTAGCATTTCTTCAGTAAGTATGATGTGATGAAATGAGATGCTGATATTCTAATGTTTCTTAATTAAATGGCTTCATGTTCTTTTCATTTAATGTATGTGCGCTGGGTTAAATTTTGAAATATAAAATTATGAAATATTCTATGTGAATAATATTTTATATTTCTAACGTTCACCTTTAATTGCATATTAAGCTAGTAATTTTGAATATAATAATAGCTTAAGCGTCAAATATATTATATGAACTTTAAAAAGTTCACTGTTTTACTTAAAAGGTGACTAAAATAATAAAAGAGATGTTACAAGTTAAAAATATACATTTTATTTCAAACATCTTAGTATTTTAGAGCTTTTCAAAGCTCTTCATCAGAAACTATTTTAATAATTAATTTCTATTAATAAATAAAATGTATATTTTTAACTTGTAACATCTCTTTTATTATTTTTTAGTCACCTTTTAAGTAAAACAGTGAACTTTTTAAAGTTCATATTGTGTATTTTGTGATTGAATGAAGGTGAAATATTGTGTTTTGTTCATATGATATTATAATAATAGCTTTTTCTTTTTTTATAATAAATTTTTTAATATTTGTTATTTCAAGAATTTCTTTTCTTTTTTAAAGGAACTTTATTGTACCATAATTTCTGGCACATAATCTGCAGATAAAACAAGCATGTTTAAACTTAAATTTTATTTAATAATTTAAGCCAAATGCATATTGCATTTGAGTGTTACATTTTATTAAATAAAATTTCTGGGTCTAAACATGCTTAATTAATCTGCAGATTATACGCCAGAAATTAAAGTATTTTTTCTTTAATTTTTAATATTTAAACATTGAAATAATTTTACAGCAGACATTTGTTTACTTATCTATGTATGCTGGGAAATTAGATTGAATGCAATGCTGGGAAATCTTTAAATTAATCATTAACATAAAAAAATAAAATTAATCAAGAATGATATATGCTTTTTAAAGGCTCTCATTCAAAAACTAAATGAAGTATGTTATCCATTCTTCTAGTTTTTTATTATGCTCAAAATTTAAATTCATAATTGCTTGCACAATCTTGTTAAGTCTTAAAAATAAAGAGACTGAAAATTAATTACTTATCGTCTGTAAATATATAAGTGCAATGTTTTGTTAACATATTGCAAGACTCTCAAAGTTTCTTTTTTCCATGACTTTAATTATTTGAAATTAATTTTAAAAAATGTGTTGGCTCCAACAAAATTATGCTGCAAACTGATCTTGCATATGCTTCTTCAATATTTATATAAGTTAAACCAATTTTCGCTATATCAGAATTGAGTCTTCCTCATTATTAAAAAAGAAAAAAAAAATATCTAAATTATACTTTGCCACAAAATTTTGTTTCTTCTTTCTCCCCCACATATTACATAGTGTTTTTATATTTTCTCTACCTTTTTCTTTATTTTTGTTGGTTAAAACCAGGTTATTGTTACATCCAAAGTTGCTTTAATAAGTTTGACTGTATTATTTAAATTCTATTGTATTCATAATATATACTTGGTTTGAAATTTTTCTTGTAAATTAAAAAAAAAAAAAAAAAAAATGTGTTTTTTAAAAAAGAAGAAAAATAAGTGGCAAGAGCTGAAATAATTATGTACTTTTTATTTATTAATTCAATGTTACTGCTAGTTTTTATGGTTGTGAAGCAAGTGTTACTTAAATTTCTTAAATTAAAAGTAACACTTGTTTTACACTCATACACAGTGTTTATTAAGAAAGTTTCAATATTTATTTTGTTCAGCTTTTTGAAAGGACCTTAAGGCAGTATGACAAATTGCGTAAAAGAGAAGCTTTTCTTGAACAATTCCGAAAAGAAGCTATGTTTCAAGAAAACCTGGATGAATTAGATAGCTCACGAGAAACAGTGCAACAGCTTGTTGATGAATATATTGCAGCCACAAAGAAGGATTATCTGTCATGGGGCATGCAACAAGTAAGATTTAATTTTTCCATTTTTACCTCTGGAAATGATTACTATTGTCTAAGATTAGTGTGTGACTTGTGCAAAGTTGCACTTTACATAAATTTATTCGTGGACTAAGATGGTAACCAGAACCAAAAGCTAATATAATCTAGTTTTCCATTAAATGTGTTTTCTTCATCATTTATGTCTGATAGCTACACCCCCTTCTCCCAATAGTGTCATGAACACTTCTTATCATAACCAGAGTAGATTAATAAAATGTTTCTCTTGCGTTCTGACAGAACGATATCCATAGAGAGGCAAAATTTTGGAACATTTGCCTGTGATCTGCAGCCTAGATTGGACTTTTTAATTGGAGAATATACACATGGAATAAGCTCACCTTTTTGTCAAAACATCCCTTGCAAGACAATTTAACATATCAATAAAAAAAGTACTAGGGGGCTCTGTCCCCTGCTCACTAACATTTGCCAAACCCCGTGAATTGTGACACAATACACATTGGAATCACTATGCGTTCCCAACTCGCTTTGCTTGCTCGACACTTTTTGCAGCAACTCTAGCCATAATGCTATCATAAATGCTAACTTATGAAATTTTTAAAAAAAATTAAGGTAAAAAAACAGTAATTGAAAGCTTTGTTGAAATCACAATACAAAATGCATTTAGTTGATGCTATCAATAGGCATAAATCATGTTAACATTATGAAATTTACCAATTTTTGAAATGTAAAATAATTAACTGAAAAAAAAAGTTAGAGGTTACTTTGGAACACAATTAATTTAAAACTTATTGCGCATAATATTGTTCCGCACAGCTTAAATTTATTTTGAAAAACCCTTGGGAAAACACTACCTGATACAAAGATAGTTCAATATAAATCAACAAACACTATCTAAAGTTCGTTCAACTTGAAAAATACAATATCTCTGACACTTGTCAAATTAACAAAACGTAAGGAACACGTTTTCTGATGTGTCTAAAAGAAACTTTTGATCAAAAAATTGATTTTCTGAATACATCACGTAACCGTAAAAAGAACCAATTGCCATTGTTATACTTACATCTTCCAAAAGATTGCACTGTGTTTAAAAAGAGCTCCTGCTCTGAATTTTAATTTGCTGAATTAGATGTAAAGGCCAGTGAATACGACGTCATATTGACAAAATCGTACTAAAATATTTCAGTTTTATATAGACTCTAAAGCTCATGACGTCTTCGGCAGTTCCCCACAAACCGTTCTGGTTCCATTTCCTGCACTTTTTTCCTGGAGGTAACTCCTTCACACTATGGAAAACTTTCCCAGAAATTGGTTTGTTTGTTTGAAACAATTCTCCCGTGTCCATGATACTTTTGCAGTCCATACGAGAATGAATCCTTTCTTTCAAATATAACATCATTTTCACTATCAGAATCATTCATCCCTTCCAAGATTAAAGCGTCATTTAAGCAATTGCTTTAAAATTCCTGAGTTTAATTAAATATTCATTTTAATTAATTAGAAATTATCTAATTTTCAGAAATATTTTATTTTGTGTATACCAAGGATCTTTAAATAAATAGCAAGAATCCATTATATTTGTGTGTAGGAATAAGGATCAGGAATATGACCTCATCACTGACACAGTTATAGTAAAATATTTTAATTCATGGATGAAAATACATCTTTTGTTTTCTAAATTATGCCGTTATCTTTGGAAACATTTCATTTTCCATGTTGCTTACTATGAAAGATTATTCCCTGTCATTTTATTTACACAGATTGCTTAATATTACTTCTCTATAAATAATCTGTGTTCTGCTCTTACGCGATTAGTGCATAATTAAACGGAGTCGTTTTAACATGTTAACATTTTATGAAAACCATTGAAATTTTTCTTTTAAATATGACACGAGTTTAAGTGGTGAAATCGCGCTTCTGATTAGTGGAATGTAATAAGGAAATTGATTGTGTTACTGCAGTTGTTGCCGAATGGCAAGCTACAAATTCAGCCCTATTTTAGCGCCATGCAAGTGATATATATATATATATATATATATTAGGGATGGACATTATTTAACGTATTAGGATAAAAAACATTGTTACTATGTTAGAACCTAATATTCCATTAATATGTTACCGAAAAGACCCTGTTAATTAAATAACATATGGTTTTAAATGGCAGTGTCTTCATTCATTTGCCTTATTCAAGAATTCAATTTCGTGTCTCTAAAATAGAACAACATTCACTAAAAACGTCCTCAATCGTTTCTTTTGAGATGTGTGCTAGATATCTGCACGGGCCGTCCCGAGCCCGGCCGGGCCATACTTTTTTCTGAGGGCTCGGGCGTTATTTTTTTCCTGAAGGTTCGGGCCGGGCCGAGCCTAACTTATTTTTCCTGCACAGACCCGGGTACTGGTTTCATTCCTAATCTTCACAGCCCAAAATTTTCATTCTTAGTTTTGACACAGACTGTATGAAAATCATTGCCTTGACGTGGCCTGGTTCGTTCAAAAGTAAGCTGGGCACAAATTTTTTTTTTTTCGAAAAATGGATACATTTTTAAATCGCCATTATTCTACAATTAAACATTCAAATTCATTCTTTTTAAAGAATAGTCGATTTCTACACTTATTAAAATATAATTAAATTAAAATATAGTAAAACGTGTGAAAAACAACCTGTCTATGACGGAATCTTGTTTTAAACTGAAAAACGTGTTGATCCATGCAAAATTAATATATTACTACGTAAGAAAAGTATATATAATACATTTACGCTTGCTAAGAAGGAAACTTGTCTATAACGCATTTTTTTTTTTAGATTTTATTGTATAGCATTTTTCAGATTTTTAACACTTCAATACATGGAATATGGATTAACAATATTAATGATAACTGAAACATTTACATACAAGAAATAGAGATTCATTAAAAAAAATAAATACCGTACCCTGCGGCACTTCTATAAAAATAAAGATTATAAACATGAAAAGAAAAGTGAAGATAAATATTTTTGGCTTGAACTCCTCGTACGAGACAAACTTTTAACCAAATCCACATAAAAATCAATGTTTTGTAAAACTTTTAACTGTTATACCAGGCTGGGCCAATAAAATTTTTCCTACAGGCTCAGGCCGAACTTTTAACTTTTTTACCGGGCCGGGCCAATATATTTTTTTTTTTACGGGCCGGGCCGAATTTCTTTTTCTCTGAGTCGGGCCAGGCCCGGGCCTGGAAATGTTAACCCGTGCAGACCTCTAACGTGCGCATCTTCACTCTCTAGTTATAGGTGACTCTGTTAGATGTGTGGTGCTAAAAAATTATTTTACATTTCATCAATCCCCAATGCATGAATAGTAACAACTTGCACCACTAATTAAACGCTTTTCCGGCTTGGTGCCTGGTGCTAGGTCACCACCATCACTTTCTCCGATTCTGACTGTGCAAAGCAGAGCATAAACGAAACACTGAAACAAATAGTAGATCAGAAAAACATCTGAAAATTGGTAAGAAAAAAGCTCATGCTTGACTTGTTTTGTACGCATAAATCGTATATATAGTATATTAATATATATATATATCAGGCATGTGATTTTTCAGTGAATTAGCAGAATTCAGCAAATTTTTTTTCCTAATTCGCAGAATTCCGCGAATTGTAATTCTATTAATCTGGTATTTACATTATATCTGAAGTCTGCGAAAATGTATAAAATCAGTTACAAACACGTGATCACCAGACGTGATGGGGGGGCATCTTTGCCCATCAATTTTGATCCAAACAATCATAAATAATCGTCAATATGTAGCCAGTATTTTGAGCCAGCCAATCACAAGCCACCACATCTTTCAACTTTGGGAATATGCTTCATGCCTCCTTCCACGCCACGGGATAAGAAACGAAGGAAAAGGCGACACGTTTTGTCATTCGCTAGTTTCAGTATTTGCGAGCAAGAGCGATCGGTCGAAACAAACGATTGCTCGCTCACAATCGCAATTCCGTAAGTGAATAAGGGTTTTGATTTATGTTGTTATCTTGGAATGGCAACAAAACGCTACTCATGTTTATCTGTAAATGAAACAAAGTAGCGGATAGGGACAGCTCATGGAATAAGGAATAGTATCCTATATCTATGGGACAGCTTAATGCAACAATGTTAAAACTTCGAGCGTACTGGGTAGCAAAGCGATATGGGGAAAAAATGAAAAAATCCCTAGCCGACTTTGGCACGTTGTTTTGTTGATGTTGACTTTCATTTGTACTTGGTACTTATCCATGTGTTGTTTTTTTCCCTCATACTTTTTTTTATTAATGTTACTGTTGTTATTATAATTTAAGATGTTAACACTTGAAGATAACGCATTATAATTATTAATATTGTAATGTTAAAAAAAATATGAGATGCTCTCATTATGCATTTGCTATAAAATAGGAACTGAAATAATCCTAAAATTAAATTATGTTTACTTCAATGTAATAACTAAAGAAATTGAACTGTGCCCTGTTAATTCGATTTTTTTTTTTTTTTTTTAAATACTATATATAGCAAAGAAACATTTTAAATTAAGACCAAAGTGCAAACAAATAGTAATAGCTTTTAAATCTTTCTAAACTATTTTAAAAACAAATTGAAACCACATTGACATACTAATGTATAGTAATAATGATATATGCATAATTATCTTAGGAAAGAAGTATTAAATTATGTATATTTTAATTATAGAAGTATATGCTACTTAAATCATATTTATTGTTTTTTGAATCCTTGATTGAAAGCAAAGACAAAGATTTACCTTAAGATAAGAAATAATAATTTTATTTTATCCCTTGTAAACTAATTTGCTATAAGCCTTAAAGCGGTTAAAATGTCACATGCATATCCCTATCTATTTATTTATATGCAATGAGTTATATATGCAGTAACATTATTATGACATAAAAGTTGAACTGCTTTTAAATTTTAAAAGTAAAAGTTATAGATATTTGTTTACTTATTTAAATCATTCTTACAACAGTGTTAGAAAGATCATGTTCTAAAGATTTCGTTTTTAATATTATTTTCAAATATTTTGGATAGGTGGCGCCAGTATTAAATGCAAAATCTTATTTTTTCCCTTTGTTTGAAACCAGCTTTAAAGAATACCTTACAAGATTTCCCTTCTCCCTTCTTCTATTACGCAGGTCCTTCTTTAACATTGCTGCAATAAGCTGTCCCCATCCGCTACTATGAAACAACAGCGTACACGAAAATAATCGAAATTGATCGTTCTTTCTTGCCAAAAAATATATGTGTGCATTGTTTTAAGTCGTTTTTGTATTTTTTTTTTAACAGCATTTAGCTGGTGGCAGAAATTTTAGATATTTTATTTTTGATTTAATTCGAAAGTAAATGTATTAAGATTTGATTACACGTGCTGTGCTTTTATGAACTATGCTTGTTCTACAGAAATCGGGTGATCTTAGAGTCAGAGAAGTGGACAAAGATGTAAAAAATAAATTTAAATGGGAATGGCTTGATAAAAAAGTGATGCTGAATTTAAAAGAAGGTGAAAATTCAGTTTCAGTGTA
The DNA here is from genome assembly GCA_963932465.1 of Maratus speciosus. NCBI lineage: Eukaryota > Metazoa > Arthropoda > Arachnida > Araneae > Salticidae > Maratus > Maratus speciosus. The sequence continues at coordinate 532,771,332 of OZ010793.1, forward strand.
TTGAGATTCTAATGTATTGAGAAAGAATCCTGATTTTTGGTTATGGATGGTATTATATTAATTTAAGAATAATTAATATATATAATTATTATATAAATCATTTCGCCTATCCTTAAAATTTATCTTGTAAATATGACCAAGTATAGTATATGTATGTATGGATATATAGGGTAGATGTGCCAGTAATGGACACCCTTAAGGAATTTCTTTAAAAATTATTTTTTTATTAATAGTTATAATTATTATATTCCAGTTTTTTCAATATTATATTAATCTATCAACAATATTTAACCATTTTTATAGCCTCATTTCCCCATATGGATAGAAATTTAATTTTAAATAACAGAAATATATCAAAACACCCAAAAGCCCAGTAATGGACACCCTCTGGCCCAGTAGTGGACACCCTCTGTTCCAGTAATGGACACCCCAAAAAAAGTAATAAATATAATTGTTTTTATGACTGTATTTAGAACCAGAATTTAATGAATACTTACTAATGAAACAAAATAGTTATTTTTAAATAAATTTAACAATTAGGATACCAGTAATTAATAAAATATTTGTGATAATCATTTACTGTTTGCATGAATTATTGTAATTATCAGAAGATCGATGTTTTAATTGTTTTAGATGGATAGTTTAAAATACTACATATCAGACAATTACAGCTATCAAATTATTGAAACAGTGGTGGATTTTTAGTTTTGTGTCACTATTTTTAACAATCTTCCAGAGATTACTTGATATACCATTTATAATAATTAATATTACAAATATGAAAGAAATGATATTGTGAGTTGAATATTTTAAATACTAAATAAAATAATTTCAAAATAAAACTGTAGAACTGATGTTTGAGGCCACTGATCTGCAGATTTACTAGTTTCATGAATATTACCTATAACTTTCATTAATAGTATTACTTTTTTTTTTTTTTTTTTTTTTTTTTTAATAAGGAAACATTTAAGACAGAAAAAAGATTTTTAATAGCTTCTGTAACTTAATTGTTTTTATTTAAACGGAGAGGGGTTAAGCCCTATGAGCCCCTCTTTGACCGTGCTCTTAAACAGTATTTTCTGCTTCCTGGCTGGTTTGATTGGCAGATTATAAAATATGTGAGGTATATATATGTACTACATAAAAAAAAATAATAAATAAAATAAAATATCAAAATTTTATTAATCACATAAAATAACTTAAAAGCAGCTATTTATAGAAGTTTTGGTGTTATTACATTTTGGTAAGTATAATTTAAAAATTAAATTTGATTATTTAGGTTTGCAGTTAAGCGAAAGTATTTTATGCACCATAAACATTACTAAATTGCATTTTTAGCAATGTCTACATGGAGTGTCCATTACTGGAAAATGACTAATTAACCATCCCAGTAATGGACACCCACTCTTAAAACCTTAATAAGAAATGAAATTTTGTAATTAGCCATTAGTATATAAAATTCAAAGTTTTCTATTGCTACTCAAACAAAAACATTCAAATTTTGCAAGAAAATAAATAATATATAAATTAATTAAACGAAGCCAGCTCTTAACCTCTTCATTAAGATTTTCACAGAAAAACAGCAAAACTTTGAAACATTATTTTCTGCTTCCTGATTGGTTTGATTAAAAGTGTCAACAATAACATAGATTTATAAAACATACAAGGGAGAATTATAAAAAAAATAATTAAAGCTAAATATTTATTAGTTATTTTTTTATGAACCAAAAACATCAAGGGGTGTCCATTACTGGCACATCTACCCTATAACTGTTTAGGTTTCAAATTCAAAGTGAGAATATTAATGTTCAACCAACCAACCAACTATAAAAGGGAAAAAAATTTCAGCTAATTTCAAATTTTAGCAATCACATGTCTGATATATTAAATGTTTTCATTTAGCATTTCCTTAACAAAAAGCTAAGTTTGACTTTCTAAAACCCAGCACAGTTTTGTCTAACTTTTAACCTAACCAGTCTTTTTCCAACTAAGAATACACTTTCGTGCTTTTTTTTTTTTCTTGTTTTGCTTCTAATTTTCAATGAGTAAATTAAAAAAAATTATATGCCTATGAATTATGTTGCCAAATATATAGCTCAGTTACATATCAGAAATGAGGAATAGGAATTACAATGAATTTCTTTGAACATGGAGTTGCAAAAATTCAGGGATTTTTCTTTTCTTTTTTTAAGATAGCACAACACCCCTGTTCAATATTCCATACTAAAATTGAACAATATTACATAATTTAAAAGCATCAATTCCCCCCCCCCCCCAAAAAAAAAAAATCATTAAATTTATAAAAAGTACTGCACCTGCCTTAAAAAGAAAAAAGTTAAATTCACCTGTAGTTGTAGCCAGAGATTTCTTGTAAAAAACTTCCCCATTCAACAGTATTTCTAGATTCATGTGCCCAAGATCTTGCAAAAATAGAACTTTATTTCTTCAGAAAAAACAGAATATTATTAAAATTAAAACATGTTGTTATTTAATTGTATTTTTCAATTTGTGATTCATAAAATTATTAAAAATTAAGGACACTTTATCATATTAAAATTATTCTCTTTTTTTATTATATCATTACTAAACACATTACTAATACATTTTCTCACGAAATAGTGCCCTTTTTTGGAACTAGCATCCTGCCCATTTTTCTTTCTAAAATGAATACTACATTATTAATTATTTTTATAATTAAAGCTTGAAAATGTATAATATGTTCCTAATTAGAGTGTTAATTGTTTAATTATTATTAATTTGAAGTAGTGTTAACTGTTTAATATTAAATGCAGTTAATAATTTTAATAAATGTTAAATATCACTAGTATTTAATAAAGTTTTACATAATTATTACAATATTAATGTATATAACATTATTGTATGATATTGCCTAATGAAACTACTAATTTGCAATTTTTATAATTTCTGTAATTACTAATAATTGTAATTTTATTATTAAAGTGTAAAAACATAGATTATGTTAGCAATTAGTGTTTAATTGTTTTGTAAACCTACAATCTTACTGAATATCTTTTCTGTTAAATGTTTTATTTTATTAGTACTCATTAGAATAATGTAATTTTTTTCTCTTTTTCAGGCTGAAGCAGAAGTGTCTTAATAATATATATATATATTTTAAGTTGATGTAAAATTTGTAAATAGTTATTTATTTAAATTGTTTGTATCACTGTTTGACTATTTTTAAATAATTAGTAGCATTCTATATACTATATAACATAGTGGAATGTTAGTATGGTTAACATGGAAGTGTAGTAAAATTATATCTTTTCTATAATATTAGATATGGTATTTAAAGTCACTAAGTAACCTATTGAATGAAGTACTCTCTCTGTCTTTCTTTAATATGTCTGATATAATTATGCTGTATGTAAAAAGAATTATAAAACTTAATGTTCTCACATGTTCTTTACCATAGTACTTGTTAATAAATAATAGCATATTTTATAAATATGCACTTACGAATCATTCTTCTTCTATTATATGAAAATCTTCTGTTTCCTCTTCTATTTCCTGTAAAAGAGAATGTTTAGTGCCAAAAGTGTTATATAGGCATTATCATATGTGTATATTCTTCTTTATCATTAATGTCATTTCAAAATTCATTAAAAAAAATAGACAATAACATTTTGTGGCTTGGAATCACCAGATCTCTAATATTGACACAAGTATATCTAGCTTGTAATCCAGTTGATTTTATTTATGCAGTTAAGTAACTTGAAAGTGTTCATTTAAAAAGTGTTTAATACTTTTTAATTGTGCACTTTAGAATCATTCTTCCATTATTATTGTATGAAAAATCTTCTATTTCCGAGAAAGAGAATTTTTAGTGCCAAAGTGTTTTATAGGCATTATTATGTATGTATCTTTATCATTAGTATCATTTTTAAAATTAGAAAGTGACATATTGTTTTGTGACTTAGAATCATCAGTTCAATTGATGCAAGCATATCGGATTGTTTTTATTTGCGCAGTTAAATAATGTGAAAGTGTTCATTTAAAAGTAATTTAACATGTATGCATTAGCCTGGATAGGCAAAGAAGATAAACTTTGCATTCTTATATGTACCTTATTGTAATACTTGTTAAATGACAGCATATTTTTAAATATGCTCCACAACTAAGTAATAAAGTTTATATATATATCATGTTATATTGTTGTTGTAATTATTAGGAGGTGAATGACTTATAATGTCTAGATACTTTTTTAGTACTATAAATGTTTATAATGCAAGTAAGATTGTTACTACATCTGTGCTACAACTTTGTTTAAACGTATTTGGTGTAATATTCAAAAGGTTTAATAATCCTAGATTTTAAAAAGCCAATTGAGTTTAAGAAGTTAATTATATAGTTAGTTCATTCATCCGTGAATTTGTTAAATAAAAGTACAAAAAAAAAATAATAATAATAATAATAAAGGATGTGATAGAATTCACTGTTTAAGTCAAATCATGTTTATATAATTGGCAAAAAAGCTAAATATTTCCAGAACTTTTTTAACTAAATTTTCTAACTTTTGAAATTACTTAGAAAATGAATTGATGAAAATGCTGAGCATTTTTAAAATGAAATTATATTATGCAGCCATTTCTTTTCCATATTTTTCAATTGTAATTACTTGAATGGTGTATCATAATAAGGAGCTTTTTTGCTATGTTCTATCCTGAATTCAAAAATGCAAAATATTTTTGTCAGTAAGCAGTTTTTTCCCTTGACCTACTGGTGGTCATACATATAATATTGAATTCACTGATCTCCAGTTTTTCATGCAATGCACCCAAGTGTTAAATAAAAAAAATAGTCTGATACTGTATTTATCAAATGTCATCACTAGATAAATCAGAATTATCATCTGCTGACTGAGAGATACTGTCCTTGGACTCATTCTGAATCCATTTTGACAGGCTACAATAACTAATGATAGCTAACAATACAGAAAATACAAACAAAAACAGTAACACTTAAAATAGTAGGACTACAGTTGTGTCGTTTCTTAGCAATATTCAGAAATATAGAAAAATAATGCTAATTTGCTTTCAATGATCTAATTTTTCTTTGTCGCATGATATGCAACGCCAAAATATGACATGAGACGCCGACTAAAAAGAGATTTAAAATTTAATTATTTCCTTGGTTATGCACCAAGGACTATTTAAATTTTATGCAGAAACATTAGAATACATCTGATTTCATTTTTCACTAAGCATAAAGGGTTTAATTTTAACCCTTGTAGATAATGATAGCTTAGATGAGGAAGAAACTAGCTAACTCAACACATTTTAATAGAAACTCGCTTAAGTGGGCTGTAGTTTGCTTTCATTGATCAGTACTTTCTAATTAAAATTCATTTTTTATTTCTATAATCTATCTTAGCTTCCTATTTCATGCAAAATTGCCCTTTTTGTCAAAGGTACTTGATTAATGTCAAATTTTCAATTGGTATTTAATATGTTATATCTCTCTGATCTAGAAATAAATAGAAACCAGTTTATTAAATAGAATTGTTCAATTTGTTTATAATTACAATATCCAATACATTTATAATAGCACACATTTGCATGTTATACATACTTTGTGATTTAAAATCGTAATACATAAATGATCTTTGAAATCATATGGAACATTCCTAACTCAGCCTCTGCTTAAGTCAGTATTTTTTAAGACTTTCCAATATGGTTGAAAAGTATTTGACTTCAGTTTGCCTCTCCATCGGTGTGTCCATGCTCTAAATAAATATACAGTGAAACTCGTTTAAGATACGAATCAAGGGACCGATAGCATTTCGTATCTTAAGCGGGATCGTATCTTATCCGAATTTCATAGATTCTCGAGTAATAATGCATGTAAAGCCAGTGCACATCGTTATTAACGTATTTTAGCCATTTGTAACTCTCATTTTACTCATTTCTAACGATTTTTAGATATTCTAGGAAATTTGAGTTTTAGATTTTGAAATGAAGAATGGCTTTTTTTTTCTCCAAAACTTTATTGAATCACTGTTTGTACAATAACAAAATTTAAATGCCTTTATGCAATACTCTCTGCCAAATTAAAAAAAGACAATAAAACGAAATTTTTGTTAATCTTTAGAAAACAGAAACTAAAATACACTACATATTTAAAGAGGAAAAATAATAAATTTTCATAATTTATTTTTAGAAAGACAAACTAAATCTATGCCAGGAACAATAATTATTTTATACATTATCAAAGTACGTGAAGTAGGTTTAGCTTGTTGAAAAAAAGTCGTTTACCTTGGTTTGGTGCAACGTATGGCGAGATTTTATCACGAAGTTTTCTGCCTTGTTGATGTGGTAGAAAAAAATCTTCGACGGAGGGACCAGCATCCATCGAAGAGGCGTACCGTAAAGTAAGCTGAACGAGCTCATTACAGATGCGAATGATGGTATGGCTGGTACATCCGTTTCTTCATCTGCATCGACTTCTGCTTCTCCTGAAAGCCTAGCTTCATCCGAACTTTTCACGTTTGCGATTATATCTGCGATAGAACGAACTTTACTTGTTACAACCTGATCGTCAATTTTGACAAATGAGTCCCAATCTTTGCATTCTTCTTGATGCTGCCCCTCTTCTGCGATGTCAACGTTTTGCTACGTCAAAGACTTTACAGAAGCAGTTCTCAGTGGCGGTTGATGTTACGTCTTCCCAGGACGCACTCAGGAAATGCATGGGGTCCAAGAGGTTAATAGGCTTACAGGTTGGGCTGGACAGTTTCTTTACGCGATGATCTATTTGGTGCAGATGACGTACAACGACACGACTTTTGTATTTCATTTTGAGAGCATGAATTGTGCCTTAATCCAAGGATTGAGCAACGCTAGTCGCATTATGTGGTAAAACGGCTTGTTCAATGTTTTGTAAGCTGGGGATATCCTTGGATTGGGCGGTACTGTTGTCGGCGAGACACAATACTTTCCTGGACTCTTTTTTCCTTCGTTCATCGAAATTGCGGATCTACTTGACGAATATATCGCTTGTCATCCATGCTTCGACTTGACTTTCATAATCGCAGGGAAGATTTCTAGCATTTTTAAAATAGCGAGGATTCCGCGACTCGCCGATGACGAGTGGTTTTAATTTATCTGTCCCGCTCATATTTGATCCTACGAGAACAGTGATACGTACTTTGCTCGGTTTGCCTCCATTAAATCTCTCACCTTTAAACGCCATTTTTTTTTTATCAGGCATTAATTTTAAAAAATGGCCCATCTCGTCGACATTGTAAATATTGCATCTTGAGTAATTTTTCAACAGCGGCCGCGAGCACGTTATTTTTCCAACAACTGACATCATCTACCTTTACAGCTGTACACTCTCTGCTCATGTTCCTATTAAACAAAGCCGTATCTTTGTCTGAAGCAGTGTGGCCAACTAATGCTAGGCGTGAAATCCACTCCAAGACGTGTAGCGATTTCGCAGGCCAATGACCCGTTAGTTGGGATGTTCGTCGATCAGGTTTGGGTGAACACTCAAGTGAAATCTTCTCCAATTCTTCAAAATTTGCCACCTTAATTTTTTTTCTGCCAGAGTCTCTAGCTGATACACTGTTTTCCAGTTTCTGTCTATTTTTTAACAGAGCTCAAAGTGTTGACTCGTATATTCCCACAGATTTGGCAAAGACAGTCTTGCTTATCACATTCTCGGCGTAGTTATTTCCTTCAGAGATTTAATTTTTCAGTCAAAGAAAGTGCTTTTCTCTTTACTTTAAATATTACATAAGCACCATTTCGTATATTAAGCGGGGTTTTTGACATCGAGGGACAAATTTTCTTCGTATATTAAGCGGGATCGTATCTTATGCGTACATATATTAAGCGGGTAATTTTACACAGGTTTAATAGGCAGTTTTCAAGGGACCGAAAATATTTCGTATCTTAAGCGGGCGTATCTTAAACGAGTTTCACTGTACTTGGAATACCATAAGCTTATATGTTTTTAAGGTTTACCATAGGGCATTCCTCATTAAAAATTGAATGTGTAACATTTGTAGTTCTTTTACAGGGTCACAAAATAGAATTCCATTGCATTATAGTCTATAGAGAAAATCATTTACAGTTTATTTTAATAATGTTACACTATATCAAACATTCTCAAATTGTTGTTGGGGTGCAATACAACATTATTTCTGTAGAATATGGAGTTCATGGCATTTATCATTCATTTACAAAGACACACAAAAGAATTCCGCTACATTATGGCCTATGAGGTAAAATGATTTGCAATGTATTTTTTAAATGTTACACTATTTTGAACATAATAAAATTGATGTGTGTTGTTGGTGCACAACAAGATGCTTACTAAATATGGAGTGCATGCTATTTAGATATTCATTTACAAAAGCATAATTTGGTTACAGTGTTATCTATGATCACATTCATATACATGGCTACACAAAAAACTAAGTATATTACAGTCTACGGATATTAATTGTTGGAAGTGAGATTTTAATTCTGTTATGCATTTCCTATCTGAATTTTAGCTTAATGTGTGATGTTTAAAAAAATATAGAACATGTGCAGATCTGTACAAAATAAACTCTATTATTTTAAATTCAATCGAATTGATTTTTAAAGATATCCAATGAGCTGAATTTTTGAGTGATTAAATGTCCAGGCCGGGAGTTGAATCTAAGGTTTTTAACTTAAAATTGCCAACACTTTACCTATTGAGCCACATGGACAGACAATGTATTCCTGTTCCTAATAGTTCAAGTTATAATATACGGACGTAAATGTTGGAAATAAATTTATCAACTGTGTTTTTTTTTTTTTTAGTATAGCGGAATTAAATTATAGCAAACCATGTTGAGTGTATACAATTTATAGAAAATGTGCAACACTGCTCAAAATAATTCGAATATCTTATCAATTGTGGGTGCTAATTGTTAAAATTGGGTGTTATGCATTTTCTAAATTGTAATACATTTTGCAACTGATCAGCAAATGGACATGAAGCATAAAAGCCTTAAGAGGGCTGGTCACTCAGCTTCCGATTTCCCCAACTAATGTAAAGTCTATGGGCATTGGATGCATTCATCTATTTAAAATATCTCCTCAGGAAATTAATATTTTTAACTACTATTTTTTGTGTACACTTCCTAAAAGATGCCTCTTTTCTTCTTAGTTCTCAAAATATTTCTAAAGTATGGGCTTAATTTTATATGAAGTGTTAAAATCTTACTCACAGTTCGCCCGCTTTTAACACATAAAATATTAAATTCAGCATAGATTTTAGAAATATTTTGAAAACTAAGAAGAAAAGAGACATCCTTTAAGAAGAGTACACAGAAAAAAGAAGTTAAAAATATGAATTTCCCGAGAAGATATTTTAAATATACGAATGCATCAAAAGTCCATAAACTTAACATTACGGAGGAGAATTCCGAAGCTAGGTGACCAGCCCTCTTAAGTTCGATAAATGTTTTATGTCAAGAAGGAATACATAACAACAAAAAATACATGAAATGTTGCCATCATCGCAAAGAGTTGATTTCTGTATTAGAATTTTTCAATTTGCTGAAGGGTTAAGCAAGTAAAATTAAATTATGAATAAAAGTAAGATGTTGCAATACTTAACACACATTTTAGGGAGACCAAACTGGTTGCCAGAAGTGGGTGGTTATTAAATAATGAAGATTCGTCACAGTATTCTGGAAGTGTTGGATAGTGTTTCATATATGTATTACTCAATCTATCTATGACATATGTTTTTATTTACTTGCGTTTTATTTTTTATTCTACTGAGGTGTCAACTTAATGGAAGTTCTATTGTATCTACTGGAATTGTTTTAAACCTGTGTTCTCTTATTGTTATTAAGTTTTAGGATTTTGAGTTCTTTTCAGGAAAGAACGAAATTAAATAAAAATGCTCTGAAAATAAGTTAAACATTGTGCCCCCACCCAGCTTAGAAAGACAACTAGCATTCGTTATTCTAAAGTGAAATATTTATTTTCTTATTATCACCAAATGGAAATTTAAAATTTTAATCATACAATTATTAAAATAGTAAATTTTTTCATCATCTGATTCAAATAAATAACTCAATTTTAGGTTTTATTATTTATTTATTGTAAATATGTATAAAATATTTTTGTTGCATTTGTACATATGTACAATATATAGAAAATGTTACTTTTTATTATTATTACTATTATTTTATTCAAATTGTTGTTATGCTTATGTCAATTGCTTATTAGAACTTCAGTAGAACCTCGATTATCCGAAGTAATTGGGACCGACCCTCTTTCGGAAAATCGAAATTTTCGTATAATCGAGAGTGCTTCAATTTTAAGATTAATGAGAAATGTATGCAATATTTCTTATTATGGTAACAAGTGCTTACTAAAAATAAAGTAATAGCAAAATAGAAACAAGAATAAATTACCTGAATTTTAATTTTGTAATCAAGTACCTTTTACATATATCACAAGGGTTTGAAAAAATGTTTTGTTTGTCGCAGTTTCGATTGTCTTTGCTTTGAAGCACAGGGTTTTTAAATATTATTAGCCCACCAGTATCACAGTCTTTCTGATGCTCCAGCCATGCCAAACCTTTTGCAAAACATTCAAAAGCTTCAGAATTGCGAATTTGTTCGTTTTCTTTGTTCCATTCTACAGCTTACGGGAGCTCAGTTTAAATTCAATGGAACTCTAAGAAAGTGGATCGAAAATATTTATATGTACTCATAGGAATATGATAATAATAATAAAAAAGGCTTTCAAAATGGATTTTGCACACGAGAAATGTGATAGTAAAAAAAAAAGCTTTAACAATGGATTTTGGTTAACCGAGAGTTTCGGATAAAAGAGGTTCTACTGTATTTCAAAAATCTTGTAATACAAGAAATATGATTCTATATTATCATACCACATTATTCAGGTCTTAAATCTTTTTTCTACTCGCTTCAAATGAAGTTACAATAAAAATTTATTAACCTTTAAATCAATTACATGCTCCTTTTCTGATTAAATATCATTTTGTTGATAATATTTGAAAATAATTTAAAGATTTTATAAAGGGATGGAAATCCTGAAAGTCTGAAATGTATTGCAGTTAAAATGCAAGTATTCAGTGTCAGCCCTGATGCAACTTTTCTTTTTTTTCTTTTTATTAGATGTTTTCAAATATATTTCTAGCAAATAGAAATATTGTAATATGTTAATTAAAAGTACACTTGTACAGTTATTTTGTAATTGTTGGTGAGCTTAAATAAAACATATGAATAATTATTGTTTGTGTATTTTAAATGAAATTTTCATACTCTATTAATCACCCTTACCCTTTTTTTTTTTTTTTTTTTTTTTTTTTTACTGCAAAAAATTGTTACTTTTTTTGCAGTCACATCATTGCATTTAATCATTTGCATTTTGCATCACAAAATTTGAAAAACTGCCAATAAAAAATTATATATAAGAATATTTTCTTTGTTTTTAAGCTTCATTCCGAGTAAAAATGTGATAAAGCAAATCGTACTGACAAATTATACCACGCCTGAGTTTTTTCTGGATAATAATTAATTGTAACATATACGAATCCGAGATAACGCGGGATAATCAGAGAAAAGCGGTTAAGAGGACAAGGAACCAACAAAATTGCTCAAGTTCTTGAAAAATATTTTATGTCCCTAAAAAACTAATCTCCATGTAAGCTTTCATCTCCAAGTTGAATTCTTTCATTCGGGTGATTTTTTTACATTTTTATAATTAATAAAATGGCCCTCGTGATCAGCTGATCTTTGTTTGCAACTGCATTTCTTCATATTTTTTCCTCTGAATACTTTGAAATTTTCTATAGCTATTTCTCATTATATATGTCATAAAACTACATGGTTTTTTGAAAGAAAATATAATTGTAAAAGTTAAAGGTAGCTAATTGCAGCAATATGATGCGAAAATGCTGAAAATTTCATAAAAATTTCTTACCTTTGTATTTAAATATATAAAATCTGATGCACAGCTTTATTTGTATATATAAACCAAATTGGGTATTTTAAAAAGTTCTTCGTAACAATTAAAATATTCAGGAAAATTCCTTTTTTTTTAAAGTTCTTGTGTGATAAATATATGTAACATAATTGCATATAATATGCCCTTGAATAGTACTTAAAGTTAAATTTAAACAAAATAAGTTTGAAAGTCCCTTGTCCCTTTAAATAACTTAAAAAGTTAGTAATTCTTGTGGGTGAAAGGGGAAAATGATAGGGATTATTAGATTATTATTATATATTTTTTTTTATTGGCGACATTTACAAATTGAAATTGTCTTTTATTTGAATAGATAGTGAAAACAATATTGTGATTTAATTGTATTTTTCAAGAAAATGTGAAGAAATAAAAACTTCTTTACATATAATCAAACTTCAGGAATCAGTTTATTTTAGAAAGCAAAAAATCATCTGTTGACTGGAACATTGACATAAATTTCATTGATGTAAAAAAAATAATTCCATCGTCATTTTTCTCAGTTTTACTTTCAACCAGGGTTCGCAAAGCTGGGCCCAGTTCGAAAAAACCCAGTGAGTTTTTTCAGAATGGGTCCACTTGAAAAAGCCCACTGAAAAACCCATAATGTGGGTTTTTTTCAATTTTCAGAAATATTTAAACAACATATACATTTAATGAATTTAAGTCATTTCAGTTAATTTTGAAAAAAAAATATATATATATATAAAAGCCATTACATACACACCCGAAGTAAAATAAAAATGTATTTCAGCACATTGAAATGCTTTACTAACATGGAACCTAGTAGGCAACGTACATAGTACATAATTATAGGTTAAAGTATATCATAAGAATGTCTTTATATAAAAAATTCAAATTAACTATATTCATGGTAAGAAAAAATATGTATTTTTACTTTCTTCTATCTTTACAAGAAGAAAGTATTAGATTCGTGAAAAATTTCGTCTCCCAGTTTACGATGGATTTATACGTTTTAAAAAGGTCCTGAAGACGATTTGGTGGTTTTTAGAAAATGTCTGTCTGTATGTGAAAAAACTTTTGTTGGTGCTCTATCTCAAGAACTAATGCACAGAATTTCACAAAACTTTATTGAGTTAGACCTTGATGTAAACTGACATGACATGACATCGCGGTGCTTAAGGAGTGCCAACGCGGCGTGCAACCTCCAACTAAATGTGAATACGAATTAAGAATGAATTTCGAAACAATGCACAGCCTAAAAGTATAATTTGGAAGCTCTGGTGGAGTCCCGAGGGCCATTCCAGAGTTGGAAGCACGAGGTTAAATATAACTTCTGCAAAAAAAAAGAGCGCATAAGGCATCCAAGATTTTTTGGTTGCCCTATACTTCGATGTCACTTCACCAACTGGTGTCGGCAAAAAACGGAAAATGCAAAGACAGTAGTGTACCAACGAGCACAGAAAGCTATAGCATAAGATAGCCAAGCCTAACTAACTTTTCTAAGAACTTATAAAAAAAAAAAGGGGGGGGGGGCACATAGCTCACTAATTTTGATGTCAAGCCTAGTGTGCATTACAGGTCGCGGGTCTCCCGGCTTTCACACAAACCGTTTAGCCTTTAAAAAGGCTTTGTGTTACTAGACATCGAAAGGACACTGCTGATGCAAATTGCATTTTGGCATTGACAGTGATCGAAAATGGGGACAAGTTAAGATTAAAATTAAATGCTATAAACAAACAATCAACTTCAAAATTAACTAAAAAACTGGGGTATGAATTTTGTGACCGGGATGCCTAAGCACCGCCGGTCGACTGAACCAAAATGAAGGGGGGGGAATGTATAAGTGGCCGAGGTGCAGTGAGCCAACACCCCAAGGCCGGCGGGAAAAAGGTAGGCAGATCCTGACCTCTCCCTGGTGGAAGTACCGAAAATGCACGAAGACAAATTAAAATTTTGAGATAGCAGGTAACACCCATACATAATAAACAGCGAAGAAAAGGGAGTTCCAGAATACAAAAATGAAAAGATACTAACAATTAAATTAGGAAAGTTGAAATGCGCGGCTGTTATCAATAAACAGTGTGCTGCATGACATCACGGGGAAAGCCAATACTAGATGAAAGTTTCTTTCAATCTAGGGAAAAGATAGAATTTTCCCGGGGAATACTGCGTTTAAGTGACACCAGAAGGATTCCTTCTCGAAGTTTTCGAACTTGGGACGAAGTCGTCATCCCGAGTGAGAATAGCGAGGGGCCGTTTCCGGTTCCTCCCCACTCTTGCGTCATAATGATGGATGGCATCTGACGCAGGATTCCTCATGGCTGGGATTGACCTGTAAAACTTCAACGTAAGTTTTTTGATTTCTGCAAAGACAGGTTTAATTTTGAGGTCACGATGAATGACGTCATTTCGGACATAGCGGGTCACCTTGGTGAACCTACGCAGGAGTTTATTTTGAAAAAGTTGAATTCTATTAATTTAAAATTTTGAAGCACTACCATAGACCGCAGAACCATAAGTAAAAATTGGTCTAATCATAGATTTGTACAGTAACAATTTATATTTGATTGACAGGGTGCTGTTCCAAGCCAAGAGGGGGTTAAGGGAACCCACGGCGCGGTCAGCACGCCCCAGAATTTCTGTGATGTGCTGGCACCATGTTAATTTGGAATGTAGGTTAATGCCTAGGTATTTATACTCAGTCTTCCAGGGAATGTTTTCGTTATTCAATTTAAAGTTAAGATTAGCATCTGGGGTAAAATGTTGATTGGTGAAGAGTGGGGTGAAATGTTGATTGGTGTTTGGCGGCACTGTTCACTTTAATTTTCCATTTCCTTAACCAGACCGAAAGAATATCCAAATACTTTTGAAGTCTAGAGAGCACTGTTTGTGCATGTTTATGTTGTTTAAGCATGGCAGTATCGTCGGCAAATATTGCTAAGTCGATATCAGGCTCTTTAGGAATATCGTTGACGTAAATGTTGAAGAGGGTAGGACTGCTGAGGGAGCGTTGTGGCACAGAGCTGGCAATAGGTTGAGGGTTAGAGTAAGAACTTCCCACTCTAACGACGAAGGATCTAAGTTGAAAGTAGTCATTATAGATTTTAATTAATTGGCCCGGTACTCCAAGCGCAATAAGTTTAAAGATAAGGGCGATGTGCCAGACCTTGTCAAAGGCCTTTTGCACATCGAGAAAGATTGCTCCTGTCACGCCGCCAGATCTAATGCCATCGTGAAGAAGTTCAGAAACTCTTCACAACTGATGAGTTGTTGAATGACGTGCCCGAAAACCAAATTGCTCTGGTATAAGCACGTCATTAGAATTTAAGAACTCCTTAAGGTGGTTGACAAGAACATACTCATAAACTTTAGATAGACAAGATAATAGAGAAATAGCTCGAGAGCTGGCAGGATCATGTTTGTCGGCCGCCCCACTTTTGGGTAGGGGTACAACAATGGCCTTTTTCCAGCAATCAGGAAAAATTTTTAGATTCATGATGCAGTTAATTAGAATTACAATATAGAGAATGAAGTTATGAGGAAAGTTAATTAACATAGTAGAGATGCGGTCCTCACCCGGAGACTTATTCTTTTTTAAGCCTGAGATATACTCCCGAACATCAGAAGGTGTGGCGGGGGGTAGTGTGTTAGGTGTGTCTGCAGGGATATGTTTAAGAAAATTTTAGGTCCTTTAAAGGACCCTTCACAAAATTTTTTATCCCCAAACAGGACCCTTCACAAATTTTTTTATCCCCAAACAGGACCCTTCACAAAATATTTTATCCCCAAACAGGACCCTTCACAAAACATTTTATCCCAAAACAGGACCCTTCACAAAATTATTTGTCTCTTAAATAGACCTTTCACAGAATTTTTTCACCTTCAAATTGAACTTTTCACAAATTTAGTGATTTAAAAATAAAATCTGGCCTGTAAGTAAGCAATTTAACTCACCAAAAAGCATATTACTTAGCTTTTTATATATGAATGATAGAATATGAAGACATCGATAATTTAAAATTCACAAAATTATGATTAGAATTTTCACAAAAAAAAAAAAAACTTCACAATTTCACAAAAACAGGACCCTGTGAGATAAGTCTGGACAGACCCCTGGTCTGTGTTTAAAAAATTTTGAACTGTGGTCTCCAACACAGTGGCAACCCGTGGGTTGTCCATTCCAGAATTGGGTGTAAACTGACTTCTAAGACTTTCGGCGATAGCTTCAGCCTTTTGCGTGTTTGTATATGCCATGCCATTAGGGCAAGTAGGGCTAGTAATAGCCGGAATGTGTGTTCGTGTCCTACGAATGCGGGAAGCAGCCTTCCAAATTGTGTTGTCTTCTGTTGAAAGTGATTCAACAAAAGTGTTCCAGCGTTCACTTCTAAACTTGGAGATAGCAGCCTTGACTCTCCTGTGTAGTTGATTTAAATGGGTCCTAAAATATTGAGAACGGTAGACCTGCCACATCCTGCGAGCACGATTTCGTTCAGTAATCAATTGTCTGATCTCCAACGGTAGACGGAGAGTGTCAACAGTTGTGGTTCTCGGTTGAGAACACTGTTCGTACACATCTCTGAGAACGTCACCGAGTTGACTGATGGCTTCCTCCGCCTCTTCTTTCGTCTCTGGGGCAATGGACGGAGTTTCCCGCTGCTCGAGCAGAAGGGTGAAATCCTCCCACCTTGTGTGAAGAAGCCTACCTAAATCTAGGTTGTACGAGTCAACTCGATACTGAAGGATTACTGGCAAATGATCTGAATTTAAATCATTCAGCATTTGAATGCTGTAAGGATAAGGAAAATTGCGGGTGATTGCAAGATCGAGATAATTATTAGATAGTGGATAAGTGGGTGTGGGGAGCGCTATAATTTGCGCAAAATTTTGATCCACCCACCTCCTGAATTTGCAACCAAACCCATTCGTAGATCTACAGTGCCAAGAGGGATGAGTAGCATTAAAATCACCCGCAAGAATAAAATTTGGAAAATTGTTAGTTAGCCTGGAAAAGTCTTGCTCCAGCAGGTTCCTATCACATAATGGAGGTACATAAACAGCTGCTATAAGAAGATTTGGAATAGTTGGGAAGTCCAAAACAACAGTAGTAGCTTCGATGGAATTTAGAGGGGGAATATTGATGAGAGTCACATTAAATCCACTTTTAACATAAATAGCAGTGCCACCCCAACTGTGGCTATTGGTGCCCCTACGAGCCCTGTCTACATTGAATAACTCGTAGTTGGCAACCCTGGTGACATTTCCCTGGGAAAAATGGGTCTCGCTGACCAAAACGAAGTCTAAATTATTACTGTAAACCCAAGCTTGAAATTCAGTTTCCTGTCTTTTTAGCCCATTGGCATTAAATATACCAATGGAGAAAGAGTCCAAATTACTATTAGCTGGGAACATGATGGTGGAAAAGAAAAGAACAAAAAATGGGGAAGCGCACATCTTTTTGATGGTGACACCTAACCAATTTTGGAGTATAAGATAAAGATCCGGTCAATCTCCGTGGATGCCATGCGGAGTGCCGGAAGGGATTCAGAAAAGGCCTTGCAGACAATGTCTGCATTGTAGTTTGTTTCAAATTGCATAAGATTTTGGATAAATTCGGCAGCCGAAAAGACATCCTTTAATGGGGCCGAAGTTTTAGAATTTTGAGGGGTGGGGGTAAGGTGACCTTACGTTCGATTGCAGCTTCCCTAAATGATTGGGAAGTTTCAACTTTCCTGTTGGAGAAAGTCCTATTAGAATTAACAGTTACAACATTGCGTTTATTACTATTAACTTTACCATTTTTGCCTGTCTTGGGGGGGAGGGGGGGGGGGGGGGTAGTTCCGATAATTAGCGGGGTGATTAGATCTGCAGTGGCAACACCGACAGGGTTCGTCAAATCTTTTCATACATTCCTTCGTGATATGATTTTTGGAGCACTTAAGGCACACTGGAGGTAGGTTGCACGAGAAGGATGAATGAAAAAACCCCTGACAGTTGTGACACTGTGATGGACCCTTTCGCCCCTGATACTTCTCGAAACTAACCTCAGTTTGAAGCAATTCAGTTATCTCGAAGATGCTGTCAACACCTTCTTGTTGCGGTATTGAACAATAGAAAAGGGGCATTGGTCTTTTATTGCTCACGGGACCTCTATACATTTGGGTCACCGTGATGTCCGGGAAATCAATTTCCTGGACAGAGGTGTTGACTGGGAGTCCCCGAAGAACCACTCTGATGGGTTTTGCATCTTCGAGTACATATGAATGAAATTGGACTTTCATTTTAATTAAATTACTTTGAACAACTCTATAGTCTTCTACAGTATCAAATGATAAGCTAAGGTACTTTCCTTTAGCTTTAGAATGGGTCGAGGGTGCCATTCTTTTAAGATTATCCAAAAGAGAGGACCACCTTTCAGGTGGAATAATTTTGATTGGGAGATCCTGGTTTTTTTTCCCAACTAACAGTTTCAGTCACTTCCATATTGCTGGTATTAATCATCATTAGAATGATTTTTACTTTTTTTAGAAGAAACAATTTGAAAATTTGCTTCATCTGGGTGGACAGAATTTTCAGAGTCTGCTAAAGACTCCAACCTTCTCTTACAAGCAGAAGGAGTTTGGTTTTCAACTGCCGAGGCAGATGGCGCCACTTCCCCCTCTGAGTTCGAGTTGGTTAGTGACTCAGCGGACTGGACACTTTCCGAAATTGGGGTATCTTTCTTTTCAGAATTACTATCATTGGTGGCAGACTGGTAAACCAGCAAACAAATATTGGTATGGGTCTGAATAGTTGTTATATCAGTCCGTAAAAAACTCTGCTTTGTGTATATTGCCCAACAGGGGGCGCTGCTATGCTGCATTTATCTCAATTTTTGCAATAGCTTTATCTCAAGAACTAATGCACGGATTTCCATAAAACTTCAGATTCAGTTACAAGTTAAGTTGTAGCTTAAGTTTTGGTGCATATCGCCCAACAGGTAGTGCTGCTATGCTTCATTTTTCATGATTTCAGCAATAACTCTTATCTCAAGAACTAATGTACAGAATTGAATAAAAATTTATATTCAGTTAGACCTTGATATAAACTGGTATTGATTAGTTTTTGGTGTATATCGCCCAACAGTGGCACTGTTGTGCTGCATTTATCTCACTTTTTGCAATAGATTTATCTCGAACTAATGCATGGATTTTCATCAAACTTCAGATTCAGTTAGACGTTGACGTAAACTGTTACTGATCAGGTTTTGTTGTAAATTGCACAACAGGTATACATATATATCCTTGTTAAATTCATCCAATTCAACGAATCTATATTTTACAATCCTCATGATGGGCATAAATTGTCATTTAATTTTGGCACTGTGATAGCGAATTTTGAATTATTAACATGTATGAGATAGAAGAAAGTTTTGGGATTGGCACATCTGACTAGTTTACCCTTTTTTCTGCATACTTATCTATTTTAAATTTTAATATTCTATTCATTATTTGATTTTAAAGCAAATTAACAATTTTATATCTTCTATTATATTTAAAACTAATTTGTGAGAAACACTGACACTTAATTTAAATTCATATAGATTATACAATTTATAACTTGTAAAATAGCATTACAATTATATTGTACATAAGGAAACAATCTATTTTTTTTATGTATAGTGTATATAATATATAAATAATATAGTATACAATAATGTAATTACGCATATATTATACTTTTGAAAAAACCCGAAAATACCCATGTGCGTTGGGTTTTTAAAAAAAAAGGGTTTTTGCGAACCCTGCTTTCAACCAACATAGTTTGACAAAAACATTTCAGCTTCTTGCATTTAAGTAAAGAATTATTGCTCCTATTTACAAGAAATGAATTTAAATAAGAAAGACATTTTTTCAAGTAATTATTTCTTACAGATGGCAATTACCAGCATGAGATTCTTCTGCTTTTTTTATTATTATTTTCCGACTTTTTGCCATTTCTCGCAGGGGTGATTTATTCCAAAAATCGGTCATCAATCTGAAAACTGAGACATAAAAATGTCATGAATTTCGACAATCGTTCGCGGAAAGAATAGCCAGTTTCGCAAAGGATTGTGAAAAATACAAATTTCATCAAAGGATCGCGAAAAAAAATGCAAATTTCATCAAAGGGTCGTGAAAAAAACGAGAATTTCGTGAAGGGGCTGCGAGAAAAGAGCAACTTTCATCAAATGATCACAGAAAAAATGCGAATTTTGTCAACAGATCGCAGGGGAAAAAACGCAAATTCAGTCAAAAGATCATAGGAAAAATGCAGAAAATTTGCTGCAACATTGTTTTCACCAGATTTTTTTTTTTTTCAGCTTTGTGGCAGGTTAAACATTAGCTTGCCATGTTTATTAACTGATGTTTTGAGTAAAAGCATGTTAAAATTTTAATTGGATAACTAGTTAAGATTGCTGTGTAAAACATTGCATCAGAGTTATTAACTTAAAATAGAAACTTTCATTTCACAATTACTTAAACATGTCTGCCATCTAGTGAGGATTACACAATATAATTTATCTTTTTGGTCAAAAATGTGAATTGACCTACATATTTAATAGTCTAAATAAAAAGTAATTGCTAGCCATTAATGTTTCAGAATTTAAAACGTGTAGGTTAATGGAAAAGATATTTCTTTGGAATTTCAAGTCATTGTATATCAAATGTTTATAAGATAAATTGGTGGGTAGATTGCAAATTAAATTAATATTGGCACTACTTTAATTTCTATCTATAAGGATTTTAAGAATAATGAAGACGAGAGATTTTATGAATAAAGAAGGAAAAAAAAAATCCCTGCCGGCTCGGGCCTACAGGCGGAGGTAGATTTCGAAGTTAAGTACTAAATTCACCAACAAAACTTATATCAACATTAAATATAACCCAGTTCCTTCACTAAGAATGAGCTCTAGGGAGCTAAACATTTTGTGAAAATTCTTATATACACGAATACACACACGCATGTATATGGAATAGGTTTAAAAATGTCTAAAACAAATTCAGAGAACCTCAAAGTGTTAAAATATGTTAATATTTCCATAGTCGGGTTTTTATAATGTTTTAATACGTTTCTTCAAACTCACATGACGTTACATATTCACCTGCTGAGGTACATTATATATACAATATGACGTAATATATATATATTTTTTTAATTCGTCAAACTATTTATTTCATTTTGAGTTTTCATTCTGAAATCTTGCTCTAAACTTATGACGTAATATTCAATTTGTTTTCAATTAGTCAAACTATTTATTTAATTTATTTTTTCACGTGAAAAATCTTGCAAAAGAAAAGCAATTGTTGTGGTTTTATTGTTTTGTTTTTTTTAATTGTTGGCAACTGCTATAATGAAAAATATTTATTTTTTCATGTCATTGTTGTGTAAGAGCTGGTTTTGTCTGAATCTTGTTAAGACGGTATTCAAAATTTTGAACCCTCCCTATTTCCATTCCCTTGGGCCGATTTTGCTCATTTTCAATCCCCGCCGAGATATTAGCCATCTCAAAGTTGTTGGCGAGTTTGAAGACGATCCGTGCATTAGAGGTCTGCATGGGCCCGGGCTTGGCCCGAGGCCCGTACCCGGCCCGGCAGAATGAAGGAGAATTTTCAAACGGGCCGGACCGGGCCGATGAAAAAAATTAATCGGGCCTATCGGCCCGATATAAGAATTTGAGAGAAGCAGATAAAATACAAGGCCATTTTCAATGAATATGACTTTTTCGAGAAGTATAAATGTGCGTTACAAGCCGATGCGAATTTAACAACATCAATACAGATATGTAACATGTCCATCGTAGAGATCGGCATCGTACAGTTACATGATACCTGATCCCGGGTTTAATTTTTTCGGCAGACTTGTGCCGGGACGGAACTGGTCTTAATCGTTCTTAGGATATGTAAGACAGGCATTATGTTTTGTAAAAGTATTAATAGCGATAATGAACTTCTGCTAACAGTGTCTTTGGAAATGTACCTTAAGGTGGTTCTCATATTTATTGCTCAACAATGCGAAACTTTCAGACACATTTTCTGACTCATTTTTAACTATAAAGGCATAAAATTGACAGGCCTGAGTATGGAAGGCATTTGGAATCGAATAGCGTTTCCATTTTTGATAAATTACGTACAGAGATAACAGAGACTCTTGTCACGTGACTGTACGTTTTTCTCCTTTCCTGTGCTATCGCTTCTGGAAATTCGATTCAAAACGCTAACTTTGGCAGTATTTTCTGAAAGATAGATTACTTTTATCTAAGAGAAAAACGGCATTTACATGGTTTCTGAATAAGAATACGTGCCAATCTCATGCGTTTCCGAAAAGAAATGAATTCATAAATGTGTCAAAATGTAGCTCCTTTGGATTTGAGAAAAGCCTGAAAAATGACAGAAATATTTTCACAAATCTACTTTTTATTATAAGCTTCAAAAATTATCATGTTTTTTAACCCTTTATTCTAAACTACATTAATCTTTTAATGAACCCTTATTTAAATTTTGAAACGTCTGTAGAGACGTTGACTAAAACACTGTAAGTAATCGTTAATGTTTACTATTGTGTGTTTTCTATTTTGCGAACACATAGTAATTTAAAATATACTACAAAATGTTCCCTATAAATATGCATGTAGTATTCATTAAAAGAATTTTAATTGTATGTCGAGAAAAAACGGAATTTTTTGTAGAAATCGAGTCGGGCCGGGCCTGTTTTCACTGATTTTTGTACGGGCCGGGCCGAGAACGGTAAAAATGTAAACGGGCCGGGCCGGGCTCGGGCCGAACTTTCAATTTTTACACCGGGCCGGGCCGGGCTCGGGCCGAACTTTCAATTTTTACACCGGGCCGGGCCGGGCCAAAATAGCTTTTCTTTGGGCCGGGCCGGGCCCGGGCCTGGAAATTCCGGCCCGTGCAGACCTCTACCGTGCATAATTACGACTTTTATCGTGCGGACAAAATTTAGTACATACACTATATATACATATTTTGTGTATACTATATATACATACTTATATACATATATATATATATATATAAACTTTTTAGGTGGGGGTGGTTTTGGGTTCCTGGGGTCCTATAATGAAAAGTTATGAAGGAATTTTTCAAAAGTCGCACCATAGTAACGACTGCAATAGGTAGTATTTCTTACGAAATCTACCTAAAAGATGTAAAGCATTATATTTTATCATTTTTAACTTGATCATACTGATTGGCAAAGATATACAAATTGATATTTTTTCAACTGAGTGAAAAGGTGTCTAGGCTTAAATTGCCTATAGAGCTCCCAGAAATGACAACCGGCCGACACAATCCCTCAACAGAATTACATGCAATATATTCTGTTGAGCTGTTTTATGTAACAGACCAGATGCTATTACGGCGGCTTATGAAAATAATTTGAATTCTTATTTTCAACGAGCGCCCCCTGTCTCACAAAAAGCTAAACATTTTGTGGGCATGTAAGATTTATGTCTATCCACACCATGGGGTAGAGATCAAAGCGAGCAACTGACCAATGATATTTTTGGCGTGTTAGCGCTTTTAGGTTGGGTGTTTTGGAAATTCACAAAAAAGTGGGGGGAGGGGGAATGATCTGTCCACAGCTTACAAAAGAAATAAGAGAAGTCTAGGTTCCTTACCCTCAGGGAAGACGCGAGAGACTCAAAATCCGTGACCCTACCCACATATAATCCTAAAGACCCGCTTATTTACTGAAAACGTTAAATTTTGACCAAGAGAATAATAAAATTTCCATGCATGTATTTAAAAAAAAGGGGTGTAAAACATGAATCCAAGTAATAGGGAGACAAGATGTGTTTTTCTTTTTAGATTTTAATTAAGTTGATTCAGTATTAATTATACATTTAAATTATTAAAATTGCTGATAATTTTACAGTAAAAAGAACAGAAGATTATAGGAAAATAAAATATTTGTTGTAGCTGCATTTAAGGAATGGTTGAATATTTCTATGAAATATAACTTTTTTTCATTAGCTTTTATTAATTTAATTGATCAGTTATTTTATTATTGCATTTGATTATTTTTTACTTATTTAACATTTAACAGAAAGATTCTGTTATATAAATATTTTGTTTTAAAAGGCTTTACTGCATCCAGTAAATCATGAGTACTTCTATTAATAATATTTAATTAAACGTTCACCCACTCATTTATTTTTATTAATAGCAAATATTTATGTTTATCCATTTAAAAAACATATTATACATAGGTGTGTTATAGACGATTTCGGTATAGATGGGTTTCGTTTTACATTAAGTTTTTTTAGCCCCCCAGTATGGTATGCTATTTCTTTCCCCCAGCTAATTTTGTGTTTTCTCCAAAAAATAACGTTACCTTACAGAAGCTGGCCGTAAAACAAAGCAGTATGATTAAATGCTCTATAGTATTTTTTTTAACTTCTAAGCATCGCACATTTTAAATTTTTATACTGTCGTATTGGAAAAAAAAAAAAAAAAGTACTTTTAAATGCAATTTTTTTAAAGTTTTTGGAGCCATTTGCTTAATATTGGCAACGGAAGTACTCCATTTCTGTAGAAAGTAAAGGAAAAATAGTTGTAAAATATTAATTATATATTTTTGTTGCCGTTTTTTCATAACAACCGAAAGAAAATGTAATTAAAATACGTGCTATTTTGAAAAAATATAAATGAACGATTTCTGTTACAGAGTTTCTTTAATGACGGCATGTTTTTGCTGCATTTGTGTATTATTTCGCGATAGTGATGTCCTATGCATACTTTACAGTAGATGATTAAGAGTGAATCGTAAATGTGGAATTTTTAAGCGGAGGCGAATATACGATGTCATTTTACATAAAATAAAAGCGTGTGCTGTAAGTCTGAAAATTGAAATATGTTTTGTACTATTTATATATACATTTTTTTTTTCATCGGAGGCGATACTAAATTCTGAAAAAGCAGAATTCCTGTTTTCTAGTTTTAAATCTCAGCTTACCCCGCCCCCCCTCTCCTTATTCTGAATTGAATGAGTTACTTTTAATTAATTAGTCTTTTATTATTCATTTATTATTATTTGGTAATAATTTTCGGTTAAACTGTTCTCAAATTCACACTAGTTACTTTGTGATACTTGTCTAAATGATTTTTTATTTGTTAAACGTACAAAACCAGAAGGTGCTCTTGATTAGAAATTAACAAATTGACTAGTGCCTTTTCCTTTAAATGGAAAGGATTTTTCAAGATGTGCTGTAAAAATGGGATTTTTCAAAATGAATTTATCGAAAAAAAAAAACGTGATTCAATTTCATATAATTTCAACCGCCATGACTAGCCATTTTATGCTTTTATGTATTAAAATAACTCTATAAATGTCAGCAAGTTTTTCAATATGCTGAGCGGGGAACAATATGTCTATGAGAACTGCTTTGACGCTACTTTCCTTTATAGACAAGTTCCATTTTCGAAGGTTTTATTGTTTTCAGTAAATAAAGAGCATTTCTATTAAAAATACTAGCTTATTATTATTATTTTAATATAGGGCAGATGTGCCCGGTAATGGACTTAAGGAATTGCTTTAAAAACTATTTTTGAATTAATAGTTAATTATTATATTCTAGTTTTTTCAATATTATATAATTCTATCAACAATATTTATCATTCTCATAATCTCATTTCCAGTATATTAATCAAAATTTTATTGTAAATAACAGAAATATATCAAATACCCAAAATACCAGTAATGAACACCCTCTGTTCCAGTAATGGATACTATCTGTTCCAGTATTGGACACCCCACAAAAATTAATAGTTATAACTGTTTTTATGACTGTATTCAGAACCAGAATTTAATGAAAGCATATAAATGAAACAAAATAGTTATTTTCAAATAAATTGAATAATTAGAATATCTATAATTAACAAAATATTTGTAAGAAAGTCACTGTTTAAATTAATTATTGCGATTATCTCAAGATCAATATTTTAATTATCTTACATAGATGGTTTAAAATACTGTATTATTTAAAAAAAAAGTTGTTGCTAAAAGAATAATAAGACTTTGTAAAAAACTATACAACGTAGGGTTGGGTATATCTGTATATACTAGAAAAGCCTAAATAATATCAACTATTTCTATTCTGTATAACGCTTTTTTTAATCTCATCCTTATCTGTTTATGATGAACTTAATTCGGTACTGACAATAAAAGAAGTCCATATTTAAACTTCATTTGGCATTTCATAAAACATAAAACTAAATTCAGCACAGTAAGAATCTTTTCTTTTTACAGTGTAGCTAAAACAAAACCCTTTATTAAAAGTTTAAACTTGGCATTTTGTTAAGCGCGCTTCGAAAGGAGGTCGCAAATTTACAACGCCGTCTTGGTCTGCGCCGCGTTTTTCCAGATAGGTTTTTAATTAACTTTTAAAGACACTGCGGGAGTCGTATTGTGAGATGCACTCAATGCAAACTAGTCACGAACCCCATAGTATTTATGTGATTAATTCTAATTAAATTTGTCTGTTTTTCACAATTTGACGATTATTGCTTTTATACTGCTACTGGGCATTGCATTACACAAATATATCATTAAAGGTTGTTATCTAGGCTTTAAAAGCTGACGGTACATACAGTTCACCGCCCCTGTTATTATGCATGTCCCAATCGTCCGTTTCTTTAGAAGTTAATATCTCGGCTAATATCCGAAGATTTTTTTCGAAAATCATTATCAACAATGCTTTTATACTTGCGCTACGATAGGTACCTACAGCTCTCCTCAATACCTTTGCTGAATGCCCACAAATCGAAGTTTGCGTGTAATGGAAAAATGTACTTTTCTCAAAAACTATGTGACGTAAGGGTAATCGCTATAATTTTCCTGCAAGGTTTTAATTAACGTGTACTACCTCTAATTTTTTCATAATTTTAGTTTCAGTAGATTCGGAAATAGACCGGGGGGGGGGGGGGTGGCGGGACGACATATTTTTGCACTACATTTTTGACGACATCTCTGAAAATATATTACCTAAAATTAAAAGAAATGTATTTCTGAATTAAGCATTACAAAAACTTTCATACGATACCCCCACACAATATACAAAGAAAAGATTTTTTTTTCAAGTACCTGAATTAGCCCCTCTACATTTTTTCCTAAATATATTTGTGAATGTTTAATAATCAGAAAATATTTGGGTCAATAGTCTTTATTACTTCCCCCCAATTTGAACTTTCCCCGTCCCATAGTTTACAAGTAAAATGGCTGTGACAGACACAGGAGTGATCTTATAATGGTTCCGTTTTTATTTTTAAGTACGAAACCCTAAAAAATAGAAATATTAAAAAATATATATATATTCTATTTAGTTACACTAGTATTCACCCTTCTGCAAAATTCATTCCATCAAAATACCGCTTTTAGAAATAAAAACATACTACAGTTTAGTTACTGACATTTGATTGGTTCTCAGAAGTCATTGTGATTGGCTAGGAAGCTTTTATTACAATACACTTCAACATTCATGACTAATTGTGCTTGTATTTTAGACTAAAGTAAGTGTAACTTTTTTTTAATGCAGATATTTTAATTCTGCTTTTTTATTAAATTCTACATTAAAATTCCTTGAATTGGATATATAAACAATTGTATTTAAGTGAAAATTCATATATTCTATAAGCACACAAAGTTATAAAACATGAAAAAAAAAAAAAAAAAAAGTCCAAATTTTGGCCACCCCTGTATATATGATTCCTATTCGTTAGAAGTTCCATTAGAAGCTGCAAAATTATCTCACAACATCACTTAAAATTTCTAAACAATATTAATAATTACTATCTATTATCGTAATATATGTGCAAATATATTTTTAATTTTAAATGTTCATATTATTGTTTATATATAATTTTTAATTTGCATAAATACATTTATAATTTGTGTGTTCAACATGGTTTAAACAAAACATGGTCTTGATAAAGACAAAAAAAATTTCAGGTCTTGATAAAGAGAAAGAAAATTTCAGTCTTTAATTAGTTATTTAGGAATGATTGAAAATGTGTTATGACGTGTTGCTGTTTTTATTGTAGTGAAAAAGAAAATAGCTGCATAGTGTATTATCTTTTTGGGGTGTATATTAAATCACTAAGATTAGTTCTACAAAATTTATGAATTTTTTCCTAATATATTATAATGTGTAAGTCATTGCAAATAATAAGAGATAATCTAATACTATAATACGAGCAAAAATTGTGTGTGTATGTGTGCGTGTGAATTTTATCTTAACCACTTCACCGGCGACGGGTATAGGGAAACAGTGCTTTTACCCCCGAGTTAACTCGGGGCAGCCGTTGAAGTGGTTAAAAACGGCTCTAATGATTTTGACGAAATTTTGTATTTTACCATTTTCGGGCACAAGAAGACTATTTTGCTAGGTCGCGTGTTCGAGAAAATTCGATTAGTGGGTCATTTTGGGTCAGGATCAAGCTAATTATATCTAAAAAATGGCTCAATCGATTTTGACTAAATTTTATATCCAACTGGTTTTGGGCACGAGAAAACTATTGGGCTAGGCCACATGTTCGAGAAATTTCAATTAGTGGGTTATTTTTGGGTCACTTTGGGTCAAGCTAATTTCATCTAGAAAACGGTTCTAACTATTTTGAAGAAATTTTGTTTTCTATCGTTTTCGGGCACGAGAATACCATTGGGCTAGGTCACATGTTCAAGAAAATTCGATTAGTGGGTCATTTTGGGTCACAATGAGTCAGGTGTCAAGCAAATTGAATCTAAAAAAGCCTCAAAACATTTTGACAAAATTTTGTAATATACCGCTTCTGGGCATGAGATGACCATAGGGCTAAATCACATGTCGATAAAAATCGATTAGTGGGTCACTGTGGGTCCAGCTAATTGTATCTAAAATACAGCTCAAAACATTTTGACAAAATTTTGCATTATATTTTTTCTGGGCATGAGAAGACCATTGGGCTAAGTTGCATGTTCGAGAAAATTCGATTAGTGAGTCATATTGGGGGTCACTGTGAATCAAGCTAATTGTAGCTAAGAAAACGGCTCAAAACATTTTGACAAAATTTTGTATTACATCGTTTCTGAGCATGAGAAGACCATTGGGCTAAGTTACATGTTCGAGAAAATTCGATTAGTGGGTCAAGCTAATTGTATCTAAAAAACGGTTCTAACGATTTTTACAAAAAAAATTATTACATTGTTTCCCAGCTCAAGAAGACCATTGGGATAGGTCACATGTTCGGTAAATTTAGATTAGTGGGTCCCTTTTGGGTTACCATGATTCAAGCTAATTTTATCTATGAAAGGAATTTAACGATTTTGACTAAATTTTGTATTCTATCGCTTTGGGGTTCGAAAAGAGCATTGGTTAGGTCGAAAGTTCGAAAAAATTCGGTTAGTAGATCATTTTGTGTCACTATGTCTCAGGGTCATGACAATTCTGACAATATCTAAACAGCAAGAATAAAATATCGGATTGAACACTGGACTAATTTTGACCGAGCTTAGCTCGAACATCCTTGTTAGCTAATATAAAACAAGACAAAACACAACTATCTGCTATTTAACTTAATAATAAATATTAGCAAAATATTACCAAATTTTAAAAACTTAACAGTAATGAAAATATTTAGTAAAACGTTTACCAAACGGATGTAATATTAGCATTTTAAATAAGTTACTTAGGTCTAATATCTAATTACACTAAAATTTGGAGAGCGTAAAAAAATTAAACAAAATCCTTTCTTATAATAATTATCTTTACTCATACAATAAATGAACAGGCTGCATCAATTAGGCTCTGAGTTATAGTTGTTTGAACGTGTCGGGCCTTAATATTTATTTTATGCTAAAATTTTGGAGGCTTAACGACAAAGTCCCCTTATATAATTATGTATTGTTGTATAAAATTTAAGCATGTTTTTTGAATTAGAGATCAAAACTATATCAGTTTTAATGTGCCGGGCTCTTATACTTAATTTGTACAAAAATTTAGGGGCGAGGCCTTCGATGAAAAATACTTTTAAATTATTATGTTTACCCATACAAAAATGAGCGAGGCTATATCACTTTGAGCCCATATTGTAACCGTTTGAATGTGCCGGACCTTATATTTAATTTATGCTAAAAAATGTTTGGAGCTTCGATAAACCGACAAAGTTCCCTTTTATAATTATGTACATGCAGATAAAATTTGGGTTATTTGTGTTAAATAGATCCTATGTTCTAGCCATTTTAATGTGTCGGGTCCTTATATTACAATTACACTAAAATTCTATGGGGCTTCTATAAAAAAAACTTATCCATCCCCTATAACATTTATATATACCCGTATAAAACTTTAGCGGGTTATGTTAATTACGGCTTGCATTAAAGCCGTTTTAATGTGTAGCAGCTTATATTTAGTTTACACTAAAATTGTGATGACGAAAAACCGACTGTGCACGTCCTCATAATGATTATGTTTACTTATAGAAAATTTAACGGGGCTAAAGCAATTACGACGCTGGTTATAGCCATTTTAATGTGTCAGGCCATCTGAGCTATACTAAAATTTGGAAGAAGGAGAACTTTTTAGGAAAAGACAAAAAAACTTCCGTTCTGTCTATATTCCTTTACTATTCAAAATCATTATTCCAAGACAAACCCAATGCTTTTACAAGAACTAGGGAATAAGAACTTTTGCGTCTCCCCCTTGTATGGCAACCCTTGACTCCTATCGTGACCCTTTTATATACATAGAGCTCAAGTAATCAATTAAGTGAGGTTGACAGCGTGACAGGTCTGTAGAGGATTTTAGGTATAGCTAATTTTTAATTCAGAATTACAGTGTTTTGATTAGAATAAATTTTAAAAGTTGCCTAATTACGTAAAAGAAAACGAATCAAATTTTGTTTGCATAAGCTCCAAATTTTTATATCTTTCTTCAATCTATAGTTATAAACGAATAAAGACTACACATTGTACTTTTTGGGATTTTTCGAAACTTTAACACGAATTTAAAAATACTCGAAACTGTTTTAAAAATATTTTAAGCTTATAGGGTTGCGAAGAGCTTTCGGACTTATATGCTGAAAATAAAGGAATTTTGAAATTTGAATGAACAAGAAGGATAAGTATTTTCTCCATAGGATAACATGAGAATCGGCAATGTTTCTTTCCCACGAGATAAGGCCCCTTAACAAAAGATTGCCTGGGTGAATTTTGTCAGATGGGGTTTGACTATCGACCTTGACACTTTTTCACTTTGTTTGAAAAGTGCTAATTTGTGTAATATAACATGTGCAAAACAGATTAGTGAATCAAACTTTATAATTTTATGCAAATAATGATAAAACTTATATAATAATGCATCTCGAACATTTGAAAATAGAAAACATAATGAATATGAATTTTCAGTTTAAATGTATAGAATTTATTTCACAATGAAGCTTACAACATTATGATAGTTGTCTTTTTTACAAATATGTACATAAGATAAAACAGTATAAGTAGGTTAAATTATATAACAGAAGAATTATCTAGTAGCTTTATGGGCAAGATAATAAAAGACAACAAATAAGCCTACAGTAATGAGACACACATAGCACATTAATTTTCTATCACTTCGACCCGTAAACATCATCTTATTCATTCGATTTAAACCTCCAGACAGAAATCCTTGACTGCTATCAAATTCATTATCCTGTTTAAAAAATAAATAAAAAATTATATTTCCTGAAACATTATATTTTAGTAAGAAGGGGGGAAAACGAAAACTTACCACATCATCTAGCAATCTGTTATGTTCTTTGGCCTCTACTTCAATGTCATAAGCTACCTAAAAATATCTTAAATATTATTTCAAAAACTTTTAAAATATTAAAAATATTCATATTTACTAATTTATTAAATTTGCTTTCTGTACAATTTCACAAATAAGATAATCATACAAAGTTTTTGAGTTATTCCTTGGGGGTTCTGATATTTCCCCTTGATAAATAATATGAAGAAGACACATTTATAGATTCATTTTAAAATTTAAGAGGATGACACTTCCAGACATGATTATTGAAGTAATTTGTAATTGAACAGCTTTTTTTCATTTTTCTATAAATGAAAGACATGTTGAGATATTTTGTCTCGTGAAAGCAATTTTGATAGCATTTTCTGAAAGATCGAAAAACTGAAGAACTGGTTAATTATACAGTTTCTGATTTAAGAGCACTTGCCAATTGCATGTCTTTGTTAATAAAAATGAATTCAAAAAGTACCCAGTTTGGATTTGAGAACAGCCTTTAAAAATAGTGTTATGGCTAATTAAAACTGCTTTCTACAAAGTTCGTTTACAGGGACATACAAAAGAATTCCATTATATTATGGTTTATGCAGAGAAAATTGATATGCATTATTGAGATGTAGTACAACAAATTTTGTGTTACATATGTAGTGCATAACATTTATCATTCATTCACAGTGACACACAAAAGAATTATGTTACATTATGGCCAAGGGGGAAAAAATTATTTGCAGTACATTTTAAAGATATTATACTATTTCAGACATAATGAAATTGGGGCATTGATAAGGACTACAAGATATGTACTGTAGAATATAAGAGTGCATAGTATTTCTTTGTTCATCTACAAGGACACCAAAAAGAATTTGTCTATAATTTGAGTGGTATTCGAAGCAGTCTGAGCGATAATCGCTGGAAGTGCCTTTTTCTGATGTGATTAAAGCATTTTTAAACTTAAGGGGCTATTTCACTCATGCAAAAACACATTTTCACGAATATTAATCCTATGGGAGAATTTTTTGTAAATATCTCATTTGCATTTCATATTTTTAAGTGGTTTTTTTTTTTGCATTGTATAGCTGAGTTTGATCTCTACAAAGGCTGTTTTTTACTTTTTTGATTCTGCTTACAGATTTTTTTTATGAGGATACTTTCACTTTCAAAACGGGTTCTGAAAATGAAAGTATCCTAATTAAAAAACTATAAATAAAATCAAAAAAGAAAAAAAAATGGCTTTTGTTGAGATCGATCTCAGCTATTCAATGCAAAGGAGATTTTTAAAAAAAATTCTCCCATAGAATTAACATTAGCAAGCATGTGTTTTTGTGTGAGTGAAGTAGCATCTTAACAAAATCTTAGTACATTACACGGTGTGTATAAATTCTATAGCTTTGGGTGTGAATTGTTAAGAGGTATTTTTTAATTGTTTTATGCATTTTCCAGCTTAACTATATTCAGTATACAAAGATATTATTCACATACAAGGCTACCCCTAAAATTGGATATATTATCATCTATGGATGGTAATTGCTGGAAGTACATTTTTAGTTATGTATGCATTTCTTAGCCGGATGAAATTTTAGCTTAATATGTGAAAATCTGTGGATCAAATCTTGTGCATTGCTGCAAAAAAAATTTCAACTGATCTTTTATGGGCAGTAATTGCTTTAAGCAAGGCTTAATTTCTAATAAAAAAAAGTACCGGAGCCCTAAAATTCTACTGTACCTGTACAGCAAACGAACCGTCCCCCACCCCCCCCCTGTCACTCCAATCTGCATATTTATATTTCGTATATTATTTGCAAATTTTAAAGCATTTTTTTTTTCTTTAGCAAAATAAAAATTTTAAATATATCAATCAGCATATACTTAGCTGACAACTATTCCACTTTTCAGTTATCACTCCTTCTGAATAGTAATATTTGCCTAATTTTAAAGTTAATTAATTGCAGAATTCTGAGAATAAATATGGTAAGGATTATGATTACGAAATAGTGTTAACACAAAAAAGAATAGTTCGCAACTATGCATTTTTAAGAAAAAATTAATGAAATTTACAGAAATTAATATTTATATGCTGAAGAATGGAACAATGTTTTACAATTTCCTATAAAAGGTGCATATCTTAAACTATAATCGATTCCTTCCGCATAACAATCTTTTGTGGTGAGTCTCTGAAAATCAGATTAAACAAAAAATTTTACACCGTTATCGAAAAGAATCGATGCTTTTATAGAAAATGGGGAAACACTGCTCGATTGCTTTCTATCAGAATAACAATACATGGCAATTATATCTATTTACAAATGAAAGTGACTTCAAAAAATGTGCAGAGCAGAGCCTTAGAATGGGTACCCTTCATGATATAAAATAAATAGAAAAATCACGTTAGTGATTTTTATACTCGTACGCAATAGAAGACAAAAAACCTCAAGCTGATGCTCGTTGGCTAACACAGAAAATATTCTTTTCAGGTTAGATATCTAAATAATAATTAAAAAAAAAAACAGCCAATAAAAAATATCCTACTGTCACAAAAGAAAATTGAACGGAAAGCAAATTCATTGCTTAGTGTCTTGAGTGGCGTTATATCAACACATCGTTGTCGACATAAATTTGAAATAGAAAAACACGATTTCTGTTTCTCCTTCATTTTGATCAAAATAGCATTAAAATGATTTGAAATAGAATATAATACGTAATTTCAAAGGAGGTAAAGTTTTTTTCTATACATGAATAAATAAAATTTTAATTGTAATACAGATATAGCTCGAGTCGGTCCAAGCCCAAAGATATAGTTTTATAACCATTTGCTACGTGTGCAACACATTATGTCACATATAAGTGTTTTGGTAAAAAAAGAATGCAAAAGCTTAGGAAAAAGTAATTTAGATCTTCGGTTTTTCAGAAGCGCTATTGCACTGTGCTCCAGAACCCTGTATTTCTGAGCTCTGGTGAATTTCAACCAATTTTTAAATATTTACTAAAATCAGAGAAGTACCGAAGCCGGGCTCCGGTGCAAATTAAGCCCTGGCTTTAAGTAAATTTTCAAAAAGTGTTATGTGTTTCTTACATGAAGTTTTACTTAAGCATGTGGTATGTCTACAAATCTAGAGTTCATTTATAGGATTGCTCAAAAAAATTCAAATATCTATGGACATTAAATGTAGAAATTGGGTGTTCAGTTATGGTATGCCTTTTCTAAACTTCTTTTACCTTATTAAATGGTAAAGTTTCATTACAGTGCTATTCTGGAAGTGTTGGATGTATTTCATAATCTATACCATCTTTCTTTTTTTTTTTTTTTTAATTGAAATAAAGAAATCAACAATATGCACTCATACATTACAAAAATAATCCTGGTACAAAAATTTTCAACATGTTTACTTCTACCACAGTTTCAAATATGAATGTAATTGAAACGTATCCTAATAGAAAGGAGGAAGAAATGGAAAATTAGCATCTAGCTAAAATGCAAAATAACCTATAGCACACTCGCATTGCATTTTGCTGTTTTTTCTCAAGCAATTCTGCTCATTTTGTAAAGCTCCCTCACCTCATAGGATCTTATAAGCATCTAAAATACATCACATATTTGATTATTACTATTTTTTTATTATTAGTGATCAAATTTGCTATCTCTGATTTTAAAAGGACTTCCAACCATATAAAATAGAAATTACCGAAATTATGAGTTATAGCAAACAAAGAACAATATTCTTATATATGTATATATATACAGTCGAACATGGTTAATACGAGAATCAAGAGAATTAAAAAAGTCCTTGTATCACCAGTTGCTCATAATAATACCTGTGAAAAAAGTAATAAAAATCTTAACTTAATATCATAAAGTTAACATAAAATATTTATTCTTACCTCCATGAATGACCTTTTCTTTTAGACAAAATTACAATACTGAAGTCAAAGCCTCTAAAGAATTAGTAATTCTAAAGGACATGAACAACGTACAGTAATGCAACTGATCACTTCCCTTTTTCACAGAAAAACTTGCCTAAAGCATTGCAATTTTCGAGCTATTTATTTCCCATAGTCTGTTTATTTCAACAGTGCAATAACAGAAATAAAAACTTTTGTTAATATAGTCCAGATTTAAAGAAAGAAACAAATACAGGTTTTCTTCTATGCTTCCTCCTTTCCATTACTCAGTTGCAAATCTTACAAAAAGGTGGTACAGTCGGACCCGCTTAATTGCATACAGTTGGTTCCACTGAATTGTATGCGTTTAGGTGAGGACAGCAATAAATGTTATCAGTATACGTTATCATTTGATTATATACCACAGATATGATAAATATTAATGGACATTATTTACCTAATAATTTAAAAATTATTCTATTAATAATTTTAATAAATGATTTATTATTACTCTATATATAACAATATATGGAATAAGGTGTAATGTATTATTACACTATTTACGTTTCACGGTTTAATTTTTCATTATCATTTATGTGAAAATTTAAATGAAAAAAAAAAATTTTGTTTTAAATCTTACCTTTGAAAATAAATAAATTCTGCAGAAATTCATTTTATTTTTCAATTATTTGTCAATTTATCACTTTTTCTGTTGTTGTTGCCTACACAACTATTGTTGTCCTTTAGTGAAATTTGTTTTTTCCTATCTCGGGCACTGCATTTCTCCACTTCCAGCGCTAAATATTGTTCCTTTATTCTCTTGACTGTCCCGATTGTATTTTCCCCCCGATTCCAGGATTTTCCAAAAAGTACCCCCAGCATCTTGAGTCACTGTATGTACGACAAGCTTTAAAAGAAAAACATAATTGTCAAAATTCAACGCTCCTATGTGTTTCCTAGAATTAAGATTGTAAAGTCTTCTTTCACGAGACGGTTTCAGTTCTTCAATCGTAAATATAACAAACCATTGTTACAACAACAACAAAAAAATGTTCTTCCTTTCTTCCTATTCATCACTATAACAGGAATTCATAAAATGCAGATTACTAGATTGGATATATTTATGCAATTAACCGGGGATTGTTATGCGATAAAACGAGTACATTTAACATTAACCTTATGGGGAGCGTTTTTGTTCCACGGCATTCTATGCATATAAGCGGGGTATGCAATTATCCATTACCTGATTAAGTGGGGCCGACTGTATTTGACACGGCCTTCACTTTCCCTCCTTTCTTTCATTCTATCAAGACATAAGAACATTCTTTTGTATTTTCTTGAGTGGGGAGAAGGTTGAAACTTTGTTAAAACTGATAAATTTCTGCACTTACAAGGAGAGGGCCAACCTTGGTAATCATAGATTTTGATTATTTTATTGTAGAGACCCCTTAGTCTCAGGTTCAACAGATTTTATACCATTCTTCCTTAATTCTTGAGAAACAGGAAGGGTCTAATATTATAACACAACCGAAATACTTACTTTGTAATGATAGCACTGTGTTGGTCATAGCTCATTTGGTAAGGCATTTGCTCATTGTTCTGCAGGCTCGGGTTCGATACCGGAAAGTGCTACATTTGTTTTTCTCATTTTTTGTTTTATAACTATGCTTGTAATTACAATTTAATAATCTCAAAAAAAATTTTATATAGTATATCAATCATAATTTTAACCTATTTATTTTTTTACTTGTAACTAAATAATTGTACAAAATATCATAAAACTATTAATTTTTTTAAAATAACTTTTAAAATGTATTTCATATATTCTTTATCGATGCAATGATATTGACCAATTGTGTCAATTCGTGATTTTAAAGAAACATCATTACGTATTTTCAGATATCATTTATGCCTTAACAAGGGAAGTCAATACAATGATAATATTACTCTGTTTTTAAAGTAACAAGCATAATTATATTAAAAATTAGCATTAGAATTAAATTACAACCAATTTTTTGCATATTGAAGATTTTTTAATTTGTAATATGTATGCTTGCGCTTTGAATTATTTTGCTTTCCCCTTTATCTTCTTTCTGCTTTTATTTTATTTTAATATGTTATATTTTATCATAACTAGATGATACCAGAACAGATTTTGTAAGGATTTTGGAATTTTTATTATTCAATAACAGGTCATTTTTTTTTTTTTTTTGTAAATCTATTTAAATGATGAGAAATAATGGTTTAAAAATAAAAAATGCTAAATTAAAATTTAAATATGTTAACATCATAATTAATGTATGATATTAAAATTTTTAATTGAGATTATTTAATTTTAGTTACAAGTATATTTATAAAACAAAAAATACGAAAACCGAATTTGGCGCGTCTCAGTATCGATACTGAACCTGTGGAACCACAAGCAAACGCTGTCCCAACCGAGCTACGATCAAAGTTATTTTCTCGTTTCAAAGTAAGTATTTGAGTTGTATTATAATATTAGACCCCCCTGTTTCTCAAGAACTAAGGAGCATTGTATAAAATCCGTTGAACCTGAGACTAAGGGGTCTCTACCTTACAACATGTATTAAAAGAATCAAAATCTGTGATTACCAAGGTTGGACCTCTCCTTGTAAGATAAACAATTGTAATGTAGAAATATTATGACTTAGAGAGAACAATGTTCGATAAGAAAGGGATTTCTTTCCTAATTCTACCCTACTTTTTGAAGAAAATCACACTCAAATGAATAGGTGTTTTGCTCGTATTAATCCTGATCTTGCTTTTGTAGCTTTTTAAAAAAAAGCGTCAAAACCTTAATATACCTTAAATCAGTGTGGTCCAGCCTGCGGGCCGCATGCGGCCCACCAATTTATTTTTGTTGGCCCTTACCCTTCTTACTGGAAAATAATATGTTAATTTAACATTTGGAAAAAGTCGTTAACCCTTCTTGCTGCTTTAAGTTTTTAAGTAATACTACTTTAGGTTTTCTTTTAAGTTTACGTCAGCAGCACCTTACAATCTTCATTCCCCCTATAATGCCCATATTGAATTTTCACTCATCGACCATTATAATCCATGGCATGCTTATTTCAGTTTTCACTTTCATTCAGTGCTGTTAAGAAGGAGGCAGGTGGGTAAAGCGAAAAGCGTGCGTGCCTCAAGGCGAGTGGTGATCGACAGTGATTGGCTCCGGATAGATTCGCAATCGTTCATGTGCTACGGAGGATTTTCTGGAAGGTTTCCCTATAAAACGGAGAGCAGGGCAATTCAAAATGATTGCTTTTGACAAGAGAGGTTGTTCGATAGATATAGTACGATGAGAGATTGTTGTCATTGTTGTTGCGAGAGCAGTACCTAAAGTGGCGAACTTCAGAAACGGCGTGTTGAAGATGAGAAATGACAATTTTAGTCAAAGCAGCAGGAACGTTACTTTTTGTTGAACATAATGGAAAACCACAGTGTGTTATCTGTTCTCAAGTGTTAGGTGTTTCGAAGGAGCATAACGTGAGTAGATATAGGTCAAAATTGAGAAATTTCATTAGCAGCCACTGGCCGGTAGGACTAATTTCTTAAGCGGTCACTTTTTTATTTCAAAATGCTAAACAGTAAATTTTCCATAAGTATTAAACTAAAACTGAGTAGCCCAAAGAAATATGTTAATATAAATATATTGGAACCAAAAAAGCAGAATCCTTGATGAAATGCAAGAAAATTTTATTATCTCCTAGTAAAAAAGTGACCAGAAAGTGGCCGCTGATAGACAATTTTTCACTAGCCACTTTTTTTCATTTACTGGCCCTGTGGCCGGTAGCTAGTGCTAATTTTGACCTTTATGAGTAGACACTATACCAGCTTGCATAAATCAATACCAGGAAAGTTCTAGAAATTGTGTGTTTAATGATTTAAAGCTGAAACTAACTAGCCAGCAGAATATCTTGCAACCATCAAAAACTGCTTATTTAAAGGCAACTTATGAGGTATGTTTAGAGATAGCTAAAAGTAAAAAGTCCTTTAGGGATGGTGATCTCATTTAGAGATGTGCTGTAAAAATGGCATCTTCATTTGGAGATAATAAGATGGCTAATTGTACTGTGAAGTGTGCTGGAAAATGCCTGCAACAGTTTTTTTGGGGGGAGGGGGGGGGTTGAGGAATGAAATTCTTGCTTGTCTCAGACATGAGAACATTGGGCATGAGTATAAAAAAAAAAACTGGGAGAAATCCAGTTTTTATATAATCTTGTTTTTCTGACAGTTTTAACATCCCATCTAAATACTTTAAATGTGAAACTATAAGGCTGAAAACAAAATATTTTATAGCTTTATTGAAATATTGATTGGACATACATTATTTCAAGTTACATATAACTTGAAATGATGACAACACTTCAAGTTCATTCAAAAAACTTGATGTAATGCAAATTTCACTGGAGGCAAATAATACGGCACTCTTCCCATCTTGTCAGCAGTTGAAAGAAGAAAAAAGGTGACACAAATTTTAGTATGTTTCATGAAATTATAATAGATATCAAGAAAGAGTTCCAAGACAGATTCCAGGATTTTGACTTCCTGAAACCAATACTTGCACTGTTCAACAACCCCATGGGTATTGAAGTGAGTGAGGTGCCTTACAACTTTCAAATGAAAATTTGTGATCTTCAGGCAGACCCATTCTACCATACTAAAAAGTTTGATGCCCCTGAATATTCCTGGAAACTTGTTTGTAAAGAACGTTTACCTAAACTGCTTAAATTCTCTCTGCAAATGTTAACGCTGTTTGGCAGTACATATGTGTGCAAAAGTATTTTTTCTGCTCTCAAACAAATTAAATCAAAAACAAGTAATCGAATTTGAAACTGCTTCACTGGAATCGATACTACTCAGACTTTTCCTTTTAATGAACTTGCAGTGGACATTGATACATTTGTATCAGGAAAGCAGTGCAAATCATCATATTGATTTCTCTGACTGTAAAATTATGTGGTATATTAAACTTCTTTTAATACAAATTTTAATAAAAGTTTTTGAATAAAATATATTATTTGTTTTCTTTCTGGAATGTCTCTGGCCCCACATTGCCATGCTAAAGTCTGATTGGCCCTTGGGTAGTTAAAGATTGGACCACAATGCCTTAAATAATTAATCATTCTGAACATGCAAATTGCTCATTTTAGCCATGCTCATATTAAATGAGTCCGGCTGTATATATATATATATATATATATATGAGGACCCCAGAAGCCAAGGGATACAAAATTTGGGGAAAACAGGGAAAGGGATACAAAAGGTGACAAAATTTAGATCTAGAGTAAATTGAGTTCAAAGTTGAATATCAATAGTAATTGACAGAATTAAAATATGAAAGTGTTGCCTATTTCATAGCGGTGCTTGAACTTTTATTTGAATAACTGAGAGAAAAGTGGGGTACAATATTTTTTTAAATTTAAGTAGAGATCAAAGAGGTTAAGTTGAGAGGTAGTTTAAACAGCTTAAGTAGTTGACCTCTAGAATGCAGCACATAATTAGAAAATAACTTATATTTCTTTCCCCTCACACCAGCATTTCCCAACCTGTGGGTTGTGGAATAATCGAGGTTTGCCTCAAAAATATATCTTTTATTTCATCTGTTTAAAAAATAGAACAAATACAATATTTTACAACTGCAATAATCATAAATGCTATTAGCTTAAACTAAAATTTCATGAGAAAACAGTGTTTTCTTAAACACTGGTATTATGTTATGACCTCGTTATTATGTTACGACCTCGTTGTGAGATATGGCAGCGTTATGGTAACACTGGACCCCTGCCATCTCTTGAGCTTGTGATAATTAGAAAATCACTTATATTTCTTTCCCTCCACACCAGCGTTTCCTAACCTGTAGGTTGCGGAATAATTGGGGTTTGCCTCAAAAGTATATCTTTTATTTCATCTGTTTAAAAAATATAACAAATACAATGTTTTACAATTGCAATAATTATAAATGCTATTAGCTTAAACTAAAATTTTGTGAGAAAACAGTGTTTTCTTAAACACTGGTATTATGTTATGACCTCGTTGTGAGATATAGCAGCATTATGGTAACACAGGACCCCAGCTCTCGAGCTTGTGAATTAGAAATCCTTTTGAAGAAAAACATTTGAAAAGCCTTAAATTCTCAAAACCTGAAGAAGACTCCTTAATTGACCTATCTTGCCATTTTTCTTTGAAGGCAGTTTTCAAGGAAAAATCCTTAATTTTCTTCTGGATGAATGTACCAGCACAAGAACCAGAAATATCTAAATCAGCTTTGAGGTCCTTGATGTTGTTCAACACGACATACTTGTGTGTTGTTTTAATTATTGTTCCACTTACACACATTGGGATTACCAATTCTTGATTTTGTTGGTAGTGCATACTTCTTGGAAATTTGCCTTTTGCGTAGGATAGGATAGCTGATAGAGGTAATACAATTATTTCCATACTGATATTAGATACATCCTCATATTAGATGGGTTGCGAAAATTTTTTAACTTAAAAGTGGGTTGTGTACCAATAAAGGTTGGGAGCCGCTGCTCTACACAAATAGCCTTATTTCCAGACAGCCTGTACACTTAACTCAGTTTTTCAATTTTGTCACTTATACCTCTTGGCTTCTGGAGTCCTCATATATATTTAAGCTGCGCTGTTGCTTTGTTTTGGTAAGCTTAAACATTTTTTGTTGACATTCTTTTTGCTAAGAATTTAGAAAAATTCAAAAGTGGTTCTAATATTGTATTAAACTTTAAAGCAGAACTTATATGCAACAGTTTCAGATGCAAATTTATGTCATTCTGTTTGGGGACAAAAAAAAAATCAAAAATTTTCCTAAGTCTCTTGATTCGAATAATTAAGAAATCAAACAAAACACTTACTGACTTTAACTGTGAAAGTTTTTGAGAAAGTTCTTCAGTATGAAATCTGTTTTGAGCCTCTAGAGCATCTTCACCTAGAATTAAAAGTAAGGTAAATTATTAATTTGTGAATTTGCAATAAGAGTTCAACAGTTAGATATTAAAGAATCTTAGTTAATAATCATAATTTACTATTTTATAAAAATTATTAAATAAAACTTTCATTAAGCTTTTTTTAAATAATTAGTGGCAAGGATTAAATGTTCTCAAGAGTTGAAATTTTCCACCTGAGTGAAAAAGTATTCAAGATAGGAGTCCATGACAAATTGCTTAATGTGACAATGTTCTACTAATTGAGCATTGAGCCAGTAGTGACTCGTTTGTTAGGAATGAGGCAGGGCTAAGAAGTTCTAGCCAGAGCCAGTGCCACAAATGAAGCACATAAGTTGCTGCCCATGGTCAGACTGTGCATTTTTCAGAGGGCATAAAATAACCTGGTGAAGGGCATAAAAGTCTTGAAAAGTATGAGGGCACACCGGTTCTCTGACCGGTGAGCCAGTCCAAGCCTGTTATCACCTTAGGGTAACATAGTTTCAAAGTAAGCTTTTAATTCCCTGCCAAGCTTTCCAGCAGTCCTCGAAAAATCCTGGGTTTAGCAGATTCCAATAATTCGTCATGTCCACAGAGTGATAGCTCAAATTTCCCACAAAACCTAATACAATCTATTATTTTTTAGAAAATTTCTCTATTTCTATGTACTTCTTCATTGTGTTTAATTATGCTTAATTTATAACCTTCGTTTAACTGTGTAGCAATATTTACTTTTCCAAGCATAGCCAACATTTCTCAAATGTTTTTTAGAATTTTCATGCTTTTTATTTTGTCTGGTAGATGACCCAAGTCTTTAATGCCAGTTTTTGTCCAAATGTAATCCCCTCTGAAAAACAAACACAGAAAACATAATACTGCATTTTTAGTATCATATCCACATGACCAGTGATGTTTAGAATGAATTTCTGGATTTTTTGCTAGTACGAATTTTTTCTCCTTGTTAATGCTTGAATAATTTTTAAGTACGGCATAGGAGGCGTATATTTTTAAAGTAATTTTTCTCTACTAATGACAACTGTGAAAATACTACTTTTTGTAAATGCAGCCCATTGCGTGGTTGGAAACAAAATTTCGAAATGTGGCTGAAAGACATACGACAAAATCAAAATTTTCTATTTCTCAATGGCACG
Source organism: Maratus speciosus (assembly GCA_963932465.1). Lineage (NCBI taxonomy): Eukaryota > Metazoa > Arthropoda > Arachnida > Araneae > Salticidae > Maratus > Maratus speciosus. The sequence goes on from OZ010793.1 coordinate 532,815,085, forward strand.
GATGCTAATGTAACAGTGCTTGCCTCCTCCTACCTATCTCCCATTGTGGGGCATGCACAATGAACCATCTATGGGAATGATGATAAGAGCTGCATCTCCTTGCAGCCGCAAATGAGAAAGAAAGGGGGCCTTTCCTATGCATTCAGGACAAGATCCTACTTTCCTACTTACATTAAGGTTTTAATTGATGTTCAAAGATAACATTAAAAATATACAGGGTTTTTAAAAATTAAGGGGGTGCTGCAGCACTTGTGGACAGGCCACTACTGCACTGAGCTATACTGAAGGAATACTCTGGCTCACACAATTTACTCAGGCAAAATTTTACGGCATTAACCCCTAATAGTTTCCGTCTTTCCTTTCTTTTTATTTATTTATTTATTTTTTTTTTTTTTTTTTTTTTTGACATAATAAGGTAAAGTGCCCTAAAGCTGACACCCAAGAAACAGTTCCTACAGCTTACATCTTTAAATAAAACAAATATTTAAAGCATAACCAATTTTCTCAAATAATTTAGAATGAGTTTTTCTTTCTTCTTGAATGGCAGCACTTAAATCCAAGATGGAGGCAAATGTTTTGCAGATTGTGGTTGCTGTTAATTTTATAGAAAATTCTTATGCATTTTATTAAAAGATAAGTGGTTTATATTAAGGTTTAATTGCCTTATTATATTACTTAAATATATTTTTTTTTTATTACAAACATTTGAACTAATGTTGTAAATTACATAAATTGTATAAGAAATGTTTTTACTTCAAAAGCGTAACAGCTAAAGAGGATGCCCAGTTTCGTAGTCAAAATAGCTCCCTTTTCCAAATGTTGACATAGGTGTCAGGCCTATTCCTTAATCTGACACATCATTAGTCATTTTTAAATCCATATTTATTTATTCGGAACCCTATTGCTCTCATCAGGCTGTCTGTGTGTCACAGCCGTTTTTCTCCTAAACATTTGGATGTACAAGGATGAAATTTTGGTCGATTATGTAAAGCCATAAATGTAACCAAACTTTGTGTGCAGATCGAAAAAAAAAAATTCACCTACGAAGTCGTATTATGCATCACATTATAGGTCTTGATGAGTAGTATAAGAAAATATGTGGTTTGAAATTTTTAGGCACAATGGGGAGGCATGAGGGGGCATCAAAGTCGAAATTTTTTGCCTGCCCCTTGTGTACAGCATATTGAGCAATCTGAAAAAATTTAAGGTTATAGACAGACATCTATTAGTGTACCAACAACAAATATGCCAACTTTTGAAATTCCAATTATAGGAGATGAATAAAGCGGTTGAAAAAAATGTATCCCCTACATAGTTGTGTTACATATCGAATAAAAGTTCTCAATGCGTAATAAGAAAATATCTAGTTTGAAATTTTTAGGCACAATGGGGAGACATGAGGGGGTGTCAAAGTCGAAATATTTTGTCCCCCCCCCCCTGTCTGCAGCATATCTATCTATCCGAAAAATCTTAAATAATTTGAGGTTTTAGCCATCTATTAGTGTACCAACAACAAATATGCCGGGTTTTAAAATTCCAATAACTTAAAAATTTATCCCATTTCATCTGTGTGCATCTTGCGGAATTTTTCCTGGGGACAATTTTGATCCAATTCCAAATTGAACACTTGCAGGCTATGCCAAGAAACCTGATGAATTGATGATGCCTCAGTGCAAATATTTAGTTAAAACTTTTGTACTATATTAAATTATTACTTATTTCCCATCCCAACAACATCTTGCAATGAGAGGTTTAAAAATAAGCAAAAATGGTTAATTTAAAAATAACAATATCCATGTCAGGTTCAGGCATTATATGTCAGCCAACTTTGGAAGGGAGCCAACTTTGATGGGAGTGTCAACTTTAGGAGAATTTTGCCCTTTTTTTTTTATCAAATCATTAAAACATATAAATTTTACAAGAAAGTGGAAATAAATGTGCAAGATGATAAGAAAAAACAATTGTTCTGTACTGAAATCGCTTTTTTTTTTTTTTTTTTTAAGAAAAATTATTTTGATAGACATCTTATTTAGCCAAAATACTGATCAGTATCCTTGAAGTATCAGCTTTAGGGCACTTTACCTTAAACTAAAAAAATTGGCAAAAAAACCACTTTTTCTAAACTAAAATATTCTTCTTATTTAATAAAAAAATTTGTCATTAAATAAAGCGAAAATTACAATTAAAAATTAGTGGTATCCAAAGGCTTTGAATAACAAAGTAAACAAACTGTTGCAAGTACGATGTATGTGCAAAACTGCTAAGGAATTAACAACTGGTCTGAAATATTATGCAGCTCAATAGACTAAACAAGTGAAAGATGGATATGTAATGAACTTTTATTGTTTTAGGGGGGGGGTGCAACACCCCCCCCCTCCCCCTACGAAAAAATCAGTCGGAAAATTCCCTGTTCGATCGGAAAAAGTACGTTTAGTCGGGAAAAAATGGTATTAACTTATAAAAGCTTATAAATTGGAAAAATCAAAGAATCAGTCGGAAAAATTCCCTTTCGATCGGAAAAAAGTTAGTCGAAAAAAAAAATGGCATTAACGTATAAAAACTTAAGAATTGGAGAAATGTTTCTGTAGTTTTTAATTAGTAAATAAGAAAAACAAGTTAGAGCGAAGAAAACCTATAAAATTTTATTCTTAGTCAGATTTTTTTTCCCTTGTCGTTTTTAATTACAAAATTAGAAAAAATAATTTAGAACGAAGAAAACCTATATAAATTTATACTTAGTCGGAAATATTACGGATTTTATTTTTGTGATTAAAACTATACAGAAAAACTTTTGACTTGTCAAATATTGTGAACTCGAAAACCTCGATATGAAGAAGCAAAATATTTGTATACATATTCCAGCAATGTTAATATTATTTGTAACCTTGATATTTTGATCGAAAACTTTGATATTCTGAACTTTTTTCTGTTCCTTTTGACTTTGAGATATCAAGATCCAGCTGTATTTATTTATAGTCGGAACGTTTTTAGTTTAGTCTGGAAATTTTAAGACATACTGGTTGAACTGAAGAAACTTCTAATTTTTTTTTTTTTTTTCTTTTAATCTAACTTTAAATTTAGTTAGAAACGTGTATCACGGAATTTAGGTGATATCTGATGAAAATTCAAAACTGAATTGCAAATATTTAGTACTTTACCCTATCAAAATCTGGATATTTTCCACTCTACACGAATTTTACCTTTAATCGAAAATAATTATGGTTTTATTTTTTCTACTAATTTTGTATTTTTTTTTATTTTATTTAAAAAAGATGTTAATTTTTTTTTATACTTTTTTACGTAATTTTAGATTGATTTAAAAATGTGTTTCAAGAAATTTATATACCGGATGAAATTGAAAACACCCAAATACTTTGAATTTTTATCTCGAAATAATCTGTATATTTTACAATCTATACGAGTTAACTTCTATCAGAAATAATACTTTCGTTTTCTTTTTCCTTTCTCAATTGTATTCGATTTTTTTTTTTTTATATTATTATTATTAACTGAATTTTGTTTGGTTGGAAAAAACAGGGGTGACAACAAATTTTTACCCTGTTTTAAAGTATGTCGTTAGAAAGAATTAAGAAATCCCATATTTTTGGCACATTTTTGTCTTTAAAATATTCCCCAAACAAACGGATTTCAATTTTACTTAGAAAGAAACAATTTTAACCGATTACTTACGAAATTATTAAATTTTATAGATGAAATTCACAGGATAATTATGACTTCGCGTGTCGTAATGAGATAGTCAAATAATTTTAAAGCGCTGATGTCGATTCTTTTCAAATTATTAATAAATCTATCTAAAAATTAGGGGAGAAAGTCTATGATTAATATGTATAGGAAAATGTATTGAAATCCAAAACTGATTTGTTACATAGCGATATACCTTGTTACTAAACGTACAAAATTTGATTAACTTTTATTGAAGTACTAAGAAATGGATATAAGTTTTGTTCATTCGAAAATTTTCAATCTTTTAAATTTTGACTTTTTTATGTTGTAGACGTACATCGTACACTGGTAACAGGATTCCTTATGCTTAATTCAGAATTTGAATTTCTATCCGGAGTGGAGTCTATGTGAATAAATATGCCATACACAGAAAAAATAAAATGCATTAAGCCCTTTATTGGTAAAAAAACGGGCATCGAATCCCCAGCTCTTCAATCATCCAGTTTCATCAAATTTTGTACGTTTAGAAACAAGACATATCGCTATCAAACAAAGCAGTTTGGAGTTCCAAACTGCAATTTTCTACACATATTAATCATAGCACTACTAATTTTTAGAGACATACATTAATAATTCAAAAGGAAACAACATCAGCGCTTTAAAACCTATTTGACTATCTCGATACGCTCAGTCATAATTATCTTGAGACTTTCATCTATCATCTATAAAGTTTAATTCGTAAGATATTTACGATATCCTTTCTTCGTTTTTATGACGTATGCTAAACTTTTGGACATGAGTGTATATATATATATATTAATTAGTCGGCATTTTGTTGGCAATGGTACACGGAAATTTTTCTTCTTGGAGTCGGAAATTTATGAGTCTACACCCCCCTACGCGACCAAGGTGGTTTACGCCCCTGGCTTCAATATTATTCTAATAGTATTTTAGAGCCTAAATTGGGTATGTTACCGAAAAGCAACACCCGGCATTTAAGGGTTAACAGCCGTTGCCAGGTTAAATTGTCACTGCAGCCGCCAACGGAAAAGCGATCGGCGACAAGTTTTAGTCTGCGGAAAATAGAAATAAAAGGGTCTGTGATGTCACAACAATGTTTTGAGTCTTTAAACTTTGAATTGTGGACAAACAATATATAAATCGTGTATAAAAATGGGGAATATTTTAAATTTTTGGTATTAAAAAAAGTTACAAAAACAAAACATGCGTTTTTCTTTTCGTAACTTTTTACCGAAAAGTCCCGAATTTTTCGGAAAATTTTCCGCACACGGCGTTCGCGCGTTCGTCTATATTATACAACTCTGCTTGACATCTTGATAAACTATAATCGTCGTATATAAACCTATTTTTCTATAAATCAGGGTTTTAATAACAGCTAAATATTCATAAGAATCGAGAAACAGTCAAACTTCAGGAAAATTTATTTAATATCAGAAAGTCTATTACCGCACTATTTTTTTTGAATATATTCATGGATCATTTGTTTATGTTTATAAAACCAATTATTAATCAAATTACATACAGAAATTTACAATTTGTATTTTATAGATATATAGCAGAAGTAGATGTGTCCATGAAAAAAAAAAAAACGTATACAATGAGATTTTTTTTTTATTTATATTTCTATCTTTGAGAATATATTGAATAACGCATTCAAATTTTGTGACGATTGGCTTATTCTTATAAAAGCCTAGAGATATGGTCAAGCCAACAAGTGAACAAACATTCCACTTTTAGACAAAATTTATACAGAAGACTTTCCAACAAGACAAAAAATTGGAAAGACCTATATAAATCAAAAACAACCATTCGAAAATTACAAACTTTAAAAACAGCAACAGATTTTTTTTTCTTCTTTGGTAGCATACTATATGAATTAATAAAGTTGAATCATAATTCTCTGCCTCCTATAACAGTATAGCTTGGTTTAAAAGATTCAAAAAGGTATATTCACAGTCAAAAAATTTCTTTAAATCACGGATACAATTTAGCACATTCCACATAAAGTCAGCACAAATAAAAATTCTGGGGCACAGAGATCTCAGATGCACCGAGGTTGGCACAATTTTTTCTTTTAGGCATTTTGGTGGGAAAATCTCGTTTTCGTGTACATTTTACATAAAACACACAATTTTATTATTTTCATTATAAACACACACAAAATATTTTATTATAAAACACACAATGTTTAATTTAATATAAAACAGACAAAATCTGTTCTAACGGGTTGCCATATGAAGCGAAATTGACGGGTTGCCCAAACATAAAATTGCCATTTTGGCATTTAATAGTTATACATTTGTGCCAATTCTGGATACTCTACTGCTCACAGAAAGAGCTACATCTACAGTCTTCTATAAGATTCAGGGTGGAAAAATGAATAGATTATTGATTAATTTACTGAACTGAGCATCATCTTAAGCAACTGAAATCAGTAAATCACAGATGGAAAATTACAAATTGTAGTGAGTGGTGATTTATGCAGCACTGAAAAGGGATTACATTGAACTAAATACGTTGCTAGAATTTTTATCAAAAATAAATTTGTGCATATCGAAATATTCAAGATATAAATTACCCAACATATGTGAAAGCTCTTATTTTTCAAAACAACGATTCTTTACTCAATAAAATTCAATATTAATCTTGTTTGCAGTTGAAAGGATCGAATTAAGTGACATTTCATGGACACCTATAGAAATCAAACAGTATTTAAGTTATTTACAAAAACCAGCTCATAGAACTTTATTGTATTGTAAAAGATTTCTCACTTAGTTGTCTAGAAGAACTCATCGCAAAGATCTCACTAATTGATGATTTTTTTAAATCGTATTAATCGTTTTTTTTTATTTTTCATGAAAAAACACGTTTCTTAGGCAGGTTTTAACCTTTATCATAAATCGTTTAACAGCTGACGGTGACAGACCACAAATAACGTAAACAGACAACGCGGTTCTTTAAACGATTAATTTTAATACCAATTATTTTTATTTTATAATCGATTGCTGAATCGAACTGATCGATTAGAGATGTTTGAAGAAGGCGAGGAAGAAGGGATTCGGCCAATAGACTTTACCCATGTGACGTCAGCCGCGGGTAAGGAAAAGAAAAACTCCAATTGACGTGAAGAACATTTTAACACCGCTCCCTTTTCGTCCAATAAACAGGCTTTTTCGGAGGGTTTCTCCCCGCAGAGGCGTGGCTGTTGCCATTCGTGGGTAATACCCTGTTCACACTGCGTTATCGGAACTCTCTTAAGGTGCGTTTTCACTGGTCGTTCTAACGACCTAAAAAACCTAGTGACCCAAAACCTTAACCTAAGAGCGTTTTCACTGGTTACATATAAAATCCTTACGCCAACCAATCAAAGGAAAGTTTTTACTGCGCAAGCGTCTATTTTACGGCTTTACTGTCTGCAGATCGAACAGATGTCAAAAAATGTAAACAAATAATTGTTGTTTGTTGTTGTCAGTTTTATTAGTAGTAGCAAATATTTTGTATAGAAATTAATCAAAAGTTTTGACTGTTTTCCCCACTAAAGGGTTTTAAAAAATGCCCCACAAATCATTGTTTATTCAAACTTTAAATTGTGGCAATGGATTTATACTCCTAAATTAAATAAAAACACTAGGTCACCATGATTTATGTATATTTAAAAACATACTGAATAAATTATTTTTCACACAAGTACGTGTGAAAAACGTTACGTACGTTAGTGGCACATGTGTAATAGAGATCGACTATAAATTTAATGTTGCTTTTTGAATTTCCTTTTAAAGAAATTGAGTAGAATTATATTTGTTAAATAAATCAACAAATTAAATAAAACATTAAGGCAATGTAAAAATTTGAATGTTCCGACCCTCTTATGAAGTGATATACTCACTGTTTTTTGTGAATCGTTTTTCATATTTCACAAGAAAAGTTAACATTTAAGAATGTTTATTTTTATTTTATTATTTTTTTAAATATGGAATTTTTTTTTCTATTTTAGTTTTTTTTTTATAAAACTTTAAACGTTTAACATTTTATTATATTTTTTAAAAAATGGCACATTTAGAGAAATAGAAATTTCTAATAATGTTTATCTCTGTAACAAAAGAAAAAGAACAAAATTTAAGGAAAAAAAATATGTGTGAAAAAAATCTTTAAAACTTAAATAAAATTTAAAATAAAACCTTTTTTAGGGTGAAAAAGAATATTTTAGAAATTAATGGTGGAACTTGGGACCCATGAGCACATACAACTGTACCAGTGGTGTAATCATAAAAAAAGCAGAAAGCATACGCTCAAGGCAGAGGGTATACTCTACAGTGTATATACTATAGCTTTTTTGAGAAACAGACGGTATACGGTGTTTCCTAAAAAAATCCAGAAGGTATACGGCGTATACCACCATACATCCCTGAACCGTACGCCTATGTGACACTGGCAGATTCTCTTATACATATCATCACTACAGTCAGTATAAAATTATCCAATTTAGTTAAATCTACTTTTTGTGGCAACCCCCCCCCCCAAAAAAAAAAAAAAAAAAAAAAAATTAACAGTAAAATGCAAAATAAATGTACTTAAAATTGTAAGTTTTACCTTATGATTTCACATCAGGGGTGAAAGTTTTTTTTTTTTTGAGGGGGGGGGAGGGGGGAGAGACCCGTCTTTGTTACAGAATTGAGAAAAATAAATTTCTGTAAAGAAAAATCAAATTAAGTTGTTTAAATTGAAAGTAAACATTTAATCATCCTTTTTTTAAATGTCTTCCTGCTATACTTTTCTTCTGAGCTTATTTTGTTTGCAAATTACACATTTTAAATCCCAACAATTTTTTCTTATTGTGTGAAGTCGCTTTTATGGAGAATAATTTTGTGAAGGGGGTTCTTTTATTAAGAAGAATAAAGGGGTATAAATGTTTGCCGGGGCAATCCCTCTTTTTGTCAATAGATCACAAAAAAGGTACTTTTATGTTGGATATTTTTTTTTCTTCCAGCAATAATTCCTTTTAGTGTTCACTTGTATAAATTAGAAACGATGTACTGAGGTTGAAATAACAATTTTGGTTCATCGTATTATTTCTCCTTATTGTTTTATTCCTTTTTTTTAATGAAATAAGTGAAAGGCACTTATTTTAAATGTATGTAATATATGTATTTTAAATGAAAATTTTGTATTTCAAATAAAATGAATGAGAGGTTTATATTTAAAAAAAAAAAAGAATACAAATGATGACATTATTTAATGGTTTATCTCAGGATCGAAACTAGAGGGGGGGGGGGGGGGGGTGGCAGAGGAGGCATGTTCCCTGGTCGCCATAAGGAAAACGAAGGGGGTGTCGAATGAATTTTGGTTTTTGATTTCTTAAGAAGCTACACTAGTCACACGAAGAAACTCGCAAGCTAATGTTAAATATGGGAGCATTCTTTTCAAATTTCTCGCTTGCATTTTAATATTTTTAAATATTTTTTTTTTCTTAAGATAGCTGAGTTTGATCTTTAACATTGTTAGGTTGTACGTTTTCGATTTTGGTTCAAGTTTTTTTATGAGGCTACTTAAACTTTTAGAACCGGTTCAAAAAGTGAAAGTAATTTTATATATATATTAAAAAAAACTGCAAACAAAATGTAAAAAGTAAACATTTATCCTGTTAGAAACAACCTCAGCTGTCCCAAACGGAAAAAATCATTTAAAAATATTAAAGTGCAAGCGAGAAATTTGGAAAGAATGCTCCTATAAGTTTAACATTAGCTTGCGAATCTGCATAGTTTCTTCATGTAACTTCCTTTGGATTTCGTTTTCAAAGTTTTAATGAAAATCAATATTTGACAAAGTTGATTACGTATTTTTTTATTACATATTTTAAATTTGAAATAAGTCAGCAATTAGAATTAAAATTCTCTTTGTAAATTTACTTTGCAGAGGCCGGGGGGGAGGGGGCAAAATCTATGTTTGTGCTGGGTGCAAAAAAGGCTAGTTTCAGCCCTGGTTTATTTCATGTGCCTGGCTGACATAAAGTACCTACCCAAAAATGTTGTGAATTTGATAAATTTCACTGGATCAAATGGCATAGCAATGATTTCACTAATAAATATATCTCCAACCGTAACATGCCAATGAAACGCATTATGTTGCCTCTCTTTTTTAAATGTTAAATTATGATAAAAATGATAGAGTTACTACTAAATAAGTACAAAAGTAAAAATAGTTTTTTTTAACCACTTTTTTATAAACATTGAATGTTTAAAAAAATCATCCCTAATTTCAGGACTATAATTCATGTTGGTTCAAAAAACTTCTGTTACAATACATTAATTTGGCATGACTCTAATTATGGAAAATTCACCACTTCGACTTGGTAGAAAGCATGAACTACTGAATTTATTAAAATGATTATTTTTTCAAGTATGACAACAGAAAAGGCGAAAAAAACATTTTTGAAACTATGTATTGAGAATTTTTAAATTATTTTTTCAAAGTTTAATTATAATTTACTTAATATTAAATTATCATTTGATAAAAGCAGATTAAAAAAATTATTTCTTTATTATTGTAATTAAAAATTCTCTTTATTTTTTATTTATATTTCATTTCTTACCTAATATTTCGTTGCTACAGTTTCACTGCCAGTTGGCATGTTTTAATGACATGATTTGATACAAACCCTGTTATTTTAACCATAGAGAATATTTGGAGATTTATCGCCTGTGACTCTAATGCATTAAAATTCATTTATCACTTTATAATTAAGTTCCTAAAGATACTAAAATTTATTGCCAAAAGAAGCACTCAGGTGTACATCATTTTTAAAATTCTGGAGTATTAGGTAACACGAGTCTACTCTTGGTTAGGGATGCACCGAATATCAAACTATCTGGTTCAGCTGAATATCAAAGTATTCAGCCAAACCGAATACTTAAAAAAACCTTTTGAAACACATTTTAAAAAACTTTTCACAATTTCTACCTTTAACTGTCAACTTATAAATATATTTAAAATAATTAGAAACAAGTTCATATTTAAATAAAATAGGATGTTTTTAGATTATTTGTTTGCTGTAACTTAAAAAAAATAACCATGATGAGGATTAAAATGATGATTAATTTAGATTTTCATAGGAATTAATGATGTACAAATACAAGTTTCTAAATTTTGTTTAGTAAATAATATGTTTCTTGCTTTTTTACAAAAAAAGTTTTTCTAACAAAATGGAAAAACTTTTGTGGTTGATGATAGGTACAAAGACAGACAATTTTTGTTCAGAAAACCATAATCCACTTATTGAGTCATCATAAATACATTATATCTCATCTCACTCAATCTTGAATTTTCGTTTGTTACTTTAACAATAATGAAGACATCATAACTATAGAAACAGATGTCATAAATTCCCGAAGCCGCCATCTTGGAGTTTTTCTTGGAGTGAAAACCCCTTTTCCGCCAAGTAGTGAATGTCGCCAAACACCGGTTTATACGCATGTTAGGCTTAACGAAAATAAAATGTAAATAATAAACAAAACTCGTTAAAGTGGCATTCACTAAACGTTGCATGAGTGCTATGCGCTCATTAACCGAAAAAAAAAAATCACTGGATTCCGCAAACTCCTGCCGTGACCACAAAAATGCACGAAACTCATTAAAGTGCCAATCAGTAATCGCGCTCATTAACTGAAAAAAAAATCACTGGATTCAGCAGTTCTTGCTGTGTAGCATTCTCAAAATTCAGCAGTTCTCGCTGTGTAGCAAATCTCAAAATGTAAAAAACTCGAAAGGCAACAAAATATACATAAAATTATTAACATACCTTAACAGACGTCTGCTTTCTTGAAAGCTCAAGCATGAAATACTGTCATAGCATCACCATCATTTTCAAAAATAGGCTTATGAATACGCATTGACACACTATAAACAAACCTCCTTTTTTCGTCAAAATTTCCTCGAATTTATTAATTACTTCAGCACGAGTGTTTAAACAGACTACAGAAACCATAGTCAATCAAATACATCCAATAAATTTAACAAAAATAAAAAGACAGAATAATACAACACGATATCAAAACACATCCACAAAATCCTAAGCGAAAATGAGCTTCTCAGGGGTTCTCAGAACACGACATGCCAGAACTCACACGGGATTCTACATATCGATAAAGATTGCCAACATAAAATCACAAAGAAATCTAAAAACATCCAAGATAGCGGTCACCTGGGAATATAAGGCATCTAAGCCTAACTAACTATTAATTAGCTAAGAAATTTAAGTACGCTTGTAGACAAAATTAGACAAAAACAGAAATAGTTATGCTACTGTATTATCTAAATATTTATTACAGAATGCTAATTATGAAAAAACACTTTTAAAATGCTTTAAATATTTATAAATATAAATTTATTATAACTATATAAATTATGGAATAAATTTATTGCATGGTATTTAAAAAAAGATATGATACTGCAAAACAGTTTTTTTGTTTACGTTACATTTTCATCAAATTTTAGGACAAAGTTATAATATAAATTCCCAAAAGACAAATCTCAACACCTTAGAAATTTTAAATCAAAATATCTTACACATAATTATATTTAAAAAAAAATAAAATCACTTTAAACATATTAATATTTAAAAAATGAAAGGCAAAATATAATACAAATATAAATAAATATTTGATTCAAATGGTAAATGTTGATTTTTTATTAAAGTAGTACTACTGAAAATCAAGTATGGGAAACTGAAAATAGCTGACTATATATATATTTATTAAAATAGTATATCACTTTTAACATTAAGAAAAACTTCATAAAAGAATTTTAGCCCTAAGCAATGATTTATAAAATTACACATGCTTCCACTTAGATTAGGGCCTAAATTCTATCAACTGTCAGAAGACTTTAATAAAGCTACGTTTAAATACAAAAACAGTTATATTAATTTTAAAAGTTGCAGAAATTTGTCTTACCTGCATATACTTAAAGTTGTTCTGGTGGACTTTAAAATCTTTCTACAAAAGATTAAGTTTATTATACACATAAAGGTGGCAACCTCTAATTATAAAAATGTTTCTGTCATAACTTTAATTTTTGAAAGATTACCTTACCATTAATTTTTTAAACATTATTTGCAACGGGTAGTTTGTTTATTTAGGTTAATACAATGCGACAATTTATTTAAGTATGCAATGTTGTTGACAGTTTGTTTATTTAGGTTTCTTTTTTCTTTCTTTTGCACGTTGCATGCTTTATAAATCACTGTTTTCAATCTAATTTTTAAAATTTTCCTAACGAAAAATAAAGATTTCTCATTTAAATTTTTCTTTTTTTTCTGCATTCATAATTATTAACAAAACAATAAGACTAAAAAGCAATCGAAGAATCAAAATTTAACAAGTTTCAGTTTTGGTCGATACTTAATTTTAAATCATACCAACCGTATCATGTAACTGCTCTGATGACAATAAATATAATTAACATAAGGAAAAAAGAAGACACTTTGTCGTCTTCTCTTAAAACAACAAACTCTCTATCTTTTTTATTATTATTATTATTTTACTTTCAAAAACACTTAGTCTCATATGAATATAAACAACAAACCATTTTTGCATCTTTTAAGAACACTTTTTACTTTAAAAAACTAGAAACTTTTATTATCTAAAAACATATCTCCCCTTTCCCTCGCCTTTTTTTTTCATCTTTTAAAATAAAACCAAATAGTGCAATTGCCCTGGTAACAAACAAAATGAAGATATACGTAAGGCTGGCCCACACTTTTTTTTTTTTACTTAGCAGCCGACTTTATTTATGCCCCAGACTGAAACATATAAATGCTTATTTCACATTATATTTGCAATATGGGCATTTAAAAATATTTTCAGCTAAATAATTTTTGTACTTACTCATTGAGTAATATATTGTGTTCTCATAGTTTGTAGTGCAGCATGCTATTTTTGGAAAATGTAATTTAACGAGTAATGTAATTAAAAAAAGACTAGTTTGTAGGGAGCACAAATATTATTTTTGATGTTACTTAAATAAACTTACTTTACTGTCTCCTCCTTTGACATAGAAGTGGTACTCACAGATTTTTTAAAATCTTCTTTTCTGAAGTGCAAGGGCTTGGTCTGAAGTCCAGTTGCTTGCAGACGATCACTAATGGTAGTCACTTATTATACAATAAAACTACACACCTGTGATTTTCTGAAAGCATTCAAATTTGAAGATCTATCCCGGCACCAGCTGATCTGCCAGACGCTTACCTCCACTGGTATACTTTGTATTGATTGATATATACAATTTCTGGATGTAACATTAAAAATATTGATGCTTCTTACAAACAAGTTTCTTTTTATTACATTACTCGCAAAATTATATTTTCCAAAAAACAGCATATTACTCAACAAACAATAACAAAACTAGGACCTACTATAGTTTCATTACTTCTAATATACTATTTTGACCACTGAATTTATATACATCATGAATTCATGATTCGTCTAAAACTTTAATATACACTCAAACATACCCGTAAGGCATGGTGACGTCACGGCGACGTCGTTGTGAAGTCACACTGTGATTTTGTGACCGTCGATGTGACGTCACGTGACGTGGATGTGACGTCACAGTGACTAGAATGTGAGGTCGTTATGGCCGTTTTAGAGGTCGTTTGTGACGTCACATTGTGACCACTCTGTGAAGTCACGGTGTGACTAATTTGTGAAAAGTGTGTCATTTGTGACTATTTTGGCATTAACTTTGTGACGAACCTGTGACGAAAGTGACAATGTTTTGAAGTCACACTGTGACCAATTTGTGAAATATGTGTCATTTGTGACGAACTTGTCATAAACTCTGTGATGATTTCAAATGAAAATCAAATTTCAAATTAATTGCTTAAAAGGCGCAAAGGCGAACTAGTGAAAAAGATTCCATGCTGGAACTCGAACCCGGGCCATCAGTATAGCGCACTTACGTTCTACCGACTAAACCACATGGAACGATACCCAGCCTGGAAAATTTCTCACTATTACATGTTGGCAAGGCTACAAACGCAGCACAAGATGCAATATTTATCGTCAGCCACCGACATGGCGCAAGCACGAAACTTAATTAAATCTAGCATCGATTGAAACTATATTAATACTTGGAAATTTTTTCAGAGAGAACCATTCGCCTTGCATACAATATTTCAAATGAAAATCAAATTTCAAATTAATAGCTTAAAAGGCAATTTTAATTTGAAATTTGATTTTCATTTGAAATACTGTATGCAAGGCGAATGTTTCTCTCTGGAAAAATTTCCAAGTATTAATATAGATTTAATCGATGCTGCTTTAATTAAGTTTCGTGTTTGCCCCATGACGGTGGCTCACGATAAATATTCCATCTTGTGCGGCGTTTGTAGCCTTGCCAACATGTAATAAGGAGAAAATTTCCAGGCTGGGTATCGTTCCATGTGGTTTAGTCGGTAGAATGTCAGTGCGCTATACTGATGAGCCGGGATCGAGACTCGGCGTGGATATTTTTCACTATGTTGGCCTTTGCGCCTTTTAAGCAATTTATTTGAAATTTGATTTTCATTTGAAATATTGTATGCAAGGCGAATGTTTCTCTCTGGAAAAATGTCCAAGTATTAATACTGTGATGATTCTTGTCATAAAAACTACGATAATTTTAAAGTAAAGTTTTGTTTGAAATATAAAATTTTATCTTTTTACCGTACTTTTTAGCAAGATATCGCTATTTTGGAGTCCTATTCTTTAAAATATTTTTAATTTTCCATTTAAAAAACAATGCTTATTACCTGACATCTTTTTTTATTAAGTTAGCTTGATCTTGAATTCAAGCTTAATATTAAGAATGCGTAAGCTTTTTAATGTGTTATGATTTGTCATTGCTTTTTTAAATACGAACATGGAGTCTAACGGACATTAATACAACTGTTACTTATAGAACTACATGATAAGCCCTATTTATTTAAATTTTTTATTCCCGTATATATTGTATTTTGTGAATATGAGCTAATTAGATTTGGTATGTTTTATATGAAAAGACTGATCTGGGAAATAGAAACAACAAGTAAGATATATCATGCGTTAGGCATAGATTATAAAACACTTTCCAACTCTTCCTAAATGTTTTATCAAGACATCGGGGGAAATAACGTAAATAAGATAACTAAGTAAACATGAAAACGCGTAAAACATTTAAAAACTGATTTACGCAGTTACCATCCACTAAGGTGTAAAAAAAAATCATAATTAAAAAAAAATAATAATAAAATCGGTTTTTTTTATTTAAATCAGATTTTTTTTATTTAAATCAGATTTGTATGATTTTTTTCCCAGCGTTCAAGTACTGAATACCTATCATGAGTTTTAGGTTTCCAAAACAATTACACCACTAATTGCTAATATAATCTATGTTTTTACACTTTAATTAATAAAATTATAATTGTTAGTTTGTAATTACAGAAATAAAAACTGCAAATTAGTAGTTTCATTAGGTAGTATTATACAATAATGTTATATACATTAATATTGTAATAATTATGTAAAACTTTATAAATACTAGAGATACTTAACATTTATGAAAATTATTAACTGCATTTTATACTAAATAGCTAACATTACTTCAAATTAATTATTAAACAATCAACTCTCTAATTAGGAACATATTATACATTTTTGAGCCTTAATTATTAAAATGATAATAATTCATTTTAGAAAGAAAAAGGGACAGGATGCTAGTTCAAAAAACGGGCACTATTTCATGAGGAAATATATTAGTAATGTGTTTAGTAAGGATGTAAGAAAAAAAAAAAGAATATTTTTTAGCATTATAAGTAAAGTGTCCTTAATTTTTAATAATTTTATGAATAACAAATTGAAAAATACAATTAAATAACATATTTTAATAATATCCTGTTTTTTCTAAAGAAATAAAGTTCTATATTTTTGCAAGATTTTTTCCACATGAATTTAGAATACTGTTGAATGGGGAAGTTTTTTACAAGAAATCTCTGGCTACAACTACAGGTAAATTTCAACTTTTTTTTTTCTTTTTTTAAGGCAGGGTGCATTTTGCCAATTTCAAAAGGGGCATGGTGTGGCACCATTAAACAAAATGGCCTAGAAGAAGCAGTATAAGTAATTACAGAATTAATAAAAACTGCAAATAAATAAAATTCATTAGTTAGTAGCACAAATAACAAAACTAACAAATATTATTTGCAGTTCATTTTGCATTTGTATTTAGGAAAATTTCTGTAAACCACCAAAATCTATACTTACACACATGTACGTGTACGCTAACCAAAAAAAAAAAAAAAAAGAAAAGAAAAGAAAAAAATGAAAATGAGTTAAACCCATTCATATAGAATAAATATAAGTTAGCCACTAATATCTGAAATCTCAAAATATTTAAGTAACAGCATTATTACCTCTATTAGCTTTCAATGGTTCAATTTTTTAATATATATGAGTTACAAAAAAAAAAAAATAAAATAATAATAATAATAATAATAATAATAAACATTTATTCAACCTATGCCAAAGAAGCTCTTGCTGTGCTTAGCATTTTTATACCAATTATTTCTTTTTCTCTTATGCATTCATTTACAATTTAGCTGCTGAGCAGATGTCATTCTTTCATTCTTCTTTAACTTGAGATTGCTATTAATTACTATTTATTCTTTTACTTGTAGAAATGTAATTATACTTGCTATGTGTATTTTATATAACATAATGCATAAATTGATTACCTAAAGGAAATTATGACATTGCAAATTATGTTAGATTTAAATATCATTTTTAAATGAAACTGTTTTAATTTGGATAAAAACTTAAAAACAATGCTTTTTACAAACTCAACTGTTTTTAATTTTTTTACAATACTAATGAATTAAGCTTAGAAACAATTATTTAAAGCTCTTTTTTTGTTTATTAATAAGTCAAAATACCTGTAGAAACTTTCAAATTATGTTCATGTTAGATTTTAATACTTTTTTTTTTTTTGACATTTTAAACATTTAGAAAATTTTTGATTTTAATCAATGATTTTTTTTAAAAAATCGGTTGATTAAAATCATGATTTAATCGCTGATTTAAATCAACCGATTAAAATCGTTGACACCCTACCATCCACAGCCAAATATGTTTTCTAATTCTTTTAAACAGTCCTGTATTTGATCTGTAGATTGATATATATATACTATATAATGGAAAAATTTAGTTTATCAAGGAAACGCATAACAGGTTGAAATTCTCTTTCAGCAATTTATACTAATATATGGAAACATACTTAAATAATTTTGTACAACACTGTAGTTTACCTAGAACCTTTATTACACGCCACTATTTAGTTAAAATTTTATTCAAGCTAAAACACTCTTAAAACTACTGAAATTACATTTCCAGAAATTATAATTCATAGATGGCAACGTATCCAATTCTTTGCGTGACCCTGTATATCATTTTATCTATATACTACAAACATTTCTTAGTAAATTAAATACAGTGCAGCGTTAAAATGCATAACTTATTTAAAAACCTCCTTTAAGCAATACCCAGTAACACTTTCGAATACTTTTGTATATTCCTGTATATGAATTATAGCATATATATACACCATATACTATGCATAAATGTAGTGAATCATAAAAGTGTATATCATAATTAAAAATGTATTTCCAGCAATCATCGCTAATGAACAGTACTTCGGATACAATATAGTATCTGAAATATTTTGTGTGTCCCTGTAAATGCTATATACACTTCGTATTATACATGAAATAATTCATAGTATGTAAACCTCAACGACGTATATCAATTTCATTACATATCAAATAGATTAACATAAATAAAGTACGCCGCAAACAATTCCCTCCACCCCTATATCATTATGTATTGGAATTCCTTTTTTAGCCCTGTAAATGAACAATAACTATTCTTTGCATCGCATATTCTATGGAATGCACATTTTAGTGCGCTTCATAAATGCATATCAATTTTATTCTGTTTGAAAGCGTGTAAAATCATTAAAAATCATTTGAAACGATTTTTTTCCCACAAGCCGTAATGTAATGGAATACAATTGACTGTCTCTGTAAATGAAATAACATGCTACAAACTTCATTACAAATAGGGGTCTTGCTATGGTAAACGTTAATAACATCCAAAAATTTTAAATAATTTAATTATCTTTAAATGTCTATTAATTATGTTAATGATTGATGATAATACTTGTCCATATACTTTTATATTTATGCCACCGTGTGGTTTTAACCCAATATTTAAATAAGAAAATAAACCAGATTAAAATGCAATTTAAATCACTAATTTTAATAATCTGATCAAAGCTGTTGAAAAGGAAGTTAGATATTTTAACAAAATAAAAAATAAATGTAATGAAATATTTGTGTTCTATAACATGTTTATTAGAAGATAACTGAAATCATTGTAATAAAAAAAAAAAAAAAAAAAAAAAAGCAAACAAGGAAAATAATATTTTAGATATTTCAGCAAAATAAAAAATAAATGTAATGAAATATTTATGTTCTACAGCATGTTAATGAGAAACTAACTAAAATTGTTGTAATATAAAAAAAAAAAAAGCAAACAGGGAAAATAATATTTTTACATACCTAATTTCATTGACGTTGTACGTGATACTTTGATTTTGGGGAACCAATTAAATCCGATTATAAGTACGATAGCAATGACTTGAATCATCTTCAACAAGTCAAAGCTACCGTAATTTTCTCGGGTTTATATTTTGTTAGCTGAACTAACTTGGATCCTGAGAACGTTCTTGTTTCAGTTTTTAAATCCGTGTCAACACATCTATGCTGTCCAGTGTCCACAGAACTTCAGTGTCCACAGAACTGTCCAGTGTCCCGCGTTTATTCTAAAAAGTTTCACTGTTACTTTTATCCGTTATTCTGCGGTCGAGTGGTAACAACTGAAATAGTGCAGATGCAGACGATTTTTAAGTTTCGAAGTTCGAAGCAGATGTTTTTTGGTTTTATTTGTTTTTCTATACCACAGTTTCGGAAGGAAATTAAATGCGTAATAATTTTGTCAAATTGTCTCTAATTCAATTTCCTGTTTGAAAATGTTTTATTGTATTTCATCTTTTATTTTTATCAGTTTTATTGAATTGTAAAGTTTCATTTACGTAAATTATAATAATAATATTATCCATAATTAGAGTTTACTAGATAAAACATTGCTTAAATTTTCAAAATGTATACAAATTAATTTAATGGTAATAATGATGACTCCCTCCTTGTTTTTAAAAGTAAAATTTGTATCACAGGTAATATATACAAAATATCTTCTTAAAAAATACAACAAGATTATCGAGAAGAGATGAGTTTTTCTTTGTCAATCTGTCATTCTCTTAATATTAATTTTCTGTAGAATAAAACTTGTAAAATAATTTTTAAAGATATATTTTGAAAACAAAAAATAAAACATGAATAATTAATTATGTCGTGGGCTTTGCCTAAATTTTGTACATTAATTTTATATTCGGGAAATGTCAATTCTATTTTAAACGTTTGAAAGAAGTAGAATAAAAAAAAAAATACTTAAAATAGTGAAACACTAAGAGGAAAAAAAATGACTTGAATGCAAATTATAAAGCAAGAAATGCATATATGACTGAACTTTGAAGACGCTTTCTGCATGCTCATTAAAAGCTGCAGCCTTAACTGTAATAGAAAGTTTTTAGTTTGAAACGACAGAAATGTTTCGACTACTCTTTGAGAAACTTCTAGTATAACAGATGATCATTTACAAAAATCTTTATAAAAGATAAGTCGAGGTCTGCTTACCTAAAACATTTTTTTAATAATATGAAATTCTCATAATTAGAAATCGTTTTGTGTTGCTGATGAATTAATTACATTTTATGTTATATGAAAATAAAAAGTTTTTGTTAGAGGCACAGATGCAACTTGGACCACGGTTTAAAAAATTTGTTAATCCGGCAGAAAAATATATTTTACAGTAAATAACATGCTTTTAATAATTTTTGTAATTTTTTAAAGTTTTCTAAGAAGTTCACATCTCAGTCACAATGTGACATCACTGAGTGGTGGCATTTTGGTCACAGATGTGACGTGACCACAGTGACTTACAGTGACGTCACAATGACGTCACTGTGACCATGCATGCTATGAGGGTATAGACTCAAAGAATCTCCCACAGAGAGCATTTTATTTTTTGATAATGAATTCCATTTTCAAAAATAGTAAGAATAAGTAATGATTTTTGAAAAAAATAAATAAATGAATATATAGTTCTTTACTTTAATAGATAAATAGGTACATTTAAAACCGATGACCTATGCTGTAAGATAAATCTGTAGCCATACTTGTAAAAGAAATGCACCTAAATAACAATTTAAACAAAATTTTATAAATATGCATTTCAAATGGAGAATCTCCTATTATTTTGGTAGCAATACTTTTTTAATAAATGAAAATAATCGCTAACAAGACATGCAGATTTAACTTAAAATACATTGAATATGCATTTATAACTGCTTATCGAATTGGTTGGTTGGTTGAATGATGTTTAATGGCACAAAATCCCATATGGGACATGCTGCGCCAAAAAAGAATAGACTAAACACATAAAAAAAACATGAAGGGCGAGGGAAAAGCAATCTGGATGGGGGGTTCCATCCAGACGCAGTCAGACAAGTGTAGATGAATAAGGAGATTTAAAAGCTGAAATATCAGAGTATAAAAGATTTCAAATAAAAAAATGCAAAGTGCAGTCTGGATGGGCTCCCATCCAGATGTCAGAAGAGTATGGAAAACATTTCAAGTTGTTGTTAAACCAAAAGAAATAAAAATTATATTTCAAAATAAAATCCAGCATGTTTTAAAAAAGTGAAGAGTGCCCCATGAGGTGTATCCCCAATGAGGTTTGTCAAGATTGGTGATGATGAGTTAAAATAAATTCTGTATAAGTGCCGGAGCCCCGGACAGTCAGTTAAAACATGATGAATAGTCAGGCAATCAAAATGACAATGTGGACACATGGGTGCATCCTCCCGAAGTAAAAGATGTTTATGAGTGATCCTAGAATGTCCCACCCTCAGACGAGTCAGAAGGACATCTGTTTTCCTTGGATAATTCGGAGGCCAGGACATGATTCTTGGTTTAACATGGTGCAGTTTATTATCATATTCTAAATCCCAACTTTCTTGCCATTTATTATGAATAGAGTGTTTGATAAGTAGTTTAATGTCTGAGAATGGAACATTATGGTGTAATGGATTAAGAGCACGTTTTGCCGCCTCATCCGCTTTCTCATTTCCGGGAATACCCATGTGTCCAGGTACCCAGCAAAATAATATATTATAGCCACGTCTTGTCAATTTATTATAAAAATCAAGGATGGATGAGACATAAGGATGCTTTTTAAATGATTTAATTGCGTCAATAGAACTATTTGAGTCAGTATAAATGATGAACGATGAGCTATGATGATGAGAAATGTGGAACATGGCTCTCTCTATTGCAATTAGTTCGGCTGTAAAGACAGAAGTACAAGAATGAAGGCGATAGCTAAATGAAGTGCTCTCACAAAAAATCCCACAACCAACAATATCACCTCTTTTAGAGCCATCTGTAAAAATCTCAGTGTAGTTCTTAAAATTAGCTTGATGTGAAGCAAACAAGTGTTGGAAAACAACCGGAGCCAAGTTGTTTTGATTATATCCTTTAAAAGGATGGAGACAGGTAATATTAGGAGGATTCCAAGGAGGGAGCACATGTGAGGGACATGGACTCACCTTGATCCTATTCAGAGGGCCATTATTAATAATGTTTCTCATTCTGGCTCCAAAACATGGGATGCAAGATGGTCGATGCTGATAAAGAATATCATTGTTGGTATTTAAAATGTAAGTGTGAAGAGGATGGCCAGGATGAGAGAGGACACGGTAATACAATTCAAATGAAAGTTTTTCACGAGTATGGTATAATGCTGGTTCATTACAGTCAACATAAAGACTTAAAATTGGAGAAGTACGAAATGCACCAGAGCAAACACGGAGTGCGCTATGGTGCACAGTGTCAAGTTTTTTAAGAACAGAATTACGGGCAGAGCCGTAGACCTGGCAGGCATAGTCAATTTTAGAACGAATTACAGCACGATATATCTTAAGGAGAGATGTACGGTCTGCTCCCCAAGAAGTATTTGAAAGCACTTTAAGTAAATTAAGCGATTTTTCACATTTTGTCCGTAATTGTAAAACATGGGGTAAAAAAGTAAGTTTTTTGTCAAAGTATAGGCCTAGATAACGAACGTTGTCCACAGCAGGAATTTGAGATGTCCCAATAAAAATTTCAGGATCTGGATGTAGATCCCTTCGTCTACAGAAATGAACACATGAAGTTTTTTCAATAGAAATTAAGAAACCGTTTTTGTTAGTCCAGCTAAGGATAGTATTTATTGTTATTTGCAGTTGTCTCTCAATAAAACGAATATCCTGTCCCATACACATAATGCGGAAGTCATCAACGTAAAGATCTCCCTTAACAGAAGGTGGTAGTTGATTAAGGATGTCATTTATTTTAATAGCAAAGAGAGTGACACTCAGGACACTGCCTTGAGGTACACCCTCTTCTTGTACATAGAAACTGGATAAAATCCCCCCAATTCGAACTTGAAAAATTCGAATTGCGAGGAAGTTTTTAATAAAAATTGGGAGGTTCCCACGAAAGTCCAGGTTAAAAAGGTCACGAAGAATCCCATAACGCCATGTTCTGTCATAGGCTTTCGCCATGTCAAAAAATACTGAGACCAAATGGTTGCGTTTAAGAAAAGCTGTCCGAATGTAATGTTCAAGATGGATCAGGTTATCGATAGTAGACCTACCTCGTCGAAATCCACTTTGAAATGCCGCAAGGCAATTGTTAGTTTCTAAAACATGCACGAGGCGGCGGTTGACCATTTTTTCAAGTAACTTGCAAAGGCAGCTAGAGAGTGCTATTGGCCTGTAATTATTAGGATTGCTAGCATCTTTTCCTGGTTTAGGAAAAGGGATAACAATAGCTCTGCACCAAGCGTTGGGGAATTTCTGTTCTGTCCATATTCTGTTGAAAAAGGAAAGGATATTGTTAAGAGAATGTGGTGAGAGGTGCTTAAGCATAACATATGTAATGCCATCGTGACCTGGGGCAGATAAATGACTGTCTTGCAAGCACTTTAATAGTTCTGATATGATAAATGGTTGATTGTAGGAAAATGAATTATGAGTATTAAAATTATTCCTGGTCATTTCAGTTTGTCTTTTGTAAGTTAAAAAGGGTTCTGGATATGCGTCTGATTTAGAAATTGATGCAAGGGTGCTACCTATCGTCTCAGCTATGTTTTTGGGAGAAGTGATGGTTTGACCATTCATATTTAGAATGGAAATATTATTTTCAGAGTACAAGCCCATACATTTTTTCACTTTTTGCCAGAGTTCTTTACTTGAGGTGTTAGAGTCAATGCTCGAAATATAGTTAATCCAGGACTCCCGTTGGCTTTTGCGTCGCACTCTTCTAGCTTCAGCCTTTGCTTTTTTGTATGCTATATAGTTAATATTATTTGGATACCTACGAAATAAACCCCAAGCCTTTTGTTGTTTTTTCTTTGCTACTTGGCAATCATTGTTCCACCATGGTTTTCTGTGTTTAGGAGCAGATGACGTTTTAGGTATGCTAGCGTCAGCAGCATTGATAATACAATGAATTATATTATCAAGCGCTTTGTCAATATCTATGTCAGTCTCTATCATGCTATCAGTAATGTCTGCAAGTGCAGTAAAAGTTGGCCAATTGGCTCTGTCGTAAACATATCTTCTCTGATAGTTATTAGAATCTCCACTAGTAGTCAATGATATAAAAGTAGGAAAATGATCACTGCCGTGTAAGTCATTTGAAACCCAAAAGTTCCAGAAAGGATAGAGAAATGGGGAGCAGATTATAAGATCTATTGCATGGAATGTGTGTGTTGGCTCGTGAAAATAGGTATGATCACCGTTATTGAGCAGGCATAAGCCGTTGTCAGATATAAGTTTTTCTATAATATCACCACGTGGATTAGAATCACTGTTTCCCCAGAGTTGGCTATGTGCATTAAAATCACCAAGAATGATATATGGAGCGGGGAGTTGGAGAAGGAGATTATCCAGATCTGCTGAATGAATATTTTTGTTTGGAGGTAAATAAATCGTACATATAGTTATGAGTTGATTAATATGCACACGGACAGCAACAGCTTGTAGGTTTGTAGTTAAAGCAATATGTGTATGGGGTAAACTATTGGAGATGAATAGAGCCACTCCACCAATGGCCCTATCACTGCCGATAAAATCTTTTCTGTAGGTTGAATAGCTGCGTAATTTGGCTTTGACATTGGGTTTTAAATGGGTTTCCTGTAGAGCTAAGCATAATGGTTGGTGGTCGGATAGAATGTTACGGATTTCGTCATGCTTATTGTGGTAGCCACGGCAGTTCCACGAAATAATATTAGACATGAAAAATTTTAATTAAGTAATAAATCTGCATTATTTTAATCGGAGACAGTAGACATACTATCTCCGTCGTTAAATATTTCATCCGGTTCTGGGTGAAGAGCTAGAGCATCATCTTCCTCCATTTTATCATTCTGCATTGAATGGGTTTTATTTTTGGATGTTCTGCTCTTTTTCCTTTTGGCTGTATTTTCAGATGACACAGTGGCTTTAATTGCTGGAAGGTTAAATTTTTCTGCATCAGATTTATGGTTTGGTTTTACAGATAATGTTTTAGTTGTATTTTGAGAACCTCTATTATGGAGTGGAATTTTAGTAATAACAGATTGTGATGATTTTAAAGAGGCATTTTGAGTTGGCTTAGAAAGACCAGATTTTGGTAAATTAGGAGGAGCAGATTTAGGTGACTTAGGAGGGGCAGAATGCGTTGATCTATTTGTCTTACCAGAATTATTAGACAGGTTGTTTTCTTTTTGACTAGGTTGGCAATTAAGTTTAGTGGGGAGTTCAGTTTGAGTTGCAATGGTTTGATAGGTTTTATTCGCAGTTTTAGATAACGCCGTAGCATATGAAACACCAACTTTGGGTGTCCTGGATTCAACGATTTTTCTTGCTTCGGGGTATGATATATTTTCTTTTGTGCGTATGGTCTGTATCTCTTTTTCCTTTTTCCACTGATCGCAAGATTTAGCATAGGATGGGTGGTCTTTTTTGCAATTTACACAAGAAGGTGGTGCGTTGCATTGTACACTTTCGTGGCCAACTGCACTACACCGACCACATGTGGTTTTACCTCGGCATGATGTTTTTGAGTGCCCAAAGCGTTGACAATTAAAGCAACGCAGTGGGTTTGGGATGTATGGTCTGACAGAACATGATAAATACCCTGCTTTTATATATTTGGGTAAGTTGGGTGTGTTAAAGGTCAATATAATATGCTTGGTAGGTATTTGTACTTGGTTAGCTGGGATTTGTTCATCTTTACGGTTTATTTTTATACGTCTAGCTCCTATGACATTTTGTTCTCTTAAATTTTCCACTATTTCATCTTCAGTTACATGTAGGAGATCAGATTCCGAGATCACTCCACGAGACGAATTTAATGTTCTATGTGGCGATATGGTGACAGCAATGTTAGCGAAGTGAGTACATTTTTTTAAGTTCAGAGCTTGTTGTTTGTTGGTTACTTCAATTAGTAGTTCACCTGTACGGAGTTTTTTTATTGTTTTGGTTTCGCCAACCAGTCCTTGGATAGATTTATTAATCAAAAAGGGAGAAGTTTTATCAAAACTCCCTTCTTGGCGTTTAACGATGAAGAATCTTTCTTCTGTTTTACTTTCATGAGAGTCGGGATTTTTAGATTCCGTATTGGAAACAAAATCTTCGACTCTCTTACCCCATGATTCTTTATTATCCTGATTAATAGTAGCATTTGAGGCAGAGCTCAATGCATTATTAGTGTCATTATTAGCTTGTGGGGCTTCCACATCGCATATTTGATTTCCTGAGATTGTAGCCATATTTAGAAAAGATTGAAAAAACGCCAGGCATCGGGCCTGGTCACCGACCCTTCTTCTTACCGTTACTTTAGGCGCAGGTCTCAAAAGGGTGAAAACTATCAACAAACTTCCACGTTTTTCGAACATTCGATTAAACTCGATAACATTTCTTAATCTCTAGTTCTTTCACTTTGGAATCAGGAAGCCAGTAGGTAAGCCTTTACAGCTCTGTCCAACCTACAGCCCCTTTCGCCGAAAGGCACCAGTCTCCCGGTGTTGGTCCTAACAGCCACCATACAAGTATGGCGTCCTCCGATCACGGAACCGAATTTCGGAAATGCCCTGCACTCTGGGACTCGAGATCAGCCTAAAAAGGTAGAAACGAGGCGATGAGATTAAAAAACCTCAACACCCAGAGTGTCTCACGTGAAAAAAAAAAAAAAACCACTATTGTAGAAAAAAAAAGAAAAAGTAATGTGAGAGAAAACTTAGAAACAAGGTGTAATTTTTGTCTTTTTTAAAACCTGTATAATTTTTTTTTTTTTTCAAAAGAACAAGAACAACGTTAGTAGAACAAAGAACAGTTTCAAGAAAACAGTAACAAAATCGAACAAGAACAAAGAGGGATAACAAACTGAAAAGAGAAGACTAAAAAGTGTGAAACAAAGAAAAAAGGATAGACAACCAAAAAGAGAAGAAGACAGGAAAGGAGAAAGATCGCTCGGGAACCCGGGGTCGCGAAACCCGTAAATACCTGAAGAAGGTATTCCCCTGGGGGGGCTTATCGAATTGGAATGGTAATGTGTACAAATTCTTCAAAATGGGCACATAGAAAAGCTACACATGGTCTGAATATCTCTCAATTGATTTAAATTTCATACAAAGTTATAAATCTTCATAAAAGTTTTAGCATTAATCTTAACAACAAAATGAAAAATAGCACATCTGCAGGTGAAAAGCATTAAAATTAAAATAAAAAATAGATTAGCAGTGTTGCCTTACATGACAAAGTTCACAAGTAAATATCTGAAAAGGAGTAAAGAGCAAACTGTTTTGCAATCAGATGTTTCTTGCTTAAAAGAGAACAGGAAAATACAAAATACAACGGCTTGTTTATTTTATAGAAACTTTGTTTACATACTCGCTTAAACATGCATAATCAAATACCTACTATTAGCAAAACTGGATTAAAGTTTGCCTGTAACTAATTTTCCATTTAAAAATCAATGGGCTACAGTAAACAATATCCTTCTTAACAATTACAATTATTTTAAGTGAGTAAATGGAAATTTAAATCTAAATTGATCAGAAATACCCTATCAAGTAACCAAGTATAATCAATGAAGCAAGTAATTCATCTTAAGAAACAAACATTCTTAAAAAATACTTTTAATCTTTGTATACTATTAACGTTCAATAAAAATAAAATAATTTTGAGAACTGGACATATCTTCATCCTTATATCCGCAACAAAATCCTTAAACAAACTATATAATTAGTATTCTAATATTAATAAAATGTATCTGAATGATTATCAAAAATAACAACAATTTAAAGAATCTATATGGATTACCCACAATTTATTAAATTAAAAGACAATAATAAAGGATGATATCTATCCAACATGTCAATAAAACTTACCGTTTTGCTTCAATCACAAAAAATAGATTCCTCTTTGACGTAAAATAAAATAAATAAATAAAACATAAATATCACTTAGTAAATTGACAACATCGCCATTATTATCAAAAGCTCTATTTCAATTGGCTGCGCTTAGGTAAGCCGTGCTTAGGATTGATCACGAATCAAACCTACAAAATCGCGTTCCAACGACCTAAAATCTTGTGCTAAGGTAAAAAGTTAGGTAAGTTAGACCTTGGGTAGACCAGTGAAAACGCACCTTTAAACCTCCGAACTCTCTGAGGGAGTTCCACAAACTCTCTGAGAGAGTTTCAACTTTCTTCGGGCTAGAGACAGTCACGACCATTCACTCTCGCTGGCTGTAAAGCTTCGCATTAACTGATTGGGTGTTGCGGGCGGTTTTATCTTAAGCGCATGCGCAAACAACACAGTGACGTTCACTGAGTTATCTTAAGTGAGTTTTTCCATGTGAACAGGTTTCCAATTCCGGTAGGGTACCACCTCAAAATTAAGAGAGTTCGGCGGCCTAAGATACACTATGACGCAAAAGTTTAGACAATGAAGAAATTCTTACATACTTTGAAAAATATTTATTCAATTTTCAAATCACTGCTTGAAATTAATGTGCTGTACATATAAACAATATTTATAACAAAGAAAAGTGGAATTGTGCATATTGCAATAAATTAAATGGTAGCAAAAATAAACTGCTGTCTCAAAAGTTTAGACACAAATTAAATAAAATCGAAATAAACAATTTTTAAAACCTGGTTGCGCATCCATGCTTATGTATTACGTCATATACACGAGATTGCATGGAAGAAACTAAATCTTGCATAGTTTGTGGATCGATATTGTACCATGCATTCTCAATAGATGTCTTAAGTTCCTTTTCAGAAGAGTATTGTCTAGCGTTGCTATAAACTTTGCGACACATGATGCTCCAAAGGTTTTCTATAGGCTTAAGATCTGGGCTACATGCTGGCCAGTCGAGAACTCTTATATTATGGGAATTAAACCAAGATTTTGAATGTTTTGCAGTGTGAATTGAAGCATTGTCTTGCTGAAATTCCCACTGAGGACCCCCTAGAAGCTCAGCAAATGGCAGTAGGTTTTCTTCTAATGTCTGTGTATAATGCTGTGAAGTTTGACGACCACTGGTGAAGGTCAGAGATACTTGTCCATTATAGCAAAAGGCTGCCCAAAACATCACCGAACCCCCTCCTTGTCTGCGACTAAAAAAACGTCGAGGTTCCTTCCGCAAGTCATGCCAATACGATAAACAACCATCTGGACCATCCAGATTCCACTTTTTTTCATCGCTAAATATGACTGACTGCCATTTCTCTCCATATGACATATGCTTTCGAGCCCACATAAGTCTTTGTAACTTATGATATGGTTTCAGAGCTGGTTTCTTCTGCATTTTGCTATAAACGATTGTTCCTTTTTCCAAAATTCGTCTACGAATCGTATCCTTTGATACAGAGAGTCCCGATGAGCTTTGAACTCCACGTAAGCTCATTTGTTGAGTACTCGCTAGTCTTTGTATCAGGCGATCCTCTCGTACATTTGTCACACGTGGCCTCCTAGACCGACATTTTGCTTTATATTCGGAACCACTCGATAAAACTCGATAAATAGATTTTTTTGACCTATTAATAATAGCAGAAATTTCAGAAACGCTCTTCCCTTCACCTTTCAACTGCCAAATCCTTGAAACCTCATTCACTTGAATTTCTTTAGCTCTCGGCATGTCAACTATGAAGCGCAATCGTTTGCAGAACTTAAGTACTCCAAATTTGTGACATCATCGATTCTAAATTTGCATATGCCAGCGAATATTCAAAGAAATTTAGAATAGTGTCTAAACTTTTGCGACAAGCACATTTGAATTTTTATGAAAAAAATTAGTATTATAGCAAATAAAACGACTGTCTTTTGTACATAGCATTTTAAATCAGTTTTTGAATATATTTACAGGTTTTTGTAATTCTGACGTCATAATTCTACATTTTAAAGCTGAATGACGTCATTGTCTAAACTTTTGCGTCATAGTGTATCTTAAGTATCGTAGTGTGAACATAGTATAAAGTCCATTTCGCAAAGTAGGCGTTGTGTTTTCAGAGTTCGTTTGCATAAATTTACCAAGTGCCACGCTAATCTAGCCTAGATTATTCTAGGCCCCCTAGAATAATCTATCCAGTGGTGGGATTCAGCCGGTTCGGTAGAACCGGTTGTTAATTTGTGTTAGGTTCGGCGAACCGGTTGTTAAAATGATACTTCAAATGCAAAAATCGCATTTACTTTGCTTTCTTTAAGTGTTTATCTGCACAAAATGGTTTTGTAGGCATAACTCTGTGATAAGTCCTGATTAATTTCATTTAATAAAATAATATTTCATTTGGAACAATAATATATTTTTTCTTAATAAGTCCTGTAAGAGAAAATTCAACTTAAAAAAACGAAATTTTGAAGAATTTTGGTATCTAAATTGACAGTCCTAAGGCTAATCCCAGTTATATGGTAAGGTTATTGAAAATTACACTAACTACTTATCTATAAAATAAAAGAAAGATTTGCTCTGTCTCTGTGTGTACGATGGCTAGCAAAATCTACGGTATGTACGAGACTGAAAATTTTTTTGAGTTTAGCTCAAAATGTCTCCTGATGCTCCCAAGACACAGAATTTTAAAATTCTAATAATTAGTAGAGTTAATAATTAAAAATCGCAACTCACTCACATTAAAATTTAACTCGGTCCTTGTGAGAAAAAAAAACTCTGGCGTACACACAGAAGCCTTATTTACGCATCAGTTGAAAATGAAGAACGAAAAGAAAAAATTTCGGGGGTTTCATTATTTATTAACTTACATCGGCCAAACCGCTTGGTAAAGTTAAAAATGAAAGACATATGCTGAAAGATCTACGTCTCAAATGCCGCAATCAATTAAAAAATATATCGCAGTTAACCTCTTGAAAAACAATTTTCAAAAAGGGTCGTTTTTCCGAAAAACTTTTTCTCCCTTATTGCAAAGCCCCTCCAGGCGCAATTTTGGAGGTACTGACAAACCAAAAATATGTTCTTAAAGTGAATTCCTCTTCTAATCGGTGGTGTAATTGGTTTAAAACAAATATGAATTGTAACCCTTTCAAATACACCGGTAAACGCAGGTCACTTCGCGCCTCACGAAGACGATATTTTTCTACGGTAAAAATAACTAAACGACCGTATTCTTTTTAGAGCATCTCAATAAATAGACCCGATTTACACCACCTACAAAAATTCTGAAACGTTCGAACGGGTAGAAATATTTCTTACAAAATAAAATGTGTGAAAATTTCGACGAAATCACAGCAAAAATCTGAGTGTTTCGTTGGGGTTTCGCTCCTTCAGGGCGAAATTTTAGAGGTACTGATAAACCAATAATATGTTCGTAAATCTGAAACCACCTTCTTATCGATGAATCAATCGGTTTTTTAAAAATAGGTATTTTAACCCTTACAAATACACCAGCAAATGTAGGTCATTTCGCGCCTCAAGGAGACGATATGTTTCTACGCTAACGCTAAAAGTAATTAAACGACCGTGTTTGAACACAATCTTTTAAGAGTATCTCAAATTCAGATGGTATTAAGATTCTCAATAGATCAGATTTACATCATCTACAAAAATTTTGAAACATTCGGACGGGTAGAAATGTTTTTTACAAAATAAAATGTATGAAATTTCGACGAAATCCATGAAAACCTGCGAGTGCATCTTCGCGGTTTCGCTCACTTTCGGTGCGCATAGACTCCACAAATCAACTTGCGCAGAAAGTAAAGTACCAAATAGCAAAATCTTTCAATTCAATATTTTTTCATTTAAAAATATAAATTCAGATAAAATATATTCAAAGATATAAAATCATACAAATTCAGGTTAATTTAAAGGTCATTCATCACGGGCCCAGGCAACGCTATTATTCGAATAAACGGTACTTTGCTTTGGCACGGAATGTTCCCTGTTATAGCTGTTCTATAGCTAATACTTAAATCATCAGATTTAGATATATACTTCCAACTGCACATTTTTTTATATTGTTCTTCATATCGTAGAAGTTTTTTAAATGAAAGTAATTATTTTCGTAAATGGTACAAATCCAAAATTTTGTGAAGTTCCTCGAGTCCTATAATTTGTATTTAGAAAAATATTTTTCCAGCTCTAACAAATGAAAAGACATTGTATGATCTAAACTTTTAAATATGTTATATACAACTTTATGTCATGAACATATAAGTTAATTGTTAAACTTACATTTCTGCTATTTTTATATTATATTATTTTGATGCATTTTCTGATAGAAATTATGGTCAGGGTTTCATGATTGCCGAATATTTATTAACATCCTTTTAATAGGGTAACATGTTTCAGGATTTGTTTTCACTGTACCAAAGGATCAAAGTTTTTTTTAACAATGTTCTTATAATATTGGAAAGTGTTTCATAATCTATGTGTGATGCTTCATTTTCCTTTCATTTTTGTACATCAAAACTCATTCGGGCAGCGAACCGGTTGTTAAATTATTTGTATCCCACCACAGAATCTATCCCCCTAGATTATTCTAGGAGGTGCTGGCTGATCGCGACCATAGATTAACATACAAGATGAGACATTTCCATAGAGCGTAATGGTAATGCGATTGCGACCGTAGCGCCTTTAGTGACAATGGGGAAGAAACTCCCCATCCTTGTAAAATTTTTATTATTGAGTATCTACCTTATCGTAATCTTTCTTTTTTTTTAATGTTTCACGTTTAGGTTTTCAATAGAATCTTACACCGATACATGAACATAGAATAGATATTCTATTTTATATATCTAATATCTATTCTATGTTCATCTAGACCATAGACTTCTAATATAACTGGACGCAGAAATGGCAACCTTTTCTTGAGGCACATATCATGCTCCCCACCATCACGCGATGGTGGGGAGAATGCGCACCAAACCGATTTTTCCCGCATCCCACCAAGACCTATTTCGTCTGCGTTCATTTTGGAGTGTTTCTTTTATCAGGAGAATGAAAGCGGAAAATTGCCAAGAAAGGGATCACCGCCAAAAAAATGACACCCTTTTGGCAATGAAATCTCCGACATGAGTGCATCAAGGTTCGACGGATAAGAACAATGGGATTCGCTCTCTATTCAATTCCTCCTCTTAAGATCGAGACCTACATTGATCCTAAAGACCCGACCATTTGCCGACTTAACTTCATTCAAAAAAGCATTCAGTTTATCTGACGTATGCCGGCAGATGGCGTGGAGGAGCAGAACAACATTTCGGGGTTTTCCCTTTATTCCCTTTCCCTATATTCCCTTTCCTGTGAATAATGTTACCTGTTTGTTAGTAATTTTGGCGTCTATTTGTATTTACGAAAGATGAAACTGATGAAAAGAACATATTTAAACTTAAGAATTGAAGTTTCATCGCAAACAAGTGTTTATTTATTAATATAATTTAAAATGATCATGTCATATAGCAGACGTTCTACTAAATAGTGGTTTGTTTGTTCTGCTGTTGATCACATGACCCTGTAAACTGCCTTCAAAAATTCCATGCATAAAATCGACGAATGGATGTGTCTTTAGGATCAATGTAGGTCTAGATGTTCATGCACGAATATATGCTTTTTTTTCTTACATGATGAGTGAACGATTTAAGTGCAACGAAAAACAGGGTAAAAATTTCGTCTTGAATGCTATATATGAAGTAAATATGAAATAATTGGATTTAAAGCTACATAAAGTGGTACAGATGTCATATTCGCCCCATATTGGCGCAATTTTTTTCGGTTGCCAATTTGGCGAAAGCATCAACAGCATAAACAACATAATCCGGGTTACCACATCAAACAAAATAACGACACTTTGACGCAAGTTAAGTACCTGTTGCCTATATGATATTGGCGACAGAAAAAAATCGCGCCAATATGGGGCGAATATGACATCTGTTCCCATAAAGTAATGGTGTAATATAAAAATATATGAAGTATTGCACTCTACAAATCCCGAAACATTTCATAAATATTTGCATTCGGTAGGAAAATTTTCACAGCCGATGTTTTATTAATTTATGAAGTTTAACGTACTAAACAATCGTTACAATAATCCTTTAAAATTTACGCATTTTCACTTTCCTATAGATTAAAGAAAAATATTGTTTTTAATGTAAATAACGTACAATCAATTCAATAATATTAACATATAAGAAATAATAATAAAATTACAGATGGGGAAAAAACTCCTTTCGACAGTTTTTTAGAATTATATAAATCTAACAGTTAAAAATAAATAGAGGTACTGACATTACACTCAATAAAGTTTTATCAGTGTTGGGCACGCTCACGAAAAAAACGAACTAATTCAAACTCAAACTCAGTTTCTCAAAAATGAGTCAAGTTCACGTTCAAATTCAAAATTTTACAAATGAACTCGTTCAACTCAAACTCATCTATGAAAGTGAGCGAAGTTCACTAAAAACTCGTTTTTTTTTAAAATATATTATATATTAGAATTTGATCGTCCAAATTTACAAGAAATTATGAACCTATCTTTTGGTTATTCGATGTAAGGGTCGTCTTCATGGGTCCGGCCCAATTTTCCTTCCCGACACTAGGTCCGAGCTTGGTTTGAGGATTACAGTAAACTCTGTCTAAGCCGGAATCGGTCGGGACCGAGAAAAATTTCCGTGATAGACAATAGTCTGGCTTATGCAAAAAAAATCTCCTTCTCCCACCGCCACCAAAAAAAAGTAATTCATAAATCGTATATATATATTTTTTTTACGTTCGTAACTTTCCGTACCTTTCTTTAAAATAAAACTTTTAATGAAATCAGACTTGTTATTAAATTTATTGTTATTAATAATTTCGATAAACATTATTTAAACATAAAAATAGATATTACCAATACGAAATTGCTTAAATTCTGAAATTTACTAATAATCATTTCATTTAACCGATACATGTAACATACATCATATTTCACATAGTAGTTTAAAGAATCAAAAAATAATCTTTTATCGGCCCTTGTTTTTTCTTTAGGTTAGCCATGCATTCTTCACTGACACGTAAGTCTGATTTGCATTTACCGCATTTATTTATTACTATACCGAAACATTTATCGGTATTTTTTGTTGTTATTGTTTGAACACGATTTTTTTTTAAAATATAAACAAATTTGAAGTTTACACTCACACACACACACACACAAAAAAAAAAAAAAAATAAATAAATAAATAAACTTCGGGAAAGAAACAGAAAGCGGTGACTTTGAATGCGAATCACTTTGAATTTTAGTACAACCTTAAGATTGTTTTCAACTGCTCTGCTCAACAAGCGAAAAACGTTTTGACGCATTCGCAAATTCATTTTTTAATGGAAAGATATGAAATTGGAAAGCCTGACTATGGAAGCGATTTGGAATCGAACTGTTTTTTCATTTTTTTGATAAATAAATGACCTATTGAGTTATAAGCGAGTTTGATCACGTGAAAAACACATTTTTCACCCTTTCTTGAATGGTTATTCTTCTTACACGTGGAAATTCGGTTCAAAACGCCCACTTTGACACTATTTTCTGAAAGATCTATTGCGTTTGCCAAAAAAAAAAAAAAAAAAAAAAAAAACGGCTCGATTACATAGTGTCTGAACAACAACACCTGCTAGTTTCATGCATTTCCGAACAAAAATAAATTAAAACTTATGTCATAAAGTTACCCTTTTGGATTTGAGAACAACCTTAAAGCATAATATATTGTACTTTAGACAATACATATTTTCATAAAGGTGCATTGCATTTTAATAGTAACAATAACTTTTAAATGCAAATTTATATAGGAAATAATGGCAAAAGCAAGAATTCCTTAAAATTTAAACAGTTTCTGTTCTTATGAATTAACTTTTTACAAAGTATTATGGAATGTAATTATTATGCTCGCGATTGAGTATTTGACGTATATATATATCACTTTTAAAGTTCCATAAACGAAGGGGCTTTCATTTTTAAAGTTCTATAAACGAAAGGCCTTTCATTTTTTAAATATCCCTTTTCCGCCTTCGAAATTTTCGTTTCGGAGGGACCTTAAAACCCTTTCCGTTTCCGCGTTAGACAGATTCCGTCTTATGCAGCAAGAATTAATTTTATTTTCTATAGGTTCGCCGGGACTTGAAAATTTTTCCGCGGTAGACAGATTTCCGGCTTATACGGAGTCCGCCTTAGACAGAATTTACTGTACTTTTTTCTAGAGCTTCAGACCGAGATGAGCCGGGGACTGGATTTATTTTCCGGCCCAAGTCGAGGCTGGACTGCATTCTTCTTGAGGTATGAACAGGCAGAAATTTTCAGTCCCAGTTCCAATCCAGCTGATATGAAAATCATTGGACCGGCTAATTAATATCAGTAAAATTTAACCCGGCCCCATTTTTTTTTTTTTTTTTTTTTTTTTTTTTTTTTTTTAATGCACGTATTTTTAAATCTCTATTATTCCACAATTAAAATTGCTATATTTATTTTTATTATTTTTTAAGATGGATAGATGCATTTCTAGGCAATAAAATTAAAATACGGTAAAACCTCAGAAAAAGAACCTGCCTCTGGCGGAATCCCGTGTTTAACAAAATAAAACAAAAATGTTGATCTATTTAAAATGAGGATAACAATACTTGTGAAAATAATGTAATGCATTTACAACAGACGATGAACCTGCTCATAGAGGAACCTGTCCATAACGGATTTTTCTTCTTTCCTATGCCATTATGTCTCAGAAGATTTTTATAGTATAGAATTTTAATTTTTTTTTTATCTCTAAGCCATAGAATGTGCATAAACGATATTAATGATAATTATGACATTCACCTATAATCAGATGCTTTTAAAAAATAAGTCCGCAGCTCACTTAAAAAAAAAAAAAAAATGAAGAATAAAAAGATAAAATAAGTATTTTTAGTTAGGACTTCTCGTACAAGACAATTTTAACATTATAGGTGTAAAAATCTATATTCAGAAGGATCGAGCTTGGTCGGCCCTAGCGGAGTAAATTTCTTGTGCAGTCTGGGCCGAAGTTTTAGTTTTTATACCGGACTTGGCCCATACTTTTTTTGAATGCGTATCAATTTTAACTACCAACGTACACATCCATATAATGGACTATACATATATAAAGTTATCGACTTTTTGTTAGTTTGGACCCCCTCCCCCCCCCCCCCCCACACACACACACATAATGATATCGTTATCAATGTCTAAAAATAATTTTTTTTTTTCGGATTTTTTTCCTTTCGTTTCTAGTGATTTAGTTATATTTATTTTTCGCATACTTTATTGATTCAGGTGAAGTCAATAAAATATCCCTTTATATATGAAATAACTTTATATCAAATAACACTTAAGGCTGTTCTCCCCTCTCTGCTCAACAAGCGCAAAACGTTTTGACACATTCACAAATTTATTTTTTAACGGAAAGATATAAAAATGGAAGACGTGACTATGGAAGCGATTTGGAATTGAACTGTGTTTTTTATTTTTTGATAAATAAATTACCTATTGAGTTATAAGCGATTTTGATCACCTTGACAAGATGTTTTTCTCCCTTCACTTACTATTTTTTTCTGCTTTCTTCGGGAACTTCGGCTCAAAACGTCAACTTTGACACTATTTTCTGAAAGATCTATTGCGTTTCCAAAAAAAAAAAAAACAGAAAAAGCAGTTCGATTACATAGTTTCTGAACAACAGCATCTGCTAGTTTCCTGCATTTCCGAACAAAAATAAATTAAAACATGTC
Organism: Maratus speciosus; assembly: GCA_963932465.1. Taxonomy (NCBI): domain Eukaryota; kingdom Metazoa; phylum Arthropoda; class Arachnida; order Araneae; family Salticidae; genus Maratus; species Maratus speciosus. The sequence continues at coordinate 532,853,278 of OZ010793.1, forward strand.
ATAAAGTTGCCCGTTTGGATTTGAGAATAGCCTTAAAAGAAATAGTTACTATTTAAAAGAATTTAATAATATATTTTGTTATATAATGCATTGAACAGTCATAATGTCTTTTTGCACTTGCACCTGCACGTGGGGAGGGGGCGGCAGACAGAGCTTCTTATCAACAAAACAGATCGACAACATTCTTTCTCTTTTATTTACTACTAAACACAAGTATTATTTCAAACGTACTTCGCATATGCTTTCTCGAAAAGCGTATTATATATGCGTACACATGACAGAAGAAAAGGAATGACAAAAGTTGGAGTAGTCTACAATTTTGGAATTAAATAATTTATAATCATTTAATGATTTTAATAATATCTTTGCATTTCCATAAGACTATATAAGACTAAAAAAACAGACTATTTTGATGCAAAGACAAAGTTACAAATAAAAAGAGGAAATTTTGGTTGGATCAAAAATGATAACAATATCATAAGACAACCCCCTCCTCCCCCTAGAGATATCTTACGATATCATGTGCCAGACCCCCCCCCCCCCCCCTTCCCCTCTAAAATGATAATGTTTTATATATGCACAGTCCCTAACAGAAAAAAAAAAAACATTTCTGGGTCATTCCATGTCAGTTCAGGCAGGCATGTAACCCACCATCACAGATTTTGATGAAACTGCGTGTGTTTGTTCCGTTTATTAAGATATGATTCCCAGTATTTTTTTTTTACTCCTTGGTCAAATAGTTTCTGAGAAAAAAATTGTCAAAATTTTGAAAACTGCCATCAGTTGGCATTCTTGACTGCTCGATTTTCAAATGTAGCATGACATAAATATGATCATATTTCAATATCTATTCCACAAATCATCTTCAAATAATTTATGCATAATATATAGGGTACGTATTTTATGAAAAAAAATACTGTTACGCTTATATAACATTTTAAGTGTGTCTAAAAAAATGTTTAATCTTTGAAGTCGTGATTTTTTTATGAAAAATAATGCATTACCTAAAATAGCATTATTAACAAAAGGCGGTTTTTTTATTAAATTTATTTTTTGTGGGGGATATACTTAAAGGTGTCCTTTACTTAATTCTGAAATAAAAGTAGTGGGATTTTGGGTGTTTTTAGTAGTATTTCATATTTAAAAATATTTTGAGGCGTATTTCAAATCAAATCAAGCAGAGTCATTCCATGTCAGTTCGCCTAAGATATTTAATTCACTGTCACAAATTTCAATGAAACTGGGTATGTTTATAGCTCATTTTAGACAGGATCAAGGAAATTAAAGGTGATTACAAGTAAAATATTTTTTAAGATAAAAAAAATATCTAAATTTTGAAATTTTTTTTAAAAATGTTTTTAATGGCAGATCTATATTCAAAGACTGCATAAAAAAAGTCATTTCAATATAAAATCACTAAATAAGTTTCAAATAATGTATATGTGACAAATAATGTAGGCAGATTATTATTTATTGTTGTTTGTCATGTTTAAATGCTAAGAGTGTGTTTAATCTTGTGAATTCTTAAAATCAAGAATTTTTTTGAAAAATAATGTGTTAATCAAAAATTTATTATTAACCGAAGGCAGGCTGTTATTACTTTTTTTAATTGTACGTAAAAATATCTTTTCAATAGTTATAAAATAAAAATAGTGAAAATATGAGCATATTTAAGAAAATTTTCATAAAATGTGAATGTTTAATGATAAATATTGAAGCTTTTCATGCTAAGATGTACTAAAATGACTACGATATCGTGTATTTCTACTCTTGCTTAAATATAATACATACAATAATAAAATAACAAATATTATTTACAGCAATAAAAATTAAATTATATAGTACCAGTTCCTTTACCAACACTACATTGCTCAACAGCCGACATAAAATCAACAGCCCGCACTCTTATTGAAAAATACTTTCAACTGTTCAAATAATAAATAAACTGCATTTAAAAATTTTAATATCAACTTATTATCTTAAGACGATAATAATAACTAAACAACATGATGAATTTATAAATCAGCTTTTAATTGAAAAGTCATGAAATGGTCCCTTTAAATATTGTTGTTCATCGAGTCAATCAAAACAAATTATATAAAAAAAAATAGTGAGCCTAATATGCTGACTGCAATGATACTTCTAACAAAACTAATTAATTCATTACCATCTGAAATCAAACCCGAAAGATCAAAAGAAAAAAAAAATCATCTGTAGTGTGAATGTGACATACTCAGTGGTTGTTGAGGTATGTCTTTGTGACATTTTCACCTGTACTTCAATAAAATATAAACATGTAAGCTTTTTTCATTCATCCAAATTAAGTAAAACAATTATAAAATTTTGTTGTCATTACACCAGATGTTAAATTTTTCGTTACATACTATTAGATAAGTTCTTTACTTTTAGACATTATTGACATAATATCATAAAATTTGCTATATGTATTTACTGTAAGTGTATAAACAATATATAAATGCTTTATTAAACATAAATGAATAATTTTTAAATAATTTGTTTGAGAACTGGGATATATATACACACATATATATGTTGAAAATCCATCTTTCAGCAATATTGTGATGAAATAAATCAAATTACCGTAATTTCCGGTGTATAGCCCGCGGATCATTACAATCGTGTTTCGACCCAGAAATTTTTAAAAATAAAATGTAACTTTTTAGATCACAGGAAATATTGGTCTTCAAATACTGAATAAAATTTCTGGGTCCAAACTGAATTGTTTGATCTGCGGGCTATACACCCGAAATTACGGTACATATCATTAGAAACTGAATAAAGTTACAAAAGTGCAACTCATTAAGTTTTAAATATTTTTTTAGATATAGTTATTTGAAAGATATAAATATAATGGATTATGCATTTTTTGCATATATTTAAAGCACAATACGTCAAAATTTTCTTCAACAGAGTGAAATTTGTTTTGTTTTTCAATATTAGCAGCTCACTGCTAAATTTTCAATTAACAGCCAAATATGAGTTTAAAGATTAGGACTGTCATTTTGAAAATTTCTATTGGGCGGTGAGGAGCTAGTGATTTTTCTCTTTTTTGGAAAGGGATAATTACTCTTCGCCCTAGAAGTTTTACTAAAAAACAATATTGTTTATTTTTTTCCCTTAAGAAACGAACATAAAAGATAATTTGAAAAATAAAATAAATGTATAAATAAAAATATTTCCAGGGATGATACATTGGATTAGTTTTACATTTGAAAATATTGATAATTTTAAATATGATTTAAATACTACTAAAACCAACCAAAATCCCACTATTTTTATTTCAGATCCAGTTATGTAGTATTATGTACAATTTTAAATTAAAAAATTAGTCATAGAAACTCCGCCTCTGATTGATAAAGATTTTTTAATAATTTCATTATTTTTTGTAGAATATTTTTGATTTCAAAGATTATACAATTTTTTAGACACATTTAAATATTTTTTAACATTACAGTAATATTTTTTTCATAATCTACATACTTTATTTACCTTGCTTAAATTATTCGAAGAAGATTTCTTTATTAGTTATTGAAATATGATTTTATATATAAAATGAGGCCTTTGAAAATTGAACAATCATTAATGGCAACTCGTGGCATTTTTCCAAAATTTTGATAATTTTTTCTCATATGTTCACTATTTTTATTTTATAACCATTTAAAAGATATTTTTACGTACAATTAAAAAAAAGCAATAACACCCTGCCTTCGGTTAATAATAAATTTTTGATTAACACATTATTTTTGACAAAATTCTTGATTTTAAAAATTCATAAGATAAAAGACACTCTTAGTGTTTAAACCTGATAAAAAACAAGAAATAATAATCAGCCTACATTATTTGTCACATATACGTTATTTGAAACCTATTTAGTGATTTTATATTGAAATGACTTTTTTTTTTTTTTATGTAGTCTTTGAATATCGAACTGTCATTAAAAAAATTTAAAACTATTTTTCAAAATTTTGATATTTTTTATCTTAAAAAATATTTTACTTAGGATCAAGAAAATTAAAGGTGATTACGTCTTAAAATAAGCTATAAACAAACCCAATTTCATTGAAATTTGTGACAGTGATTAAATGGCTTAGGGGAACTGACATGGAATGACTCTGCTTGATTTGATATGAAATGCACCTCAAAATATTTTTAAATAGGAAATACTACCAAAAACACCCAAAATCCCACTATTTTTATTTCAGAATCAGGTAAAGGACACCTTTAAGTATATCTCCCATAAAAAATAAATTTAATAAAAATACCGCCTTTTGTTGATAATGCTTTTTGTGTTATTGCATTATTTTTCATAAAAAATTCACGACTTCAAAGTTTAAATATTTTTTTAGACACACTTAAAATGTTATAAGCGTAACAATATATTTTTTTCATAAGCTGCGTACCCTAAATATTGTGCATAAATTATTTGAAGATGATTTGTAGAGTAGATATTGAAATATGATTATATATATGACATGCTACATTTGAAAACCGAGCTATCAAGAATGCCAACTGATGGCAGTTTTCAAAATTTTGACAATTTTTTTCTCAGAAACTATTTCACCAAGGAGCAAAAAAAATTACTGGTGATCATATCTTAATAGTAAGAACAAACACACGCAGTTTCATTAAAATCTGTGATGGTGGGTTACATATTGATATTTTACTGCCTGATTTGACATGGAATGCCCCTTCTGATAGAATTTTTTGAAAGAAATTTGGGATTAGGGGTTTTAATACGCTCGATTACGACAGGTTGACACAACACAAATATTCAGACATTTGAAATATATATTTGACTTTCACAGAAAATTAACAGATTAAACGATACTGTTTCCGGGAAAATTTTTGTTTACGAATTATGCAAGAGTACTATATTCGAGAAAAGCTGTTATAAATCATTGTACCGTAACCGCTTCTATTACTATGCGCGCTGCGTGGGGTCATATCGACTGACTATAAAAAGTATCCCTGACAAGAAGGGAGAAAGGGCAAACAAACAATCGCCCCGAGCAAATTTCTCCTTACAAAGTTAAACAGTTCGAATACGCTTTGTCATCGTGTGGGAAAAATAATCGCATGTCTAGGTTTTTGCTTGAAGCATGATTTGTGAATTGAAAACCATAGAAAATTTTCTGTTCATCTCTTAAAATTTTTAAATGAAAAAATCTGAATATTTACAACTTTAAGAAAAATGCTAATTCATAAGCTGTCGTATTTTTTAATTTGTTACAGAATATATTAACATATTCTGTATTAACAATCAAAGAAAAAAGCTCACCGCTATTTCTTACAAGAACCAAAAAATACATTACATATAAAACGATTTTTAAGGCATTTAGATCTATCTTTTGGAAGGATATAGTCAAAGATTCTTTTATACAGCTATATTCATTTAATAGCACTTATTACTTCTACAGTTTTTTCCTCCGTAATTTTTAACAAGTCTATACTCACAACAAAACTTACTACTTTGTGACACATTTATGAAATAATTTTCATTCTTAAATGGGTACATTTTACGGTTATTCTTATTCAAATAAAAAGAAATTGAATAATCTCTCTCTCTCTCTTTCCTGTAAAAGAAAAATATATTTAAGAAAATGGTGTCAAAATGGATGTTTTGAGCGAATTTCAGAGAATCAAAACAACCACAGAAAGTTCGTCATCATGGTGCATTAAAAAAAAAAAAAAAAAAAAAAAAAAAAAATCATGATGCAATAAATTTAATGGAAAATGAAAAATAGTAAATAAATATAGCCTTTCACTTTAATTTATTTTTCACCGTTGCATATGTATTATCTTCCCTTTTTTATGATTTCAACTTACGAGCAATAGAGAAATTAATATGATGTCGAATTAAAAACTCAAATGGTATGGTTCTATATTAATATTTGGAAATTTTTCCAGAGAGAAACATTCGCCTTGAATACAATATTTCAAATGAAAATCAAATTTCAAATTATTTTTGCTTAAAAGGCGCAAAGACCAACTTAGTGAAAAAGATTCCATGCCGGGAATCGAATGGTATGGTTCATTTAAAAAAATGCTTGTGTTATTAAACATAATTTATCTTGATAAGAAAATTTACATAAGATTTTTACATAAAAATTTTATGAAAAATTAACAATATTACTTAAAAAAATATATTACTGTGTCTTTATAGATATGCATTACCTGTATCCAAAATTTGGAATGCGATTGAATTAACCCCTAGAATAATTATTTGAATAGATTTGTTATTAAAGAGGGGCTCGACTCCCTACGAGATACGCTCGCCAATACACGCCCAGTCTCCTCATGCTCAAAACCCAAGCTTATTTGCTATGTTTTAAAAATATTACATGATTACAAAAGATTCTGTGGTAGTATCACGGCTAATCGAGATCTTCTGTAACTGGGTTACCATGAATTCAACCATTGATTTGGAAATTGCATCGGCTCCCAAGGCCGCATCTACCGCAGTAGCGATAGCTGACGGCCATTTTCGTAATTAAGTAAGATCAAATACACATTTCAAATGAAACATGTAAACATTCAAACATTACTATACAAGAATAATAACAAAGACAAATAATTTCAGTGAACAATTACAAAATTTTACAAGAAATAATAAATTTATAAATAAATATACAGAGCTTTTGCAAAATTTAATAAGAAAATATTTCAGTTAAAAAAAAAAAAAAAAAAAAAAAAAAATACAGCTAAAGTAATGCCGTTTAAGGTTTTTTTTTTTATGTTTAAAAGAGTCCCGTCTAAAATCAATATGAATATAAAACATTTCAAAAAATTTTATATAGAATAATCGCATCTCTTAACCGTCCACAAACTGTGCTATCGTGTGTGAGTAAATCTGAAGTCATGATAGTCATAACTATTTATACCCCACCCCCTCCCCTTCGAACACATATTCATATAAGATAAATTAGATTTTTTAGAAAATTAAAGTAAAAGTAACAATAAAGCTATTTTCCCTCTTATAAAATAAAATCTAAAACTGGTATAAAAACATGGAAACATTCAAATGCTTCATTTAAAACACATTACTAAATAGGTGTGATAAAATATATACAAATGTTTTTTTAAATTAAAAACACTAGATGTTAAAATGATAAAAAGCCACTCCGAGCGCTTTCGGCTAACCTTAAGCCATTGTCAAGGAGAAGAGCAGTAAACATCGAGCGTCGAGTGTTTTTATCAGTCAATCCTCTTCTCCTTGACAATGGCTCAAGGTTAGCCGAAAGCGCTCGGAGTAGCTTTTTATCATTTTAACATCTAGTGTTTTTAATTTTAAAAAACATTTGTATATATTTTATCACACCTATTTAGTAATGTGTTTTAAATGAAGCATTTGAATGTTTCCATGTTTTTATATAATAAACAAAGGTGAATCTGGCGTTCAAGATTGGACTATTTTATTAAGTCAATTTATTAATCTAAAACTGGTAGTAATTAAAACAAACATACCTTTGAATATTTTCTGCTCTTTCATACACAGTATGGGTCAGTGGCAGAAAAAAAAGTAAACAACACCTACTAACTCAGCAACTAATTATAATAGAAGAAAATTACTGGTACCAAACAATTGAAAATAAAGTCTACTTTTAAATGATGTATAGAAAATTTGCTTAGGAGGCTATCTACAAATCAAAAGCAGACCAGACTTTGTTCTTTTCAACAGCAATATCCAATTTTGACACTATATTTTAAATTTTCGGTTCAAACTATGCCTAGAAACGAAATTTAAATTCATTTGGGTGATAAGATTTTGAATTATAAACATTCAAAATTTAGAGCTGTTAAATTACATTTTTATGTCTTTATTAATATCTCCTGAAATTATAATCCTGATGTGATAATTTTGTGTGTGGTTATAATACTAAAAAATTCAAACATAAATACATTAAATTTGTAATTATAAAAATTTCATAATATAAATTATGAATTATGAAATTAATATTTAAAAAGAATATGATATATAACCGACAGTTTATTTTTCTTTTTTTTTTTGATAGATTTATATTTATTATATCCTGCTTTATGCGAATTCTTAATATAAAAATTTTCTCCGAAGTAGTTTTCGAATTATGATTAAAAACTGTCAAAATGGTTTAAGGAGCCATCTAGAAAAGCATAATTTGAAAAAATATATTTTACTCATTTTATTAAAATTTCAGGCTCGCAATAATCGAAAGATATTAAGCGAGTGAAATTGTCATATTGGCAAGAAATAATATATTAAGGGTATATTTAAAAAAAAAATATTTTCTCACGCGCAACAACTCAAAATTTTCGGACGCATTTTCAGACTCATTTTTAAAGGTGAAAACATGAAACTTGCTGACACGATTTTGGAAGAGATGTATAAGTGGCCGCATGTTTTCATTTTTCGTTCAATTCATTAGAACTTGATTTATAAACAATTATTTTCTCAGTACGACCATCATTTTAGTTCCCAGCTCTCTCGCTCCGGGAAATTCGGTTCAAAACACCCACTTTGACGGCATTTTTGTGCAATATAGTGTGCCTTTATCAAAAAATCGACAAGCACGGTCCATTATATAGTTTCTGAAAAAGAGAATCTGCCAATGGGATGCGTTTCAGAACAAAAATGAATTTAAGATTGAATCGGAAAATAAATTGCTTGGATTGTAAAACACCCTTAGTAGAAGTGAGATAGCCATTCTGTAGCATTTCAATAACCGAGTACTGAACTTCAATTTGGATACAGCCCCTAAAATGTGCCCATTTTAAAATAATTTCTCTGAAACTAATCTTACGAACGTCATGAAAAAAATTTTTTTTTGGTTAATTGAAGGGAGTAGAATTTATTTATGGTGTCAAACTTGAGTATTGCTATTGAAAAAAAAAAAAATAAATAAAATTTAGGTTTGTTTTGATATGTAGATGGCCTCTAAGCAAATTTTATATACATCATTTAAAAGTAGACTTTATTTCCAACCGTTTGGTACCAGTCACTTTCTTCTACATTAATTTGATGCAGAGTTAGTTGGGGTAATTTTTTTTTTTCTACGACTGTAAGATTCACAGAGAATGTTAGTTAGCCAAAGCAACCTGATATCTATACATTGCTTCCTAGAATTTAGCTTAGGAGTTCCAAACGTTCTTTGGGAGTTCTACGACCAAGGTCATTTTATACAATAGGAGAGTAGATGTCTTATCTCAGAAGAACGTACAATAGAGGTCCCTCTTTGAGCTTGAGGCATCATAAAAATATCCAGACCTTGTTGACCACCTTGTTTCTTAAATAATCAATATCATAGCTGGCATGTCTGTTGTTATGTTGTATATTACTTATGTGACTTTGACTGTGCCCTCCTCCCCCTCACTTAAACAGTAAACCACAATTTGCATTTTATTGGGTCTTGTTATTATAACTTATCATTTATAGCTCTACTGCTCTTTTAAATAATCCTTTTTTCACAAAAAAATATTTTTTTTTTTTTTGGGGGGGGGGGGTCTAGTCGGAAATATGGGGGGGGGATACCCATGATTTGCCATGATTACCCATGATTTTGAAACATTTAATATTATTCTTTATAAAGAATATTAAATTTCTAGGCTTATTAACCCTTTTATGCCTGAATTTGTTTTTCTCAAATATGTTTGTAAAATCACTTTAAAATGTGGCAAAATGAACTGAAAAAAATACTAAAAAAAATTACGTTAAAATATTTTTGTATTTATTTGATAAAATGCAAACATACTAAATATGTGAATATCCATACGTGGAAAAATGCATAATTCTATGTTTTGTCTAAATTTATATAAATTAAGTTTTGAAATTGTATATTATATACTATAATTAGTATTTTTGTGAACTATTAAAAATAGATTTATTTCTTTACAGAGACTAATAACATTATAAGTATTATTAATAATGAATTAAGAATAATCGTATTTGAGGATAAAAAACAATTTATTTCAAAATCATCTTGAAAAGGACTTTACATAAATAACTGCCCCTAAATTGCTATTAGAAATATGTACCCATTTGTGCCTGGCGCCCTATATTTAGTATGCTACAAACATGCATAAAAATAGGCTTGAACTTATAATTTCGCAATTTAAAAAAATACATATTTCAAAGAAGTTTACAAGCTAAGATTATGGCTTATTTATTTGGATCTTTGATACAAAAAATACACTTATTACATATTTAATTTTTACATTTCGCTATCTTGAAAAATGAAAAATTTATAAACACCGAAAAAAATCCTTCATTTAAGCAAATAAATGTCAATCTTATGCTGTCATAGAGGTTTGCACGGGCCCGGACTTGGCCCGAGCCCGTACCCGGCCCGCAGGCCGGACCGGCAAGGTGAAGGCGAATTTTCAAACGGACCGGGCCGGCAGAATTAGAACATCCTTTTCAACGGACCGGGCCGGGCCGATAAAAAAATTGAACGGGTCTACCGGGCTGGGTCGGGTCGATAAAAAAAATAAGCGGGCCTACCGTCCGCTATAAAAACTTAATCGAAGTCGATAAAATATGAGTAATTTTCAATGACTCATGGGGATCTTCGCGAGAATAAGTATAAATGTGCATCACGAGCCGATGCCAGTTTGACAATATCAATTCAGAAAAGTAACATATCCAGCGTAGAGATCAGCATCGGACAGTTAAGGGTGTATTCGAAAAAATGTTTTTCCACCCTCAACAGCTCGAAATTTTCTGAGACATTTTCAGACTCATTTTTAAAAGTAAAAACATGAAACTTGCTGGGGGTGATTTTTGAAGACATGTTTAACATGCCGTGTGATTTCATTTTCAGCTCAATTAATTAGAATTTGATTTTTAAACAATTATTTTCTGAGTATTACCATTTTTTTCATTCCCAGATCGCCCGCTTCGGAAAATTCGGTTCAAAACGCCAACTTTGACAGCGTTTCATACAGTATTTTCTGCATTTATCAAAAAATCGAGAAGCACGGCACATTATGTAGTTTCTAAATAAGAGAATTTCCTAGTTTGATGCGTTTGAGAGCAAAAATGAATTTTAAAATGAATCAGAAAATAAGCAGTTTGGATCGGAATATCTGAGCCCGGACTTTTTCTTTTCAGCAGACTCGTGCAGAGATCAGGATTGCATTCCCCCCCCCCCCCCTACATATTCGCGCAAGCCTGGAACTGGATTTTATTGTTCTCAGGATGTGTAGGGTAGGCAATATGTTTTGTAAAAACATTAATAGCGATAACGAACTTCTGTTAAATGAATCTTTGGAAATATATCTTAAGGTGGTTCTCAAATTCACTGCTCAACAATGAGAAATTTTCTGACACATTTTCTTCTGACTCATTTTTAACTGTAAAGGCATAAAGTTGACAGGCCTGACTTTTGAAGTGATTTGGAATCGAACAGTATTTTCCATTTTTTTTATAACTAAATTACTTATCGAGATATAAGAGATTCTTGTCTTGTGACTGCCGATTTTTCTCCTTCCCGTGCTATCGATTCTGGAAATTCGATTAAAAATTTTAACTTTGACAGTATTTTCTCAAAGATATATTGCTTTTATATAAAAAAAAAAGGATAACGTTATTCGATTACATAGTTTCTAAATAAGAACACTTGCCAATCTTATGCGTTTCCGAAAAGAAATGAATTCAGAAATGTATCAGAAAGTAGCTCCTTTGGACTTGAGAAAAGCCTTATTAAATGACAGAGAAATATTTTTACAAATCTGCTTTTTATTATACAGCTTCAAAAGTCATGTTTTTAACCCTCCTTTTTTTTTCTTTTTTTCTAAACTACATTAATTTTTTAATGAATCCTTATATGAATGCTGAAACGTCTAATATTCTAAGTAATCGTTAATGTTACTATTATGTATTTTCTGTCTTGCGAACACATAGTAATTTTAAAATATACTGTAAAACTATCCCATAAATATGTACGCAGTGTTATTCTTTAAAAGAATCGTAATTGTATGTTCAGAAAAACCTGAATTTTTTGGTCAAATTGAGTCGGATCTCATTTAATTGATTGTCCACGAGTCGGGCCTGTTTTCACTGATTTTTGTACGAGCCGTGCCGAACCGGGTTCGGGCCGAACTTTTAATTTTTTCATCAGGCCGGGCCAAGATTGCTTTTGTTCGGTCCGGGCAGAGCCAGGGCCTGGAAATTCCGGCCTGTGCCGACATCTATGCTGTCATCTCTCGGTAGTAGATAAAGACATTTATAGACAATTACTTCATACAATTTCCATGCTGTAAAGAAGAAGAAAATTATAAAAAATTATATTAAAGCGTGTGCACACGCTTCATTTTATAATGTTTGTATAATTAGAGAGTCGTTGGAAATTTTAGCAAAAGGCAAGAGTACCTATAATGATGTTCTATCCTATAACATACCAAGAATCTGGTTTAAAATACTAGGGGTTACAGGGGAATTTGGTTTTGATTAACCATTTTCCCTCCTCCCTGTCCCCCCCTCCCCCCCTCTCTTTTTCTGATTAGCTGCTCCTCTCTGTTTTTCCATCCTTCCCACCCTCCTATTTTGTGGTTCGTTTAGTTTCGCCCTTTGATATTTAACCAGCTGTTTGTCTTTCATTCGGCAGTGCTCTTTTCCCTGATGACGACTGATGGTTCAGTCGAAAGCGCTCGGATTTTAAACATCATGTTACTCCAATGTTTTCAACATCTGCATTGTTTTAAAATGTTTTTAACATTTGTATTTTTAGCACCTATTAGGTAAAGATATATTGTGAATTTGATATTCATATTTTTCATTTATATGATTAAGGTGAATCTGTCGTTCTTTGAAAATATAGTTTTTCTATATTTATTTAATCTACTACATTTCTTTCTATATATCTTGTTGTAAGCTATATTGATTTTTTAATGGGCCTCTATTTTAATGTAAATATCTGAATTATTATTAATACCATTAATCCATTTACACGGCTTGAAGACTTAAAAATCTGAAAAATTCTATATCGAAAAACCTTCTAAGACGGAATTACACGGGAGAGAAAAAAAACGTTATTGTTAAGTTCCTTTTTTACCAGGTCAGTCGTCTCTTGCAAATGTATTATTTTCAAACGGATTATTATATCCTTATCCATTTTGAAGATCCAGATCCACCGATCAAAAAAATTTTCCGTTTAAAACAGGATCTCGCCATACACAGATTCTTATAACAGATTTTACAGTACTGTATCCTCACCTCTAGATATGTACATGGACAACTATTCTTTAAAGAGAATTTTAATAAATAATTGTAATTTAAAAATATATGTATTTTCTGGAAAAAAAATGTTGACCTAAAGTACGTTGTTCCTTAAACAGATTTTGCACGAGTCAGACTGGGACGGGGCAATGATTTTTATACAAGCAGGGACGACCGGGCCAGAAAATTTCTTTCGGTGTAGACTTCTAGGAAGAGTAAAGCACAGGTCCAGAAATAAGTCCGGTTCGGCCCGGCCCGGGCACGACTCAGAAAAAGTGATGATCAGACTCGACCCGTGCCAAGTCCGTTTAGGCCTCTAAATGGCATTTGAATGGGAAAAACGTGTTCTTAACGGTTGGAAAATTTAAAAAATAAGTTATGAAAAAAATTGAGTTTGAGTTGTAAATTCGTTCAAACTCGCGGATTTTTTGAGCTTTCGTTCAGTTCACGTTCGTTTATCAAAAAGTGAGTCAAGTTCAACTCAACGTTCACAGAAAGTGAACGAAGTTCGTGAACTTACGTTCAATGAACGCGTTCATACCCAACACTAGTTTTATTCGATATGAATAAATTAACACAATACCTGAATTTGATTTTTTACAATTTAATCTCATAAACTTACTTATTTACGTTGTTAACAGAATTTTCTAGGGTTTTTCTTTGATATTATAACTCTATTTATCATTTTGTAAGTTAAAGGTCACCAATACAAGTACGGGAAAAAAAAAAAAAAAAGCAATTTAACAAATTACAAAGATCATTTGGAAAATGATTTTTTCAAAGACTAAAATTTAAGACATAAAAAATCGCACGGAGTTGATCCTACATTACGTACGCCATGGATTAAATGATAACATTCCTGGACCCATCATGAACAAATTTTAAAAGAAATTTCAGTTTTACAATTTTCGGTACTGTAAATTTTGAAACTTCTACGGAGCTGGTTATACATTACGTACGCCATGAATTAAAGATTAATAGTGTTATTACACGTAAAAATTGCAAGCAAGAATAATCGCCTGCGACTCGTCAGATTTCCTATGAAACTTACGTAATAGCCAAGCATTTCATTGTCTGTTCGGGAAAAGGCTTTTCTATCATCAGATTTCCAAAAAATCTCACGACCAATTTTAAATAAAATTTCATTCTTAAACTTCTAAACATCCGACAATATTACTTTTTATACCGTCGGATAGAGAAAAAATGTACTTTTAAATGCAATTTGTTTGAAAGCTGTATCTCAATTTGTTTCTGATTTATTAATTTTTTTTGTAGTTTTTATTACTTTTTTGTCATAGTGGCAACACTCTGTTGTCCATCGTTGTTGAAACCAAAGGGAAATACATATTACTGTATATACCAATCAGATAACGAATAAATTGCGGATTAAACCAATGAAAACGTTCAGATATGCTTTTGATTTCCTACCCTGACGAGAACAATAACCATTTTTCCAAATAGTTAAAAAAAAAAAAGCAGCTAAATAAATAAAGCAAGCATGAACAGAATATCGTCTGACACATGCTTCGTTTTAGGAAAGAATATAGATATTCAAAGCATAGAGGGTAAACATATTTCTTCAACATAGGTAAATTTCGGAGGCTTGTTAATTCTTCCCCCTTATCGGCCGTGACGCTAATACTGTTGCCATTACAGATTTTGCCGTAAATGTCCCATCTTAGTCCTTAATCTATGATATAAACTCGACAGAGTACTAAAAAAATTCGCAAAATCGTTTGGCACAGTGTTGCTAGAGCCAGATTGGGATTTTGTCCCCATTTTGGGGGATTTTGAACCTCTAGGGGATTTTTTTGGGGATAAGTAGTTCGTGAGGAATTTTTTGGGGACTACAAAAATTTTGGGGAAAAATTTGGGGATTTTTTTTTTACTATTTTGCGTAAAGATTTCTTTTAGTCCTGTACAAAAACTGGATCTGTCTCGAACTCAATTTTGATTTGAAAAACGTAAATACAATCCAGAAATCGGAAATATCAATCATTATTCTCTTGGATGTGGTCGTGTTCGTTGTTTACTACATTACAGTTTACACATATTACAGATGCATGGGACTCTACAGTCTTAAGCAGCTTAAACCTGCGCGTGACTAAATCTGACAGATTCGGAGAAGCATCAGCACTTGCCAAACTCGAGTCATCAGACATTTTTGGCGGTGATTCACTTTGGCAATGTGTAGGATCAGGACTGTCAGTTTCTTCAAGTGTAGAATCTGAACTACTTGAAACTGAAGGTTTCTCAGGAGTAGCATTTGGACGGAGAAACCAAGTATTTCTTCTGTAAGTTGCACCATCTGGGGTCTTAATGATAAATGATCTTGGTCCTTGAGCTGGAGCAATTACACCAGCAGGACTCCACTTTCTATGACCTTTTCTAAACCACACTTTCTGACCAATAGAAATTGGTTTTTTTGGCTTTGAGCCTCTATCTCTATACTCTTTCTCTTTTATCCTCTTTTCTGTAAGATTAGAGGGAACATTTTTTATGATAGATGGTTTTAACAACTTTGAGCTTACCGGTAATATTCCACTAGTTCTTCTTCCCATAAGACGTTGTGCAGTAGATCCTAAAACTCCTCTAGGTGTATTTCTGTTATTTAACAATGCTAAATATAAGTCAGAACCATCCGCAGCACATTTAGCTATAAGCTGTTTAGCTTCTTGAACATAACGTTCATCTAGACCATTGGATCTTTTGTGTTCTGGACTTGATACTTGCAGATTTATATGCCACTGCTGAGTACCTGTCGTAGAGCTTAAAATTCTGAATAAAATGAGTACCATCGTTAATATTTTTGTTCAACATTAAGGTCGCAATTCAACTTTTTAGCTGTTTTGAGATATTGTTAACTTGGTCTCTCCTGGTTTCAAGCTCTTGATTAGCGATTAAGGCAAAATTTTGAAATAGAATTAAAACAATTAAATAGATTAAAACAATTTCCAGTTTTCTTCTAATTAATTCTGAGTTCAACCCCCTGACCACGGGTCTAAAATTTTAAACTGGAATTGTGACCTTAATGTTCAACAAAAACGTGTAGGTACTCATTTTACTCAGAATTTTAAGCTCTACAACATTTGTATTGACAATGCTTTTGACAGAGTTAGTTGTTTGGAGATAATGTTATGGTATGCAAAAAAAAACGTGTTTTTTGACTATAAATCTATACATATTTCCTAACGCTCACCTAGTACGAGGGGGAAAACATGGTATATTCATTCTAGACCTAAACTGAAGGGATTAAAACAATTTCCAGCTTTCCCCTAATTAATTCCGAATTCGGACTCTTTTGGCTCCCCTACCACTGGACTATTACCATATCAAGCAAAATAACGACACTTTGGCGCGAGTTAAGTATCCGTTGCGTATACGACATTGGCGTCAGAAAAAAATCGCGCCAATATGACATCTGTGCCCCTTTTTTACAGCATTAATATAACTTTAATCAACATAAAAATTTAAATATCGTTAAACGATAAGTTGGAAAGGTACTTGTTAGTTATCCCGTCGACCAATTTTGCCAAATTATATAAATCGTATATATCATCTTAATTAAACCATTATTGGCAATTAATTACAATTTGGCGACAGTAATTTGGTCGACGGGATAACTAAGAAGTACCTAAAATTTTTGAATACTTGCTACATAATTATAATTTTAACTGCGTTTTATATGATTTTCATTTGAATATAAAAATTTACTCCCAAAATTTTCTCCGACAATTAAAAAAGCATTATTGCAACCTTCGACTGGCTTATTTGACGCTTCTGCCTTTGTGGCTTAAAATTGCATTATTTGGCGACAAAGGTAATAATTAAATAGCATGTAACTCACTAATACAACCATTTTTACAATTACTTCTTCTAGTTTCTCCTCTAAGACATACGATGGGAAAATTCCATAAAAATGATAATTTAATTGAAAAGTAAACAAAACAAAACAAAACAAAAAAAGAAACAAAAGAAAAAAGAAAAAAATGAAAAAAGAAAGAAAGGAAGAAAAAGACTAAAAGAATATTACTTAAATTTTATTTCTTCAAGTTTTTTCAGACACATTTTTATTAAACTGACGCAAGCGAAAATTCGCCAAATAATGTATCAATCTTTCATACTAATTTATTTTTTAAGTTTTATAAACATACCTTTCATGTTTAAATTAAATATTTTCGTTTTATAAATTTATCTCTCATTAAAAGGGTTTTTAACCATTTGGAAAAACGGTTATTGTCCTCGGTCAGGGTAGGAAATCAAAAACCTATCTGAAGCATTTTATTAGTTGAATCCATCATTTTATTCCTTTTCTGATTGGTCTATACAGTAATCTGTATTTTCCCTTTACTTTCAACAGAGATGGATACTTCCGTTGCCACTATGACAAAAAAGTAAAAATTACAAAAAAAAAAAAAAAAAAAAAAGACTCAGAAACAAATTGAGATACAGCTTTCAAACAAATTGCATTTAAAAGTACATTTTTTTTCCTCTATACGACTGTGTAAAAAGTAATATTGTGGGATGTTTTGAAGTTTAAAATGAAATTTCATTTAAAATTGGTCCAGGAATATTAATGTTTAATCCATGGCGTACGTAATGTATGACCAGCTCCGTAGAAGCTTAAAAATTTGCAGTACCGAAAATTGTAAAACTGAAATTTCTTTTAAAATTTGTTCATGATGGGTCCAGGAATATTAATGCTTAATTCATGGCGTACGTAATGTATGATCAACTCCGTGCGAATTTTTATGTCGTAAATTTTAATCTTTGAAAAAAAACATTTTCCAAATGGTCGTTGTAATTTGTTAAATTGCTTTTTTACTTTACTTTTCTTTTGTTTACATTATTTCCACCTGATATAGCCGTTTCAATTCTTTAACCATCGATAAAATGATGCCAAAAAATAATTACTGGTAACCCTTTCGTTCAAAATAACAATAACATACGAAATTTATTACCAAAAATCATAGTTATCCCTATATATTTGACTCATAAACCACCCCGGAATTATTTCCTATCAAATGATACAATCTGCAAAAAAATCCACCGGTTAGTTTTTGAAAACATTCGAACGGAAGTTTTAGGACTTACTGCTTTATAATATACTAGCAGGAATGACCGAGCTAAGCTCGATCAAAATTAGCTTTGTGTTTATCTCGATAGATTATTCCCACTTAATCATTCTTGCTGCCACAGTGACTCAAAATGACCCACTAATCGAATTTTTTCGAACATGCGACCTAACACAATGCTCTTCTCGAGCCTGAAAACAATGGAATACAAAATTTAGTAAAAATCGTTAGTCATTTTCTAGATAAAATAAGCTTGACCCACGTTGATTCAAAAATGACCCACTAACCGAAATTTATCGAACATGTGGCATATTCCTTTTTTTTTTTTGTACTGTGAAACGGTATAGCAAAAAAATTTGTCAAAATCGTTTGAACCTTTTTGAGATACAGTTACCTTGACCCTTGACCCCGATCCATTATCGCCAAAATTACCCACTAATAGAATATTCTTGAGCATGCGATCCAGTCGAATGTTTTAATCTTGTCCAGGAACGGTGTAATACAAAGTTTTGTCAAAATCGTTTGAGCCGTTTTAGATAGATTTCATAAGAAATACTAACTATTGCAGTCGTTACCATGGTGCGACTTTTGAAAAATTCCTTCATAACTTTTCATTATAGGACCCCAGGAACCCCAAACCACACCCACCTAAAAAGTTTATATATATATATGTATGTATTGTATGTACTAAATTTTGTCCGCACGATAAAAGTCGCAATTATGCACGGATCGTCTTCAAACTCGCCAACAACTTTGAGATGGCTAATATCTCGGCGGGGATTGAAAATGGGCAAAATCGGTCCAAGGGAATGGAAATGGGGAGGGTTCAAAATTTTGAATACCGTCTTAACATGATTATGATAAAACCAGCTCTTACACAACAATGACAGTAAAAAATAAATCGTATTAGGTAGATTTCGTAAGAAATACTACCTATTGCAGTCGTTACCATGGTGCGACTTTTGAAAAATTCCTTCATAACTTTTCATTATATGACCCCAGGAACCCAAAATCACCCCCCACCTAAAAAGTTTATATATATGTATATATCTATATATATATATGTATGTATGTATGTACTAAATTTTGTCCGCACGATAAAAGTCGCAATTATGCATGGATCGTCTTCACACTCGCCAACAACTTTCAGATGGCTAATCTCGGCGGGGATTGAAAATAGGAAAAATGGGCCCAAGAGAATGGAAATGGGGAGGATTCAAAATTTTGAATACCTTCTTAACAAGATTCTGATAAAACCAGCTCTTACACAACAATGACAGGAAAAAATAAATATTTTTCGTTATAGCAGTTGCCAACAATAAAAAAAAAAACAATAAAATTCTCACCACAACAATTGCTTTTCTATTGCAGGTTTTTCACGTGAAAAAATAAATTATATAAATAGTTTGACGAATTGAAAACAAATTGAATATTACATCATAAGTTTTCTAGAGCAAGATTTCCGCATGAAAACTCAAAATGAAATAAATAGTTTGACGAATTAAAAAAACAAAAACAAAATATTGCGTCATATTAGAAATAAAATGGACCTCAGCAGGTGAATATGTAACGTCATATGATTTTGAAGAAACGTATTAAAACATGATAAAAACCCGACTATGGAAATATTAAACTTATTTTAACACTTTGAGATTCTCTGAATTTGCTTTAGCAATTTTTTAAACCTATTCCATATACATGCATGTGTGTATTCATGTATATTAGAACTTTCACAAAATGTTTAGCTCCCTAGAGCTCATTTGCTCATTCTTAGTGAAGGAACTGGGTTTATCTCTAATCTTGATTTAAGTTTTGTTGGTGAATTTATTACTTACTTTCTAAATCTACCTCCGCCTGTAGGCCGGAGCCGGCAGGGATTTTTTTAGATATAGTTAGGTCCTGGTCACAGTTAGGTCAGGATACAGTTAGTATCCTGATCCATTAGGACCCAAAATGACCCACAGATTGAATTTTCTTGAACATGCGACCCTGCCCAATGGTCTTATCATGCCCGGAAACGGTATTATACAAAATTTTGTCAAAATGTTTTGAACCGCTTTTTAAATACAATTAGCTTGACTCTGACCCATTGTGACCCAAAATGACCCACTAATCGAATTTTCTTGAACATGCGACCTAGCCCAATGGTCTTCTCGCGCCCAAAAATGATAAAATACAAATTTTAGTCAAAATCGTTTAAGCCGTTTTTTAGATGCAATTACCCTCATAGCATGCATGGTCACGGTGACGTCACTGCAAGTCACTGTGGTCACGTCACATCTGTGACCGAAATGCCACCACTCAGTGATGTCACATTGTGACTGAAATGTGAACTTCTTAGAAAACTTTAAAAACTTACGAAAATTCTTCAAAACATGTTACTTTTTGTAAAATTATATTTTTCTGGCAATTAAAAAAAATTGTGACGTCTCTGTTATGTCACTGCTATGTAACGTACGCCACGTCACATATGTGACAAAAAAACCAGCATATTGTAAGTCACAGTGTGACAAAAAATATGAACTTCAAAAATCTTTGAAAATGAAGAGAAATATTTTAAACAGCCACGAGTTACAGCGGCATAAGGAATGAAAATATATTAGTGGATAGCAAATGGTAAATTCCGTCACTAAAGGGGAGGGGGGGGGGAATAATAAATAAAGTGCACGATACAAGCATTAATAAACTAAATTTTTAGGCTATATTTTATCAATTTGATATCTAAGACAGTGAATGTATACTTTTTCATGATTTCAATTTTATCTAGCATTTGGATAATATATTTACAATTACGAATATTAAATTTATACACTTTACATATTTAGTTTGCTGGGAGGAAATTTCACTCTTTCTTTCTTTTTTTACCGACCAGAATTATTCGAAACACTTCTGTGGTTTCAAACTAAAAATTTTCTATTACAGTTAAATCTGCACCTTTTAATGAGCATGTAGAAAGAGTCTTCAGAGTTTAGTCATCTATGCATTTCTTGCTTTAGAATATTTTTATAATTTGTATTCAAGTCATAAATTCTACTTCTTTCAGACTTTTAAAATAAAATTAGCATTTTCCGAAAATAAAGGAAAACAAACTTTACTTTAAAAAAATAGAAAAAAAAGGGGGGGGGGTGTCGTTAATGCATTAAATTTATTTTTACACCTTTTAAAAATTTAAACAATGTTTTATCTAATAAACTCTAATTATGAATATTATTATTATAATTATTTAGAAAAAAGGAATTTTACAATACATTTTAACTTGAATTATTTGGTACGGATAAAAAGAAAAGATTAAATACATTGGACATTTCTTCAAATACAAAATTTTAATGAATGATACTTTCAGAAAATTTCTGCGCGTTCAAATTCCATATTTCTTGTATACAAAAACAAACAATCTGTAACAAACCATCTGCTCGAAAATCGTCTGCCCACAGAAAAATAAATATGAGAATACGCGGGAAATAGTTCACTTGTTTTAGAACAACACGTCTACAACACTTTAAGATAAGGAAATGACCATTTTAGGATACACGGATATTAATGGAACGTGCATGTAAGTTTTATTTAATTTAAATATTTTATTCCTGGTTGTATATTATGAGTTAAATAGTTATATTTGTAAGAGACTGATCTTTAACTGTCAGAAGCGTTATTTTCCAATTTGATAACTGTGAAGAAAAATATTTTAATCTGCCATCGCTTGAAAAAAAAAAAAAAAAAAAAAACTGCGCAGAGACATTCATGCCTACATTCATACTGGAATTAATATAAACATTAATTTACTCTTACTTGAGATTAAAAATGTATGGAACGACAATGATTTGGAATTATTTTATCGGCTTCTTACTATTTTTTGATTACTAACATTTATAGTTATTATTATTTTGGGGTTAAATATTATGTTCGATTATCATGAGATTACGAAACTGTTTCAGATTAGAAATTAACATTATACTGGGAAAATGTATTTTTAACATATTACAGCAGTGAAACATTTGAAAGAATTTTCTTTTAGTGCTAATAATATTTTAAATTATCTTTTAAAATCTTAAATCTTCAAACCAATGTTTTCAGATTTAACATTTGCCAAAATTATAAAATAATAGGAATTCCTTATACCATATGGAAATATTTTTGAGATATTGTTAAATCTAATAATGCATTTAATTTATCTATTGTAGTTTGCTGTTGTTTAACAGTACAATTATAAATACTAATTATTATTTTTAGTGTTTTTCAAATTGGTATATTTATTTTTTTAAATTGTATGTAAGCATTTTTTCTGTTTGTGATTTTAATCAAACATTTAATTATAGACATTCTGAATGGGTTATTAAATTTTCTTCTATTGTAAATTAATTTTCTACGTGTATGATTCGGGTAATTATTGGCACTAAAAAGTAAAATATGATATTTAAGCATGGAAATAAAGTATTTTTCATGCCTGATAGGAAGTTATAGATTAAACTGCTTTAGTATATATTTTTTTTAAGTTCATATAATACAGGATACATAATGTAGGACACAAGTTGAAAAGTGCTTATGACTTCGGTTTGTCTCTCCGTCTGTCCGTCTAGCAGTCTGTGCGCACTCTAACTCTCGAAAATATACTCGGATTGCCCTGAAATTTTTGGATGGTATTGACGTTTACCATCGCACGGTACCTATTTGTAATGAAGTTTGTAGCATGCTTTGTTCATTTACAGGGACAGCCAAAAGTTTTCCGTTACATTACGGCCTATGGGAAAAAGTCGTTTTTTATGATTTTACGCACGCTTTCAAACAGAATAAAATTTATATGCATTTATGAAGTGCACTAAAATATGCATTCTGTTGACTATGCGATGCAAAAGAATAGTTATTGTTCATTTACAGGACTAAAAAAGGAATTCAAATACATAATGATATAGAGGTGGAGGGAATTGTTTGCGGCATACTTTAATTATGGTAATCTATTTCATATATAATGAAATTGATGTATGTCGCTGAGGTTTACATACTATAAAGTATTTCATGTATAATAAGAATAATACGTATATAGCATTTACAGGGACACACAAAATCTTTCAGATACCATATTGTATCCGAAGTACTGTTCATTAGCGATGATTGCTGGAAATATATTTTTAATTATGATATGCACTTTTATGATTCACTATATTTATGCATAGTGTATGGTGTATATAAATGCTATAATTCCTATACAAGGCTACACAAAAGTATTCGTAAGGATTACTGGGTATGGGCGCAAATTGCTTAAAGGTGGTTTTTAAATGAGTTGTGCTTTTTTTTCGCTGAACTGCATTTAATTTACCAAGAAATATTTGTAGAATATAGATAAAATGATATACAGGGTCACGTAAAGAATTGGATACATGGCCGTCT
The DNA here is from genome assembly GCA_963932465.1 of Maratus speciosus. Taxonomy (NCBI): domain Eukaryota; kingdom Metazoa; phylum Arthropoda; class Arachnida; order Araneae; family Salticidae; genus Maratus; species Maratus speciosus. The sequence continues at coordinate 532,876,948 of OZ010793.1, forward strand.
ATATATTATAATTTCTGGAAATGTGATTTCAGCAGTTTTAAGAGTGTCTTAGTTTGAATTAAATTTTAGTGAAATAGTGGCGTGCTTGCTCGCGTAATATTTGAAATATGCCAAGTGATATTTATATGCCTAATTTTTATTAAAAGAAATTATACTTTTAGGAATACTTCAAAAATTACTATTTAAAACATATTTTGACTAAACTTCATTATTACACTGCATTAGGCAGAAATTAGATTTAAATTAATAAAAAGAAATAAAACTGAATAAATGATAATTTAGAAAATATTTTGAAACTTTTAACTCAATTAATACACTTATTTCAGTATTCATTTGAAGTTTTAAATTTTTAGAAACCATCTTCTTACGTCTTAAAATTAATGCCAAATTAATGCCAAATAGTCATGCCAAATTCCAAGTCCTACCACCTCTCTCAACATAAAGGGCTATATTGAAATAGGAACTGTCACCATTAATTTGCCAACATTAATTTTGAAATCGGTTTATTATTTCCTAATATTCCACAGAAACGTAATTTAGAAAGCTTTTAAAGGCCTTTTTTAGAACGTTTGTTGTTCCTGCGAACCCCAAGGTGACAGAATCATCTGCACAAAATATATCCTGTTAGCATTGATTCGCAATTTCTACTTTTATAATCGGTTTATATTCCCTGAAATTGCATAGAAATCGTAATTTAGGACTTTTTTAGAACGCTTTTCGCACCTCCCCTTCGCTTCACCCCTTTTTAATTCGAATTTATTTTCGACAGTCCTTCAAGGACATTTATATTTTATAATTAACTACCATGCCAAATTTAAAGTTTCTAGCCTCTTCAGTATCACAGAAATCGCAATTTAGAAAGTTTTTTGCTCCTGCAACCCTCTGGTGGTAATGGCACAGACATAAAATATAGCTTATGTTTGAGCTGGTACTATCACCAACAATTTGACACCATTATTTTTTAAATCGGTTTGGTATTTGATAAGATTGCATAAAAATTGTAATTTAGAACGATTTTAGAACGCTTTTCACCCACTTCATCCTTTTAAATTTGGAATTTTCTTTCGACTTTTCATAGAAAGCAATTGCATCTTGTAAGTAAATACCATGCCATATTTAAAAATGTTAGACCCCTCAGTTTTGCAAAAAACGCAAATTAGAACATGTTTTGCTCTTGCACCCCCAGATGGTAGTGACAGCAACATAAAATGTAGCCTATGATGGAGCAGAGACTGTCGCCATCAATTTGCAACAATTACTTTTGAAGGAGGTTTGGTATTTCCTGAGATTGAGTAGAAATCACAATTTAGAACGTTTTTACAACGTTTTTAGAACGCTTTTCGCGCATTTTCACCCCTTTTAAATTTTCAATTTTTCGAAACTATTCTTAAAGATAATTTACATCTAATAAATATGTAACCTTACCTAATTTCAAGTTGCTAGATCATTGATATCTTATAAGTAACAACCATTCCAAATTTCATGATTCTAGGCCCTTCTATAACACAAAACCGCAATTTAGAACGTTTTATTTTTCTCCTGCAACCCCAAAGTGGTAGTGATACAAACATAAAACAGAGCCATGTTAGAGCAATTCTGTCACCATCAATTTACAACCATTACTTTTGGAATCGATTTGTTACTTACCGAAATTGAGTAGAAATCACCATTTAGAATCTATATATATATTACGCTAACGTACGTGGCACAGAAATCGCGATTATTTGTTATTGTCTAATGGCAACGCCCGAGAAACGCATCTCATTGGTTATTGTGAAATGTCCTTTGACACGATTTAGGGCGATCTGGTTTATTTACATTTCGCCGTAGAGGAAAGAGCTCTATGATGTTTCCGTCTTTCGCTGCAATTTATTGAGCTTCAAAATAACAATTGAAATGACCGTAAAAAATCTCAGCGAATGCTTGAAAGTGAAGAAGAAAGCCGAATTAAGAACAGAAAATCGATATAGATTGAATGGGGAATAAAGTTAAACACACAGAATAAGCGATCGCCAAAATAGGCTTAATAACCACAGAGTGCACGCGTTGCTTCTGAAATCCAAATTATTGATTTAAACGTTCCGAGGGGGGGGGGGGGGGGAGCATAACTGTGGAACTTTGAGTAAAACGTGCAATTTCTGCAAAGCACTATATTGGAAATGAGAATTAATCAGCAGCAAGAAATTTTAAAATGCTGTCATGACGTTAAGTAATTTTGTTTACCCCCCTCTGCACGGATCTGCGATACGAATTTCAGGTTAAGAATAATATTACGGGCCCACCAGAAGTAAGATACAATAACACCTGCTTAGACGGAAACGACCAGTGACAAATTCCGTTTTATGCAGGTTATTTAAATTCAACAAAGCATAATAGCATTTTTGGGGAGATAGGGAAGCTGGAACTTTTTTTTTTTGTTTATTGCAGGATTCCATTAGAAACAGGCTTTACTCTATTAGTAAATAAATTTGCTGGATGGTACTTTTTAAAACATTCTATATAGGAACATTTGCTTACAATTTTATTATTTCTTTTTCAATTATTACAGTTTATGTTGTATTTGTAATTGTTTTTTCATCTAAAGATTTTAAATAAAAAATAAATTATTGAAAATATAATTAAATTTTAATTGAATTCATCAATTAATTTGGAATAAAAAGAGCATGAGACATATAAAAATGAAAAAACTTAACCTGTGAATTTACACAACTTTGGAACCGAACAAGAATCAGGCCCTGATAATTTGCACTGTCTCCATCCTTACTCCCCTCTGTACGCATCTGCGATAAAAATTTCAGATTCATTTAAGAATATTATTAAGGCCCGGGAAACGCCGGGCGGGTCAGCTAGTGTTTTTTAGAACGCTCTTCACGCATTATCACCCATTTTAAGTTTCGAATTTTTTAAGAACAGTTCTTTGAAATCCTATCTAATAAGTAACTAATATTTCAAATTTCATATTTCTAGGCCCCACAGTAACGCAAAAAATGCATTTTTAGAACGTTTTTTGCTCTCCTGCACCCCCTTTGAGGTAGTGATACCGACATGAAATATAGCCTATCTTGGAGCAAGGGTTGTCACCATCATTTTGACACTGTTATTTTTTAAATTGGTTTGGTATTTCCTAAGATTGCTTAGAAACCACTATTTAGAACGTTTTTTAGAACGCTTTTTGTGCATTTTCACCTCTTTTAAATTTCGATTTTTTTAAGAACTGTTCTTAGAAATCCTTTATATCTAATAAGTAACTAATATTTCAAATTTCATATTTCTACGCCCTTCAGTAACGCACAAATCGTAATTTAGAACGTTTTTTGCCCCTGCACCCCATTTGGGGTAGTGGCACCGAAATAAAATATAGCCTGTCTTAGAGCAAGGGTTGTCACCATCATTTTGACACCATTATTTTTTAAATCGGTTTGGTATTTCTTGAGATTTTGCAGAATCCACCATTTCGAACGTTTTTTAGAATGTTTTTTGTGCATTTTCACCCCTTTAAATTTCGAATTGCTCAGAAAATCTTCTTAGATATCAGTTATATCTTATAAGTAACTACCATTCCAAATTTCATGATTCTATGCCCTTCCATAACACAAAAATTGCATTTTTAGAACGTTTTTTGCTCCTGCACCCCCTTTTGGCCAGTGGCACGGACATAAGATATGGCCTATGTTCTAAGTTGGACTAACACCATCATTTTGATACCATTACTTTTGGAATCGGTTCGGTAGTTCCAGAGCTTACTTCCTACAAATAAACAATTTTTACCTCTTTATAATATTAGTATAGATAGATATACACTTAAAAAAATGGGTACTCAAAATTGAGTAAAAAGTACTCAATTTTAAATGCGTCACATGCACAAAATAGCTCCGATCCAAATGTACTCAAAGTTGAGAAACACATGTACTCATTTTTTATTCCATGGCTGTGATCAAATATGAATCGTTATGTACTGCCCCCCCCCCGCCCACAAAACCCCCCCTAAAATGTAAAGTAAAAATGTACTGACATTTATTTCCCGTCCAAAGTTCTTAACAAGAAATGTTTAATTGATTATTTATCAAGAAAAATAGCAAAATTCTTAACAAGATACTCAAATCGAATATTTTTATGACAAGAACATTATTTCCAAGCAATTATTTTTAAAATGCTGTGCATAATTTAATATTTACATTAATAAACATCATTTATGCCGCCATAAATGAAATGAACCATTACAGGGTACAAAACTATTTGTTTGTTTGGGTTTGATAACATGTGATGCTTCAAAATAGAGAAAGCATACGTTCATTTTTGATCCAAAAATATTCAATTCAATATGAGTACGTCGGTTTGCTCATTTTTGAGTACTTCATTTTTTTCAGTGTATCAACCTACAGATCAAATAAGGGCTGTTTAAAAGAATTGGAAAACATATTTGGCTATGGACGGTAACTGCTGAAATCAGTTTTTCAAATGTTTTATGCGTTTTCTAAAATGTTTACTTAGTTATCTTATTTACGTCATTTCCCTAAATTACGATGTCTTGTTAAAGCATTCAGAAAGTGTTGGAAAGTATATTTTAATCTATGCTTAACGCATGATTTTTCTTACTCGTTTTTTTTTTTTTTTTTTTTTTTTTTTTTTTTTTCTATTTCCCAGATCAGTCTTTTCCTATAAAACATACCAAATCTATTTAGCTCATATTCACAAAGTACAATATACACGGGAATAAAAAATTTAAATAAATATCGCTTATCATGCCGCTCTATAAATAATAGTTGTATTAATATCCGTTAGTTTCCATGTTCGTATTTAATAAAGCAATGACAAATCAAAACAAATTAAAAAACTTACACATTCTAAATATCAAGCATAGAACTTAATAAAAAAATATGTCAGTTGATAAGCATTGTTTTTTAAGTGGAAAAATGTAAAATGTTTTAGAAGAATAGGACTCCAAAGTAGCGATATTTTGCTAAAAAGTACGGTAAAAAGATAAGATTTTATATTTACAGCAAAATTTTATTTTAAAATTCATCGCTGTATTAATACTTAGAAATTTTTCCAGAGAGAATCATTCGCCTTATAACAATATTTCAAATGAAAATCAAATGTCAAATTAATTGCTTAAAAGGCGCAAAGGCCAACATTGTGAAAAAGATTCCATGCCGGGACTCGAACCCGGGCCATCAGTGTAGCACACTGACATTCTACCGACTAAACCACATGGAACGACGCCCAGCCCGTAAAATTTTTCACTATTACATGAGGCTACAAACGCAGCATAAGATGGAATATTTATCGTGAGCCACCGACATGGGGTAAACACGAAACTTAATTAAATCCAGCATCGATTGAAACTATATTAATAATTGGAAATTTTTCCAGGGAGAAACATTCGCCCTGCATACAACATTTCAAATTAAAATTGCCTTTTAAGCAATTAATTTGAAATTTGACTTTCATTTGAAATATTGTATGCAAGGCGAATGGTTCTCTCTGGAAAAATTTCCAAGTATTAATATAATTTCAATCAATGCTGGATTTAATTAAGTTTCGTGTTTGCATCATGTGGGTGGTTCACGCTAAATATTCCATCTTTTGCTGCGTTTGTAGCCTTGCCAACATGTAATAGTGAGAAATTTTCCAGCCTGGGTATCGTTCCATGTGATTTAATCGGTAGAATGTCAGTGTGCTGTACTGATGGCCCGGGTTCGAGTCCCAGCATGGAATCTTTTTCACTATTTGCGTCTTTTAAGCAATTAATTTGAAATTTGATTTTCATTTGAAATCACAGTGTTTATGACAAGTTCGTCACAAATGACACATATTTCACAAATTGGTCACAATGTGACTTCAAAGCATTGTCGCTTTCGTCACAGGTTCGTCACAAAGTTAATGGCAAAATAGTCACAAATGACACACTTTTCACAAATTTGTCACACCGTGACTTCACAGAGTGGTCACAATGTGACGTCACAAACGTCCTCTAAAACGGCCATAACGACCTCGCATTCTAGTCACTGTGACGTCACATCGACGGTCACAAAATCACAGTGTGACTTCACAACGACGTCGCCGTGACGTCACCATGCCTTACGAGTAGCTTGACCCTGACCCATTGTGACCCAAAATGACCCACTAATCGAAATTTCTCAAAGATGTGACTTAGCCCAATTCTCTTCTCATGCCCAGAAACGGTATAATACAAAATTTGGTCAAATTGTTTTGAGCATTTTTTTAGATTCACTTAGCTTGACCCTGACCCATTGTGACCCATTGTGACACACTAATCGAATTTTCTTAGCCCGTTGGTCATCTTATGCCCCAAAACGGCATATTACAAAATTTTGTGAAAATGTCTTGAGCCGTTTTTTAGATATAATTAGCTTGACCCTGACCTATAATGACCCACTAATTGAATTTTCTCGAACACGTGACCCATCCCAATGGTCTTTTCGTGCCTGAAAACGATAGATTACAAAATTTGGTCAAAATCGTTCGAGCCGTTATCTAGATAAAGTTAGCTTGATCCACGGTGACCCGAAAATGACCCACTAATCGAATTTTCTTGACCATGTGACTTAGCCCAATGGTCTTCTTGTAATCCAAAACTGTATAATATAGAGTTTAGTGAAAATCGTTAGAGCCGTTTTTTAGATAAAAATAGCTTGACCTACAGTGACCCAAAAAGGATCCACAAATCGAAATTTCTCGAACATGTGACCTAGCCCAATAGTCTTCTCGTACCCGAAAATGGTTGGATACTATTTTAGTCAAAATCTTTTGAGCCGTTCTTTAGATATAATTAGCTTGACCCTGACCCATTATGACCCAAAATGACCCACTAATCCAATTCTCTCGAACACGTGACCCATCCCAATGGTCTTTTCGTGCCCGAAAACGGTAGGATGCAAAATTTAATCAAAATCGTTAGAGCCGTTTTCAAGATAAAATTTACACACACACACACAATTTTTGCTCGTATTATAATATAAGATATGATGATATGATGAAAGATTGCAGTTAAAGAATATTTGGCGATTTATCTTTTGCGTGAGATTAAGAAACATGCGCCAGAAAATTTGGTAAGACTAGAAAACAGAAATTCTGCTTTATGAGAATTTAGTGTCGCCCCCCCCCCCCCAAAAAAAATATAGAGATAGACAGATAGATAGATAGATAGTACAAAACATATTTCAGTTTAGATTTAAAACACACGGTTTTAATTTATATAAAATTATGTCACTCTTAAACATCTACAGTAAAGCATGCATAGGACGTCACTATCGCAAAATAATACACAAATGCAGAAAAAAGATGCCGTCATTAAAGAAACTCGACAAAAAAAAAAAAAAAACTGCTATCTAATGATTCACAGACCTCCATTTGTTTGTAACATTAATATAGATACTTAAAATTAAATATAGTTTATAGTAGCTCCATGTTTTATAAGAAATCATTCATTTATATATATTTTTTCAAAATAGCTCATATTTTAATTACATTTTTTTTCAGTTGTTATGGGATAATGGCAACAAAAAGATATAATAACGTAGAGGTCTGCACGGGCCCGGGCTTGGCCTGAGGCCCGTACCCGGCCCGGCGGAATGGAGGAGAATTTTCAAACGGGCCGGGCCGGCAGAATTAGGACAATTTTTTCAACGGCCCGGGCCGACAGATAAAATAAACGGGCCGGGCCGGCAAAAAAATTGAACGGGCCTGCAGGGCCGATAAAAAAAAATTAATCGGGCCTATCGGCCCGATATAAGAATTTGTGAGGAGCAGATAAAATACGAGGTCATTTCCAATGAATATGACTTTTTAGAGAAGTATAAATGTACGTTACGAGCCGATGAGAGTTTAACAACATCAATACAGAAATGTAACATGTCCATCGTAGAGATCGGCATCGTAGTTACATGATGCCTGATCCCGGGTTTAATTTTTTCGGCAGACTTGTGCCGGGACGGAACTGGTCTTAATCGTTCTTAGGATGTGTAGGACAGGCATTATGTTTTGTAAAAGTATTAATAGCGATAATGAACTTCTGTTAACAGTATCTTTGGAAATGTACCTTAAGGTGGTTCTCATATTTACTGCTCAACAATGCCAAACTCTCAGACACATTTTCTGACTCATTTTTAACTATAAAGGCATAAAATTGACAGGCCTGAGTATTGAAGGCCTTTGGGATCGAATAGCGTTTCCATTTTTCATAAATTGCGTACCAGAGATAACAGAGACTCTTGTCACGTGACTGTACGTTTTCTCCTTTCCTGTGCTATCGCTTCCGGAAATTCGATTCAAAACGCTAACTTTGGCAGTATTTTCTGAAAGATATATTACTTTTATCTAAGAAAAAAACGGCATTTACATGGTTTCTGAATAAGAATACCTGCCAATCTCATGCGTTTCCGAAAAGAAATGAATTCATAAATGTATCAAAATGTAGCTCCTTTGGATTTGAGAAAAGCCTTAAAAATGACAGAAATGTTTTCACAAATCTACCTTTTATTATAAGCTTCAAAAGTTATCATGTTTTTCAACCCTTTATTCTAAACTACAATAATCTTTTAATGAACCCTTATTTAAATTTTGAAACGTCTGTAGAGACGTTGACTAAAACACTGTAAGTAATCGTTTACTATTGTGTGTTTTCTATTTTTCGAACACATAGTAATTTAAAATATACTGTAAAATGTTCCCATAAATATGCATATAGTATTCATTAAAAGAATCTTAATTTATGTCGAGAAAAAACGGAATTTTTTGTAGAAACTTAGTCGGGCCGGGCCTGTTTTCACTGATTTTTGTACGGGCCGTGCCGGGCCGGGCTCGGGCCGAACTTTCAATTTTTACACCGGGCCGGGCCAAAATAGCTTTCCTTCGGGCCGTGCCGGGCCCGGGCCTGGAAATTCCGGCCCGTGCAGACCTCTATAATAACCTACTATTTTCCAATTGTTTTCCCTTTACATCTACAGAAATGGAGTACTTCAGTTGCCAACATTAAACAAATGGCACTAAACACTACAAAAAAATTAATATCTAATAAACAGTTTGACGAATTAACAAAAAAACACTAGAAAACAGAAATTCTGCTTTTTCAGAATTTAGTGTCGCCCCTGGTGAAAAAAAAATATATATAAATGGTACAAAACCTATTTCAATTTTAAGACTTAAAGCATTCTTTTATTTTATATAAAATGACGTCATTCGCATCCGCTTAAGAATTCCACATTTACGATCCACTCTTAAACATCTACAGTAAAGCATGTATAAGGATGTCACTAAGGATGTAAATTCCCTATCGCAAAATAATACACAAATGCAGCAAAAAGATGCCGTTATTAAAGAAACTCGACAAAAAAACGGCTATCTAATGATTCATAAGCATTCATTTGTTTGTAACATTAATATAGACGATTTCAAAGGTGACTTCAGTCATGACGTTTTGGTTGGAAACTGACTCCAAACAAACGATTGCTATGTTGTATTTTCCATTTTGTTTGTATGTTGCAGCTATATCTTATATCTATGTCTCACATCTAAGTGTTTTAATACATGATATGTACTGGTAATATTTTCCACAATTTATATTTAAAAAGAAATGGCGCATAGCAACCGTTTGTTTGAGTCAGTTTCCAACCAAAACGTCATGATTGACGTCACACTGAAAGCGTCTACAGATACTTAAAATATAGTTTATAATGTTTTAACAGAAATTATTCGTTTACATTTTTTCAAAATAGCACGTATTTTAATTACATTTTCTTTCGGTTGTTATGAGAAAATGGCAACAAAAAGATATAATTGCTATTTTTCAACTATTTTCCTTTTACTTTCTATATAAATGCAGTACTTGAGTTGCCAAAATTAAACAAATGGTGCTAAAAACTACAAAAAAATTAATATTTCAAAAATAAATGGAGATACAGTTTTCAAACAAACTGCATTTAAGTACTTTTTTTTTTTTTCCAAATACGATGGTATAAAAATTGAAAATGTGCGATGCTTAGAAATTTAAAAAATTGCTATAGAGCATTTAATCGCACAGTGATACATCTGCTTTGTTTATTGCTAGCTTCTGTAAGGTAACGTTATTTTTTGGAGACAAAATAAGCTGGGAGAAAGAAATAGCATACCGTCCCGGGGGCTAAAAAATAAATTGAGATGTAATTTTCAAACAAATTGCATTTAAAAGTACTTTTTTTTCCAATACGACGGTATAAAAATTGACAACGTGCGATGATTAAAAGTTAAAAAAATTGCAGTAGAGATTATCCCGTACAATGATAGACCTGCTTTGTTTTACGACTGGTTTCCGTAACGGAACGTTATTTTTTAGAGACGACACTTTAATTGCTGGCCGAAAGAAATAGCATATTGGCGGTTAAAAACTATAAACATGAAACAGAATGCTAGAATACGTTAATCACATGTTTTTGTGTTTGTATAATGGTATAAAACATATTTATAAATGTATGACACTCAAATAATTTTTTATGTGATAAATTTCATTCCCCCGTGCGTCCCTCCTCCACCTTAGCATAAAAGTTGTTTTAAAAGTTGGCTACATATCTATCTATCTATATTATAAAGGACAAACATATCTGTGCGTAACGCATACGTCATTCTGCGAATGGCAACACTTTGAAATTTGAAATGAAATTTCGATTTTGCAATTTTCGCTACTGCAAATTTTTAAACTTCTAAACATCGCACAGTTTCAATTTTTACACCTTCGTATAGGGGGGAAAATGTACTTTTAAATGCAATTTGTTTGAAAGCTCTATCTCAATTTATTTTTGAGATATTAATTTTTTTATAGTTTTTAGTACCAATTTTGTAATTGTGGCAACTGAAGTACTCCATTTCTATTAATAGTAAAGGGAAAATTCTCATGTTTTATTTATTTTTATTGATTATATCCTTATTGATTCCATTTTCACATTACAAATAAAAGTAACTTTTTTCTAATTTTTGAACAGAATATGACGTCAGCCATTAAAAAACACGTACATTCTTCTTAATAAATCAAAAGATTGAAGAAGATATTTCAATATTTTTACATTACGCTGATACTGAGGAAACGCTATGTAAAATGATTTAGTGAGTAAAAATGATGTCATATTTAAAACAAAACATTTTCTTTGATAAAACTAAATATTTGACCAATACTATGGTAACTAAAGGCAAATTTCTGAATGGTAAATTTTCGCGGGTACTGAGATTAGAACTTAAAGTTTGTGCGAATGTTCACATGAAAAGTTGTATCGGACAAACGTGATTTTAAGTTTGGAAATACATTCATTAATAATTTATTGCGCGTTAAAATACATTTAAATTGTGAATTTGAGTGATACGTATGTAAATTTTGAAAATGTGAAAATAACGTACAATTTAGATTTTATGGGGGAAAATTTTATGATGTGACAAATAGTCCAGGGGAAATGTACATTTTACCTTGCAAAAAATCGGGTAGAAGATTTTTTTTTCTGACTTGTTTATAATGATGCCAACATGGAAAAGCCAAGTTTTCCAACAAAATTTCTTAAGGCTAAATTTTCTGTGGCCAAAAAACAACAAAATATGGGACTTTTTTTGATTTTTTTTAAATATCTCGATACCTGTTGCCGTAGCATGATTTTTGTCAATTACAATATTAAAGAGGACAAAATTTTCTACAACTTTCATACCTACACACTCAACAGCAAGCGCAATATGCCGTTTCAAAAATAAGACAATTTTTTCAATTTTCTTAAAAACCGTGAAAACGTAGTTCTACCCCGGTTATCCATATGTTTCCCACGGATTTAATCACGTATGTCAACTTCTAAAAATTGGTAGCAGTAAATTAAATATTATTTGCACACCCACGCCTTTATTTTCATCATAACATACATTTTATATTCAATAAAATTATATAATTTTAAAAATAGGATAGTGTGTAGATGAATAAAACAATTTTCGTATCGACAGTAATTTTAAGTGTGTATAATGTTAATTTCAAAGCATTGTTTAAAAGAATACTTTAGTATTTAATATTAACTTATTGGTACTATAGTTTCAATTAAGAAAGAATTTTTGTTTAATTTTAATAATTTTGTAATTGTAATAATTTTTATAATACATGCATATTTTTCCAGGAAACAATGGGATAGATATGAAAATTTGCGAAAAACATACTTTATTCCACATATTACACACTTAACTTACAATGGTATATTTTATTTACCAATTATTGATAACATATATTTTAATGCTTCATTTTTTAAAGATAGTAAACATTGGATTATACTTCCATATAAAATGGGGGAGGGGAGGCACTCAGAAAATAAATATATTTTATGTAAGAAATGCTTTTACCTTATAAAATAGCTACAATAAAAATGACAACAGGTTATTTCACTAACTGATGTTATATATTTATCTCCTGTAAAATTAAAAATTTTTGTCAATAACATATTTGAGATCACTAAAAAAATATTTAAAAGATTAGTTTTGATAAATACTGTCAGTTTTTTCCTACTTATATCAATAAATAGAACAAGAGATTATATCACTTTAGCATGCAAAAATATATAAAACTTTAAGATTATCTATTAATTGCTTTAAAGCTTAAACAGAAAAACTTACTTCGATTGTTGAAAAATACACTTTGTGGAACATTCTAATTTTCTGTATTATGCACTGGTTTGAAACTATGTCTGTTTAATGATCTCAGTGATAGCATTTATCAAATGAAATACCAATTTACTTATGATTGCAGACCATATAAACATTTTTATTTTGGCATTGATCCACTGTCGCATTCAACTCCATTTTTCCTACACAATAATAAAGTAAGGTACGTAATATGACTTAATAAGCTAAATGAAAAAATATATTTTAATAATAATAATTTTTTACAGGCTATTTAACAATATTTTTTTCTCTTTGATGACACTGTTGTAGGATCATTAGCGTCCCGTTTCAAAAGAATATCATTATCCTGAATAAACGAGGTATCTGCAAAATAAATTTACAAAAAGAATTTTACTATTTTCTAATAGCCGAATTATTTTAAAATTCAAATGTAATCATGAAATACGTAATGCTGAACTGCGTAACCAGCTTTGTCTAATATTGATTCATTAAAACCTTTAAAAGGGAACCCAAAATATTCCGCTTTATACAGGTTTCCCTCTCAGCAGTTGCAATTGCTAGTATTCTTTCTGTACTTTTTTCATTTAAGACAGGATTCCGTTATCCTATTTTAATGCATTTGTTTCAAATTTTCTTTTGGATTAACATGTAATTTTTTCATTTAAAACAGGATTCTGTTATCCAGTTTTAATGCATTTGGTTCAATTTGCATTTTGGATTTTCCGGCTGTGAGACAATTTTAGCCAAATTTCATACTATATATTTTTTGGTATCAAACGACAAAAAAAATCTTTATTTGGCGCCCTTTCGCCTTCCACTCTGGTGCCCGGGGCACATGCTCCCTCTGTCCCCTCTAGTTTCGACCCTGATATATATATATATATATATATATATATGAAATTTGGATAAAAAAGTCTCGCGGCCGGAAAACTGACCAAAAATGAAAAAATTTAAAAACTGTAATCAAAATAGAAATAGTAAACACTAATACGGTTGGAATTCAACGTCAGCACTTCTAAACCCCTCAAAAAAAAAAAAAAAAAAAAAAAAAAAAAAAAAAAAAAAAAAAACATTTAAAACTATTAAATTGCAAACGAGAAATTGTAAAAGGAACGCTTCCATAGGTTTAACCTTAGCATTCCAGTTTCTTCGCGTGAGTAGTGAAGTCTCACGCGAAAACATTTGCACGCTCATGTTAAACCTACAAAAGTGTTCTTTTCAGAATTCTTGCTTGAATTTTAATATTTATTTATTTTTTCATATGATACCAAGGTCGATATCTAACGATGTCTTTGTATGACTAATTTAGTCTCATAATTCATATAACTATGACATTAAACGCCTCAATACTACAACTATCATAAAATTTTTTAAAATAAAATCTTCATATACGGAATCCGGTCCTTAAAGAAAAAAATATATATTTTTAAGAGAAAGAATATGACCAGTTATACCTCCTAAGATGGAAACCTGTTTAAAGCGAAATATATTTGGTTCGGTTTTCAAGGTTTTAATGAATCCATATTTGAAAAATCTGATTACGTATTTAATGATTACACACTTAAAATTTTCAAAGTCTGGCTATTAGAGATTTATTAAAATAATTAACGAGGGGTGGGGCAAAATATGCATACATTTTGCCCCCCCCCCCCCAAAAAAAGGCTAGTTTTGGCCGTCAAACACATAATTTACTGCTACCAATATATATACCGGGTGTCCCAAAAAGGACTGACTGATTTTAAAATTCAATAACTTCCAAACGGTGACAGATATTAAAAAAATTCTTGCAGGAGGGTTATGCATAAAGTCAAAAGTTTTATTACAGTGATTTTCAATTTCAGTTCGAATTACAAACAATAGATGGCGCTGTAGGCAACAGTCGCTAAATACAGGCTCGATTTTTGGTCCTTTCTGTTGTTCCATGCAGAAAAAGGAGATGGAAATGTATTATCCGGGCCACGAAGTACCAAAAATGGAGCCTGAATTTAGCCTCTATTGATCGCAGCGCCATCTATTGTTTGTAATTCGAACTAAAATCGAAAATCACTGTAAAAAAACTTTTGACTTTATGCATAACCCTCCTGCAAGAATTTTTTTAATATCTGTCACCGTTTGGAAGTTATTGAATTTTAAAATCAGTCAGTCCTTTTTGGGACACCCGGTAGAAGTTGACATACATGATTAAATCCGTGGGAAACATATGAATAATCGGGGGAGAACTACGTTTTTCACGGTTTTTAAGAAAATTGAAAAAATTGTCTTACTTTTGAAATGGTGTACTGCGCTTGCTATTGGGTGTATAAAAAAATTGTAAATATGAAAGTTGTAGAAAATTTTGTTCTCTTTAATATTGTAATTGACAAACAACATGCTATGGCAACGGGTATCGATATATTAAAAAAAAACCCAAAAAGGTGCCAAAATTTTCTTGTTTTTTGGCCACAGAAAATTTAGCCTTAAGAAATTTTGTTGGAAAACTTGGTTTTACCATGTTGGCATCATTATAAACAATTCAGAAAAAAAAAATCTACCCGATTTTTTGTAAGGTAAACCCCCTTTTTTTGTACATTTCCCCTGGATTAAAAGCGAAATCTTTTTTACTGATTTTTTATCCCATAAAAACAAACATACGAGCCTCAATCGATAACTTCAACATAATTACTCATCTTGATTACGTATTCTAATACAGTTTAATTTTTCCATAATTTAAGCAGTTGAAGTTTGTGGAAATAATATTTTGGTAATTTTACGTTAAAAACATTATTTGTTTTAAGAGCAATGCTTACCAATGCAAGATGAATTTTTTATTGTAATTATTTTTGTAGGTGCGATCTAACACAGTTCCATTATAAACATTTTAATTCGTCGAATTTCGACGGGTTCCAACTCGTTTATATAAAATCCAAGTCTGTGTGTCCCTCATTGTTCCGGTTGGACCACCTCATTGATCGCGGCCACCATAGGCTTCCTATGGAGATATTGGTATCAGCTTCAACAATCAGTAATTGTTCAAAAGTAGCAATGGCAGGGATGCCACAATAGCGCCAAATTATGACCAACGTGACAAAATACATCCAAATTTGGTGAAATACCACCAAATTTGGCAACAAAATGAAGTTGCCTATTATGAAGCCAGCTTGGCGATAACAGGCTAATTTGGCAAAATTCCCATTGAAACATATTAACCGTTCATAATATTCGAGCTCACCACAATTTAATTTAAACTCCGCGCATTTAAGGGCTTTTATTTTTTTTATCTATGGGTCAGAATTTAAAATGTAATATACGAAAATGTACGTCTTTACATCTTGATCCCGATGCTACTAATAAAATAACCGCCACTAGACGGGATCGTACTATCTGAGCTCCTAACTGCCCAATTTTAATGTGATTTACATAGCCGGATACAGAAATTTAATTCTCGGTATTTTTCCAGTATAGCGGCCTTGGCGAAATAGAGAAAACTGCTTTGGCGAAGAAGAAAATTTGGCAACATATTTTTACATTTTAAAATGTGTTATTTTCATCTATCACAGCGGAACAAGCGAAAAAAACTACATATATTCTTGCACATGTGTTGTATATATCTTTATATCTCATTTTCCGTCATTTTTGTCGAGCTTATCTTTCTAATCCAAATATATTTGAGATAAATTTGTTGTTTAAATTATGAAAAAAAAAACATCATACAATACAAAAAATTAAAAAAAAGTAAAGACTTTTCATGGTTTGTATATTTCTGAAATGATAATAATAAATGTCCTTTGATTTTGCTGTCATTCCCCTGTCGTAAAATGAAAATAATGATTCTAAATTCTGACAATAGTCATTATTACCCTAGAATTCCACCTGTGAACAGCGGCATCATCAGAGAATCTATATTGAGTTGTTCTTTTTGAAGACACAAGCACGGACAAGTAAAACTTAAAGATTTTCAGTTATATCTTGGTAAATATTTTTATTGACTTTTAGGTAGATTTCGTGAGAAATACTACCTATTTCAGTCGTTACCATGGTGCGACTTTTGAAAAATTCCTTCATAACTTTTCATTATATGACCCCAGGAACCCAAAACCACCCCCACCTAAAAAGTTTATATATATATATATATATATATACGAGGTAGGATTCAAAAGTTCCCGGACTGACTCTATAACTGTAAAAATATTACCAATTACATTGCTGAAACACACCCGCCTTCGAAATAAGATCCTTGCGGAACAACACACTTTTGCCATCGGCTGTAAAGGTCATCAAAGCACTTCTGGAATCCATTTTTTGCCATGTCCTTTAATTCAGCCTGCAATGGACTTTTAACTTCATCTGAGGATTGAAATCGACGACCCTGCAAGTGACGTGCCAGTTCAGAAAACATGCTGAAGTCGCAGGGTGAGAGATCAGGGGAGTAAGAAGAATGTGGCAAAACAGACTTGGCAGAATTGTTACTGGAGACGAGAAATGGTGTTTTTTATACGACTTGCAATCCAAGAGAGCATCAGCAACGTAGAAATCATCACAATCACCACGGAAGCAGAAATTCCGCAAAGATCGCTCTAAAGGGAAGATCATGCTAGAGGTATTCTTCGATATCCAGGTCATTGTGCATCTGGAATTTATCCCTGAAGGACGCACTGTCAACAAAGAACTCTATATAGACATCCTGCGTCGTTTGCGTGAGTCGGTCCGGAAGAAGAGGCCAAAATTGTGGGCTGAGCAGTCATGGGTGCTGACAACGTTCCTGCACACCGATCCCTAATCGTCTCTGACTTTCTTGCGAAAACGAAAACAACTGTTTTACATATCCTCCTTACTTCCCTGATCTCTCACCCTGCGACTCCAGCCTGTTTCCTGAACTGGCACGTCGCCTGCAGGGTCGTCGATTTCAATCTTCCGATGAAGTTAAGAGTACATCGCCGGCTGAATTGAAGGACATGGCTAAAAATGGATTCCAGAAGTACTTCGATGACCTTTACAGCCGATGGCAAAAGTGTGTTGTTGCGCGAGGATCTTATTTCAAAGGCGGATGTGTTTCAGCAATGTAATTGGTAATATTTTTACAGTTATAGAGTCAGTCCGGGAACTTTTGAATCCTACCTCGTATATATATATTATGTATGTATGTACTAAATTTTGTCCACACGATAAAAGTCGCAATTATGCACGGATCGTCTTCAAACTCGCCAACAACTTTGAGATGGCTAATATCTCGGCGGGGATTGAAAATGGGCAAAATCGGCTAAGGGAATGGAAATGGGGAGGGTTAAAAATTTTGAATACCGTCTTAATAAGATTTTGATAAAACCAGCTCTTACACAACAATGACAGGAGGGAAAAAAAAAGCAATTTAAAAAATTACAACGACCATTTGGAAAATTATTTTTTCAAAGACTAAAATTTAAGACATAAAAAATCGCACGGAGTTGATCATACATTACGTACACCATGAATTAAACATTAAAAGTGTTATTACACGTAAAAATTGCAAGATTTCCTTAAACTTACGTATTATCCACCTGAAACTTACGCATTATCCAAGCATTTCATTGGCTGTTCGGGAAAAGGCTTTTCCATCGTCAGATTTCCAAAAAATCTGACGACCCATTTTAAATGAAATTTCATTCTTAAACTTCTAAACATCCCACAATATTATTTTTTACACCGTCGTATAGAGAAAAAATTGTACTCTTAAATGCAATTTGTTTGAAAGCTGTATCTCAATTTGTTTCGGAGTTATTGGGTGAGTGCAAAAGTTCTACCCGTTTTTTAGCGAAAACAAAAAGGTGGAGAACACAAAACGTTAAACACCTATGTAATCAAGAAAGCACCATCTTGTATGTATGACCTCTTGCCATCTGTCTTGCAGTAAGTGAATCCCACGCCAATAAAACCCCTCTGTTTTAGAATAAAAATACTGTTGTAACGCCGTTTTTACATCTCTCCACGTCATTGAAAGTTCGGCGAGCGAAGGCGTTGAGGAGCTATCAAAAAAGGTGATAGATCGAATGTGTAAGGTCGTGGCTATATCCCGGGTGGGGTAAAACTTCCCAACCAAGATCCAGTAATTTTTGCCGAGTCCTTAAATAAACATGAGGCCTGGCATCATCGTGATGAAAGATAACTCATCTGCGATTGCTGATTGCTGGCCTCTAATTAGACGCGAGTTTTGCTCACAATCTGTCCAACTGTTGGCCATAGAGGTCTGCATTGATCGTTTGGTTCAGTGCGAGGACTTCCTAGTTGGTTATTCCCTTGGCATCCCATTATACACTTAGCAAAATATTTTCAGAATGGAGTCCCCCCATTTACGTCGATGAAGTACCCTCTGCAACATCGACACATGGTCCTTCGACGTTTTACATTCCCGTACAATACCCTCTTTTCACCATCCATTACCATTCCGTTCAAAAACGGTTCCCTACTGTTACAGGAAAGCAAAGAAATACAGGTGCTGAACCTCTCTTCTCGTTGCCTTACTGTAAGCTGGTGTAGTACCCACTGATCGAACTTGGTTGTGAACCCAAGCGCATGCATCAGTCTTTCGACTATTGTACTGTGTACCGCGAACGTTTTCGCTAATTATTCGACTGTTGAATGTGGGGAATTTGTTATGGTTGTGTCCAGATCCTCGTCAGAATTCACTGATGGGCGTCCAGTACGGGCATGAACTTTACAGCTCCTGACTCCGTCCCGGAATTTTCTAAACCACCGGCAGCAGGTGCTATCGTCCACGGCATCCTCCCCATACACGGGACAAATACTGCGGCAAACTGTGGTTGCTGTAATGCCTTTATCATACCCGTACAGTAAACAATGTCTGATGAGGTCTTTCTTGCTTTCCATGTTGTTTCCCGTTCCGCATGAGTTATTCTGACAAAAGTTGTGTCCATACATAAACTACTGCTCCAGGTGTTATTCTCCACATTCCTGTCTTCGAAACGTCATCTGTAACGCCCGTACTCCATTTGACATTTACATTTGCTCAAAACGGGTAGAACTTTTGCTCTCACCCAATATAATTTTTTTTGTAGTTTTTAGTACTGTTTTGTCATAGTGGCAACAGAAGTATCCATCTCTGTTGAAAGTAAAGGGAAATACAGATTACTGTATAGACCAATCAGAAAACGAATAAAATGCGGATTAAACCAATAAAAACCTTCAGATATGCTTTTGATTTCCTACCCTGACGAGGACAATAACCATTTTTCCAAGTGGGTAATAAATATTTTTCGTTATAGCAGTTGCCACCAATAAAAAAAAAACTATAAAATTCTCACCACAACAATTGCTTTTCTATTGCAAGATTTTCACGTGAAAAAAAAATTAAATAGTTTGACGAATTGAAAACAAATTGAATATTACGTCATAAGTTTTCTAGAGCAAGATTTCAGCATGAAAACTCAAAATGAAATAAATAGTTTGACGAATTAAAAAATATGTATATTGCGTCATATTGGAAATATAATGGACCTCAGCAGGTGAATATGTAACGTCGTGTGAGTTTGAAGAAACGTATTAAAACATGATATAAACCTGACTATGGAAATATTAACATATTTTAACACTTTGAGAGTCTCTGAATTTGTTTTAGCCATTTTTAAACCTATTCCACATACATGCGTGTGTGTATTCGTGTATATTAGAATTTTCACAAAAAGTTTAGCCCTTAGAGCTCATTCTTAGTGAAGGAACTGGGTTTATCTCTAATCTTGATTTAAGTTTCGTTGGTGAATTTAGTACTTAACTTCGAAATCTATCTCCGCCTGTAGGCCCGAGCCGGTAGGGATTTTTTTTAAAAATCTCTGTTAATTTTGTAATGAAAGCTCAATCAGTGTTTAAGAATTGATTTGTATTGAGTTTTTATCGTTATAATAGTAGACAAGCTAGCCCTACTTTTTGTCATTCCCCTTGTTATTTCTCTGTCTAAGTGTCATTCCTCTGTGTTTCTTTGCCATGCTCTGCCCACTTGAAATTTTTAATTTTATTTTTATGTATTTAACATTGTAAAAGTATTTTATTACTTAAAAATAGTTCCTTAATAAATAGTACCCTATTTTAAAGGTGTGTGTGTGTTGTTTTATGACGGTCGATTATCTACACTAGGAATATATGCCCAAGAGGGTTGGATGCCCTCCGTGGGGGGGGGGGGGGGAGAGCTTTCTAAGGGAACCTGACCCGTATTCACGCCAAGAAACCCAAGGTTCGAAGGAAACCACGGAAAACTCCGAACAATTAGGCCGACGGGCGCGATTGGGTTCGAACCCAGCTTCTCCCGTCTACCAGCTTCGAGAACAGAACCTCTCGGCCACTGGTGGGGCCTATTTTAAATGGGAAAAAATATAAATTTTTACTGTCAGAGATACGCAGAAACATGTTTATGCAAAATGCCTGTCTGTCCGTTCGTGTGTGCTTCTAACCGTCTGTCGTCATGTACCATCGAAAACTGTATGAAGAAATGTGTAGAACTAAACTAAATTTTTTGTGTATGTTTTTGGCTCAGGGGCACCATTTCAGAACTTTCTTGAGGGGGGGGGGAGGCAAAATTTTCTTTGAGGACAGTGGCATAGCAACTGACCTGCGGGTCGGTGTGCCTTAAACAAGGTAGAGCTGCGCGCTCATACACCTGAAAGCAGAGGTGATTTTGTTCTTGGAGGTGAGTTCGAAAAAACATCTTTTGTATTTTCTATTCATAACGAGATTTGGTAGCTGAAAGTTCAGTTTCTCTCGGATTTGTTTGAAAAGCTGAATTCTCTCAATTTGAGTCTTCAAGGTCCACCCCAATAACATTGTCACATCAACATCAAAACTGAGCTCATTTGAAAAAAAAAAATAATAATACTGTGGAAATCTGAAATATCAAAAAGAAATTTTGACGCTTTCCGGTTGTCAATGAATCTCAGTCGAAAGCAAAAATTGCAGACGAAATTAAAAGCACTAATGACGAACTTCAAACTTTACTTAAAAGCTACTTTCCTTCGCTCTCAGTTGACGAATATGAATGGTTAATGAACCCATTTGTAATTTGCAAGGCACCAAATTTGACAACAATAGAAAAAGAACGGTTCTTTCATTTGAGAAGGAATAAGTTTTACAGTTCAACATTCTTCGAGAAAAATTTGGATGAGTTTTAGCTTTCTGTCGACAATTTGTACCCTACAATACGCTTGAAAACTATTAAAATTCTTCTGCCTTTAGCACCTTCATTATTCTAATAATTTGGATTTTCAGCATTGACAAAAATCAAGTCCAAAAAGCGAGAAGACTTTTAAAAGTTGACAATGAAATACAAGCTTGACTGATGACTTTGGAACCTCGTTTTGATTTAACTTGTTCAAGAAAACAGGTTCAGCCCTCTCATTGAATAAATTTTGCAAATAACTATATATATTTTAAAAATCATACAATTTTTATTATTTTTTTTTTATATTCAGGTTTCAGGTCAAATAATTCCAGATTTTTTTAGTTTGCCGTCAACCAAAAAAAAGGTTGAGACACATTGGTCTAAGTGGTGAAACGTTGTTGTATAGGTATAAGGTGAACGTGAGCAATCAAGATATTTTAATTGGGATATAGGAGATATTGTTCATCAGTTATCGTCACATAATGATTGAAAAATAGTTTAGACGGCAATCCCGTCAGCCGAATTTCTTCGAAAATTGACGCAATTCTTGCGAGTTCCAACAGATTTATAAGATACCTGCCGAAATCATCAAAAACACACCAAATCGTGCTCTGGAAACCTAAAAACGTGAGGAAATTCTAACATAGGCACATACATACACACATACAATATTGAATCATTGTAAAAATTGTGAGAATGGATTCAGATTACCGGGTGGTCATAAAATAAATTTTGGTGATATATGGACCTCTAGCGCCCGGTCTGTTCAACCGATCGAGATGAGATTTCAGAAATAGTTACTCAGATGTATGAGCTAGAGGTCTGCATGGGCCGGAATTTCCAGCCCCGGTCCCAGCCCGAACGAAAGCTATCTTGGCCCGGCCCGACTCAATTTCTACAAAACAAATTCGTTTTTTCTCGACATACAATTAAGATTCTTTTAATGAATACTACATACATATGTATGGGAACATTTTACAGTATATTTTAGATTACTATGCGTTCGCAAAACAGAAAACACACAATAGTAAACATTAGCGATTACTTACAGTGTTTTAGTCATCGTCTCTGCAAACATTTTAAAATTCAAATAAGGATTCATTAAAAGATTAATGTAATTCAGAATAAAGGAGTAAAAACATGATAACTTTTGAAGCTGTATAATAAGAAGTAGATTTGTGAAAATATTTCTCTCATTTTTAAGGCTTTTCTCAAATCCAAAGGAGCTACATTTCGACACATTTATGAATTCATTTCTTTTCGGAAACGCGTAAGATTGGCAGGTATTCTTGTTCAGAAACTATGTAAATGCCGTTTTTTTATAGATAAAAGCAATATATATTTCTGAAAATACTGCCAAAGTTGGCGTTTGGAATCGAATTTCTGGAAGCGATAGCACAGGAAAGGAGAAAAACGTACAGTCACGTGACAAGAATCTCTGTTATCTCTGTAAGTAATTTATCAAATATGGAGAAAGCTATTCGTTTCTAAATACCTTCAATAGTCAGGCCTGTCAAGTTAAAAATGAGCCTTTATAGTTAAAAATGAGTCGAAAATGTGTCTGAAAGTTTCGCATTGTTGAGCAGTGAATATGAGAACCATCTTAAGGTATATATCCAAAGATACTGTTAACATAAGTTCATTATCACTATTAATACTTTTACAAAACATAATGCCTGTCCTACACATCCTGAGATTGAGATCGATTAAGACCAGTTCCGTCCTGGCACGAGCCAGCTGAAAAAAATAAACCCGGATTCAGACTTCTTGTAACTGTACGATGCCTGATGTCTACGATAGACATGTTACATTTCTGTATTGATGTTGTTAAACTCGCATCGACTCGTGACGCACATATACTCGTACTTCTCGAGAAAATCATATTCATTGAAAATGGCTCGTATTTTATCAGCTTCGCTTGAATTCTTATATCGGGCCGATAGGCCCGATTAATTTTTTTATCGGCCCGGCCCTTCAGGCCTGTTCAATTTTTTTGTCGGCCCGACCCGTTGAAAAAATTGTCCTAATTTTGCCGACCCGTTTGAAAATTCGCCTTCATTCCACCGGGTCGGGTACGGGCCTCGGGCCATTCCCGGGCCCGCGCAGACCTCTAGTATGAGTACGGGATCTTGTGAACGGCAACAAAGTGGCGTTCACGGTTACGGTTATACGTACAGAAACTCGAAATTTTCGAATGGCAACGGCTAATTTTTCCCGTTGCAAAATGCTCAGCGCGTGCAAAACCCTAAAGAGCGTTGAAACGGTACTTGTATCACGAAAAACGGGCGCGTTATGCATGCACAAAAAACAGCTCTGCAAAAGGCCAAAAAAAAAAAAAAAAACATGATCGGGGCACACGGGGAAAATTTGCATATGACAGAGGCAAGAAACCAATCAAAGACCGCCGTTCGCCAGATATTCAGCGTAAAAAAGATAAAAAAGCGATGTTCAAATGTTGGTTCTTCAGTCGATAGCTCCCACATGCCGACGAAATGATGACTCTGTCAGCGAAAGTTCGTGGTGAATTGTTAAAACTCATCAAAATTGGAAGAATACCGTGGAAGCCTTGCGTGTTTACCATCGAAACCATCGCCAAATACGTGGACATGTATCCGCAAACTCTGCGGGGATTTAGTAATTTGGTAAAGAAAAGAAAGATTTAGTAAAGAAATTCGAACAAACTGGCTGCACTTGTGATAGACAGCGATCCGGACAACCAACTGTTCTTGAGGACACTGTTGTGGAAGTGTATCACATAGTGACTTCAGGACATATGCAAACTGCAAGAGATGCAGCTCGTGTATTGGGTATACCGAAAACAACGGTCTTAAAAATACTGCGCTCTGTAATCAGCATGTTTCCATACTGGTACCATCAGTGCATTCAGATGTTGGACGCGGGGGATTATCAACAACGTATAGATGTGGATTTTGCAATTGAATTTCTTACCTGAAATGATGGCGATAACGACTGGCTTCTTCGCATATTCGGACGAGACACATTTCACCTTAACTGGCAACGTAAAAACCAAAAATTGTGTGCACTGGCAGACACGAATCCGCAAGCTGTGACCAAAAGTACCTTTAGAAGACGCCAAAGTTACTGTGTGGTGCAGCATTGCAAACACGATTGTTCTCGGCCCGTACTTTTTTGAAGAAGCGACATCAGCGGGGTTTGTAACGTGCTCTGTGACAGGCTCTCGCTATACAACCATGCTGCAAAATTACGCCATTACAGAATTGCTGCTGCAAAATGTAATGAAGGACATCTTCTGGATGGAAAATGACGCACCTCCACATATAGCGAAGTTTGTTCACAGGATCTTAGGACAGCATTTTAGCGCCCGCGTCATCTCACGCCATTTTCCGTTTCCGTGTCCTCTGCGATCTTCCGACCTCTCTCCTACGAATTTCTGGTTCTGGGGATATCTCAAATCTAGAGTGTACATCTCAATCCGCAAACTTTCCTGGATTTGAAAGAATCTATGAAACGTGAGATTGCAAACATGCTTCATACTATGTTATGTTCGGCTATATTATCCACAGTCTCCCGCGTGCAATATGTAATTGCCCGTGATTGCACTTATGTGGAAAGTGTGTAATCGAAATAAAAGTTTTCTTTTCTCCGATCTATGTAGTAATCAGTGATTGGTGTCTTGCCGTCTCTGTCATATGCAAATTTCCTCCGTGCACCCCGATCGGTTTTTTTTCTCTCGTTCGCCGAGCTGTTTTTTTTTTGCGAGCATAACACATCCGTTTTTTGTGATACACGTATTGTTCCAACGCTCTTTGTGGCCGTCCACAAATGATGTCACGATTGGAGGGGAGGGAGGGGTTCGTGAAATTGTGACAAGGGGGTGAGAGGGGGTAAGAAGAAGTGTGACATCACACATTTTGGTTAAAATAAAAGCATTTAAAATCAGCAGATTAAATTTTTAACATAAAGTAAAGATAAGATTTAAAGCCAAATATATTAAATTCCGTTTCAAATTCAAAAATAGTACTGCTTTCAATTGCTCTTTCATATTAATATTTTATTACTATTGCATATTAATTATGTTTTTTGTTCTAAACCTTAATCTTATTTCATACAAAATAAGTACACGAATCATTTTTATTGTTATGCTCACAAATATCATTAAAACACATAGTTAAAGTTTAAAAGTAAAATTTTAAATATGATCTGTAACATAGTGCTTTGTTTCTGAATTGCAAGTAGGGGAGACCGGGGCAAGTTTTCCAACTTTTTAGATTTTTATTTTTTTATTTTTCATTTTTAACTATTCTGATATATACAGGATATCATTGTATTCCCTAGACCTTCCTGTACAAACTGGCACAATTATTTTTCAAAAAACTAAATATACTTTTTCACAAAAAATAGTTAAGTCTAATCATGTTACGTTGGAAAATGTGCCCCGTATGCGGGGCAAGTTTTCCAGCCTACGAAAAATGGTCAGGGGCAAGTTTTCCAACTATACTTCAAATGGTAAAACATCAGTAATAAATCTTGCTTGTTAATTAATAAATATTTTTTATTGTGAACTAAATGCTCAGTAACATAACAGTAACATAAAAAACAGTTTTAATCCATTTTACATTTAAAGACGAAGGTCCAACCAGCTCCCTGGCCGGAATTGGATTTTTTTTTTCTCGCCCCTTTTATCTGATTCCTTTTGCAGTTTCCTTTTTTTTAGACGAATATTTTTTTCCATTTTCAGTTGATTTTTAACAGGAGAATCAGTAAGTACAATACTTCCTATTTTTTTTCCACGCTGTGTTTGCCTGCTTAATGCAGCCTTCGCAAAAGTCCTAACTTTTTCTGGTGTAGGCAAAGCTTGTTTGGATGTAGAAGGAACGCTTTTTTCATAAGCAAAAGAGAAATTTTGAGTAGAACTTAAGGAACAGCTTCTTTGGAAATGCTAACCTGCGTTGGTGTAGAATGATTAGATGCTTTCGGTGTTGTTTTGTTTCTGCGGGGTAGGGGGATTATTGAGGAAAGTTTCAAATCTTTTCAGGATTGTTGGTGCTTTTAAGATTTGGTGCGGCAGGAGCTGGCCTGTCAGAAAAGTAGGATGACGTAAAAGCAGAGTTTGTAAATATTTCAGGATTCAGTATGAAAATTCTCTAACGTTTAAAACCCGCCATAATATTAACTGTGGATTAACGTCAGTGGAGCGGTTCTAAGCACCGTTAATTTGCTTTTTGAGGGGTTCATACTCACTGCGATCTCAGTGTCCTAGCTTATGACTATAAAGGCATAATTAACATAAAATGGACCCATTTTAGAAAAAATTGACATTTTATTATATTTTTGAATTTACCTTTTTTTTTCATATTGATAGTTTTACTTAAATGACTAAATGATCAAACGGGTTCGTAGTATATATGGTTATTTGGTCGTTTTTACAACACAATAAATGCATTTTTGATACAATAAAACTAGCTGATTTAGGAGTGGGGAGGTTTTCAAACGAGAAACATGTTGAAAAACATGCCCCGTATGTTGTTGGAAAACTTGCCCCGTCGCCATATTTGAACTTTTACACTACCTGGACGAATACCGGTGTAAGTTATTTGCAAAACAAACGCATAGTTACCTGAAGAAAGAAACCCTTTTTTAGTGTATGCAATGTCAAAACAGTAAATTTAACACTAGTACTTTTTTTTTTACGTTTTAATAAAGACCTAAAATTTTACTCACCGTTGAAAAAATGAAAAAACCAGCTCTCCAGACGAAGTGACAGCAGCTATTAAGTTATAACTTTTGTAGATGCTGTGTAAGATGTTGCCACTTCAGCCAGTTTACTCGCTAGCGTCACCTAGCGGCTCATTTAAAAACTAAAGCGAGTTGGAAAACTTGCCCCTATGGAAAATGTGCCCCGGTCTCCCCTATATGTTTATGTAATGTAGCGTCACCTCACACGTGACAAGGGAGAGGAGGGAGTATGGTCAAGTGTGACAAATGGGGGGAGGGGTGGTCAAAAATATTGAAAAAAAGTGTGAAATCATTTATGGACAGCCTCTTTAAGGGTCTTCGCATGCGCTGAGCATTTTGCGATGGAAAAAAATAAGGCGTTGTGAGTCGAAAATTTCGAGTTTCTGTGCCTGTAACCGTAACCGTGAGCGCCACTTTGTTGCCATTCACAGAATTCCGAGCTCATACCTCTGAATAACTATATCTGAAATCTCATCCCGATCGGTTGAACGGATCGCCCGTAAGAGATCCAAATATCGGCAAAGTTTTTTATGACTACCCTGTATTTGAAAATGTAAACATATACCATTAACAAATCACGACGTTGAAATCGTCGTCTGTTATGATTTATTTACCGAATGAATTATTGTGTTAAAAATTAATCTAATATAAACATATCCTTTTTTTCATGCTTTTAAAATTGTGATTACAATGCTTTCTTATTTCCTTCCATACACTGTATGTGTATGGAAAGTAAAAACTGCAATCTCGAGTAATTTATAAGAGTATAAATCAGGGTTCTCGGTGCCGATCGCCACTGCGCCAAAATGTTTCTTTTGGTGAGAAAATTAAAGATTGAAATCGTCCAATTGCAAAAGAGGTTTTTTTCTTTCGGCGATACACTCACTGAAGCTATTGTACCATTAAATCTTTTTTGTGTAACTCATTATTTTTGTTTTGATATTCTTAGTGTTTCACGCCGAATCTATTACTACCATTATTTGAATTTAACTAGTTTTTCTTTAGCAATTAGCCCAATTGCTCAGATTAGTCAAAAGCCAATGAGAAAACCGAATATCAATTTTTATCGTTGTCCATTAGCTAATTTTCTAAACCATTAGTTGCAGAAATATAATTCCAATTGTAAAAAACTCTGAAAGTATTTCTTCATCCTCTTAAAAGTAATTTATATCAAATTACGTATTTTTTAAAAGTTACATAGGTTTACCTTTTTATTAGGTCCCCGAGATCTATACGTTATATTTAGAGAAATCTTCTCCGTACTTTAACAGATAAAATAATAAAAATTTCTTTTTTGTACGACCAAAATTTACCGAGTTATGGAACTTTGATTTTTACGGAATTTTAGTATTTTCTGGCGCTAAAAACAGAAAAAATATGTTTCATCCATATGTAAAAAGTAAAAAAAAAATCTTGACAAAAGAGTTTTTTTTTTTTTTTATTAGTATTCCACAATGTTTCGACTCCCTTGAAAAGAAAACAGATATTAAAAGCGGCAGATTGTACTGGCCCATTGGCGCATTTAAATCGAAAATCCCGCTCGATTCGCAGAAGATACTGATAGGTACTCCGTACTTGAAGAATTATTTTGCATAGAATATATTTTTTGCAAGAATAGTACATAAATTTCCAACTTCAAAATAAAATTGCGCAAAACTTTTTCGAGTGACAAGGGAGCGCACAAATTTAACTTGCTCCAGGGCGCTGAATATGTAGCTACGCCACTGTAGCGTTGTAATGACTGCAGTAAATATAATGTGACACTACTAATGCAAAATAGAAAAAGTCAAATAATTAAGAACTTGAATTAACCCCCTTTTTAAAAAAAAGAAAAATCCTCTTTAAATTTCGGACTAAAGGGGAAATCCACCTCGAAAATTCTAGCCCTGAGGGGGAGGAGTATTCTTTGACCATTCTGCACACGGCTGGGAAGCAATTAATAGAATTTTTAACTGTCAATTTATAAAGATATTCAGAATAATTGGAAACAGAATCATATTTAAATCAAAGAGAATGCTGTTACATTATTTATTTGCTGTTTGATAAGTGTCACTTAAAAAAATTAATCATTAATGATGACCTGCATAGAAATAAATGATGCACAAATGGAAATTTCTGAACAATGCCCTGTAAATAATCTGTCTTTTGTTTTTTCGCAAAAATGAGTGTTTCTAAAGAAAATGGGAAAAACTTTCAGATGTGATAATAGACATCAAGACAGACCATTTTTGCCCAAGAAACCAGTATCGCAATCCGCTTAATCAGTCAAAATAAAAAATACAGTGTATCTCACCTCACTTCAGGTCAAACTTAGATTTTCATTTTAACAATAATGAAGGTATCGTAACTATATTTTCAAAAGAGTTACTTTGATTTCTGTGACGTATGATATCATGAGAAGAAGTGCTGGAAATTGGGTGTATGTGTAAAGTTTATTTGTAAAAAGGTCTTGTTTATCAAAATGGAAGTATCTGTGTTAAGTATATGAAAAATTGTTTTAAAATTTAATTTTTTAATATCTTTAAACTTTGAATTCGGCCAGCCGAATATTCGGTATTCGGTCTAACAGTCAGTATTCGGCTACCCAAATATTCGGTATTCGGTTTACCTGTAGGCCGAATATTCGGTATTCGGCCAAAATCACTATTCGGTGCATCCCTAATGACAGATAAATTTTCTGAAATCTTAAATTTCTTGGGGGGGGGGCAGCCGTCAAACGGCGCCCCTGTTTGGCTATAGCCAGTGCGTCCTCCCTGAATTTGAAAAAATTCCGCCAGAAGTGGGCGCTGTAATAGCTATGTCTTTGCCATTTTCATTATTATACCATCGAAAAGTGTATGAAGTTATGAATAGAATTGAACCATTTTTTTTTTTTTGTGTATGTTTTTGGCTATGGTCAGCAGGTCCTCCTTGAATATAGAAGTATTCCGCCGGAAATTGGCGCTGTGATAGCGGTTTTTGAATAAATTACTCGATTTTTCGTAGTTCTGTTGTCCGTCGGCGGCTCGTGTAGCGACGGGAAGTCGCGTCCTGCTAAACCGGCTATTCGCAAACAGCTGATGTACAAAAGAATAACGAAAAACTATTGATTTTAATAAATATCATGATCGAGATGAACTCGTTTTTACTCCTATTAATTGATTGAAGCAGAAATGTAAGATAAAAATCAAAATTAGTACAGTATGGAACTAATAATATTGCAATATTAACATCTGTAACTACTTGCTGAAATATTAAGATGTATGAGATAGAAGAAAGTTTTGGGATTGGCTCATCCAACTAGTTAAAATATATTTAATGTTCTCTGTTAACAGAAAATGATCCAATTCTGTCTCTGACTAGGACTACATTATTATTCATTAGTCAAATTTCTAATATCTATCATAGATTCATGGAAAAGTGTATACATTTCGAAAGAGTTATTTAACTTTGTATGTGCAATAAGCGAATGAACAATAAATCAAAAATTATTATGCAATAAAATTCCATCGGATAATATTAATTCTTTTTAAAAAGCGTATTACTTTCTTGTTTCTTGAATAAAAAAATATATGACATATTCAGGAAGGTTTCCTAAATGCACAGAAACCTTTACGAAACACCAAACATATCCAAAATAAACACAAATATATCCGAAATATCCAGAAACATTTCCGAAACACGCAGAAACGTGTCCGAATATTCTACCGAAATACGCGGAAACGTTTCCGAATATCCGACAGAAGTATGCGGAAACATTTCCGAATATTTGACCGAAGTATGCGGAAACGTTTCCGAATATTTGACCGAAGTATGCGGAAACATTTCCGAAAATTTGACCCAAATATGCGGAAATATTGCGAAAATCTGACCGAAATATGCGGAAACATTACGAAAATCTGACCGAAATATGCGGAAACATAACTGGACAGTTTGGCCACATTGCTGCCCCACCGGGTAGAGTAACGTTTCCGAATTTTTTTTCTTTTTTTTTTTACACTGTGACACTGGTTGTAAAGACTTCAGAAATAGTCGAATTTACAGAGATGGTCTTGTATATTGAACTTAAAAACATACTAATTAGAATCCAGACTATCCTGATCCCTTTACAACTTCATTATATATATTATATTTTATATATATATTCAAAAATTTTATGTAGTTATGTTACACTAATTAGAAATTGAGTTCGACGTTTCATCAAAGCATTGTGCTAAAAAAATTGACACCATAAGATGGTAGTGAAGCCTTGTTCCAACATTTGATGCTTCGGCTGTACCATATTGGGTTGGTTGAACGATGAACTAGTAAAATGTTGAATCGTAAATTGATTAAAATTACACGAGTTGTAATTTTTCATCCAAGTGAAAAAGCGTCCAGGCCAGGATTGGAACCAGAGACCTTTTTGGCTTAAGCTGCCAATGTTCTACCAACTGAGCTATTCTGGACAAATCTGGCGAACACATTTCAGCCAGATAACCATATTAATTATGGCATCTGCAATGCTGTGCCATCTGGACCAGATGCCATAATCAATAAAATTTTGACCCTGGCTCGAACCCTGGCCTGGACACTTTTTCACACAGTTGGAAAATTATTACTCGTGGGATTCATTTACCAATTAGAATAATTGTGTTAAAATTGACAAGTGTAAAACACCTTATTCCTATCTTGACACTGTCCAGAGATATCTCCTCTACATTTCATATATTTCTTTATTTGAATATCTTTTAACATTCTTTAAATATATTTTATTAATAATATAAGGTCAATCATTTCTTTACTTACCTTTTATCCACTTCTGTTTGTAAAGTCCTTTAGTTTATTTACTTTCTTTCCCGGGCGTACTTTCGTTTTTCAATCCATTTTCCAGCTGTCAGCTTTCATGCATTCAAGAGCACGCATCTCATTCGAATGACCGCCACGATATTAGTTCCACATCCGCCGCCAGATGGCGTCGTCCGTTTGAGTCTATGGCACATCGGCTGTGCGATCTTTCGTCATGGTTTCGTCTGCTGCTGCTCCTTGAATTGCGTAATGAGATCTTATTTGAACGCCCGGCTGATATAAATACAGATCCATTTTCTTTTCTCTTCACCTCCTCTTTCTAACAGTGTTTTATCTCTTTGGAGTTTTGATGGCTGAGGACGTTTATTTAGAAGTTCTGTTGGTTTTTAATGAATGATTACTTTACTTGCTCTTGCTTTAACTTGTGTCAGCCATTTATGAGGTTACTAATGGGAGTTCGATAGTTTTCATCTTCGACTCCGGTTTTAATGTACGGACTCTGTTTTTCTCGTCAACAAGTAAATGGCAAGCTGTGAGTCACGAATGGCGATCGTTAAAGTGAAGCTCGGAGTGAATTCATTTATGGATGGTTTAATACATCAACTTTAAGTGTTTTGTGATATTCTTCAGCAATGCAATTTCATCGTTAAAGAAATGTTTTCTTGGTGTTATTCAGCATCGATATATATATATATATATATATGAATCGTGATAATTTAGTTTGTCGGTAGTTCACGGATATATCTAAACATGGACAGTCACTCAAGCGATTATATCGTTTATTTCGTTATGTGTTACGAGGTCAGTTTTCCTTTTATTGTTAAATATGTTTTTCTAGATATGTATAATTTGATAACAGAATGTACTTAATAGAATTTAAATATTTGTTTACTGTTGGAAATATATTTAATCATATTGTTTTATATTTTATTTAATAAACGTTTAGTTTGTTTTTAAACTTAATTTGTTTTCATTTCGCCACCATACATCTCTTATCTTTTTCATAACTATTTAAAACCCAAATGGGACATTTAGCTTTTGCTTTCATTGTGTATTACTTAAACTTTGCTAACTTAAATCCTTGTCGTTAATTTAATGACATCACGGTTATGGGCCCGTCCCTAACTGTGTTAATAGTCTAAAATTTAATAGAAACTTCATTTAAAAATTGAGAAAATTTTTTTTTGTTATAATAGTTAAATAAATCGTAATTTATGTGTTTTTTTAAAATTTTTTTTTAAATATATATATTCTGTTTTATTTTTATAATTACCGTAATAACCCTTAGGGGTACGGCATTATGGTGGTGAACGCTAACCCCATTAGCTATTTAGCGATGCTTTGCGATGGGGGGGCGGTTAGTTTATAATATTTTTAAGTTAGTGAATTGAATATTTTTGATAATTTTGAAAAGCATTTTAAAGTAATATGGTATATTTGAAATTTTTTTTAAAGGTAAATTAAAAGTTTTTGATAAAGTAAATAAGTTTGAATTTTTTTTTTGACCTCATGGCATATCTACAATAATTGCCTATTGAAGAAGACAGTGTTCAAGTTTACATTTTGAAACAAGTGTCATCTATATTAGTAGTTGACTGAATCCTTACCTTTTTTCTTCGAGATGTTCGACATATTGTGACTGAATCTGCATTGATTTGCGTATTTTGAAGTTGCATATTTTCAAGCTAAAGAATCTGCCTTGATTCATGTGTTTTTAAGTTAAGCTGAAGTTTGATCATTGTGAAGTGAATCATTTTTAGTGCTCCAGTCAAGTGCTTCTATAATCTGAAGTGTTCAGTGAAATCTTCATATTTGTCAAGTTTTTATATATAAGTTCATCATCTGCAGTATTTGAGGCATGTTTGTGCTTTTCTTCAAGAATTGCCTAATGGTGCATCCCCCAGTATTGCAATGGTCGCGTGCTGGGCGGGAATGATGATGGATGTTATCTTGTTATGTGAAAGAGCCTGATTGGAAGTATCAATTTTTGGAGACACGTTTTTGACTTTTACCAATATACAGAACTTTTTTATGAGACATTTATGGATCGAAAAGTTGAACATTTGGTGTTCCTGAATCTATTTTAGCCACACAAATTCGAGATCCGGGGGGATAACACATGCTTTTCTTTAGATCCCAAGATGGTTCATTGGATGGTTTTTCAAATGTATTTAAGTCTTTTAAGGGAAGTTTTGTGCATTTAAAAGTGTATGCCATCATGTTTTACCTTTCTACAATTGCTTCCTATAAATTTTTAATGTGTGTGGAGAGTATAATGAAAGTATTTTGAAATTTCGGAATCTTTATGCTGTTGATCAGTATAGTTTTTTTTATTAAATTTTTAAATATATAGAGATTTAAAGAGGGAAGTTTTCTTCAAGTTTTAAAGATAGTTAAATGTCTGTTATTGCTCTTTATAGATATTTTATCAGAAATTGATAGTTGTTGATCGGGGTAATATTTCTTTAAATAAATTATGGTTAAAGTTTTTGTTAAAAATCTTGTCAGGTTAGAAATTTTTAATGGGGGCAATTCTTTTGAAATTTCATAATTTCTGTTAAACAGATTATGATGGCCTATCTACCCGACTCTGGTTAACTTTTAAATTTTAAAGTTTGTTTCATTTACAGTTAATCCTTTGACCCTCTTATATAATATATTCAATAGTTTAAATGTAAATTCTTCAACTTAACAGTTGTTTAAAATTTCTTTTGATTTTATTAATAGAATGGTATTTAACTATCAGTATGTTTTTGGAAGTTCGACTATTTAAGAATTTTCTTAAATAGGGTCTAGCTCGATTACCCAAAAATTTATTTGGATAGTTTTTACAAGTATAATTACATATTTTCAGTCAAAGTTAAGTTTTTTTTACTTATGCTTTTTTTAGACTTTAACTTTAACGGAGGGTCATATTTAATAAATATGGTTTTTCATAACTTTTCTTTTTGAATATTAAATATAAACCTTTTTAGTCGCTGAGTTATGAATTTTCAACTTTGACCTTTCATTTTAAATAGTCATATGCAATTGCTGGACTATATTTGAAGTCAGTTGATTAGGATGTTTTCAATTCAGTGATTTATTCATTGTTTTTGTTTATTGTATATTCTGTGAATAAAGATGAATTTGTTTTAATTTATTCATTTTTTCTTTAACTGTTTGCCCTGATTGATAATTTCATAAATGTATATTTTGAAATGTTTTCTTGCAGCTGTATCTTGAATTAGAACCTTTTAAAAGTTGAACTCTAAGGAAGTTCTTGTAGGTTCATGTTTTAAAATTAAGGATTTGTGGCCATTAATTGGGGTTAATCATTCAGTTTTTTTTAAATCTCTTTAAGCAGTTTTTTTATATGAAAAGATTGCAAATTTAATTTTTATTTTTCTCATTGTCTGTAATTTTAATAAGTTTCTTTTTCTTAAGATCTTTTGAATTTAAGTTAAGTGTAATGACATAGAATTTGAGTCTACACTTAAATATTTGATCCCTAAATTAGGTGGGATATGTTTTGAGAAACTTTATTACGACAATGTTTAATTTTACTTTGTTTTCTTTAGTTTTTATTTATTAAATTTACGTAATTTCTGCTGGCCATATGGGTTCCTCTACTCATTTAAATATGTTTTCTTGGTTTAAATTGATTATCTTGTGTCAATGTTATTTTTAAGGCACTGTGATTTTCGATTGATTCCTGATGGAAACTTTTTGAGGGGGGGACTTTTTGGTTGTAGCTATTAAACGCAATAAATATAATGTGCAATATTTTTAATTGTTTAAGTTTTTACATATTATTGTTATATTACATATATTGAAGTTTTAAAAATGGGTTTTTTTATATATTTAAAATTTGGTTAACCTTTACCCCTTTTGGTCTGCATGTTCTTTGCAATATGGAGCAAGTTTATGTGCTGTAAGATTAACTTTTAATCAATCTGGATCAATTTTAACTTTGTAGAGATTCCGGATTTCAATTTTTTAAATAAAGTTTCAATTTTTTAAGTAAAGTTTCAGAATTTAAACTCTGGGAAGTCATGGATAAGTAGCAGTTGTGACTAGTACCTCTTGTAACCTTTAATATTTTAGATCAACTTGTCAATCATATAGCATATTTTAGAATTGGATCAAATGCTAAAATTTCATTGATTCAAGTTCAAGTTTTTTTAGATTGGCTATGTTTAATGGTCTACTTGTCTAACTTGAGAAAGTTGAGAAGTTAAGTTTTAATGAGTTTCCTGTTTTTAAGGGTCAGGTCATGGAAGAAACTTGAATACCTGGTGTATTCAAAAATGGTTACCTTGTCTGAGAAGGAAAGTTATTCTTTTGTTGGAATATCTGTTAGCTGTTTTAAAATCCTTTTTCCCGGTGGTTTACAAAATTTTTTTGGCGGTAGCCATTGCCCGAATTTTTAAGCTGCATCTTTTTAATTGGAGAAGGTTTGGAATGCAACATGTGTAAATTGAGTAAAGTTGCTGAATTTTTGAAGTATTTTCTGAGATCAAGGTGGCAAGTTTTTAAGATAGTGGTTCATATTTATAATGGAAACCTGATCATTTCTTACACTTGAGAGTTTACTATATACCTTCTACAAATACGTTTTTCTCCCACTGATTGATGTCATGCTATAAAACTGTTTTTCATGGTTTAAAATAGAGAATGCTCCTTGATATTTGAATTTAAGCAGGATTATTGAATTTTTATTGAGATTTAGTTTTTCTGGGATTTTCCTGTTCGGTCGGATATACCTGCATGTTAATGTTGTATGAATCGGCGCGAATGAAGACCTTTGGCCAAAGGCAAATTTCTTTATCTGGTTTCCGCTAGCGCTGGATGGAGAAATTTTTTTTTTCTTTTTGGAATGTGTGCATGCTTCGGCATCAGTGCTAAGAGCAGGCGCGGATCCACGGGGGGGGCGATCGGGGCAATCGCCCCCCCCCCAAAAATCCGCCGATTGTCGCGAATCTCGACAAATGGTCGCCGAAAAAAATCAATTTCATCAATCGTTCGCAGGTAAAAGGATCGCAAAAGGAACGCAAATTTCGTCAAAGGATC
The DNA here is from genome assembly GCA_963932465.1 of Maratus speciosus. Lineage (NCBI taxonomy): Eukaryota > Metazoa > Arthropoda > Arachnida > Araneae > Salticidae > Maratus > Maratus speciosus. The sequence continues at coordinate 532,914,236 of OZ010793.1, forward strand.
GCGCAAAAAACGTCAATTTCGTCAAAGGATCGCAAAAAAAAACGCGAATTTCGGCAAAGAATTGCGTAAAAAGCGCTAATTTCGCGAAAGAATCGCGCAAAAAACGCTAATTTCGTCAACAGATCTCTGAAAAAATGCTAATTTCTTCAAAGAATCGCGAAAAAAATGCGCGAATTTCGCCAAAGAATCACTGAAAAAACGCGAATTTCGTCAAAGGGTTGCCAAAATTAACGCACAATTAGCACCGGGAAGAGATTCGCCTAGGTGCGCATCCACCGGGGGGGGGGGGATTAGATCGGGGCAAAGAAGGGAAGAACAAATTACCAAGTTGGTTTTTAAGAAATCAACACACTATACGCATTTTAGCTTTAAACTGACTAGGATTAGGACATAATCCTTTTTTTTCATTCGTGAAATACCCTTGAAATTTACCAATGTGGGTGGCAATAACAGTATATTTTTTACACATTATTGATTTTCTTCAGAAAACATTAAGATATGCTTGAATTTTTCAAAGGACTCTTCTTTTTCTTGTTTCTTTCTTTCTTTGGAAATTGCTATGAATCCCATTCTTTTCTCAAACAATAAAGCACTCCTCAAAAATATCATTATACAGAAATTAGAACTGCAGCTTCTTTGAAAGAACGAAAAAGTTTCAACACTTCAAAGGGATCCGAATAACGTTGCCAATTTCTGTTGTAGAGATTCAACAAAAGGTACACGAAGTGTCATCGTCCCCACCTCAACCCATTAGTGTAAAAAATTATGGCGCCATATGCCTTTTGACAGGACATAATCCTATTTTGTTCACTAACTGCCGTTCGTCAGTGAGGTTTACCAATGACACCCGAAAAGTGTTTTCGTTTGCTTGTCTGTCTGTTCCGCGAAAACTGCCGTTAAAAGCATTGGATTTATATGTTGGGGGGCGGCGACCGCCCGATCGATTCCCCCCCCCCCCGTGGATGCGCATCTAGGAGAATCTCCTCCTGGTGCTAATTGTGCGTTTTTTCCGCCGCTCTATGACGAAATTCGCGTATTTTTTTCGCGATTCTTTGACAAAATTCGCATTTTTTCCGAGATCTGTTGACGAAATTAGTGTTTTTTGTGCGATTCTTTCGCGAAATAAGCGTTTTTTGCGCAATTCTTTCGCGAAATTCGCGTTTTTTCCGCAATTGCTTGGCGAAATTAGCTTTTTTTCTACGATCCTTTGACGTAATTCGCGTTTTTTTCGTAGTCCTTTACGAAATTCGCGTTTTTTTTGTGGTCCTTTGATGTAATGTCCGATTTTTTGGCAAAATTCACGTTTTTTCCGCGCTTTTATGATGAAATTCACGTTTTTGCTTGATCCTTTGACGAAATTCATGTTTTTTGCGTGATCCTTTGAGGAAATTCGCATTTTTTGCGCGATTTTTTGACCTGCGAACGATTGACGAAATAGATTTTTTTCGGCTACCATTTGTCGAAATTCGCGGTGGATTTATATTTTTTGATCCAAAGGGGAGGGGCGATCACCCCCTTCCTTGGATCCGCGCCAGTGAAGAGGTATACACACCATAGAGGTCTGCACGGGTCCGGGCTTGGACCGAGGCCCGTACCCGGCCCGGCGGAATGAAGACGAATTTTCCAACGGGCCGGCAGAATTAGGACAATTTTTTTAAAACGGGCCGGGCCGACAGACACAATTGAACGGGCCTACAGGGCCGGGCCAGGCCCATAAAAAAGTAATCGGACCGATATACGAGCCATTTTCAATAAATACGATTTTCTCGAGAAGTATAAATGTGCATCACGAGCCAATGCGATTTTAACAACATCAATACAGATATATAGCACGTCCATCGTAGAGATCGGCATCGTACAGTTACCAAGACATCTGATTCCGGGTTTAATTTTTTTTCAGCAGACTCGCGCCGGGATGGAACTGGTCTTAATCGATCTCAGGATGTGTAGGACAGGCATTGTGTTTTGTAAAAGTATTAATAGTGATAATGAATTTCTGTTAACAGTATCTTTGGAAATATACCTTAAGAGGTTCTCATATTCACTGCTCAACAATGCGAAACTTTCAGACACATGTTCTGGCTCATTTTTAATTATAAAGGCATAAAATTGACAGGCATGACTATTGAAAGCATTTGGAAACGAATAGCTTTCTCCATATTTGATAAATTAGTTACAGAGATAACAGAGATTCAGTACAGTCACCTGACTGTACGTTTTTCTCCTTTCATGTGCTATCGCTTCCGGAAATTCGATTCAAAACGCTAACTTTGGCAGTATTTTCAGAGAAAGATATATTGCTTTTATCTATGAGAAAGACGGTATTTACATAGTTTCTGAATAAGAATACCTGCCAATCTTACGCGTTTCCAAAAAGAAATGAATTCATAAATGTGTCGATATGTAGCTCCTTTGGATTTGAGAAAAGCCTTAAAAATGAGAGAAATATTTTCACAAATCTACTTTTTATTATACAGCTTCAAAAGTTATCATGTTTTTAATCCTTTATTCTGAATTACATTAACCTTTTAATGAATCCTTATTGGAATTTTGAAATGTCTTTAGAGACGATGACTAAAACACTGTAAGTAATCGTTAATGTTTACTATTGTGTGTTTTCTGTTTTGCGAACACATAGTAATCTAAAATATACTGTAAAAGTTCCCATAAATATGTATGTAGTATTCATTAAAAGAATCTTAATTGTATGTCCAGTGATGAAACAGTGGCGCAGCAGTTAGGCGATTGTTGCCACTAACTTTTTTTAGTATTCTTTACATTGAAAAATCTCAGAATTCTTTCCTTAAATAAGACGAAGAATACTAATAAATTTTAGCGGTTTCAAGTTATTCTCTAGTGCTACACTGTTCCATCACTGTATGTCGAGAAAAAAACGCATTTCTTTTTCTAGAAATTGAGTCGGGCCGGGCCGGGCCGGGCCTGTTTCACTGATTTTTGTACGGGCCGGGCAGGGACGAGAACTGTAAAAATTACAAACGGGCCGGCCCGGGTCCCGGCCCGTGCAGACCTCTAACACACCACGTAGATGACACATTTTGACTTTCTAGGATGTTAAAGGCCCGTCAGATTTCTGAAGGGATCTTTTTTCAGAGATTATCCTCTTTCAGAAATCTGATATTAAAAAATGGATGTGATGATTATGTTTTTCAGCTTTCGGTAATTGGTTCTTATGTATTTTTTAGCACTGAATCCAAAAATGACCTTCATTTTGTACCATGCCATCACGTCAGGATTTCACATAAATCGCAAATTTTTAAAAAGTATCGCATCAAAATCAATTATCAAAAGTTAAAAAAGACAATCATCGCAGGCTTGTGTTACTAACGTTCTTTAATATAACTAAAAGAACAAAAAATAAAATAAATAATTAGCATAGTATAAGAGTAAACATAAAGAAAAAAAAAGCCATTTAATAAATAAATTCTGTTATAACGTTTTCAATTTTACGGCCTAATAAGTAACAATAAACGATATTTTGAGGAGAGTTCGAGATTATAAAATAAGAGTGATGGATAACCGAGTGTTTCGGTTAATCGGATGTCGGATAATCGAGAGTCTGTAATATTTTTAAATCGCATTAATTTCATATTCATTTAATAATTAACTGCAAGGAAGGATTTGAGCTACAGAAATTATGACTACGTTGATTATATGTCACTCGATATCGCCCCCCCCAAAACGATTCTCTGGATCCGCCCCTGGCTAAGAGGGAATGCTGATCTAATTTTTCAGCATGTTGGTAGGCCCTTTGTGAGGTGTCTTGCTTCAACAGTATATTTTTCTTTTGTTAAGTATTAGATTATTATTTGGCAGGATTCTCAGGTATATTGTATAGTGATCGGAGGAAGTCCGTGGAGGAAAATCTGTTTTTGGATAATAGAATTTTCTTTATTAAACCTCACAGTATTTGAAGCATTATCTAGGAGCACTTATCATTCTGCAACTTTTGTCAAGTGGTAGCCTTTACTGGCCAGGAGGGTTTGCCTGCTTAAGACAAAGTCATTTTACGTTGACATCATGTGTGAGGAACGGTGTTGAATTTAAAGATGTATAAACCTTTGATAAGTCAAAGATGTTTTATTTCGGGTAGGGCTGCTTCATGTTTAAGTTTTTGCTGGATTACTAAATATATCTTCACACTTTTGAATTCTTTTTAGGGGGGCAAATTGTGGGGTGAACGTATGTTAGATGGTTGTTTCAATTGCAATTTCAAGTTTTAAAGTTTTTAAGAAATTGTTTAATACTGAATGCCTTCACTTTAATATATTGTAATTTTTTTTAAATCAATCATGTAAATGCTGATTGAATACTATTGTGATGAATCACAGGGGGGTCTGAGAAATGTGTCCTACTTTTTTACTAATATATGTGTATATTATGTGTTATATTTATTTTGTTAGGTTTACTATAAATTTATTAATTTTATGTCAAATCATTGAGTGGCTGTTCATCCTTTTGCAGTTTTAAGTTTCATGCTTTTATAGAGTGAGATTAAGTTCTTCTGGTTTTAAGTGGTTGGAGTTGCTGGGTCTTTTTTTGCTCATGTGGACACTAGCATGTCTGTAAAGTATGTAAAGTCATGTTTGTAGTAGTTCTTTGGGCATTGGCCTTTTCATTCTGTTCCAGTGTCAAGAGGGGGGGGGGGGGCATTTGACAAGTGTAAAACACCTTATTCCTATCTTGACACTGTCCAGAGATATCTCCTCTACATTTCATATATTTCTTTATTTGAATATCTTTTAACATTCTTTAAATATATTTTATTAATAATATAAGGTCAATCATTTCTTTACTTACCTTTTATCCACTTCTGTTTGTAAAGTCCTTTAGTTTATTTACTTTCTTTCCCGGGCGTACTTTCGTTTTTCAATCCATTTTCCAGCTGTCAGCTTTCATGCATTCAAGAGCACGCATCTCATTCGAATGACCGCCACGATATTAGTTCCACATCCGCCGCCAGATGGCGTCGTCCGTTTGAGTCTATGGCACATCGGCTGTGCGATCTTTCGTCATGGTTTCGTCTGCTGCTGCTCCTTGAATTGCGTAATGAGATCTTATTTGAACGCCCGGCTGATATAAATACAGATCCATTTTCTTTTCTCTTCACCTCCTCTTTCTAACAGTGTTTTATCTCTTTGGAGTTTCGATGGCTGAGGACGTTCATTTAGAAGTTCTGTTGGTTTTTAATGAATGATTACTTTACTTGCTCTTGCTTTAACTTGTGTCAGCCATTTATGAGGTTACTAATGGGAGTTCGATAGTTTTCAACTTCGACTCCGGTTTTAATGTACGGACTCTGTTTTTCTCGTCAACAAGTAAATGGCAAGCTGTGAGTCACGAATGGCGATCGTTAAAGTGAAGCTCGGAGTGAATTCATTTATGGATGGTTTAATACATCAACTTTAAGTGTTTTGTGATATTCTTCAGCAATGCAATTTCATCGTTAAAGAAATGTTTTCTTGGTGTTATTCAGCATCGATATATATATATATATATATGAATCGTGATAATTTAGTTTGTCGGCAGTTCACGGATATATCTAAACATGGACAGTCACTCAAGCGATTATATCGTTTATTTCGTTATGTGTTACGAGGTCAGTTTTCCTTTTATTGTTAAATATGTTTTTCTAGATATGTATAATTTGATAACAGAATGTACTTAATAGAATTTAAATATTTGTTTACTGTTGGAAATATATTTAATCATATTGTTTTATATTTTATTTAATAAACGTTTAGTTTGTTTTTAAACTTAATTTGTTTTCATTTCGCCACCATACATCTCTTATCTTTTTCATAACTATTTAAAACCCAAATGGGACATTTAGCTTTTGCTTTCATTGTGTATTACTTAAACTTTGCTAACTTAAATCCTTGTCGTTAATTTAATGACATCAAAAATTAATCAAGTGGTTACAAATATATTTTTAAACAAGAGCTAATCAGACAGAAACCCCTGTTTCCGAAATATTACGGGCGTCCAAGCCTGAGCCGGAATATGAACCTGACATCTTTTGAGTTGTTGTTGGTGGTCTAACCAAAGCTATATCCATTATAGCGTTTCTAACCACTAGATAAGCAGGCGGATAACACCGTGTCTAAAGCAGTATGTATTTGTTTTAATTGGCTGTTACATACTGACGTAGGATGGTGAAAAGTTGAACTACTGCTAAAGTTTTCCAAATTCATGAGTTCTGAAAAACGTTGAATGAAAACTTTTTAGAATGTAAAAAATCAATATATTTTTATGATGACTATTTTCGAAATAACTGAATTTCAATTCAGCGTTATATTTCAATTTCGAAGCGAAGCAGTATAGGAACATAGACCATGAATGAACTGAGGAACAAACAGATATATGACCAGGCTTCGGGCTATCAACTAATTTCAATAAAATTTATAAGGGCCATTCAAGAAAGCCTTAAAAAAATAATAATTGTCAAAATTGTCTCTCAAAAGTTACCGCCAAACGGGGCTACTTGGTCCATCCCATAAAAAAAGGTTTTATTCTTTGTATTGAACAAACAATAGAAGATAATTTGGAGTTTTTGCCCTTGAAAAATAATTTTTACCCTACTATAAGGTATTTGAATAGTTTGGGGGTAATTTAAATTTTTTTAGTGGCAACACTGAATGTTTTTGTAAACAACTGTTTTCGTGTGTAGATTTTAACTCTCAAACTTTCTATAGTGAAACAATCTTGATAAGAGCTACAAATAAGTTAAGTGTCAAAATATTATCAAGCAGGACGGTCGTTCTGCCAAGCCAAGCTGAAAAAAAATGAAAACTCCGCCAAACAAACAAACGCCAAGAATAACGGCAAGACACCGTAACTGCTTATTATACTGCAGACAACTTCTCCATGTTAAATGGACGAAATATGCCAGCGTAAAATTTCCCATATCAAAAGAAGCAATCATCGCAGAAAAATAAAACCAACTCCAGAAGGACTAATAAAGAAGATCTTCAATTTGAGATCAAATGCATCCTCATAAATTAATTATAAACAGAGATATGGTTTTTTTTAAATAACGTCGAGATACTGAAAATGACAGATTTATTTTCTTCGTCACAACTTATGTTTTAATCGAGGTAGAGACTTAAATAATGGACAGAAAAAAGTAAGGATTGAATTTTTGGATAGATATTTACTCAATCTACGTGCTTTTATAAAATTCAGCTTTAAAAACACTAATTTTCTATACATAATTAGCGAAAAACTGTTAATTAGTTCTAAAGTTTACAAATTATGCCAAATAGCGATAAACCCGCCAAAATATTTTAGAAATCTTGCACTTTTCTTTTATATTATCCTTTTGCATTGATTTCATCGAAGATAACTATGGCTGAGATTCAGATAGATTTTTCGCTGTTAGCGAAATGAGTTTGACCAATCAGAAGCCTGCATGTTTGAGAATATTTGCTGTTTCTGGATCCCGGCCTATGTCATGAAAGTTTTGAGTCCTTTTTTTAGTGCCGTGGATGAAGTGCAATGTTTGTAGAAATGTAGGCTAGGATCCAGATAGATTTTTCGCTGTTAGCTAAACGAGAATCACCAATCAATAGCCTGCATTTCTGCAAACAGTGAAAAGTTCACAAAAATTCAGGCTTCTGATTGAGGAATCTCGTTTCTCTAACAGCCAAAAATCTATCTAGATTGCGCCCAATGGAGGATATTCCAAATATGGGTTCGAGGCTGAAAAAAGTCACGTGATACCGGTAATTTATCCAAGGAACTTCTAACTGATAAGAAGGGAAGATACTACTACTTTGCCTCATGAACCGTTTCATTGGCTAGCGGGGATTTACATTACACGTCTACGGAGCCTTCCCTTCTTTACGATAGAAGTTTTTACCTTGACCACGTGATCACAATGTAGATGGAATATCCTCCATTATGTTGAACACAATTTTGCATTTTCACATCCAGGAAGGGTATTGATTGTCATAACAACAATACATATTCGAAACTATTTAAGGCACTGATTCTGAACTCCTTTGCTATACATTTCGATATTAAAGAAGTTGTTGTTTCCATAGTAACAGTACTTTTCTGTATTGCTTTCTCTAAAACACAAATATAGAAATTTAACAAAGAGCGCTCAGAATCAACACCATAACAGAGAGCCTTTATACATAAGAGCGGTGATATATGCACAGGAAGCATGCTCATTTCAAGTTTTTGCCGAAAGTATGGCTACAGCGTCTAGAATACCTCGTGTGGAAATATGCTATCCAAACAACGCTAAAAATTTGTATCCCTTAAATTTGCGAGATACTGCTAAAATCCTAAGTATCGATCACAGCGACATCTGCGGGATTTAGTATTACATTGTATAGACTAGCAATATCTTGCAGTTTGAGAAAATATCCTGCAGGTGTCGCTGTGATCTGTATATTTCAGCAGCATCGTTGCACAGTTAAGGGATACAATATTTTAGCACTTTTTTAAGTATTACAGGGATAGCCAATTTCCACACTATATATTCTAGGTGCTATAGTACGGCAAAATCCACTTTCTTGAATAGAGGCTATTCTATCTACGTTATGTTCACGTGGTCAAGGCAAAAACGTCTAACGTAAAGAAGGGAAGGCTCCGTCGACGTAATGTAAATCCCCGCTAGCCAATGAAACAGTTCACGGGAGAAAGCAGTAGTAGTTTCCTGTTTCCCTTCTCATCAGTTAGAAGTTCTTTAGGTAAATTGCCGGTACCACGTGACTTTTTCAGCCTTGAACCCATATTTGTAATATCCTCCATTAGACGATACGCGCATGGACGAGCTTTATTAGACTAGGGAAATAATTCAATATGCATTAGCCTGACGATAATGACACGCTCGCAAAGACCTTTAATGATTTGTTTTTATCACTTCTACCAATAAACCTTTATTGGCCATATGTCGCTACTTCGTTATAGCGACACACTTGTTCCTAATTGGATCCCGGCCTTAATGTATCAAAATACGGAGTTTGCTTTCTGTACTATTCCTGAGCTCAGTTATAACGTCTAGAAATATAGGCCGAGATCCAGGTACATTTTTGCAAACAGTGAAAAGTTAGCAATAATTCTGGCTTCTAATTGGTCAATCTCGTTGCGATAACAAAGAAAATCTACCTAGATCATGGTCAGGGTGTGGAAACCGACTATTTCAGTAATACTTTAAAAATTGCTAAAAATTGAATCCCATAAACATTGAAAAATACTGAATGACAAATGTCGATAGCAGCAACATTTTCTAGATCTTCTCTGAGCGAAACGTTTTCTCATTTGATGTCTTTTGAAATAGTTACGTTGGAATTATCATATGTCGCTGTGATCGACATTCATCGTTCAGCCTCGTTCAACAGTTATGGGATACAATTTTTAGCACCTTTTTAATAAGCCGATTTTTAAACTATATCTTCTAGATACTATAGCTCCGTTATAGGCCTAGATTATATGTTGTAGAAATCGACTATCCCAGCAATACTTAAAAAAGCGCGGAAATAGTGAATCCCTTAAATGTACAACGATGTTGAATTCCAAACAGTCATTTGTAGCGGCATCTGCAGGATATTTTTTAAAGAAGAAAGAGACACGTGTAATGCACCGCTATAGCGTCTAGAATACATAATGTGGAAATTTGCTATCCAAGCAGCGCTAAAAAGTTGTATCCCTTAAATGTGCACTGATGCTGAAATCCAGGGAGCTGATCGCAGAGACATCTGTGATATACTTTCAAAGTAAACATCGTATTATTACAGCGGGCTTGACGCCAAGCACACAGGTCAGATGTATGTTAATAAAATGTAAAAAAAAAAAAAAAAATACTACAGCGTCTAAACCAAATTATATAGCGCCTAGAATATATAGTGTGGAAATTGGCATTCCCTGTAACACTTAAAAAAGTGCTAAAATATTGTATCCTTAAATGTACAACGATGCTGCTGCAATATACAGATCGCAGCAACATCTGCAGGATATTTTCTATAATATCAAGATATTGCTAGTCTATACAATGTAATACAAAAATCCCGCAGATTTCGCTGCGATCTACACTTGGGATTTTAGCAGTATCGTCGATCATTTATGGGATACAAATTTTTAGCGTTGTTTAATAAAATATTTCCACACTAGGTATTCTAGACGCTGTTACCAAATCGTCATGAAGTTTTAGGAAATATCCTGCAGATATCGCTGTGATCGATTCATTGGATTTCAGCATCATTTGAAATTTAAGAGATCTAATATTTTAGCACTTTTTAAAGTATTATTGGGATAGCCGATTTCCACACTATATATTCTAGGCGCTGTAGCACCGCGGTAGCCTGTCTTTTTCGTTTACCTCGGAGTAGATATAGATGAAGTCATTTGTAGCTGTTCCTAAACTGTGGCCAACAACACATAAGGCCAGTTCATAACGTCACACGGAGTTGATTGTCTGTACACGGCAATGGACACAAAAAAAATCGGCGCGCAGCTTTGTACTAATCATCGTGTAAAGATGATCCAACTCTGAGGCTAACGAAAAAGACAGGCTACAGCGGTGGGTCCGATTCTTCTTTTTTTACAGACCGCTGGAGTCACGTGATGCTCGAATGCACCAAGGAAGGTGCGTGAAAAGAGCATCACGTGACTCCAGCGGTTTGTAAAAAAAGAAGAATTGGACCCACCGCGGTAGACTGTCTTTTTCGTTAGCCTCGATCCAACTCCGACTTTTAAACATCATGAACTGGCCTATTATGTCATTGGTCGCGCTAACACCCTCCCTCCTGCGTGCGTCCACCGTATATAGCGGCATCTTGTACTGGAGACGGCTAAATGGACTGCTATCGGTCAAAATCAAGAGAGAAAAGGACAGAAGAGAGGGAAAGAAATCGTTTTTTTTTTGGTAACTAGTTTTTCACACGGGAAGATTGACATGTCTGTTCCTCTCCTTTCATAACTTCATGGCGGTGAAATAAGCCAAAGCCTCCTAAATATTTGAGAAATTCTTGACTCGCGTCACGAAAACATCATACAAAGCAGGCAAAGCAAAGAAACAAAATCATTCATTGGCTCGTGAATATGAACGAGCCAATGAATGATTTTTCTTGTTTGTTTTGCCTGCTTTGTGTGACGTTTTCCTGACACGTGTCAAGGCTTTCTCCAATATTTAAAGGGCGTTGAATATGCCGGGATCAAGATAGATTTTTCGCTATTAGCGGGGTGAGATTGATCAATCAGACGTCTGCATTTTTCCGAACTTTTTGATGTTTGCAGTAAACACCGAAAAGCCTGCAAGGATGGGGGCTACTGATTGGTCAATGTAATTTTACTAACAGAGAAAAATGTATCTGGATCCCGGACATTAACTTTGGTTGGTTAAAACAATTTTGAATAAAATCAAATCAGGAAGCCAATGTTTGTTAACTTTTCTGGTTAGTTTAATTGAAATCTTCCTCGTCTATTACTGAAAACTCAGTTACCATACTTTAGACAAAAAATTGAATATGAGTACACGACTTGTGCATATGCCACCACTCTAACACAGTGTTGCCAGATGGGCTACTTTTTTTTAATTCAGATACTTGATTGGCACCACTTTTTTGAAATTGTAAAATGTGCCTTATTTAATGATATATTAATTAAGGCGAAAACAAAGGGAATTTTACCGTTTATAATAAGTGCTGGCAATCAAGAAATCTGAATTTAAAAAAAAGGTAGCCCACTTTCAACACTGCTCTAACATATAAATGTTCTCTGTTATGACCATGATTCTAAGTGCAGTTGGTTAAATTTGAGTATCTGGGCATTAGAGAAAGCAATAGTGGCCCACCGTGGCTGAGTGGATAAGACACCATGCCGCTAATCGCTTGAGAGCGTAGGTGGAAGCAGATTCGAATCCCGCCGTGATCCGCATGTGATATGATGTATGTGTTCAATAAATCAAACAAACAAACAAACAAGCAAGCAATAGTGAAAGGTACAGTTGGCATGGAAACATAGACTTCTTTAATTCGTATAGAAAATTAATGAATAGTAGTAAATAACTCAAGTTTAAAATGTAGGCAAATGGTCTGGAAATATCAATGGCTCCCATCTAGTATTTCACAAAATTTATTTAATAGATTCACATGATGTATAACTTGATGCAACTCTTAGCTAATGAAAATTCTGCAACAAGACTTATGTAGGTAGATCTTTTGAATGAATAATTCAGAATTCTGAGAACAAAACGAAGTTCTTAAGGGCTCTTCCTCACACTCCCCTCAAAAAAGGAAATACGATAAAAAGATATAAGAATTTGGATAGCTTCAATATGTTTGTGATCTTTTGTCAGAGTTCAGAAAAAGAGTCTGGGCTTAAAAAAGAAACAAATTTGACGAACGATAAGACTATAGATTTCAGGCAATTTTTAACCGAAAAATATTTAATTCTAATGTATATGCGGCTTTAATAATAGACTATTAAAGATAATCAACCGTAGGTATTTGTAAAGGTAAATTTATTTTGCAAAACCGTCAGCGAAAAAAAGTTAGAAAAAACAATTAACTGACAGACTAACTGTAAATATATATTTTATTTCGAGTCTGTTTTTTACTAAATTTTCATCTTTCGTAGAAAATTTTAAGGAGATATAAATTAAGAAATACTGATACTTTGAAAGACGAAATTGACTTTCCTTACTTTTAAATTATTAATCACTATAAAAAATGAATGATAGGTAAACAAAATGTATAATATTGTGTTTGCTCCCTGCTTATAAAGGCTATACAAGGACTTATTTTAATTTGAGCGAGTAGAATTATTTCAATTATATATCATTTGTTTTAAAAAAAGAACTGATATCTACTAAAAAACAACTTTTCAAAAGTAAAAAAAAAGCCAAGCAAAAAAAAAAAAAAAAAAAAAAAAAAAAAAAAAAAGAAAAGAAAAAAGGTGAAAGTTGTGGCTAAAAAATAGTGTGATATCAAATTTCCAAGCTTATATTACGGTACTTATTTAACATTTTTTGATAAAAATTTACCATATGTAAGTCGAGTACCTAAGTATGTGTTGATAGAAAGCCTTTTCTCCTTTACTAAATACATCATAACGTGTTTCTGAAAATTAATTTTTTTTTAATTATGCATGATGGGTTTGGCGGCCATCTTTCCATATTTTACACAAATTTCTAAGCACTCAAGCTCGTAACATATTTGCATTATTAAGAATTTCGAACTTCTAGTTTTAGCTACAGACAGATAAATTAAGAAAGTTTTTTATTTTGAAAAAACAAATTGATTTTTACTGATTTAACTAATTAATTAACCCCCCTCCGAAAAAAGAGAATCATAAGATGAAACCTGAAGTTACTTCAGCTTTATTTTTAGACACAAATTTTTAGGCACTCGTTTCCATAAATTAAAAGAATAAAATGTTTGCTTTAGTAACAATTTCGAACTTCCAATCTTAACAATGAACTTGTGTGTTTAGAAATTTGTGTAATATATGGAAAGATGGCCGCCAAGCCCATCATGCATAATTTAAAAAAAATTAATTTTCAGAAACACGTTATGATGTATTTAGTAAAGGAGAAAAGGCTTTCTATCAACGCATACTTAGGTACTCGACTTACATATGGTAAATTTTTATCAAAAAATGTTAAATAAGTACCGTAATATAAGCTTGGAAATTTGATATCACACTATTTTTTAGCCACAACTTTCACCTTTTTTCTTTTCTTTTTCTTTTTTTTTTTTTGCTTGGCTTTTTTTTACTTTTGAAAAGTTGTTTTTTAGTAGATCTTTAGTAACCTGTAACCCATGTGTGACCATAACGTTCCCTTTAACTTTTTATTTGGACAGAAAATGTTTAAGTTTTCATAAAGCTAGCATGAAAACTACTATTTCGGGGCTACTTTATGCCAGGCCTGTTTTGGTCCAAAAATAGCCTCAATTACTTAGAAATGCCTTTTATACAACCAAATATCTTAAAACATGTTTTAAGTAACATTTTGTTTTCAAATGTTACTGTAGCAAAATGTAACATTAATTGTTTTTGCTCCAGTTGCTGAGGATAACATGACAAAAACTGCTTCTCGTTTCTTCAATGTTAACAATTAGTTTATCGTGTTTAAATGTAAAAAAAAAAAAAACCATTTGTTTATCAAGTTTGCAGTGTTAATTTATTAGCAAATGCTATTGCAATGGGGTTTCCATGAAAATGTATTCATTTACATATGAAATGTATTCATTTTACATGAAACTAAGTGAATGGACCAAAGAAGCCAAAAGCAGGGGCTACTTTGTTTTAAAACTTTAAAAATAGTTAAAAAATAAATCAATAAAAAAATTCCTATTTAAAACCATACAGTTTGCTTCATTCTTTCATGTTAATTGTTTACAATTCCATTTCGACGGTGAAAAATCACATATAATATTTTATAATAATGGAAATGTGAGTGGAACCAGGAAAAAGTGGTCCAAAGTACCGGTTGACGGTACGTGAGAGCATAGCTTGAAAAATATGCAGGCCAAGTTGAGTAACCTCGTTTTCGTTGAAAGTACGTTTTTCTTTTTAAAAGAAATTTTAAACTGAGTCTGAAATAGAAAAAGAAACTTGCTATCTTTTAAAGCCGTTAGTAATGTTTGTTTATGTTTTAATCATTTATTCCTTGTAAATTTACTCTACCGTTGCTTGAGTAACGGAACGATTTTAAAAGAAATTTAAAAAGACAAAAAAAATTGCTTTGTGTATTGTTAATGAAATTCTAAAAACAGCAATCTGTTAGAAAAATCAAAGAAATATCACATTTTATTTTATTTCGTATGTATTGTTCTTGAATCGTATTTTATTTATTTTTGCATCTTATCCGCAGGCGGTAACTATAAACATGCATTTCAATCGAAACGAAACTAGGCCACTGTTGCTGCTACCATTTATTTATTCTGTATTAGGTAACCTGCTTAATGGTTGCATGCAACCTTAAAATTGAAAGAAAAAATTCCCGCGGATATTCAAATCATGCGTTTCAGAAATCGTATTCTTTATTAGATCTTGTGCGTGATAATTTGAGTAGGAATAAAATTATGTTTTTGAAATAGAATATTTGATTTAGAGACTTAACATCTCGGTGGAAATATGTGTGAATGGAACCGATATTTTTTTGCGTGTGAGCGTACCTAAACGGTTGATAATTTTTAATCGAAAAAAAATCCGACTAGATTTCTGTAATAATGGAACAATATCATTGCCGCAGCAAGGGTAGTGCGATGGTGCCCTGCACCAGGCACCGTGAGCTAGGATAGGCGCTGACAAGCTTCATCGACACCGTCATATGATATATTAATAATGCTGACATGATGTCATTGTTAGCAAATTGAATGTTGGCGAAATCCCTGACGATACGACATCTACTATTACTATACTCAAGAATTCAGGCGATATGGTTGGTCTTGGTCTACATCTATGAACCGATTGGTCTACCAAAATTCGTCTGCGATAGATTAGTCTATGCCGCCATTTCGATTCGTTCGAAGATCGCAAAAACAAAAATGTAGAGTATGTAGATTGGTTGAAGAAACTGTTTGTTTGTAAATATGCCCTTTCTGCATTTCCTTGGAGAAAAACTAGCAAGTTTTTTCGCAATAGGTGCCTAGTAGCTGCACTACAGTGCTGTTCAATATATGCAGGGTTGTCCAACACGAATTTACTTTCAATTTAGATCTGCAGGATGAAATTTTAAACATGAATACCCTTTAAATAGTTTTCGAAAAAAGCTTGAGCTGTGAATTATTTAATGACATTTACAATTTTCAATCTGGAGTTAATGATTGAAAACATTATTCAAAATCAGAGCCACAGAAAGGGAGTACAGTCGACCTGAATTCCGGGGCTCGGCTCTCTTAAAGCGCCCGTTTGCATTATCACTTGAATTTGAAATTCTGAGGTGGATACTGGAACTATCTGGGCTGAGCACGGCCCACCGGCCTCTCCTCTTGTTACGCCTATGCAAGTTTTTCAAATAAACTAGCAAAACCGTACACACAAGTACTTTTAGTGTCAAAATTTTGTTTAAATAACTGACAAGTAAAAAATTTAAAAGTTAGAACTTGAATCGTATATCTTGTGAATGCTAATGTTACTATATAGTGTTAAGAAAGTGCAATTAAAATAACAACTTTCAATGTACAGATAAATCAGCAGCAGAAGTGCAATTACAGAGTGACTAAGCTGGCTAAACGTCCGGCGGTCTTCCTCTTCAGAGGCCGATAAGGGATAAGGATACAAATTGTGGGGAAATCTGGCTTTGTCAAATAGCTCCTTCGTCACAATGGAAGATATAAACATTCGCCCTGTGCTTTCGGGACCTGACGTTCCATTTCGATAAGCAGAGAGGTATTTTTAACAACAACAGCAAACAACATAAATAAATTGGAAGTTCAACATCTTTTTTCACTCCCCGTCCCCTACATGTTGTTATCTTAGACATAAAATTTTAATTCTGAGTAAAATTTAACAAGAAAGAAAAATCATGCGTCAAATATAGATTATAAAACACTTCTCAACACATTCAGAATACTGCAACAGAACTTCACCTTTCAATAAGGTGAAAGGTGACGTCTAAGGAAACAATTTGAAAAACGCAAAACATATTTGAAAACCTAATTTCAGCAACGACCATCTATATAGCCAGAAAAAATATCCGAACTCTTTTATGCAGCCATGTATAAGATCTGTACATTTGTATATATTATATACTACACAGTGTGCAAAAATTTTGTTCTGTTAGGTAAAGCATAACAAAGTTGAAAATTCTCCTTCAGCAATTTTCGCCAATAAACGGAAATGCCTTTTACATGATCTATAGAATTTATTCACATTAGGTATTAGTTTGTATAAAATTAGTGACGATAAATGCTACTGCACGCTATATTCCAAAGTAAGCATTTTTGTAGCGCACCTAAGCGATGTATATCAAATTTAACATGTTTGAAGAAGTGTAACATCATTAAAATACACTGCAAATGATTTAATCTCATAGACCATAAAGTAACGAAAGTAACGAAACTCTTTTGAGCGGCCTGTAAACGAAATTTAAATGCTGCACACTTCATTTTCAATACTGACCATGACATGGTAAACCTCAATAATACAATATATATCAATTACATGCTAATCCGAGTATATCATCGCGAGTTGGAGCGCGGACAGATAGACAGAGGGACTGAGAAACCGAATTTATAAACATTTTTCAACTTACGTTGGAAAGTGTTGAAAGCAAATATTGATTTAATGTGAAAAATGAATACATTGTTTAAAGTATTTCTCACAGACGCGAATATTCCTATAATAATCTATATCTATCTATATCTATACTCATCATCTTATAAAGAGGAAAAAATTGTTTATTTGTCGGAGGTAAGCTCTGGAACTACCGAACCGATTCCAAAAGTAATGGTATCAAAATAATGGTGTTAGTCCAACTTAGAACATAAGCTATATCTTATGTCCGTGCCACTGGCCAAAAGGGGGTGCAGAAGCAAAAAACGTTCTGAAAATGCGATTTTTGTGTTACTGAAGGGCCTAGAAACATGAAATTTGTAATGGTAGTTACTTATAAGATACTAATGATCTCTAAGGACATCTCTTAAAAAAATCGAAATTAAAAAGGGGTGAAAATGCGCAAAAAGCGTTCTAAAAAACGTTCTAAATGGCGATTTTTACGCAATTTCAGGAAGTACCAAACCGGTTTCAAAAATAATGGTGTCAAAATGATGGTGACAACCCTTGCTCCAACATAGGCTACATTTTATGTCGGTGCCATTAACCCTAAAGAGGCTGCAGGAGCAAAAAACTTTCGAAATTGCGATTTTTGTGTTACTGAAAGGTCCAGATCAGGCGCGGATCCACGGGGGGGGCGATCGGGGCAATCGCCCCCCCCCCAAAAAATCCGCCGATTGTCGCGAATCTCGACAAATGGTCGCCGAAAAAAATCAATTTCATCAATCGTTCGCAGGTAAAAGGATCGCAAAAGGAACGCAAATTTCGTCAAAGGATCGCGCAAAAAACGTCAATTTCGTCAAAGGATCGCAAAAAAAACGCGAATTTCGGCAAAGAATTGCGTAAAAAGCGCTAATTTCGCGAAAGAATCGCGCAAAAAACGCTAATTTCGTCAACAGATCTCTGAAAAAATGCTAATTTCTTCAAAGAATCGCGAAAAAAATGCGCGAATTTCGCCAAAGAATCACTGAAAAAACGCGAATTTCGTCAAAGGGTTGCCAAAATTAACGCACAATTAGCACCGGGAAGAGATTCGCCTAGGTGCGCATCCACCGGGGGGGGGGGGGATTAGATCGGGGCAAAGAAGGGAAGAACAAATTACCAAGTTGGTTTTTAAGAAATCAACACACTATACGCATTTTAGCTTTAAACTGACTAGGATTAGGACATAATCCTTTTTTTTCATTCGTGAAATACCCTTGAAATTTACCAATGTGGGTGGCAATAACAGTATATTTTTTACACATTATTGATTTTCTTCAGAAAACATTAAGATATGCTTGAATTTTTCAAAGGACTCTTCTTTTTCTTGTTTCTTTCTTTCTTTGGAAATTGCTATGAATCCCATTCTTTTCTCAAACAATAAAGCACTCCTCAAAAATATCATTATACAGAAATTAGAACTGCAGCTTCTTTGAAAGAACGAAAAAGTTTCAACACTTCAAAGGGATCCGAATAACGTTGCCAATTTCTGTTGTAGAGATTCAACAAAAGGTACACGAAGTGTCATCGTCCCCACCTCAACCCATTAGTGTAAAAAATTATGGCGCCATATGCCTTTTGACAGGACATAATCCTATTTTGTTCACTAACTGCCGTTCGTCAGTGAGGTTTACCAATGACACCCGAAAAGTGTTTTCGTTTGCTTGTCTGTCTGTTCCGCGAAAACTGCCGTTAAAAGCATTGGATTTATATGTTGGGGGGCGGCGACCGCCCGATCGATTTCCCCCCCCCCCCCCGTGGATGCGCATCTAGGAGAATCTCCTCCTGGTGCTAATTTTGCGTTTTTTCCGCCGCTCTATGACGAAATTCGCGTATTTTTTTCGCGATTCTTTGACAAAATTCGCATTTTTTCCGAGATCTGTTGACGAAATTAGCGTTTTTTGTGCGATTCTTTCGCGAAATTAGCGTTTTTTGCGCAATTCTTTCGCGAAATTCGCGTTTTTTCCGCAATTGCTTGGCGAAATTAGCTTTTTTTCTACGATCCTTTGACGTAATTCGCGTTTTTTTCGTAGTCCTTTACGAAATTCGCGTTTTTTTTGTGGTCCTTTGATGTAATGTCCGATTTTTTGGCAAAATTCACGTTTTTTCCGCGCTTTTATGATGAAATTCACGTTTTTGCTTGATCCTTTGACGAAATTCATGTTTTTTGCGTGATCCTTTGAGGAAATTCGCATTTTTTGCGCGATTTTTTGACCTGCGAACGATTGACGAAATAGATTTTTTTCGGCTACCATTTGTCGAAATTCGCGGTGGATTTATATTTTTTGATCCAAAGGGGAGGGGCGATCACCCCCTTCCTTGGATCCGCGCCAGTGAAGAGGTATACACACCATAGAGGTCTGCACGGGTCCGGGCTTGGACCGAGGCCCGTACCCGGCCCGGCGGAATGAAGACGAATTTTCCAACGGGCCGGCAGAATTAGGACAATTTTTTTAAAACGGGCCGGGCCGACAGACACAATTGAACGGGCCTACAGGGCCGGGCCAGGCCCATAAAAAAGTAATCGGACCGATATACGAGCCATTTTCAATAAATACGATTTTCTCGAGAAGTATAAATGTGCATCACGAGCCAATGCGATTTTAACAACATCAATACAGATATATAGCACGTCCATCGTAGAGATCGGCATCGTACAGTTACCAAGACATCTGATTCCGGGTTTAATTTTTTTTCAGCAGACTCGCGCCGGGATGGAACTGGTCTTAATCGATCTCAGGATGTGTAGGACAGGCATTGTGTTTTGTAAAAGTATTAATAGTGATAATGAATTTCTGTTAACAGTATCTTTGGAAATATACCTTAAGAGGTTCTCATATTCACTGCTCAACAATGCGAAACTTTCAGACACATGTTCTGGCTCATTTTTAATTATAAAGGCATAAAATTGACAGGCATGACTATTGAAAGCATTTGGAAACGAATAGCTTTCTCCATATTTGATAAATTAGTTACAGAGATAACAGAGATTCTTGTCACCTGACTGTACGTTTTTCTCCTTTCATGTGCTATCGCTTCCGGAAATTCGATTCAAAACGCTAACTTTGGCAGTATTTTCAGAGAAAGATATATTGCTTTTATCTATGAGAAAGACGGTATTTACATAGTTTCTGAATAAGAATACCTGCCAATCTTACGCGTTTCCAAAAAGAAATGAATTCATAAATGTGTCGATATGTAGCTCCTTTGGATTTGAGAAAAGCCTTAAAAATGAGAGAAATATTTTCACAAATCTACTTTTTATTATACAGCTTCAAAAGTTATCATGTTTTTAATCCTTTATTCTGAATTACATTAACCTTTTAATGAATCCTTATTGGAATTTTGAAATGTCTTTAGAGACGATGACTAAAACACTGTAAGTAATCGTTAATGTTTACTATTGTGTGTTTTCTGTTTTGCGAACACATAGTAATCTAAAATATACTGTAAAAGTTCCCATAAATATGTATGTAGTATTCATTAAAAGAATCTTAATTGTATGTCCAGTGATGAAACAGTGGCGCAGCAGTTAGGCGATTGTTGCCACTAACTTTTTTTAGTATTCTTTACATTGAAAAATCTCAGAATTCTTTCCTTAAATAAGACGAAGAATACTAATAAATTTTAGCGGTTTCAAGTTATTCTCTAGTGCTACACTGTTCCATCACTGTATGTCGAGAAAAAAACGCATTTCTTTTTCTAGAAATTGAGTCGGGCCGGGCCGGGCCAGGCCTGTTTCACTGATTTTTGTACGGGCCGGGCAGGGACGAGAACTGTAAAAATTACAAACGGGCCGGCCCGGGTCCCGGCCCGTGCAGACCTCTAACACACCACGTAGATGACACATTTTGACTTTCTAGGATGTTAAAGGCCCGTCAGATTTCTGAAGGGATCTTTTTTCAGAGATTATCCTCTTTCAGAAATCTGATATTAAAAAATGGATGTGATGATTATGTTTTTCAGCTTTCGGTAATTGGTTCTTATGTATTTTTTAGCACTGAATCCAAAAATGACCTTCATTTTGTACCATGCCATCACGTCAGGATTTCACATAAATCGCAAATTTTTAAAAAGTATCGCATCAAAATCAATTATCAAAAG
The DNA here is from genome assembly GCA_963932465.1 of Maratus speciosus. Lineage (NCBI taxonomy): Eukaryota > Metazoa > Arthropoda > Arachnida > Araneae > Salticidae > Maratus > Maratus speciosus. The sequence continues at coordinate 532,935,572 of OZ010793.1, forward strand.
TTAAAAAAGACAATCATCGCAGGCTTGTGTTACTAACGTTCTTTAATATAACTAAAAGAACAAAAAATAAAATAAATAATTAGCATAGTATAAGAGTAAACATAAAGAAAAAAAAAGCCATTTAATAAATAAATTCTGTTATAACGTTTTCAATTTTACGGCCTAATAAGTAACAATAAACGATATTTTGAGGAGAGTTCGAGATTATAAAATAAGAGTGATGGATAACCGAGTGTTTCGGTTAATCGGATGTCGGATAATCGAGAGTCTGTAATATTTTTAAATCGCATTAATTTCATATTCATTTAATAATTAACTGCAAGGAAGGATTTGAGCTACAGAAATTATGACTACGTTGATTATATGTCACTCGATATCGCCCCCCCCAAAACGATTCTCTGGATCCGCCCCTGGTCCAGATACATGCAATTTGGCATGGTAGTTACTTATTAGATATAAATTATCTCTAAGAACATTTCTTAAAAAATCCGAAATTTAAAAGGGGTGAAAATGCGTAAAAAGCGTTCTAAAAAATGTTCTAAATGGCGATTTTTACGCAATCTCAAGAAGTACCAAACCGATTTCAAAAATAATGGTGTCAAAATGATGGTGACAACCCTTGCTCCAATATAGGCTACATTTTATGTCGGTGCCAATACCCCTAAAGGGGGTACAGGAGCAAAAAAACGTTCGAAATTGCGATTTTTGTGTTACTGAAGGTCCCAGATACATGGAATTTGGAATGGTTAGTTACTTATAAGATATAAATAATATCTAAGAACATTTCTTAAAAAATTCGAAATTTAAAACGGGTGAAAATGCGCGAAAAGAGTTCTAAAAAACGTTCTAAATGGCGATTTCTACGCAATTTCAGAAAGTACCCAACACATTTCAAAAGTATTGGTTGGAAATTGATGATGACAGCTCTTGCTGCAACATAGGCTCTATTTGATGTCGGTGTCACTATCACCTAGAGGTTGCAGAAGCAAAAAACGTTCTAAACTGCGATTTTTTGTGTTACTGAAGAGCTTAGAATCCTGAAATTAGGCATTGCAGTTATTTATAAGATACAAATGATCTCTAAGAACATATGAAACTGATTTCAAACAGAATGATTGCAAATTGATGGTGTTGAAACTGCTCAAACATAAGCTATATTTTATGTTGAGGGTTGCAGGAGCAAAATCTTTCTAAATTGCGATTTCTGCGGTACTGAAGAGGCTAGAAACTTTAAATATAGCACGTTAGTTACTTATAAAATATAAATGTGCTCTAAGAACAATCGAAAATAAATTCGAAATTAAAAAGGGGTGAAGCGAAGGGAAGGAGCGAAAAGCATTCTAAAAGAGTCCTAAATTACGATTTCTATGGAATCTCAGGAAATAATAAACATATTACAGAAGTTATTGGTTGCGAATCAAGAGTGATAGTCCCTGATCCTATACGGGCTATATTTTATGCCGGTGTCACCGCCACCTGGTTGGCAGAAACAACAAGAAAGCCTTTAAAAACATCTAAATTCTGTTTTCTATAGAATATTAGGAAATAACAACTGATTTCAATGTTAATGTTGGCAAATTAATGGTAACAGTCTCGGTTTCAACATTTTTCGAGATATTCTGTTTCAACTCTGTTTCGGCATTTCATTTTGGTGCCACTAACATCAGAGAGGTGTTAGACTGTTAGACAAGAAGCTTGGAATTTGACATGATGGTTAATTTCAAGATGTAAATGTGTTAAGACGGTTTCAAAAAAATTCAAAACTTCAAATTAATACTGAAATCAGTGTATGAAATGAGCATAAAAGTCTCCAAATTCTTTCTAAATTATCATTTAATTGGAATTAGTTTTAGTTCTTCTTATTAATTAAAATCTCATTTCTGTCTACTGCACTTTTATAATGAAGTTTAATTAAACTGTGGCTTAATTCGTAATTTATGAATTATTTCAAAAAGTGTTCTTCTAATAAAAAATAGTCATGCAAATATCACTTGGCATATTTCAAATATTACGCGAGCAAAGCCGCGGGGTTTCCTAGTTACATATAAAGCTGTATATTTTCGACTGTATATTTAAAATAATAATAATAATTTTCACCATTAGGCATTTCATTTATCTTGCATTATATTATCAAATAAAATTATGCTAACGCAATTTGTAATAAAGACGAGTTGCTTAGATTGTGTAAATCCAGTGCATAACAAGAGACTTAAGGGAACCGGGAAAAAAGGGCGGATCTAGAGAGTCCTCAAGAGGAGGGGGGGGGGGGGCGATTTCAGAAATTTGGAAACTCCAATCTGATGCGCGGGTCGGGGCTAATTTTTTCACTGTGGGTCGTGTTACTTCTACTTTTTGCTGTGGGTTGCGTTTGGGTCTGGTTGACTTCTATTTTTTGCTGTGGATCGTGTTAACTTCTACTTTTTTGATACGGGTCGGGTTTGGGCCCGGTTGACTTCTACTTTTCTGCTGCAGGTCGGTTTGACTACTACTTTTTAGCTGCGCATAGCGCGTTGGGTTTGGAGCAGATTGACATACATTATTTCGGGTTTTTGGTCAATTTATGATTGGGTTTTCACTCTTGCCAGAAGGTTTCGGGTTGACCCGATCTTTGATAATAAAGTCTAAATATTTTTGAAGATGAAAACAATATACAGCAAAAGTTCCATAACGGAAAGGTCCAAATAATTATTTAGTAATACTTTTTAACCTTCTGAATTATGTAAAAAATACTAATTTAGTATAAGACTGCTTGTCTCTTATATCTAAGATCAGTTGCAATTCAGTAAAGAATGCTGTGAAACTTATTAAAAAACGTACCGTGTGTCCTAAAAGGGATTGACTGATTTTAAAATTCAGTAACTTTTGAATGGTGACAGCTATTTAAAAAAAAATCTTGCAGGAGAGTTATGTAAAATGTCAGGAGATTTTTCAGTGCGACTCTTGATTTTACTTTATAATAGCAACGATAGATGGCGTTGTAAATAATGGTCGTTAAGCCTACCTCCACCGGGAATCGATTTAGCGCCTATTGCTTCCAGCGTCATCTATCGTTGCTATTTTAAACTAAAATCAAGAATCGCAGTTTAAAAAAAAAAAACTGATCAAGGGTAATTCTGAGTAAAAAAAAAAAAAAAAAATTCTGAAATTCAAAGAAAATTTTTATGAAAAGTTACAGCAGATGTTGGGATTCCCTCCTGGCACTAATTATTTTTGTTGCAGGTCGGGTTAGCTGTTTTGGATTCGGATTGATTTCAGGCACAGTGTAGATTCCTGCAAGCTGGGTTTGGGTTGACCTGTTTTTTTCAAAAGTTAGTTCAGTATATTATTTCAAGTTAAAAACTATACCTAAAATAATAAACATAGATGGATGTTTGTGTGCTGTTTTCTAAAGAGACACTGTATTTTTTTCACGACTCTTTGATAAAATTCGCGTTTCTTTTCCGTGACCCTTTAACAAAATTCGCGTTTCTTCAGCGATCCTTTGACGAAATTCACTTTTTTAAAGGGATTCTATGACTAAATTCGTTTTTTCTACGATTCTATGAAGGAATTCGTGTTTTTCTCCACGATACTTTGACGAAATTCGTGATTCTGTGATAAATTTGCATTTTTTTCGCGATCCTTTGACGAAATTCGCGTTTTTTTGCGGCTATTTGACAAAATTTGCGATTTCTCCGCGATCCTTTAACGAAATTTGAGTTTTTTTCCCTCTGCCCTTTGAAGAACTTTGTTTTCCGTGGCTCTCTAGCCAAATTCGAGTTTTTTCCGTGATCATTCGGCGAAATTGGAGTTATTTTATGTAAACGATTGACGAAATAGATTTTTTAGGGAGATCATTTATCAAAATTCGCGATTATTTGTAAGTCCGAATATTCGGATAGGTGAATTTTGTAAATTTTCGGAACCGAATGCCTTAACCGTGTAGCTGCGTATTTATTTTATTTTATTTTATTTTATTTATTTATTTATTTTTTAATCAAAATAGGTTCAAGAATTGCGCATATTTTTTATTACACATTTCATATCTGCATATATTTTAGAGTTAAAATATGTCCAAAATCTTTGTGAAAGAGTTTTTTTTAATAGAATTAGATCATAAAGAAATGATTTGCTGCGGAAATTGTGGGTTGAGCAAATTTTGCTACTGTTTCGTTGGCCGTAGAAATCGCGGGATGCACAGCGGGAGGGTTCAATTTTCGGAAAATTAGAAACAGACCCTCCTGCAGGTATTTTTATTATATCTGTCACCATTTGCAATTTATTGAATTTTAAAATAAGTCAGTCCATTTTAGGACACCCGGTATATTCAGTACTGGCTTCGATATGTCAGTCAGAGGTTTACCCGGGCTGAAGTTTCCAGGCCCAAGCCCCGTTCCGACCCGCATAAAAAACTATTGGCCCGGCCGGTATAAAAGTTAAAAAATCGATTCCAGCCCTGCCTGCATTTCGCAATTAAAATTATTCATAAAGCACACTTACTTATGATCATATTTTATTTTCAGATTATGTTCGAAATTCATTAATGCAGAAAAACAACAACATTTTAATGACTATTTAGGCAATTATGTACGTAAACACTGCGTAAAAATATGACTTAAACAAGTACATTCAAATGAAAATCCAGTAAGATAATCAGTTTAGAATGAAAGAAACGGATGATAAAAGAAAATCATAATTTTAAAGCTCTACCAAAAAAAAAAAAAAAAAAAAAAAAAAAAAAAAAAAAATAGATTAAAAAAAATGCATCTCTGTACCTTATCAAATCAAATTAAATTTCTAAAGATTTCACTAAACAAATGTACAACACAAATATGATTTTTACGAATAACAAATAAGTAAGATGCCAGATCAACTTGGGTTTGGGGGGAAGAATTTAGAGGAGTGCATGGGTCGTGGTCTGGCCAATAATGCTTATCTTACGGTCTGACACGGATCGAATGTTTAGCTTTTATTCCAGGCCGAGTCCCAAACTGGAAATTTTAGCCAGTGCAAGCCTCTAGGAAAAATGAAGTCCAGGCCAGGCTCGATCTCGAGGGGAAAAAATGTCTGGCCCGACCCGAATCTGCAGAAAAAATTAAGATCATGCATGACCCGACTCTAAAAGAAAGAAGACCTGACCCAGCCCGAATCTCGTGGATTTAAACTGGCGCGACCTGGGTCGGGTCGCGCCGCACTCGAGCTCCGCCCCAAGTCATTTCCCATGAGGATGCATAATGTCGTTTTGCAAACCTTTTATTGGCCCAAGGGGGGCGGGCGATCGCCCCTTCGTCCCCCCCTTAGATCCGCCATTGTCGGGAAAGCAAAATTCAACCAAAAAATCGATTTTTACTTTTTTATATCATTGAATAGTTTAAACTTTTATCTTTCCAATGATGTGTCACACATGTTTATATATAAAACAAGTAATATAAACATTTTGTTTTTAAAGTCAATTCCTACTTAGGTCATCAAAGAACAATTTAATATAATCCTTTAAGCTAATTTTAGTTTTTGTTGCATTAAAATATCTCAATTTGTTGATTTTCTATAAGCAAGTAGGTTTACAATGGAAGCTTATGGGAATTTGGCGAAATATTAGAGATATCGCCAAGTTGGCGTCACTTTTGGCGACTCATTTTGGTCGCCAAATTCGGCGATATATCGCCAAGTTGACGTCAAACTCGGCGGTATTTGGCGACAGAACAGGGTCCCCCCCTCCCTATGGTAATCCCCCTTATAGATATGAAGATGCATTAAATGCTTCAATAACCAATGGCCGCCATTTTGTCTCCCATCTAAAACTAAAATTAATTATTAGATGTAAATTTCCAACTGGGCGAAAAATGTCCGGACCAAGATTCGAACCAGGGATCTCCTGGCTGAAGCCGCCAGTGCTCTGCGATCTGAGCTATCCCGGACGAATCTGGTGGAACTTTTTCATCCAGCTAACCTTGATGATTACTAGGGGATCGAACCCGAGCTCCTCGGGTTACAGAATAAAGGTGAAAAACATTTTTTTTTTTAACTCTAATTATTTTTTTACATATAATATATATTTTAGATTGCCCACTAACATCAAAAAAGAATTTTTATATGAAAAATATCAATTATGCAATCAAATAAAGTTTTGAAATTTATTAAAAGCGATACTTTCACATATCACCGCATGCCAGGAGTTATTAATCCAAGATTTTGCGCCTTACGTTAGTCTTTCCGATCATTTCGGGGCATAAGCGCGTGGTTCAATCACATGTCTGTTAAATTTGTTTCTTATTTGCATTAATTTATTTATTTTTCTATAGATGAAGTTTTAATTTTGTTATAGAACATTAGACGGAAACAACTGCTGAACTTTTTACATTGTTTTAAGGACAAGCGGATTAACCTTTCGTAATCGAGCTACACGTGATAGAGATAAATTTAAAAATAATTTATGCTTGAAAATCTATATATATATTACGCTATCGTACGTAGATCAGAAATCGCGATTATTTGTTAATTGTTTAATGGCAATGCCCGAATGAAATGTATCTCATTAGTTATTGTGTAATATTTTTAAAAAGGGAATAACAATAAATAAATAAAAAGTTTAGTTAATAACTATAGAACAAAACAATTTATATAATTTTAAAAAATAAAATAAAAGTAAATAAACAATTTATTAATAAATAAACAACAACATCCGGGCTACCATATCGAGCAAAATAACGACACTTTGGCGGCAGTTAAGTACCCCGGTGCGTGTATGACATTGGCGTCAGAAAAAAGTCGCGTCAACGTAGTGCGTATTATGACACCTGTGCCGTCTTTTATTCATCTAATTTAGAATACAATAAATAAATAAATAAATAAATGAAGGTACTTTTTCAGTATAGGTACTTGGCGAGATAGAGCAAAGGTCCATGGCGAGAATTTTTTTTTTTTTTTCTGGCAACCGATTTAATCAAAATATTTTTTTTCAAATAAAACTACATAGAAGTTGCCATGATCGCAAAGAGTTCGTACTTTTATGTTAGCTGGGCGCAATTCTCGCCAATAGCATTTTTTCAACTCGCCAGCAGCATTTTTTATTTTTCGAGGAGTAAATTAAAACAATGCTTTGATCTCTAAATTAAATGGTTTATGGTATTATTTATTCTTTTTCTTTTCTTTTTCTTTTTTTGAAGATTTTTTTTTAAAGTGAAAGTCATGAATTTTAAAGGTTTCATTTTTAAATTAAAGTTATCCATTCTAAATAAAATGAGTAAAAGGATTATATTTTAATCTGAATTAACAAAATATGAAAAAAAAATGCGACGGGTACAATGTTTGGCGATTTATCACCTGTGCCCGGCTAACATAAAAGTAGGGAGTTCTCGATTTCTCTATCAGAATTCTCCAATTTGGCGAAGGATTGAGCAAGTAAATTAAATTATGAATAAAAGTAACATGATACAATGCCTAGCATACATTTAAGGGAGACCTAACTGGTCGTCACGGGCGACTAGTTATTTTAAAATCCATAATAACTCAGTCAATTAAGATACAATTTTCAAACAAATAACATTTCAAAGTAGATTTTTTTCTCTATTTGACGGTTTAAAAATTGAAAATGTGCGATATTTAGAAATTTAAAAAATCGCTGACGTAGCACGCATTTTAATTTCAAATTTTTTTTCAGTTTTTATGAGAAAAGGGCAACAAAACGGTATAGTAATATCAAGCAGGACGGTCGTTATGCCAAGCCAAGCTATTAAAAAAATGCTAACCCCACCAAACAAACAAACGCCAAGAACCAAAAGCCAGAACCGCGTAACTGCTTATTGTACTCTAGACAACTTCTCCATGTTAAATCGGTTAAACGTGGCATTTTAAAATTTCAGATATTTAAGAAAACAAGCATCGCAGAGAAATAAAATTAAGACTAGAAGAATCTACTGAAGAAAAGCTTCAAATTGAGACCAAACTCATCCCTATAAAATAATTATGAACAGAGATAGAGGATTTTTAAAAAAACGTCGAGATACTGAAAATGATAAAAAAAATCTTCGTCAAACATATATTAATTCAATTAAGCTAGAGACTTAAATAATGGGCAGAAAAAAGTATGGAATGCATTTTCGGACTGGTAATTACCCAATCTACGTGCTTTTATAAAATTTAGTTTTAAAAAATTGAAAATTCTATTCTTAATAAGCAAAAAACTGTTAATTCATTCTAAAATTATCAAATTATGTCAAACAGTGATAAACCCGTCAACGAGCGCGTACTATCCACATTATAATAGCACAAATCCACTTCAACTTCAATCTGGTTGACGAGTATTTTCCATCAAGATTATTTTTCCGACAAAAACTGCATAAAAGTTACATTTTTAGAAAGATTTTTAAAATAAAAATAATATTTTAGAGAAATGGTACCTTTTAAGAAGTATGCATTGAAAGTTATCGACATTTAAGGTTTCATTCCTAATGTAAACAAAACTTTTGAAAATGAATTGAGGTCGCAAATCTCGACAATAGCTTTTTTTTTTACCTGCAAACAGAAATTGTTATTTTTTGCGTATGTAAATTATAAACAATCATTGGATACTGAAATAAATGTTTTTGGGTACTTGCAAGTTATCCCGTCGACCCATTTCGCCAAATTATATAAATTGCAAAACTACTCGCCAAATTATACAAATTGACATAATTTTTATTTTAAATAACGAAAGAACAAATAAATTAGTATAACATTAATAAAAATACAAATAAAACGTCGAAATAAAAATCATCTTATTACGTAAACACGTGTTTTCAAGTGAATGTGACATTTACGATCAACCATTATTGGCATTTAATCTTACAACTTGGCGACAGTAATTTGGTCGACGGGATAACTAACAAGTACCTGTTTTGGTTTAAGATATTATTTATTTATTTATTTTCTGTTTTAAATGAAGTAAGTGCAATGGGTGTATTTTAAATGCCTATAATATATGTTTTTAAACTGAATGTAGTATTTGAAATGAAAGTTGTGTATTGTAAATGAAACGAATGCAATACGAATGATGTCAATGGGAACAATATTAAGCGACATATCACTTCTCTCGGCTAACATAAAATTACACGATCTTTTCTTTACGTTTAAAAGTAAATAAATCCTACCCATGTAAAAATATTTAATTAATCAAATTTTAAAACGAATCATCAGTTAGTTTGGTTGTGCCGGGAAGATTGATCACCGAAAACTATTGTTGATCGTAATCATACCTTCCATTCTCGATGGCCAGTGGCGTTCAAAACAATATTTTGATATGCTTTTATTAGGTACATAACATCAGATGGACGAACTTTAGCTAAGATATTAGATTCTCTAATATTTCTTAGTCGAGTCTATTGCCAAGGTTCGGGTGAAAAAAAAATATATTTCAACTATATAAATGAATATAACTGTGATAGGCACAGATGTCATATTCGCCCCATATTGGCGCGATTTTTTTCTGTCGCCAATATCATATAGGCAACAGGTACTTAACTTGCGCCAAAGTGTCGTTATTTTGCTTGATGTGGTAACCCGGATTATGTTGTTTATGCTGTTGATGTTTTCGCCAAATTGGCAGCCGAAAAAAATCGCGCCAATATGGGGCGAATATGACATCTGTACCCTGTGATATCATTAAAGGCTTTCATAGAAACACTCCATTGTACCAAATTGTATTAGCTAAATAGGTCTATTGGCTATGGAACCAAATACGGAAGATTATTAATTAGGTTTAAAAATCTCCGGCACAGATGTTATGTATACGCATATTGGCGCGATTTGTTTCTGACGCCAATGTCATATACGCAATGGGTATTTAACTGGCGCCAAAGTGTCGTTATTTTGTTTGATATGGTAACCCGGATGTTGTTGTTTATGCTGTTGATGTTTTTGCCAAATTGGTGGGTGTGGGAAAAAAATCGCGCCAATATGGGATATGTATCGCGTATATGACATCTGTGCCAAATCTCCGTATTATCAAACGTATTTCAACATATAAGCAAACGGAGGCAAAAATGTCTCAGACGCACCAGGGTATCCTTTCAGTACCAAAATGGCAGTTTTATTCCCTAGCAACCCAGAAATTTTGACGATATTATCCTCCATATGACAATACAATAGAAGAGATTGCGTGTGTTTTAAATTAAATTAAACTTTGTGCTTTTTATAATAAAATAATTAGTGTGTGTTTCTAATAAAAGTTTTAGCACAGATGCGAATTACGCCCCATAATGGTGCGATATTTTTCTGACGCCAATGTCATGTACGCAACGGGAATTCAATTGGCGCCAAAGTGTCGTTATTTTTCTTGATATGGTAAACCGGATGTTGTTGTTTATGTTGTTGATGTTTTCGCCAAATTGGCGTCAGAAAAAATGGTACTTTTTAGTTATCCCGTTGACCAATTTCGCCAAATTATATATATCGCCAAACAACACGCCAAATTATACAAATTGACATAATTTCTATTTTAAATAACAAAAGAATAAGTAAATTAGTATAACGTTAATAAAAATACAAATAAAACGTCAAAATAAAAATCACTTTATGACGTAAACACGTGTAAGTCAAGTGAATGTGACATTTACGATCAACCATTATTGGCATTTAATCTAACAATTTGGTGACAGTAATTTGGTCGACGGGATAACTAAGAAGTTACGAAAAAATCACGCCAATATGACATCTGTGCTAAAGTTTTGTGTATTTTATAATAAAATTGTGTTTTTATATCAAATAAACAGTTTCATAATAAATAAAACCAACAGGCTATTTTCTCTAGCTATGTCTACCCGAAACGTGGTTTTCTCCCCAAACTGGCTCAAAAATAAACAAAAAAATATATATTGCGCCAACCGCGATGCGTTTGAGACAGCGCTGTGCTCAAACGAACATAAAGCATAAATGCCTACGTGAGTTAAGCGGTTTTCTCAAGAAAGATGAAATACATAACAATGAAAAAGTTGCACAATGCTGACATGATCGGAAGAAGTTCTTAGTACTTTTATGTTAGCCAGGCTCAAAACTCGCCAATGGTATTTTTTACCTCGCCAGTAGCAGTTTTTATTTTTTGCGTGGTAAATAAAAAACAATGCTTTGTTAATGAAATTGGCATTTTTTTATTATTTTTTTCTTTTCTTTAAAAAAAAATTAAATAAGTGAAATGCATGTATCTTAAACGTTTGTATTTTAAATTAAAGTTATGATATTATGTAAAATAAGTGAAAGGATTATAGTTTAAGTAAAATTAAGGCAATACGAATGAATGGGAAGGGAACAATAATTGGCGATTTATCACCTGCGCCCGCTAACATAAAAGTAACGAGTTCATGACTTCTCTATCAGAATCTTCCTAATTGGCGAAGGATTGAGATAGTTAATTAAAATTATGAATAAAAGTAACATGATGTAATCCTTAGCATACATTTAACGGGGATCAAACTGCTAGACAGAGGCGAAAATAATCTAATAAATTCGAAATTGAAAAGAGTACAAAAGAAAAGAATTTCCTAAAATTCATATTTCTGTGATACCATTTGGAATAGAAACCGACAATTTGGCACATGGTGGTTATTTTAAATACTCGATAAGGATAATTTCTAAAAATGGTAGAAATTAAAAGTTCGGAACGACAGAAAAGCGTTCTATGAACGTTCTAAATTATGACTTATTTGCAATTGTTAATCTGGAACAATTGCTGAATCTGCAAATTGTTCGAAACATGAAATTTGATGTGCTTTTTACTTATAAGACCTAAATGATATCACAGAAAAATTCCTACAAAATTCGAAATTTGAATGGATGCAGGCCTAAAAAAAGCTCAAAAATTGCGATTTCTGTAATACCGTTCGGGATAAAGGTCTGAATTTCGGCATGCCGGTTTGTTTAAAGATGTAAATGCACGCTAAGAACTGTTAGTAAAAAATCGAAATGTTAAGAGGTGAACCGAGCGGTAAACGTTTTAAGAACGGTTTGCATTATGATTTTAATGAGATTGTTTGGGCTAGGAACATGAAATTTGACACGGATGTTATTTTCTAAGGTGTAAATGCTTTGCGTTTTCTAATAAATTAGAAATTTATAAGTGTACAAGAGCAAAAAAATTCTTGTATTTTTGAATCTGTGATACTGTTAGGGATAGAATCCTTAAATCTGGTATGGTGGACATTTATAAGATGTAAATGCTCTAATCTGTTTCTAAATAAATCGAATTTTAAAAGGGTGAAATGAGTGGAAAGCTTTTTAAAAACGTTCTAAATTCCGGTTTGAATGGAATTGCTAGAGCGTGAACTTGAAATTTAACATGAATACTGATACTAAAACAAAAATGCTCGTCTTGAGCAATTTCTAAAAAATTCGAAATTTAAGATGTTGCAAGAGCAAAAGTCATTCATAAATTAAGATTTCTGTGAAACTGTTGAGGGGAGAAACTTGAAATTTGATATGGTGGTTGCTTTTAAGATATCAGTACTCGCTAAAACCTATTTCTAAAAAAAAATCGAAATTTAAAATGGTGAAACGAGTAAAAAAGCTTTCTAAAAATGCTTTAAATTATGATTTATTTGGAATTCTTAGCCCTAAGGAAATAGAAATTTGACATAGTTGTAACATTTAAGACGTAAATATTCACTATGAACAGTTCCTAAAAATATCGAAATTTTTAACGGCGCAGGAGCAAAAAAGTTCTAAAATTGGGTTTATCGTGATATCGTTAAAGATTGAAACCTGAATTTTTTCAAACTGTTAATTTTAAGATCTAAGCGCTCGTTCAGAACTGTTTCGAAAAAAGTCTCCCTTTAAAGAGATTAAAAGAGCAGAAAACGTTCTAAATACGTTCTAAATTACGATTTAAATAGAATTGTTAAAGCATGACCTTGAAATTTAACATGGTTGTAACTTTTGAAACAGTAATGCTCTCCGAAATCATTTCCTAATAAGTTCGAAGGTTAAAAGGGTTCAAAAACAAAAAAAAAACGCTCTAAAATTCCAATTTTTGTGATACCGTTCGGGGTAGAAGCCTGGATTTGGCATACCAATTATCTAAAATATCTAAAGGTTCATTAAGAACCGTTTCTAAAAATATCTGCTCTGTTTTGTATGTCGTAGATATTTGATCTACAATTTTGCAAAAAGTAAAATAAAAAGTTATCTTTAAACAAATATCTGTCTAAATATCAAACAATAAACAAATATCTAACTAAAAGACCAACTATAGGTCCATATGTTATTTCGACTCTATCAATTTTTTTACAAAATTTGCATTCTTCATAAAAAACAAAATACCATATAAATTGAAGAAGTCTGATACTTTGAGAAAAGAAGTTGGCTTTCAATGCTTTTAAATCCTTAATTACTCTAAGAAATAAATGATATGTAAACAATATGTACACATATTGGGTTTCCTTTCTACTTACAACGGTTCTAATAGAATTCATTTTAATTTAAGTGAGTAGATTATTTAAATTATACATAATATCTTTTAAAAAAAAGAAATGATATCCACTAAAAAACAACTTTTCAAAAGTAAAAAAAAAAAAAAAAAAAAAAAAAAAATTAAACTTGTGACTAAAAAATGGTGTGATATTATATTTCCAAGCTTATATTATGGTACTTTTTTAACATTTTCCACTAAAACATTTACCATTTGTAAGTCGAGTGACTTCGTATATGTTGATAGAAATCCTCTTCTCCTGTACTAAATACATCATAGCGTGTTTCTGAAAATTCAAATGTTTTAAAATTATGCATCATGGGCTTGGCGGCCATCTTTGCATATTTTACACAAATTTCTAAGCACCCAAGTTTGTAAAGGGTAATAAGTTTGCATTAATAACAATTTAGAACTTCTGATTTTAACTACGGACAAATAAATTTGAAAAGACTTTTATTTTGAGAAAAAAAGTTCATTGTTACTGCTGTTAAGTGATTAATTACTCTAAAAAAGTAATCATAAAAGGAATAGCGAAGGTATGTCACCATTACCTTAACACGCAAATTTCTAAGCACACAATTCCATGAAGGAAAGGCATAAAATGTGTGCTGTGGTAACAATGTCGAACTTTGGTTTTCAACTGCAAACATCCGATAAATTGAAAAAGACTAATATTTTGAGAAAAGAAATAGATTTTTATTGCCTTAAAATGATTAATTACTTTATGAAATAAATCACTAGATGAATCCTTTAGATAAGTCACTATTATTTTAAGACACAAAGTTCTCCGAATGCAAGTCCGTAACGGAAAAGCTTAAAATGTCTGCTTAAGTAACAATTTTGAATTTCGGATTTTAACTATGGATTAGGGTTCATAGAAATTTGTATAAAATATGGAAAGATGGCCGCAAGCCCATGATGCATAATTTTAAAACATTTGAATTTTCAGAAACACGTTATGATGTATTTAGTACAGGAGAAGAGGATTTCTATCAACATATACGAAGTCACTCGATTTACAAATGGTAAATGTTTTAGTGGAAAATGTTAAAAAAGTACCATAATATAAGCTTGGAAATATGATATCACACCATTTTTTAGCCACAAGTTTCATCTTTTTTTTTTTTTTTTTTTTTTTTTTTTTTTTTTACTTTTGAAAAGTTGTTTTTTAGTGATATTATTTTCTTTCCTCCACGATTATTTTCCCTTTACTTTCACCCCTCCACGACTTTCAACAGAAATGGAGTTCTTGAGTTGCCACAATTACAAAAAATGTATTAAAAACTACAAAAAATTAATATCTCAAAATAAAATTGAGATACAGATTTCAAACAAATTGCATTTAAAAGAGCATTTTTTACCTTATACGACGGTGTAAAAATTTAAAATGTGCGTTGTTTAGATGTTTAAAAATTTGCAGCAGAGAAAATTGCAAAACCAAAATTTTATTTCAAATTTCAAAGTGTTGCCATTCGCAAAATGACGTATGCGTTACGCACAGATATGTTTGTCCTATATAATATAGATAGATAGCATCTGGTCTGAAACCTGGTTCAGCTCAACAGAATAAATCTCAGGTAATGGAACTCCAGAAATCGCTGGATACGTAATTACGCTAGATTATTTTTTTAACACAATTATTCTAATTGGTAAATGAATCATATTAGATGTAAATTTCCAACTGGGCGAAAAATGCCCGGTCCATTCGAACCAGGGATCTCCTGGCTGAAAATGCCAGTATATCCCTGGTTCGAATATTGGTCCGGACATTTTTCACCCAGTTGGAAATTTACATCTAATATGATTTATTTACCAATTAGAATAATTGTGTTACAAAATTAATCTAGTAAAATTAATTAATTAAAATTTAATTAATGAGTTAATATTTGAAAAAAACTGTATTAACATCAATTATCATCCAGTACAAGTTTAAAAAAATTTATTTCAACTTGATAGGATGAATAATAAGTATTTTATTAACGAGTGAAAATTTGAACAAGATATATATAAATTAAACAAAAACCTAATTTGAAGAACAAATTAAAAAAAAAAAAATATTTCCTACATTATTTAAGCCCTAGAAGGGACAGATATTAAGATTTCATTCAATTCCTTCTACATTTAAAGTTAAATTTTTGTAACAAATAAGTGAAAGCAATTGAACATTAAAAAATAAAAATAAAATTCATACAACATGATACTTTAAACACCCTAAAAACGTAGATTCCGTTCAAATGAAATCGAAATAAATCTTCGACTTTTTTAAAGTTTTGTATTTTGCATGTATCTTATCATTTTATGTACAATCGTCATAAACATATTACAAAATCTGCAATACAAATATTTACAACTTAAAAATGGAAAAAGGTCTAAGATTTATTTCGATCTCATCTGAACGGAATCTAAGTTTTTAAGATGTTTAAAGTATCATGCTGTATGAATTTTATTTTTATTTTTTAATGTTCAATTGCTTTAACCTATTTGTTACAAAAATTTAACATTAAATGTAGAACAAATTGAATAAAATCTTAATATCTGTCCCTTCTCGGGCTTAAATAATGTAGGAAATATTTTATTATTATTATTATTTGTTCTTCAAATTAGGTTTTTGTTTAATATGTCAAGTTTTTTAATAACTACTGCATTCAGACGAACACATTTTAAAATTAATGGAGGGTATACATCATCAGGCTTTGATTCATGCGGTATCGTATCACAATTTGTGATGCAATTCACCTATTTATAATTCAAAATGTTTCTCCAGTGCAATAATGCAAGCTGCTGTACTTTGGACAAAAATTTCCCATCTGAATGTAAAAAATCTGTTTGAAAATGTCATTTTAATTTCCACTATAACGCCATATTCAACTTCTTTTCAATTCTAAAAAAAAACTGTTTCAGTTTAATTTTTACGTAATATACGGGAAAATCATTCAACTAAAAATAGACAAATTATTATTACGGCTTTTGAATTATTGGCAACAATGAAAAAAAAAATTATTAGGAAAATGTCCGTTGATTCTCAATGAAGAAAGCGAAATTTGGAATTATTAAGAAAAATATTTGAATAATGTAAATAAAAATTAACCCTCTGGGTTATAATTTACCCATATGCAAAGGCATTTTATCATCCGTTTTGACCCTCACGTCAACCAAACGTTTTCACACTTGATAATATTATTAGAATTGGCAAACAATAAAAAAATGAGAGGCATCAGGGACAAAAAGGTGGGAAGAAAAAAATGAAAAAGTTATGAGCTCCATAGGCTTTTCTGTGTTAAATTAACATTGAGAAGTGACACTGGAAATAAATAAGTATTGCGCTGCCGCGCAATACTTAAATAAATAAATAAATAAATATAGGGAGAGTGTGAACTAATAGTAGGAATTGAAAAATAAGTGTTGAAATTATTCATTCTTTTTTAAGAGTACTTTACAGCTTAATGGCCATTTAAGTCTTTAATTGACTTTTCTCAAAACTTGGATTTTTCATGTTTATGTTCCTTTTTTTCAATATCTATTAAACTTAAGATCTCAGATTTTTTTTTAATACTACTTATATTAGGCTATACTGTATAGTTTAACACAGGGATTTAATGATTTGTTGAGAATTATTTATTTTAGGCAGTGAAATCTTACCAAAAATGATAATTTAAAAATGACTTTCAATAAATAATTAATAATTAATTTTTAGTTTCACGTAGAAAGAAAGTGGTCTGTTAAAATACATAAAGCATGTTATTCTAACTAGTACTCTAAAAAATCTAGACCTCTATCTTTCACCATTTCTGAGAAAAAGGTACATAAAGTTGGTGAATTTAACATGGCGGAGATAGGGCTTTACCGGTCCCCTTAAACAGACGAATTTTTCTTCCTCATTTCATGAACAAATAATTTTATTTAAATTGTTGTACAGAGGCGTCGTCATGGAGGGTTATGGGGGGTTATGGGGGTGGAGGGGAGAGGAGTCTCCCTCTCCAATATGTGTGAACTTGGGAGATTTGGGCTTAGAGATAGGAAATTGTAGATTTTTGAAATATTTTTTCTTTAAAAAAAATAATAATAAAACAAATATGATTTTTTTATTTGGTGACTTCTTTTCTGAGTGCTGTAACAGTTAAATAATTGAAAGAAATACAAAAAGAAAGCAGCAAGAATCAACTTGTCGTTGTGTTTCTCTATTCTATGAAAATATCATTCACCTACATAATATATTCATCCAGGCCATCAACTGCTGATTCTAATATATAGTGTACCATACCATCGTAATATGAATTTCAGGAGAGCCTTGTGAGCGAACACGAGCTTTATTTAAAGTAACACAGCAAAATATAAAACATTAAATTTACGGTTGTAATTTACTCGGGTTTTTGATAAACTTAAGGTTTTCTTAAATCCAAAAGGGTAACTTTCTGACATAAGTTTTAATTTATTTTTGTTCGAAAATGCATGAAACTAGTTGGTTCTGTAGTCCAGAAACTATGTATGCTGTATGCTGTATGCATATATGCTGTTTCTTCCATTTTTTTTTTTTTATTTTGCAAACGCAATAGATCTTTCAGAAAATAGTGTCAAAGTGGACGTCTTGAAACGAATTTTCGCGCGAAAGTAGAATAACCAGTCAAGAGCGGGCGAAAAACGTGTTTGTTACGTGATCAAAATCACTTATAACTCAATAGGTAATTGATTGAACAAAAAATGGAAAACACAGTTCAATTCCAAATAGCTTCCATGGCCAGGCTTTCCAATTTTATATCTTTCCGTTAAAAAATGAATTTGTAAATGTGTCAAAACGTTTTGCGCTTGTTGAGCACAGCAGTTAAGAACAGCCTTAAGTCCACAAGTCCTTGTCAGTAGAACTCCGCTCTAAGCGGGGTTTGCTTGGATTAAGTACAAACCGTACTCTAGCTTGATTATTTTAAAGTGAGATGTCCACCGGAGATTTCCTACTCGATGTAACTGCCCAGGGGCGCGCCAGCAGTATCCAGCGCTTGTGTGCAGAACTTCAGTTGACGCCCTATACTCCCCCCCCCTTCCGAAAATAAAACTGAAAAAAAATTCTATGAGTATCTATAAATGCATAGCTGCCATGCTTTTGGAGTTTTATTTCAGATCAAATAAAGTTTTTTGAACCAGACAATTATTTAATAAAATGTGCCTTTTTTCTATAGGGTTCGCATTTTATTTAATTTATTTAATAAAATTTCTGGTTTCAAACATGTTTAAAATACTTGAAAAATAAGAAAGGTTGGGAGCTATGTAACTAAAATTCGAAACACAGTAAAACCTGTTAAAATAAAACCTGTCTGCATCAGAATCCTGCATTAAACGATTAAACGGTAAAATTTCATTATCCCGGAGAAAATAATACAATACAATAACAATAGATTGCATCCACACTAAAAAAAGAAAGTTCTTTGGCATCTCTAATTTGCATATCTATATTAATAAAATAAAGACATTTGTCTTTACTATGCATGTGTTAGCGATGGCTAAGAAAATCTACCGGACATACAGGTCTGAAAATTTGGGATAGACGGCGGCAGATCCAAATGCACCCGGGACTGAGATTTTCATTTTTTATAATTAGCTGAAATATTAATTAAAAGCCATAATGATGATCGCAAAATGGCGAGCTTTTTTTCTTCAAGGCAATCCTGCCTGTGCATTTCTTCAGACGTTAAGCGGTCCTTCAAACTGACGAAAGCGTGGCGTTCGATTTTTACTTCATTTTGAAATTGTGATGGCCGGGTTCCTAAAGCGTTAGAAAAAAAAATATCTTCTTATCTTTCCGATTCCAACGGCATCTATTGTTACTATTTTTAAAAAAAAACTTTTGATTTTGCCGCCATTCGCGTCAGTTTTAAGTTTTTCGTTTTTCTTAAGTTTCAAAATTTCGAAAAGAAATCACCTGTTAATACATTCTCGGTATTTTTCCGAACCTAACGGTATCTCTGGTGTGAAAAAATATTAATATTTACTATTTCAAAAAAAAAATCTTGAAGTCATTTCATGGATTCCCCAAAGGTTTTTTTTTTTTCCTTCGTAGTGCAAGTTTTCCCAAGATATCATTTCCCGTCTCAAAAATATGTGCTTTGGATATCATTTTGCGTTTTAAAAAAGTCAGGGGATAGTGCGCATTTTATACTATTTATATTTTATCAAGAATTTTTGGTCAGAATTGAAAGTTTTATGTATCTAAATGCCAGAAATTAAATACAAATTCGAGGTTAGCTTGAAAAATCAAACCAGAGCATGAATATCACCCCGGTGTACGCTGCAAAAGCAGTGGGGCCCTCAACTCGAGTTTCGTGTGGATGGATTTTTATTTAAAAATGACAAATTATACAAATCCGAGGTTGTACCCTGCCGAAAACAGTGTTTTTCACAATATTAAGTTCATTTGGAAAGATTTTCGTTAAAAAAATATAAATTCAAAACAAACCGGACTATGCGTTGTACGTCCAGTGTATGCTACTGATGCTGAAGACATTGCTCCCCCCTCCCCATTGCTATGTTCGTTTAAAAAAAATTTTGTTTTAAAATATAAAATCATTCAGCATTTGATTTTAGGCGTATTTAAAATTATTACATAATAGTCATTTGCCCGGGAAATGCCGGTCAGGTCGATTAGAAGGACATAGTACCAGAATTTAAAACTCTTTTTTCATAAATCTATATTTTTCCGTTCATATTACAGCGATGTAGCTCGTAACTTATTTATGGCTAAATTGAATTTTTTTTTTTGTCATTTTAGTTTCTGTAGCGTGTACATGCAATGCTAATAAAGGTTCATATTTCAATACTTTCCTATTTATGTTCTGAATTAAAATGAACAAGTTGGTTAGAATCATAACCAGTTATTTATCCAGTATGTGATTAAACACAATTGTATGTAGGTGGTGCAGGGAAAGGCCATCTCTCCGATTCTTTTAAAAAGTAAGAATTTTTGGTTTTTTATGGCCAAATTTAGCCTACTTTCAACATCCCCTCCCCCTTAACAAAAATTCTGTTTCCGTCAAGATGATAGACACAGAGAACAAGATAGTACCGATAAAAAGTGTTCGTTGATCTCGGAGGTCCGTGGTTCTAAAAAACACACAATTTTTTTCCAATATATAATAATTTTCACAGAAGGGATCATTTGTAGGGGCGCTAAAAAAAGATATTGCTTCGGCCGCCGAAAGTAGGTGTAAGTAGGTCTTGATGAGCGCAAAAATCACAGTGTTAAATTTACGACACGGAATGATAAACCTTCAGAAACGTCTGATGCTTCATTTTGCCAATTAAAATTTGTCCCATAGCTGATGCCAGTCTCTTCAGTTTAAAATCTCTACATTGAACAACATACTCATACCTGTTCTAGTTTTACATTGTTTCTTTATTCAGGGTAGAGATCTGCACGGGCCCGTACCCGGCGTGGAAAAATGGAGGCAAACTTTCAAACGAGTCGGTCCGAGTCGGCAGAATAAAGACCATTTTTTTTAACAGCCGGGCCGATAAAAAAATAGTAATAAATGGGCTGGGCCGATAAAAAATAAACAGACCGGTCGGGCCGATGAAAAAATTAAGCGGGCCGACCGGCCCAATAGAAAAATTTAAACGAAGCCGATAAAATATGAATTATTTTCGATGGATATGACTATGAATAAGTACAATAGTGTTGCACGAGCCAATGCATAGTTCGGCAACATCATTAATGCCAATAACATAGCCAGCGTAGAGATCGGCATCGGACAGTTAACATTGTGTCTGAGCCCGAGCTTAATTTTTTCAGCAAATTCGTGCTGTGCCGGGGTCAGGCTTACATTTTTTTCTGCAGATGGAACTGGACTTAATTGTTCCCATGACGTGCCGGGCAGGCAATATGTTTTGTAAAAATAGTAATAGCTATAATGAACTTCTGTTAACGGAATAATTGTAAATATAGTTTATTAAATAACGGAGAAATATTTTCCAAAATCTACTTTTCATTATGCAGCTTCAAAGGCTATGGTGCTTTTAACCCTCTTTTTTTCTTTTATTCCTAACTACATACATTTTTTTAATGAATCTTTATTTGAATGCTGAAATGAAAAGTGCAAGAGTAGAAATAATCATTAATGTTGCTATTGTGTACTTTCTGTCTTGGGAACACATAGTGAACTAAAATATACTGTATCATTTCTTCATAACTAATATTTATATGCAGTATTCTTTGAAAAGGATTTTAATTGTAAGAAATCGGAATTTTTTGTAGAAATTGAGTCGAGCTGGGCCTGGCCTGATTTAATTGATCTTTGAATGGGTTGGGTTGGGCATGTTTTCCCTGATTTTTGTACAGGCCGGGACCGGGCCTGGAAATTACGGTCCGTGTATACCTCTAATTAAGGGCTGTCCAACGTGTCTCCCGTGGACGCTATGGTAGCACCCTTTGAAGGTTTTCTTGGCACCCATTCCTATTAAAAGCTTTTTTTTTTTTTTTTTATTAAAAATTCACTTTGAAGTAGGCCTTCTTTAAAATTAATAATATTGGAATGGGGCTCTTTTAATTGTTACCAGTGGCCGTTATTTAATGTTATTAATTAGTTATTTAGTGATTAAGGTTTCTGGCCCTTCACCTATAAAACCTTTCTTTGATATGTTAGCGCCTGCAAACTGTAATTTTAAATTTATTATGATTTACATTATTTCTTCAAATTATTTTTAGTCGTAAGGGACTTATGGCTATAACCATGAGATGTATGCGCATCATATAAGACGCTTGTAAAGCATGTCTACCATTATTTATGACCTGATTACCGCAGAGGAAACTTTTACCAGTATTTCCGAATAGTAATTTTTATCTTATTTATGACAAATTCTGCAGTAAGGAGAATATTGCTATTTTAAAATAAAAAACAGGTAGAATTTATCCCCTATACTATGTAATAAAACTGTACTATTATCTGCCACTACTAGAATGAGATTATAGTGCTGCATGTGTCCAGTCATGTGAATTACGGTGCCTTTCATTTTTTGCAGCTGCATAAGGTGTGCCTCTGTTTATTGAAAGTTTGCACAAGTCTACGTCTAAATCACTTATTAGGAGACTGAGAAATAGAATAAAACGAAATTAATTCAGATGCCAAGAAAAAATGTTTTTTGTTTAATTAAATTACGGATTTTTTTTTAAAGTATTTGCTCTTCAACTAAAATCTTTGGCGCCTGTGTGCGCCGCACACTTAGCACACTGGGTCGGCGCGCCCCTGTAACTGTCTTGCAGATTGGACATTAACCTATCCTTTTGAAAAGGCACAGAAGTGAACCCTTCTCAAGCTCGTTCGAATTAAAAATTTCTGAGAGTATTCGATGAATTGTATATGTTGTGTCAGCAGTCAATAAATATACTAGAGATTAAAATAAAATTATATTGAATCAAATATATTGACATCTTCCTGAGGGTACAGACATGCGGTTTGTTAATTTTAACAAAAGCCAGGCTTTGTGGATGCCCGGTTGCGTTGATTAAAATGTCACAGCTAAAGATGAGCTGATGCGTTCAGTCTGAAGGTTCGAGTTCAACTGCTTCTTCTAATGTAAAATCACTGAAACCAGGAAGTGTCCTTACCAATACATATAAATCACAATAATTATTTTTAAACAACTGAGAAAATGTCTAAATAGAAAAGTATCTTGATATGATAAACAAAGTTATTTTTCTAAGAAAATGAAATGTAATGTTTATAAGTATAACACTATTTCAAATGATTTATAGTTTCAAAATTGCTAATTGCTAAAGGAACATATTTCACAATAATGATGAATTTGTTGGATTGTTTATATTAAGTAGATATTTGTGTCTGCACAGAAAATGATCTATTATTTATTATTGATAAATGTTTTTAGATTAGCATCAATAAGGTTTCTCTTAAATAATAATAATTGCGAAAAATGTATGTTCACTGAACAGAGAGGCTTCATAAGCAATTGTATATATTCGGAAGCTGATTTCTTTATTGTTTGCTGCTACGTAGAAGAATCGGAAGTGCTCCGAGATTTATAATGCCCAGGCTGTCTGAAATACTGTTAGAGTTAATCTCTTGGTTTAAGTTATATCTTTTATACTGTCAAATGAGATTTTGGAGTGGAATTTATTTTAAGTCAAAGTAGGGTGTTAAAGATTTTTATGAGATGCAGATTGGAACGCTTTTCTGTGTAAGAGGAATATTTAGGTTAACATCTGAGTCCATTGACAGTGTGTGATTGAGTAAAGACAGGCAAGACTATACAATATCCTTTATTTCCTCCAAAACTTTGTTCCTTTCTCAAACATTTCAAAATAACTTCTGTGATTCTTAACACATTGAGGACAGGACACGTACTAGTACGTTTTTGTGGGTTGGGGACAGAAATTATTACTGGTACCAGAAATTTTGTAAGGATGGGTAAAGAAGGTGTAATCCAGGTATGCTTACTTCTGATTGGTTCTGAGCAGGTTTTAATTTTTAACGACATTTGCAAACGTAAATTTCGCGCTTGTTTCCGAAAAATTACCCGTCTTCAATGTGTTAATAAGAATCACTGGCATTATTTTCATATGAAGAGCGATTATGATTCGTACGGAATAGAAGACATAAAAATAGCAAACCGTTAACTACTGCTGGCTGGCTAAAAAGAAAAGAAAATTGTCACGTTAGATCTCTGAAAATAAACAGTTCCAATTTACAAATATACCTGGAACGAACTGGAACGAACAAGCTGGAACGAACAACAAATTAACCATGCCTCGTCCATTTGGCACTATAACAATAGGTCTTTGCCAGAACGGTAGTATTCTATTCTAATACTAGAAAGGAAAAACACAATGTTTATCTCCCCTTCATTCTGAGCTCAAATAGCATTAAAATAAGTTAAAATGGAATTTAATTTGTAAGAAAAATAGAAACAAAAAGTTTTTTTTTTTTTTTTTTTTTTTTTTTTTTTTTTTAAATACTAGGCGTGAATAAATGAAATTGAAATTTTCAGTTTTAGAAGGAATGAGCCCGAGTTTCCAAAACTATTCATTTTGCAAATGAGTATCTTAATTTTTTTATCTCTGTTTTCATGCCGAATGATTCCAAGGTAGGACTAGTATGTTGTGGCCATCACAAAACTTTCTTCTATATAAATCACGTCAATTAAATCATTTAAATAGTACAAGAAATAACGATTTAGCAACAATTCATATCAAAGTATATCTGAATTTGAAGTTGGATGAAAATTCGCGCATTAGTTCTTGAGATAGAGCTATAGCGGAAATTCTGAAAAAATGTAACATAGCAGCGCCACCTGTTGAGCGATTTACACCAAAAGTAAACAGCACTAAACGATATCAAGGTATACCTGAATCTGAAGTTTGTTGAAAATCCAAGCATTAGTTCTTGAGATAAAGCTATTTTGGAAATCGCAAAAAATACAGCATAGAAGCGCCACCTGTTGAGCGATTTACACCAAAAATTAAACAGCACTAATTAATACATCAATTCATGTCAAGGACTAACTAAATCTGAAGTTTGATGAAAATCCGTGCAATAGTTCTTGAGATACAGCTCTTGTGGAAATCGTGAAAAATGCAGCACAGAAGCGCCACCTGTTGAGCAATTTACACTAAAAATTAAACGGCACTAATTTATACATCAATTCATGTCAAGGACTAACTAAATCTGAAGTTTGATGAAAATCCGTGCAATAGTTCTTGAGATACACCTCTTGTGGAAATCGTGAAAAATGCAGCACGACAGCGCCACCTGTTGGGCGATTTGCACCAAAAATTAAGCAGCACTAATTTATATCAGGGATTAACTGAATCTGAAGTTTGATGAAAATCCGTGCATTTTTTCTTGAGTTAGAGCTATTGCGATAATCATGAACAATGCAGCATACCAGCGCCACCTGTTGGGCGATTTTCACAAAAAAGTAATCAGCACCAAACTATATCCTGTACTAGCTGAATCTGAAGTTTTATGAAAATCCGTGCAGTAGTTCTTGAGATACAGCTATTGCAGAAATCGTTAAAAATGCCGCATAGCAGCGCCACCTTTCGGGCGATTTTCACCAAAAACTAATCAGTTCCAGTTTATATCAAGGTCTAACTAAATATGAAGTTTTGTGAAATTTCGTCCATTAGTTCTTGAGATAGAGCGCCCACAAAATTTGTGTCACATACAGACAGACAGACGGACGGACAGACAGACAGACAGACGGACAGACAGACAGACAGACAGACAGACTCACAGACAGACATTTTGTAAAAACATGTTTTTTGGAATCTCTGACTCATAAAACGTGTAAATCCGTCGAAAACTGGAATTCGAAAATTTTCATGAAACCAATACTTTCTTCTTGTAAAGATAGAAGAAAGTAAAAATAGAAAATAACACAGTATTGATTTTAATTTATTTAAGTTAAAGAAGTGTATTTAAACTTTTATCAAGCGAACCAATAGTTAGAGTTTTTATGGTTTTAGTTTCAGTATTTTTCTTCGAAAAGGATTTTTTTTTTTTTTTTTTTTTACGCATAAGTATTATTATCATTTCACATGTATTGCACATATCATTTGAAATGGAAATTAGAGCAGTTTGTTTCATATGGGAAAATTTTTGAACCCCTCCCCACCCCTCCAATAAACATTTGTAGCTACGTTCCAGTTGTAAAAACATTTTTAGTTACTATGTCTTGCATATATAGAAAAATGTAAGTTTTTAGATTAAGACTGCTGAATTTTTTTGCAGCCACCAACCCCCACCCCCATTATCCCCAGGAACCTAGGCATGTGCCTACTCAAGGCCGTGGCCAAGGGGGATCACCAGGGTTTGATCAACCTCCGAAATTTCTGTCAAGATGACTATAAATATGCCATTAACTATCGCTCAACACAGTCAAGATTCGAAAATCAACTACTGTAGAGTCCCGATTATACGAGTTAATATGGACCAAGCTCACCTTGGATAAGCAAAAAACTCGGATAAACCGGATTTACACAAATCGTCACCAACTAAGGAGATGAAATATATATTTTCACTTAATTCATTCATTTTTATGGTGCTAGCAATATTTCTTTGATGTACATTTCCGTTACTTTTAATGAAAACGGGAATGAAATTGTTTATTTGAAAAAGCCCTTGATAGTTTTTTGCTTGTTGAATGTCAATTTTGCTGCTTTTTTTTTTTTTTTTTTGCTGCAGTATTACGCTACTGCACATGCACAGCTATCAATTTCTAAGATTTTTCCTTACCTTTAAAACTTACCACTAAATTTTGCCTAATTCAATCACCGAAACCTAACAATTGTCAATGATTAAATATGACAAAAATTTGTATTCAATTTTAGAGGTAACAAAACCGTACACATTGGCAGTTATATGATTTTACTAGTGTCAGGAAAATTGCAGGTGCAGCCTCTTCTTTAAAATTATGGCCATCCTCCCCCCCCCCCCCCCCATTCTGACCAGAAAATCAGAGTTCTAACTTTTTACGGCTGCTCTTTCATCTTCACCTAACACTTCATTTATAATGTCTGTTTTATAATAATGGAAGCCATCAGTCCATCAGAAAAATCCAAAATAAGATAATTATCAAATCCCCCTACAAAATACTTTTCTGGCTACGGCCTTGTGTCTACTATGCCTAGGCCAGTGACGGCGAACTTACAGGACGCCTGGCGTAAGTGATACGCCACAAAATACTTTCGGCATGGCGTTGATAAATATTCTAAATTAAAATATAGTGATATAACGCAAGAAATTTAAATAAGCTGAGCTTGTCTATCGATTGATTGGAAATTGAAGAATTTTAATTGCAGATTTTGAAATTCCAATTTAATTCAATATAGTATCAAAACTTTATTAAACTAAGATAAGATTTTGGAACTATCGAAAAAAAGGAGATTATAAGTAAAAATTTCGATGATAAAAAAATAGCAATTTGGAATTTAATTCAAGAACTATTTAAAGAAACTGATATTTGCAATTTTAGCAATTTTTCCGTCTATCTATATCTGCGAGTCATTATTTTTGTAAACGAGTAGTATTATAAAAAGCTGAAATAGAAAATACTTGTTAAATTATTTCAGTTCAGTTTGCATTCTATTTAAAGTAACGTAACATTAAAAATAAACGATAAAAATATGAACCAGATATTAATTATTTTATCTCTAAGATGCAACAACAGTATCGCATTTAATCGCACTTTTTTTATTACTCTCTTTTCTAAAATGTAATTGTTACTATATTTATTACAATGTAATATCTACAAATATACTATTCATATTTTTAAAATCTTGATAAAATTCTTTAAATAATTAACTATTTTTTGATCCACTAAATTTATTTTTTAGTTGGCACGTCATGGTACGTTTTGAAAAACTTGGATGAGAATGAGTAAAGCTTCCCCACCCCTGGCCCAGGTCATAATCAGACCCTATACTTTAGATATTTAAGTTGTGCATTATCCTGATTCGGCGCATATAATAGAATAATTGCTTCCGTATTTAAAACATAGATTTTCTGTAGAACTTTTCCTTTGAGTCATATCACTTTAGGAATGAGTGTGCGAGATCATTATTTAACCCTTAAATGCCCGAGTTTTCAAAAATCATTTAAAAAATGTTTTTCAGCTTTCTTTTATTAAATAAATCATGGTAAAAATACTTTAAAAAAATCATATTTTGTTTTATGTATGGTTTAAGGCTAAAAAACTCTTTGTTACTAATCGGAAATATTGGTGTTTAATTGGAAAAATAATTTTCCTTGATAAAATTCTATAATATTAAACACACAAGAATTTTGAGAACTATGATAAGAAATAAATTTTACTTGCTCACTGCAGAACAAAATAGAGTATTTCGCAAGCTTCCAAATAAAACAAAAAGAACACGTATCAACAATTGAAAAAATAAATCTATCTTTATTCTTAAACAGCACAAGTGTTGCCATCTAAATGTTGAAAATTGATTTAATAATATTTTCAGAATGTATTTTATTGGCAACATTTAGGCATTATAGCTTCAATATTATTCTAATAGCATCTATAAGCCTAAATTTGGTATGTTGCCGAAAGGCAACACCCGGCATTTAAGGGTTAAAGCCAGCGGCGTAGGAAAGGAAAGGGCTCAATCATTCGCCTTTCAAGTAAAAACAATTTTTTTAAGTCATACATGGACTGTTCCAAAGACTTATTTTTTTCCTTTTGTTAGCTCATAGGCTATCAAAGCCTGAGAGCTAATGTGCCTGCAGGTTCTGTTTGTACGTACGTACATATATATGTACGTAACGCGATAACTCTTGATTGAAATATCCGATTTGTTTCAAATTTTGAATATAGTTTCATTCTGATAAGGCGCTTCCCTTATTAGTTTTGGGGGTTCATTGGATAAGTATAAAGGGGGTGAAGGGGGAGCTAATCCCCTCCTTAATTTAGATAAATGGGTTTTTCATGCAGAATTATCCAATTTGCTTCAAATTTGGTATACCAGTTTATTCTAATAAGGCGCTTCCCTGATTAGATTTGGAGGTTCATTGGTTAAGTATAAAGGGAGGGGGGGATGGGGAGCTAATGCCCCCTTAATTTATTTTCCGAGGGGTATTATTCTTTGAAATAAGAGTATAATATACAATTAGTGTGAATAGCCTGTGAGATCAATGCCATCAGTTTAGCTGGGCACTTTTCTTTTTCTTTTAGGATTTTATCTCTAAAAAAAGATGAAAAAACAGCTCTGTACATAAAGAAGTATTATTAATGTTGATTATATTTCTATTAAATAAATCTGCAGATCAGGGGTCTGAATGTTAGGTCTGTGAGTCGCATTATTATTTTGAATTCAATTTATTTAATACCGTGAAACTTCTATTTAACGAAGTCTCATCGTTATAGTCAAACACTTCGTTATGAAGGAAATTCGTTAAACAGAAAGCAACTCAAATTCATGAAATCTGTAGAATAAAATACATATCCCTAAATAAAAAATACACATAAAATGGAAATATTGGAAAAATGTATTTTAATTCGAGCTGTAACTTTTATTTTATGCAATATAGACATATGAGAAAAAATTAATTAGAATAATGTCTAAAAAAATAATCATAATAAAGAGAGGTAAAACAAAAACTGAAGCGTAGCGTAGCTTTTCTCTTTTTTCTCAGTATTTCAATTCCTCAACTTTAAAAAAGTCTGCAATTTTACTTTGTACAGGTAGGTTTCTTATAAAAAATACATTGTTCACAAGCATTTTCGCATTTTTGTAAGTACCCGAACAATTCATCTGTAACATCTCGTAAAACTGGAATCCCCTTCTTATTGTATCGAAGACTTTTAGCATTTCCCCTTTTAAATGGAAATGATTTCATTTTCTTACAATCCGCTGAAATTAATTCATAGATTCATCGCAACAGCAACCTCTCCGTTTGAATGTTGCATACGCACGAAAGTGGAATAAACTTCGTTATATAGAATATATTTTTCGTAAAATGGAGATTATTTTACATGTTAATGGTTTTTAAAAGTCAAGGTTCAGCAGAAAATTTCGTTAAGTAGACAACTTCCTTAAACAGGGACTTCGTTAAAGGGAAGTTTGACTGTATTTTGAAACTTTCAACCTTCAGAGTAATTTTTTTTTTCGCATTATTATTGTTGAAAGAAAATATCTCAAATAGTTTCATGAGATTTAACTTTTACGAATTTGCAACGGGAAATAGAATTACAGCCACTGATACTCTAAAAGTGTTTATTTTCTGAGAAATCTTTCTCTTATATGAAAGGGGCTTTTCCCCCTCCCTCTCAACACTTATGTTCTTTCACTAATTTAATAGTCATAATTGTTTGGAATTCATTATTTTAAATATTCTATATGAAATGGTTTAATTCATTAAAGCCGGTTGGCAAGAAAATTTGCCACGTAAGCCGAACAAAACTTTTAAATTTGAATACCAGTATTTTAGTTTGGAAAATTTCACATTATCTAATCTCAAATTTTTATCAATTAAATAATTCAAAATTGCAACGTGAAAAAAACTGGTGTCAAAGAATTAAAAGATGTGTAAAAGAAGCTCGTCCTTAATGGATTAAATATTGATTTCGTGGTAATATCATTAATAATAATAAGTCTGAATGATTAATAATTCTCGTACATATATTTTATTAATTATTGTTAATTCTGATTAAAAAATGACTACTTGACGCCTCCGATAATTTTTGAATTGCTACACGTGTTTGAGACCGCTTCTTTGCGATAGTTTTTAGCTCACAGGCTATCAAAGCCTGAGAGCTTATGTGCCCGTCCGTTCTGTATGTACGTAAGTACGTACGTAACGCGATAACTCTTGATAGAAATATCCGATTTGCTTCAATTTTTTTTTCTAGGTTCTTTTCTGATAAGGCACTTCCCCTGATTAGTTTTGGGGTTCATTGTTGAAAGATAAAGGGGGTAAAAGGGGGCTAGTCTCTCTCCTTAATTTAGATAAATGAATTTTTCGTGCAGAAATATTCGATTTGCTCCAAATTTGGTATATCGGTTTATTATGTTAAGCAGCATCCGTGATTAGATTTGGAGGTTCATTATTACTTAAGTATAAAGGGGGGAAAGGGTGGCTACCCCCGCTTAATTTAGATAAATGGGATTTCATGTAGAATTATTCGATTTGTTCCAAATTTGGTATAGGGTAACTCCGGGAGAGTCGCCGCATACGGGATAAATGCCGCACCCCTTGTATTTCTTGTAATTATCGATAGATGGTCGTCAAACTGCTCGGGTACTGATGTTATAGTTTTGTATTACACTGTATACTTTAAGAACATGTATAAATATTTCCTATTTGATAAGTTGGCCGTTACTATAATATTCACTTGTATAATAGCTCCAGGTTCTTTCTACCCGAGATTTAAGAAATAAAGGACAAACACTTAAATTAAGCAAACTGAAATTTAGTACAATTATTTATTTAAAGAAAATATAAAGCAATTTAAATAACTGACCACTACAGGAGATCAGGATTAACATTACAAATATAGGAGAATTCAAATCATAATATTTACCATAAAAAGGCCTCAAATTATTAAAAAATTAATTCACATTAAAATATATTACTGCTCGGAAAATAAAGAACTAGCTTACCCCAAATCAACATTACGGTTGCTGGCATCTTAAATCTCATCATAGGTCCTGCAATTTTACACTATCCAGGGATTTACCACTTTTCCGTCTATATCACACTAAACTTATCCATACATACTCGCTCTTTACACCCAACTTTATTTCTCGTTCTCCATACCAAAACTTCTCTGCGCCAACCTTTTCTTCACCAACTGTTTAATTATTTCCTCCACCCCTTTTCGTCCTTTATTCACTTTATCCAACTAAATCCTTTCGTTTTTGCTTTTCCCTTTTTTACCCTTTTTGCTACTGGCTACCATATTTTCATAAAATCCCATATCCCTTGATATTGGATATCTTAAAACTCTCCCTTTTCTCTTTTATTTCTCTTTCTTTTTTTATATAAAACTATCAAAATATGGATACCACTTTCATCCCAAATATTTCTCACCCTTTTTCTTATTCATTCTTACATCCCTCTACACCTTTGCAATAAACTTTATTCAACAACATCCGTTTTTCGGCAACCGCTTTGATCGTTACCTGTAAATAATTTCTGCTATACATCGAAGAGTTTTCCTTACAGCGTTACCCGCCTTGGTCTCTCCTCAATACATCCTGTACGGTAATAAAACTTACTTTTCTAAACTGACCACCTTGGTGTCATGTTTAATATTCTTCATACTAACTCCAAAATAATTTAAAGTTCCATGTATTTCTCATTAAATTCTATTAACGTTTTCTTTTGTCGTGAATAAAATTTCCAAAAGATTATTTCACATAAAATTTTTAAATTTGTAAACTTGCTTTATGGAGTAATTTTAAAATAACAAGAAAATTACTGAAAAGATGAGAAAATTTAATTAATATTGAAATGCACGACACTTTAAAATATATTTAAATAGAAGCCCATTCTCATTAAATTCTTATAAAGTTTTCAGCTGTTATGCATAATTTTTTATTTTATTTTATTTTATTATTTTATTATTATTATTATTATTTTCTTAATAAAGAATACTCTGTATACATAACTCACACATATATATATAAAAAATTATTTTGTTTCAGTATTTTATTTCAAAAATATCTCTTACATTTCTTAAGAAGACAATTTAATGTATTAATTATTGCTAGTAATTTTGTAAATAAAGATATTTATTATTATTATTTATAAACACCAACCACAACAACAAGAGTATGAAATTTACCCATCTATCGTAATGAACGAGGTCTGTATAAATTTTGAACATATAAAATTAGTGCTTGAATGAAATTATATAAGACATGATAACATATAGAATAGTAAATCGTATAATTGTCATTAATTTTCTTGATAACTAGAATCATTGCTTGATACATATGAAAATATAAATATTATTACCCAAAGTTTTCATTTCTCCAATGATTGTAAATCTTTATTCTATTCCATTTTATAGTTTTATTTATTTTTATTTATTGAAAGGAAAATTTTCAGTTTGCAGACAATTAAAAATACTACTTAAAAGTATTAAAAGGTCCGGTCACCATTGCTCGGGTACTGATGTTATAGTTTTGTATTAGACTGTATACTTTAAGAACATGTATAAATATTTCCTATTTGATAAGTTGGTCGTTACTATAATATTCACTTGTATAATAGCTCCAGGTTCTTTCTACCCGAGATTTAAGAAATAAAGGACAAACACTTAAATTAAGCAAACTGGAATTTAGTACAATTATTTATTTAAAGAAAATATAAAGCAATTTAAATAACTGACCACTACAAAAGATCAGGATTAACATTACAAATATAGGAGAATTCAAATCATAATATTTACCATAAGAAGGCCTCAAATTATTAAAAAATTAATTCACATTAAAATATATTACTGCTCGGAAAATAAAGAACTAGCTTACCTCAAATCAACATTACGGTTGCTGGCATCTTAAATCTCATCATAGGTCCTGCAGTTTTACACTATCCGGGGATTTACTACTTTTCCGTCTATATCACACTAAACTTATCCATGCATACTCGCTCTTTACACCCAACTTTATTTCTCGTTCTCCATACCAAAACTTCTCTGCGCCAACCTTTTCTTCACCAACTGTTTAATTATTTCCTCCACCCCTTTTCGTCCTTTATTCACTTTATACAACTAAATCCTTTCGTTTTTGCTTTTCCCTTTTTTACCCTTTTTGCTACTGGCAACCATATTTTCATAAAATCCCATATCCCTTGATATTGGATATCTTAAAACTCTCCCTTTTCTCTTTTATTTCTCTTTCTTTTTTTATATAAAAATATCAAAATATGGATACCACTTTCATCCCAAATATTTCTCACCCTTTTTCTTATTCATTCTTACATCCCCCTACATCTTTGCAATAAACTTTACTCAACAACATCCGTTTTTCGGCAACCGCTTTGATCGTTACCTGTAAATAATTTCTGCTATACATCGAAGAGTTTTCCTTACAGCGTTACCCGCCTTGGTCTCTCCTCAATACATCCTGTACGGTAATAAAATTTACTTTTTTAAACTGACCACCTTGGTGTCATGTTTTGTACCTTCAAGAAAAATGGATTTGTTACTTTTACCATAGCTATTTTGTTATTCCAGTCCTACAGCTAAAATTCAGCTGTTCATTTTTGCACCTGGATTTCCTTCCCTAACCTCTCTTAAACTTCTAGTTATTTTGTGTTATATAACCGATTCATTTCTTTTCCATAGTAATGTTTCTTGTACCAAATACTTTCTTTTATATATTTTCCATACCCTGCTCTTCCTTTCTCTATTTATCTTAACCGCAATACTAAATCCAAAATAACCTTTCCACATATTCCTTGTCGATTGTAACTAAAAGCCTCTTTTCAATTACATTCCTTGAAAATCACCTGCATGGGAATATAGGGTTTTGCTAGACACATTGTCCGAGCAAAACGCACAGTATAGGTGCGCAATAAGATTATTTTAACCAGTGTATAGCGTGAATCCCATTTCGATGCTTACTTGTAGAAATACAATCCTTAATTTGACGTAAGTGCACGATTTCACTGTCCAAACTTTTAAACACGTTATGTTTAAATACTTTTCATACACTAATTACTAAATGCATGCATGATTTCGAAGTCAAACTAAGTGTAGCGTTTGTATAGAGTACTGTGTGTATGTTTATACCATTCCCCTTAGCGATGGCAGGTAACTGTGATGGCCGACGTCTGCACCATGCAAAATGGGATACATGCCGAACTGCTGTTCCGGTATACATGCCGCAGTTTCTTTTGTACGGGATGATTAAGTGTTATTAACTTTTCCTTTTCTTTTCGCATAGACTAACCATGTTAGGCATGTTATCAAGTTTACAAAAACCAAAGGAGAAAAAGGGGAAAATAAAAAGTAAGAAGGGCAAGAAAGATGCAAGTCAAGATAATAATAATGAAAAATTGGATTACGCGTAACGCAGACGTCCTCTGCAAACTACTCCAAAAGAGAGGAAGTGTAATTGGTTTCGTTGCATCATGTGTTTAAATGTAGTTACATAAAGACTGTATTTTTTCGACACTTTTTCTGTAGATTGTAGTCGAAAAAACAGGTCTCTTAACCCATTCGGGACCATACGTGCATGTACGCACTTTCATAAAGAGCTTACAAAATTCGTTTCTGGCACCAGTAAAAAAGAAAAGTAGTATTTGCTTTGTTTAATTAGAGCATTTTTATGATTATTTAAGTAAAGGTAACTTCTTTTAAAAAAGTGGTACCAACCGAGTAAAATGTGTGTAAAAGCCACGGGTCCCGAAAGGGTTAACAAATAAATTATGTAAATTTTACTTTTTTTCTTTTCCCTTTTCTAATACATTGATTGTTACGTTGTTGTTGAAATAACAATTAAAATTTAATGTAAAAAAATAAGTTGATAATTTTAATAGTGAAAGTAGGCAACAATTATTAAGAATCTATTAATACGTTTCATTGTACTCATTTAGTTTCATTTTGTTATTACATCGTTAATTACAGCCCAGATATGAATATTTTTTTAGGTAGATTTCGTAAGAAATACTACCTATTGCAGTCGTTACCATGGTGCGACTTTTGAAAAATTCCTTCATAACTTTTCATTATAGGACCCCATGAACCCAAAACCACCCCCACCTAAAAAGTTTATATATATATATATATATATGTATGTATGTACTAAATTTTGTCCGCACGATAAAAGTCGCAATTATGCACGAATCATCTTCAAACTCGCCAACAACTTTGAGATGGCTAATATCTCGGTGGGGATTGAAAATGGGCGAAATCGGCCCAAGAGGGTGGAAATGGGGAGGGTTCAAAATTTTGAATACTGTCTTAACATGATTCTGATAAAACCAGCTCTTACACAACAATGGCAGGAAAAAAATAAAAGTTTTTCGTTATAGCAGTTGCCAACAATTAAAAAAAACAAATAATAAAATTCTCACCACAACAATTACTTTTCTTTTGCAAAATTTTCACGTGTAAAATTAAATAGTTTGACAAATTGAAAACAAATTGAATATTACGTCATAAGTTTCCTAGAGCAAGATTTCAGCATGAAAACTCAAAATAAATAGTTTGATGAATTAAAAAAAATATGTATATTGCGTCATATTGGAAATATAATGGACCTCAGCAGGTGAATATGTAACGCCATGTAAGTTTGAAGAAACGTATTAAAACATGATAAAAACCCGACTATGGAAATATTAACATATTTTAACACTTTAAGGTTCTCTGAATTTTTTGTAGCCATTTTTTAAACCTATTCCATATATATGTGTGTGTGTATTCGTGTATATTACAATTTTCACAAAAAGTTTAGCTCCCTACAGCTCGCTCTTTGTGAAGAAACTGGGTTTTATCTCTAATCTTGATTTAAGTTTTGTTGGAGAATTTAGTACTTAACATCGAAATCTACCTCTGCCTGTAGGCCCGAGCCGGCAGGGATTTTTTTTAAATATTTTTATTTATAATTTCATTCTGTTCTTATTACAAGCGCGGTATAACTACCGCACAAGTGCGGCGTCTCAGCCTGAATGTACGGGTGACGCGCCGCAGTGTAATATTTTAGAAAAAAACTGTTAAAAAATATTAATAACTAGCAGATCTACCCGGCTTCGCTCGTGCCAATAATAAGGGTCCTCCCGAGTAAAATACATTAAAATGAAATAATACGGCAATGACAATAACTGAGATTGGTGCATTCCCGTCCACGAATCGTTAAAAAGATCGATAAGAAATATAAGTAAAATAGTCTTAATTGCGTCTACTGTTAACTATACCATAATAATGGATATTCCATACAAATGTCAAAACATATATTAAAGTACAATTATTTGCTTAAAAAGCGTCATTTCAATAAAAAAAAACATTAAAAATATTAAAAATTTCCATGTTTCGACTCTTTTATTGTGTCCTCTTCAGAATATACAAAAAAAAAAAAAAAAAAAAAAACTACAAACACAATGCCAATTGTGACATGATACGGATGATGGCAACGACCTAACCCATAAATTTTGTCTTTACTGAAATTTTTCTGAACATATGAATATCATACAATTTCGTTTTTCACACTGTCGAATAGAAAAAAGTTTTTTCAAATGAAATTTATTTGAAAATTGAATTTCAATTTTTTCATGTGAATGGATTTTAAAGTAATTTTTAATCATGGATATTTTTTAATTTGCATGCAGCCCAGGGATGAGATTTCCGCGTTTTTGCACACCAGTATTTTGTTAGAGAAAATGATATTTCATTTAATCGGAATACTCTTGCGATTTAACAGAACAACATTTTCACTAAGAATATACCGGTGTGCAAAAACGCTAAAATCTCATCCCTACATGCAGCCCAATTACGAAAGATATACCTGTTTTCTCTTAATGCAATACTATAAAGTAAAGACATTGCTATGAGT
Organism: Maratus speciosus; assembly: GCA_963932465.1. Taxonomy (NCBI): domain Eukaryota; kingdom Metazoa; phylum Arthropoda; class Arachnida; order Araneae; family Salticidae; genus Maratus; species Maratus speciosus. The sequence goes on from OZ010793.1 coordinate 532,972,993, forward strand.
AACTCTAGCATTACATTGTTGGTGGCAACAACCTAACCGTACCATAAATTACGCTTTTACTGCAATTTGATCTCTAAACATCATGCATCCCATTATTTCAACGTCTAACAGAAAACAAAAAACACTTTCCGTAATTTGTTTGAAGAGTTTATGTCAATTTACAGATTTTTTATGTTTTTAAAAGTAATTTTCAACCTTGAATTTTTTTAAATATGCCTGCAACACAGTTACAAAAGATTAACTTAATTGCTCAAAAACATTGTAAATAATTCAGTATTTGTTTGTTTTCGTGTACCTTTACATAACTAAACTGGGAAATTTCAGTATTTGTTTGTTTTCGTGTGGGAATCTCATTCCTGCTGCTTATAACTTGGGTTCTTCTGAAATAATTTTAATTCAACTTGCACTATTAGTTTTTCAGTTAAGGTTTTGGTGCGTAACATTGTTATACGCTGATTAGTCATAGAATTATAGGGGAAAATTCCATAATCATGTGGAACCCGATTTAAAAAGTTAAAGTTCTTTTAAAAAAGTTAGATAATTTTTGAGGAATAGTTTTAGTATATTGCATATCCGTCTATCATTCTTAGACCAAATCCTACTGTAAATGATCAACTAAAAAATTAGGCCCAAAACAGCCGAAATTTTGTCTTACACATTATAAAATGTAATAGCGCAGTAATGATCGTATCGTTTTCAGCTATACGGAAGGACATTTGAGATAAAGATACATATTGCTTTAAAATGGAAGATCAAATTCACCCATATATTTCCTTTAATTAAAGATTTGTTCGTAGAATTTGTCCGCAGCGGGAGGAATGTGCTACTCAGATAAATAAGTGATAGCTAAAACAAAGGAAATAGGAAATAAATTGTAGCAGCCGGTTTTCAGAACCAGTTTGAAATTATATTGACGAAATTGACGTCATATCAAGCAAACGATTTTTTTTTTATTATTATTATCTTTTTCCTTAATTGATTTCTTGATATTGAAACGACTTCATTAAAATAGATTTTTTAATTTCAGAAACATTCAACTAAGGTACTACGTCATTTAAAAACATGCTTAGCATTACATGTCTTCACATAAATATATGAAAAATGTGCATTTTCTTCTTTGAATGACGTCAATTTCAAAAACAGCAAAAATATAGTGATACCATCCGAATTTTTATTGGCTTATAAAACAAAATACTCGAGTTATCATTTTTTTTTTTTTTATTATTGAGCAGTTTTTTAGATGTGTGGCAACAGGAAAGAAACTGTTGAATTTGAAAATTTAAAAGAGATATTTCTATAATGTTAAATTATGAAAGATGATAGAAAAAAGGGGTAAATAGTCCTCTGATGATTTTTTTAAAGTAGACAGTGATCTTTTCCACGTTCTAAAACATATGTACAGGAAGTTTCGTGCAAATCGGTCTAAAATTGAAGATTTGTATAAAGGACATACGCACAGAGAACGGCTTTTATATATACAGATCTGTTTTGAATTATTTGGTCGCACTACACACGTTGTATATTTACCATTAAATAGCACAGCATGATTTTTTTTATTTTATATCCACCATGGGACTTTATATACAAATTCAAAAAAATGTGCGGCATAAATCCCGGAATTACCCTACCGGTTTATTATGTTAAGGAGCTTCACTGATTAGATGTGGAGGTTCATTACTTAAGTATAAAGGGGGTTACCCCCTCTCCTAATTTAGATAAATGGGTTTTTCATGTAGAATTATTCGATTTGTTCCAATTTTGGTATACCGGTTTATTATGTTAAGGAGCTTTACTGATTAGATTTGGAGGTTCATTACTTAAGTATAAAGGGAGGCTACCCCCCCCCCCCCCCCCCTTAATTTAGATAAATGGGTTTTTCCTGTTAAATTATTCGATTTGCTACAAACTTGGCACACCGGTTTATTATGTTAAGGGGCTCCATTAGTTAAGTATAAAGGGAGGAAAGGGGGGCTACCCCCCTCTTAATTTAGATAAATGGGTTTTTCATGCAGAGTTATTCGATTTGCCCCGAATTTGGTATACCGGTTTATTATGTTAAGGAACTGCCTTGATTAGATTTGGAGGTTTATTGGTTAAGTATAAAGGGAGGACGGGGACAAGTCCCCCCTTAATTTAGATTAAAAAAAAATTTCATGCAGAATTATTCGGTTGCTTCAAATTTGATATACCAGTTTATTCCGATATGGCGCTTCCTTCATGTGATTTGGAGGTTCATTGGTTAAGTATAAAAGGGGGGAAGGGAGCAAGTCCCCCTCCCCTTAATTTAGATAATGGGTTTTCATGCAGAATTATCCAATTTACTTAATTTTTAGGGTTCCGTACTTAAAAAGTAAAAACGGAACCATTATAAGATCACTCCTGTGTCTGTCCGTCTGTCTGTCTGTCTGTCTGTCACAGCCATTTTACTCGTAAACTATGGAACGTGGAAAGTTCAAATTCGGGGAAGTAATAAAGACCATTGACCCACATATTTTCAGATAAATAAACATTCATAAATATATTTAGTAAAAAAGTAGAGGGGCTAATTATGCTACTTGAAAAAAAAATCTTTTCTTTGCATATCATGTGGGGTATCCTGTGAAAGCTTTTGTAACTCTGAACTCAAAAATACATTCCTTTTAATTTTCGGTATTATATTTTAAAAAATATTGTTGAAAATGTAGCGCAAAAATATGTTCCCCCCCCCCCCCCATCTAATTCCGAATCTACTGAAACTAAAATTATGAAAAAATTAGAGGTAGTAGACGTTAATATAAACCTTGCCGGAAAATTATAGCGATTACCGTAGGTCACATAGTTTTTGAGTAATTAGCATTTTTCTGTTATACACAAATTTCGATTTACGGGCATTCAGAAAAATTGTTGAGCATCGCTGAATATACCTATTGTTGCAGAAGAATAAAAGCATTGTTGATAATGATTTTCGAAAAAAATCATCGCTATAATTAGCCGAGATATTAACCCTTAAAGGTACTGTCAGTTTGGACATACACAAGGACAGGGGCGGCGTACTCTATGCCTAGTTAACAACTTTTAATGATATACATGTGTAATGTAATGTCCAGTAACAGTATAAAAGCAGTAAATGTCAAATTGTTAAAAACATACTAATTTAAGGGGTCTCGGGACTCTAAAAAGTGGAAAAAATGAAAAGAAAAACCATTTTCAACATCTAATGTCTTAAAATGTATATGATTTTAAAACACAATTTTAATTGGGATGAAAGATATAAGTATGATCTTTCGTTTCATGTATTTAAAAAAATTGCAAGATACAGAATTAGTATTTATAGGGGGCTCGAAACTGTTAGACATTTGTCGAACAAAAAAATGACATAACAGTTTACCCGCAGGATTACAAAATAAATATTGCAACTAGAATGAAAATTTTGGTGCTTACATATACTTCAGATTGTAATAATTTCCCTGAACTTAAATAATTTTGTATTTAATGCATTTTTATATTTTTAATGCAATGTTGCATTTAGCTAATACAAAATTTTGAAAATTTCAACAGTAAAATCTACTAAAAAATATTTTTTTGAACAATAAAAAGGAAATTTTAATAATTCTAAAAGCCAAAACTTCTATTCTAATAGGAATTTCAAGAAAACAATTATATCAAAATATTCAGAAAAGATAGGAGTTTAACATCTAAAGGAGTTAAGGCACAGGAGTTATACATCTAAAAAAATTAAAATGTCTTAAATTTTGAAGCTTTAAGAGTCCTGCGACCACTTAATCCTTTCCGGCACGGAGTAATTTTTCTTATAAACTTATGAAATAATGAACTGACACCAGAATTTATAAACGAATTTATTAGAAAATGCGAACTTGCTTATTTTCACGTACATGATAAAAGGAAAATTTTAATTAAATATTCTTGGTGCCGTTTGTCTGTTTTGGAATTAAAATTGGGTGTCCGTTTTTTAAGGGCATCGCCCTCGAAAGATTTAATTAGATGAATCGCATAAATACTGTGGGATTCACGATAGTTTGCATTGATTGTATCTCTCAATACGCCTCGAGTGACTTTAAAAGTTAAGTTAATTAAAAACACCTATCTGGAAAAACGCGGCACTGACCAAGGCGTCGTTGCAACTTTGAGACCTCAATTCGAAGCGCGCTTAGCACAATGGCAAATTTAAACTTTGAACAAAGGTTTTGTTTTAGCTACACTGTAGAAATAAAGGTTATTACTACGCTGAATTTAGTTTCATGAAATGCCAAATGAAGTTTAACTATGCACTGCTTTTATTGTCAGTACCGAATTAAGTTCATCATAAACAGATTAGGATAATATTAAAAAAAGAGTTATACGAATAGCCATATTTGATATTAATTAGGTTCCATATCTCTTTGAACCTTCATGGTATACCCATTTACACTTTTCTAATATATACAGTTATACCCAACCCTACGTTGTATAGTTTTTTAAAAAAGTCTTAGTATTCTTTTAGCAAAGTTTTTTTTTTTTTAATAATACAATTACAAATTCATATATTTATTCAACGGAACCCTCTGTGCGCGAGTAATGCTCGCCCTTGACCGTTTATTTCTTTCTAGGTTTATTCTGATAAGGGGCTTTTCTGATTTGATTTGAATGTTCATTGGTTCAGCATAAAAGGAGAAATGGGGGAGCTTTTACTCCCCTTAATTTAGCGAAATGGTTTTTTCATGCAGAATTATCTGATTTGCTTCAAATTTAGTACCAATTTATTATGTTAAGGAACTTCCCAGATTAAATTTGGAGGTTCATTGGTTAAGTATAAAGGGGGGGGGGAGGGAACGGAGGCTAATCCCACTTCATTTATTTATCGAGGGGCATTATTCTTTGAAATAAGAGTATAATATACAATTAGTGTGAATAGCCTGTGAGCTCAATGCCATCAGTTTGACTGGGCACTTTTCTTTTTATTTAATAATTCATCTGATATATTTCTTTCTTTTTATTTTCTGTTTTACTACATTTCTGATCAGTCTTAACAACGATTTCAATATTTTTCTAACCTGTTCATTTATTTTACCTGTCACTTCGGCCTGGTGAAATTCAAGAAATGGGATCCGATAAACATATAAATCATATTGTTGGCACTGATACACAAATGGAGAATAGAAAAGCTTTTCTGGTTTCGATGGTAATAACATTTTGTGTTGTAACTGCAGCTGTTTAGGAAATCTCAGATAATTGAAGATAACCCATGCATGAAATATCTGGTTAGATACGTTTTGCAACGCCTTCTGGAGTATTATCATGTTTTACTGAGGGGGGGGGGGGGGGGGGGGACTGCCCATAGAGTTAAAAAAGCAGGAGAAGGTATTCGTGATGGGAGGTAAAATTACAAAGAGGCAGCTCTGAAAGAATAGATTCAGCCTAATGCAAACTGATCATTTGTGAGTCATTGTTTCTTTTATTAAAGTTTTAGTTCCGCATCATACTGAAATCGCTTTTCAGGTATTTTGGATTATCCTTAAGAAAATGTGAATTTCTTTATATTTTGAGGTTAATAAACCACAGAGGACAGTAGAGGGGACTGACTAAGTTAACTCAGTTAGTAAGTTACTCAGTTTCTGTGTTTATGTTAAAGTCAGAAATCGGGACTTTTTCAGTTTTTTCCCGATGCACAAAATTAAGATGTAATTTTCAAAGCCATAAGAGATTGGATTTAGCTAAGTCAGTTTTGTGTTTATGTCAAATAGACAGAAATCGAAATTTTTACGAAGATTTTCGAAAAGTAAAAATTCAAATGTGATTTTTAGAGCCACAATTATGTGTATTAATAATAATTTGATTAACTAGTTAACCAGCTTCTGTGTTTTTCTGTCAAAGAGAAGAAATCCGAACTTTGGCAAAAAATTTCGAAGTGTAACAATCAAGATTCAATATTTAGAGTCTCATCGGTTTGCGTTACTGTCTACATTCGGAGCGTTTTTTAGGTGCGTTCGTAATTATATAAATACGTAGCACCTATAGTCGTCGTTCAGTCCGTCCGTCTGTCCGCCCGTCCGTTCGCATATAACAGAGCAAAAACTGTTCAACCGAATGGTCTGAAAATTTAAATATATAATTGTTGCAAAATTTTGTCGAGTCATTTCAAATTTTATGAAAATCAGATGTATAGTTCAAAAGGACAGTCAAAAGTTTTCCGTTTCATTACGGCCAATGGGAAAAAATTATTTCAAGTGCATTTTAATGATGTTACAGCCTTTCGAACAGAATGAAATGGATATGCACTTAGGAAGTGCACTCAAATATTACATTCAGTACAATATGCGGTGCAAAAAATATTTATAAAACTAGTTATAGTACAAACACACCTCATTTGCCATGTCTGACGTGCAATTTTCAACTTTTTTTTTATGTACAATATTGAATAAATACATATATTTTTAGTTCAATTATAATGCACAATGATTTAAAACATAAAATCTCAGCAATATCTTCATAACCTTTTAAAAGATTACGGTTTTTTGCCATTTGTTTTAGCAAAATTTCATGCTTATTCCAGACAGCGTCCACTCAATTCAACTAAACATATTTCAATTTCCTTTGCACTAACATACTATACTATTATACTTAACTGTGCTGTAAACTAGAAATTTTATAATATCTTCAAAATTAACTGAAATATCTCAAAATACAGTATACTCTCGCTTATCCGTGCGCGGGTTATCCGGTTTGCGGATTATCCGTGCTCATTCCGAACTCACAAAAAAATTTAAAGAGAAACATTTTCACGCTTATTATGCATGTAAAATCGATGCTGATGTGAATTAGAATCTTGTCCGGTTTAGCTGATAGTTTTGTGAAGCGCGTAGATGCAAAATCGAACGCTCTGGAACCTGTTTGAAGGGTAGGTTTAAATTTTATTCATTATGTTTAAACACTACCAAATTTTTGGAAGCAATATTCGTTATTCGATGCAGTATATGGAATATCAGCAGCATGGTTAAAGGTAAAATCGTCTACTTTATCACGATCGTGGGGAAAGATCATACCACTTGATGAACAATCTTCTTCAGATATTCAAGAGGGATATGAAAACAGTAGTATTCTTGAACAAGCAAAGGAATTATAAGGTTTCGTAAATCTTGATGAAAAAAATTTTTAGAAGATTGGTTTCAAAAGGACGCATTGCATATGAGCCCGGCTTCCAGTATTTGACAGATGACGACATTCGTTTCTGACTGTGTTGTTAATCTAATAGTGATGATAGTACTGATGCAGAAGTTGTACTAAATGAGGGAAATACAATTTCTCATTCTACTGCTATACAATCTGTAGAAACTTTGTTAGACTATATGGGGCAAAAAGGATTTGATTACGGTGACATTACTGCGGTTCGTAATGTATGTGCCGATATAAGACAAGAGATGAACAAACAACAGAAGCAAATATGCATTACAGATTTTTTTAAGCAGTAAATATTAAAAAGAAAATTTCTAGTTTGATGTTATACAGCATGCAAATGTAATTAGTTTTTATATTTTTGTACTGATGTTGATTGTTTCTTTAATAAAAATGAGTTTCCGGATTATCCGTGTTTTTCGATTGCCCGTGCGACCTCTCCCGGTGATTAACACGGATAATCGGAAGTGCACTGTATGTCAAAAAATAGATATTTTTTGTTAAAAATTACCATTTTTTTTGTATTCGAGCATACCTATAAAATAATTACTACATTATCACATAGAGCTAGTTCAGAACATAGAGAGTCATATGGAGAGAAATCTGAGAAAATTGAACTGAAATATATTTAAAACATTTCATGTAATGAAGTTTATCGAATATGGAGATAACGGAAAAATTGATTTTCCAGAAGTCCCTTTTAATGATTTTTTTTATATCTTTCAGATACATACAAAATTAATCTACAACAAGGTTTATGTTAAAGTGTCTTTATGTAAAAAAGCGTAAGAAAAGCATGTTTAGAAACATTGTTTACATTTCTCCTGGGCTTCGTATGACCGCCTCCGGTATTTGTCTCATTACCTCCTGTTTATTAAATTGACAATAACTCCTCTTCTAATAACCATAGAAATAAAATTAAAACATATTTGGAATCGTAAACGATTGCTCTTTCAAATAAACGAGGAGTGGAATTGTTTATTTGAAAAAACCCTTGATAGTTTTTGTTTGTTAAATGTCAATTTTGCTGCCTTTTTTTTTTTTTTTTTTTTTTTTTTTTTTTTTGCTGCAGTATTAAGCTACTGCATAGGTATCAATTTCTAAGATTTTTCCTTACCACTAAAATTTACCAGTAAATGTTGCCTAATTCAATCACCGAAATCTAACAATTGTCAATGATTAAATATGGCAAAAATTTCTATTAAATTTTAGAGGTAACAAAACCGTACAAATTGGCAGCTATGTGATTCTATTAGTGTCATGAAAATTGCAGGTGTAGCCTCTTCTTTCTGCTCAACGTATTAAACCGTTTTTTTTTCAATTAAACTTATACCTTTGGAATGGATCATTTTCTTTTGATGGACTGATGGCTTCCAGTATTATGAAACAGTCATTATAAATGAAGTGTTAGGTGAAGATGAAAGAGCAGCCGTAAAAAGTTAGAACTCTGATTTTTTGGTCAGAATGGGGGGGGGGGGATGGCCATAATTTTTTTACACTTCATTTATAATGACTGTTTCATAATAATGGAAGCCATCAGTCCATCAGAAGAAAATAACTCGGTGAAAGCGGAAACTCCTATAATCGGGACTCTGCTGTAGTTCAGTTTTAAGACTTATAACACGCGATTTTATTTTACACAAAATGACGTCATCCACATCTGCTGAAGAATTCATCATTTGCGATCCAGTGTTAAACAACATCTAGAGCAAAGTACGCTTAGGACGTCACTATCGCTGAATAAATACACAAATAAAAAAACGAGATTTCGTCATTCAAAAAACTCGACACAAAACTCGACTTTCATTTGTTGGTATTATTAATATAGATATTTAAAATTAAATTTAGTTTCTCATAGCTCCATGTTTTATCAGAAATCCGTCATTTATTTTTTTCAAAATAGCACGTATTTTAATTAATTTTTTTAAAAAGTTGTTATGGCAAAATGGCAACAAAAAGATATAATTGCTATTTTTCTTTCACTTTCTACAGAAATGGAGTACTTCTGTTGCCAATATTAAGCAAATGGCTCTAAAAACTTCAAAAACAAAATTAATATCTCAAAAATAAATGGAGAGGCAGTTTTCAAACAAATTGCATTAAAAAGTACTTTTTTTCCCAATACGACGGTATAAAAATTAAAAATGTGCGATGCTTAGAAATTTAAAAAATTGCTATCGAGTATTTAATCGTACTGCTTTGTTTTACGGCTGGCTTCTGTAAGGTAACGTTATTTTTTGAAGACGACACAAAATAAGCTGGGAGAAAAAAATAGCATACCGTACCGGGGGGCTAAAAAAATGTACAGGGGCCCTAATGTTCTGTAGTACTACTGTAGCATGTATCCCTACCCCATTCCAACCGCCGTCAATTCATTCATTATTTGTAAGTTTGAATTTAAATTTAACGACTCAGAGCACATTATAATTCATAAAATGCTGTGTTCTGGTTCTGTAAATGATATGCAGTTCTAAAAACACCATTACAATCTCTTCTTCTTTTTTTTCCCCTTTGAATAGATATTGCCGCGATAATCTTCTCTTTATTTTTGTCTCTGTATTTTTTCAGCTTCTTAATATATTTTCGAGATCTTGTGCTTAAACATTTTCTTTCGCAAATATTTTTGTTGCTGAGATTTTAGCGTCCTTTTTACTTTTGAGGTGTTATTGATTGTGCTGTGGTTCAGTGGATAGGGTCTTTAAAATGCATAAAACTCCAACCATTAATTACAGGAACCAACAATTTTATTTAAACATTTAAACAAGTTACAAAAAGAGTAAATATAATATTAGTTACTTAAAGTGAGAGAGAGAAAACCCCTGCATAAAAAGGAGCGCGGAGGCGCAGCTCAAAAATACTTGCTCTTACATCTTAGCAAGCAGAGATATAAGTGAGTGATTTCACAAGAAGCTTCTAATCAAAAACAACTCGTTGTAAATGATGCCGCCAAGCAACAAACCTAAAACGTCAGCCATAAAAAGAAGTGATATCACATAAAAGAAGCTATATAGAAGTGCATACTCCGAGTGCCGTGTAAAAATCTATCACTACTCACAATGTTTCCAAAGGACTCGGAGTGAGGTACAGTATGTGAAAACTGCTTGGCGACCTGCAGGCTTTTATAATGTTTGTTCTTCCTGCACTTACATATATATGACTTTTTGTTTATCAATTTTCTTCTTGTATTAATTCTCCCATTAAACTGTGAAAATTCGAAGCTTATGGTGTTTACATGTCCATTCTTATTTAACATCATGGGTTCGATTTGTTGATTACCATTATTTGAACGAGAAAGACCACTTTTATGAGCAGGATTTTCTAAGTAAACATGTAATAAACATTTTGAGTTTGTAAAATAGTAATAAAAAATAATGATCATATGAATATTCCTAACAATGCACCTAATAATAGATGTTAATTAAACTAAGATATATTGCAGTAAAACCTACGTAAACGAAATTGCACATGGCAGGGGAAAAATCTGTTCTAGTAAGGCTACTAGTATTATATAATATTCGTTATGTTGGAAACACGACATTTACGTTTAAGAAATAAATCTGTCATAAAGAGGATCCATTTTACAAGTTTTCCCTTTAATTTTAATACAGTGTATTATTAAACGTACTTATGTAATTAAAAATTATGTTTAAAATAATGAAAAGTATAATTGTAATAGCAGATGATTACCACAATTACATACCATTTCCTGCTTGTCTTTCAAATCTTTCTGATTTATTACAGATCTTCCTCCTACAAATATTTATAAGAGTGATATAATGAGAAATTAAAATTAATTTTTTCGACTTTCACAATTTTTCGATATTGGTATAGGTATTGCATAAATTAAATATACGCCTGCAGGTCGCCAAGCAGTTTTCACATACTGTACCTCACTCCGAATCCTTTGGAAACATTATGAGTAGTGATAGATTTTTACACGGCACTCGGAGTATGCACTTCTATATAGCTTCTTTTTATGTGATATCACTTCTTTTTATGGCTGACGTTTTAGGTTTGTTGCTTGGCGGCATCATTTACAACGAGTTGTTTTTGATTAGATATCATTTCTTTTTGTAAGGTATTTCATTTGCATTATACATATTCCATTTTAATTCAGAAAAGAAAAGATAAACGAAAGATGATAGAAGTAAAAAAAAATAATTTAATAGTGAGGCTATAAACTTTTCAAAATGTAATATATCTAGTAAGACATAATATTTGACTTTTTAAAAACAATTCAAATACATTTTATCAATCCTTACAAATCTCAGAAGAAATCATTTATTTTTTAGAAATGATAAAACATGTCGAACTAGCCAGCAATATTTTAGCTCTTGTTCTATAAGCTATAGGGGGATTCATAAATTAACTCAGAAAGGATTTTATTTTAATAACTTTTGAAAACTTTAATAACTTTTGTTCGCATCATTTTACATAAAATATGTAAAGACTTAAAAACAGGTTGAATAATGAACATTTGTTTTATCACCGGGCGTGCTTTGCTTGAAGTAATTTTTAAATAAAATTAGTTTTTTATAATTTTGAACATAATATCCCTCCGATAAGCGCGGCAGAAACTGAGATTATCTGATTAAGCCTCTTTTTTTTTTTTTTTTTTTTTTTTTTTTTTTTTTTTTTTTTTTGTTAGAAAATGTTTTCATAAGCTCCAACACTTCTTGGATTTTCTGAATTTTTAGTGCATGTACTTTCTAAATTCCTAATTGTTTTTTACGTGACAAGCAGGACATACTAAGTCATATGCTTTCCAAGTATTTTCTCATATATTTCGGATCATTCATACGCTAAATTATAATTCATTTCAATAAAATATTCAGAATTCGATATTTCATCGTTATGAAATGGTTTTTCTTAATTTCAGTCATATTTGTAAATTTTTAAGTTCCTCTATTATCTAATTAAAAATTAACTAAAAGCTATTTATGGCATATTGATAACATTCTTTAATTACCAAGTCCAAAATGACAGAATCGATTAGTTTAATAAATCCCCTTATTAATCTTTTTAAATGAAAAGAAAAGGAAAAATTCCAATAAAACTACCAAAAATTCAGTGATCCTTAAGCTCTGTCGAATTGTTTTCATGACTATAAGTACTCTGTGACTCTCTAAAATATTTACATTATCTTTCTGAGCCTGTTCTGTGGTTTCTACGTAGTCAGTGTTTACCTAGAATCTTTCCATAATCGAGGTCCACTGGAACGTTTCTATAATCCAGTTTCTCAAATATCAGCAGAACATTCGGTGATGATTATTGTGCGCAGTACCTTCGTCAAAAATCATTTCGTTTTCGTGCAAAATAAAAGTTCATTTAATTGTTATCTAAATTTTGTGTACAAAAATACCCATAGTATTTGAATTTTAAAAGGGTGTGGACTGAAATCTAGAAGCATTTTAATAAAGTGTGCCAAAAATTCGAAAATTTTGAATAAATTATTTTTATTTTACGTTTTTAACGAATTTTTGCCTTTTTTATGTTTAATCCGTAATCGCGCGAGTTCTATTCATCTTTAAATGTTAATTGCAATGTGAGATATACATGTCGTAGGTTAATTGGATAATCATCTCTCATTTTCCAATTAGTCTAATATTTTTCAGGCCTATTGCATAGAGCCTAGACAGCGGTTAGGCTAATTGACAAGTAACCACTTATTTCCCAATCAAGGTGATTTTTTTAGGCTTATAAACCCATAACCCGAACCGAACCCAAAAAATAAATTACAACAGACTGTACGCCGATCCGAGCAAGCCCAAATAATTTCAGTCTACACGCAACCCGACCCGAACTGAAAGTTCCATTTGAAAACACCCGAAATTTGACCCGAACAAAATCTGATAGCAGACAAAAATATTGAAAATAACCGTAACCCGATCCGATCAAGACAAAATAATTTCTGGCACACGCAACCCAACAAAAACCTAAAAATTCTCTTTGAAGAAAACCAGAAATCTTACCCGAACCAAATCTGAACCTAACAAAAATATTCCAAAGAACCATAATCGGATCCGAGCAACACAAAATAATTTTCATCGATATAATACCCGACCCAACCTATAAATTCCCTTTGACAAAAAAAAAAAAAAACGAAATCTGATCTGAGCCAAATCTGAACCCGACAAAAAACTCCAAAGAACCATAACCGGATCCCAGCAGACAAAATAATTTCCGTGGACATGGTACAAACTGATCCGAACCTAAAAATTCCATTTGAAAAAAAAAACCCGAAATCTGACCCGAACCAAATCTTAACTCGACAAAAACATTTCATTGAACCATATTCCGAACCGAGCAAAACAAAATAATTTCCGTGGACACGCAACCCAACCCGAACTTAAAAATTTCATTTGAAAAAAAACTAAATTTCAACCCGACAAAAGTATTGCAAAGGTCAATAATCCGATACGAGCAAGACAAAATAATTTTGGTTGACACGCAAACCGATCCGAATCTGAAAATTTCATTTGAAAGAAACCCGAAATTTGAACCCGACAAAAATATTCCAAAGATCCATAACCGGATCCGAGCAAAGCAAATTAATTTCCGTTATCAGGCAACACGACCAGAAACTAAAAATTCCATTTGAAGTTAACTTGAAACCAGACCCGAACCAAATCTTAACCCGAGATAAATATTCCAAAGAACTATAACCCGATACGAGCAAGACAAAATAATTTCCGTCGACAGGCAACCCGATCGGAACCTGAAAGTTATGACTGAACTCGATCCGAAACCGGGTTATGGTCGGTTTTCGGGTTGAATTCAAATGAATTCGGTTGCGTGTCGACAGAAATAATTTTGTCTTGCTCGGATCGGGTTACGGTTCTTTGAAATACTTTTGTCCCTTCTAGATCGGGTTCGGGTTCCGGGTTGACTTTAAATGGAATTTTCAGATTCTGGTCGAATTGCGTGTACACGGAAATTAATTTGCGTTGCTCGGACCGGGGTACGGCCTGATGTATTTTTATTTCGGGTACTTTTTGGGTTAACTTCTAGTAGAACTTTCAGGTTCGGATCGGGTTGCATGACAACGGTAATAATTTTGTCTTGCTCGGATCCGGTTATGATTCTTTGGAAGATTTTTGTCGGTTTCAGATTTGGTTCGGTTCGGTTCAGATTTCGTGGGTTTTCTGGTGGAATTTTTAGGTTCGAGTCGGGTTGCGTGTCCACGGAAATTATTTTGTCTTGCTCGGATCAGGTTATGGTTCTTCAGAATATTTTTGTCGATTATAATATTTTGTTCGAGTCATATTTCGTGTTTATTTCAAACTAAATTTTTAGGTTCGGATCGGGTTGCGTGTCCACAGAAGTTATTTTGCCTTCCTCAGATCGAATTATGGTTCTTTGGTTTAGTTTATTTGTCGGGTTCAGATTTGGTTCGAGTCAGATTTCGGGTTTTTTAAATGGAATTTTTATGCTCGGGTCGTACTGCGTCCACGGAAATTATCTTGTCTAGCTCGTATCGGGTTATGGTTTTTGGGGATATTTTTGTCGGATTCAGATTTGGTTCGGGTCAGATTTCAGGGTTTTTTTAAATGGAATTTTTAGGTTCAGTTCGGGTTGCGTGTCCAAGGAAATTATTTTGTCTTGCTCGGATCGGGTTATGGTTCTTTAGAATATTTTTGTCGGTTATCATATTTGGTTCGGGTCATATTTCGGGTTTAAAAAAAAATTAGGTTCGGGTCGGGTTGCGTGTTCACGGAAATTCTTTTGTCTTGATCGGATCGGGTTATGGTTCCTGGGAATATTTTTGTCGGGTTCAGATTTTGTTCGTGTCAGATTTCGGGTTTTTTCTACAGTAATGTTTAGGTTCGGGTCGTGTTGCGTCGACGGAAATTATTTTGTATTGCTCGTATCGGATTACGGTTTTTACGGATAATTTTTCGGATCAGATTTCAGGGTTTTTTTAAATGGAAGTTTTAGGTTCGATTCGGGTTGCATGTCCAAGGAAATTATTTTGTCTTGCTCGGATCGGGTTATGGATCTTTAGAATATTTTTGTCGGTTACCGAATTTGGTTCGGGTCATATTTCGTTTTTTAAAAATTAGGTTCGATTCGGGTTGCGTGTTTACGGAAATTATTTTGTCTTGCTCGGATCGGGTTATGGTTTTTGGGAATGTTTTTTTCGGGTTCAGATTTAATTCGTGTCAGATTTCGGATTTTTTCTAATGGAACTTTTATGTTGGGGTCATGTTGCATCCACGGAAATTATTTTTTCTTGTTCGTATCAGGTTATGTTTTTTGGGGATATTTTTGTCGGAATCAAATTTGGTTCGGGCCAGATTTCAAGTTTTTTATTGGAAGTTTTAGGTTCTGTTCGGATTGTGTGTCCAAGGAAATTATTTTGTAATGCTCGGGTCGTGTTATGGTTCTTTGTAATATTTTTATCGGGTTTAGAATTGGTTCATGTCAGATTTCGGGTTTTTTCTAATGGAATTTTTAGGTTCGGGTCGTGTTGCTTCCAAGGAAATTATTTTGTGTTTCTCCTATCGGGTTATGGTTCTTTAGATTATTTTCGTCAGTTATCATATTAGGTTCGGGTCATATTTCGTTTTTTTATTTAAAAAAAAATTAGGTTCGGGTCGAGTTACGTGTCCACGGAAATTATTTTATCATGTTCGGATTGGGTTATGGTTCTTTGGAATATTTTTGTCGGGTCTCAGATTTGGTTCGTGTAAGATTTCGGGTTTTTTTCTAATGGAATTCTTAGGTTTGGTTCCGGTTGCGTGTTCACGGAAATTATTTTGTCTTACTCGGATCGGCTTATGGTGCTTTAGAATAATTTTGCAGGTTATCATATTTTGTTCGTGTGAGATTTCGGTTTTTTGTTATCGGGTTCTGCTCCGGTTGCGTGTCGACAGAAATTATTTTGTCTTGCTCGGATCGATTTTTCACGAATCCAATACTTTCTTCTTGTAAAGATAAAATAAAAGAAAGTAAAAATTTTATTCAGGGACTTAAAAGTCATAAGAGTGTGAGAATGCCTCACATATTACGTATGCCACGCTGCAATGATAAGAAGCTAGCGGGTATTAGGATAATTCTTTTACTAAAATAAAAATTATTATTCCGGGACTTAAAAGTCAAAAGGTTGTGAGAATGCCTCACATATTACGCACGCAACGCTGAAAAAATAAAGAGACTTTAAATTGGTATAAATCAAAAACTAATTAATATTTTTACATGAAACTTTCAAAGGTTTGAACCACTCATAAAAACAGTTCTAATGACGTAAACCGCGTAAAAATCCGATAATTACACATTGCTGTAGCCCTGTCAACAGATTTGGTCGGAACAAGAATTTCAAAAGTGCAAAAAACAGCACTTTTAAAATCGCATTTACTAAAAACCCATTGGCCGGATTCCATTTTATTTTCGTTTTCTGAGTCACGTGGCACGCCCCATTCCATAGAATCAAGAATTTTGTTTCTATCATAAATAGAACCGGAGATCTAGAGGGGTCAAAATCCCGCTTTGGTCAGTCCGGAAAATATAAATTTGACTTGACAGAGTACTAAAAAATTTTTGAAATATCGTTTGGCATTAATTGGCGGAAATTCCTTTCATTTACGGTTCATTGCACTGTTATTTCTTTTGCTTGGCGAGAAACTCTGTCGAGTTTCTATGATAACACTTGGCATTACAATTCATCGCCAATTTCAAACATTAGCACCATGAACGAAGAGCAGACAAAGTTTTTATTAGCGAACCAAATGATTACCGCACATAATCTAGCAACCCGATGAAAACGCGTGATGCAAAACGATTGCCAGAATAACGGTTCTTCATATGTACATATTAGCGACGCCAGAAAATCTGGCAATGTTTATCTAAAGCAAATGATTACGTTAAATGATTGCTACTTATAATTGCGCAATGCCGAGAAAGGCATATGTTTTTATATAACCGATAAATAAATTTAACTTACTTGAAAATGATTTAAAGACCGCCTCCGAATAACTATCTTTTAGTGTTTTGATATTTTATTGCAACGGCTCACAATTAAGTAGAGAATGAGACTGAATTATGTCCCGCGTGGGCGACGCAAATGAAAAAACAAAATAACATTCATTCTAATATTAAAGGCAGGTGCATTTATCTCTTCTGTTTTATTTAACGGCTCAAATGTTATTGGAAAATAAATTGCATCTGCGAGAAAAGGTTACAAATCATAAACTGAAAATTACTGCATTAAGTTAAAGAGATTAGTGAAAGGGAAAGAAAAAAAAACGAACAGATAAAATTCCATATGGATTTTAAGCATAGAATTAGATTACAAATTTTAGTTTAACGAGTGGTGAGAACAACACGTTTCAAAAGCAAAACAAAAATGATTTAAATTAATTTTGAAGAAAACGTGATATGTGACAGAACTCTGTCACAATTGATGGTGGACATTCTTCACTTGGGGGACACTCTTCAGTTCTATGCTCCATATAAGTAGAAAGGTTCCGGCCGATGTGACATTATAATTTTTTGTCCTTATAAACCCAGGGATGCATTTCCGATGAGCTTTGGTGCGCGGTATTCATAAGCTCCGGTGGAATCCCACTAATATTTCCTGAAATAAAAGAAGTATCGGAGCTGAGATCCGGAACAAACTAAGCATTGGCATGTTCCATAAAATTCTGCTTGGATACAGGGCGGTTAATAAATTAAGTGTTTTATAAACTTATCAAAATTCAGTCTGAATATACGATGATTCAGAGAGCTAAATAGTGCAAACGTACAGGGTGAGTCAAAATGATTCCCCTGATTACAAATGCCAATAACTTATTTCTCAACAACAACAGGTCAAAAGCAATTAGGACACAATATAGAAGAAAGTTCAAAGTTTTAGTATATGTATATTTTATAACCGCTCTTTGTGACTCTGTTTGGTCACATGGACATAATCCAAAGTTAACACATTTCAAGCTAGATATTGTGAAGAGGCCTCATGATTGCCATGTAATTGATATGCTGAAGTTTACTATGGCATGATTCCTATTGAAATTGAAGTGTGTAACATCTATAGTCCATTTACAGGAACACTCAAAACAATTCCGTTATATTATAATGTATGAGGGGGGGGGGATCGTTTGTAGTGCATTTAAAAAAAATCACCCTATTTCAAACATATTAAAATTGGAATACGTCGTTGGGATGCATTACAAGATGCATACTGTAGAATTGGGTGCGTTAAATGGCATTTATCGTTCATTTGCGGGTACAAACAAAAGCATAGCTGCCAACTCTTCCACTTTTTTGTACCAGAAAAAATTAATAGAAATTTTTGCTTTATTTAATCGGCAGATTACGGCGATTTAAAAAGGTAAAATTTACTATAAAAATTGTGTCATACAAAAAAGCGTAATATGTCGGCAGCCATGCAAAAGAATACGATTGCAGTACTGTCGATGAATGAAAATTGCTAAAAGTTCGTTTTCAGATGTGGTATGCATTTTTAAGTTTAACTATTTTTTGCATGTTATTTGGTTTGTTATCAATTTATAAATTCTGTAGTTATACACAGAACTGTAAACAAGAATTCGAGTACATTTCCGTTTATTGATGAAACATGCTGAAGGCGAGTTTTCAACTGTCTTATGCGTTTCGTTACTAAATAACATTTAGCATGTTATGTAATGTATATCTATATCTACACATGGGGCATTCTCACAATCTTTTGACTTTTATGTCCCTGAAAAATAATTTTTATTTTAGTACATGTTCTTGTGTTTTTTTTATTTCATATATTGGGGAACATCCCATTGCATGATTGCATAACAATATTAACAAGATAAATAAGTTTTAGACGATGTTGGGGGTCCAAATACCAGGAAAACTCCTATACCGTCCCGTGTCCCTGATGCTGATTTTTAAGTTTGGATCTGTCTGTATAAAATTATTTCAATAAAAATAATTCAATGTAATTTTTTTTCAAAACTGGAACTATTTTTTTTATATAAATATGTAGCAAAAAATTAACCTGAAGACATTTTTAGGGTTGTTATTATTTTTTAAACTCTGTCCCGGGGTTTTAGATTCCTTACCGTCCCTCTTCTAAACTTATACAGAAAATCGCTTCAGATGCAGTCATAGAATTTTTTAGAAATAATTTTTTAGAAGTATGCTAGAGAAAGAATGTCTAAAATTCTTTGACAGGAAATTTACTGCAGAATTTAAATCAGCATTTAAATATCCATTTCAAGCATCGTGGCTTTATTGGTAGTCTTACCGTACCCAAGGTTTACTCCTGCACTTTTCGATGTAAATTAATTTTTTTTAAATTTAATCCAATGTAAATAACTGTTTCTAAAAATCAATGAACATTGTGGCTACCACTTAGTCTTAACATGATTTGCCTAAAATTGGTGGCAATTTTCCTTACCATTCCATCCTTACTGTCCCTTTTTTTCCCATTTCGTCCGTTTTTTCCTATACCGCCCCTTCTTTAACACCCTTTTAAGACAATGTTATACTAAAATTTTGTACTAAAAATACTACATTGTTATTATTTCTTATTTGAATGTCCTGTGGGTACTATGCAAATTCCTTATAAGTAAAAATTTAGAAGAAAATAGAAAGTTATAGCAGTAAAATGGTAAGGAAAATTAAACTTGCAAGTTTAACTTAAACCTCAGTTTTAAAAAAAAATTTCGCTGCTGAACATTTTGTCTTTATTTTGAATCATTAAGGCATTCGTCTATCCGATTGAAATGTTATTTTATCAAATTTAATTTCACCAGATTTTTATTCCCGAAAGTCAAAAGATTGTGAGAATGCCCCATATATATATATAGACCATATACAGGGCTGCACATAAAACATTCGGTTACATTTCCGACTATAGATGGTAATTTCTGAAACTGGGTTTTCAAATGTATTATGCGTTTTCTAAATTGTTTTTTTTTTTTTTTAGATATCATCTTTCACATTATTAAACGGTGAAGTTTCGCTAGTATTCTGCATGTGTTGGAAAATGTTGCATAATCTATGCTTGAAGCGTGATTTTTCTTTCATGTTTAAAATTACATGAGCTGTTGCGAAAAGTATTATTTTTTGTCCACAATATTTGATAATTCATCTCTGAGAAAGTAACTCCGTACATAAAGAAGAACTACAAATATGATTACATTTCTAACTACAGTAAATGGGCAGATCAGAGGCTTCGACGCCAGTTCTTCAAATCGCATTTTAATTTTGAATTCGTTATGCTTAAAATTTGAAACTCTGAGCTCTCAATTCGAGTCCCAGTCAGAGGCCGACTTAGATTATCTAGTGTCCCGGGGCAAGCATCATTCTGGGGTCCCCAGTGGCGTAGCTACCTTTTTTAGCGCCCGGGGCAGGGAGAAATTTTGCGACCCCCCCCCCCCCCCAACCCCTCCCTAAATAAAAAAAATAACCGCATTACATTTTCTCAAGACGAAAAAAGGTATTTTTAGCTTGTACCGGGAGGAAAAGGCGCTACACTCCTTCTTATTTTTCAAGGGTCAGCTAATTTAACGCAAACACACGAAACTAAAATATGCGTGGAACCCAATTATAGAAGATTTCTAGCTTTCGTAAATACTGAATTTGTATGGGAATTTCAAAAACTTAGCGGAAAGTTCACGGATATGACTGTTGTTTTAAGCGTAATAGAGTATCAACATTGAAAATAAATTTTGAAAAAAAACACATTTGCTAAAACTCCTAAAATTCACCCAATTATGGAAAAAAGTTTCCTGTTTCAAAACGGCAGCCACCCTAGAATCACAAATTGCTATACCATTTTTAACCCTTTCTGTCCGGATATGACTGTTGTTTTAAGCGTAATAGAGTATCAACATTGAAAATAAATTTTGAAAAAAACACATTTGCTAAAACTCCTAAAATTCGCCCAATTATGGAAAAAAGTTTCCTGTTTCAAAACGGCAGCCACCCTAGAATCACAAATTGCTATACCATTTTTAACCCTTTCTGGCACAGTGGTCCTACTGCAGGACCACCTAATTTTAATTCCAAATTTACAAACGGCATCAAAAATATTTTAATAAAATTTTGGTTTTGTAATAAAAGTTTAAAACAACACGTTTTTAATTTCTAAGAAGTTCGTTTGTAAATTCTGGTGTCAGTCAATCATTATACGAACATAATGTTTCTATGCGGGAAAGGGTTAAGATAGAGGGAAACCAAAAAATGTTCTCGAATTCTTCTATCAAAACGTACCGATTATGCAAGAAATAAATTATAATTGTTTGTATATTTTTATTTTACTTTGAAATTTTTAATGGATCGCTATTTTGAAACAGGATGGCGGATCAAGATGTCCAACGAATTTGTTCGAGATCCTAATAAACCCTTAATATATGCTCAATCGTAACCAAATCGGTTTATAAATACGAGCGCAGTCGAATGATAGTGATCAGCTATTTATAGAGAAAGATACATACTATACATATAGATCAAAGGGATAAGAATTAAAATCCTTTTACAATTCAAAATTAAAATTAAATTTCAAAAATTTAAATTCAAATCCTTAAGTTCTTTTTCCTAACTTTAAATCTTATATTCTAAAATCTGTTTTACTCCTTGAAACTTTGTTTCTCAGCACAACTTTTATTACTTTCACACCTTAACCGTATTTTTTTTTTTTTTTTTTTTTTTTTTTTTTAAACCATTTGGGAAAATGGTTATTGTCCTCGTCAGGGTAGGAAATCAAAAGCATACCTGAAGCTTTTTATTGGTCGAATCCGCATTTTATTCTTTTTCTGATTGGTCTATACAGTAATCTGTATTTCCTTTTACTTTCAACAGAGATGAATACTTCTGTTACCACTATGACAGAAAAGTAATAAAAACTACCAAAAAAAATTAATAACTCAGAAACAAATTGAGATACAGCTTTCAAACAAATTGCATTTAAAAGTACATTTTTTTCTCTATACGACAGTGTAAAAAGTAATATTGTGGGATGTTTAAAAGTTTAAGAATGAAATTTCATTTAAAATGAGTCGTCAGATTTCTTGGAAATCTGACGATGGAAAAGCCTTTTCCCGAACAGCCAATGAAATGCTTGGATAATATGTAAGTTTCAGATTGATAATACATAAGTTTCAGGAAATCTGACGAATCACAGACGATTTTTGTCGCTTGCAATTTTTACGTGTAATATCACTGTTAATGTTTAATCCATAGCGTTGTATGATCAACTCCATGTGATTTTTTATGCCTTAAATTTTAGTCTTTGAAAAAATCATTTTCCAAATGGTCGTTGTAATTTGTTAAATTGCCTTTTTTTTGTTTGTTTTTTATTAAATTCCTTGCATTACACTCTAAAATTGGGAGGAGTGAAAAGTTCACTTTTTGAAAGAGTGACAGGCATTTTTACTCTTTTTGGAGTGAGTTTTATAAAAATACACTCCTTAAAGAGTGGAGTTTTCCACTCTCTAGAAAGGAGTGAGATGTCTCGCTCCTGAAAGAAGAGTGACTTACGTGTGCATTGCTTATTAACCAATCAGAGCAGCAAGGCGACGACACCCTTTAAAGATAAGAAAAATGATCACTTTTTCGTCCGCCATTTTAAGATTAGGTATTTAACAGAGTAGGATTTAACAGATTAGGATATCATTAAAATTATTCTTTGGAATACATAAAATGAAGGTAAGTCTTGTTTAATTTTAAGCATTTATCCGTGTAGATATGTGGAATGCCCAGATTATGAGCTAATTAGTTGTATGTTTGTATAGCAAAAGATTGATCGTGTAGTATTCATAAGTGATTGTGAGATTTCTTCATGTAGCGGACTGAAATGTAATTGTTTTAAGGAGACAGGGAAAGCCGTATCTCCGCCATGTTAAATTCACCAACTTTATGTACATTTTTCTCAGAAATGGTGAAAGATAGAGGTCTAGATTTTTTAGAGTAGTTTGAATAACATGCTTTACGTTTTTTAACTGACCATTTTCGTTCTAAAGTGATTGTGAGATTTCTTCATGTAGCGGACTGAAATGTAATTGTTTTAAGGAGACCGGGAATGCCGTATCTCCGCCATGTTAAATTCACCAAATTTATGTACATTTTTCTCAGAAATGGTGAAAGATAGAGGTCTAGATTTTTTAGAGTAGTTTGAATAACATGTTTTACGTATTTTAACAGACCATTTTCGTTCTAAGTAAAATTCAAAATTAATTATTAATTATTTATTGAAAGTCATTTTTAAATTAGCACTTTTTGGTAAGATTTCACTGCCTAAAATAAATAATTCTCAACAAATCATTAAATCCCTGTGTATACAATATAACATAGTATAAGTATTAAAAAAAAATCTGAGTTCTTATGTTTAATAGATATTGAAACAAGTTGGAAATTGCTCACCAAACGTGGCAAATGAGGTGCGTTCGTACTATAACTAGTTTTAGAAATATTTTTTGCACCGCATATTGTACTGAATGTATATTTTAGTGCAATACATAAGTCCATATCCATTTCATTCTGTTCTGAAAGCCTGTAAGATCATTAAAATGCACTTAAAATATTTTTTTTTTCCGATTGGCCGTCAAGTAACGGAAAACTTTTGAGTGTCCTTGTAATTAAACTATGCATCCGATTTTCCTGAAATTTGAAATGAGTCTACAAAATTTTGCAACAAATATATATTTAAAATTTTAGATCATTCGGGAGACTGTAACATCATTAAAATGTACTTGCAATAATTTATTCCCATTGGCCGTAATGTAACGGAAAACTTTTGACTGTCCCTGTAATTAAACTATACATCCGATTTTTATGAAATTTGAAATGACTCGACAAAAGTTTGCAACAATTATATATTTAAAATTTCAGACCATTCGGTGGGTGTTGAATTCAGACCCTTATTTCCGGGAGGGATTTCTGTGGTTCCGGAGGGGGGGGGGGGACATTATAGAGTTCCGGCGGGGGGGGGAATTGCACTTTTTGATCATTGAAAACACAAAATCTCAAATCTTCCGGAGGGGAAATGCCCCCCCCCCCTCCGGGCCACCCCCTGAAATCAACACTGACAGACAGACTAAACGACGAATATAGGTGCTACGTATTTATATAATTACGAACGCACCTAAAAAAGGAACATAAACATGAAAAATCCAAGTTTTGAGAAAAAGTCGATTAAAGATTTATTGCCATTAAGCTGTGAAGTACTCTTAGAAAGAATGAATAATTTCAACACTTATTTTTTATATATATAAACATGTGTGACACATCGTTGGAAAGACAAAAGTTTAAACTATTTAATGATATAAAAAAAATAAAAATCGCTTTTTAGGTGCGTTCGTACTTATATAAATACGTATCACCTATAGTCGTCGTTCAGTCCGTCTGTCTGTCCGTCTGCCCGCATATAACAGCGCAAAAACTACCCAACCGAATCGTTTGAAATTTAAAATATATAATTGTTGTATAATTCTGTCGCGTCATTTCAAATTTTATGAAAATCGGATGTATAGTTTAATTACAGGGACAGTGAAATTTTTCTGTTACATTACGGCCTATGGGAAAAATTATTGCAAGTGCATTTTAATGTTGTTACAGCCTTCCGAATGGTCTGAAATTTTAAATAGGGCAGATGTGCCAGTAATGGTCACCCTTTGATATTTTTGGTTCATAAAAAAATAAGTAATAAATATTTAACTTTAATTAATTTTTTTATAATTTCCCCTTGCATGTTTTATAAAACTGGGTTATTGTTGACACTTTTAATCAAACCAATTAGGAAGTAGAAAATAATGTTTCAAAGTTTTGCTGTTTTTCTGTGAAAATCTTAATGAAGAGGCTAAGAGCTTGCTTCGTTTAATTAATTTATATATTATTTATTTTCTTGCAAAATTTGAATGCTTTTGTTTGAGTAGCAATGGAAAACTTAGACTTTTATATACTAACGGTCATTTACGAAATTTCATTTATTTTTAAGGTTTTAAGAGAGGGTGTCTATTACTAGAATGGTTAATTAGTCATTTTCCACCAAAACTTTTTAAATAGCTGCTTTTAAGTTAGTTTATGTGATTAATAAAATTTCAATATTTTATTCTTTTTTTATGTATATATACTTTGCTATTTTAAAATCTGGCAGTCAAACCAGCTAGGTAGTAGGAAATATTGTTTAAGAGCACAGCCAAAGACGGGCTCATAGGGCTTAATACCTCTCCTTTTAAATAAAAGCAATTAAGTTACAGAAGCTATTAAAAATCTATTTTCTGTGTTAAATGTTTGGTTATTCTTATCTGAAAATTAAGAAAAAGAAGGGGAAAAAAGTAATATTCCTTAATTTATAGGCAATATTCTTGAAACTGGTAAATCTGCAGATCAGTGGCCTCAAACATGAGTTCTACAGTTTTATTTTGAAATTATTTTACTTAGCATTTAAAATATTCAACTCACAATATCATTTCTTTCATATTTGCAATATTAATTATTATAAATGATATATCAAGTAGTCTCTGGAAGATTAATTGTTAAAAATAGCGAGACAAAACTAAACATCACTAACATTCCAAAACTTTTTTTTATTATTATTACCTTTTAAATCCCCCACTGTTTCAATAATTTAATAGCTGTAATTGCCTGATATTTAGTATTTTAAACTATCCATCTAAAATAATTAAAACATTGATCGTCAGATAATTACAATAATTGATGCAAACAGTAAATGATCATCACAAATATTTTATTAATTACTGGTATCCTTATTGTTAAATTTATTTGAAAATAACCATTTTGTTTCATTAGTATGTTTTCATTAAATTCTGGTTCTAAATACAGTCATAAAAACAATTATATTTATTACTTTTTATGGGGTGCGCACCTCATTACTGGGCCAGAGGGTGTCCATTACTGGGCTTTTGGGTGTTTTGGTATATTTCTGTTATTTAAAATTAAATTTCGATTCACATTGGGAAATGAGACTATAAGAATTGTTAAATATTGTTGACAGATTAATATATTATTGAAAAAACTGGAATGTAATAATTATAACTATTAATAAAAAAATAATTTTAAAAGGAATTCCTTAAGAGTGACTATTACTGGCACATCTACCCTATTTAATTGCTGCAAAATTTTGTCGAGTCGTTTCAGATTTTATGAAAATCGGATGTACAGTTTAATTACAGGGAGTCAAAAGCTTTCCGTTAACTTTAAGGTCAATGGGAAAAAATTATTTCAAGTGCATTTTAATGATGTTAGTCTTTTGAACAGGATGAAATTGATATGCACTGATAAAGTTCACCAAAATATACATTCAGCACAATATGCGGTGCAAAAAATATTTATAAAATTAGTTATAGTACGAACGCACCTCATTTGCCACGTTTGACGAGCAATTTCCAACTTGTTTCTATTTCCGAGGTCAATCTTTTCCTATAAAACATATAAAATCTATTTTGCTCATATTCACAAAATACAATATCTACGCGAATAAAAAAAAAATTAAACATGGCTTATCGCGTCATTTCATTAATAAGTATTGTATTAATTTCATTTTTCAGCAATGACGGACGAAAATTAGAAATCATGATTAAGTTAAGGAATATGTTTAAAAGAAAAATATATACATATTCCAGAGAACTTAAAAGTTTAACTTTAGACTCCATGTTCATATTAAATAAAACAAAAGCAAATGACAGCGGATAAAATATATACATACATTCTTATTATTTAAATCATTCTTAGAACTTATTTTAAAAAGATGTGAGTTTATAAGTATTGTTTTTTAAATGGAAAAATTAAAAATATTTTAGAACAATAGGACTTTGCAAAAATAGCAATAATTTAAAGAAAAAGTACGGTTTTATATTTAAAACAAAAATTAAAATCAAATCAAACATTGTTAAACATATAACATCCGCTGATTAAAAAGTTATTAATAAAACTTTAAAAGTAATATCTTTATAGGACATGCAATAAAAGCAAACACAAAGGATAAGATTGGAATAAAATATTTTAGTTTATTACTATTAGTAATCTAATTTAAATTCGTATGTAACTTTAACTGAATTTTTCCCTAAAAGTTCAATTAGTGTTACAAAACTATGAATTAAATAAATATTGCTAATAAAGTATTTTATTCCAATCTTTACTACGCTTGTATCTATTTTCATTGCATGCTGTAAAAGATGTGATTCTTTTAAAATGACCATAGAAGCGAAAAAAAAAACGACTACATAAAAAATGCACATTCACTTTTATGAAAGAGTGACTATTCACTCCTACCAGGGGTGAAAAACCGCACTCCTTTAGCAAGAGTGAATAGTCACTCCTCCGAAAAAGTGATTATCCACCCCTGTTTAGAGTGAATATTCACTTTCCAGGAGTGACTATTCACTCTTTCAGAGAGTCAAAAATTTCACTTTTCCTCAGAGTGAATAGTCACTCTAAAGAGGTTGGGCATATTTTGACTCTGCGATAGAGTGACTATTCACTCCTCCGGAGTGAATAGTCACTCCTTTTTATTTAGAGTGTAGTTCTTGAGATAAAGCGCCCACAAAATTTTTGTCACATAAATAGACTCACAGACAGACATTTTCTAAAAACAGACAACTCGTATTCAGGATCTTCTAAAACGTATAAATCCATCGAATACTGGAAGTCGAAATTTTTCACGAATCCAATACTTTTGTCTTATAAAGATAGAATAAAGTAAAAACAGTCCTTATCTGACTGCTTCATAGATTGTCTGGATTGACCATCACAGGTGATTCTTGATATGATTGGATCGGATATCGTCTAATAATAGCAATTGCTCGACTGGAGTCATCGAAAAATAATTGACACAATTGAACAAAATCGAGATTTTCATACAATCGAGAAATTCGATAAAAACATCTGATTATCGCCCAACAGTAGCCAGCAGTCTGTAGAGCAAGATGCGGTGCGTATAGCAGACATAAGGATAGGAACGGGTTCAAGTGGCGTCATATATGATGACTCCTCCTATTCTGTACTCCCATGCTACTATGGGCATCGTCCCATCTTATTATCAAAAACTCACGTAATATTTTAAACATGACGTGATTTACTCGGGCGAAAGCTAAAACACCGAATCCAAAGGATATTGAGCTCAATGGGTTGATTAAATCACGAACCATGGACTCAATATTTTTTACAAAAAAAGGGCTTAATATTTCATGCTACGATTTCATTTTAATAATTATGTACATGAATTCATTAATCAACGAGACACGAGAGTTTAGAATTTCCAGAATTTTATTGTCTAAAGAGTCCATTTCTTGATATTTTGTAACAATTTTCAAATTTCGGTTTTCATCTTCAGGAATTATATTTATTGCGCATATTTCAAGTTGAAATAAATTTGTCCCGAATCAAGATTTTCCCTCCGAAAGAATTTGATTATATGAAAGATGAATAAAGCCACTCAAGTTAATTTTGCGTCTGAAAATCCAGAAACTGCTCCTGGAACAACCTCAGAAGGAGTTACTGAAGTAATGGATTCAAATGAAAATAGCGTCGACATTGTTCTTGATATGCAGTCAAAATACATGAGGAATAAGTCTGGAAATGCAAAGTCAAAAATTGATAAAGTCAATGAAATTAATTTTGTGACCGAAAATCCAGAAACTGCTCTTGGAACAACCTCAGAAGAAACTACTGAAGTTATGGATCCAAATGAAAATGGCCCCGACGTTGTGCCTGCTATGCAGCCAAAATACATGAAGAATAAGTCTGGAAATGCAGAGTCAAAAATGGATAAAGACGCTGAAATTAATTTTGTGACTGAAAATCCAGAAACTGCTCCTGAAACAACCTCAGAAATAGTTACTGAAGTTATGGATTCAAATAAAAATGGCGTCGACGTTGCGTCTTCTATGCAGTCAAAATACAGGAAGAATAAGACTGGAAATGCAAAGTCAAAAACCCAGAATTATAAGACCAAGGGAATGACAGTTGCATCTGTGGCTGAAAGAAAAAGCCTGAAAAGAAAAGCTGCTCATCCTCCAACTTCTCAAATGGTGATGGATTCCATTATGGCTCTAAAAAAACGTCACGGCGTGTCATTTGAAGACATAAGGAAATACATGGAAGAAAAGTATGTAGTCGACATGAAATTTTTTAAGCACCACGTCGCAAAGTTCTTGCAGAAAGGTGTTGATAATGGAGTACTTGAGAAGATTGATAGAGGTGGTGCCGAAGGAAGATTCAAAATCAAGAAATTTGAAAACATCAAGAAAGATACTAAAACTGTGCCTCGAAAAGAAAGGAAAATTAAACCAGAAAAGAAAATGGCTGCGACAAAAAAGCAAGTTAAAAAGTAACTAAAACTGTCTAATCTTCAAAATTCTTTTTCTGCTTTTGTATTATATGAAATTATAGACCTTCAAAATTGTTCAAAATTTCTTTCATATTTTTAAATTTAATCCCATAAATAAACGGGCTTTAAATCGTTAAACTGTGTTTCTTTACTTTTATTAGTCTCAGGTCTAATTTTTATCATCTTATGTCAATTCATGTCTTTTATAGGATTATTCATTTTGTGCCTGTCTTTAAATGGTAGTGTGGGAAGAGTTCCGTACCTGTTCCCCTTTTTTTTTGGCGATAAATGCTTCGATGTGGTTGTCCGATCTTCAGCCTTTGGTTCAGTTTCTTTTTTTACTAGTGGAATGGACTTTATACGCATTTTTTTGGTACTTGTTGGTTATCTTGTCGACCAAATTACTGTCGCCAAATTGTAAGATTAAATGGCAATAATGGCTGATCGTCACATGGTGAATGTCACATTCACTTAAAAACATGTGTTTACGTCATCAAATGATTTTTATTTCGACGTTTTATTTGTATTCTTGGCACAGATGTCATATACGCCATAATGGCGCGATTTTTTTCTGACGTCAATGTCATATACACAACTGGTACTTAACTGGCGCCAAAGCGTCGTTATTTTGCTTGATATAGTAACCCGGATTTTGTTGTTTATGCTGTTGATGTTTTCGCAAAATTGGCGTCGGAAAAAAAAAATCCTATATGACATCTGTGCCGTATTTTTGGTACTACTTGGTTATCCCGTCGACCAAAAATCTATCGCCAAACTATAAGATTAAATAAAAATAGCAATAAAGCCTTTGTGCAACAATATTAAAAAGCAGAAAAACCAACGTTTAAAATGGGAACAGATGTCATATTCGCCCCATATTGGCGCGATTTTTTTCGGTTGCCAATTTGGCGAAAACATCAACAGCATAAACAACATAATCCGGGTTACCACATCAAGCAAAATAACGACACTTTGGCGCAAGTTAAGTATGTGTTGCCTATATGATATTGGCGACAGAAAAAAATCGCGCCAATATGGGGCGAATATGACATCTGTACCTTAAAATGCACAAATAATTATTTGTGCATTTTAAACGTTGGTTTTTCTGCTTTTTAATATAAGATTAAATGGCAATAATGGTTGATCGTAAATGTCACATTCACTTGGCTTTAAGCAAATTACATGTGTTTACGCCATCAAGTGATTTGGTACAGATGTCGGAACAGATGTCATACTCGCCCCATATTGGCGCGATTTTTTTCTGTCGCCAATATCATATAGGCAACAGGTACTTAAGTTGCGCCAAAGTGCTTGATGTGGTAACCCGGATTATGTTGTTTATGCTGTTGATGTTTTCACCAAATTGGCAACCGAAAAAAATCGCGCCAATATGGGGCGAATATGACATATGTACCCAGATGTCATATTCGCCCCATATTAGCGCGATTTTTTTCTGTCGCCAATATCATATAGGCAACAGGTACTTAACTTGCGCCAAAGTGTCGTTATTTTGCTTGATGTGGTAACCCGGATTATGTTGTTTATGCTGTTGATGTTTTCGCCAAATTGGCAACCGAAAAAAATCGCGCCAATATGGGGCGAATATGACATCTGTACCAGTGATTTTTATTTCGACGCTTTATTTGTATTTTTATTAACGTTATACTAATTTATTTGTTCTTTCGTTATTTAAAATAAAAATTATGTCAATGTGTATAATTTGGCGAGTGGTTTGGCGATTTGTATAATTTGGCGAAATTGGTCGACGGGATAACTAAGTAGTACCGAATTATCAAATTAAACCATAATCAAACGGATAATTTTTTTTAAGTGTTGTGGTTTTTAGTTAAATATAAATATTTTATTTGACAAATTGGTACTTGTTAGTTATCTCGTCGACCAATTTCGCCACTTTTTATAAATCGCCAAAATATATAAATTGACATAATTTTTATTTTAAATAAAGAAAGAACAAATAAATTAGTAAAACATTAATAAAAATACAAATAACACGTCGAATTAATGGTTTTATTGGCCATTATTGGCATTTAATCTTACAATTAATTAATTGAAAGCAAACCATTATTGGCATTTAATCTTACAATTTGGCGACAGTAATTTGGTCGACGGGATAACTAACAAGTACCGACAAATTTTATAAGATAGACATAGAAAAGATTAGAATCCTGAAAGATTAGAGAAAGAGTAGAGCTGAAAGAATGAGCTGTAAGAAACAAAGTTTTTATGCACGTTTAAGCAAAATTACAAAATAAGTTTACGATCATTGCGAAAACGGAAAACAAACTAAAGTAAGCGAAAACGATAGGAAGAATTTCATATACTGTGCTGGTTGTTTTGGCGAGCTTTTTTTGG
Organism: Maratus speciosus; assembly: GCA_963932465.1. NCBI lineage: Eukaryota > Metazoa > Arthropoda > Arachnida > Araneae > Salticidae > Maratus > Maratus speciosus. The sequence goes on from OZ010793.1 coordinate 533,004,797, forward strand.
CATTAAATGAATCGATGTGGTTGCGATCTTCAGCCTTTGGGGTTCTTTTTTTTCTGGAATAGACTTTATTCATATGTTTTTTTTTTTTTTTTTTTTTTTTTTTTTTTTTGTAATTTTTTGCATTTAGCATATTTTTTTCGGAAAAATTTATAACTTTTGTTTTAATATGACATATATAATAAATATATAAAATTATATACAAGTGCATAATATTTATTTATAGATGTATATATTATGTATGTAATATACCAATATTGGATGATCGAAAATGTCGCATTCACTTGACGTTAAACACGACACACGTGTTTGTTATGTCATCAAGTGATTTTGGCTTAGATGTTATATATTCCCGAGGCCGCCATTTTGGATTTCTTGGCGTTTATCGATAAGGCAACCCCGACGAGTGACGTGTTCTAGCAACCCCATGAAGCGTAACATGCGCATAAATCGCTACTCGATGACATTTACTACTTGGCGGAAAAGGAGTTTTCACGCCAAGAAAAAATCCAAGATGGCGGCCGCGGGAATATATAACATCTGTTCCGTGATTTTTAATTCGACTTTTAATTTGTATTTTTATTAATGTTTTGCTAATTTATTTTTTCTTTCGTTATTATTACATGCTTTCTTTTCACATACAATTATGTTTGTGTGTGGCAGTCAAATCTTGTGGTTCATTTTTCACCCACTTCTTGTTGAGATAGAGCTTTGAAATTTGGAATATATGTGTATTCCTGAGAGAAATACATGAATTGGACATTGTTTTGTTTTTTAATTCTATACCTATGGGGCAACGGTTGATTTCCTATGGATAAATCAGTATCAGCTTCAACAATGTGTAATTGTTGAAAATTGCTAAGGGCAGGGTTGCCACAATAGCGCCAAATTTTGCCCCACTTGACACAATGCCGTAAACTTTGGCAGTATTTTGTCAAATTCGGCGACAAAAACAAATTCCATATATGAAGCCAACTTGGCGATAGCTCGCTAATTTGGCGAAACTCCAAATTCTACTTTTTAGTGCATTAAAAAAAAAATCTACATTTTTGTGAATTTTAATGAAAGCATGTTTAAAAAAATCTCTTTTTTCGTATTTATACTTATTTTTAAAAAAATTATGTAAGTTTGTATAATTTGGCGAAATTAGTCCACGGAATAATCAAGTAGTACCGTTTGTATTAATTAATAAGAATATCCGAAATTTCTAATATGTATTTATTGAATAGTTATTCGTACAAAATAAATCGAAAGTATTTTGAACATACCTGTATTTATGCTGCATCATGTGATTTAATATATAAACAAATTTGCTTGCCGCACTAATTTTATACCGTGTGACGTTAGATTAAAAGTCTCCGGAATAAAAGTCGTTTTAAATGTATCATTTTAATATATGACGTAATTTTCCCTATTAAATGCATGACTCATATAATAATTTATTTGTTTTAATTAACTCCCGGAATGCTATTTCTTTCTCCCAGCTTATTTTGTCTCCAATAAATAACGTTACCTTGTGTACGCTAGCCGTAAAACAAAAGCCGATGTTTCATTGTGCGATTAAATACGCTACATCAATTTTTAAAACTTCTAAGCATCGCACATTTTCAATGTTTATACCGTCGTATTGGGGAAAAAAATGTACTTTTTAATGCAATTTGTTTGAAAACTGCATCTCCATTTGTTTTTGAAATATTAATTTTTTTTGTAGTTTTTAGCGACATTTGTTTCATTTTGGCAACTCAGGCTCTCTATTTCTGTAGAAAGTAAAGAAAAAATTGTTGAAAAATAGCAATTATATCTTTTTGTTGCCATTTTCTCATAAAAATTGAAAAAAAAAAATAATTAAAATGCGTGCTATTTTGAGAAAAATATAAATGAAGGATTTATGATAAAACATGGTAATGCAAATGACGCCATTTTACATAAAATAAAAGCGTGTGCTTTAAGTCTTAAAATCGAAATATGTTTTGCAGTAGAGTCCCGATTATCCGAGTCCCGCTTAACCGAGTTATTTTCTTCTGGTGGACTGGTGGCTTCTATTATTACGAAACAGCCATTATAAATGAAGCGTTAGGTGAAGATGAAAGAGCAGCCGTAAAAAGTTAGAACTCTGATTAAAAATGGCCATAATTTTTTTTGAAAAAAAAAAAAATTATGGCCATTTTTTTTCCCATTCAGACCAAAAAATCAGAGTTCTAACTTTTTACGGCTGCTCTTACATCTTCACCTAACGCTTCATTTATAATGGCTGTTTCATAATAATAGAAGCCACCAGTCCACCAGAAGAAAATGGAGTAATGGAAATGCCGAGGGCGACACTAAATTCTGAAAAAGCAGAATTCCTGTTCTCTGGTTTTTGTTTTCTGTTTTAAGATTCATGGGTACATATATTACTTAACTTAAAAGCATTTGGCAATATTATTTGAGCTTTTTAAATATGATGACCTAACATTCACCATTAAAAGTTTTTCACGTGTAACAATTTAATAATTTTAGGTACTTTAAATTGGGGCACTTTAATCTTACGATATTTAATGTTTGGGCTTTTTACAAATGACGTAATAATCGCCTTTAAAAGCATTTCGCATGTGATAATTTTATTATTAACCATTTGGAAAAATGGTTATTGTCCTCGGTCAGAGTAGGAAATCAAAAACATATCTGAAGCGTTTTATTAGTTGAATCCCGCATTTTATTCGTTTTCTGATTGGTCTATACAGTAATCTGTTTTTTCCCTTTACTTTCAACAGAGACGGATACTTCTGTTGCCATCATGACAAAAAAGTAATAAAAACCACAAAAAAAAATTAATAACTCAGAAACAAATTGAGATACAGCTTTCAAACAAATTACATTTAAAAGTACATTTTTTTCTCTATACGACAGTGTAAAAAGTAATATTGTGGGATGTTTAGAAGTTTAAGAATGAAATTTCATTTAAAATTGGTCCAGGAATATTAATGTTTAATCCATGGCGTATGTAATGTATGACCAGCTCCGTAGAAGTTTAAAAATTTACGGTACCGAAAATTGTAAAACTGAAATTTCTTTTAAAGTTTGTTCATGATGGGTCCAGGAATGTTAATGTTTAATTCATGGCGTACGCAATATATGAGCAACTGCGTGCGATTTTTTATGTCTTAAATTTTAGTCTTCGAAAAAATAATTTTCCAAATGGTCGTTGTAATTTGCTAAATTGCTTTTTTTTTTTTTTTTTTTTTTTTTTTTGGCACAACAAATTAAATTAAAAAAAAATGAAATTTAACAAATTACAACGACCATTTGGAAAATGATTTTTTCAAAGACTAAAATTTAAGACATAAAAAATAGCACGGAGCTGATCATACATTACGTACGCCATGAATTAAACATTAATAGTGTTATTACACGTAAAAGTTGCGAGCGACAGAAATCGCCTGCGACTCGTACATATTATCCACCTGAAACTTAAGTATTATCCAAGCATTTCATTGGCTGTTCGGGAAAAGGCTTTTCCATCGTCAGATTTCCAAGAAATCTGACGGCCAATTTTAAATGAAATTTATTTCTTAAACTTCTAAACATCCCACAGTATTACTTTTTATATCGTCGTATAGAGAAAAAAATGTACTTTTAAATGCAATTTGTTTGAAAGCTGTATCTCAATTTGTTTCTGAGTTATTATTTTTTTTTTGTAGTTTTTATTACCTTTTTGTCATAGTGGCAACACTCTGTTGTCCATCTCTGTTGAAAGTAAAGGGAAATACATGTTACTGTATAGATCAATCAGAAAACGAATAAATTGCAGATTAAACCAATAAAAAGCTTCAGATATGCTTTTGATTTCCTATCCTGACGAGGACAATAACCATTTTCCCAAATGGTTAAAAAGCGTCAGATATGCTTTTGATTTCCTACCCTGACGAGGACAATAACCATTTTTTCAAATGGTTAAAAATAAGGATCCTGCACCACTTTTTTTACTAAAACTAGGGGCTCTGCCCCCTATGAGCTACGCTCGTCAACCCCCATTCAGACACACCCCATTCAGATAATTTTTATTTTAACGAAAGAACAAATAAATTAGTGCAACATTAATAAAAATACAAATAAAACGTCGAAATAAAAATAACTTGATAACGTAGACACGTGTAACTTGCTTAAAGTCAAGTTAATGTGACATTTACGATCAACCGTTATTGGCATTTAATCTTATAGTTTGGCGAATGATAGATTTTTGGTCGACGGCATAACTAAGTAGTACCAAAGATACAATCGCTGTTTTCGTCTTTGATTAAGTAAAATAAGTTAAACATTTCAAAATAAGCCAATATAAAAGGTATTAAGTAAACAGAGTCTTTGTCTCTCCGTATTTTTTAACAAAGCGAAAAGAAAGTTCTTTTAAATAAGATATTTTAAATTAATCGTTTTTAATCTGACGTAATTTTGACCAAACTATTCTTTCTCTTTTTAATATTCACGTGAAAATACTTTTGTTAGAAATTAAATATTATTTGCGCTTTCCTAACAAAAATAGTTGAAAAGTATCTACTCAAAATATCAAATAAAAGTTCTAGCGCAATTTCTAAATTTAAACTGTTTTGCAATATTATTTTGTGTTCATTTTATTTAATAACTGTAATGTGACGTAAATATGACGTAATTTCTCCTATTTAAGACTTCTAACGCATGTTAATGAATTTATTATTTTACAATTTCCTTTCTCTCTTAAAATTCACGTGTAAATATAGTTTTTATGACGTAATTTTTAATAAGTTCCTACTTTTTGTACATAATTATTTAATTCTAATTCCAAATGTTTTTTTTCTGTTTATAATAGTCACGTGTAAATAAATGTTTAATTTATTTACACGCATAAATATTTTTTATTTATTTGAAGCAAACATTATTGTTTGCGCTGTTTATACAGTTGGCAACAGTTTAAATTAATATCACTTTCTAAAATATGTTAAAAATATCTCTAGAAATGCTGAAAATTTGAATTTAAAATAGAAATAAAACCTCAAAAAATGAGGCAAATTAAAATAAGAAATACAGTCTGCACACCGGGAACTTCAAACGTATAAAAAGATCTAAAAAGGATTAAATTCCCTTGAATAGTTTTTGCTCCTATAAAACTTTTTTAGTGGATCGATTTTGTCCAACTTTAGCATTAAATATCTCTTTAAATATTTCTTCGATTTGAAAACTGTCTGCATCAGCGTGTTTATCAAACATTTTTCTATAATTCCACCGATTTTCATATTTTTGTATGCATTATTTTTCTTAATGTTAACGAAGAAAGACCTCCGGTCACAAAAAATTCAAAACCGGCGGCGGCGGTTACAGCGGTAGTTACTTTTTTTTTAGAATAGAGAGATATTTGGCTTTGTACAATCGAAAAAGGTTCGAAAAAGGTGTGCTATTGAACAAACCAAAGATCACAGTTAAAATTAAGTGGTATCCAAAAGATTTTAGTATAGAAGGTAGCAAACTCTTTTTGCCCGAGCAGCACTCGGGTAAAATAGTTGAGGGGTTAAATTCAGAGAGTAATTTAAGACAGAAAATGCTGACGTTTGGACAATTCTCCTTCGTTTGTGGTTAAAGCCTTGTACATCACAGATCCCGGGAATTTTGCGGTTCTTCACCACATGATCAATCAAGACCTAATAAACCAATTAAACTAAATGTTCCTCCCAAATTGATACTTTCGCCCCCTGCTGGAAAATATTGACAACATATTAGCAAGAACACACACGAAAAAGATGAGATTTTGCCTATTTGAGATGTCTGCGCAACCTACCACTATGTAGGTCCCGAAATAGACTTAAATGGCTCGTGGGACATCCGATCTTCCTCGCGGACATGATTGTAAGATGCAGCGACGAAATATATGAGTTTAGTGCACTAAGAGGTTCCCGAGTCAAATTCATTTCTCTTATTAATCTCCCAGTTATTCCTTATATAGATAGATATATAGTTTTCTTGAATGCATATGCGCTGAATTTAAGTATATATCAAATATATTTAACTTTTAAAACGACAAAAATAGCCATTTGTACTGGTAGTACTAGAAAGTCTGAAAAGTCCTGCTTTTTTTTTTATACGAATTAAGAAGGAGAAATTTGGGAATAGGTTGCTCACATTTTATTATTTGGCTTTTTCAATGCGAATTCGATGGGAAAATAAAATTTCAAATAAAGAAGAAATAATATCTTTATTTGTTGCTCTTCCAGCTAAATCCATTTTGCATGGTTCATAGAAGCCTCCATGCTACGCGAAAATCTATAGAATGAAGAACGCAAATTCAGAGTGAAAACTAATCTATGTGTGTGTTTGAGTGACAGAGATGGTTAGAAGAAATATCTACCGCACGTGCAAGTCTGAAAATTTGTGTGAGTTTAGTCCAAGGCAGGTCCTGATGCACATGAGGCTCAGATTTCTAATTTTTTTTAATAATCAGCCAAGAATATTAATTAAAAACTCATCAAAAACGCGGTTTTTTTCATACATCTGAACCTGATTCCACAAACAAAATTGAAGAAATTAAGAATTTTCACTAATCAGCGAAAATTAAGAAAACTAAGAAATCGATTTGAGAATTTCAGAGCAATTGTAGAAAAATATTTTACACCTGTGTATAAAATTTTTAAAAATCAGTCGGTAATTTTTCTTAATGTTTCAAAAAAAACTGACAGTGACAGTGCAAAAGCTCGGAGGAAGAACCATGCAGGGCGAACAGCTATTAAAAACTGAACTAAAAAGGGATCTTTCTCCAGCCAACCCCTCTATTTAATTTCTGAAAATCGATGGATCAGAAATTATATGACATGTGGGCTTAATTATTAAACGTTGCCAAATGCTAAAAATATAATTTAAAAGCACTTTATCAATTTAATCGAAAATTATTATGTGTGTTCTGTGGCAAGAGTCCCGTGATATGAGTTAAAAGCTCGCCTACAAGGGTTTCTCCTCTTTATTTACATTTAAAACATGTAATCCAAAATATTAGCTTCTTTTACTACAATTATCGAACATTAACGATGCATTCTTTTCTCGGATTCTATGGGTCTGATTTCAACGGGAATTGATTCATTCAACTTAGCTGACGATTTTCTTGCAGCATTTAGCTCCACCTTCAAATGCAGGGGGCGAATTCTTATCTTGGGTTCTATGGACTTAATTTCAACTGGGTTTTGCTCATTCCACTTGATTTTCGATTGTCTTATAGTTTTTAGTTCTATCTTCCACTACCAGGGGGCATTTTTATCTCTGGTTTCATGGGACTGATTTCTGAGGATTTTTTTCTTTTAACTCATCTTACGATTCTCTCCAGATTTTTCAGCGCGTGTACAGCACGCCTGCTATACGGTGCAGCGGGGTCCCATGCCGGAGATTCATTTTGAAAGATATAAATTTGAACTAGTATACAAATGAAGAATGTTCTTTTGATACCAGAAATGTCATTCCAAGTCACAAACAGGCATTTTGATTTATAAACTGGAGGTTAGACAGTTAAAAACCTCCATCAGTGATTGTCAATAACGGGTCTCTCCATCCCCCCCCCCCCCACACCTTCACCGAATTTCTTCAAAACATTCACACAGACACACACAAAAAAGAAAACGCCTACAATTCTTATTTATTGTCAAAATATGACAAATAATTCCGGTTTAAACCTCCTCTCATTTTGGCGTCCCCTATTTAATCTTTTTGCGCCTCAATTTAATTACATAATATCTTAGGTACCAAGTGTGTTGAGCCATCCCTATAAACATTTACAGAAGCTTTTTCTTTCTTCATTATTTGGATATAACAAAATATCTTACTATAAAAAACATTCACACACGGACACACACACACACACACACACGCAAAAAAAGTCATTTAACAAATTACAACGACCATTTGGAAAATGATTTTTTCAAAGACTAAAATTTAAGCCATAAAAAATCGCACGGAGTTGACCATACATTACGTTCGTCATGGGTTAAACATTAACATTCCGGGACCCATCATGAACAAATTTTAAAAGAAATTTCAGTTTTACAATTTTCGGTACTGTAAATTCTTAAACTTCTGCGGACCTGGTCATACATTACATACGCCATGGGTTAAACATTAATATTCCTGGACCAATTTTAAATGAAATTTCATTTTAAAACTTCTAAACATCCCACAATATTACTTTTTATATCGTTGTATAGAGAAAAAAATGCATTTTTAATTGCAATTTATTTGAAAGCTGTATCTCAATTTGTTTCTGAGTTATTATTATTATTTTTTAGTTTTTATTACTTTTTTCTCATAGTGGCAACAGAAGTATTCATCTCTGTTGAAAGTAAAGGGAAAATACAGATTACTGTATAGACCAATCAGAAAACGAATAAAATGCGGGATTCAGCGAATAAAACGCTTCAGATATGTTTTTGATTTCCCACCCTGACCGAGGACAATAACCATCTTTCCAAATGGTTAAAAAAATCAACAATTTTTATTTATTGTCAAAATATGTGAAACAGTTTAAACCTCTCTCAATTTGGCGCCCCTTGGCCTTAGCGCCCGGGGCGGGCGCCCTCCTTAGCTACGCCACTGGGGGGGGGGGGCTTTTCTATCTATGCATAAAAATTGTTTTTGATTTATGCTAAACGTCATACCTATTGTATACATACATAAATTTTGCACCAGGTACTATTCACATCTGTCTATAGGCTACCCAAGAAAGATGGTCACAACCTGACTAGTAGGGAAACTAGTAGAAAAAAAATGATGGATTGTTTGATGGAAGTATTTGTTTGTGAAACTTTCACTTTTCTTACGTATATCATAAGACGTAGTATGTCATAATATGTCTAAAAGAAAATGCCCCAAATTGGTCACCATAAGTGGTTTTAACTTGCCTCGTTAAGACGAAAATGTCAATAATGGACTACTATAAGTTGTTAAAAAATTTTAATCATTAATTTTCTGATGATGTAGCTTGTTGTTGTTTTGGCAGCGGGAAAGATGCATGTGGTATGGGAAGCAGAGAAAGGAAGGGCAGGACTGCATTCCCTAAATATTTTAATTTCTACTTTCGGCCAGTTTTAAACATTTAGAATACTTTTAAAAAATCTTGATTACTCCCATGGGTTCCCTCTCAAATGGGGGCCAGGGGCAACTTCCCCGCATGCCCCTGTAGTAGTCAGTCCCTGGTCCCAGTTTCATTTATTTAATATTAGTATTATTACAAGTAAGATTTTAAATAGTTTCGGGAGATTTGGTTCTTAAGAACCGAAACAGGAAAATCGATTACATGCATTGATGACTGTTTATTTTCTGTGAAATTTCTTTATTATATAAGGAGGATCTGCCCTCTCATCACCCTGTTATCTCATTAATTTATAATCCTAACTCCCTAGAGTTCAGTAACTAATCTGCTTATACAAAGAATCAATCAAAACTTTTTTAATTTTATTTAAAAACTAGGGGGCTCTAACACCTACGAGCTAAGCTCGCTAACTCCCGTTTAAACTCCGCAGGCTCCAAAAACACGCGAACGGAATTCTATGGCAACAACAGGTAAAAATACATTACTTTTTCGAAATATGAAATTAATTTCTATTGAGATAATGAAATTTTGAATAAAAAATTTAAAAAAAAAACCCTAAAAAATTAGACAATTTAAAAAAGTGACTGAACGTTGTGCATCGTCACCTAATCCGATATGTGCCTGCAAAAAGTAGTTAAATTGTTATGCATAGTTTTTGATCCTATAAAACGAACTTTTTTAACTGAACTATTTTGAACGATTTGAACATTAAATAGAGCGCTTAAACTAATTCTTTGATTTAAAAACTGTCTGCTTCATACTTCACCGTGTTTATCATACATTTCTCTATAAAAGTACCAGTTTTCACATTTTTGTATGCGATTGTTTTCTTAATATAAAGCCAAGAAAGAGCCCCAGTCACAATAAATTCCATTACGGCAGCGTTAGTTATATATATATTTTTTTAGAATAGAGAGAAACTTCATTCATATTCTAGGTAACCATACTATAATAATTAAAAAATGCTACATACTTATTCTTATCTTTAAAAAGTGTGCGAGTTATTGAGGGCAAGAGCATTTAACACGTGTTTAGAATGAAGCGGCAAAATTTACTTTATTGTGAATTATATTTACGAGGAGAATGACTTTTCTTTATCTCTCTCTCTTTTTCATATTTTTAATGCTCGCATCCGGTTTTAGCTAATGTTTAGCAAATATGTATCATTAGAAAACTAGTGAGGCGTTGAATTTGTTCTAGTTCCATACAACATCTTCATGAAGAACCTTCGTTTCCTTTTTTGATCTACTACCAGAGTAGAATGCGTTAAGTTACGACCAGAAATAATGGTTACTTTTCACAAAGAAAATTTTTATATTTTGCTTTTTTTTCAATACAGACGTTCATAAACCGGCTTTATCTAAATTTAGGTATTTTTGAAATAATCTAATATATAAAAAGGAAAATTTGTCTGTCTGTAATTCTATACAAATCCACAGTTTGGAAGCCAGAATTGCGAAATGTTACGTATATGTGCATTAAAACACGGCCTACGCAACTAAAGTCATCCGGAATCGAAATAATTTATTGTTAATTTTTAATTAACCCTCTCGGCACTGAATTTTTTTAACAATTTTGGGAAAAATTACTTTTACGCTAACAAAATTAAAAAGAGCTATCGAAATCACGGAAGTTACAGTTTACTGAAATTTAACAAATGTGTTCTTTACAGAAACCTAACGAATGTAGTCATGTTGCGTGCTTTTCATATAAAAATAGCCTAAGGAAGAATTTTTTTAGACGTTTGAAAAATGTCGTATTACAACCAGATTAAACAAACATAAAAAATTTAGTAGTATTTTTTAACCTTTATCACAAATTACTAATTCGGAAAAGGAGTCCCTAATTTAAATATAAAGAATGAAACATATGTTTGAATTAAAAGAAACACCAACAGTTTACTAATAATTAATAAAACTTTTATTAATATTATTATTATTAAATGCTGAAACATAAGTAAAGTCATAATAGTAAATGTATCGACATATGCTATCACTATTAGGTGCTGAAACTAACAAAAATATTTTTTTTCTTTCAAATATTGCAATTCGAAGTAGGAGCCTCATATGAGGCTCAGGATGACCAGGGGGTTAATAAAAAACCAACAATTTAACATCAATTTCCTATCAAATTTAAACATTTTTCGTTATAGCAGTTGCCAACAATTAAAAATCCACAATAAAATTTCTTACCACAACAATTACTTTTTTATTGCAAGATTTCCACGCGAAAAATGAAAATGAAATAAATAGTTTGAGGATATTTTTTTTTAAAAGTGAATATTACGTCATGTTGTAAATATAATGGACATCAGAAGGTGAATATATAACGTCATATGAGGTTGAAAAAACGTATTGAAACATAATAAAAACCCGATTATGGAAATATTGGCATATTTCAACATTTTGAGGTTCTCTGAATTTGTTTTCGGCACTTTTTAAATCTATTCCATATACGAGTGTGTGTGTAGTGTATATTAGAATTTACACATAGGTTTAGGTCCCTAGAGCTCATTCTTAGTGAAGAACTGAAATGAAGATGGCTGTACTGATATTTTTTATGGTTTGTTTTACACTGTATGTTTAATTTTGAAATTGATTTTTCAAAACAAATATTCTTAAATTTCCGGGAAACGCCGACTACTTTAGCTAGTACAGAATAAATAATAATAAAAAAAAAACAAATGTAATCTCATACAAAAAAAAAAAAATCTTGTTAATGCATTACCATTAGTTTTAAAGTAACTGTATAGCCGGTATAAAGAAAAAAAAAACATTACTCCCATATTATTTTATCATCAACTTGTCGCAGAAAGATGCGAGCAATACCATTCGACTGAGAATTGTGTCTTCTTCTATAACAGGGCTGTCCAACGAGGCGCCCTTTGAAGGTTTTCTGGGCACCCTTATGAATGTTTCATATTACATACTAGCTTTTAAAAAAATTGAATATCCATTTTAAAGAATGTTTTCTTTAATATCAACAGTATTTACATGTTTTTTTGTTCCTTAAATTGCTAAAGATGCAATTCGGATTTCTGGCTCCTTCCTCTACTATACAGTGAAACCACCCTGTGAGACCACCTCGACCATTTTGTCATGGAACAAAATTTATTCCCATAGGCTCAATACTAATTTTACCTCCATTCAGAGACCATCCCAGTTGAACTGCCTCCATGAGCGACCCATTTCTTTGTAGTAAATGAAACAAATTCCGTTTTTTCCTGGTTGCTTGAAGGAGGTTTTATTAGAAAAATAATTCCGGAGAGCACATTATTCATCAAACTTTTAAACTAAGTTTAGATTTTTTTTTAAATTCTGGTAACTTTTAAGTGTTTAAACCCATTTGTGCCTTTCTAGGCAATGAATTTAACTCTGATGACAAATTAAGAATGACGGTCAATAAACTTCCCTGCCTTATTCTGTCGGGAAACTCTCAAAGAAATAAATAAGTTAATGAAATAATCATTATTTGTTCCCGTCCACAAAATAATTGCATTTATTTACTGAAATTCGAAAGGACTTGGAAATAGAAGTTATAAAAGATAATACCGTAAAATCAAAGCAAACGTCAATGTATTCATTTTTTAAACTCTGCAGAAATTAGCTTGTGTAATTAACTTTTGTCTTGATACTTAAATATTCATATTTTTCCCCTTATGTGAAAAATAAATTTTAGTAACATTAATTGTTACCTTTTTTCAACAATTAAAATCTAAATTTAAACATGACCTCCTTTAAGAGACCACCTCTCGGAGCGACCCATTTTTATTGGAACGGAACGTGGTCGCTTTAGGGAGGTTTTACTGTACTTTTAAGGTACATCCTCTCGCAGGAAAATGGAATTCTAAATTTACTATGATTTATGTTATCTCTGCAAATTATTTTTACGTAGAATTTCTGAGTTGTAGGGCCTTATGGATATCAGTATGATATATATGTGCATTATATAAGACGCGTGTGATTACCATCTACTCAGGGCCTGATTATTGCAGGCAAAAAGTTCCTCTAATATTTAAGAATAGTGATTTTCGCCCAATTTATGGCAGAAATTCTGTATTTAAGTACGCGACTATTCCCAAATACTGGTGGAAGTTAGTACCTATGTGGTAAAAAGGCTCTGCCACTCCACTTACTATCGTGAAATAATTTTGTTGCATGTTTTGAGTCATGCGAATAATAGTTCATTGTTTGCAACCAAGTGAGCCCCCCCTGCCTGTTTACTTAAAGGTTGGAAGGTTCTATAATTCTGTATGAATAAAGAAAGCTTAAGGGGGCCGTCTCCTTATTGAAATTGAATCGGTTATTTGAAAAACGACCGCTCTTTTACTTACCCATCATACGTAGTATAGGGTAAGTCTTGTAATCGTTTTAACCCCTTCGCGACGGGAGCCTTTTACGAAATGTTTATTACTTTGCTACCGGTTTTAAAAAACAGAAGTTTGTGCCTATTCAAATCGGGAAAATGCTCGGATTAAATAAGACAAATTTTACAGTAAAATTTTACTGGTGAGGATAAACGAGGATCCTTAGGCCTATTTCCGGCACGTATACGTGTCGCTCGTTCCCAAGGGGTTAAAAATCGAAATTTTTTTTGACGGATTTACACGTTTCAGACACTGGAGATTCGAAAAAAAATATTTTTAGAAAAAAAAATTTGCCGTCCGTCTGGGTGTGTGTGCGTGTATGTGTGTATGCGTGTGTGCGTGTGTGTGTGTGTCTGCAAACGCTCTATCTCCCGAACAAATTGAGATAGAGACTTGAAATTCGGTGTGTACGTAGGAAGTAACAATGGGAAGAAGCTTATTAAATATCAGAGACCTCGATTATCCGGAACTATTTCTTTCGGACTCTCGAAATATTCGTTCTGATAAAAGGTATACAAAAATTTTCGAAATTGTTTATTTGAAGGAGTGAATATAAAAGACAATTAAAAAAACATAAAGTTTGCATCATGAATGAACTCGATCGGATAATTAGTTGCGTTAATTAGAAACGTTTTTAAAATATCTATCATATGTATGTAGCACAGTTTTTATTGATCCCTGAAAAATCTTATTTCTTAGACTTAAGTAGTTTTTAAAATCACTAATTCAATTGTACCAAACTTTAAAAATTTCAATACAAACACCTAATTTTGACATAATATTTGTATTCTTCGGTAAATTTTACCCTCGGAAACCAAACGAGAAGTCATTCAGTAAAGAAGTTTCAGAAATATGCAGGTGTAAAGTTTTGAACACCTAATATTAAGTTCCTTTTTAGGTGCGTTCGTAATTATACAAATACGTAGCACCTATAATCGTCGTCTGGTCTGCTCGTATTTTTCTCTGTCCGTCTGTCCGCTCCGCATATGACAGCGTAAAAACTATCCAGTCAAATGGTTTGAAATTCAATGTATATAATCGTTGCAGAATTTTGTCGTGTCATTTTAAATTTTGTGACAATCGAATCAAAACTTAAAAAGATTCCAATAAAAGTTTTCCTCATTCTGTTAAATCCTATACATAATTAATTCAGTGATATCCCATGACAGGTAGTGATTCTAGGTTTGCATGGTGATTTCGTCAGATTCAAGATGGAGTCCTATTATTTCCGTATTACTTAATTTAATATATATAATCGTAATAAATTTTGTATTCATGCATTTTTGCATAAGCGTGCAACAGCTATTGCACCAAGATCTGAATATTTATAAAACTAGTTATAGAAAGAACGTTGTACTATAACTAATACGAACAAGTGATAGTACATTTGTCACGTTTGATGTACAATTTCCGACTTGTTAACAGATGCAAAACAAACTGCAAAGTGACTATAAATTTTTAAGCATATAACTCAGACGGAATGAGATGAAATTTTAGATTCGCATATTTGAAGTTTCTAGAAATCGATTTATTTGAAAATTTTTATAGACTACACAATACATATTTTTCGAATATTAATTTATATTTTTACCTTCTTCTATCTTCAATAGAAAAAAGTATTGTAATCGAAAAATTTTTTTTCGACTTCCGGTTTTCGACGGATTTACACGTTTTAGGAGTCAGAGGTCTCAAAAACATGTTTATAGAAAATGTCTGTCTGTCCGTGTGTCTGTCGCCATTGTATTATCAAAAAGTGTATGAAGTTATGCATAGTATTAAACCAAATTTTTTAAGTTTTTAGCTATGGCAAGCAGGTCCACCCTTAATTTGGAAAAAAATCCGCCAAAAGGGGGCGCTATAATAACGATTTTTGTGCCATTTTGAATATTGTACCATCGAAAAGTGTATGAAGTTATGCATAGAATTGAACCAATTTTTTTTTTTTTATATTTCTGGCCATGGCATGAAGGGCCTCCCTGAATTTGGAAAAATTGCACCAGAAGGGGGTGCTGTAATAGCAATTTTTGGCAATTTTCTATGTTGTACCATTGAAAAGTGTATGAAGTTATGCATAGAATTGAACCAAATTTTTTATGTATGTTTCTGGCCATGGCCAGAACGTCCTCCCTGAATTTGGAAATATTCCGCCGAAAGGGGGCACTATAGTAGCGACTTTTGTGTAATTTTCTTGATTTTTCGTTATTCTATTGTGCATCGGCGGTTGATGAAGCGACGGGAACTTCCAATCCTGATAAGGCGACTATTCGCGAACAGCTGATATACAACAGAATAACGGAAAACTATTGATTTTAATAAATATTATGATCGAGATTAACTCTTTTTACTTCGATTCATTGACTGAGATAGGAATTTAAGATGAAAGTCAAAGTGGATATAGTATTGAACTAATAAAAATGAAATATTGACATTTGTAACAACATTTTGAAATATTAAAATATATGAGATAGAAGAAAGTTTTGGGATTGGCACGTCCAGCTAGTATATTATGAAATTAATACTAATCGCGGGATCCGTTACACGGAGGTTAAAAATTGTCATGTTTATGTGATCTAAGCACAAAAATATTATTAATAAAAGTCCTTCCGGCCAGTGCCGGGAGGAAGAGGTAGCTTTCATATTCCTTATTTTAAAAAAGCCAACTTATATTATTCAAACACACGAAGCTCAATTTAGTGGAAACCGAATATAGGAGATTCAATACTAATTTTTATCAATACTAAATCATTATGAATGAGAATTTCGCGAAATTAGTCAGCTTTATCCAAGCTGCTTTTATTTAAAGTAACTTATATTTGGCTGCCAAATTCGGCGATTTCTTAAAGTGCCTGCCATTTTAAGACAACATGGTGGATGAGGCTAACCAGCGAACTTGGTCGAGACCTTAGTAATTGCTGTGCACATGCTCACTCACATCGGAATCGGTTGATATATACGAGTGCTGTCGCAGGCAAAAAATCAGATTTTTCAAAATGTCACCCATATTAGAAATTGAAACTGCTATATCTGAGCCATTTTTTAAGTTAAAAACAAACAAAAAATGCTCCTGAATCCTTATATCAAGGTCAAATATTTAAGAAAGAAACCTTTTTCAATTTCTAATTTTCTTGCACCTCACTTTAAATATAATTTTTTTAATTTAATGGCCGCCATTTTAAAACAAGATAGCTGATGAAGCTGGCCAGCGAATTTGGTCAAGATATTGATGTATACTATCCGCATGCCTTCTTAAATCGAAATAGGCGAATATGTGTGTTATAGCGTGACAAATACAAGATCGTTTCAAAATGTTAGCCATGCTAGAAATTCAAAGTGCTATAATTCAACCATTTTTTAAGATATAAACAAAATAACAAATTTTCAGAAACAAAAACTGCTCCGGAATCTTTGTATCAAGGCCAAACACATAAAAAAGTATTTTTCATTTTCCAATTTTTTAATACCTTATTTTAAATTTTAAATTTAATTTTTTTTTTTTTAAATGGAAACCCTTTTGAAACAAGATGGGAAATGAAGCTGGCCAACGAACTCGGTCGAGACATTGGTGTGTACTATGTACAGACCAAGTTACATCCAAATCGGTTCATAAATACGCCTGTTATCGTGGGACAAATATCAGGTCGTTTTAAAAAATCAGCCACAATAGAAATTTAAAATGCTATAACTCAGCCATTTTTTTCTAGATATAGACGGAACAAAAACTGTTCCGGAATCTTTGTATTAAGGTCAAACACATACGAAAAAAATCTTTTTCATTTTCCAATTTTTTGGTATCTCATTTTAAATTTTAAATTTTTTTTAAATGGCCGCCATTTTGAAACAAGATGGCGGATGAAGCTGGCCAACGAACTCGGTCGAGATATTTGTATGCACTATGTACACACCAAGGTACATCCAAATCGGTTCATAAATACGCCTGTTATCACGTGACAAATATCAAGACGTTTTAAAATGTCAGTCACGCTAGAAATTCACTATGCTATAACTCAGCCATTTTTTAAGATATAGACGAAACAAAAACTGCTCCCTAATCTTTGTATCAAGATCAAACACATAAGAAAAAAATATTTTTTCAATTTTCAATTTTTTGGTACCACATTTCAAATTAAAATTTTTCTTAAAAATTTAAATGGCCGCCATTTTTAAACAAGGATGCGGAGGAAGCTGGCCAACGAACTCGGTCGAGACATTGGTATGTACTATGTATAAACGAAGTTACATCCAAATCGGTTCATAAATACGCCTTTTATAGCGTGGCAAAATTCAGAACGTTTCAAAATGTCACCCACGATAGAAATTCAAAATGCTATAACTCAGCCATTTTTTAAGATATAGACGAAACAAAAACTGCTCCGGAATCTTTATATAAAGATCAAATACATAAAGGAAAAATATTTTTCCATTTTAAATTTTTTGGTACCACATTTCAAATTTTAAATTAAAAAAAAAAAATTAAGTGGCCGCCATTTTGAAACAAAATGGCGGATGAAGCTGGCCAACGAACTCGGTCGAGACATTTGTATGTACTTTGTACACGCCGAATTACATCCAAATCGGTTCATAAGTACGAGAGTTACAGCGTGACAAAGGTCAGATATATATATATATATATTACCATTAATTAAACATAACCTACCACCGTCAATTATTATGAATTAAAGCTGTAAGTATTAAAAAAAAAATATATATATATTATAAGAATTATTATGGAAGAAAAAAGAAAAAAGTGGACACCGACAAAAATTGAAAAGCTTATACATTGAATTACGTTATCAAGGGCACAGAATTCAATGATATAAGCGAAATGGTTGTTTTCTGTGGGAAAAATAAGCTAAAGCTAAAATTAATTTTCCCCTGTGCCCGAACAACCACTAAAATCAAGTGAATTGATTAAAAATGAAAGCAGAATAGAAACAAATAATATGAAATGGAAGAATCAATAAAACGTATTTAAATATTTATAGGATATAAAATATAAATAATAAACACCATACCGATTAATATTTCAGTATTTTACAAAAATCCATGTGCACATGTCTACCAGTATATCAAAAAGATTAAGGTGAATAAAACAGTTAAGAAATCACAGTAAATGATACCAAAGGATGCAGTTAATACATTTTGAAATAAAATTTGAAATACCTTGTAAAACAAATTTAATCTAATATAAAATAAATAGATATTAATTACATTATTTAAAATGCACTATTAAATTAATAGATAACAGTTTAACAATATCGTCAAAATTTAGCTAAAAATACCCCCTGGTGTATAAATTATAACTGAAATGGAGCTAGAAAAATTAAAAATTAGAGCAATCTGAAAGTGACAAATTTGGTGCTGCCATCTATTATTAATTATATTAATCATCTATCGCAAGATAAAAATTTGTAAGCTTTTGAATGTAAATAACTGTTTAAACAGCAATACCAAACAAATCCTTATATATAGAGAATTATAAACCTAATATAAATCACACAATGTATTTAAAACTATTGTTAATAAAATTAAAATGCATACAATATATTCTATTAGCTAACTTATTTAAACTAAACTAAGAGTTTAAATAATGCTAGAGCATTGATAATATATAGCATATAGCTATATGCTATAAAACAAAATAAATTCAGTAATAATTAATATAAATAATTATTAAAAATAATAAAAAATTATTTTTTAATGAATTATATATTAGATATTTATAAAATGAACAGGAAATAAAAAACATGTGGAAGTATATAGAAGGTTAAATAATACTTAGAATCCCATTACTTAAAAAGCACAAATATAGAATGTGGATTATTTTCAGACATCCATAAAAATCCATAAAGTATGAATGTGGGACATTCAAAAACATTAAACCGATAATAAATATTAAAAAGAATAGAGGAATAATAATAAAAATAATTACCCAGTTTTAATGCATACAGTATAACTATATTTATATTAAAACTATTTATATGTATATTATTCACTATAAGAGTGGCATACTATTAGTAATTAATATGATATTGTCCTTAGTAAATTAAAATTTAATAACAAATAATTGTAAATTAGATTAATGAATAATTAAGCTAATTATAATATTAATGAAAATCTCCAATTTACATATAAAATATCAAATCAACATCCACATAAAATACATAACAAAAATATAGTAATAATACAAGAGCCCCGCTTTTTTTTTATATATATAAATAATTAACCATTGCGTATTATCCAGACAACACCACCCTCCTCCGTACTCTAACATCTGCCCACCCAACCAACCTATAATATTTTTTTTATATTATTTTACAATTTTTAATTTTTTATAGATATTTTTTTATTTTATAATTTTTTTGTAATTTTGTTTACGCATGTGTTAATTTGTGTTTATAGATCATGTAAGAAAAGTACTAATTGTATATTAATGAATATATGAATTTTTTTGGAAAACCATGATTTAATGCATCATAAATTAGTTTTTTAATATTATTGTTAATTAGAGGAGAAGAACATAAACATTTAATTCTATATAAATGATTAAGTATTATATTACGAAATACAGAATGATGTAGACAAGATTTAAAATTTGTAAATGTATTAACTGTGAATTTAAATTCTTTACGTTTGTCATATAAATCTGTGATTGTTTTATTGTCTTTTATTGTAATTTTAAGATCTAAGAAGTTAATTATATTGTTAGATAAAAGGTTTTCCGTTAATTCCAAATTAGTGGGATAATCAACTGGAAATCGAGTAATTGCAGATTGATCAGTTTCAATTAAAATGATGTCATCAATATAACGATATAAATGTAGATTATTATTAGTAAAATTACGTTCATAATGAGATAAGTATAAGTCTGAGAGTAAACTGGAAGTACAACCGCCTTGTGGTATACCGACATGCTGTAAATATAAAGTATTATCTTGCAATATATAATTATTATAGATAATGAAGTTAGTTAAAGATTTAAAATATGCAATATCTATATTAGATGGTAATTCCAGTTTTTTATAATACTTTTTAAATAATGCATTTATAATTTTATGTAAATCTAATAGGTCTATATTATTAAAAAGATCTTTGAAGTCATATGTCGTTATATTACAAACAGAATGAAGATTTTTTAAAATATTAACAAGTTGATAGCTATTTTTTATACAATGTGTATTATCATTGTTTGTAGTAAGTTCATATATTTGATTAAGAATTTTTAAGAGAAGTGTATTGGCTTTATTATTATATGTATTACAACCAATAGTAACAGTCCTAAATTTAATAGGAGTTTTATGAAATTTGGGAATAAGAACTAAATATGGATAATTAAAATTAGTAGATAAAATATTTAAAAGTTTATAATAACTTCGAATTTTACGATTATTTACAATAACATTTTCATTAGTTTTTTGAAAAGACTTATTAGAAGAAATAGAATTTGTAAGAAGTTGGTGATAATATGATTTACATATAATAGCATAATTGTTAGGAGATTTGTCTACATATGTAATAACGAAGTTTTTTTGTAATTTAGTAATTTGTTGGAAATAATGCTGTGTATTAATAGAAACCAAATCAGCAATATTATTTTTTAAAGCCATAGTTAATTTATCAATTACTAATATCTTCCATTGATTAAAATATTCAATAGGCTTATTATAAGAGATAGAAATTTTATAAATAAAAATATCAATATCATATGTAAACTGTTTGATAATAGATTTAACATTAAATTTAGATGGAAGTCTATATTTAGTACCATAACCCATTAGTTGTTTCAATTTAAAATCATGAACAATATCAAGATTTCCAGTGATTATATGTCCATGATCATTGTTTATGTATTTTTTTAGAGTGGGGTCTTTGCAGTTACACGGAAAAGTACTTGCAGCAGATGTATTTTTTGAAAATGTATTGTAGTTAAAAAATTTTCTCCCAATTGTATTCGGATATTTAAAGGTTTTTGATATATGAAGATTATTGATAGGAAAAAAACAATTTTTATCATTAATTATAGAATTGATATTAATTTTATTAAAAATGTGATTTGAAAAAGTAATTATCATTTGAGTATTCATGTTCTGAATTTTGTGTTTTTTTTTTTTTTATTAATATTTAAAAGATTAACCCTACTCATAATAAGGTCAAAGTAAATATCAGAGAAATGTTTAGAGAAAGATTTACTTAGAAAGACATTTAAATGTTGTACCAGCTGTTTCTTTTTAATAGCAAAGATGTATTTACGAATTAACAACCAGTTATAATTCTCTAAGTAATTTCGTTGAAGATCATTAATTTGTTTTGTGATAGATTTTTTGGAAACTACAACTGATGATGAACCCTTTCCGCGTTTATTACGTGTTGTTTTAGCATTTAAATTATGATTAAGAGTAGGATAAATTGGAGAATAATCAATATTGTTATTTATAGATGTGAAGACATTGACAGGTCTGTTAAATACTTCACTGTTAAGTCCATAAGGATAAATTGTGTTATAATATTTCATATATGATGATTCCATATAAAGACGTTCTGATTTATTTTTTAGAATTTGAAGGATTTCAATTGTCGTATTTTTAAAAAGATGTTTATGAAAATGTTGAATTTCAGCTGTAGATTGTATATTTTTTGCTTTGTTATTATTAGAGTCTGATCGATGATGATTGATTCGTTTATGAATTGGACCTGATGTTTCACCAATATATTTCATATTACATAAGTTGCACTTTATACTATAAATAACATTAAATGCTTTACAAAAACTTGAATAATTAGGATCTGAGACAATTTGTGTCTGAGCAGCGTATGGACATGTCTTGCACCGAGAATCATAGCACTTACGAAAAAATAAAGGACGAGGGGGAGAGTATAAATGGTCGCTGGATGACGATCTAGGAACAACCCAATTATTATTCCTGTACCGGGCACTACACTGCATAGATGCTAAGTGTATCTTGCCAGTATCGAGATTATATATATATATATATATCAATTTTGAACGGAGGGTGGTATCGAGTCTAAAGGGTCATGATCGATGAAAGTATACCAAAATTTTTTGAAATCGCTTTCCTCCGAACGGCTGCAATAGGTAGCTTTTTGTAATGAAAGCTACCTAATAATTAAATCAAATTTATGTGGTCCAAAAGAGAGAAGAATAAAAATAAACAGCAACATTTTGTCAGAACACGAATTTATATGAGGACGTGAGTTTCAAAACTCGCCTTATCCAGAAAATCAAATTTTGGGAAATCGTGAAAAACCTCTAACTGGTTTTCATTGTAAACTAAGATTTTCCAATGGCAGAAATACATGATAAAAGTAGTTTTTTTTTTGCACATCTTTGTGTTTTTTCGGCGTTTCTTAAGAATAGAATAGATTGATTGCGATAACACGATTTTTTAAATTTTGGATAAAGCTAGTTTTGACATTTAAGTTCTCATATATATATATGTATATGTTAAGGCCAAAACCCGGAGCTTGGCCAATACGCGAATTGGCCGAGATTCCTAGCCAAAACCCGAAATACATGAAATGAACAGCGCATTCCTGGTTTTGGCCGGTCAATTCGCGAACTTTCGGCCGGGAAGCCGTGGCCAATATACGAAGTTTTCAGCAATGGGTATCCACAACCGGTACTGTGTTTCTTTTAGCTTTCATGCTGCCCTACATATGATCTACAAACCTGGTAATACCCTACAAATAAATTAAATTTTTAAAGCCTATCACAGCTGAAAATGCACATTAAGCATTAATGGCTCATAGCCAATCCAATAACCAAATTATTTGAGTGACTCTGTAAATAAACGACAAATTCTACGATCGCATCCAGCCAGTCCGGGAATTGGCCAGTCAGCTTAAAGCGTTGTTGGCCAGTTCGGGTTTTGGCCAATTTAGGGTTTTGGCCGTAACATATACACTTATAAGAGGACTGTAGAACTTTATTTGAGCAGTAATCGAAAATCATTTTTGTACATATTTTTCAATTTCTACTATTAGTTCACACTCTCTCTATATATATATACATCGGTTTCCAAAAATTAAGGAAAAATCACAAAAAGAGCGATAAATCGTTCAAAAATGAACCTATCCGTGTGAAATTTGCATATGTTGTTAAGTAAAAGATACTGAATAAAATTATAAAATGCAAATTAGTGGAGCTGCAATCGGATTGCATCATCTGTGAGGAGCATAAAAATGCATGCTAGAGAGTACGGCCGCTGGGGTCGCTGTGATTATGATCTAAGAAAACTGACAAGGGAACCACTTTTGGTGTTGCTCGCACCTAACATCCCGTAAGGCATGGTGACGTTACGGCGACGTCGTTGTGAAGTCACACTGTGACTTTGTGACCGTCGATGTGACGTCACGTGACGTCGATGTGAAGTCACAGTGACTAGAATGTGAGGTCGTTATGGCCGTTTTAGAGCTCATTTGTGACGTCACATTGTGACCAATTTGTGAAGTCACGGTGTGACCAATTTGTGAAATATGTGTCATTTGTGACGAAATTGTCATTAACACTGTGATGATTCTGTGACGACAGTGACAATGTTGTGAAGTCACATTTCGACAATTTTGTGAAAATTGTGTAATTTGTGACGATTTTGTCATTATTTTTGTGACGAATATGTGACTACAATGACAATGTTGTGACAGCGTTAAGATGCAATACATTTATTGAAAAATGAAATCGCTATTCGAGTTCAATCAATGAACTATGACAATGGAGGCAGGAGTGATTATGAGTAAAAGAAAATTCTGAAGTTCGCAGAAAAATTTCAGAATGTTTTTTTCACGATACTTTGTCGAAATTTACGTTTTTTTCGAAATCCTTCGGTGAAATTCACCTTATTTGTACGATTTATTGACAAAATGTCATGTTTTTTCAGTATCATTTGACGAAATTCGCTTTTTTGTTCGCTATGCTTTAACAAAATTTGCTTTTTTTCACTATGCTTTGACGAAATTTACGTTTTTCTTCAATCTCTTGACGAAATTGTGATTCTTAGATGAAATTCACGTTTTTGTCCACGACCATTTGAAGAAATTTAGATTTTTTCGCGATCGTTTGACAAAATTCGCCTTTTTGCGCGATTTATTTACAAAATTTCGCCTTTTATGCGGTCCATTGATGAAATTCACGTTTTTTCTACAATCTTTTGACAAAATTTGCTATTCTTTGATGAAATTCGCTTTTTTCCCACGATTTTTTGACGAAATTTGCATTTTTTTCGCAATCTTTTGACGAAATTCACGTTTTCCTTCAATCTCTTGACGAAATTGCGATACTTAGATGAAATTCACGTTTTTTCCCCCGACCTTTTGAAGATATTTAGATTTTTTTCGCGATCGTTTGACAAAATTTGCCTTATTTACGCGATTTATTTACAAAATTTCGCCTTTTATGCGGTCCATTGATTAAATTCGCGTTTTTTCTACAATCTTTTGACAAAATTGCTATTCCTAGGTGAAATTCGCTTTTTTGCACAATCTTTTGACGAAATTTGCATTTTTTCGCGATCCTTTGACGAAATTCACGTTTTATTTTCAATCTCTTGACGAAATTGCGATTCTTAGATTAAATTCACGTTTTTTTCAACTACCTTTTGAAGAAATTAAAATTTTTTTTCGCGATCGTTTGACAAAATTCGCCTTATTTGCGCGTTTTATTTTAAAAAAATCGCCTTTCATGCGGTCCATTGACGAAATTCGCGTTTTTTCTACAAAATTTTGACAAAATTTGCTATTCTTAGATGAAATTCGCTTTTTTCCATGATCTTTTGACGAAATTTGCATTTTTTCGTGATCCTTTTACGAAATTCACCTTTAACCAATCTATTCTTTCTTTTCTATAAACATCATAGCAAGTATAAAAAACTTTTGAGAGTAAAAGAATAATTAGGTAATATTTTCTCATTCTGCTTTTTCAATAATAAATTTACAGCAAATTGGAGCTAAAGAAGAAGGAAAGAATGATATCTGCTCAACAACTACAGTATTTACTCGCGTAATAGTCGCACTTTTTTTGCCAATTTTTCATTCTGAAAGTCTAAGTGCGACTATTATGCGGGGAAATCTACTACACAATATTGTACACTCTAATGCTAAAACATTACTGGTATAAAAAAAACACATTATAATAAAGTTAGTAACTTATCAAATGTTTCCAATCTATGTGCTGTTTATTAAATACCATTTTTCTTTTTATGGTAATATTTTTATAGACGTAAAATTTACAAATAATCTTTGTTAAAATTTTGACAAAAAATTCTCATAATAAATCACTTTCACTGAAGGTATCAGTACCACTATTGTAATATGAATCGGTGTATGAAGAATCTCCGTCATTCCATAAAATGTCATCTTCACTTCTGTCCAAAGCGTCGGAGATTAATAGTATTATTCCTTTGTACAAATGCAAGATGAGCTGCAAACCATATTTGCTTGTTTTGTTATTTGTGCCACTAACTAAATTATATTTATTTGCTGTTTTTATTAATTCTGATATTACTTACTGTTCCATCTAGGCCATTTTTTAAAGTTGCAGCACCCTGCTCTTTTAAAAATGGGTGAAATACATCCTTTTTTTAAAAAATGAAATTCTCCTTTAGTTGCAATCGGAGATTTCTTGTAAAAAACTTCCCCATACTACAGTATTTCTAAATCAGTGTGCCCAAGACCTTGCAAAAATTATAGAACTTTATTTCTTTAGAAAATACAAGATATTGTTAAATCATGTCGTTATTTAATTGTATTTTTCAATTTGTAATTCATAAAATCCTTAAAAATTAATGTCACTTTATTTATCATATTAACAAATTATATACTTTTTTCTTATAACATTACTAAACACATTACTAATATTACATTTACTCATGAAGCTCTGTCATCATGCTCTGATTTTACTGAACTAGCACCTCTTTTTAATACATTTGACTAAAAACACCAAAAAGCATTTTTATATGAAAAATATCAATTATTTATTCAAATAAAGTTTTGAAATTCAATAGCGATACTTTCATATTAGCAACATTCCAAGAGTTTATAGTCGAAGAAATCGCCAAAGATTTTGCTACCTACAGCAGTTTTTTTTTTTTTAATAAATTCTGATAGTTTTAGTAGTTTAAGCGAGCTGTTCGATTACATGTTTATTAAATTTGTTTTATTTATGTACAATTTTTGATGAAGTTTTTAATTTACTATAAATGTTTTAGAATAACGTGTGGTGAAAATTTTATATATACAGTCTGTTACAAATGCATGTAACCATATTTACTATTAACTTTTACATGACGCAGTAAAATAAAAAATAATGAAAATAATATAAAATAGCTATTTTTATGTGAATAATGTATAAAAATTCAAACCATAAGCACAAAATAAAAACACACATTGATTCATTATTACTATTATTATTTTATTTACAGGATTAGATAATTATAAATAACAAGCCCCCTTTAACCCACATTGTACCGCTGTCCTATAAATAGGACAGCTAATAAAACATTTTTTAAAATAAAATTGGTAAGGATTTTTTGGATGCATTTTGTTATGACGTCTTTAAAATACATAAAAATATAACATATAAACAACAAAAAAAAAAAAAAAAAAAAAAAAAAAAAAAACAAGTAACCAATTAAAATTTAATTGAAAAAAATCTATTTAAAAAATTCTTTAAGAATTGTGATCTTATAATCTAGAATTTTACCGTTATTATTATCTTTTTATTGGAGAAATCATAGAGTATTTTTGTACAACAGAAACAGTTTTTTAAAGTAAAATAAAATATTTGCTCATAAAATTATTTTATGTATGCATTTTATATGTCCTTACTATGTGTCCTACTAATATGTCCTGTTTAAAGGACAACTAGTTACTTAAAAAATTAAAAACTTTTTTTTCAAAATTTTGCTAGTATCTACTTAATTACACAATATTAATGATGTAATTGAAGTTTTAAAATTTTTCAAAAATATTTAATCGGTGTGCTTCAATATGAGTTAATCAGTTTTCTAATAAAGTGTATAGTATAACTATTTTGAAGTTTATGCATATAAAATCATTCAAGAAGTAAAATATTAAAAGTATCCAGAGAAAAAAATAATAAAATATATTTTACATTTTAGCTTCCTTCATTCAAGTACATGGATATGATTTTAATAATTAAAATATTTCAATAAAACCATATTTAAACCCTCACTGGGTTGCATAATTTCTATATTTATCAACAAATTGAGACACCGGTTTACGTTGAAAACTTTTCGTTCATAATGTTTAACTGAAAAGTTCTTACCAACTAAGGATATCTCTTTATAAATTTTTATAACTTTTGTCACATCTAATAATATTTATTGACACTGATTTTTCCCTCTTAATACTACATTTGCATGATATCCTTTAAATAGTACTTCTCCATTAAGTAAAAAAATTCTTATTTCTTTTAAATAGACTATCTTCTTTTCTTCTGAACATATATTAATTTTTAAATAAAAATATGCAACGCAAATTGCTTGAGACTATCAAAAAATTTTATTCCATAAAAAGGCCTTTTTATTTAGTACGTTAAATACATTTAAATATTTGGTAATTATGTTAAACTTTGATTATAATATTTTTATATGTCATTTTAAAGTTTGAGAAAATATGTGATTTTATCCTATAATATTTTAAAAGAAAACAAATCTGATTAAAATAAATTTATATAATTGATTTTAATCATCTGATTAAAATTGTTGATAGACAGTTATTTATTTCAAAAAATTAAATATTAAATCTACTAAACTTTATTAGGTTAATGAAATGTCTATAAGAATATACTAAAATCGTTATAATTTAAAGAAAAGCAAACTCTGGAATAAAATATTTTCCATACCTTTTTTTTTTCCCTTAACGTCGTTCTTTAAATTCCGATGTAATCCATGTTTTAGGAAGAACAAATTTTGGAAGTAGAAAATATGTGTTCAATAATACATACAACAGCAATGATTGGAATCATTTAAACCACACCAAAGCTGGTGTAAATATCTCAAACTCATACTTTTGTCTAAAGTATTATCTTGGGATGATTATTCCTATGAATTTTTTAGGTTAAATGTTTATATCTGACAGACTGCATGTTCATAACGCTACCTATTGTCCAGCAAAAACTCCATCTGCCTGTTCTAAAGATATAACGCAGTATAGTTTTATCGTCTGCGGTTTTTAGCGCTGTTTTGTTTATGAAAGCAAGAACAGATGGCTTTTCCGTTCTTATACATTTATATGACATAAAGCATACTTCCAATTAAAATTTCTCGTTTCTAGAATTTTTTGATGCATTTAACTTTTTTTTTATGTGTTTCAAAATAGTTCAAGTTTTAAGTTTTGTAAAGCTACTGTCGAATATGACAATAATTAAACTAATATTGGGAGTGTAACAAATTAAAGAATGTTTAAATTTTTAGAGTATTTAAAATTCATTTTAATATGCAATAGTGCAAGGTCTTTTGAAAATAGAAAATTAAATTTTATATTATAGGTAGTAAATGCAACATAAAAAAGAAATAAAATAACTGGAGAAATAATGTTTTTAGTGTGGGAGTGGGGGGGCGGGATAGGCAAGTGTCATTTTTTTTCTATTTTAATTTCCTGTAGAATAAAACATCTTGTAAGATAACAGTATTTTTCAAAATAAATTTCCAGAAACGAAAAAAATATAAATAAATATGAATAATTAATTACGCCACGTGTTTTGCATATATTTTTTATATTTTATTTTATATTCGGAAAAAGTTAAATTTATTTAAAAAGTGTGACACAAGTAGCCAAATTTATTTTTTAAGAATTGCTACTAAAAATAACTAAACACTAGCAGAAAAGTTTATTACTGAAAATATGCAAGTGTTTTTATTTATATAATAAAACATTGCTTTATTGCAAAACTCCGTCCCTTCCCATGCCCACACACAAACAAATCTTTGCTTTCTCCACCTGTATATTAATTTCTGCCATTTCCGCTGATAACAATAATTTATAGATAACAAACCAATTTCCCGGATTATAGAATACAGGGTAAAAACATTTTCTTATTATTGAAATCTCTACAGTTAATACATTTTTCTATATTGACCACTAATAACCCCAAAAAAACATTTCTATAAGAAAAATATCAATTATGTATTCAAATAAAGTTTTAAAATTCAATAGCGATACTTTCATATTAGCAACATTCCAAGAGCTAATAGTCGAAAAAATCGCCAAATATTTTACTATTTACAACAGTTTTTTTAATTCAAATAGTTTTAATAGTCTAAGCGAGTAGTTAGATTACGTGTCTATTATATTTGTGTTTTATTTATGTACATTTTTTGATGAAGTTTTTAATTTTGTTGTGAAATATTAGCCGGGAACAAACACTGAATTATTTTTATTGTTTGAAGTGGGAAGTTTTAATCTTAACATATGTTTTGTCACACTGTGAGTTTACAACATGGTAGGGTTTTTTGTCACATAATGAGACGTACGTTACATGTAGTGTCATAACAATGACGTCACAATTTTTTAAAATTGACAGAAAAATATTTTTTACGGTAAATAACATGTTTTGAAGAATTTTTGTAATTTTTAAAAGTTTTCTAAGAAGTTCACATATCAGTCACAATGTGACGTCGCTTAGTGGTGGCATTTTGGTCACAGTTGTGACGTGACCACAGTGACTTACAGTGACGTCACAATGACGTCACTGTGACCATGCATGCTATGAGGGATCGAGACCTGGTACGTTTTGTAGCCCTATGCATAAAAATTAGAGAACCGAAAAAATTTCTCTGTTAAAATAATATTTTATATACTCTTTTATTCTTTTAGTTTTTTATTATTACATATTTATTTGTTTATTTCACGCCAAAAGTGAGTTAAGTCGCCAAATATGGCGCTACAATTTTTCCGCCCGCTTTATCCAAAGATAAAACGTACAGAAGATATTACTAGAATTATATCAGATTGCGATTTTTTTTTTTATTATAATTGATAGCATAAGAAACAAATATTAGGTTTTTATTTTTTTTTTTCTATGCAGACGATAAATATATAAGTAATAAATATAAATTCTATAAAAGCTTCGAAGATCATTCAAAACTATTTTTTAGTGAAATACAAAATAAGCAAACTATTCTCTTTTGAAATCGAATGAAATAAAGTTTGGAATGTTTAAAATGAAATGTTGCTGTATTAAAGGGGCCGTCGGTAAAAGTAATCATAAAGTAAATAATTATTTTTACACAATTTAGAAAAATTACTGTGGCGAAATAGGTCGGACGTCGGACATTGCAATTTCTAGCTATTACAAATTCAGCTATAACATTTGGCTAGGGTTGCCGGAAAGCTCTACTTTTGAAAATAAACGCCAACTGTTTCCCCGCCAAAATATGAATATAAAGTTGCAATTTTTCAAAATCAAATTCGTGGGTTTTTGAAGGAATTTTCAAACTTTTTTCAATATTTTATACTTATTATTAACAAATTTTTATTTTTAAATGCTTTTCTTTAAAAAAATTCAATGTTAAATAGTCCGATAAGTGGTCCCAAAAATTGCAATTTCAGAAAGTTATGCTGCTATATAATCAAGAAATATGATTGTAACAGAAAAATTTTATCGATTCTCAAACTTCATAATATAGGGCTTTAAAATGCACCAGGTCTCAATGCCTGGCAATAATGCCTGGCTAGCTCTCAATGCCTGGCTAGGGGCAAGCAACACCAAAAGTGGTTCCCTTGTGAGATAGCCAATTCATTAGTATGACCTAGAGGTATCATTTGTCCGCATAACTGCAATATAGAGCTATTGGGAGATTGGAGGTAGGTCGAAGTCAGACAGAGGTTGCCAGATGGCTAAATCTGAGTCTTTCTGTTGTTCATAGGCTTTGGAAACAATTTCAAACCACTCACTCGCCCTCCAGAAGGTTTAGCCAAGGACGGGAAAGAGCTACGACAAGCACCGATGACAATAATTGCTGTTATGTGCACGAAGGAATAGAACAGCAACACCCTCTCATCTTAGATTCTCCCTTGCTGCAGCCACTGGAAGATTGGTATGAAAATCTACTGTGCGTAGAAGCCTTCATGAAGGTGGTCTTTATGCAATGCGACAAGACATTTGTGTGCCGCTCACCTCCTGTCACCGGAGGGAACGTTTAAGGTGGGCACGTCAACATGTCCACTGGACAGCTGATCAATGGAGGGGTATTCTCTTCACGGATGAGTTCCACTTCAGCCTCCAAAGGGACAATTGGCGTTGATTGATTTGGAGAGAACATGGAACACGCTATCATCCATCATTCGTGAAAGAGATTCATATGGAGGAGGCAGTGCCCGTGTGTGGGATGGTATCTCTTTGGGCGGACGTACAGACCTCCACGTCTTTCCACGTGGAACTCGTGCTTCCACGTGCTCACGTCTGTAGAGATGACATTCTTCATGCTTATGTGCGCCCTTCTGCCGGTGCAATAGTTAATGATTTCCTGTTACACGACGATAACGCTAGACCGCGCAGGGCTCACATCGTAGAAGATTATCTTCAGAACCAAACAATTCAGCGCATGGAATGTCCAACTCGATCACTTGACTTATATCCCATCGAGCATGTTTGAGATGCCTTAAGAAGATGTGTCACTGCTCTCAATACCCCTCCTAAGACCCTTGCCATGCTTACAACTGCTGTACAAGAGCAATGGCTCGCACTTCCCAGCGAATTTATTGATCGCATAATTGATAGTAATCACACATCCCTGTATGTGCTGTATTGCTTCTAGGTGTGATCATACTCCATATTAAAGGTACTTTTCCTATACCAAACTGGCTCATTTATTTTGTTTATTTTACAGTTGTGTTAATTTCTGAAACACCACAATCGTCTGGTAATTTATTTTAATTCTATTTTATACCTTACTATGTGTTGTACATTGCGGCTCAGTTTTATTAAAATCTACCTGTAACATTTTGAGTAATCGCTACTTTTGTTGTTTTTCCTTAATTTTTGGAAACCAGTGTATATCTTGTTCAAATTTTCAATCGTTAATAAAATACTTATTATTCATCCTATCAAGTTGAAATAAATTTTTTTAACTTGTATGACAATTGATGTTAATACAGTTTTTTCAAATATTAATTCATTAATTACATTTTAATTAATTAATTTTAGTTTTATATGGGAGACAAAATGGCGGTCATTGGTTATTGAACAGCATTTAATGCATCTTCATATCTATAAGGGGGGTTACCATAGGAGGACCCTGTTCTGTCGCCAAATACAGCCAAGTTTGTCGCCAACTTGGCGATATATCGCCAAATTTGGCGACCAAAATGAGTCGCCAAAAGTTACGCCAATTTGGCGATATCTCTAATATTTCACCAAATTCCCATAGACTTCCATTGTAAACCGATAGGGTTTACTTGTTTATAGAAAATCAACAAATTGAGATATTTTAATGCAACAAAAACTAATATTAGCTTAAGGAATGTATTAAATTTTTCTTTGATTACCTAAGTAGGAATTGACTTTAAAAACAAAATTTTTATATTACTTGTTATTGTCCAGTTTGTTCTGAGTCATTTGCGAAAAACCGTATGCAGATAGCAGATGGGATTATTTTTCGCAAAGTTATAAGCGTTTGAATTTTGTACACAAACAATTTTTCGGCCTTTTAATATACTTTAAATCTGTTTTTCTCAAAACTGATTTTTCAACGTTTTTAGATTTTTGAAAGGCTCCATGCGTCATAATTTTTCATCGGAATTCATGAAATCGATAAGGAAGAATTACTTAGAAAGAAACTGTGTACGCATTTTAAAATTCGACTTCATTAAGATAATTAAATTTGATTTTTAATTTATTAAAAGGCAAAATTTTGGTCAGAGTCGATATCGAATTCAGGAAAAAAACTCTAAAAAAATCTACTATTCAAGAAATTGCAAAATCGATACACAGATTTGTTTGTAATAGAGTTTTAAGTGATTGAAATGCAAAATCGATGAAATATCGCAAAAATTATGACGCATGGAGCATTTTCAAATTTCGTTTTAAAATCTTAATTACAAAATTTAAATTATAATAAGATGGGAAATTTCTTTTAAGTTGTTGTATATACTTATGGTGAAATGTATATTTCCACAAAATTTCATATCTCTATGATGAAAAAAAAAAAAGTTAACGTCCACCGTTCCCTTAACAATTTTAATTACTTATACTTACTTACAGAAGTGAACGAACTTTAACTGCTTTAGTTTATTTTGCTTTTACACAAGGAAGAAAATTCCTAATTTCATTTTACTCTTTAAAATGTCATTGCTCTTATTTACCAAAAGAAAAGAAAAAAAGGGCAAGTTTTTCCTTTCCTACAATTTCCAGTGTATAGTGAAAATTAATAAAAACTACATTTCTTTGTTTGCTATCTGTGCAACACAAAGAATTTGGTATTATCGACTCATTCGCACAATAAAAGCATGAGACAATGGGATTCTAAATTTTGAATAATCCAAATAAGCAGTTTAATTTGCATACGGTTTTTTTAACAATACGGTTTTTAAGAGAAATAAATTTATATTCGAACTGTACACGAGCCATTTGGAGAGGGCTGGAGAGGGTGGTGGAAGATTGCCCCTCTCAAGGAATTTGTATTTGAGGAAGATTGATATAAACTGTTTTGATATATATATATGTTTAAACTTATCACAATCCAATAAGTGTTGGTCATACAAAAATAAAATTCTTTTTATTTTTCTTCTTAGAACATTGAGAAAGTTAAAAAAAAAAATATTTTTAGTAGACAGTGAATGCAGAAAAATTTGAATTTCACAACTTGAAAAATAAATAAATAATTATTTTAACGTAAATGGCTTTTGGTATGACGAAGAGCAACATTTAAAACATTTTTGAAATTGGATGTATGAACCCTGAACAATGAGGAAAAACAAAACAGTAATACTAAATAAACAGGCAGAAATAGAATTCTACCCGTGAAAGTACGAGGTAATCGTACTTTTTGTACGTATTATCGTACATGGAGGCCATAAAATATAACGTGAGATCTTCTGAGCCAACGCCCCCTAGATATTTGAGAAAGCCTTGACACGCGTCACAAAAACGTCACGCAAAGCAGGTAAAACGAAGAAAAAAATTCGAACAACTTGCATGTTTCGATTTCGTTGGCTCGTGGAATTATTAATTCTTATTTTCTAATAATAATTAATAATTCCAAGAGCCAAAGAAAACGAAACATTCAAGTTGTTCGAATTTTGTTCTTGATTTTGCCTGCTTTGTGTGACGTTTTTGTGACGCGTGTCAAGGCTTTTCTCTTTTATCTAGGGCAGGGTTGGCGAACCTTTTTATAACCGCGTGCCACTTTCTTTCCAAAAATTTTTTACACGAACTTGACGTGCCCACAAATTTAGTGGGTTGAAAAACCATGAAAAAAAAAAAAAACTTTACATAATAACATTAAGATAAAAAGAACAAATAGGTAACATGCAGGTGAGGTATTGGACTATAAAATTCATAAAAAAATTAATTTCTAGAAATTATTTAAAAAAAAAATAGTATGTGATTGATTGTGTTGTTGTATCTTGGAAGGAAAATAATATCAGGTTCATACTCAGTTAATTTCCACAGAAAGCAAACTGAACTGGATTTACATGACAACTGCTTTTTATTTGATATTTTGTATTATTCATTTTAGAAACTAATGACCTTGCGGACATAGATAGGTGGAAATAGTATTAAAAGATCAAACACCAGCTTCTTTAAATAGCTCTGAAATTAATTTCTAAGTTGAAGTAATTTTATCATTGGTACATTTGCTAATATGGTAATTTACGGTATTTTAAAAAAGCCGCAATTAAAATTCTTCAATTTCCAATAAATCAAATACAGTCAAGATTAGATCATCTAAGAGTTTGTGTATTTTGTGTAGTATCACAGTATATTGATTTAGTCACAACTAACAACGTGCCAAAATTATTCTTTCGCGTGCCACTTGTGGCACGCGTGCCATAGGTTCGCCGTCCCTGATCTAGGGGGATCTATCAAGGTTTTCTCTTTTATCTGTCTGAGCCCTCTAGCGAATAATCTATTGGTCGAAAAGTAACGCTATTTGGTGTACGTGCATACAGATGCATACAATTTCCATTTCTAAATAAAAGTAGTACTGAAAGTCACCATTAGGGGAAATTTTGGCACTGAAAGAGTAATATTTAGATAAATGAATGCGTAATTGCCAAATAAAACGCGAACACAATTATTTTGTGTCCAATAAATGAAAACGTTTATTGTTAATTACAAACACGTTTCAATATGACCGCCGTTCTTATATTCCAATAACTGTATGCGAAAATCAATAAAAGAATCAGAGCTGCCTAAAATTCGATTTCGCTTACATTCGTGCGTAAACTGATGTATCCCTTGACTATGTCGATGTCGAAACCTACGTTAGTTTCAATGGTTTCAACTAGCGCAGTCAAGGGATTAAAAAGCAAACTGATAAAACTCCTGTATAGACATGTGTTTCTGTTTATATGCAATGTTAAAACATAGCAGTTGTTGAATTTTTCAGAATTTAATGAAATAAAACTCTTATCCTATGTTGATGTAAGGTGTTGCAGTTTAGGAAGACTTCGTATTGAATAAGTAAAGAGTTCGCATCGAAAGCTGACGACCGACAGCAGACACGAACTAATTTTCTTTTAAAGCAATCGCTTGCTCCAAATTTCACCATAGTTGTGACGTTTGATACTATTTTTTTTTTTCTTTAGCAATCCAAACCACATGCTTCACTGTGCAAGTACACCAAATGGAGTTACATTTCGCCCAATGGATCTTATGCACGTGATATCACATCGCAGAGTTGGCGGGATCTTGATCCGTTCTAGCCACTGTACCGCCAGAATGCTCAGGCGCAAATATCGCCAGCAGGCAACCCTTAGCCTCAACCCAGCATAAATTTTAACTCAAATTTTGCAAATTTAGGAAATATTTTCGGATAAAGAACAATATTTTGAATTTATATTACAACTAGGGGCTCTGCCCGCTGCAAGCTACGCTTGCCAACCCCCGTTCAGACACCGTAGAATCTAAAAGCACGGTAATTTAATCGGTTTTAAAAAGATTAGAGAAGATTGAATTATAATGAAAAAACCTATAGCGATCTCCCTGTAAATGGGTTTTAATTCAATTCCCTTTGATTGCGAAAATTTAAGGCCGAATCAGTTGCTGTTAAGACATCCAATGGTTGTTTTCGTGTTTTATTAAAGAAGATCAGTTAAACATTTGAAAAGGAGCTAAAATAAAATGAATTAAGTAAACAGAGTCTTTGCCTCGCGGTATTTTTTAACAGCGTTATAAAACGATTGACATAATACAATTTACTACAATTTATTGTTTTAACCTCTTCAAGGGCGGTGGTTCATTTTTGAACCACTTAATTTTAATTCTTAAATGCCACACTGGCACCAGAATATTGGAATGAAAATTTTCTTTTTATTAAGTAAGTGAACAAAAGCATTTCCGTATTTCGAAATTTGTTTGTAAATTCTGGTGCCATTCACTGATTTCAACATTTTACGAATAAAAGTACCTGGCCCCTGAAAGGGTTAAACGCATATTAATGTATTTATTATTTTAAAGTTTCCTTTCTCTTTTAATATTCACGTGTAAATAAAATTTTCAAGACACAATTTTCAATATTTTCCTTCTTTTAACACGTACTTATTTAATAATAATTTTAAAGTTTTTTTCTATTTTTAACAGTCAGGTGTAAATAAATTTTTAATCGTTAGGATATATTATTCTTTGCGCTGTTTTTAGAATTGAAAACAATCTCTATAATAGGGGTAAGTCGCCAAATGTTATTCTATCGCCATCATTTCCCCTTTTCATAAGAAAGGTTTCCATTTTGATTAAAGAATAAAAGTTATTTTTTCGAATAAAACTACATAAAAGTTGTCATGATAGCAAAAAATTCTTGGTACTTTTATCTTAGCCGGGTGCAAATCTCGCCAATAGCGTTTTTTTAAACTCGCCAGTTAGCATCTTTTTATTTTGCGAGTGGTAAATTAAAACGATACTACTTGGTTATCCCATCGACCAAAAATCTGTCGCCAGACTATAAGATTAAATGCCAATAATGGTTGATCGTAAATGTCACATTCACTTGACTGTAAGAAAGTTACACGTGTTTACGCTATCAAGTGATTTTTACTTCGACGTTTTATTTGTATTTTTATTAATGTTACACTAATTTATTTGTTCTTTCGTTATTTAAAATAAAATTACGCCAATTTGTAGAATTTGGTGAATGGTTTGGCGATTTATATAATTTGGCAAAATTGGTCGACGGGATAACTAAGTAGCACCATTAAAACATCACTTTGAATTTGAAATTAAATGTCATGATTTGTTGCATTATTTAATCGGGTTTGGCGTGATTTTTTTACGACAATTTGGCGAAAACCTCGTTTTCGAATACCGGTTACATACGTATTTTTAAATTATTTTCTATTATTTTTAAAATGAAATAATAATAAATAAATAAAAAAAATAATTAATAACTATAGAACAAAACAATTTATAACATTCTTTTTAATAAAAAGAAAATAAATGTAAATAAACATTTATTAATAAATAAGCAACAATAGCCGGGTTACCATGTCAGGCAAAATAACGCCATTTTGGCGCCAATTAGGTACCCCGGTGCGTATATGACATCTGCGCCTAATATTTTTCTTTTCGTTTCGTTTAAAAAAAAAGAAAGAAGTGAAAGCCATTAATTTTAAAAGTTTTAGTTTTAAATGAAAGTTTTGTATTAAATAAAATGATAACGAAATACAAAAAAAAAAAAAAAAAAAAAAAAGGCATTGTTCTTAGCAAAGATTTAAGGGAGACCAAACTGGTCGCCAAATTAGTTTAAAATAATAACCTTTTCTGAAATATGAAAAAAAAATCTGTTATGATTAAAATTTGAGTTGCCATCATTAGAAAAAAATATTTAAAATTAGAAAAAAATAAATATTTCGAAAACTAATTCGAATTTAAAAATTCTAATACCAGTTTTGAGACCTGCGAATCAATATGGATTTTTGGTGTTAATTTCATCGCAAAATATTCCATATTTTAGGAGAAATCGCCGTGAAACGTAATCAGTTGTTTAATCAGTCGTTTCAAAGAATCGTTTCATAAATTCGTTTCATTTCAGTCGTTTCATATATCCGTTTTCATAAATTCGTTTCATTAGGATTTTATATATATATATATATAGGGTAGATATATTAAGCATCAAACTGCTACAACAATGAATTTGTTTGCGGTATTTTTAACAAAGAAGCATTAATAACAAATACTCCATAGAGCACTTTGGTAATATTCAAAAGTAAATACCGCCGGCAGACGAATTTTAGTGTCGACCTAAGGTCGCGTGCATAAGGACCGTAGATTAGCTGCTGGAGGGCACTGAACACCCTACGTTGCTTTAAGGACACCCTGTATTATAGAACAAGATACTATTCCATTATAAATTTACTTAAACATTTCAAGCTGGATAATTCAATAACAAAATTCGCTGTTATTTTTTACACACGTCTAATATTTAGAATATGAGCATCAAAGTATTGGGGATTTTACCTATATTTTTCATATTACAGGCGTACATACACCGGGGTGCAAAATGATTAGGACAGACCACATTTAATTGACTAAATAATAAATATAATTATATCAATCCGCATATAAACCAAATAAACTGATTTTATCAAACTAAATAGGCAATATAAACATAAGAAAAACACTGTAAAACAATTTGTATTTTTGCAATATATTAAATTGCACATTCACTGAATATGAAATAGGAGCAAAATGATAAAAGCCGAACCTATTTTTCTTTATTATAGAAATTTTAAATATCACTTGTGCTTCCTTTGAAGTTAATAATTTCAGTGCAGCAATGTGACATAAAATTTGTGCAAGGTTTCAAGTTTGTGCAGGTGACAAAACTTGCCATGTCTCACAAGGTACAAATAGCAGAATTTGATTTCAAGGTATAAATAGCAGAATCGGCGTTTTTTTGTGTGTCTTTTACAGGTGGATTGATACAGTATCTAGCTGAAAAATATTATTAAGACCTGCAAAATGGCTACGATTTCAGATAACCCACGCAAACATCTAAACCAACCTCTTTTGTATATGCTGTAATAGGATACAGTAAATAAGGTATAAAGTAAACATTAAAAGAAAGCGATCGTAAGTTTTAAAAAAGGTTTTAATATACTACGGGCAACTCAATATAACACTTTTTGGGGGGCGTTACTCACTACCCCCGTGAATTTGACTGGATCATTCTAAGGCTCATATAATTGGTTCTGGGATTTCTTGCCATTCATCTTAACTGCGGCCCATGTAATTTCTTACGTCATAGGGCTGGTCCTTAGCTCGTGCGATAGTCCGAACTGACCTCTGTCGTAAATTTTGACATTATTCTTTTATATCTGTAAAATCAAAATCCTAGTCTATAGTTGTCTCCGACCTCAGACAATAGCAGAAATAAGAATATTTATTTTAACATTATGGGTCAATTGAGACATTTATTAAAATAATAAATATATAGAACATATTAACAAATAAATGTGAGATTTAAATATCATAAAATACTCCATAAGAGCTTCAATATGGACTATTGATTATGCATTTCTGAAGAATAATTTAAAAGTTGTGGATTGTAGAAAGTTCAATTGCTGCCTTTTTCACTTTTCTACGGAAAACATAATTTCAGAAAACCTGGTTCAATAAAATGGTGTTCTAGCAAGTGAATATACGCATGTCTATTTTGTCATCCTTCTAGGAAAGTATAATTCTTAGTGTACCTACTGAGGAAAAATCGGCTTAAAGCATTAGGGAGTCTCCATCTTGTTGGGCGGAGGGAAAATCCGATTTTAAAAATGAAAAACTGAAAATTCTATAAAATAAGATTTCTAATTTAATTAAGAGGTCTCAGAACTCTTAAAATTGGAAAAAATGAAAAAAAAAAAGAGACCATTTTAAAAATTTAATATCTTAAAATGTATATGATTTTAAAATACAATTTTTATTGGGATAACAGATATAAGTATGTTCCTTCATTTCATGTATTCAAAAAATTGCAAGATGCAGAATTGGCATTTACAGGGGGCTCTAAACTGTCAGATATTGGACGAGCAGACAACTGGTATATGACAGCTTACGCGCAGTATTATAAAACAAATTTTCCAACTAGAATGAAAATTTTGGTGCCTACTTATACTTAAGGTTTCAATAATCACCCTGAACCTAAATAAATTTGTATTTAAAACATTTTTATAATTTTATTAGAAAGTTATATTTAGCTAATGCAAAACTTTGAAAATTTCAACAGACCTACAAAAAAATATATTTTTTTTTAACAATAAAAGGGAAATTTTAGGTTTAGTTTATACAGATTACATGAGACATATGTCTTCAAAATTTTATGAAAAAATATTCAGGCGTTTTTGAAGTATCATGCGCGTTATACCTAAAAACGTCATTTAGAGAAAAATGACTTCAAAGTTTCAGAAACGCCGCTTCAGCTATGGAGCGGGTATAATTCTAAAAGGCATAACGTCTGTTCTTATGGGAATTTCAAGGAAACAATTATATCAAAATGCTCAGAAAAGATAGGAGTTTAACATGTAGGAAAATTAAAATTTCGAAAATTTTGAAGCGTTAAGAATCCTGAGACCCCTTAAAAAAAAAAAAAAAAAAAAAAAAAAGGAAGAAAACAAACAAACAAACAAACAACAACAACAAAAAGAAACGTTTTAGAATTAAAAAATAAATAACAATTAATTTTCTCATTCATTTAAAAGTAGGGGAGACCGGGGTTAGTTGTGCCATCGAGCTTCCTGATTGAGCCAATAGGTTCCAACACCTGTCGCGTTATGTGAGTAAAGAGGTTGATTGTCTCAGTGTGCTGCGTATGTTTTGAAGTATAGCGTTGCGTTGTTTTCGAGATAAAAATATTTATCTTGTTTTCTATCGTAAAAGTAAATTTTGCTACCTACGTTAGAATCGTCATTGCCACTAGCGATACCGAGGTATATAAACTTCCCTAACATTATTTAAATGCTTATATTTTGAGCTGTTATTCTATGTATTTCATTTGTTAATCATGCCAACATTTCGGAAAATAATGAATAAAGTTCAAAATGGCATAACGCGGGCTAGTTGTGACGAAGTCTAAGAGTCACGTTGTGACAGTGTCACTACTTACCCCAGCATAATTTTCCCTCATAATTTTAACCTCCTATGCTCCTCAGTAACTAATCGACCGTTATCCATCAGAGATGAGAGCGTTAAAAACCAGAATTACAACAAAAAAAGATTAGTAAATATGAAACTGTTAATAAACCACTTTAGCAATAACTTTAATCAATGATGGTGAGATTGCAGGATCGTCTTCAGAAGTAAGAAATGTCATTGAATTAGATGATTCTATGACAATTGATAATAACAATGTGTCAGTGGTAAGTCTTAGAGAAATAAGACCACTCCCTAAAGCAGGACCTCGAAAAGGCAAGCGATCTATTCGTAAATGTTTGAAATCTGCCATTGTAACAAGCACACCTGTAAAAGAGAAAATTCGAGCAGAATAAAAAGCAAAAGAACGCAGAAAACAAATTGCAGAAGAAAAAGCAAAAAAAAAAAAAAAAAAAAAAAAAGAAAGAAAGAAACTGTATGAAAGGCCAAGCAGTGCATAAAAAAATTTACACCTAGGTTATTGAAAAAAAGGGAGAAGCAAGTATATTGGATAGCTCTGAAGATGACGAAAATTGCTTATGTCTAGAGTGCTTGGAGCAATACAACATTTCTAGACCTGGAAAAGACCGGGTGCAGTGTATGTAAAAAATGGGCGCATGTCAAATGTACCAAAAATGAAACTTATTATATTTGTATTAACTGCAAATCAGACGCTGAAACAAGCGATGACAATGAGTGATTAAAAATATAAGACATAGTCCTACACGTTCTAGTAGGCTACCGAGTCAAAGATCAATATGGCCAAAGATTAGTGTTGGCTTACCTTTTATTTCTTTCTTGATTAAGACAGTTTTTTTTTTCTTTTTATTGCTACGTGTCTCTAAAAGTATCTTTTGAAAAGACAAAGTGTTTACAAGTTTACAAGTGTTAACAATTTAACTATTTTATTTTCATTTCATTTACACTATTATTAAAACATGATAGTGTTTTATTGTGTTAAGAACGTTATAAATGAATACATTTCTCATTCTTGATTTAACATGTCTCAATTAATTGCCTTTCTTATATAATTTGTATATGTTAAAATGTACTTGTATGTGTCATTTATGTGTCACAATGTGCCCCAAGCATGTCACAACTTGCCCCGTAGCGGGGGTTAATAGTGACAAATTTCGACGTTACGAAGAATTCATTTTGTGTTATGAAAACTTTAATACTGTTAATTGTAGTTTTATAAATATGTTACGCAAGATTTACTCTAACGATATGATACACTAAATGTTTCGCTCCAGTTCTCTTACGGCTAATGTCAAAAATATCGGAAATGTCACTACTAGCCCCGGTCTCCCCTACTCACAAAATATATTAAAAGTCTAAGTACTGTCCATATCATAGAAATGGAACTTCTTTTCGTCAATG
This sequence comes from Maratus speciosus, assembly GCA_963932465.1. NCBI lineage: Eukaryota > Metazoa > Arthropoda > Arachnida > Araneae > Salticidae > Maratus > Maratus speciosus. The sequence goes on from OZ010793.1 coordinate 533,047,925, forward strand.
AAATTAATTTCAAAACAATTCATTTGATGCTTCAGATGTTTCTCTTCCAACTAAATGTGACCTTTTACCTTTTAATTGCTCTTCTTCTTCTTATAGCCCACGCTGTCAGAAAATTTCGTCTTTATACACTCCTCATTTTTTAACAAATAATTTCCGTACTCCTAGAAAACATGTTTTATCCGGGAATTCTTCCCGAAAGTCTGAAAAAGAGGGAGAAATTCCGTTCCTTCCTTGCACGCATGCGTATCATCTCTATTAATACTAAAATCCGAATTCATTTTAAAAATGAAAAACCAAAAATTCGATAAAATAAGATTTCTAATTTCATTTAAAAAGAAAAAAAAAGAAAACAAACAAACAAACAACAAAAGAAACAAGTAAGAAAAATTATGCTTTAAGCATAGATTATGAAACACTTTCCAAAATTCCCTGAATGCGTTTACAAAATTTCGTTATTTAGGGAAATAAGGTATATAAGAGAACTAAGTAAACATTTTAGAAAACGCATAAAACATTTGAAAAACTGATTTCAGCAGTTACCATCCATAGAAAATATGTATTCCAGTTCTTTTGAACAGCCCTGTATTTGATGTGTAGGTTGATATACATACTAAATAATGGGGAAATTTTGTTTAGCAAGAAAACATATAACAGGTTGAAATTTCTCTTTCAGCAAATTATACTAATAGATGGAAACATACTTGTGTACTTTTGTACAATCCTACAGTTAACATAGTACCTTTATTACACGCCACTATTTCACTAAAGTTTAATTCATAGTAAAATACTCTTAAAATTACTGGAATCACATTTCCAGAAATTATCATTTATAGACGGCCATGTATCCAATTCTTTGCGTGACCTTGTATATCATTTTATCTATGTTCTACAAACATTTCTTAGTAAACTAAATGCAATTCAGCGTAAAAATGCATAACTCATTTAAAAACCACCTTTAAGCAATTTGCAATCATACCCAGTAACCGTTACGAATTCTTTTGTGTAGCCCTGTATATGAATTTCAACATTTATACACACCATATACAGTGCATAAATATAGTGAAACATAGAGCACATAACATAATTAAAAATGCAATTTTCCAGCAATCACCGCTAATGTAAAATACTTCTGGTACAATATAGAATCAGAAATCTTTTGCGTTTCCCTGTAAATGCTATGCACTTCGTATTATATATGAAATAAGTTATAGTAAACCTCATCGACGCATATTAATTTCATTATACCTGAAATAATTTAACATAATTAAAATACGCCGGAAAAAATTCCCTCCACCCCTGTATCATTATGTAACGGAATTCTTTTGTGTCGCCCAGTAAATGAATAATAACTATTCTTTGCGCCGTATATTCCACAGAATGCATATTTTAGTGCACGATAAATGCATATCATGTAACATAATTAACACTAGATTGCCCAAGGAAGTCATTTTGACTGCTTTTTAATTTCAATTAGAAAAACAATTATGTATATAATGACACAATTTCTTAGAATTTTGTGACTTTTTGTACAACATATAAATGTGTTTATTAATAATTGTAGTTACCTACCCCTCCTTCATTTCCGGTATATATATATGTGTTATATTGCCCAAAAGCAGTCATTTTGACTGCTTGGGAAATTTTTAATAATCAAATGACTGTTATTATTGAATTGAGTAAATTTCTTATATGACCAGTTTGGCTCTGTATTGAAATAACAGTTTTCATTTTTTTCAATTACCACAACATGATAAATTATCGATGCGGGCGTATACTTGATAAGTTGCAGTTGCTCAATAAGATAAATAAGTAAGGCTCAATAAGTACTTCTTATTCGGGTCTTTATGCAGTGATACTTGTTCTAACAAGTTGTTTGTTTTTTCTTTTGCGCCCTAAATTCATGAAAGAAATGTCGAATAGAAGTGGGTTATTGAAAAAGCTAACGAACATAAGTGAAGAGTGCTCCGATATAGAATCAGATGCAACAAATTCTGAACTATCATTTGAAGATGAAGCGGATTATATTCAAAGTGAAACATCTGACACTGAAGATAGCGATGAAGAGTCGATCAACAATGATGAAAATGAAAGTGTCATCAATATGCCCAGGAAAAGGTGTAGGGTAGTCAGTAGTTCAGACTCTAATGGAGAAACTGAAAACACCTTTCAGGAGACCGAAACAGCTGCCGATGGTACTGTGTGGTCAAAATTTGACAAATGTGGTATTCCTGGAACGTTACCAACTACTTGTATTGTCAAGGGTGTGAAAGGGCCAACAGGCTACGCAAAAGGAACATTATGGCAGATAATCCCATCAGTACATTCTCGTTGATAATAGATAACTTTTTTTTATCAAACATATAAAAAAGTGCAAAGAAGAAGAAGGTCGCCGAATTTTGAGAAACGATTGGATAACATTATTACCGGAAATACGTGCATTTATTGGGAATTTATATGCTCGTGGAGCCTACAAGGCAAAAATTTAAAACTGAATTATTTATGGTCAGCAAAGTGGGGTCCCGAATTTTTTAGAAAAACTATGGCCAGAGAAAAGTTCAAGCAAATCCTACGGTTTATTCGTTTTGACAAAAGAACCGAAAGAAGTAGTCGCCTACAAACAAATAAATTTGCATTTGTTTCGCAAATATGGGACAAGTTCATTGAAAATATTCAAGCTTGCTATCAACCAGGGCAAAATATAACAGTTGACGAGCAATTATTTCCGTTAAAATCCAGATGCAGGTTTACACAGTATATGCCTAATAAACTCAACAAATTTGGCATCAAATTCTGCCCTCCATCAGATGTTAGTAGCAAATATGTTTTGAATGGTTTTCCTTATTTGAGAAAAGATGAACAACGACCATCGTCAATGCTTCTGAGTGAACACGTTGTTCTGAAACTTGTCGAGCCATATACAAGCTGTGGAAGAAATATCACGACCGATAACTTTTTCACTAGCATGTCACTTACGACAAAATTATTGGCCAAACAAATAACTCTAGTTGGAACTATTAGGGGAAATAAAAGAGAACTACCCAAAGCAGTCAAACAAACGAAGGATAACATGCCTCGTATTTCCGCCCTGCTATATAAATCAGAGAATTGTGTTCTTACAATTTTTAAAAGCAAACCAAATAAAAGAGTAGCTGTTCTAAGTTCAAAGCATAAATTGTCAAAATTGATAAAAGTAATAAAAAAATGTTACCGGAATCTATTCAATTTTATAACAGCACAAAATTTGGAGTTGAGATGGCGGATCAAATGGCCGGAAAACATACAGTAAAAGCTAGTTCTCGTAGATGACCTCTCCAAATATTTTTCGATATTTTAGATTTGGCTGCTATAAATTCTTGGATCTTTTACAAAGAAACGACAGGAATACAAATGCAACGAAAAGAGTTCTTGTTTCAATTAGCAGAAGAGCTTTCCACTGAATACAGAGCTGCAAGACAGAAAAATTCATCAGAACATGAAGACCCACAAAGATCAACCGCAACATCATCAAATGCAACCCATTCTAACAAATGCAAAATTTGTCAAGTACGACTTTGCGACAACAAAAAAAAAAACAAATAATATATGTAAAAAATGTCAAAAGTATGTTTGCGGAAGGTGTACACATAAAAAGATTTCCACTTTCATTTGCATAAAATGTACAACTAATAATGCATAGATTATTTTATTGTTAATACTTCTATTATAGTTATATAACTGTATATATTATAAAAAATATTAAAAATTAATTAAAAAAAATTCTTTACACATTAGTTATTCTTTCACAATGCAGTCATTTTGACTGCTTTTGGTCAATATAGGCATATACTAAGTTTCAGTCTTTCTAGAGTTAAAAATCATTCTTAACGATTTTTTCTCATAGGCCGTAACGTAACGGAAAACTGTTGACTGTCCCTGTAAATGAACTAAACATGCTACAAACTTCATTTGCAATAGGGTTCGTGCTATGGTAGAGGTCACTAACATAAAAAAAATTCAGAACGATCCGAGTATATTTAAGGGAGTTAGAGCGCGGACAGACGGCTAAACAAACCGAAGTCATAAACCCTTTTCAACTTTGTTGGAAAGTGTTAAAAAGGAAACGTTTTTGAATTTAAAAATAAATAACAATTAATTTTCTCATTCATTTAAAAATACTCACAATTTATTTTTTAAAGTTATAAAAAAAATATTCGCATTTAAAATATGTTCTGCACACACATTTAAAAGATATATTAATTAAAATGTTAAATTAAAAACTGCAATTTTTTTTTCGAGTAAATATAATATTCATATTGTTAGCAATCTACTTAAAAATGTTTATAAATCATATTTTATCGCATATTAAGACAATCCCAGCCACAATCTCATCAAAGACGAGATCTTCCCGAAATTAACTTCAAAATTTAAAGCTTTTTAAAGAAATTAATCAAGCCATACCCATCTGAAGCAAACACATTTACTTCAAACTGTTTCACAACTGAGCAATTGTAGTTGAGGGGAACTACTTTTAAGTATTTACAATGGTAATATTTTTAGTTATGACTATTTTTTCTCATTAAAAGTGTCAAATTTTTATTTTTTTTTTCAAAAATATTTTTTTTATATATATTAATGAAATAATCTTGGCCTAAGTGTAGTTAATTTTAAACACACATATATGTTTAGTATCTTTACCAAATTTCATGATAATCCATACATACTTTCTCAAGATATCATGCGCGCAATGACTTATGGAGTAAAAAAAGAGCTATTTCGATTTCAACAATACACAAATTCTGTAAAAGGCTAATAAATTTCTAATAACAACTTATTACAAAGCACAATCTGTTTCATCATTATCCAAAATTTCATGTTTATACATAAAAAGGTTTTGAAGATAGACTAATTCAAACTTTGAATTTTTTCGTTAAATTTCGTCGCATTTAAAAGGTACAAGACCCCTTAAAGTACTCGGCTCGTAACAATAAGATAAATGGTTCGGTTCCAAGGTCAGCGACTTTTATTTTATCCCCACTTCCTTCAATTGACGCATATTTTACCTCTTGTAACGGAGAAAAAAGAAACGGATTTTTCGTCAATTAAAGGAAAAATCCCGGCAGCACTGCTGCCAGGAAAATTTCCGTGAATTGAAGAAATAATTTCTGAGAGGGAATATACACTGATGCTGGCATCATATTCTTTCTTCTTTTGTTATCATTCTTTTACTTGTTTGTGACCGTGAGAATGATAAAATGTTCGGATCATTTCAAAAGCATCCCTAGCCTTCCTGTAGATGTATATTTGTAAATATATAAGTAATCCACAGTAGTATAGTGAAGGGTATACGGTGGTATACGCCGCATATCTTCTGGATTTCCGTATACCCCCTGTTTATCAAATAAATCTATAATGTATATTATCTAACGTAAACTGCCTACCTGTACCCTATACCTTCTGCAGTTTTTCTCGACTGCACAGCTGGTAATCAAGTAAATTAAAAATGACAGTATTTGAGCGTTTAATTTTATCTGCAATTCTTTGTGGGGAAATCTAGGGTTTGTCCTCTTTCGAAGTGAGAAAGCATCCCCCCCCCCCCTCTTGAAAAATTTTTGCGAGTAGAACTATGGGAAAATATCCACAAGATAGGTTTGAAATAATTTCGACGTTCTCATCATCTTGCTCCAGCGTAAATTTAACGAAATACATATTTTAAAATAGATTTAAATATGTATATACAATTTTTGTAAACGATTTCTTTATTATTAATTGGAATACCATGTACAGTAGAGCGCCGATTATCGGAATTTCAATGAACCGAACTTACAATTATCAGAACAGCCTATTTCTCTCAAACAAATTTTTTAACCGAATTTCCAATTAACTGAACAACCTATTTCTCTCAAAACATTTTTTTTCCATCGAGTTTACATCGAAATACCCTGTTTCAGTCATTTTCCCCCTTCAGATTTAGCATCGAAATCGAATCCCCGATTAGTGTAGGGGAGAGTAGTACACAGTGAGACAGCAGCCACTTTGACATATAGTTGTAACTTTTTCTCCAAGCTGGCACACACACATAATGACCTCATCTTATGCAACACGTGGATGTAGTTTCGGCCCTTCAGTTACTCGTCCGACAAAATAGCAAATTATTCTTTATTTTATAGTGGTTAAAATTACATAAACGTCTATTTTAGAGTTTTTTTTCCTTCAATATGACATAAGAGGTAGGATTCAAAAGTTCCAGGACTGACTCTATAACTGTAGAAATATTACCAATTACATTGCTGAAACACATCCGTCTTCGAAATAAGGTCCTTGCGTAACAACGCACTTTTGCCATCAGCTGTAAAGGTCATCGAAGCGCTTCTGGAATCCATCTTTAGCCATGTCCTTTAATTCAGCCTGCGATGCGCTTTTAACTTCATCTGAAGATTGAAATCGAGGACCCAGCAAACGACGTACCAGTTCGGGAAACAGGCTGAAGTCGCAGGGGGAGAGATCAGGAGAGTAAGGAGGATGTGGCAAAATCGTTGTTTTCATTTGCGCAAGAAAGTCAGCGAGGACTATGGATCGGTGTGCAGGAGCGTTGTCATGCAAAAGCACCCATGATTGCTCAGTCCACAATTTTGGCCTCTTCTTCCGGACCGACTCACGCAGATTGCTCTAAAGGGAAGGTCATCTGGAATTTATCCCTGAAGGACGCACTGTCAATAAAGAACTCTATGTAGACATCCTGCGTCGTTTGCGTGAGTCGGTCCGGAAGAAGAGGCCAAAATTGTGAGCTGAGCAGTCATGGGTGCTTTTGCATGACAACGTTCATGCATACCGATTTGCGAAAATGAAAACAAATGTTTTGCCACATCCTTCTTATTCCCCTAAAAAATGGCTAAAAATGGATTCCAGAAGTATTTCGATGACCTTTACAGCCGATGGCAAAAGTGTGTTGTTGCGCAAGGAACTTATTTCGAAGGCAGATGTGTTTCACTATTGTAATTGGTAATATTTTTACAGTTATAGAGACTGTCTGGGAATTTTTTAATCCTACCTCGTATATTTACTTAACCAAACCTAGAATATATATATATAATATAATAATAGACTATTTAGACAAAACGACATAAACTTTTTAAAGCGATGAAATTGATGTAACAGATGTGACATCCATTTTGTTACAACGTAACGAAAGTACACAATGAGACGTGTCTTATTGTGTGCCTACTATGTGATTCTGATGTTTAAAAAAAGTTATTTATTAATAAAAGAAGGTTTCTCTCTCTCTCTGTCTCTCTCTTTCTGTGTGTGTGTGGGGGGGGGGGGGGGAGGCGTGCGATGGCTAGGGAAATCTACTAAACGGAAGAGGCTCAAATTTGCATGAAGGTAGCCCAAGGTCTGCCATTGTCCACCCGAGGCTCATATTTTTAATATTTTGAAAATCTAGAAATATTAATTAGAAATCATAAACTGCAGAAAATTATTGATAGAGTGTAAAAATGTATGATTTGTGAAAATATATGTATTGTCTCACTGTGTACCACTTGTGGTACACTATGAGATAATTTCCGATACTCCGTTATGCTGCTTCTGTACTTTTATAAATAACTTTTTTAAAACCATTTATACATTAATGTGTAGCGTATTTGTGTAGCTTAAAGATGTAGAAAAAATTGTTTCAAAAGAATAAAGATCGCCGCCATTCGTTAAGTAATAACAATTTTCGTCTCACTGTGTGCTACCCTCCCCTGTCGTTGGGAGCAGTAACAACGAAAAAGAAATTGAAGAAAATGAAAACGAATGCTCTGAAAATGACCCAGGTCCATCAATGTTTGGAAACAAATATAAAAGGACTCGAACGGCAGAAGAACGCTGATCCTATTCAACTAATGTATTTGAGAATAATTCGAGATATGGCAGCGTTGAAACGAATGTCTTCTTTGAAGCAAGCAACAATCGAAAGCTTTTTTGCTTAAATTATAATCTCTGGAGTTCACAAGATGATAAAAAGAGAAAAAAAAATTAAATAATAAAAAAATAAATAAATAAAATTTAAAAAGAACATAAAAGAATAATAATAATAAATTAAAAATACCAAAAAATAAATAAATACTAGAGAACAGGAATTCTGCTTTTTCAGAATTTAGTGTCTCCCCCGACATTTCCATTAGTTCATTTTCTTCTGATGGACTGCTGGTTTCTATTATTATGAAACAGCCATTATAAATGAAGCGTTTAGGTGAAGATGAAAGAGCAGTCGTAAAAAGTTAGAACTCTGATTTTCTGCCCCGAATGGGGAAAAAAACTGGCCATAATTTTTTTAAAAGAAAATCAGAGTTCTAACATTTTACGACTGCTCTTTCATCTTCACCTAAACGCTTCATTTATCATGGCTGTTTCATAATAATAGAAACCACCAGTCCATCAGAAGAAAATAACTAGGTTAAGCGGGACTCGGATAATCGGGACTCTATTGCGGTGCGAAACATATTTTAATTTTAAGACTTATAGCACACGCTTTTATTTTATGTAAAATGACGTCATTTGCATTAATATAGATACTTAAAATTAAATATAGTTTATAATAGCTCCATGTTTTATCATAAATCATTCATTTATATTTTTCTCAAAATAGCAAGTATTTTCATTACATTTTTTCAGTTTTTATGGAGAAATGGCACCAAGAAGATATAATTGCTATTTTTCAACTATTTTTTCTTTACTTTCAGCAGAAATGGAGTACTTGAGTTGCCAGAATAAAACAAATGTCGCTAAAAACTAAAAAAAAAATAATATTTCAAAAACAAATGGAGATGCAGTTTTCAAACAAATTGCATTAAAAAGTACTTTTTTCCCCCAATACCACGGTATAAACGTTGAAAATGTGCGATGCTTAGAAGTTTTTAAAAATACTGTAGAGTAATTGAATCGCACAATGAAACATCGGCTTTTGTTTTACGGCTGGCTTATACCAGGTAACGTTATTTATTGGAGACGATACAAAATAAGCTGGGAGAAAGAAATAGCATACCGAGGGCTAAAAAATAAAGTAAAGAAAAATTTTTAAAAACGCCAGCACTAACTGGTGAAACCAGTCCTAAGTCTTTATAAACTGTGAAGGTTTTCCTGTCCATTTATCCGAGCTTTTGCGTATCCGAACTAGGGTTGGTCCCGACTCATTCGGATAATCGGTGCTCTACTGTATTTCAATTTGACACAATGATTTGTGCATTTGCATATCAAACTAGAACCGATTTTGCTGTTTTTGTGTCGTTCCTATCCTTTTGCACCCCGCTGTGTATTTAATAAGACACCTGAGAAGCAAATAAATTCTACATTCGTATCATAAGTTTATTGCGAAATACTGGCAACTGAGCAGAAAAACTTTACATGCGGATCTATCGCATAGAGATGACGTTGAGAGAAATTATATCCGTGAAAAAGCACGAATGCCGCAACAATGTGCTTCGATTTCTTGGCGTCTCACCAAGGATTTTATTATTTAAACTCAAAGCTGACACTCAAACAATGAAACAAATCAGTTTTTCATGTTCTTTTCTTTTTGAAATGGCAAATTATTTTACTGTTTTCACGCTTGTAAAACTTTATGAATAAGGGTTTTATATATATATGAAATATGTATAACAGTTTGTCATACCTAGCTCGTCTCTTTATTCAACAATAAATGAAAATCAAAATATTTTTCCTCGTGTAATTTGAACTTCAGACATTGGCGACAGCAGAACAAAATCTAGGGAGACAAAATTTTAGAACAGAAATGCTTGAGGTCCGTGATCTAGACGGGGTTCCTTAACCCTAGAATATTAACCTTTATATTTAGTACTTAAATACTAACCATGCGTAAAATTTACTCACTCCATATTTAAAATACATTTAAGGCATATTTACAAAATAATTCTTATATATATATATACTCATACATTTAAATTTTATTCAGAAAACTATTCATTAAACATATTCTTGTAATATAATTAAGCAAAATAAACATACATAAAAAAAGGGTCTGTGAGTAAAATTTACGCAGGTTAATATTCTAGGGTTAATATGAATAATCTAAACTTTGAAATAAGATAAACTAAGTTTTATTATTATTATTATTATTATTATTATTAAAACCTGCGTGCAAGACAATTTTTAAACAGATCAGTGTAAACAAGTGGGTAAGTGTGATCACAGATCGCGCAGATGGGGCCCATAGCACCCGAGATAGGTAGACACCCCTGGCGGTAAAAATTGAAACTAAAATATGTACTACTATGGTGCATAATATGAAAGAGAGTGGTCAAAGGAGTATCCGCAAAAGTTAGAAAAGTGCACCCCAGGTGAAAAGGGTGGAGGTTAGAAAAATTGCTGAAAATACAGAAGTTAGAGCCGGAGGGGTAAATAATACTAAGACTTTTTGAAAATTTTATGATTTTTCGTGTGATCGCAAGTGTTTTGCTATAAATATGCAAAATTTCACATCTCCAACTTAATTAGGGGCTGAGCTAGAAGAATTGCTTAAAGTACACAAGTTGGAGGCCAGAGGGGTAAATATAAGACTTTTTCAAAATTTTATATTTTGTCGTATGATGTGAGTTGTTCAGCTATAAGTATCAAAAATTTCAAGTCTTCAACTTAATTAAGTCTTACTTAAGTCTTAATTAAGTCTTCAACTTAATTACCTTTTTTTTTAAATCTTCAGTTAGAAAAAAAAAAGCTTATATAAGTTCAGCTATAATAATCCAAAATTTCAAGTCTCCAACATATATAGTTTCTGAGAACGGGTTTTGTGACGGACAGACAGAGGGTGAGACGAATAGGGTTTCGTCAGATGAACGAAATCCTAAAAAGTAATAGAGTAACATAACAAAAAGACATAATTAAACGAACAAAAACGGAGAATTGAAGCAGTTTTTTCCCGTTAGGAAGACTCTGCCACTTTGTATATGTGCCAAATTTGTACGATAATTCACCAGTGCTTGCATCTTGGATCACATACTTACATCTCCTGTCCCGTCAGGCGAAGACAGTCGCGAGTTAATACTAAACCTATGGGGAGGTTTTTTGCCAATATCTCGTTTGTATTTCAATATTTTAAAATATATTTTTTTCATTGAACAGCTGAGATCGATCTCTACTTTTTCGATTTTGGTTGCAGATATTTTTTTATAAAGTTACTTTCAAGTGTCATCATAAAAGAAAACTACAACCAAAATCGAAAAAGACAACAAAGGGCGACTGTAGGGAGAGACCTCAGCTGTCCAATGAATAAATAAATAAATAAATAAATTTCGAAATACAAACGAGATAGTGGCAAAAAACCTCTCCATAGGTTTAGCATTAGCTTGCGATTGTGACGGAACAGGAGCCTTAAGATGGACGATCGCAACAATGCGTACTTTAAAAGTAACAACAAATTAAAAAGAACCGCCAGCCTTACATAGAGTAAGAGGTTCCTATATAAGTTTCGAATAAAAGATTGTTGTCCCTTTTTAAAAATAGTTAAAATATTATAATCAATTCTGCATAATGAATAACATTTTCTGGTTTGTCGAGCATGCAAAATAAATATCTCGAAGTATCGTTTAGTTAAGAAGAAAGCTTCAGGTATAAACAAAGTCGAACACGCACCCCTTTAAGATGCCGTATAGATAGGATGAAGAATTCGGAACACGCATAAAATCACGCTTTCTGCTCAGAATTCTCGTGGCATCTACACGATAGTGTACATTAAACTACTTTTGTGTTTACGTTGTGCAGTTTCTCAGTGACCTTTCCTGTCGTTATAACTTTTGTCACTTGGAATACATAATAAAATTAAGGTCATTTCCCAGAGACATCCCTACTTATATATGTAGGACAAGAATAAGTCCACCTTGAATAGTTTTTTTTTTCTGCAATTTTAAACGACGCTTTAGAATTTGAATATGATACTATAATATAAACCCCATTCTACGATACATTAATAACATTTTAAAACATTTGTCAGATGATTTCTTATGAACAAGTTTTTCTGAATGAATTTTTGATGCTGATTCTGAAAATAACCCCCGTTTTTGTCTATCACATCAGGATTTTACAAAAAATAAGAAGTTGTATTTTCAATATTTTAATTAATGCAATCAAAAAGCTATCACAATTTCATACAAAGTATTTCATTAAACACGTTAAAAATAACTGTGAAAAACGTCCTTATAAGTTCATGAAATTTCTTTACTAAAACGAAAAGCGAACAGTGTTCAATTAAACAAACTTTCTTCTTTTTGACTTTCTTAGGGATCCTCCTATGATGTAGAATCATACATTGTGTTTTCCTAAATTACATTCCGTTAATTTATTTGTTACTCATATATCTTAAAGTTATTTATTAACTGTTTAATATAACTTGATTTCTTATTTCATCTAAAAAGCTCTCTTTTTAAATAAAAGTAGATATATCTTGCTACAGTTGACAGGTCCTTAATAATCAAGAGGTAATCATAATAATATTTTATTTCCTGTCTAAATAATTCTTTGTTATCTTTTCTTTATTAAGTTAAATGTATCTTGCATTTAGCGGGTCTTCACGTAATAGTTATAATAGAAATTTAACGTCTGTCAGTAAATAAGTAATTATATATCACGGATGGCAGATTAAAATGAGAATTTTGTGCAGGGTTTATTGATATAATGTAAAAGGTTATTGCTCATTTCTTTAATCGTTATGAATAAACATTTTTTTCATCCGTTATTTAGCGTCAGAGTGATTCGTTAGATTTAGAATTTTGTATGTAACATGCTAACGGATATTTTTATTAACTTGTTTATTTGGCTCGCCAGATATTTTTATCGAGAGACTTGGCAACCAGCTTTAGAAGAGTAAGGTCGCAAAAAATCTTGATCGTGTTAGGGAGATCACCTCACCGTGTCTTGTTGCCTTTGAATAAAAGAATTCCATGGATTTCACGTGTCTTCAATCTATCTTTTCTACAGTATTTTATTTCAGGAAACTGACCAAAGTATCGTGCATAAAGCGCAATCTACGTACTAACTACTCTTACAGATCAACGGCCTCTGATTAACTCAACCAACAAATGCCTTCAAATAAATCCCAATTACACCATATGTGGTGTCTCAAATAATAAGATACTGAGAAGCTATTGAGGTGATACCCTAAGTTGAAAAAAAATACTTTTAATCAAATTTCCATTCGTCGAGATCCATTACATAAAAAAGTGACTGTCATTGAAACAAAATTGTGGACGTAGGACGGAAAGACTGGAGTTCGGACACTGTGTGATTTTTGCTGGCCATCGACGGACACTTTTTTCCTACATTATCGGATTTCAACAACATGGGACGTGTACTCGTGGATAGGTGGATAATCCCATGTCTGCCATCGGCTGCCGCTGTGATGCCTCGCATTGCCCGGTCCTGGTGTGCCCTTGCAGTGCATGTTTGGTGTTTTCTCCGTACAGGTTCATGGAAGCTGCCTCTAGATGCCATAGTGTTTCAGGTTGGTTTTGTGAGTGCTCATCTACATCTTGCATGTGATATGTGCAAGAATTAGTTCGGATATCGTGAGCGTGTATTATTTCGTTAGTATGAAGATTACGGGATAAAGTCGTCACATTATCAATGCAAATATGAGACACATAATATTATGTGTTTCCTTGCCATCATTTAAATGATGATATTTCCGGTTAATTCTATACATTCATTCTTTATAAAGACATAGAGGTAAAAATGCATTCATGTTTCCGCAACAAGATAAAATATTAAAATAACAATTTCACCGAAGTATAGGTCAAGAGAACAGTTATATAACATGTTTCACGGTTTAAGAATTATTTTGTCGGTCATGTATGCATGAAAATTTTATAAGATATTTTTTTTCCTTGATATTTTTTAATTGCTGATGTACTTACATTTTAGCGTAACTATATATATATGTGCAATTTCATAAAGAATATGTTTTTTTTTTTTTTTTTTTTTTTTTTTAAGTTCATTATGTTTCTATTTTAGTACTATAACCATTCTACTTTCCATAAGTAGAGGCTACAATCTTAAAAGAATGAACTCATCACTCCAAAAAGGAAACGGCGCTCCATACTTTAGTACAAATTAATGTTCAATGAATCTCTGTACTACAAGACAAATTATTTACAGGAACTATACATATTTACATGGGAAAGCTCAGAAGAAATCTACTGAAAACATTTTATCATTTTCCTCCTCTCAAAACAATCTCCGGGGAATTAAAAAACAAGACAGCTTGCATTTCGAACACCTGTCCATGGCGTGTCTCAGAATTCTCTGCGGGACAGGTAATCCGCAATGAATCATGGGAAAAACTATTTGGCAGCCCGCTAAAATTACAGACTGTCGTTTAGTGCTGCCATCTAGGAGAGCAATATTTAAATATTTGTTACATCCTCCTCCTCTGGTTCCTTAGACGTCTCGGCAAGGGACCAGGAAGATTTTTCTTTGGCCTACCACGTTTCCTAAGTGGACTAACTGGTTGGTCGGTAAAATTGTTACAAAGTTTTAGGGCATATGTATGGTAAGTTCCTAAGGGAACTTCGGGAGCTTGTAAACTGACAACTTCATAGGAAGTAGGCGAGCGCTGTGTGAGCACTACATAGGGTCCGTCACGTCGAGGACTGAATTTGGCAGTTCTTTTCTGACCAGCCTTGCTAATGGGATGGAGTTCTACCCATACATGATCACCAGGAGAATACTGAGGTCCTTCTATTCGTCTTCTGTCCACATATTGTTTTCTTTTACGTTGTTCGACTAAATCTTTCACTTGCTTAGTGAATTTAGCAAATTTGTTTGGTTTTGAGTTTATCTCAATGGAGACTGTACCTATTTCACAGGAGAGCGGGGTGGCTCCTCCCCTTGGCTGAAAGATGGTGTCATACCCTTTCAGCAAGTTATTTAATTTTGACTTCTGGCCAGAACATTCAAGAGGCTTTGGAACAGGATCTGCAAAATCATACTTTATATGTGGCATATCGCCGAAGTACCAACGTTTGTTCTTAACGTCTGGTACAAACCCTGATTTATCAAGAAAGTCTCTTCCTAAAAGGGTTCTGTTTCCTTTAGCTTTAGGTAGCACAATAAATTCTGTACGAAATTTTCTTCCTTCAATTTCTACATTTACAGTCGTGGTCAAACTGTCTTCTTTTGACCGCTGGCCGTTTGCTAAGGACATGTTCAGAGAAGTCCTCTGAAACTTTGCACCTTTTTCTTTTAACACAGAAAACAACGATTCACTAGCCAGGCTGTGACTAGATCCGGTATCTACGCAGGCTGTGCCATAGACTCCATTAATTTTCAGGTTTACTGTGGTTAAAGGTGTGGTTGTGGTTGAGCACGTGTAAATCTGGATTTGCACAAACTGAGAAGATTGAGTTTTTATCACAGGTTTGCAAGTAGGGCACTTAGCACGAATGAATCCCGGAGCACCACAACCATAACATTTCAAGGTTGGGCTATCTTCAATCAGTGGTGAGGGATTCACCTTCCCGTTTTCTGACGGGGTTGTCTTCTTTGAGTAGAAGGTTTCATTCGGAAACGTTCTATTAGAAGAGCTCGAGGGTACGGTCTCTTTCTGTTTTGACCAGTTTTTTATTTTTCTGGTGGGTTTCCACTTCTTTGGATTTTACGGGGTTTTCTCTTAGGACATCGTAAGCATCTAGCTTGTCTACTAATGCATTTGAATCATTTAAATCAGTCCAAACGTCTAAGAAATGTTCTCTATGCTGTGGGGAGCATCTTCTCTTTAATTTGGCCGATAAAATAAGATTTTTCAAATCTTCGAATGAAATTATGTTGAGCTCAGATAGCCAACCTTCAAAGTAGGTTCTAAGCTCGAAAAAATAATCTTTCCAGGTACTTTCTGGAATTTTCTTGTGCTGAGCGAACAGGATTCTAAATTTTTCAGCGGTCAATTTGAATCGTTTCAACAACATCGCCTTGATATGTTGGTAGTCCTGGGCTTTTTCTTCCGGTTCCCTAGCAATGAGTCTAGCAATATCACTAGGTAAAGCGCTTATGAGATACGTAACCCAATTTTCTTCCGGAACCACTAGGACCTTTCACTGTTGCTCACACAGCACTAAGAAGATGTTCATATCATCTTCGTTTGGGCGAAAACGGGGAATCAATTTTTGTAGGTCGATTCGCGGTCTTTCGTAAGTGCACCTATTATTTTCTAACTCCGAGTTAGATACCGAGGTCGAATGGGTAAGGCGTAATTTTTCGAGTTCGAAAGTCCGTTCGCGCTCTAAATTTTCTTGTTCGAAAACACGTTGATTTTCTAAATCTAAGCGCTCTTGTTCAGCTTTTCTATTCTCGACTATAGTTATAAGTAAGTTTTTAGCATAATCTTCCTCGTAATCAGCGTGCGTTGTAATTAAATTACGTAAATCGACCATTTTCATTTCTTCGGTGGCAGTTAAGCCTAACTCATCGCAAAGGACGCGTAGATCCTCTTTTTTGCCCTTCCCAAAAAATGCCATTTTGTTTAAATTTAACAAAATTAACAACCAAAATAAAATTTTGATTTAAAATATTCACTTCAAGAACTAGAATTTAAATTTAAAATTTCAAGCAAAATTTTCAAGAACAAGAATTTCAAGTTAAAAATTTCAATTAAAAATTTTCAATTTCAAGAACAAAATTTTAGATTTTTCTACGCAAACCTATCCTTAGACTCAGGGATTTCTTCTTTACAGAAATCATAACACACTAAAAAAATATCTATATATTCAAAATACAATATAAATATAAATGCAAATTAATATAATATCACAAAATATAAAACTTTATTTACTTAATCTCTTTCCTTAGGAAAGTAAACCAAATTGAACTGTTTCAATTTATCATTACGTAATACGATATTACTATACTTTTAAGAAAACACAAAAAAATTCTATAACTTCAATGTTAACTCTCAAAATAAAACAAAACTAAATTATTATTACACAGTTCTTAACTTTCAATTTCTTTTAAGAAAAGAAAAAAAAAGTAATATTACGTTAAGCAAGAATTTTTAAAAACTTTCTTCTCAAAAGCACCCTTTCTATTTTTGTTCTAAGAACACAATTATTCAAAATTAATTAAAATTACTTTACTATCAAAATAATTCAAAATTGTTCTCAAAAGAACACAATTTACTTCTGTTCCGGGAAACAAAATTCCTCTCTTTTTTTTCTTTTTTTTTTACCTTTTAAAACCAATTCAAATTAACCTATAAGAAAACTTATTCTTATAAAAGCTCTGTTCAGAACTTAATTTCATAACTTAATAAATCAACGTTATTCAAAATGAAACTCAACTTAGTAAGAAAGAAAAGAAAAAAAATATTTATTCTATCGCAAATATCTGTCAAACGATACCATTTTAATAAAATACAGTTTACTAAATTCAAAACGAAAAAGTTTTCTCAAATTAGAACACAAAATATAATTTTCACATCAGTAAGTAAAATATATCTTAACAGAACAAATTTTGTTCTTAAAAATACCCTTAATCTAAACTGATCAAAGATTTTTGCTTTCAGAATTTAATTCTTACAGAAAACTTTTACGTTATGTAAGATTTCTAACTTCAGAACATTTTTACCTCGTATGTATGTCATGACAAAACAGACACAAATTATTTTCTTTAAGAGAAAATTATATACTTTCAAATACTATCTTAAATAATTTTAATATCAAAAGTTTAATAAAACATAAAATAAATTTTATTTCAGGTGTTTTCATTTTTATGTGCTAATATTAGTGTCGATTTTATACAGAAAGATATTATGTAAATTTGCAGATTAGATGCAATATTATAAAATAAATAAAAGACAGATCATATTTTAGCTTAAAAAGAATATCAATATCAAAGATTTCAATTTTCTGTTTCTAAAAACTTTCAATAATATTTTATAGGTTTGCATTTTCTTATCATTATCCAAGTTTTTTTTGTGCCTATGAAAATATGGGCAGAAGAGTTAGTTTGCGATTTCAATTTATAAGAATTTTTTTATGCCATTCATAATTTTTATTTGCATTGTATGATATACCGGGTGATCCAAAAGTCAGGACGAACTTTAAAAATGAATAATTCGAAAACGAATCAAGATACAAAGATACGGTTTACACCAAACGGATGGAAAAGAAACCGGGTTTTGTGTGACAACGAAAAAAAAATAGTTCTGTTGGCGACCAACAGATGGCGCTATAGTGTTTTATTGCACCAAAAGATGATTTAGAAATAAAAAAATGTTGACAAAAGTCAGCTTAATTACAGTTAATTAGTACTACAGTAGATGTTCAATGTGCTGTCTATCATTGAGAAGTACAGCTGTGAGACGAGTCACCGCACCGTTCACAGCATTCAGTAGCATCTCTTGCGTTATGGCAGACACATTTTGGCTGATGTCAGTTTTCAGTGCTGCTAGTGATGCTGGTTGGTCGCGGTACCCTTTTGACTTCAAGAATCCCCACAGCCAAAAGTCACACGGTGTCAGATCGGGAGATCTTGGAGGCCATGCGTGATTAAATTAGCGACTGATAATGCGACCTTCCCCAAATGTTGAGCGTAGTAGGCGTTGCACAGGCAGAGCAATATGAAGTGGTGCTCCATTTTGCATAAAGGTGACTGTTTGGAGTGCCTGTCGCGCTCGCAGTTCAGGAATAATGTTGTGCTGTAACAGTACTACATATCACTGACCAGTGGCAGAAACTGCTTTGGAACCCGTCTGTGTGACTTCTTCGAAAAAAAAATAGAGCAATTATGAAATCAGCAGTGAAGCTACTGCAGATTGTCACTTTAGGCTGTTGCAAGAGTACCTCAACAAATGCATGTGGATTTTCTGTGGTCTACACTCAACAATTTTGAGTGTTAGCAGCGCCAGAGAGTGTGAAATGCGCTTTATCTGTCCAAAGCACAGTGTGAAGCCAGTCGTGCTGCTCTTCCATCTTACTGAATACCAAATTCGCAAAATCTCGGCGACAGTCGAAGTCAGGAGGTTTCGGTTCTTGGTTATGTTGCAACTTGTAGGGATACCGTTGCAAAGTTATTCGCAGTGCTCTACAGATACTTCCGTACGACACTCCTGTCTGCCTCGAAACATCTTGAGCACTGCACTCTCCATGTACAGCAACCGCCGACGTGGATTGAACCGTCTGCTCCACTGTCGTGGTAACAGCAGCGGCTGTTGAGGGACGTCCACTTCTTTGACGTGATGCCAAAGAACTTGTAGCTTCATAATTTCTCTCTTCATAATTTTGTTCAATGCAGAAGACGTTACTGGTCCTTTGCTATCTCGCATACCTATCATGTAGCGATATGCTCGCAATGCCGCAGTGGCAGTTTCCGAATTCTTATAATACAGTTTAACTAAGAGGGCTTTCTCAACTATGGACAGCATTTCGATGCATACAAGCTTCGACTACTATTACCTGCTGCAGTTGTTCCTTTTTATATCGTTTGTTGCTTTGCATAATCCTACATCAGAAATCCGATAGCGCCATCTGTTGGTCGCCAACATAACTTTTTTTTTCGTTGCCACAGAAAACCCGGTTTCTTTTCCATCCGTTTGGTGCAAACCGTATCTTTGTATCGTGATTCGTTTTCGAATTATTCATTTTTAAAGTTTGTCCTGACTTTTGGATCACCCGGTATATATTTAGTATAGTTATTTTATATTGTTTTATTTGCATATACTTGATTAAATAACAGTGGAGAAATTCCACTGAATGTTAAACACAATGTAGGTGTAATGCTTTTCATGAATATACCACCACGAACGTAACACTGCCAGTGATTTGCCCTGTTTGTAAATGTAACATTTTAACTTTTCAAATGTTTTAATTCCATTTAGGTAACATTTGTTTTTTTTTTTAAATAAAAATTTCAACGTTTTGAAGTCATAAAATTTTACAATTTCGAGGAACAATTTTCACAACTTGTACCTCTTTTAGTTAGTCAATGGTGTCTTGTTGCCTTTATCATTTCCAGTATCAACATTTTATTAGATAACATGTATTTTATTTTTTAATTAGATATTTCCGTTACATACATCTCACATATTATTGGGATTTTTGCGAAGTTTAATTAGATCAGATTTTTATTGACATTTTTAATTTTCTTTATTCACATTGGCCAAATTTTCTGTATCACAGCCAGTTTTGGAATTTAGGGTGTCGTTTCGTTACTTTTACGTTATGCTAGTTAATTTTCAGCTTCTTTACATTTCATATATGTTTGTTTATTATCATAATTTTCGGACACTTTGCATTTTCGTAGAATGTCAGTTTGTTTAAAAATAAAAATTGAAATTGTCCAGGATTATAGTTATAATTGGATGAAATTGCGGATAATTTTAACGTTATGTGAATATGTATTTGCATATTGATATGTCTGGTCCATATATCGGTGGGGTATGCCGATATGGTTCACATAGAGTATTATTTCTTGTGCATGTGCATTTTAATCCTGTTTTTCCAATTTTATCATTGTCATTCATTCAACATGGCTTTTAACGGCTACACAAGCACAATCATTTTATGAGGGCTTTCAACGATTTTCCACGATTTACACACGCCATGTTTGAATATGTCTTGATGATTGATATTTTGGGACTATTCGGTTTTATGCTTTATAAATTTTACACTTTATTTTTCTAGGCTTGTCATTTAAAATTAACTTAAATTTTATTTTTGCCCATTTGTACCGCTTGTTGCATCTGTTGGGTATTTTGCTGGTGTTTAATTTACAATGGTGTTAAACTTAAAAGTTTTTCTAGTTGAGCATTAGTGAAAATTTTTCCGATTTTTTTTACCATTTGGAAAAATGGTTATTGTTCTCGTCAGAGTAGGAAACCAAAAGCATATCTGAAGGTTTTTATTGGTTTAATCCGCATTTTATTCGTTTTCTGATTGGTCTATACAATAATCTGTATTTCCCTTTACTTTCAACAAAGATGGATACCTTCTGTTGCCACTATGACAAAAAAGTAATAAAAACTACAAAAAAAATTGATAACTCAGAAACAAATTGAGATACAGGTTTCAAACAAATTGCATTTAAAAGTACATTTTTTTTCTCTATCCGACGGTGTAAAAAGTAATATTGTCGGATGTTTAGAAGTTTAAGAATGAAATTTCATTTAAAATTGGTAGGAAATCTGACGATGGAAAAGCCTTTTCCCGAACAGCCAATGAAATGCTTGGATAATACGTAAGTTTCAGGTGGATAATAACTAATGAAAATGAAAGAAAATGAATAACAATTTCTGCCAAAGAGTTAATTTTAATTTGTAAGATTTTCACGTGCAAAAGAAAAATGGAATAAGCAAAAAAAAAAAAAAAAAAAAAAAAAGATAAATAGGACAGGAATGAATACATATAAATATTTCACACAAAATACGAGTCGCAGGCGATTTTTGTCGCTTGGAATTTTTACGTGTAATAACACTATTAATGTTTAATTCATGGCGTACGTAATGTATGATCAACTCTGTTCGGTCGTTTTTATGCTTTGCATTTTTGGCAATAACTTTGATCGTCTGCGTTTGTTTATGCGAGTTCATAGAATGTTTTGTTGTGAGAGAGGTAGCCATGAGCGGCTCTTGTGATATTATTTAATAAAAAACAGTGCACTGCAGTTTTTGTTATTTTGTGTATTTGTGAGTATTTAATATGAGTTAACATAATGGTCCGCCGAGCAACGAAGAAGCAGCCTGGGATTAAATCCAACGAGCTTCTAAAATCAAATTTTAAGTTGAGTGAAACGCCGAGATGAATGATAAGTTCTAAGAGTTCCGTGCTACGAAATTCCTCAAAAGATTATTCGAAAAGTAAGTGAACGTGATTTTTCTTATCTTTACGGTTATACATATATTAAACAATGTTTAAAGGTGCAAAAAAAGAGGATTTAAGGCTTATAGCCCCTGAAATAAATCTAAATGTTAATGAAAATATGACAATTGCGGATTTAAACATTATTATTGAAGACAGTGAAATGTATAAAAATAAACCAGATTTTGTGAAAGATATAGCAAACGATATAATTGAAAATCGTAAACAGCAAATCCGAATTGAGGAGGAGCAAAAGCAATATGATCTGGAAAAAATTAAACTTGAAATAGAATTGGCTAAAATTAAATCTGAAGCTAAATCTAATATTAGTGAGAGTGAAATAAAATTAGAATCGTTAGATCAATTGATAAAAAGTGTTCGAACTTTGACTGTAAGAATTCCAATACGTCCTGAAGGATGGGGATTTTACTTTTCTTCTTTAAAACGAGCTTTTAAGACTAAAAATGTTCCAGAACAATATAAAGCAGAAATTCTGTTAAATTTATTAGGGGATAAAGCATCTAACATATTAACTTACTTACATGATAGTGATATCGATAACTATGCAAAAATAAAAGAATTAGTGTTAAAAGAATTTCAACCTACACCTTATTTTTGCTTAGAGCAATTTAGAAAAGCTGTTAAACAACCAAATGAGACGCATGTACAGTTTGCTTCACGTCTAATGACAAACTGGGAATATTATTTAAATTTAAGAAATGTCTCCAATTTCGAGAGTCTAAAACAACTTATAGTATCGGATAAATTATATCAAACATTAGATAGAGAAACAGCTTCCCACATTAGTGTGAGACAAGGAGATAAATGGTTTTTACCAGAAGAGTTGGGACGAGAGATTGATTTATATTTCACATCACGCGGAAAATCTCTTACTGAGAATTTTAGTGTTAATCGTAAATATACTAACTCCAAAAGTGTATCTAAAGTATTCTTATCAGAGGTTAAAACATTAAGTTGTATTTTTTGCCACGAAAATCACACTCTTTCAAAATGCCCGCATTATTTAAAATTATCTGTCAATGAAAGGGTGAACGTTATAAAATGTAACAAGTTATGCTTTAATTGTTTAAATTCACATTCAGTTGCAAATTGTCCATCAAAGTACACGTGCTTTTGTAAAAAACGTCATCATAAAACTATACATTTTCCAAAAACAAATAACAACACATACGTGAAAGAATATGTTTCATCGGAACAAAATAAACAAGGAAAGGTAAATGTGGAAGAATGTTCAGATTCTAGGCCAACTAATCATGGCACATCAATCTTGAACGCTAATGCAGAAGAGTTCGTTCAGAAAACCTTTATTAGTAACTATTCGAATAAAAAGAGCAAAGTTTTACTTTCAACTGTTATATGTTTTCTAATTGATGAATCGGGATGTAAACATAGAGTAAAGTGTTTATTAGATGTAGGCAGTGAGTCTAATTTTTTATCCCGCCATTTAATAGAGCTAATGCATTTAAAAAAAGAGAGAACAAACATCTTAGTGTCGGGTCTAAATGATGCTACCTTAGTAATAAATCATAAAGTTAATGCATCAATATGCAATAGAGATGAAAGTTTTGTGAAAAATTTAGATTTCTTGGTAGTTCCGAAAATAACTGCAGATTTAACGCCTTCACGTCCAATTGAAATCTCAATACAAGATTTACCTAATGTAAAATTAGCAGATGCTAGTTTCAATATCCCAGAACATGTAGACTAGTGATGGGCGATTCTCGAAAATTCGACAATCGAGAAGAATCGTCATCGTAAAAAATCACAATCGATACAGCCATCGATTAAATCCTAGAATCTACAATCGAGATGTTTTACAATCGATTATAACGAGAGAGGTAAAAACAATTGTTGGAAAACTTAGCTATTATTCTGGCCGAAATTTTCGTAGTAGTGATAGGGTTTGCTCGATAATTCTGCTATCGTAATTATTTTCTCCTGATTTAGGCTTAAGGGGTTACTTCAGTCAATTGAAAAGACCTGCTCGCTAATGCTAATCTTATGGAAGAAATTTATAAAGATATCTCATTTGAATTTCAGTATTTTAAAATGATTTTCTTTGCATTGGAATAAATTCCCCTTTCTCCTTTATGAAACTGCAATGTCCAAATCACGTAACTATGGCACATTTGATGAATCAAATAACCTTTCTACTGTTTAGATAACTCCAAAAAGTTTGATACAGTTTAAAGTTCCCCTAAATGTCAAATACTGTGGAATTTCTCCATTGATCGAAAACAAAAGTTTCTGTCGAAAAACGTAAGGATAGTAGGATAAAGATACCTGCCAAGAGGGAACTGCCTAACACGGAAACTGTTTTCCAGTACCTAGCGATTCCAACATGACTCTTTAAGTCTGTATCGAAATCCAAAGTAGCTACTTTATGACACATTTAAAAACTCATTTTTTATTTTAGACGCATTAGCTAGAATCGATTAGCATTTCCCTCTTTTCGATAAAGGAAAAAGGTTTGATACAAATTAAAGTTCCCTAAATGTCTAAAGTGTATCAAATGTTGTGGAATTTCTCCGTTTATTGAAAACAAGACAGCTTTATCGAAAAACGTAAGGATAACCAAACATATATAACTACTGAGAGGGAACCTGCCTAACACGGAAATTGTTTTCCAGTGCCTAGCGATTCCAACATGATTCTTCAAGTCTGCATCGAAATCCAAAGTAGCTACTTTATGACACATTTACTAGCTCATTTTTTATTTTAGGCGCATTAGGTAGAATCGATTAGCATTTTCTTCTTTTCGATAAAGGCAGAAGGTTTGATACAAGTTAAAGTTCCCTGAATGTCTAAAGTGTGTCTAATGCTGTGGAATTTCTCCGTTTATCGAGAAACATAAGGGCAACCAGACAAATATAACTGCTAAGAGGGAACCTGTCTAACACGGAAATTGTTTTCCAGTGCCTAGGGATTCCAACATGACTCTTCAAGTCTGTATCAAAATCCAAAGTAGCTAGTTTCTAACACATTTACTAGCTCATTTTTTATTTTAGGCGCATTAGCTAGAATCGATTAGCATTTTCTTCTTTTCGATAAAGGCAGAAGGTTTGATACAAGTGAAAGTTCCCTAAATGTCTAAAGTGAGTCTAATGCTGTTGAATTTCTCCGTTTATCGAAAACAAAGGAGTGTTATCGAAAAATAGAAAGGTAAATAGACAAATATATCCGCTAATAGGGAATTCTATAACTAAAATAAAACTTCAATGGACTTCATTTTTGGTATTTCGGATAATTTTAATCTTCCAATCCTTACCAACGTGGTATTAGATGATGGGCCTGGAAAAGGTAGAAGAACTCCCCCCCCCCCCCCACACCCGAAGGGGCATTAGGCCCCAAATTGACAGTAGGGCAGACCAAGGATGGAAGTTAACTTGATGTAAGAGAGGACTAGGAGAAGTTGAGAATGGTAAAAAAAAAAAAAAAAAAAAACCGAACCATTGAATAAGAAAAAAATTGAAGAAAAAGAAGAAATGGTAAAAGAAGAAGTGAAGCGTGTGATTAGAGCCAGACAAATGAAGAGGGGCCCGATGGGCCACAGCTGGTCCAGAATGAGTGCCCAAATGGTCAGAATAGGTCAAGAACTTAGAGAATAGTATCTACAAGAAAGAAAAACAATGAGACAAAATATTATGAAAAACAGATGAAAAATACCAGTAGCCTGAGGCTAAAAGTAAAATGTTTCACTGGGCGGCGTCCCCTGGTGGTAGTAAAAATAAAATTGATACGAGAAGATAGGGAAGAGTGAAAAGACTTTATTTTGTGAATTTTATAATTTTTGGACAAACAGTATACTAAAGGTTTGAAGAAACAAAACTTTAAAGCGCCCTCTTGAGGCGAAGAAGGGAATTAAAATTAAGAAACACATGTCCATATTTTTTATTCGATTTTAGACGCAATTTGATGTTAGTCTTATAATTTTCCTATGAGTGAAAGATACCGTACCAGAGTACGAAAAAAACCGCCGCTAAGTATATTCCTTTAGAGCATAGTAAGCCCAGGGGTCTAAAATTAACAGTGGATTGACAAAAGAAAGGTAGATTTAGAAAGGTTATGAAATTACCCTTATTTTAATATATTACAAGAGTGGGGTAAAATAATTTTGAAAAATCCTCTTCCCTGAGGCGACACTTAAAATCTTGAAAACACAGTTTTGTCCAGTTTTTTTCCACAGTGCAGTTTTGTTTTAACAATAGCATTCTAATATTAAGGAGATATGGGACAGCTTAGGAGGGCTAAAATAAGAGAAACATTGAAAATAAAAGACAAACTGGCGCCAAATTCAATAGAAAACTTCTATATCAACAACTGAAACTCGAACTGATAACTTAAACCACTATGCCTCCTAACCCATATCGGTTAATAACAAAAGCGAATGGAAAAAAAACATGTACTCCTTTGGGAAATCATGACTTACACCAGAAGCGCGGTAAGTTTGACTCTTCTGAAAGCTTCCTTTCTCTCGAAGTGCGAGAGCTCTCTCTCGCACTTCCAGATCTATTTTCTGGACGCAAACTGCTCGTTTATCTCGAGGAGACATTCTGCTCGAGGGCAAACCTCTCGCTTACTTCGAGATATCTCACCGATTGTAACTCATTGCTTCCTTCGTCACTTCTCGTTTCTCGCTCTCGGTCTCTGTTCAACATTTCATATGACATTGTCGAGAATGAGAAATCAGTTTTCGTCCTTTCTCCGAAATGTTACTCTCGATGATTGTCATTTCACGCTCAGCCAAGAAGGGCCGAGAAGAGATATCGAGGGGCAAGCTGGAGAAAGAAATAGGCATGACTATGAACTGTGAAATGAAGCTTTAATTTTCAATGTTTTTCTTATTTTAGCCCTACCAAGCTGTCACATACTTGGAGCCCTCCGATAAATATTATTTATTAAATATAAAAATTTCAAAGAGGAAGGTGGGTCGGGTGAGTTCCGAGGACGTGAGAGTGGGTGGGGCGCAATTAAAAAAAAAAAATACCGAACTCTTCCTGTGACATATAATCGAAAAGCCCTTTGGCAACTCTTTCATATTATGAACCTTTCTTCCCCCGAAGGTGAAATTCGGGGGGGGGGGGGGAACAAATTTTTAAAACCGTAGCCGACTTCTATAATAAATTTAAATATCATTTTAGATGTAGGTTTTTTATGCAGTCTTCCAATAAATATTATTTATTGAACATAAAAATTTTAAAGTGGGGGCTGCGTAAATTCCGGGGCGAAAGAGTGGGCCCAAAGGGGGGAGGGAGGGGGAGCAATTTTCAAACTTTTTTGGACCCGTCATGTGATATGTTATCGGAAAGCTGTCGGATGACTCTTTCATATTATGAGACTTTCTTCCTCCCCTCTCCAATTTGGCCCCCACTGCGGGGGGTAGTTTTTTCCGTTTTTATCATTTTAGATCGGATTTTTTTATGGAGCCCTCCGATAAATATTATGTATAATATATGAAATTTCAGGACACTTCTAAATTTAGCCAAGACCCTTCATGTAACATATCGTTGGAAAGATTTGTGACTACTTATTGATGTTATGCACTTCCGGTGGCCGTCCACCCACTTTGCCCCCGGGGGACACTTTTCCACATTTAGCCAAGACCCGTCTTGTGAGATATCATTTTAAAGGTCTGTGACTACTTATTGATGTTATGCACCTCCGGTGACAGACCCCCCCCCCACATTGCCCCCCGGGGGACATTTTTCCAAATTTAGCCAAGACCCTTCATGTGAGATATCGTTGGAAAGGTCTGTCACTATTCATTGATGTTATGCACCTATGGTGTCCTCCCCCCCCCCACTTTCCCCCCCGGGGGCACTTTTCTAAATTTAGCCAAGACCCCTCATGTGAGATATCGTTGGAAAGGTCTGTGACTACTTATTGATGTTAAGCACCTCCAGTGACAGCCCCCCCCCACTTTGCCCCCCCGGGGGACATTTTTCCAAATTTAGCCAAGACCCTTCATGTGAGATGTCGTTGGAAAGGTCTGTGACTACTTATTGATGTTATGCTCCTCCGGTGTCCGTCCCCCCAACTTTGCCCCCCCCCCCCGGGAGACACTTTTCCAAATTTAGCCAAGACCCCACATGTGAGATATCGTTGGAAAGGTCTGTGACTACTTATTGATGTTATACACCTCCGGTAATCGCGCCCCCCACTTTTCCCCCACGGGGCACACTTTTCTAAATTTAGCCGAGACCTCTCATGTGACATATTGTTGGAAAGGCCTATGACCACTTACTCATGCTATCCACCTCCCGCACCCCTCCCCCCACTTTGCATCCACGGGAAGGGCATTTTTATAAATTCAGATCCAGACCCCTCGTGTGACATATGGTTCGAAAGGCCTGAAGACCTGTGACGGCATATTCATATTATGCAGCTACTTTGCCCCTCCGCTCACTTTGACCCCTCCCCCAAGAGATCTGGTCCGAGGTTCGTTCGTTTCGAGATTATATATTTTTTAAAAGATTTTGTAGTGCGTGCACACCACGCCTGCTATACGGTGTCGTATATAGCGGGTAACCTGTTCGTGATTTCATATTACAAGATTACGTATAACTTAGGGGCCAGATTAAAGGAAGGACCACTAGCGGGCGACGTCACCTTGTCTTTATTAACACCGAGTCATTAGAGTTCACCCGCAGACGATTTTTGATAAATGTATGACGTATATAATATATAATATATGATGTATAAAAGCAATTGGCAAACTGGAGTCATCGAGAAAAAATTTACACAATCGAAAAATATCGAGATGTCCATACAATCGAGACAATCGAGAAAAACATCTCGTTATCGCCCATCACTAATGTAGACATGCTCTTAGGAGCAGGAATTTTTTATGAGCTTTTGAGACCGGGACAAATTCGTGTTAATAATTCTGATCTTATTTTGCAAGACACAGTTTTCGGTTTTGTTGTATCGGGAAGTTTTTCGACAGAGAGTGAAAACAAAGTTCATTGTGGGTTTATTAAGAAAGAAACCAACCTAGACAAGACACTTAGGAAATTCTGGGAGATAGAAAATATCGAGGTTGAAAAACCAAAAAGTAAAGAGACTTTAATTTGCGAGAAACATTTCGTAGAAAATTATACACGAGACAAAAGTGGTAAATATGTTGTTAAAATGGCCTTAAAAGAGGATCCAGCTATTTTAGGAAACTCAAAACAAATCGCTACGAAAAAATTAAATTCTTTATGGAATCGTCTAGCAAAAGATCTTGAGTACTTAAGATTATATTCAGATTTCTTAAAAGAATATCAACAGTTAGGCCACATGGTTGAAGTTAACGAAAGCGAGGAAGAAAGTGGATCCTATTACATTCCCCATCTTGGAGTGTATAGAGGAATAGAAAAAAGTATATCAACGCCTTTGAGAGTTGTATTTAACGCGTCTTCCTTAACAACTAAGGGAAACTCACTTAATTCTATTCAATATAACGGAGGTGTAATACAAGATGATTTATTCTCAATTATGTTGATATTTAGAAAATATATCGTCGCTTTCACTGCAGACATTCAAAAAATGTATAGAGCAATCTCTATTCATCCAGATCAGAGGAAGCTGCAAAAAGTCTTATGGAAGGAAGGTCTTAACGAGCCAATTAGAAATTTTGAATTAACGACAGTTACTTATGGTACTGTTAGCGCCCCTTTTTTGGCCATGAGAACACTACTTCAATTGTCTAAGGATGAAAGAAGCAAGTTTCCTTTAGCAGCACCCGTACTGAGAGAAGACATGTATATGGATGATATTCTATCTGGAGCTGATTCTTTAAGTTCTGCATTGGAACTCCAAAATCAATTAATAGAAATTTTAAACAGTGCAGGAATGTTATTACATAAATGGTGCAGTAATGCTCCACAACTTTGTCAAACAAATGACGATATATACCCCTTTGGTGATTCAGAAGAATCTAAAGCGTTAGGTGTTTTGTGGAAATCGAAGAAAGATTGTTTAAGTTTCAATGTTAAAATTCATAATGATGTAAATGTCACTAAGAGACAAGTGTTATCAACTATATCAAGTATATTCGATCCCTTAGGTTTAGTATCTCCTGTTATAATTAAAGCAAAAATATTTATACAGAAGTTATTGTTATTACAATTAAATTGGGATGATTTGCTAACCGAGAAAGAGGCTAAGGAATGGAGAGAGTTTTCTGATACCCTTCAATTAATTAATAAATTTGAGATTAGTAGGTGTATTTTATTGAAAGATGCAATTATGATCGAGTTACATGGTTTCAGCGACGCGTCTGAAGCAGCTTATGGTGCGGTAATTTACTGCAAATCAGTGACAGAATCAGGTCAAGTGTCTGTAAAATTAGTAACAAGTAAATCTAGAGTTTCTCCCTTAAAGCAATTAACTGTTCCAAAACTTGAGCTTTGTACAGCAGTTTTATTGACAAAGCTTATGAAACGAGTGATTTCTTCGCTCAAAATTAGTGTAAACAAAATCTTCTTGTGGTCCGATTCCATAATAGTATTATCCTGGATTAAAAAAGAACCATACGTTCTAAAAACTTTTGTTGCGAATAGGATTTCTACAATACAAGAACTAACTCAAGGGATGCAGTGGCGACATGTTCCATCTCAGCTTAACTCTGCTGACCTTCTAACAAGAGGAGCTAATCCTGATAAACTATTCTCAAATGAGTTATGGTGGAGTGGTCCATTGTTCCTAAAGGAAAAAGACTATACCAATACAAATATTCCTGCAGCGGTTAATTCCAGTGACTTTTAAAACGAACTGAAAAATATTAATATAAGAGACTTTAAAAGCATATCTGTTTTCACAGTTTCTATTAATTCTTTTGTGCATAATATAATTGATTTAAGTAATAACTATTGTAAAATAATTCGTATTTTAGGATTTATTTTCAGGTTCCTTAGTAATTGTAAAAACGAAAAAAAAGGAGGGTCCTCTGGACCTCGAAGAGCTCAACAAAGCAGAAAGTTTTTTCTTAAAAAGTGTTCAACGTGAGTTTTTTTGACAAGGAAATAAAATCCTTGCAAAAATCAGGTAATATTAATCATGATAGTCAGTTAAAAAACTTACATCCATTTCTTGATAG
The DNA here is from genome assembly GCA_963932465.1 of Maratus speciosus. Lineage (NCBI taxonomy): Eukaryota > Metazoa > Arthropoda > Arachnida > Araneae > Salticidae > Maratus > Maratus speciosus. Next base: position 533,078,843 of record OZ010793.1, read on the forward strand.
AGAAGGTCTTCTAACAGTAGGAGGTAGATTAGCGAACAGTAATTTAAATGCCAACCAAAAATTTCCAATTTTACTACATAATAAAAGTAAACTTACTCAAATGATAGTAGAATACTTTCATAAACGGTATTTACATTTAGGTCCACAAGCTTTACTTTTTCAGTTAAGGCAGAAGTTTTGGCCTTTAAATGGTCGTGCAATATATGTAGAAAAACAATTCATAATTGTTGCATGTTTCGTGTTATAAATATTGTATAAAGTTTTTATATTTTCTTAATGCAATAGGTTTTATAAGATTTATGAGTGTACATATGAAATTAAGCTAATTTCTGCTTGATTGAATGTATTTTGTGTTTATCAAAGAAAATATTCATACAAAATGTGTATTGAGAGTGTATATATAATTTGAGTTATATTATTTATATAGAGAGATTATTCATATGAGATATATATTATCCGGGTTATTTAAATGGCATTTATTTTATCCAGAAGGTTTGAGTATATTTTGATAAAATCGAGTGTGTTAACCTTTAAATACTTTAAAATAAAGTATTTCTGAGTTATTTTTTAAATAAAATATGAGAAAAGAAATAAATTCTTGCAGCATTTAAAATTTTATTTGAGTGTTAGATGTCATGAGTGTACATCATTACATAATGCGTGCAGAATTTTAGAGTAGTAAACATAAAAACACAAAGAGGTGTTTTCAAGAGACCAATTTCAAAACTTTGTCTGTTACCCATGGAAAAATGATTATTATCTTTTGTAAATTGTCAATTTATTGTTTACTAGTACATGCTGTATTATTTGTTTAAAATTCAAAGTGTAATAATGTATTATAATTGTGGTTGAATGAAAATCATTCAACGGGGGCCGGTATGTTCGGTCGTTTTTATGCTTTGCATTTTTGGCAATAACTTTGATCGTCTGCGTTTGTTTATGCGAGTTCATAGAATGTTTTGTTGTGAGAGAGGTAGCCATGAGCGGCTCTTGTGATATTATTTAATAAAAAACAGTGCACTGCAGTTTTTGTTATTTTGTGTATTTGTGAGTATTTAATATGAGTTAACAAACTCCGTGCGATTTTTTATGTCTTAAATTTTAGTCTTTGAAAAAATCATTTTCCAAATGGTCGTTGTAATGGTTGTTAAATTACTTTTTCTTGTCTTTTTGTGCTGTTTCGCAAGCAGTTACGTATTACAAAAGTTTATACAAAGGTTCTTACAATGGTTATTCATAGGTATTGCGTGTGGATTTGATCATTTAAATAGCAACATTCTTTTTTCTTAAATAGTAATTGCACTTTAGATTTGACAGTATTTTTTTTTGGGGGGGGGGGGGGATTCTATATCATATTTGGCCATTTCTTAATGAAAGATTCAACAGCATTTTTATACTTTCTCACGTTGGTCATGGTAATTCTGACTTTCTTGTAGTCAGAGGATTTTATTTACACTTTCACATGTAGTTCATGGGAATTCTGACGCTCTTGTAGTCAGATGTTTTTTGCACATCTTTTGTACACACACACTGTTGAGTTTTTCATTTTCAAATTTATACTACTGGCATATTGAATTTTGAAATTTTTACATGGTGCCATATTGTTTCTAGATAATTTTGGGTACTCATGTTAATACTTATTTTGTTCAATAAATTTTTGGGAGATAGTTAACAAGATTCATTTGATGGTTTTAGATATTTGAGCCGCAATTTGCATTTTTCCTTTTTGTTCTTTTCACGTCACACTTTATTTAGGCATTTTTGTATTTGTACATTTATGATACATTATTCTTAGGTATACATTTTTAATTTCATGTCATGGAAATGTATCTACACCTATCAAAGTACATGGTTGCTTCTAATTATATGGCTTGGTGCTTGCATTTCATTGTTAATAATAATAATAATAATAATAATAAAGGGGGGAGAGTTTAAAAAGTTGTAAAAATAAAAGGTTAGATTATTTTAACGATATATTTTTTGATTTGATTCTCTGTTTTGCTTTTACACAGGTACATTATGGTTTATATATATTTTTTTTTTTCACACAAACATGAGTTTTCATTTGTGGCAAGGATATGTACATGTACAAGGAAACATTAGAAGATTTTACATATCGCCATGTATTCTTCACACCTTTTTAGAGGAACTTTAATTTTATGTTTAAATAGTGGCATTGTTATACTGATGTTGTACAGAAGCACTCTATTTTTTTCTACACAATTACCAGCAACAAGTGTCAACGGTCAACGATTTTTTTTACACACGTGCTTTCTATATTGTCATAGTGCCTAGTGTACTTATTTCTTCATTTCAAAAGCATTCATTTGGAAATTCTTTTAGCAACAAGGTTCACATACCTTCTAAATTTTACTTTTTGCAGGTTCATTATGTTTCACGTCATTATTGTCATATTTGTTTTCAATTTGATATATAAAAAAAAAAGGTAGAAATTGTATGTTAGTTTGCTTTTATTTTCATCCACTCTCGCTTCTATACACCAGCCATCATTATTTGTCAAGTTTGATAGGTAGCATATTCTAAATTTTATAAAAATATTCATGGTAGACACAACATGTTTCTCTTTTGCAATGGTACTGAAAAAAAAAAAAAAAAAAAATATATATATATATATATATATACATAGATAGGTATTGTATTTAAAAAAAAATACATATAGATATAAGAAGGGTTTTACTTTGACATTTTAAGGTAAGAAAATGTTACATCAGGATACAGCTAAAAGTTCAATTACACTGGATCAACACAATCGCTGACTGCATTTCAGATTTAATTAATTTTTGGTAGTGTTCACGTAACTTCTCATACCCTACATGTTTGACTTTGTGAAGTTAAAGATGGTAAAATACATTTGAAAAAGAATAACAGAATGTTTCAAGTTTAATTTTTACGTTATGGAAATCTTAATTTTTTTTTTTATTCATTTCCAGCATTTTATGTACTTGTAATGTTATATTTATGTTTGATATATTCATTTCTGTTTGAATTTTATATTAAGAATGTTTGTCATGATACTTTACTTGGACTTTGCCAAGATTTGGACAGTATGGAACTGAATGCCAGTTGGCATAATTTAACCTGCAATTTAGGCCTAATATTCATTTTTACGATACATATACAAATAAATGCAGGTATGCGCCTAATATAACAACGTTAAGCGACATGTTCACTAAATTTTATTTTGTTCTAACTGAGCCCGTAATTAAGTTGAAGACTTAAAATTTTGCATACTTATAGCTGAACACATCACATCAAACGACAAATCATAAAATTTTGAAAAAGTCTTATATTTAACCCTCTGGGCTCTAACTTGTGTATTTTAAGCTTTTTTTTTTTTTTTTTTTTTTTGTATTTGAGCCCCTATTTAAGTTGAAGACTTGAATTTTTGCAGAATAGTTGCAATCACACGAAAAATCATAAAATTTTCAAAAAGTCTTATATTATTTACCCACCGGGCTCTAACTTGGGTATTTTAAGGAATTTTTCTAACCTCCCCCGAATTGCACCCGGTGGGTAGTTTTCTAACTCTTGCCGACACCACTTTGACCACTCTTTCATATTATGCACATAGCCTTACATATTTTAGTTCCGCTTTTTACCGCCAAGGGACGCCTACCTACCTCAGGTGCTATAGACCCGATCGCCTCGACTAATATACCTACGGATAGGTTGTAAAATGGAGTTTCGTTCGGATAGAGGTTTGTGTAGAATAGAGTGCGCCCCTGGTGGCGAAATGTGGAACTAACAGATTTCGCAAAAGGATAAAGTGTTTTGAAAGGAATATTAAACGAAACCCTCTGTGCGATCTGTGATTACACTTACCCACTTGGTTGTTTTTTCAAAATCCTTGTCGTTCATCAGTTTTTTGATTTGAGGACCAACGAAAATTCCAGCTTTTAATTTTTCGTGTGTGATGAAGAGAAATTTGTTTGTTCTCAGCGATGAAGTTTCACAATCAATTCGGGTCGATTGCAAACAAACTATACGTGATACAAGAAAACTAAGAACAGTTTTGCAATCAGCATAAACAGGGCTCGAAATGGAAAAATCCACGAAACGAAACGCTATTTCATAATTATTGTCGACTAATTTTTTTTTTTTTTTTTAAGTACAGTAAAGTTGTGATTATCCAAGTCCCGTTTAACCGAGTTTCAGCTTTAACCGAATTATTTTCTTCCGATGGACTGATGGTTTCCATTATTATGAAACAGCCATTATAAATGAAGTGTTAGATGTAGATGGAAGAGCAGTCGTAAAAAGTTAGAACTCTGATTTTCTGGTCAGAATGGGGGGGGGGGGGGGGATGGCCATAATTTTTTTTTTAAAAAAAAAAGAAAAAAGCTAGGCAATATATTGCCTATTTCGCACCCGTGAAGTCTGCACCGATGTCCAGGACATTTCACATTTGTTTTAACAAGTATTATGTATTTTCTTTTGAAGCATGCATACATTACTTTACCCTGCATATTGATAAAAATCAAGTGGTTTATCTTTCAAATCAGACTGATTTCATTCGGTATGATAACGTAGTTGAGCATGAAACGTGGAGTCATTGGATAACACTTCACCTCAAGTCACGCTTAGACAAAGATTTTGGAAATTCAAATATCCAATTTTTCCTTCAGAATTTAACTTCTGGCTTTCTTACAGTAAATATACGTTTGTTTCTCCATTTATATCATTTTTTAGTCGGAAAACGTAAAAATAGGCCGTAAATTAATATTTGCACCGGAAATTTTAAAGAAAATAAAATTTAGTTAATTAAAAGGGTTCACATTGTTGAAGATAGTTATCATTAATGTATAAATACTTTTCTAACAAAAGAATCTGTTCCCGTTTTTGAGGGGAAAAAAAACCAACCTTGTTTTAAATCTATTGCTTTCGTTCAAATTTTCATTATTTTCTTAAAGCGCGGCGGAGCCCCTGGATAGTTCACGCGGAACCCCTAGGGCTCCGCGGAGCACAGTTTGGGAACCTCTGGTTTTCAGGGTCACTTAAAAGATCTTGATTACATCACAACCGATGGATATTTACAGAGTGACATGTATGTATTTTAAAGAATTTGTACTATTTCAATCTCTATAAAGTTTTATTATGTTACTTGAAAAATGAATATGAATCCAGTTTGTTCATCTGAAAGCTCAACGATCAAGGGTTCCACCTTATGAAAGATGTTTCTATTATCCACTTTATTAAAGATGTTTCTAGTTTTCAGGATGCACCCTTTTAAAATTCGAATACTATGGAAATTTTTGGATCAAAATTTAGATAACAATTAAATGAAATTTTATTTTGCACGAAATCGCAATGATTTTTGACGGAGGTACTGCGCACAATAATAATTGCGGAAACCCCTGGCTGATATTCGAGAAGAAACTAGATTATAGAAACGTGCTAGTGAACCTCGATTATGGAAAAATTGTAGGTAAACACCAACTGCGGAGAAACCACAAAACATGCTCAGAAAGATAATGTAAGCACTTTAGTGAATCACAGAGTACTTATCATCAGGAAAACAGTTCGACAGAACTTTAGGATTACTGTTTACCATGCTGAAATAAGTGAGAAAATGTTCTTTTCCGTATTGCTTTTATACTAAAAAGCTTGAAAGTTACAGTAAAGATTCGGCATTCCATTTATTATAAACTTTGAAAAGTTTATAGCATCACTATTAAATAATTTTTTTTTACTTCTATCATCTTTCGTTTATCTTTTTATTTTTGAATTAAAATGGAATATGTATAATGCAAATGCAATACCTTACAAAAAGGAGTGATATTTCATTTAAAAAAAAAAAAAAAAAATCTCGTTGTAAATGATCCCGCCAAACAACAAATCTAAAACGACAGTCATAAAAAGAAGTGATATCACATAAAAAAAAAAGCGATATTAGAAGCGCATATTCCGAGTGCCGCACTGTTAAAAATTTGCAGCATTCTGGCAGTTCATTTGACCGTTTTTTCCGAAAACGGTTACACAACCGTAATTTTAACACTATTCTGACCATATTATTGGCCATTTTATGGTCAGAATATAGTTAAATTATGGTTATGAAACCGTTTTTTCAAAAAACGGTGGAATGACCTGCCAGAAGGCTGCAAAATTTTTAACAGTGCGTGTAAAAATCTATCACTACTTATAATGTTTCCAAAGGACTCGGAGTGAGGTACAGTATGTGAAAACTGCTTGGCGACCTGCAGGCTTACATATAATATGTGCAGTACCTATATCAATTTCGATAAAATGTGAAAGTCGTAAAAACAAATTTTTAATTTTCATTATATCACTTTTATAAATATTTGTAGGGAGAAGATCTGTAATAAATAAGAAAGCGTTGTAAGACAAGCAGGAAATGATATGTAATTGTGATATAATCATCTATTATTACAATTATACTTTTCAATATTTTTAACAATTTTTAATTACATAAATATGTTTAATAATGCACTGTTTCAAAATTAAAGGGAAAACTGGTAAAATGAATCTTGTTTATGACGGAATTATTTCTTAAACTTAAATTGTCGTATTTTCAATATAAAGAACATTTTATAATAATACTTAGCAAACCCCGCGGCTTTGCTCGCGTAAATGCCGCGTCATGCCGTCGTTGAAATATGCCAAGTGATATTTGCATGACTATTTTTGGTACTTCTTAGTTATCCCGTCGACCAAATTACTGTCGCCAAATTGTAAGATTAAATGCCAATAATGGTTGCCATTAATTAATTAATTGTAAGATTAGATACCAATAATGGCCAATAAAACCATTAATTCGATGTTTTATTTGTATTTTTATTAATGTTTTACTAATTTATTTGTTCTTTCGTTATTCAAAATAAAAATTATGTCCATGTGTATAATTTCGCGAGTGGCTTGGCGATTTATATAATTTGGCGAAATTGGTCGACGGGATAACTAAGAAGTACCCTATTTTTTATTAGAACACTTTTTGGAATAATTCAAAAATTACAAATTAGGCCACAGTTTGACTAAACTTCATTATAAAAGTGCAATAGGCAGAAATGAGATTTTAATTAATAAGAACTAAAACTAATTCCAAATAAATGATAATTTAGAAAGCTCCTTTCATATGCTCATTTCAGTATTCATTTGAAGTTTTTAATTTTTAAGAAACCATCTTAACACATTTACATCTTAAAATTAACCATCATGTCAAATTCCAAGCTTCTTGTCTAACAGTCTAACACCTCTCTGGTGTTAGTGGCACCAACATAAAATGCCGAAACAGAGTTGAAATAGAATGTTTCGTAAAATGTTGAAACAGAGACTGTCACCGTTAATTTGCCAACATTAACCATGAAATCGGTTGGCATTTCCTAATATTCTATAAAAAACGGAATTTAGATGTTTTTAAAGGTTTTCTTGTGGTTCCTGCCAACCAGGTGGTAGTGACACCGGCATAAATTATGGTTCAGATAGGATCAGGGACTATCACTCATGATTCCCAACCAATAACTTCTGTAATCGGTTTATTATTTCCTAAGACTCCATAGAAATCGTAATTTAGGATTCTTTTAGAATGCTTTTCTTTCCATCACTTCACTTCACCCCTTTTTAATTTCGAATTTATTTTCGACTGTTCTTAAAGGACATATATATTTTATAAGTAACTGCCGTGCTATATTTAAAGTTTCTAGCTTCTTCAGTACAGCAGTAATCGCAATTTAGAAAGTTTTTTGCGCGTGCAACCCTCTAGTTGTTGTGGCACCGACATAAAGTATAGCTTATGTTTGAGCAGGTTCTATCACCATCAATTTAAACCATTATGTTTGAAATTGGTTTCGTATTTCATACGATTGCATAAAAATCGTAATTTAGAACGCTTATAGAACGCTTTTCGCTCACTTCATCCACTTAAATTTGGAATTTTCTTTCGACAATTCTTAGAAAGTATTTGTATCTTAAAAGTAATTACCATTCTAAATTTAAAATGTTAGACCCCCCTCAGTAACACAAAAAAAACGCAATTTAGAACATTTTTTTGCTCCTGTAACCCCCAGGTCATAGTGAGTGACAACAACGTAAAATATAGGCTATGTTGGAGCGGGGACTGTCACCATCAATTTGAAACCATTACTTCTGAAATCGGTTTATATTTCCTGAGATTGCTTAGAAATCGCTATTTAGAACGTTTTTAGAACGCTTTTCGCTCATTTTCACCCCTTTTAAATTTCAAATTTTTAAGGAACTCTTCTCAGAGAGAATTTACATCTTATAAGTAATTACCATGCCAAATTTCAAGTTGTTAGCCCCTTCAGTATCACAAAAATCACAATTTAGAACGTTTTTTAAAATGCAACCGCAACGTTGTAGTGACTCCGACATGAAATAGATCCTATATTGGAGCAAGGGCTGTCATCATCAATTTCCAACCATTACTTTTGAAATAGGTTGGGTACTTTCTGAGATTGTGTAGAAATCGTAATTTAGAACGTTTTTTAGAACGTTTTTCGCCCATTATCACCCCTTTTAAATTTCGAATGATTTAGAAAATGCTCTTAGAGATCATTTATATTTTATAAGTAACTGCAATGCCTAGTTTCAAGTTGCTAGCTCCTGCAGTATTACAAAAAACGCAATTTAGATCGTTTTTTGCTCCTTCACCCTCTTTGGGGTAGTGGCATCGACATGAAATACAGCCTATGTTTGAGCGAGGGCTGTCATCATCGTTTTCACACCATTATTTTTTAAATCGATTCGGTACTTCCAGAAATTGTATAAAAATTGCAATTTAGAAAGTTTTTTAGAACTCTTTTCGCTCATTTTAACCCCTTTTAAATTTCGATTTTTTAGGAAATGTTCTTAGAGATAATTTGTATCTTATAAATAACTGCCCTGCCTAATTTCAGGATTCTAGGCCCTTCAGTAATACAAAAATCGCAATTTAGAACATGTGTTGCTTCTGCAACCCCTAGGTGGTAGTGACACCGACATGAAATTGAGCCTATGTTGGAGCAAGGGCTGTCATCATCAATTTCCAACCATTACTTTTGAAATAGGTTGTGTACTTTCTGTGATTGCGTAGAAATAGCCATTTAGAACATTTTTTAGAACTCATTTCGCGCATTTTCACCCCTTTTAAATTTCGAATTTTTTAGGAAATGTTCTTAGAGATAATTTATATCTTCTAAGTAACTACCATTCCAAATTTCATGTTTCTAGGCCCTTCAGTAACACAAAAATCGCATTTGCATTTTCGAACGTTTTTTTGCTTCTGCACCCCCTTTGGGGGTAATGGAACCGACATAAAATGTAACATATGTTAGAGCAAGGGTTATCTCCATCATTTTGACGCCATTATTTTTTAAATCTGTTTGGTACTTCATGAGATTGCGTAAAAATGACCATTTAGAACCACTTTTTAGAATGCTTTTTTCGCATTTTCACCCCTTTTAAATTTCGAATTTTTTAAGAAATGTTCTTAGAGATCATTTATGTCTAATAAATAACTACCATGCCAAATTCCATGTATCTGGGCCCTTCAGTAACACAAATCGCAACTTCGAACGTTTTGTTGCTGCTGCACCCCCCTTTAGGGGTAGTGGCACCGACATAAAATGTAGATTATGTTGGAGCAAGGGTTATCACCATCATTTTGACACCATTTATTTTGAAATCGGCTTGGTACTTCCAGAACTTGCGTAAAAATCGCCATTTAGAACGTTTTTTAGAACGCTTTTCGCGCATTTTCACCCCTTTTTAATTTCGATTTTTTTTAAGAAATGTCCTTAGAGATCATTAGTATCTTATAAGTAACTACCATTCCAAATTTCATTTTTCTAGGCCCTTCAGTAACACAAAAATCGCACTTTTAGAACGTTTTTTGCTCCTGCAGCCCCTTTTGGCCAATGGCACGGACATAAGATATAGCCTATGTTCTAAGTTGGACTAACACCATCAATTTGATACTATTACTTTTGCAATCGGTTCGGTAGTTCCAGAGCTTACCTCCTACAAATAAACAATTTTTACCTCTTTATAATAGGAGTATAGATTGAAACAGAAACCTTACTAGAAGCGATTTTCCCTAGTATGTGCCATCCCCTTTATGCAAGCTTTACTGCGATATATCTTAGTTTAGTTAACGTCTGTTATTAATTGCTTTGTTATTAATATGTGTACGATCATTGTTTTTTATTATTATTTTACAAACTCAAAATATTTAGATGTGTTTACTTAGAAAATCCCCTTAGTAAAAGTGGTGTTTCTCGTTCAAATAATGGTAAGTAAAATCAACAAATCGATCCCACATCATGATAAATAAGAATGGGCATGCGAACACAAAAAGTTTCAACTTTTCACAGTTTAATGAGAGCAGTAATACAAGAAGAAAATTGTTAAACATATAGTTAGTTATATGCAAGTGCAGGAAGAACAAACATTATAAAAGTCTGCTGGTCGCCAAGCAGTTTTCGCATACTCTGTACCTCACTCCGAGTCCTTTGGAAACATATGAGTAGTGATAGGTTTTTACACGGCACTCGGAGTGTGCACTTCTATATCGCTTCTTTTTATGTGATATCACTTCTTTTTATGACTGATGTCTTAGATTTGTTGCTTGGCGGGATCATTCACAACGAGTTGTTTTTGATGAGATACCTTATTCTTTACGGATACCTTGCGATTCAATCAACCACGTTTTCCTGTACTATTTCGAATCTGTCACAATGTTTATTTAATATTTTCAAAAGTAGTGTATATATACCACTTAATTTTAATTTTAGACTGTCAAATGATTCACAGGCTATCTTCATAAAAATTTCCATTTATAATGTAGATGAAGAAAATAATTTATTTATTTGCAAATCAATTTTTTCGTAAATTCTGAAGACATTCAATTATTTTAACATTCTAAAACGGAATTATTTTGCCCTGAAAGGGTTGAAGGGAGCAAAAACAGTTGCAAAATCGCATAAAAAACGGTTGATATTGAAGAATCTTTTTCAAGGGAATTAACTCAGGCGATTTAAATAGTTTTGGCAGTACATAAACTCTATATTGATAATTCGGCAAGAAATAATAATTTTAAAAAATTCAATAGGTACGCGATTTTCGAAAACGGGAAACAAACCAACAAAAATCTAGGTCTCGTTTAAATAAATGTTAAAGAAATTGTTTTTTCGGACAAACAATACGATCGGAATATAGCTAATTTTAATATCAAGAATAACAGTAATAATAATAATATAGAAATAGCTTCAATAACTTTTTAAGAAATAGGTACAGCAATATCAGTAGTTTTGCATATTTTTACAAGTACCACTCGTTTGTGTACTGCGCCATAAGAATTGTTTATATTCTGTATGTGTTTAATTTTTTGAAAACGGCTTCGCGAGAATATTTCTGAAATGTCAAACTTTCAGAAAATTCAAAGAACAAAATATTATTATTATTTTTTTTAATCTGTAACTCCCTTGCCCCTTTAATATATGTGATTATATCTCTGTATTTTCCGAAACTCTAGACCAGGCACGGCGAACCTTTTACCGAATGCGTGCCAAAAATTCACAAACAATTTCTATCAACAATTTAACGTGCCAAACTTTTACGTAAAATAAATTGCAGCGCACGATGTTTCATGTTTATACAAAACACTAAGTTAGAACATCAGTTGCTTTTATGCAGTAAGAATTAATAGTTAAAAAATATTAAAAATCAAAATGCGATTAGTCTGTATACTGGATTCAACCATTAAATTAATGACATTTATATTCCGGGTAAATAATATAATGAAATTAATAGGATTACTTTATATCGTACGCATTATAATAAGTACACAAAATAAGAATTTTTATTTTAATAATTTTTGACTTCTTATTAATGCAACATCTCAGTTATAATTACCCAAGTTGCATTAAATAATAAAATTATAATACACTGAAAAGTTTAATACTCTTGTACGTTTAATGGAGAATGTTTCATAACCTGATACATATTTTGTTATTTTTATAAATATACACTAAGGGGCTCTGCCCCCTACGAGCTACGCTCGTCAACCCCGTTCAGAAACCGCAGACTCTAACAACACGCTAATTTGATCGCCTTTAAAAAGATTTCGGAAGATTGAATTATAATTTGAATCTGACAATTATAATCTGACGTAATTTTCACCAAACTTTTCTTTCTCTTTTTAATATTCACGTCAAAATACTTTTGTTAGAAATGAAATATTATGATCATCTTAAAATGTCAAGTAAATGTCTCGCGCAATTTTTAAATTAAAACTGTTTTGCAATATTATTTTTTGTTCATTTTACGTAATAAGTGTAATATGACGTAAATTCTCCTATTTAGGACTTCTAACGCATGTTACTGAATTTATTATTTTACAATATTCTTTCTCATTTAAAATTCACGTGTAACTATAGTTTTTATGACGTAATTTTCAATGAGTTCCTGCTTTTTATATTTTTTGTTTATAACAGTCACGTGTAAAATAAATTTTTAATTTGAAGCAAACATTACTGTTTGCGCTGTTTATACAGCTGGCAACAGTTTAAATTAATACAATATTCTAAAATCTCTCTATTCTAAAAAAAAGTAACTACCGCTGTCACCGCCGCCGGTTTTGAACTTTTTTTGAGACCGGAGGTCTTTCTTCGTTAATATTAAAAAAAATAATTCATACATAAATATGAAAATCGGTAGTATTATACAGAAATGTTTGATAAACACGCTGATGCAGACAGTTTTCAAATCAAAGAATTATTTTAAGAGATATTTAATGCTAAAGTTGAACAAATTCTTTCCACTAAAAAAGTTTTATAGGAGCAAAGACTATTCATGGGAATTTAATCAATTTTAGATCATTTTGTGCGTTTGAAGTTCCCGGTGTGCAGACTGTATTTTTATTTTTAATTTGACTCATTTTTTGAGGGTTTTTTTCTATTTTAAATTCACATTTTCAGCATTTCGACAGATATTTTTTACTTATTTTAGAAAATTGTACTAATTTAACCTGTTGCCAACTGTATATATAGCGCAAACAATAATGTTTGCTTCAAATTAAAAAATATATATATTTATACGTGTAAATAAATTAAAAATTTATTTACACGTGACTATTATAAACAGAAGAAAACATTTGGAATTAGAATTAAATAATTATGTACAAAAAGTAGGAACTTATTAAAAATTACGTAATAAAAACTATATTTACACGTGAATTTTAAGAGAGAAAGGAAATTGTAAAATAATAAATTCATTAACATGCGTTAGAAGTCTTAAATAGGAGAAATTACGTCATATTTACGTCACATTACAGTTATTACATAAAATGAACACAAAATAATATTACAAAACAGTTTAAATTTAGAAATTGCGCTAGACATTTATTTGATATTTTGAGAGGATACTTTTCAACTATTTTTGTTAGGAAAGCGCAAATAATATTTCATTTCTAACAAAAGTATTTTCACGTGAATATTAAAAAGAGAAAGAATAGTTTGGTCAAAATTACGTCTCATTAAAAACGATTAATTTAAAATGTCTTATTTAAAAGAACTTTCTTTTCGCTTTGTTAAAAAATAACGGGAGACAAAGACTCTGTTTACTTAATTCCTTTTATATTAGCTTATTTTGAAATGTTTAACTTATTTTACTTAATCAAGGACGAAGACAGCGATTGTATCTTTGGTACTACTTAGTTATCCCGTCGACCAAAAATCTATTATTCGCCAAACTATAAGATTAAATGCCAATAATGGTTGATCGTAAATGTCACGTTAACTTGACTTTAAGCAAGTTACACGTGTCTACGTCATCAAGTTGTTTTTAATTCGACGTTTCATTTGTATTTTTATTAATGTTGCACTAATTTATTTGTTCTTTCGTTATTTAAAATAAAAATTATGTCAATTTGTATAATTTGGCGAAATTGGGCAACGGGATAATCAAGTAGTACCGCAGCGGATTTGGCCTTAAATTTCCCTCAATCAAAGAGAAATGAATAGAAATCTGTTTATAGGGAGATCGCCACTGTTTTTTAAATTATAATTCGATCTTCCGAAATCTTTTTAAAGTCGATCAAATTAGAGTACTTTTAGACTCTGCGGTGTTTGAACGGGGGTTGACGAGCGTAGCTCGTAGGGGGCAGAGCCTCCTAGTTTGTAAAAAATATCTCTGGAAATGCTGAAAATTTGAATTTAAAATAGAAATAAAACCTCGAAAAATTATTCAAATTAATAAACTAACTGCAATCTGCACACCGGGAAATTCTGACGCATAAAATGATCTAAAAATGATTAAATTCCTATGTACAGTTTTTGCTCCAATAAAACTTTTTTAATGGAACGATTTTGTCCAACTTTGGCATTAAATATCTCTTAAAATAATTCTTCGATTTGAAAACTGTCTGCATCAGCGTGTTTATCAAACATTTTTCTATAATACTACCGATTTTCATATTTTTTGTATGCAACAGTTTTTTTAATATTAACGAAGAAAAACCTCCGGTCACAAAAAATTCAAAACCGGCGGCGGCGGCGGCGGCGGCAGTGACAGCGGTAGTTACTTTTTTTTAGAATAGAGAGATAAGTTAATTGGGTCCATTTACCACTTTATTGCACTGACTCTCAATGAAATTTATTTAAAAGATACAGACTTTTAAAATTCACATAAAAAGGCAAAATACATGTCGCAAACGCTGCATAGCATCACGAAAAAAGAAAATTATTTTGTTGTGTCAATTCATGCAAAGATAATTTAAAATTCCTTTGATAGTCCGTCCGTATGGAGAAAATAAATTATTAATTAAAACAGAAAAAAATTACAGACAACAACATACAGAACATACATACAGAAGAATTGTATCTGCGTGTTGAATATTAAATTTAATTTTTTTCGCGTGCCTGAGAAATTATCTTTCGTGCCAACTTTGGCACGCGTGCCATTGGTTCGCCAACCCTGCTCTAGACCGATATAATCGCTACTAAGAGGGCTGCACGGGCCTGGGTCTGGCCCGATCTCGACCCGGACTTCGTTCGGGCCAATTTTCTTTCATTAGACGTGGGTCGGGTGGGAATTGGTCTTCACTCTTTCCGAGCGAGGATTTTTTTAACCCTTTCGGGGGCGGTATCCTTAAAAAAGGACACCTAATTTTAATTCCAAAACTGGCAAACGGCACCAAGAATATTTAATTAAAATTTTCTTTTATAATGTACGTGAAAATATGCAAGTTCGTATTTTCTAATAACTTCGTTTATCAATTCTAGTGTCAGCCAATTATTTCATCTGTTTATAAACAGAATTACCCCGCGCCGGAAAGGATTAAGAGTCGGGCCGTTCCGAACTTGAACTTTAATCTCTCTTCCGAGACCATGCTGGACTGTCATTTTATTTAATTGTTTATTTTTGTAACAATTAATAGTGATGATGTACATTTGTTAAATAAAATCTTAAGAAATGTAATTTGGCTTAATAAATAACAGAAAAATATCTTTTTTAAATCTACTTTTTTTTTTTTTCATTCTAAACTACTTTGGTTTTCTTATCCAATCTTCATTTGAATATAACTGTCTGAGTCTCAAAGTCAATTTTTTTAACGAGTGTTTATGAACCTTAGTGTCTAAATGGTCAGTGATGTTACTGTTATTCCGTATTTCATGAACCATGAATTGCGCATATATAATTTGAAGATTAAAATCTATGCATAAATAAGTGTGGTTTTTGAAGGATTTTAATGTAGGATAATGCTGCTTCAGAAATATTGGCATGTAGTGTAGAAATCGAGTAGCTCGGGCCGAATTTTTCAGAGTTTATAACCGTTTGGGGGTCATACTTTATACCGGGCCGGCAAATAAAATTTTTGTATGGGCTGGAGCAGGCCTGGACCGAATTTTTAGATTTTATAAAGGGTCGGGCTCGGGTCGAAATTTTTGCTTTTATACCGGCCAACCTCCCCCCCCCCCTCCAAAAAAGGGGGTTTTGTGCGGTCCGGTCCCGGGCCTGGTAATTTCAGCCCATGCAGACCTCTAATTCGCTATTACAAACTGTTTATCGCTCTTTTAGAAAAATAATTCAGCTTTTCATAAAAATTAACCTCTTGACCCCTTTCATAAGATCACAGGCTACACCGCACAAGTGTTACTTGTTACATGTCATTCATTCTCTTGCGGGTTATTGTACTCAAAAACGTAAGCGATAAAAAAAACCTCCTTTTTTCCCCCCAGTCTTTTTCTCAAAACTCTATTAAATGTCATAAAAACTGAAATGAGAGATTTTCATTTAATATCGTTCCGAGATTTAAAAAAAAAAAATGTCATTCCACTGAACTTTTCCTTTTTAAATGCTCTTTTTGAAGTAAAGTAAAGCAAAAATTGCTTTCATCTTATTCTAATGCGTCTCTGCTCTTTCTTGTAGAAATACGACACCCAATACAAATCCTCTTAGAAAAACTCGATCAAATGCTCTTGGCACTCATCGCTATGTGCCCAATAGCTATCTCGGTTTCAGGTCATTTGAGGAAAAGTATGAGTCCGGTTTGCTACATTTGGCGACTTTTGGCGCTGTTTGGTGAATGTGAAGCGAAATATTCTTGAGCATTTTTGCAATCAGCGACCTGCATAGGACATTTTGGCTTTGCGCGAAATGTTTTAGCCTTTAGAGGCCCCGAGTAAAGTATTTTAACCTAGACCAGGCTCGGCGAACCTTTTCACATGCGCTTGCCGAAAATTCGCAAACAATATCTATCAACAATATAACGTGCCAAACGTATACAAAAATAATTACGATGTTTATACGAAACCCTGGTTATAAAATCAGTTGCTTTCATGCATTAATAATTAAAAAATATTAAAAATCACATTGCAATTTTTCTGTATACTGGAATCAGCCATTAAATGAATGAATTTTTAATTCGTAAATAGGATTCATTTATACTGTACATAGTGTAATAAAGGAAAAAAATTACGAGTTTTTATTTCATTAATTTTTAATTTATTATTAATGCAACATCTCGGTTATAATTTTCCAAATTGCATTAATGTACTCAGAATGTATTGATGAGATTTTTGCTGTCGTTTGTTCAATGAAAAATTCTGTATATCTAGTTCATATTTTGTTATTTTTACAAATATACATAGCTAAATTGAATCCTTTCGCCATTTTACTGCAGTGACTCTCAAACGAAATTCACTTGAAAATTACACTTTTTTAAATTCATACAAAAAAAAAACAAAATACATGTCGAAAACGCTGCGTAGCATCACAGGAAAAGAAAATTATCATGATGATGTTAATTCATGTAAAAAATAATTGCATTATTTATGGTATTCTGTCCGTATGGAACAAAATTTTATTGGTTATAACAGAAATAAAAAAATGGATTTTATCTGTACAATTTGATTGATATACCAAATTTAAAATTTTCCCGTGCCATAGGTTCGCCAACCCTGACCTAGACTCATACAGGTCTAAGAATTTAAATGCGCTAGTCTATCCATCAAGCTAAAATAAACGTGTAGATAGAGCTGTCATTTAATATTCGGTCAAATCAAACGTAAAATGCAGTAGAGATGCATTTCATTCATTCTATTGTTTTCTTTATTCTATTAAATCCTATCATGCGTATTTAATTCAATGATATCGAATGATAATTAATGATTCTTTCTTACGATGGTGATGACGTCCTATTATGGAGTGCTATTATTTCCGTATTACTGAATTTTGATATATATAATCCTAATAAATTTTACATTCATGCATTTTTACATAAGTGTGCAACACCTATTGCACCAAAATCTGAATATTTATAAAACTAGTTACTGTACGTATTCATTTGCCACATTTGACGTACAATTCCCGACTTGTTTTAACTAGCTAGATTGGTTGTTTTAGTATACGTTATACAGTTATGTAGAATACATAAATTTTTTTTAAACATAATTTTTTAAAAATTGAGAATGAAGGAAATCGCTTTCATATTAAAGTTGTTCTATAAATTAAACTGCTAATTATTTTTTCCATTATTTACATTCCAAACTAAATGGCGGATTTCAGAGAGTCGACACTATTATAATCCTTTGAATGCAAGCTTTTAAGGAAATGATAAATTAATGGCTTGAAAGAAATTCTGGTACCGAGATGGAACATATTCGATAATCAAAAAGCTAAATATTATCTAAAAAAATAAAAATAAATAAAACTTTAAAGCTTTTTAACACTTTCCAACTTAGTTAAAAAGTGTTTATGAATTGGTTTTGTCTGTCCGTCTGTCCGCGCTATAACTCGCATAAATATAGTGAGATTGCCATGTAATTGATATACGTAATTAATGTTTACTATGGCATGATAAGTATTGCAATTGAAGCGTGGATCATTCATAGTTCATTTACAGGGTCACTCAAAAGTATTCGGTTACATTGTGGTCTATGGGAGAAAATCATTTGCGATGTATTTTAATAGCGTTACAATTTTTTAAAAATAATGAAATTTATATACATTATTAGACCAATGTCAGACGGGCGTCTTTTTTTGCTGCTTTTTTGCTTACGTATTATCCATTCACAATGCTATAGCATTGTGAATGGATAATACGTAAGCACTAAAGGCGCCCGTCTGACATTGGTCTTAAGGTGACAAGAAGATAGTTACTATGAAATATGGTATGGTATGGGTCGCACTTACAATATGGATACAGGGGAACTCAAAAGTATTCCGTTGTATTGTGGCCTATTAAGAAATCGTTTGCGGCGTAGTTTAATGATGTTACCCGTGACAAACGTAATGAAATTGATACGAATTTCTGAGATGCACTAATACATGCTTTCTGTGAAATATGGGGCACAAAGCAGGTATCACTCATTTACAGAGTCACACAAAAGAGTTTGGTTATATAACGGTCTACGCGGAAAAAGCATTTCGCAGCGTATTTCAATTCGTTGCACTATTTCAAACTTGATTAAATTGATATACATAGCTGAGGTTTACGACAAGATGCCTGCAGTAGAATATGATGTGCATTGCATTTATCGTTCATTTATTGTTTGCGGCGTATTTGATTGATATTACTCTGTCACAAAGAAAATGAAATTGATATGAATTTCTGAGGTGTCCTAAACCTACTTTCTGTAGAATATGAGAATTTAACAATTATTTACAGGGTCAGACAAAAGAGTTCGTTTATATAATGGTCTAAGAGAAAAACTGTTTGCAGCGTATTTCAATTACGTTACATTATTTCAAACATGACGAATTTGATATACATCGCTAAGGTTTACGACAAAATGCCTGCAGTAGAATACGATGTGCATTGGATTTCTCGTTCCTTTAAAGGGACACATATAAAAGATTTCTTATACAATATTGTATCCGAAATGTTGTCTATTAGGGATGATTGCTGAAAGTACGTTTACAGTTATGATATACGTTTTTAAGTTTAATTAAATTTTTGCATAGTATATGATGTTCATCAATTCTATTGACCCTATACAGGGCTACTCAAAAGAATTCGTAAGCATTACTGAAAATGAGCGTGGATTGCTTAAAGGTGGTTATTTTATTTTTATTTGGGTTATGCATTTTTAAGCGCAACTACATTTCGTACACCAAGAGATGTTTGTAGCATATAAATAAAATCATATACAGGGCTATGCGAATAACTAGATACATAGCCGCCTATGGTTAGTAATTCCTGGAAGCTTGATTTCAGT
The DNA here is from genome assembly GCA_963932465.1 of Maratus speciosus. Lineage (NCBI taxonomy): Eukaryota > Metazoa > Arthropoda > Arachnida > Araneae > Salticidae > Maratus > Maratus speciosus. The sequence continues at coordinate 533,098,534 of OZ010793.1, forward strand.
TGTTTTAAGGTTGTTTTTCCCCGGATTAAATTTCAGCTTAATGTTTGGTGTATAGAATGTATGTATAGATCTGTATGTAATAGACAGGGCTGTACAAAAGAATTCAAATACGTTTCCATATCTTGGTAGAAATTTCTGAAGGTGAATTTTCAACTGCATTATACGTTTTCTTACTGCATAAATCTATAGATCATATACAGAGCTGCACAAAAGAATTGGAGTACCTTTCCAGCTATGTGCCGGTAATTGTTGAAATCTGCTTTTCAAATGTGTTATACGTTTTCTCAAAAGTCTACTTAGGTATCTTCTTTACTTTATTAGACGGCGAAGTTTTGTTAAAGTATTCTGGAAGTGTTGGAGAGTGTTTCATAATCTATGCTTGACGCATGACTTTCTTCAGAGAAAGAGAAAATTGATTTTTTCAGTACGGTGTGTTTTATCTTGAACAACTCAACTTTGTATTGTAATAAATGGTTCTCATGGACCAAAAAGTTTGGACTTTTTAACACTTTCCAACATAGTTGAAAAGTGTTCATGAATAGAGTTTGTCTGTCTGTCCGTCTGTCCGTGTTCTAACTCCCATAAATATAGTCAGTTTGCGATGAAGTTGATAATGCTATTGAGACTAACTATGGTATGTTCATGTTCTATATTGAAAATGGAGTGTGTAGAATTTGTAGTTCTTTTACAGGGACATTCATAAGAATTTCGTTACATTACGGCCTATGGGGAAAAATCATTTACGATGGTTTTTAATGATGCTCCACAATTTCAAACACATTGAAATTTATATATGCACTACAAGATGCTTACTATAGAATATGGTATGCATAAGCATTCGTCGTTCATTTACAGGGACATTCAAAAGAATTCCGTTACATTACGGTCTCTGGAGAAAAATTGTTTGCGGTGTATTTTATTCATGTTACACTGTGTCAAACATACTGATATATATATAGTAAAGCCTCCCTAAAGCGACCCCGCTCCGTTTCAATAAAAATTGGTCGCTCCGAGAGGTGGTCTCTTATGGAGGTCATGTTTAAATCTAGATTTTAATTGTTTAAAAAAGGTAACAATTAATGTTGCTAAAATTTATTTTTCACATTTGGAAAAAATATGAAAATGTAAGTATCAAAACAAAAGTTAATTACATAAGTTAATTAGTGTAGAGTTTAAAAATTTAATACATTGACGTTTACTTTGATTTTGCGGTTTTATCTTCTATAACTTTTACTGCCAAGTCCTTTCGAAGTTCAATAATTAAATGCAATTTTTTTTGGAGGGGAACAAGTTATGACGATTTCATAAATTTATCTATTTCTTTGAGAGCTTCCTGAAAGAATAGGGCAGGGGAGTTTATTGACTGTCATCTTTACTTTTTCATCAGAGTTAAATTCATTGCCTAAAAAGGCACAAAGGGGTTTAAACACTTAAAAGTTACAGGAATAAATAAAAATTCTAAACTTAATTTAGAAGTTTGATGAATAATGCGCTCTCCGGAATTATCATTCTAATAAAACCTTCTTTAAGCGATCAAGAAAAAACGGTATTTGTTTCATTTTCTTCAAAGAAATTGGTCGCTTATGGAGGCAGTTCAACTGGAGTGGTCTCTGAATAGAGGTAAAATCAGTATTGAGCCTATGGGAATAAATTTCGTTCCATGAAACAATGGTCGTTCAGGGAGGTGGTCGCACAGGTAGGTTTCACTGTATATATATATGAGGTGCACTGCCAGATGCTTACTATAGAATATATCTACTTGAAAGGTTGTAAAACGGAGTTTCGTTCGGATGGAGGTTTGTTTAGAATAGAGTGCGCCCCCTGGTTGCGAAATGTTGAACTGACAGATTTTGCAAAAGGATAAAGTGTTTTGAAAGGAATATTAAACAAATCCCTCTGTGCGATCTGTGATCACACTTACCCACTTGTATTACATTGTTCTTTACTCCGAAGAAGGAGTTTTACACTTTCTATAAGTGGCAGATTGCAATTCCAGAAAGTGGCTAGGATTCATTTCCGAGCCTTTGACGCAGCAAAAATTTTGAATTCGCCAATTTTCTATTTATGAACTAATGGAATCCTTTTGGAAACTAATCATCACACATTTTTCTAAGAAAATACGTAGAATTTTTTCGAAATATGTTTATCGTGCTTCTCTGTGTAACAAATCTTTTTGTTAAAAAGTTACATTTTATTTTGAATTGATGTCATTTTACTAAATCTGCATCTTTGAAAAAACGGTTAAAAGGGTCTCAGGTTTCTTAAAGCTTCAAAATTTTTGAAATTTTAATGTTTTTAGTTGTTAAACTCCTATCTTTTCTCAACATTTTGATGTAATTGTTTCCTTGAAATTCCCAACAGAACAGACGTTATGCCTTTTTAGAATTACACCCGCTCCATAGCGGAAGCGGCGTTTCCGAAACTTTAAAGTCGTTTTCCTCCAAATGACGTTTTTTGGGCATAACGAGCGGGATATCACAAAAATTTCTGAATATTTTTTCATGAAATTTATAAAACATATGCTTCATGTTAGTCTGTATAAACTGAACCTAAAATTTCATTTTTATGGGTGATTATACTGTTGATGAAAATATAAAAATGCTTTAAATACAAATTTATTTAGGTTCAAGGCAGGGTTGCCGACTTTTAGCCATGCCAAAAAAAACCGGCCGCCTTTTTTTGGTTTTAACCACTTAAAAAAAGCCGGTTTTTATTGAAAAAAGCCGACTTTTATTTTTAAAAGTTGTTTTACAACTAATTTGTTTTAAATTTGGATCAATTAATTTTTTTTAATACACTTAAATATTTTCTACTAAAAAAATTAGAAATTTCTACTAAATTTTGTCAAATAAATAAGTCTTTATAACTTATAGAAGGCAATTATGTCTGAATTTTTTTTTTTATAAATATTGAAAAGAATATAAGTTAGACTCCAAACTGGTGTTTTAAAATTAGATATTACATAGCTCCACATATACTACACATTTAAGATACACACACAAGATAACACATTATAGATTATATTTAATTAAACAGTGACAAAATGTAGCACATCAAAATGGAAACATTCTTATGCGTCCATATGTAGAGATTAAGCTATAAATGTTAAAAGAGAAATTAGAAAGGATATAATATTTGAAGAGAGTTTGGTACATAAGCGTATAAAAATAGAGCATTTAAACAAGAAAAAAAAAATAAAAATTCTCTAAATAAAATTTTGAAAAGCTTGTTGCTAAGCATATTCATGAATATGCTATTTATTCATAATGTTTTTATTATATGACTAGTATCTATAATTTTAAATGTTTACTACAAATAAAATAAGACGTATATTAATAGCTCTTAAAATTAATTAAGTAATAAAATATGTAACTAAGTAGCCATTGTCCTCTTTAATTTTATAAAGCAGTAAAAATAAAAAAATTAAGGATGTGTGTGTGTGTGTGTGTTGGGGGGGGGGGGGGGGAGGGAGGGGGGTTAAAGACCAGTGTAAACCAAATAAAGCAGTTGGTATGGTCCTTTTAAAATTTAGCTGACATATTTGCAATTCAGACTACAAATCACTATCAAAACCATCTAAGTTTTATTCCAGTATTAATGTCTTCATTATTCAGAAATTGGGTTACTTATTAAACTCTAAATCAATTAAATGTCATTAAAACTAATTAAAAACGCTTTAAAATGCGTAGTTTATAATTACAATGCTTCATTGTATAAAAGCCAATTTTGGCCAAAAAAAGCTGCTTAAAACCAATAAAAGCCAATGACGTGGCTTTTTTTTTATTATTATTTTAGCCGGCTTTTTTGCAACCCTGGTTCAAGGTAATTACTATAGTTTTAAGTATAATAATTGGGCACGTAAAATTTTATTCTAGCTTCAAAATTTATTTTGTAATCCTGCGCGTAAGCTATACTAATTTTCTGCTCGACAAATGTTTGACAGTTTGGAGCGCCCTATAAATACTTAATTCTGCATCTTGCAATTTTTTTAATACATGAAATGAAAGAACCTACTTATATCCTTCATCTCAATAAAAATTGAGTTTTTAAATCATATACATTTTAAGATAATAAATGTTGAAAATGATCTTTTCTTCCGATTTTAAGAGTCTTCGAGACCCCTTAAGGGGACGGTGGACCTTAACAAAGATTTTTTTTTAAATTTTCATCATAGCGATATGAAATTTTGCGGAAATATGCATTTCACTCACAAGTATATAGAACATCTTAGAAACTTCCAATCTTATTATAATTTTAAAGATAAACAAAAAAGTTTAAATTTTAAAACGAAATTTCAAAATGCTTCACGCTTCTTAGTTTATGAGATATTTCCTCGATTTTGCATTTTAATCACTTAAAACTCTATTTCAAACAAATCTGTGCATCGATTTTTTAATCCCTTGAACAGTTAATGTTTTAGAGATTTTTTTTCTGAATTCTATATCGATTTTCATCAAAATTTTGCTTTTAATAAGTTAAATTTAATTATCTTAATGAAGTCGAATTTTAAAATGCATGCACAATTTCTTGGTAAGCAATATCAAGATTCTTCCTTACCAATTTCATGAATTTTGATCCCAAAATTAAGATGCATGAAGCCTTTCAAAATATAAAAATGTTGAAAAATCAGTTAAAAAAAAAAAAAAACAGATTTAAAGTATATTAAAAGGCCGAAAAATAGTATTTTTACGAAATTCAAATGCTTGAAACTTTACGAAAAATAATCGCCTCTACATGCGGTTTTTGGCAAATGGCTCAGAACAAACTGGAGAACAATTATATACACAAAACTAATTTTCGATTTTGGGGACGATTTTTGCTCAACTGAAGGTCCACGTTCCCCTTAAGTATATAATTATTTTTTGAACTAAATAAACATTTTCTTTTTGTTTCTCTATTCTAAGTCAAGTCTCTAATGAGTGATCCTATTCACCGATTGTTTTTCTTTTTCCGAAGCGTTCCCGTTCAACATCTGCCAAGCCATCATGTTCTGACATATCAATAATAATTTAAAACAAGACGCGAAAAACCATGCGTACGGAATAGATTATGAAACAATGTTCAACACATTCAGAATATTATAACAAAACTTCACCAGTTTACTGAGATGAAAGAGGATGTCTAAATGAACAATTTCGAAAACGCATAACGCATTTGAAAACCCAATTTCTGCTATTACCATGAATAACCTTGAAAATATACGATTTTTTTTTTAAATGCAGACCTGTATATCTATAGATATGTGTGTACACTAACACAGTATGCTAAAAGTTCGTTCAGTTAACACTAGAAAGACGGCGAACAGTCATTTTGACCGCTACCAAATGAATGTATTTCGGTTCGAACCAGGAATTCCTTTATAAAGATATTTAACCTTTAACTGATGTTACCGGTCTCTCAGACCGCGGCTTTTTTCAATTTTTATAGTTTAACTACAAACACTACCGAAATTTTGTTCCGTTTGGAACTTTAGTACTATCACCAGACACTTTTAAATAGGTGAATTTTAATTATAACAGTCCTGTGAAAAAAGTTTAGTACAAAAACACCATCCTATGAGTTGATCGTGCCTTTTATTGATCTTTCGTTGTAGCGGTCTCACAGACCGCTTCACACTAGTCATGTGACATCAGTTAAAGGTTAAAATAAAAATTCTGGTGGTAAATATTTTTGTAAAAATTGAGTAAAATTTCCCGTCTTTCTAGTGTTAAACGCATATCACGGTTGAAATTTTCCATTCAGCAATTTCCGCCAATAAACGGATGTTAAAAAGCAGTAAACCAACGTTTAAAATGCACAAATAATGCGTGAAAAGCAGCAAACAGCTGTTTCGAATCTACAGCGAGATTCTTCTTCAGTGCAAGATAGGGAAAAAAGAACAGCGTGCTAGAAAAAGCAAGGCTGAGCAATGACATGACATGACATCGCGGTGCTTAAGGAGTGCCAACGCGGCGTGCAACGCCGCCGCGCGTAACCTCCAACTAAATGTGAGTACGAACTAGAGTGAATTTCGAAACAATGCACGGCCTAAAAGCATAATTTGGAAGCTCTGGTGGAGTCCCGAGGGCCATTCCAGAGTTGAAAGCACGAGGTTAAATATAACCTCCAGGAAAAAGGGGCGCATAAGGCATCCAAGAATTTTTTGGTTGCCCTATACTTCGATGTCACTTCACCAACTGGCGTCGGCAAAAAACGGAAAATGCAAAGACAGTATGGTACCAACGAGCACAGAAAGCTATAGCATAAGGTAGCCAAGCCTATCTAACAATTCTAAGAACTTATAAAAAAAAGGGGGCCACATAACTCACTAATTTTGATGTCAAGCCTAGTGCGCATTACGTGTCGCGGGTCTTCCGGCTTTCACACAAACCGTTCAGCCTTTAAAAAGGCTTTGTGTTACTAGACATCGAGAGAACACCGCTAGTGCAAATTGCATGCTGGCAATGACAAGGCTGAGCAAAATGATAGACAGAGATGCGCTGCCTTATATACCCTATGCGGGTAGCGAAAGCACCAGAAACAACCAATGAGAGAGAAGCAGTGGAAACGACTGGGTGGACAAATAGCGACATCTACCGGAGAAGGAGAGAAAAAGAAACCAAAAAAGAGGAAATTAAATTAATGCTTTCCAAATGCTTGGAAAATCTGGAGTACTAGATAAGCCATTGACTGAAGAGTGAAAATTTTTAATGATGTGGTAAGCTTCCCAAAAATCAAGATCAACGTTAGAAGAACATTTTTGGATAATGGTGGCTGAGGAAAAATCGAACCTATGTTGAGTAAGAATGGTTATGCAAACACAGAAGCTTCAGCGTTTTACAATTTCATGGAAGCAATAATACAAAAAGAAAATTGTTAAACCTATAGTCATGTGTAAGTGCAAGAAACACAAACAGTATATTCGTGTGCAGATTGCCAAGCAGTTTTCCTATAGTGTACCTCACTCCGAAAACTTTGGAAACATTATGAGTAGTGATAGATTTTTACACGACGCTCGTAGTATGCATTTCATATCGCTTCTTTCTATGTGGTATCACTTCTTTTTATGACTTATGTTTTAAATGTGTGGCTTAACGGGATTCGTTACAAAGAGTTGTTTTTGATGAGATAACTGTATCTGACCTCTCTTTAAAATTTCGTGAAAAAAATGTATAGATTTAGTTGTGAAAACGTCGATCGAAAGCGAGTGAAACCACAACGAAACACTCAGGTTTTTACTGATTTCGCCGAAATTTTCACACATTTTAATTTGTAAAAAATACTTCTCCCCATCCGAACGTTTCGAAATTTTTGTAGGTGATGTAAATCTGATCTGTTGAGATGATCTAAACTGGTTGTGTTAAAATGCGGGTGTTTAGTTACTTTTAGCGTAGAAAAAATACCTCCGTGAGGCGCGAAGTGACCTGCGTTAGTTAAAGTATTTGAAAGGGTTAAAATTCGTATTTTTTAAAAACCGATTTCATCATCGATTAGAAGAAGATTTCAGGTTTAGCAGTTTATTTTTTATTTTTAGGTATTTCTAAATTGTGCCCTGGAGAGGCTTTGCCTCTCCAGGTAGGGAAAGCCTGGAGAGGTAGGGAAAACTTTTTCGGGAAATCGACAACCTTTTTTAATATTTTTTTATTAAAGGGTTAACTGCGATACTTTTTTAATTGATTGTGGTATCTGAGACGTAAGAATACGATCTTTCGTAATATGTCTTCCAATTTTAACTGTATCGAGCAATTGGTAGATTTAGGTTAAAACAAAACTATGAAAGAAGACAAAGAAAATCGAGTTGTTGTTTTTTTTCGCTTCATTTCTATACTTAAATCTGTTCTGGGCATGCGCGAGCCCTTTTGCGAGATCGGGATGAAAAAGATGAGTTTTTGATGAGAGTTTATTGTCGTTTGTAATTAATATCTCGATTAATTAACAAAAAAATAAAATTCTGAATCTGAGGTGCACCAGAAGACGTCTTAGGCTACCCGCACTCAAATTTTCAGCCTTGTACGGGCGGTAGATTTTCCTAACCATTCCCCACAGACACACAGTGTGAAACTTTATTTTATAATTATAGATAACACTTATGTAAATATTAATGATTATCGAAAATTTTTCTTTTTTTACTATATTTCAGATATTTTTCTAAAACTGGGGGGAGGGGGGGGGGTTGAGCGTATTCAAAAGACTAAAAATATTGTCAGAACTATATTGCTGCAAGTTCTGGAGAAATGGAAAAAGGGTTTTCAAAGATAAAGATAATATGGTTAGAGAAGAGAAGCCGACTAACTAAATCTAATGTATCAAACATAATGACGATTAGTCTAATTGACCTACCTCTAAAAGATTGGGTTCCAATTTTTACTTTGAAGGTATCTCTCTATTCTAAAAAAAAGTAACTACCGCTGTCACCGCCGCCGCCGCCGCCGCCGCCGGTTTTGAATTTTTTGTGACAGGAGGTCTTTCTTCGTTAATATTAAGAACAATAATGCATACAAAAATATGAAAATCGGTAGTATGATACAGAAATGTTTGATAAACACGCTGAGGCAGACAGTTTTCAAATCGAAGAATTATTTTATGAGATATTTAATGCTAAAGTTGGACAAAATCGTTCCACTAAAAAAGTTTTATAGGAGCAAAAACTATTCATAGGAATTTAATCATTTTTAGATCAATTTATACGTTTGAAGTTCCCGGTGTGCAGACTGTTTTTCTTTTTTTAATTTGACTAATTTTTTGAGGTTTTATTTCTATTTTAAATTCAAATTTTCAGCATTTCTAGAGATATTTTTTACAGATTTTAGAAAGTGATATTAATTTAAACTGTTGTCAACTATATAAACAGTGGAAACAATAATGTTTGCTTCAAAAAAATATATTTATACTTGTAAATAAATTAAAAATTTATTTACACGTGACTATTATAAACAGAAAAAAACATTTGGAATTAGAATTAAATAATTATGTACAAAAAGCAGGAACTTATTAAAAATTACGTCATAAAAACTATAATTACACGTGAATTTTAAGAGAGAAATGAATTTGTAAAATAATAAATTTATTAACATGCGTTAGAAGTCTTAAATAGGAGAAATTACGTCATATTTACGTCACATTACAGTTATTACATAAAATGAATACAAAATAATATTGCAAAAAGGTTTAAATTCAGAAATTGCGCTAGACATTTATTTGATATTTTGAGCGGATACTTTTCAACTATTTTTGTTAGAAAAGCGCAAATAATATTTCATTTCTAACACAAGCATTTTCACGTGAATATTAAAAAGAGAAAGAATAGTTTGGTCAAAATTACGTCAGATTAAAAACGATTAATTTAAAAAGTCTTATTTAAAAGAACTTTCTTTTCGCTTTGTTAAAAAATACTGGGAGACAAAGACTCTGTTTACTTAATTCCTTTTATATTAGCTTATTTTGAAATGTTGTTACACGTGTCTACGTCAAAGACGAAAACAGCGATGGACATATGTATTTTTGGTACTACTTAGTTATCCCGTCGACCAAAAATCTATCATTCGCCAAACTGTAAGATAAAATGCCAATAATGGTTGATCGTAAATGTCACATTAACTTGACTTTAAGCAAGTTACACGTGTCTACGTCATCAAGTTATTTTTATTTCGACGTTTTATTTGTATTTTTATTAATGTTGCACTAATTTATTTGTTCTTTCGTTATTTAAAATAAAAATTATGTCAATTTATATAATTGGCGAGTGCTTTGGCGATTTATATAATTTGGCGAAATTGGTCGACGGGTTCATCAAGTAGTACCGCAGCGGATTTGGTCTTAAAATTCCCCATTCAAAGAGAAATGAATAGAAATCCGTTTATAGGGAGATTGCCACTGTTTTTTAAATTATAATTCAATCTTCCGAAATCTTTTTAAAGCCGATCAAATTAGCGTACTTTTAGAGTCTGCGGTGTCTGAACGGGGGTTGACGAGCATAGCTCGTAGGGGGCAGAGCCCCCTAGTGTTAAGAAAGAAACCCGCATCCAATAATGTTCGAGTAAAGACAAAGAAAATTAAAAGTGAGGACACTTATCAAGAAGCTACATGTAAATATCTCATAAGGGGCGATCCATAAATGATGTCATACTTTTTTTTCAATATTTTTTACCCCCTCCTCCCCTTTGTCACAAAATGTCACACTTCACCATACTCCCTCCCCTCTCCTTGTCACATGTCACGCTATATTACGTAAACATATACTTGCAGTTCAGAAACAAAGTACTACGTTATAGGTCAGATTTCAAATTTTATTTTTTAACTTCATGTGTTTTAATGACATTTGTGAGCATAACAATAAAAATGATTCGTGTACTTATTTTGTATGAAATAAGATTAAGGTTTACAACAAAAAACATAATTAATATGCAATAGTAATAGTAATAAAATATTAATATGAAAGAGCAATTGAAATAAGTAGTATTTTAGAATTTGAAATGGAATGTAATATATTTGGTTTTTAAATCTTATATTTACTTTATGAACACAAAATACTTTAAAACAGATTGATTTTGAAGAAGCCTCAATATTAGTTTTTCTTAAATGGAATTGCCATCATATTTCATTTGTCACATTAATATGGACATTTATAAAATTATATATTAAATCATAAAATAGAAATTACTCTGAATCATTTACTATTACGACTGTTCCTCCCTTGGAGAAGATATATGCTCATCCATACAGTACACAGGCATTTTGACATCACTCTCATCCTCGGGGATAGTAAGCCCTCTAATGTCAATACAATGATAGTAAGCCCTCTAATGTTTAACCAAAATGTGTGATGTCACACTTCTTCTTACCCCCTCCCACCCCCTTGTCACAAACTGTCACAATTTCACGAACCCCCCTCCCTCCCTTCAAGCGTGACATCATTTCTGGATGGCCCCTAACAGAAGCTTTTTTTTTCTGTACTATAATATAGTTTTTTCTACATCCTTTATTGTTAAATAATATACAGTACAGAACCAATTATCCAGAACGGTTGGGGTCAGATGTATTCGGGATAACTGGTTGGGTGTTAAACCATTAGATTTGTAGAATATATGTTGCTATGACAGCGTTTTGATCTGAAATTTAATTATTAGACTACTCAGAAAGAATCAAGTCCAAACAAGATCAGACATTAACCAAAGTTAAAAAGAAAAAAAAATATAGAAATACCTTGGGGGGAAAAATTCCCCTTTTTCCTATGCAGAAAAATCAAAATGCCTACTGTATGACTAAATATACTTCCATTTCAAATCTTAGTTGCTGGAATCAAGATATATCATGCATATTATAATGTTTAAAGCAGCATACATATGAAACTGGCACTGTATGGCTCATTTTTCTGAAATAAGTCAATTGGAAATATCATTCTGGATAACTGGTTTTCTGGTTAATTGGTTTCCGGATAAATGGTTCCATACTGTACTACCTAAATCTATGTATATAATTTTGAAAAAAAAAAATTGTAGAAAATTTTACACGCCTTTAATTAGTAATTTAAATTGCTGAATTTTTAACTGCTTAAAAGTCATGTAGTCAACAGGGTGAAAAAATGTTTAAGCCTGGGATCGAACCAGGGTCATTGACATTACACGCCAATGCTCTACCACTGGGCCACCTGGACGACACCATGCTTACCACACCTCACTCTTATTCTCTGCTTAAAATTCAGCAGTTTCAATTAATATACTGCATTTTAGTATGTATTTTTAATATTTTTGAACATCATAAATATAAAGTGAATACAGGATACCCAAAATAATTCGAATTTATTTTTTCTGGTTTCAATCCAAAAATCTATGGTGTGCTGATGCGTTTCATCGGTCATTGTTATGCATGGGCATTTATTGTATGACAGGTTTTAAAAAGATGTTGCATGTTTTTAAACTGAGCTAAATTTTATTACTAATACAGAATTTCCAGAATATATCTTCTCCGCGTGCGCATTATTGTTATTACAAAAATAACTTTAGAGTCATCTGGACTTAATTATAGAAGACGGCATGGAGGAATATCACGATGAAATTTGCGACTTTGGCCACAAAACCTATCATAAAAAATGCGTAAAAAAATCCAGCAATCAAGCACTTACCACTCACAAGAGCCGATTTATTGAGATTAACTTTGAAAAAGTTATAAGCATTTATCATCAAAGCAAGGATATAAATAGGAATGCTTGATATTCAGTGAGTTAGTATTTATGAGTTAGTGAGTTAGTATCTGAGATTAAAGATTAGAGCAATACCTCGATTTCTTCTCTACAGTTAGTGTTTTTAATAGCTCACTGTGTGCAACTTTAAATCATGGACATGAATTAATTCTTAAACTTAAATTTCTGCTATTTTTGTGTTATCCTTATTGCATTATACTGTTTTATGCGTTTTCTGATAGAAATCTTGATTAGCGTTTCACAATTGCCGAATATTTATTAAAAAAATTACATCCTTTTACAGGCAAACATGTTTCACAATTTTTTCCTTTCTATACTAAAAAATAAATGTTTTTTAACAATGTTTTTATAATATTGGAAAATGTTTCAAAATCTATACGTGGTACTTACTTTTTCCTTCATGTTTATACATCAAAAATCATTCGGGCAGCGAACCGGTTGTTAAATTATTTGAATCCCACCACTGAATATATGTATAATAAGATAGTGTAAATGGATTTCCATAAACCTTTCTCATTTCTTTTGTTTTTCTTTCTAAGTTTTAAAAATCCCTGCCGGCCCGGCCTATAGGCAGGGGTAGATTTCGAAGTCAAATATTCTAATTTCACAAACAAAAACTAAATCATGATTAGAGATAAATCCACTTTAACAATTTTATCTGGCCGCTTTTGACGAGTATTTACTTCATTTTTATATAATAGCTGGTTTTATCAGAATCATGTTAGGGCGGTATTCAAAAAAATACTTTTCCATGCTCAACAACTTGAAATTTTCTGGCATAATTCCAGATTCATTTTTAATAAAAAAAAAATATGAAACTTGCTGACGTGATTTTTGAAGAGATTTATAAGCGACCTGTGTTTTTATTTTTTGTTTAATTAATTAAAACTTGATATATAAACAATTATTTTCTCAGAAGGACAATATTTTTCGTTTCTAACACAATCGCTCCGGGAAATTCCGTTCAAAATGCCCACTTTGACATCCTTTTTTGAAATATATTCTGCCTCTATCAAAAAATCGATTATTACGGTACATTATATAGTTTCTGAATAAGCGAATCTACCAATTAAATGCGTTTGAGAGCAAAAATGAATAGAAATGAGTCAGAAAATAAGCAGTTTGGATTTGAGATCATCCGTAATACAATGATTTTTCCAATACAATCCGCTTCGGTAAATTCGGTTCAAAATGCCCTTTTAAGAGCATTTTTAAAAATATATTCTGCCTCTATCAAAAAATCGACCATTACGGTACGTTATATAGTTTCTGAGTAAAAAACGTACCAATTGGAAGCCTTTGAGAGCAAAAAAGAATTGTAAAATGAGTCAGAAAATAAGCATTTTGGATTTGAATACACCCTTACTAAGATGATTTTATTCTTCAACCGCTATGTATTTTAAATTTTTTTTTGCTGTAAGAATTGGTCCTATCCAAAACTTGTCTGTATAGATGTTGTAGACAATATTAAGAAGATATATGATAAATTCATGGGGATTTTATATCTTTTGAATTGATGGAGTTATGGATTTTTTTCTTCTTCGACCCCTCTTTTTGTTTTCGTTTTTAATTTTTTTTGGCGGTACGAATTGGTCCTATCAAAAACTTGTGAATATAAAAGTTGTAGATAATGTTAAGGAAATTTATAATAAAATTAATTGGATTTGATATCTTGAGAATTGACGATGTTATGAATTTTTTTCTCCCAAAAACCCTATTTTTTGCGCCCCTTGAGCCCGTTTTTAACTTTATCAAAAATCTGTGATACATAAATTTTTGGCCCTATTTTTAGAAGTAATAAAAGCTTTAAACTGATTTGATATGTACAAAAATTAAGAAGTTATGGGGGGTTTTCTGTTTTCACAAAACTCCTCCCTATTTCCATCCCCTTGGTCCGATTTTGCCCATTAACGACCTTGACCGAGATTTTATGCCCATTGATTTTATGTATCAGTTTGGAAGAGATTGGTGCATAATTACGAAAGTTATCGTGCACAGAAGAAAGTGATATATATATATAGATAGATAGATAGATAAAGTTTTTTACTGATGGTGGTTTTGGGTTCTAGGGGTCATGATCGGTGTAGATCTGCAAAAATTTTTCAGAAATTCCAACATAGGAACGATCCCAATAGGTAGTATTTCATACGAAATCTACCTAAAATTCATGGAGTCAAAGTGGTGTTACGGATGTCCGGTGACACCACTTTTCAATTTTTCACAATTGAAAAGCGGTGTTAATTTTACAATTTTCAATATTTTAGCACCATTTTTTGCGAATAGAAATATTAGCCTAATTTAATCTGTGTCTTTATCAGAAATTCTGTGATTAAATAAGACGAAAATTACCAGTTTAAAACATAGAAAAACAGAGGATTGTGCGCACCCTATATCTCACATATAGGCGGCGTTCATCTCAAAGAGCTTAACTTAACAACTGACTGTTTCTGGTACCTATTTGAAGTTGCATGTTTCTTATTTTTTCTTTTCTTTTTCGTTAAGTTTAAATATTTGCAATAAAAAAAATTCCCTGCAATCGAGAAAGCTTAACAATTCTATTCTTGTGTGAAAGTAATTCCTGAATTTCGTGCTAATCCGAAAAGTTCTTCAAAAATTTTCTATTTAAGGTGGAGTTGAGCTAATCCCGCAATTCACTTTGACAAAAATTATTCATCTAAACTCCGTGTTCACCAGCGAAAAAATATTTGCACCAATGATTTTGAATATATAGGTCTCCGAGAAACGAAGTAACTATATGCATAAGAAATTTTTTCAGATTTGGGTACTACAAAGTTTTTTCTTAACGCCGACTGTAGCAGATAATTGAAGAGAAAGCTTTATGACAGTGAATGTACTTTTCCTCTTTTTAAACGATTCTGGTGTTAAACGCGCGTTTAAATTGTATCACTTAGTTTTAAGAATTGTCACCATGCCTACGGATATTGAAAAATAACATGAGTGAGCTGGGCATACTCTAATCTAAGCTTATTAGGGTTTCATACTTAAAAAGTAAAAACGGAACCATTATAAGATCACGCCTGTGTCTGTCTTTCCGTCTGTCACAGCCATTTTACTCGCAAAGTATGGCACGAGGAAAGTTCAAATTGGTGGAAGTAATAAAGACTATTGACCCACATATTTACAGATTATTAACATTCACAGATTATTAACATTCACAAATATACTTAGAAAAAACGTAGAGGGGCTAATTAAGTTACTTGAAAAGAAAATCTTTTCTTTGTATATCGTGTGAAAGCTTTCGTAACGCTGAACTCAAAAATACATTTCTTTTAATTTTAGGTATTATAGATTTAGAGATATCGTCGAAAATGTAATAGAAAAATATGTCCCCCCCCCCTCTATTTCCGAATCTACTAAAACTAAAATTATGAAAAAACTAGAGGTAGTAAACATTAATTTAAACCTTGCAGGAAAATTATAGCGATTACCCTAGATCGCATAATTTTTAAGAAAAGCGCATTTTCCCGTTACACACAAATTTCGATTTGCGGGCATTCAGCAAAGGTGTTGAGGAGCACTGCCGGTACCTAATGTAGCAGAAGTATAAAAGCATTGTTGATAATGATTTTCAAAAAAATCTTCGGTAAATTAGCCAAGATATTAACCCTTAAAGTCACAGACGGTTTGGACATACATAATGACAGGGGCGGCGTACTCTATGTACCATCGGCTTTTAAAGCCTAGATAACAACTTTTAACGATATATTTGTGTAATGCAATGCCCAGTAGCAGTATAACAGCAATAAAAGTCAAATTGTTAAAAACAGACTAATTTAATTAGAATTAATCGCATGCACGTTGGGTATTGGTCCTACAATTCATAATCATGCTGTACAATTACAAGATGAAAAACTGTTGAAGAAGTTATCGTCAACAGATTTAGTAGCATTAGAAGCCAAATGTCAACAACTATGCTATACTCGCTTTCTAACACGTGCAAGAGCTGCTAAACTTTCTCGAAGAGAAGATTACCATAATCCTGAAGAAGTTGTTTATGGTGTAGTTACAACGGAATTAAATACATGTAGGATATATACATATCTAGCAGTACTTCTCCAGTGTTTTAAACTTTCTTATCTTACAAAATTAGTATCTCATCGTATGATAGACATGGGAATACAAACTGACGAAAAGAATATCAGTAGAACACGTCTTAAGAAACAACTATTAGCATTTATACAAGGTCTGAGAGCGGATAAGTCGGGACGTGAAATTATTTTCAGTTTGGAAGGGAATATTTGCGATGCCATTCGCGATGCCTGTGAATTTAATGACTTTACTGATGGTATGTGTCTGGGACGGGCAGTAGGTATATTACGAAGACACCTCTTTCAAGATTTTCCTAAATTTGAAGGATCCTTTAAGAATACATTTACTGCTTCCAAATCTGTATCTGCTGTTGTTTTACATTTTGTACGTATGTTATTGGAGGGTCCCAATATTGACTCGGGCGTCTCATCCGAAATACTTGAACATAATGCAGGATTGTCAGTGGCCCAACTTATTAGATAACAGCATTAACCCTTTCAAGGATGGTGTCCTTAAAAAAGGACACCTAATTTTAATTCCAAAAGTGACAAACGGCACCAGGAATATTTAATTAAAATTTCTCTATTATAATGTGCGTGAAAATAAGCAAGTTCGTATTTTCTAATAAATTCGTTTATAAATTCCGGTGTCAGCCCATTATTTCATCAGTTTGTAAACAGAATTACTCCGCGCCGGTAAGGGTTAAGCATAAAAGAAAAGAAAATGTTCAGAGTGTACGTCACTCTCTAGAGAGAGAAACACCACTCCCACAATATGTAGGTCTCATGATTCGCGCTGTCAGTAAGAAGAAAAAAAATTATAGATAAAATGTATCGTCTGGGTCTGAGTGCTCCATATAATCGAGTGCAAGAAGTATCAGCAGCAGTTACAAATGTGTTGTGTAAACAATATATGGAGGATGGTGTTTGCCTGCAAAAGTTGTGTCCCACTGTGTTTGTAACATCAGCAATAGACAACATTGATCACAATCAATTTTCTTCTACAGCCGTTACTTCTTTCCATGGTTCAAGTGTTACGATTATTCAGTATCCTCAAAGTGAAGTAATTATGAAGATTGACGATGACAGCATTCGTATCCAGCAGTGGAACAAACAAATTGTCAATGGCGTGCCTGAATATTACGCTACTCTTCCTGCCACTGGCAAAGTCACAAGTGATCTACCTTTGCCAACTGTCAATCCACAGACATGTACACTCACCATGATCCTGCCTTCACCCCTAGGAAAACTTTAAATCCTTGGCTTAACTCTGTCCTGGAGAGATTGCATACAGAAGACATACAAGGGATAGAGCATGTGACTAGAGCATCTTTTGCTGCTTTTCATGCACAAAATGAACCTGATAGCATTAGAAAAATAAAGTGTAATGCGTTATTGCTTCCACTTCGAAATGATGAAATTGCGACGCCAGCAATGGCACGTCATATGATGGATATCATAGTAATGGCTACAGCAAAATTAAATAGAACTCAAACACCCGTGATTGCATGTAACCAACCCTGTATATGCTATTCCAGTACATAAGTTAAAGTTCCATTCCAGAATAAATTTCCAGGAAAAAAAAATGGCCATGATTTAAAAAAAAATGGTCATTTTTTTCCCATTCTGACCAGAAAATCAGAGTTCTAACTTTTTACGACTGCTCTTTCATCTTCACCTAACACTTCATTTATAATGGCTGTTTCATAAAAATGAAAGCCATCAGTTCACCAGAAGGAAATGATCCATTCCAAAGGTATAAGTTCGATGAAAAAAACTATTTAATAGTTTGAGCAGAAAGAAGAGACTACGCCTGTAATGACACTAATAGAATCACATAGCTGCCAATTTATACGGTTTTGTTACCTCTAAAATTTATTATTAATTTTTGCCATATTTAATCGTTGACAATACAGTAGAACCTCGCTAATCCGAACTAATTGGGACCGGTACCTGTTCGGATTACCCGAAATTTCAATAAAAATAGAAAAGAAAAAGATGCGAGCTAAAAGAATGTAAGTTATAAGTACTCAGTAGTACAGTAAAAATCCTCTAATCCGGCATCCTAAGGTCCGGCATGCTGGATAATCCGGCATGACTTTCGAGAAAAAAAATAGTACTCTTTGTTTCACTCCTGCAGTTTATAATAATCCAATGGAACTTTAGAATGGGGAATTACGTAACAACAATTACAAACGGTTCAAAATCACGAATCTATAAATAGCTCTGTCACCACATCGACGAGGGAGGAAGAAAAAAAAATGTTTCTGTACATTATTTGCGAAATCAAACTGTTGAAAGAAAAATAAATTTTTGACATCAGAATTAAATACTTTTTGCATTTTAGAAAAGAATTTTATAGTGACTGACAAACAAACTGATATTCGAAAATTTTTTAAGATCGCTTCTACGAGTAGGCCGTGCACGAGTGCACGTTTTCATTTTATATTCATGCATGTATATATTAGTCAGTACTTTTTTATTATTCTATTCAAGTTGTTTAAAGAATAAAAAATATGCTTTACTACCATTTTTTGTTTATTTCTAACTTCTACACGTTTTCCTTGACATTCATCCTGTAATCCGGAAAATTTTGTAAGTTAATCCTTTCAGTTAATCTGTTCAAATATAATTTTTGAAAAAAAATCGGTTCGGATTAACCAGAATTTCGGATTAGCGGGGTTCTGATTAACGGGGTTCTACTGTATTTAGATTTTGGCGATTGAATGAGGCTAAATTTACTGGTAAGGAAAAATCTTAGAAATTAGCTATGCAGTAGCATAAAATACTGCAGAACAAAAAAGGCAGCAAAATTCACATTTAACAAACAAAAAATTATCAAGGGTTTTTTCAAATAAACAATTTCATTCCCCGTTTTTTTACTTTCTTCTATCTTGACAAGAAGAAAGTATTGGTTTCATGAAAATTTTCGAATTCCAGTTTTCGACGGATTAATACGTTTTATGGGTCAGAGATTCCAAAAAACATGTTTTTACAAAATGTCTGTCTGTCTGTCCGCCCGTCTGTCTGTATGTGACACAAATTTTGTGGGCGCTCTATCTCAAGAACTAATGCACGGAATTTAATAAAAATTTATATTCAGGTAGTCCCTGATATAGATTAGTGCTGATTAGTTTTTGGTGTAAATCGCCCTGCAGGTGGCGCTGCTATGTAGCATTTTTCAGGATTTCCGCAAAAGCTCTATCTCAAGAACTAATGCATGGATTTTTATAAAACTTCAGATTCCGTTAATCCTTGATATGAATTGGTACTGGTAACGTTTTGGTGCAAATCGCCCAACAGATGGCGCTGCTATGCTGCATTTTGTAGAATTTACACGATTTTCGTAATAGCTCAATCTCAAGAAATAATGCACGGATTTTCATCAAACTTCAGATTCAGTTAGTGCTTGACATGAATTGACGTTTTGCCTCTTGTGATGTAAATCGCTCAACAGGTGGCGCTGCTATGCTGCATTTTTTGAGATTTCCGCAATAGCTCTACCTCAAGAACTAATACTTGGGTTTTCAACAAAATTCAGAATCAGGTATACCTGGATATGAATTAGTGCTGTTTATGTTTTGGTGTAAATCGCTCCACAGGTGGCGCTGCTATGCAGCATTTTTCACGATTTCCACAATAGCTCAATGTCCAGAACTAATGCACGGATTTTCATCAAACTTCAGATTCAGTTAGTCCTTGACATGAAATGATGTTTTGTACCTTTTCGTGTAAATCGCTCAACAGGTGGCGCTGCTGTGCTTCATTTTTTGTGATTTCCAAGCTCTAGCTCCAGAACTAATGCACCGATTTTCATCAAACTTCAGATTCCGGTATACCTTAATATCAATTAGTGCTGTTTGTGTTTTGGTGCAAATCGCTCAACAGGTGGCGCTGCTATGCTGAATTTCTCAGAATTTCCCCTACAGCTCTATCTCAATAACTAATGCATGAATTTTCATCAAACTTCGAATTCAGGTATACTTTGATACGAATTGGTTCTAAATTGATGTAATTTCTTATACTATTTAAATGATTTAATTGATGTGATTTATATAGAAGAAAGTTTTGTGATGGCCACAACATACTAGTTTAAGTAATGGAAATGTACATCAAAGAAAAGTGGCTAAAGTACATTAAAAATGAATGAATTAAGTGAAAATTTATATTTCATCTCCTTAGTTGGTGACTATTTGTGTCAATCCGGTTTATCCCAGTCTTTTGCTTATCCGAGGTGAGCTTGGTCCATATTAACTCGGATAATCTGGACTCTACTGTAATTAAATTTAAAAATCCCGGGTGACGCAATAGCCTTCACCTGCCCCCCCCCCCCCCTACCACTGCTAGTACCTATACAAATATATTACTAGTCGGATGTGGTAATCCCAAAACTTTCTTCTATCTCATACATGCTAATACTTCCTGAAAAATGCAGCCGGTTAGATGATTTACACGAAAATCTAATCAGCAACAATTTATATCAACTTCTAATTGAATCTGAAGTTTCGTGAAAATCCGTGGATTAGTTTTTGAGTAGAGCTATGGTGGAAATTGTAAAAAATTCTGCATAGCAGCGCCACCTGTTGGGCTATATATATCAAAACCTAATAAGGAACAACTTAAGCCAACTTGATAACTGAGTCTGAAGTTTGATTAAAATCCGTGCATCCCTTTCTGAGATAAAACTATTGCGAGAATCAGGAAAAATGCAGCATAGCAGCGCCACCTGTTGGGCAATTTACACCGAAACGTAGTAAACAAAAACTCATATCAAGGACTAACTGAATCTGAAGATTGATGAAAATCCATGCATTAGTTCTTGAGATAGAGCCTTTGCGGAAATCAGGAAAAATGATGTATAGCAGCGCCATCTTCTGAGCGTTTTACACTAAAACATAGTAACCATCAACTGATATCAAAGGACTAACTGAATCTGAAGTTTCATGAAAGTCCGTGCATTAGTTCCGGAGATAGAGCCATTGCGGAGATCGTAAAAAATGCAACACAGCAGTGCCACCTGTTGAGCGATTTGCACCAAAAACTAATCAGCACCTATTTATATCAGGGACTAACTGAATATAAATTTTTATTAAATTCCGTGCATTAGTTTTTGAGATAGAGCGCCCACAAAATTTGTGTCACACACAGACACGCAGACAGACAGACAGACTCAAAGACAGACATTTTGTAAAAACATGTTTTTCGTGATCTCTGACCCCCTAAAATGAGTAAATCCGTCGAAAACCAGAATTCGAAAATTTTCACGAATCCAATACTTTCTTCTTGTAAAGATAGAAGAAAGTAATAACAGCGGTCGTTTGCATATTGCATAATTGTACAGCTAAAAGGCGCAATGTTTTAAATAGCAGTGGTATGAAACAGAACCAAACCACACAACTGAGACCACATCTGTTGAGGTCACTCGGAAACCCAGTTTTATTACAGAAGCATTCGAAGACCCTAGCCCTCAGTAGATGCGACGTTTTTCTCTGTCCTATGCTCCACATTAGGTTTTACATTAAACTGGGTTTCTGTGACCCAGTATTCTGTCATTAGCGTCCATTTGTTCGAAAAGTCTTGACTTCAAAAGGCACTAGGAACATTAACCCTGCAGAGAATTTAAAAAATTCCTCTTGAGGAAATTACTGAATTGGGAAATGCGTTTATACCTTGTTAAATTTCAAAATTAAATAATAAATATTAAAAGGAAAAAGAAATGGACACATTTTGAAAGATTGAAAAAAAAATCCCATCAATTTTGTAAATAGGTTAAGGGACGTAGTTATACTTAATTAATTTTACCGTGTGTTATAAAAATAATTCTTTATTTTTAACATGTAATATGTATTACTTTAAAAAATATGTAATAATTGGGTTTCTAAGATTTAACATTTCACCGTAAACACTCATTTAATAACACGGTATTAACTCAAAGAAACGTAGAACATCTTCTTTTGAGGAGATTTATTGTTTGATTTTTTTTAACACTTTCCAACATAGTTGAAAAGTGTTTATAAATTCGGTTTGTCTAACTCGAGTAAATAGAGTCCGATTACCATGAAATTGATATATGTTATTGGGGTTGACTATGGCATGTTCGATATTGAAAATGAAGTGTGTAGCATTTACGGTTCATTTACAGGGACACTCAAAGGAATTCCGTTACATTACGGTCTATGGGAAAAAATCGTTTACGGTGTATTTTAATGATATTACACTATTTTAAACATATTGAAATTGATATTTATCACTGATGTGTACTACAAGGCTCTTACTATAGCACGCGGTGAGCATAGAATTTATCGTTCATTTACAGGGATACACAAAAGAATTTGGCTAAAGAACAAAATGAACATTAATTGAACGTGAACTACTGAAGCCTACGAACAATAATGGCTGGAAGTGCGTTTTCAGGTGTGATATGCGTTTTTATTTATTATAATTTTTTTAAATATTACTTGGTGTGTATAAATTCTATAGATCTTGTACAGGGCATTACAAAAGTCTTCAACAACATTCATTCATTGGCGGAAATTGCTGAATGGAAATTTTCAACCGTGCTATGCGTTTAACTGAACGAACTTTTTGCATACTGTGTAGTGTACACACATATCTATAGATCATATACAGGTCTGCACTAGGGCTCGAAGTGTACCGGAACAAACCGGAACGATGTTCCGATTCGTGAAATTGTGACAAATATTGTTCCGTTCGTGAAAGTATGGAAAATATTGTTCCGGTTCCTGGAATTATGGAAAATATTGTTCGTGTTCGTGGAATTATTAAAAAATATTACAGGTGTATTCTCACAATCTTTTGACTTTTATGTCCCTGAATAATAATTTTTATTTCAGTACATTTTCTTATGCTTTTTTTTTTATTTCATATACTGGGGAACATCCCATTGTAGGATTGCATAACAATATTAAGGGGACGGTGGAGCTTAAAATCCTTAAAAATAATTTTTTTTATTTTTGTAAATTTCAACTTAAATATTATTCAAGGGTACATTATATACATTATAACATGCATTTATCCCAAAAAAATTTAAAAAAAAAAAAAATTATTTTTGAGAAAAAAATGGAATTTTACGCGTCGTGTTAGAAATCTTCGAAATGCCCCATGCGTCTTCCATATCAATGAAAATCCCCAATATTTTTTATAAAAGTTTGGTTTATATATAGAAATAAAATAGAGCATCGAATTTTACATATTTGAATTTAAAGGTTAAAAAAAAAAAAGTTGAAAAAAATTGAAATTTTTTCGAAAAATTTTCAAAATTTCAAATTTTTTCAATTTTTTTTTATTTTTTGTAAATTTCATCTTAAATATTATTCAAGGGTACATTATATTCATTATGGCATGCATTTATCACAAAAAAAGATTTAAAAAAATTTTATTTTTGAGAAAAAAATGGAATTTTATGTGTCGTCTTAGAAATCTTCGAAGTGCCCCCTGCGCGTTCCATATCAATGAAAATCCCCAATATTTTTTTATAAAAGTTTGATTTATATATATAAATAAAATAGAGCATCGAATTTTATATATTTGAATTTAAAGGTTAAAAAAAAATTTTTTTTGAAAAATTTTGAATTTTTTTTTTTTTACCTTTAAATTCAAATATATAAAATTCAATGCTTGATTTTATTTATATATATAAACCAAACTTTTATAAAAAATATTGGGGATTTTCATTGATATTGAAGACGCATGGGGCATTTCGAAGATTTCTAAGACAACGCGTAAAATTCCATTTTTTTTCTCAAAAATAAATTTTTTTTTAAAATTTTTTTGTGATAAATGCCTGTTATAATGTATATAATGTACCCTTGAATAATATTTAAGTTGAAATTTACAAAAATAAAAAAAATTATTTTTAAGGATTTTAAGCTCCACCGTCCCCTTAACGAGATAAATAAGTTTTGGACGACGTTGAGGGTCCAAATACCAAGAAAACTCCTACACCGTCCCGTGTCCCTGATGCTGATTTTTAAGTTTGGAGCTGTCTGTATAAAATTGTTTCAATAAAAGTAATTCGATGTAATTTTTTTCCGAAACTGGGACAGTTGTTTTATATAAATATGTAGCAAAAAATTAACCTGCACACATTTTTACGGTTGATATTATTTTTTTAACTCTGTCCCTGGGTTTTTCATCCTTACCGTCCCTCTTGCCAAACTTATACAGAAAATCACTTCAGATGCAGCCACAGAATTTTTTTCAAGTTTTTTCTCATGCTAGAGAAAGAATGTGTAAAATTCTTTGACAGGAAATTTACTGCAGAATTTAAATCAGCATTTAAATATCAATTTCAAGATCGTGGCTTTATTGGTAGTCTTACCGTTCCCAAGGTTTATTTCTGCACTTTTCGAGGTAAATTTAAAAAACAATCTTATTTAATCCAATGTAAATAACTGTTTCTAAAAATCAATAAACATTGTGGCTATCACTTAGTCTTAACATGATTTGCCCAAAAATAGTGGTTATTTTCCTTACCGTCCCATCCTTACCATCCCTTTTTTCCCATTACCATCCCTTTTTTCCTATACCATCCTCTTTTTTTCCTTCCGTCCCTTCTTTAATACCCCTTTAAGACAATATTATACCAAAATTTTGTACTAAAAATACTACATTGTTATTATTTCTTATTTGAATATTCTGTGGGTACTATGCAAATTCATTATCAGTAAAAATATAGAAGAAAATAGAAAATTATAGTGGTAAAATGGTAAGGAAAATTAAACTTGCAAGTTGAACTTAAACCTCAGTTAAATAAAAAAATTTTCGCTGCTGTCAATTTTTTCTTTATTTTGAATCATTAAGGCATTCGTCTATCAGATTAAAATGTTATTTTACAAGTTTAATTTCACCAGATTTTTATTCCCGAAAGTCAAAAGATTGTGAGAGTGCCCCTACAACAGTTTCAGTCTCTCTGTAACTTTTTTTTTCTAATTATTTAGAATTTTGAAAGCATTTTTTAAATTTGGTTTTTCTACGGTAAATGTAAATTTGCTATACAGTAAAGTCCCGATTATCCCAGTTAATATGGACCAAGCTCACCTAGTATCAGCAAAAAACTCTTATAAACCGGATTGACACAAATCGTCACCCACTAAGGAGATAAAATATAAATTTTCACTTCATTCATTTATTTTTAGGGTACTAGTAACATTTCTTTGATATACATTTCCTTTACTTTTAAGAAATGCGGGGAATGAAATTGTTTCTTTGAAAAAGCCATTGATAGTTTTTTGTTCCTTGAATGTCAATTTTGCTGCGGTATTACTCTACTGCATAACTACCAATTTCTAAGATTTTTTTCTTACCACTAAAACTTACCAGTAAATTTTGCCTAATCCAATCGCCGAAATCTAAGAATTGTCAACGGTTCAATATGGCAAATGTTTGTTTTCAATTTTAGAGGTAACAAAACCGTACAAATTGGCAGTTATCAGATTCTATTAGTGTCATGAAACTTGCAGGTGTAGCCTCTTCTCAAAGCTGCTCAAAGTATTAAATAGTTTTTTTTAATCGAACTTATACCTTGGGATGGATCATTTTCTTCCGATGGACTGATGGTTTCCATTACAGTGGTGGACATAATTATAAGACACCTACTGAATTTGAGATACAGTGAAAGAAAAGATTCAGAGCTTAAAAATGCTTTATCAAATACGACAAAAACATAAATTTATTCTGTTATCACACGTAATTGTTTTACAGAAATGATATTTTTATAGAGTTTAATAAAAAAAAAATTAAAAATACCATGGGCAAAATTATAAGGCACCAACCTTTTTTTTCCAAATACAGTGGTCAACATAATTAGCAGACACTAATGGTTTAAAAGAAAATCCTCTAACATGGTTATTCAATATTTGGTGGAGCCGCCATTGTTTTTTATAACATGTAAGATCTATCAATCTATCTGGAATCTATCAATTCTAACTAAATATCGCAAGACAGTTCTTCCCAAGCACATTTTAGCATTCTTTAGCTTTTCGACAGATGAAAACTGCCTCCCATTTCGGTAAACCTCACGAGCTAAGATCCCCCACAAGTTTTCGATGGGATTTAAGTCTGGGGAGCGAGAAGGCCACGGAAGAACATTGATAGTTTGCTCTGAAAGCCCCATTCTTGTTACGTGTGATGTATGAATCGACGCGTTATCGTGCTGGAAAGTGTAGTTTTCGCCACAAAGAAGTTCACCGTATATGGCTAGTTGATCTTTAAGAAGATTCTTATACTTTTCGGAGTTCCTTCTTGAATGCACAAAAACGATATCGGTTTTCCCTTGAGCCGAAAAACCAGCCCAAACCATTACTGAGCCTCCACCCATTTGGCGGCTCATTTGTACATCAGGAGACTTACATAAATCATGCCAATAATAGTGAAACCCGTCAGGACCATCCAGGTTAAACTTTTTTTTCATCAGAAAATAACACAGAGTACCATTTGGAGGGAGATGCCATAGTTTGTTTAGGGAAGTTTAAACGGTCCATTTTGTGCCGCCTTAGAAGCGGTGGTTTTTTCTTCAATTTTTTTAATTTCACATAGGAAGCATTATGCAACACCCTGCGAATGGTTCTCTTTGAACAATTCAGTTTCAAGGCATTTTTAATGCCTGTAGTGGTCATCTTATTCTGTGTAGCGAGCGAAATCATCTGGCGTCTGCCTCTCGAGGATAAGCAAAGAGTACGTCCAGATCTTTTAATCACCGATCCATTAATTCCTTTTTTCAAAACATTTGAAATTGCACATCTAGAGCGTTTAATAACTTTTGAAATATTATTAACGGAAGCACCAGTTCGATTTAATCTCCAAATTTCGTGAATTTCACTTTCTTTTAATTCTGTACCTCGTGGCAAGTTTGTAAATGCGTGAAGGCGGTTATCGTCTGCTTTAGTTAACTTCTGACGTCATAACAGCGTGTAGAAAATTTGCATATTGCACATTATTTTTGAAAAAAAAGCAGGTTTTTTAATTAAAATGCTAGGGTGTCTTATAGTTTTGTCCATGGTATTTTTAACTTTTTTTATTAAACTCTATAAAAATATCGTTTCTGTAAAACAATTACGTGTGATAACAGAATAAATTTATGTTTTTGTCGTATTTGATAAAGCATTTTCAAGCCCTGAATCTTTTCTTTCACTGTATGTAAAATTAGGTATGTGTCTTATAATTATGTCCAGCACTGTATTATGAAACAGCCATTATAAATGAAGTGTTAGGTGTAGATGAAAGAGCAGCCGTAAAAAATTAAAACTCTGATTTTCTGGTCAGAATGGGGGGAAAATTATGGCCATATCCCCCCCCCCATTCTGACCAGAAAATCAGAGTTTTAACTTTTTACGATTTCTCTTTCATCTACACCTAACACTTCATTTATAATGGCTGTTTCATAATAATGGAAACCATCAGTCCATCGGAAGAAAATAATTCGGTTAAAGCGGAAACTCGGTTAAACGGGACTCTGATAATCGGGACTTTACTGTACTTAAAAAAAAAAAAAAAATTAGTCGACAATAATTATGAAATAGCGTTCCGCTTCGTGGATTTTTCCATTTCGAGCCCTGGTCTGCACAAAAAAAATCGTATATTTTCAAAACTATTCATGGAAATAGCAGAAATTTGGTTTTCAAATGCATTATGCGTTTTCCAAATTGTTCATTTAGACATCGCAGTTTACTAAGGTGAAAGTATAAAGTGATGTCTAAAAGTGCTAAGGTGCGTTTTGTTATAGCATTCTGAATGTGTTGGAAAGTGTTTCATAATCTATGCTGCACGCATGATTTTTCGTTCTTGTTTAATTATTAGAAATGTAATTTTATTAGTAAAATATAAAAGCTTATACATTATTTAGAACATTGAAAGTGATTATTATTTTCGTAAATAGGTCAAATAATGTGGGCCCTTTCATAATTTCAGGTGTGTTACAATTAAAATTTTATTTGTCTGATATTCATGTTTACTTTTTTTTCCCAAACAGAAAGATTAAATTGTCTTCGAGTAGTTATTTTGTGCATGTTGAAATAATGAAAAATTGCAAAATCTGACCTGTATAGAATCTATTGTGAACTTCAGATAATATTTCATAATGTATTATCCGTTTATATATGAAACTAAATTAAAGAAAAATAAATAAGCCTGCTATAAGATTGTTTACTTCAAAGTTAAAGGGATTTGTTAGGGATTTTTTTATGATGTTTATGATTCTCAAAAATTTCTGTCACATACAAATGCGATACAAATCGAAAGTTTCTGTCTGGTTGGTAAATGATGAAGAAGATATTCACTAGAATTTACATTGGTAAATTATAAATTTAGTCATTCATAAAGATACCAGAAACCAATCAATAGGATAGCAAGCAATCGCACTTTGCTGCTTAGGAAACGTAAGCAATACACAAAATAAAAATTCTAAATAGAGCTTCGAGGGTAAGCAGAGACACTATAACGATTTTTGACTTGGTGACAGCTATATTCGTGAACATCTAAAACGGCGCAGTAAAAATTTTAAATGCATTGTTCCGCATGCTTGTATCTGTGTCATTTCTATGCTTCAATTTAGGGCATTTCATACAAATATATATTTTTTATACGATTAAAAAAACTCAACGTTACTTAATTTGATAGTAAAATCGTATTTCGTCACAACTCGGCAGAGCAAAATATCGATTGCAACGGAACTTTTTTGCAATCTAAAGCAAAATCTACATTTAAGAAATGTACAATAACAAAGTTGAGCCTACTGAAGAGGATTTCAAACTTAACGAAAGGTATGTAGTTTAACCCCTTAATTCTCGCTCCCGTGATATTCACGGGCTGTGACTTTCATTCACATTATTCAAATTTGTTGGATCCCCACCAGTTTTATAGAATAGTGTAATTGGCTTTATTATGGTATCATTTTACCTGTCATTTAACAAGATGAACATTTCTTTTTCAAAAAAGTGGTGCCAACAATCAATGTGAATTTTAAAACCATAATTTAATGCGACCGTTAAGGAGTTAATTCACTCAAATATTATATTTATTTTATATTTTGAGTTATAAGATCCATGCATTCAACTCATTACTGCAAAATAATAATAATAAAAAAGATTAAAATTAAAAATTCCTTTATAATAAAATTTCTTTATGATCTCTGATATTGTAGGTCCCATGAAGTTTGTTTGACGGGATTTAACTACATTGTTTGATTTGTAATTTCTAAAACTTGACAAGTTTGGAAATACGTATTCAATACATTAAAATTGGCTTCTGATTATTTGAATAATAATAATAATAATAATAAAAATACAATCTAGGTTAACTCAATCTTAAAAAAAACTAGAGCTGTACCGAGTACGTCAGTATATACTCGGTACTCAGTTTGAGAGAAAGGAATTTATAACCGATCTGTAAAACGTTATTCGAATATGAATACATAATATATTCAATAATTCATAAAAACTATTTATTCGGTACATAAAATTATATCTAGAAAATATAGAAGAAAGTAAAAAAAGAAACCCATGTAAAATTCATGCAGATTAAAATTAATTTAGTTTTATATTTGCACAAATAAATGTAAGTAATTTTCAAATCTGTTGGAAAAGACGTTGATTTTGGATAAAGAAACAGTTTGTAGAAACAAATGCCCTAAATGCAATTAAAAAAATGTAATAATTAAATTTGTTATATTGAAAATTGTGGAGCAAAAACATCAACCGTTCTAAATTTTAAGGAGATAGGGCATTTCTTTTGTTCGTGAAAATTTGGCCTGCCTCAGAAAAAATGCGTTCGCTGCTAAAATAATGAAAAAAAAAAATAATCTGCAAAGCTAATACAATTTTTTAATCAAAAGAAAATAAGATACAGTTATAAAATATGAAACATTTTGCATTATTCAATGAAGGGTTAAAGAATCAATTTTAATCATATTGGTTAATTGTACTTTTTATGTATCAATTATTTTTTTTTAAATGCTACTGTTTTAAAATTTTTGAATTCATAAAATTGTTTTCAAAAGGTGCACAATAAATTAAATTTCGAATTGAAGTTAATTTTCAAAAATATGATTCTATGCAAAAGTAGCAAGTCTTTGTGCAAGAATATTAAAAAGCAGAAAACCAACGTTTAAAAATGCACGGCTCAGCCTTGCTTTTTCTAGCACGCTGTGCCTTGTCCTATCTTGCACTGAAGAACAATCTAGCTGGTAGATTCGAAACAGCTGTTTGTTGCTTTTCATGTATTATTTGTGCATTTTTAAACGTTGGTTTTCTGCTTTTTAATATGATTATATGCTCAAGATGCATGTTTATGTATACAGTGTGTCCACGTATAACCTGACCGACCTTTATTTTCTCAACCGTTGGTCCTAGATGCATACTTCCAATTACAAAAATGATTTAAATAATGTAAAGAATTATTTTTAAAGCGATTTGGGTCAAGAAACACATTTTTTAAAAAATTACGAAATTTAAATTTTTATACGGTCCCCCGGTCCTATAAGTGATATTTAGTAAAAATTTACTGTGACACTAACAAGTAAGACAGAAAAAGTCCCATTCATCTAACATTAAAATTGGCCAAGTTATAAAACTTTGAATTGCATGACTTATACCACTTTTTTGCATATCAAAACAGATGATTTCGACCGTGCTTTCAGGGGTCGTATATAAAGTACTTAAAGTTATTTCAAGGTATCTGAGGTTTGAAAGAAATCGTACCACTATTACGATTGAGCTAACTTTATTAGTTAAGTTTCAGATTAGTTAAAATAATTGTATTTTAACATATGTTGTAATTTGTAAGGATTTGAGGCTATTATTTCTTTTAACAGAAATTATGTTATTTTCATAAGGTTTTATTCAACTTGCAACGATCGTCTTTCCAGTTTAAAATTTGTACTCGTACTTTAACTGACTTTCAAATGTCCAATCGAAGTTAAAATTTTACATACTGACTTAAATCCGATTAAAATGTAATATTATTATGATTTTTGATGCTTAGCATCTTATAAATACTTATATTCGAGGATAACACAAAAAAAAATCGGATAGATTACCGTCAACAAGTTTAAGAAATGGTTTTAGATTAGATAACATAAACCTGCGATGGTTGTGTTTTTTAACTTTTATAATTAAGTTTTATGTTTTTTTTTTTAAAGCTAAATAAAAAAATTACCTTCACTTTTAACTATCATGCCAGCGTTTTTCGCAAATCGTAAGTTTCAGGGGTAAAAAGTAGCGAAAAATATGATACTATAAAATAGATGTAAGACTTTTTATTCAGTTTAATTTTATTTAATTCAATAATTTATTCAATTTTGTGGCTTATACTGAGTTTCTTACAGCTAAACAGCTCAGGGGTCCGATGCGATCAGGAGGGGAAGGGGGATCAATTTTAACTTTGAGCTTTTTAACTTTGAAATTTGCGATTTGTGAAAAATCCTGACGTGATGGTTTAAAATGAATGTCATTTTCGGATTCAGAGCTAAAAAATACACGTGAATCAATTTTCAAAAGCTAAAAAACATGGCACAACCCAAAATTTGAAAGACGGTGTAATCTAACAGCATTTTAAAATATGTATCATTTTTGTAAAGAATTGAGGCTGTTGTTTTTCATATAGTCCAAGAGCTGTTAAACATTTTAGGGAAGGTATTTGAGGCACCCTGAAAATTTGTGCAACACTTCTTTTGTAATGCCTGAATACAAAATCGAATGTCTGGCTGAAGGATCGTGGCCCAAAAACTGTGCCAGACACGTGTCAAGTGCCATTTTTTGACTACCCACAAAAAAAGGTATTTGAGGCACGCTGAAATTGAGACAGAATAATATTTATACTTAGAAAAAAAATATTTTGAAAACGACAAACACTTTAGTCGGCCCAAAAACTGTGCCAGACACGTGTCAAGTGCCATTTTTTGACTACCCAAAAAAGGTATTTGAGGCACGCTGAGATTGAGGCAGAATAATATTTATGCTTAGAAAAAAATATTTTGAAAATGACAGACACTTTAGTCGGCACAAAAACTGTGCCAGACACGTGTCAAGTGCCAAAACTGTCTGGCACAGTTTTTGGGCCACGATCCTTCAGCCAGACATTCGATTTTGTATTCAGGCGTTACAAAAGAAGTGTTGCACAAATTTTCAGGGTGCCTCAAATACCTACTCAAAAATGTTCAACAGCTCTCCTACTAATACTTTTATTAAACAAAAATTCTGTTATTTTTATCCTCTTATATGTTCAGTACTTTGCAGTAATATATCACAATGATTAAAGATTTCAAATTTATGTTGCAATGCTAATTTTACTCCCAACCATTTCTTTAATATATATCTGACGAAATTATATTTCTACTAAATTTGTGAATGACCCCTAAATTTCAGCAAAAAAATATGCCCCAACTTTAAAGAGCTATTACTCGGTCAATTTTAATCGTAGAATAACGGAACTTTTTTTGCCTTACTTGTCAGTGTAACAGTTAAATTTTACTAAATATAAGTTATAGGACCGGGGACCGTATAAAAATTTAGATTCTGTAATTCTTCGTTAAATTGTTTTTTCGCTTCAAACTTTTTTTAATCTTAACTCTGCACCTAATTTTGACCACTTTTGTAATTGGAAGTATGCATCTAGGACCAACGGTTGCGAAAATAAAGGTCGGTCAGGTTATACGTGGACACACTGTATATATAACACCCCCTCCCCCCACACACATATAGGGGTGTTATCCCTAAGCTCACTTCACGAGCATATCGGTTTCTTACACAAAATTACTCGGTACCAGTACTTAGTACTCGGCGCTCCACCAAAGTACTAATCTGTACACCACTAGAATAAGAACATAAGATGTAAAACGGCTTAGTTTTTTCCAATTTTAAATTTTCATCTGAAAATGAATGAATAAATAAGGTTTGACTTAAAAAAAATGCGTATTTTAATAAATGTAAAGGTAATTAAAGTCCAAAGTTTAGCTTTTTTAAACGCCTATATCAGGGTCGGCGAACCTTTTTACGTGCGTGTGCCAAAAAGTCAACCAACAATATTTGTTAACAATGTAACGTGCCACATTTTGACATAAAATAACTTTGCAATGTACGATGTTTTACAAAGCACTAGTTAAAGAATCAGTTGCTTTCATGCATTAATAATTAATAATTTTAAAAATATGAAAAATCAAAATGCTGTTTCTCTGTATATTGGAATAAGACATTAAATTAATGAAATTTTAATTCGTAAATATGACTCATTTATGTAATATTTTCAGTGTAATACGGAAACAAAAATACAAAACTTTATTTTAGAAATTTTTTACCTTAATATTAATGCAACATCTAGTTATAATTATCTAAGTTGCATTAAACAATGCATCAATAAATTATTGATGAGATTTTTGTTATTGTATGCTCGATGGAAAATGCTTTATACCTGATTCATATTTTGATAGTTTTATAAGTATACATATAAATTGTATCCATTTGTGATCTTACTGTAGTGACTGTCTAAAAAAATTAATTTGGAAAATGCAGCTTTATAAAATCTTATAGAAAGGCAAAATGAATGTCGAACACGCTGCATAACATCACAAAAAAAGATGTGTTAATTCATGTAAAAATAATTGTATTGTTTTATTTTTTCGCGTGCCAGAGAAATTGTCTTACGTGCCAACTCTGGCACGCGTGTCATAGGTTCGCCGACCCTGGCCTATATTTAACTTAACTTGGTTTTATATACTTAAGGGGCTAGTCATTCAGCTTCGGAATTCTCCTCCGTAATGTTGAGTCTGTGGCCTTTTGATGCATTCGTATATTTAAAATATCTTCTCGGGAAATTCATATTTTTAACATCTTTTTTCTGTCTACTCTTCTTAAAGGATGTCTCTTTTATTCTTAATTTTGAAACTATTTCTAAAACCTATGCTGAATTTAATATTTTATGTGCTAAAAGCAGGCGAACTGTGAGTAAGGTTTTAACACTTCATATAAAATTAAGTCTAATACTTCAGAAATGTTTTGAGAACTAAGAAATAAAGAGACATCTTTTAGGAAGTGTACACAAAAAATAGAAATTAAAAATATTAATTTCCCGAGGAGATATTTTAAATATACGAATGCCTCAAATGCCCATAGACTTTACATAGTGAGGGGAAATCAGAAGCTGAGTGACCACTCCCCGGAATTTTGTAACTGATTTTTCTTTCTCCTCCTGATGCCCTGGAGTTCTGAGGTTATGTACAGTTGTCTGTTCCTGTTTACAAAAATATATTTCCAGATTTCACTATCAATTAAATGATTAGTTTAAATCTACCCTATATATATATATTTCCTAATGAAACGAATTTATGAAACAATTTTATGAAACAACTGATTAAACGACTGATTATGTTTCACAGCTATTCCTCCTATCCTAAAATATGGAACGTTTGGCAGCGAAATTAACACCAATTATCCGTATTGATTCGTGTATGTCAAAAGTGGTATTAGAAATTTTCTAATTTTACTGACATTTCTGTAATGATAGCAACTAAATTACTCCATTTTTGTGGAAAAAGGGAGAAAAGGGAAAAATTATACTTCTTTTTTCGTCATTGTCAAATTTAAATTTAAATTATCTTTTATTTCAATCTATAGTGAAGACAATATTGAGAATAAAATATGTTTTTTACAAAAATTTGAAAAAATAAAAACTTTTTTTCACATTTCGACCATCAGGAAACAGTTTATTTAAAAAACCAAAAATCTTTTGTCATCTTCAAATTCCATGGACGTAAAAAAAAGGTTTCCTTTTCAATTTTAAAGAGAAAATGACATCATTTACCCTTTTCTCTGTCTCTACCAACAGCAATAAAAAAAATCTGTTGCCGCTATTACAGAAAGGCCATTATAGAAACCGACCAGAGTAGCGGGCGAAGGCTGCTAGTTAGTCAATAATACAGTCAAACCTCGTTATTCCGACACTCTAATGACTAAAAAAAAGTGTCGTCATAAGCGGAGTGTCGCGGTAACCGGAGTTGGAGGAAAGTATGTTTATAAAAAGCTGCATTTTTAATTAATTTAACAATTTAAAATTCATAACTGTTCTTACAGTTTTAAGCAATAAAACATTATTATTAAACAAAATAAACACAAAAACAAAACTGAAAAGAATAAAAATCAGATTTCTGATTTCTTGTTTTTTTATTGTTACATTAAATAATGATAAATTAAGGTTTGCTTATCCCTAGATGTGCTTCCTACAATTCTTCTTTCAATATTATACAATGAATTGTAATCAATATTCGTTATTTCAGAAATGCATTTTAGATAATTTCTGATCGTTTCAATGCAATGCAATGCTTCGGCTTTAGTCGGATGAAAAACGCCGTGTAATCAAAAGAAAGCGCCGCCTGACCAGAACAAAAAGACCGCGAGTTGACTGATCCGTCTATCTGGAGCTTAAGTGGATTGGGTTATTCATAGCGTGTGGGTTTATTTATTCAGATAAATGATTGAAGTAAAATTTCTCATTTATCTAAATGGGTATTTTAGACACCTTTGTGAAAAGTTTGGCTAAGACATTTCTTATTGCTTAATTTTCCGTGCTTATAAGATGGATTATGAAAAATGGACAATTTTCCTAAACCGTCGGGATATCCGGAGTTGAAAATTATTTAACGACGTAAAACCCGGAGTTTATTTACATTAAAATCATATACAGAAAATCGGGACTCTGAAAAACTGAGGCGATAAGCGGAATGACGTGAAAACCGGGTGTCGGGATAACGATGCCCGACTGTTCAACAACGGAAACAATTCAACAATGGAAAAAGAATTAAAAAAAAAAGAAAAAGCAACGGCGTAACAAAGAATGTGTCTATTTCAGTAATATATGATCAGGGTTGCCACTAGTTAATATTTTTATAATTATTTTGCTTACCACCACAATTCAGAACAATAATCTTTGTGGTAAATTCCAACTAGTGATGGGCGATGCCGATATTTTTAATCGATTTTATTGATACTGTGACCAACTCGATTTTATCGATACTATACATTTTTTAAAAATCGATGTCACTATAGGTAGTAATTTTTAAAACAGATTGTTATTATTTAGAATTAAAGTTAGAAATAATAATATTATTAAATAGTTTCCAGTGACAGATCTGTATAATGAATTCATCAATTTTACTTCCACAATGAAATAATACTGAAAAAAGAAAAGAAATGTCAATGACGCAAGAATTAAATATGTGTTTATTTCAACACTGTAATGCAAACACCAATTTCACTTTTTGAAGAAATAATGGAAGTGTTCAATGAAAAATTGATTGCAATAATAAGTATAATAATGGATTATGAAATATATTAAATATTAAAAAATAAAATAAAAGAAAGAGAAATCATATATTTAAAATAAATGAATAAACGGACTTTTATAAGTGTACTCAAAAGTAGCAAATAATTTTTTAATTAAAAATATGAAGGACAAAACAAAAATCGTAAGAACGCAAGGCGCTGAAGACAATGCGATAAGAAAACTAAGCTACAATGAAAATAATATATATACAGTAGAACCTCGATTATCCGAAGTAATTGGGACCGACCATCTTCGGAAAATCGAAATTTTCGGATAATCGAGAATGCTTCAATTTTAAGATTAAGGAGAACTAATATAAAACATTCCTTATTATGGTAAGAAGTGCTTACTAAAAATAAAGCAATAGCAAAATAGTTCTACTGTAATTTCAATTATCAGTCTGAAATTGACGAAAAAGGAGAAATGCAATAATCCCTATACTTTTTCTCAGTTCTCCCCTTTTAAAAAAAATGAAGTAATTTTGTTGCCATTACAGATTTTCACTACAGAAGTGTAATTAAAATTAGAAAAATAATATTTCGAAAACTAATTCAAATTTTAAAATTCTGATACCATTTTTGAAACCTGTTGATTAATACGGATTTTTGGTGTTAATTTCACCGTATAATATTCCATATTATATTTTAGGAGAAATAGCCGTGAAGCTGAATCAGTCGTTTCATTAGGATTTTATATATATAGAGTAGGGGCCACACGTATAATTAATTAATAATTATGTATATTTATGTATGTATTGATTACTTAAAACTTTTTTTGGATATTTTCGTTTTTGGTCGAAAACAGGAAGATTACCGAAATTCGGTTTCGGTCTTAAAAACCTGTTTCGATCAATCCTTAGTTATTACTTTAAAAATAACCGTCAAAATAATAATTAAACAAAAACCTAATTTGCAGAACAAATTAAAAAAACAAAATTTATTTCCTAAATTGTTTAAGCGCGAGAAGGGGCAGATATTGAGATATTTCATTCAATTCGGTCTACATTTAATGTTAAATTTTTGTAACAAATAAGTTAAACCAATTGAACATTAAAAAATAAAAATGAAATTCATACAATATAATACTTTAAACACCTATATACTTAGATTCCGTTCAAATGAAATCGAAATAAATCATAGACTTTCTTTTAAAGTTTTGTATTTTGCATGTATCTTATCATATTATGTACAATCGTCATAAACATAATGCAAAATCTGCAGTACAAATATTTACAACTTAAAAATGGAAAAAGTCTAAGATTTATTTCGATTTCATTTGAAGGGAATCTAAGTATATAGGTGTTTAAAGTATTATATTGTATGAATTTCATTTTTATTTTTTAATCTTCAATTGGTTTAACTTATTTGTTACAAAAATTTAACATTAAATGTAGAACGAATTGAATGAAATATCTCAATATCTGCCTCTTCTCGGACTTAAACAATTTAGGAAATAAATTTCGTTTTTTTAATTTGTTCTGCAAATTAGGTTTTTGTTTGATATGTCAAGTTTTTTAATAACTTCTGCATTCAGACGAACAGATTTCAAAATTAATGGAGGGTATCATCATCAGGCTTTGATTTGTGCGATATCGCATCACAATTTGTGATGCAATTTACCCATGTATAATTCAAAATGTTTCACCAGTGCAGTAATGCAGGTTGCTGTAGTTTGGTCAAAAAATTACAATCTGAACTTAAAAAGTCTGCTTGAAAATGAATTTTTATTTCCACTATGACGCCATATTCATCTTCTTTTTAATTCTTAAAAAAAAAAAAAAAAAAAAAAAAAAAACTATTTCAGTTTCTTCAGTTTTATGTTTCACGTGAAAATCATTCAACTAAAAATAGGCAAATTATTATTACGGCTTTTGAATTATTTACAACAATGAAGGAAAAATGTTAAATTTTATTAGAAACTGTCCGTTGATTCTCGATGAAAAAAGCGAAATTTTGAATTATTAAGAAAAATATTTGAATCTCCCTATTCTAAAAAAAAGTAACTACCGCTGTCACCGCCGCCGCCGCCGGTTTTGAATTTTTTGTGACCGGAGATCTTTCTTCGTTAATATTAAGAAAAATAATGCATACAAAAATATGAAAATCGGTAGTATTATACAGAAATGTTTGATAAACACGCTGATGCAGACAGTTTTCAGATCGAACAATTATTTTAAGAGATATTTAATGCTAAATTTGGACAAAATCGTTCCACTAAAAAAGTTTTATAGGAGCAAAAACTGTTCATAGGAATTTAATCATTTTTAGATCATTTTATGCGTTAGAATTTGCCGGAGTGCAGATTGCATTAATTTTTTTATTTTGACTAATTTTTTGAGGTTTTATTTCTATTTTAAATTCAGATTTTCAGCATTTCTAGAGATATTTTTAACAGATTTTAGAAAGTGATATTAATTTAAACTGTTGCCAACTGTATAAACAGCGGAAACAATAATGTTTGCTTCAAATTAAAAATATTTATACGTGTAAATAAATTAAAAATTTATTTACACGTGACTATTATAAACAGAAAAAAACCTTTGGAATTAGAATTAAATAATTATGTACAAAAATCAGGAACTTATTAAAAATTACGTCATAAAAACTATAATTACACATGAATTTTAAGAGAGAAAGGAATTTGTAAAACAATAAATTTATTAACATGCGTTAGAAGTCTTAAATAGGAGAAATTACGTCATATTTACGTCACATTACAGTTATTACATAAAATGAACACAAAATAATATTGCAAAACGGTTTAAATTTAGAAATTGCGCTAGACATTTATTTGATATTTTAAGAGGATACTTTTCAACTATTTTTGTTAGGAAAGCGCAAATAATATTTCATTTCTAACACAAGAATTTTCACGTGAATATTAAAAAGAGAAAGAATAGTTTGGTCAAAATTACGTCAGATTAAAAACGATTAATTTAA
Organism: Maratus speciosus; assembly: GCA_963932465.1. Taxonomy (NCBI): domain Eukaryota; kingdom Metazoa; phylum Arthropoda; class Arachnida; order Araneae; family Salticidae; genus Maratus; species Maratus speciosus. Next base: position 533,138,028 of record OZ010793.1, read on the forward strand.
AATGTCTCATTTAAAAGAACTTTCTTTTCACTTTGTTAAAAAATACCGGGAGACAAAGACTCTGTTTACTTAATTCCTTTTATATTAGCTTATTTTGAAATGTTGTTACACGTGTCTACGTCATCAAGTTATTTTTATTTCGACGTTTTATTTGTATTTTTATTAATGTTGTACTAATTTATTGGTTTTTACGTTATTTAAAATAAAAATTATGTCAATTTGTATAATTTGGCGATTTATATAATTTGGCAAAATGGGTCGACGGGATAATCAAGTAGTACCGCAACGGATTTGGCGTTAAAATTCCCCAATCAAAGAGAAATGAATAGAAATCCGTTTATAGAGAGATCGCCACTGTTTTTTAAATTATAATTCAATCTTTCGAAATCTTTTTAAAGCCGATGAAATTAGCGTGCATTTAGAGTCTACGGTGTCTGGACGGGGGTTGGCGAGCGTAGCTCGTAGGGGGCCGAGCCCCCTAGTAATGTAAATAAAAATTAGCCCATGTTACTCTCTAGATTATAATCCATCTATATGCAAAGGTATTTTATGATCCGTTTTGACCCTGACGTCAGGCAAATGTTTTTACACTTTGAATTTATAATATTATTAGAATTAGCAAAGAATTAAAAATGAGTGGCATCAGGGATAAAAAGGTGGGAAGAAAAAATGAAAAAGTTATGATCTCCATAGGCTTTTCTATGTTAAATTAACATTGAGAAGTGACACTGGAAATAAATAAGCATTGCGCTGCCGCGCAATACTTAAATAATAGTAATAATAATAATAATCACAAATTGTTTCTCATAATTTCCAACTCAAGCAATTTTAACTTTTAGGAGAAGCGGGGGGGGGGGGGGGCAGATATTTTTGCTTAGTTTTACTTCACAGAAATTGATGAAGATCGAAGATGTATGTTTGTCATATTAAAAAAAAAAAAACTTATTTAAAATCTACAGTATATAGAATGCTGAAGCAGAAGAAAATAAACAATTTAGTTCTATAAAGAATTTTTTTTTAAGGACTTAAAATCGATATTTTTGCGTCATACAAATTGTAATTCGTATGTGCAACAACAGCATATTTTGTTCCATTTATAGCATTTTGGTACATAATTATTATTTAGAACTCGACAAGTCACGTATGTCGTAAACTAAATAACTTAACAATAAACAAGCGAATATAAATAACTTGAATTATGAGTTGTGACCCTGCGAATTAAAAATTGTTTAAGAAAGGTCATTAAAAATTTTAAACAAATACTCAAATAATTATGTTCAGCTAACAGAATTCTTTTTTCAAAGAACGACCATAGGAACTCGATTGGCGACTTTGGCGAGACACGCAAATTTTCCAACAACCCTCTTGATTGCTTCGCGCGTACTCCAAGCGGTCTGCGAGAATTTGTCAAAACGAACGCCTGTTGATCGAACGTTGTCGGATGCCCGTGGACTTGTGTTTACATTTACGTTTATATACAAACAGAACTTTTTTCGGTGTCGCATCACCGTGATTGCTATTGGAAAGGCCTTTTTGTGGATTCTTCGTTCGTCATCTACAAACAAACGGATTTTTTTGAATTCGACATATGACTCGTTCAAATAACATGGGAACCAAGTAAGTCTGTTATTATTACTCTTATTCTTATTATCCATCACCATTATTATATTTTAAGACAGATCCGAACTCGTATTTTGCAGAATTCTTTATGGGTAAAGCAACATTTCTGAAAAACTTCCGAAATAATTTATTAAATTTTCATCATGATTGATTCATTCAGAATTTTTCTTAATTAATCTGACTTATCTAGATAATTTAAGGCTTCATTATTTATTTATTATTTTTTAGCCCTTGTCGTCATGTTATAAAATAGCAGAAGTTCTTGAATGATTTATTCCAATTTGACTGCTAAAGGAAAGGTACAAGCCTTCTAAAATTCCTTTCCTTCTAGCCACGTGGGTAAAATTTAAATGGGAAGGTTCGACTATTTAAGGGGAGGGGATGGGTTGACATAAGATTTTAAATATGTAATTCCTCGAATTATTAGAATTTTTTTTAAGGCCCTCGGACTCTTCTAGACGTGACTCTGAAGCTGCATTGTGTGCGCGGTTGAAAATTATTTTTGTTGCCTAGATTTTTTAATCAAGTTAATAAATTAAAAAAAAAAAAAATCTGAACACTGTTTGTTTGGCAGTTTCTAAGTTTAGACTTGCTAAAGTAATTTCAGTGTTAAATAATAATACAGTCAGCTGAACAATACTAGTACCAAATTGTTTTTTGTTTTGTTACATTATTGTTCTTAAATTAAAGTGGTTTCAATGTTGCAATCCAAGAAAAAAATCAAGTTTGATTTCCCTTTAAAAGAGAGTGGACTGGTGAAACTTTTATTAAGAATCTTAATTCAAGGACTGTAAAAAAAAAAAAAAAAAGAAAAAGAAAAAAAAAAGTCGGTATTTCATAATTATTATTAATGTTTACATGAAGGAAATTTTATAGCTAAATACATTTAAAGAACAATGTTTTAGAAAGAAAATAGCATTTAAATAGTTTTCGTGCATTATATACATTAGGGTGTCAACGATTTTAATTAGATGATTAAAATTAACGATTTAAAATTTAAATCGCGATATTAACTTTATTTTTAAAATCGTTTATTAAAATAATCATAAATTCTTTTAATTTTTTAAATGATGTGAAAAAGTATTAAAATCTAAGATGAACATTATTTGCAACATTTATTAGGATATTTTGTTAAATAAATGATAAATTTTTATAAGGCATAAAGGGCACTTCATTTAATATTGATATATAATTAAATCTATTATTCACATTGTCCCAGCTTTGAGTGATCAATTTTTTCACTCTTTTACAAAAAATAATCACAACTAGCGTAATAAATTTCTGAAGGTAAAAAAAATATTCTCTTGTTCCTCCCTCTTCTACTCTTACAAATTAACATGTAGCAACAAATTGGAACTAAAGTAGAATGAAAGAATGATGACATCTAACCAGTGTTGAATTCAGACAATTTTCTCCGGGAGGGATTTCTGTGGCTCCGGGGGAGGGGGGATTGCATTTTTTGACCATTAAAAACAAAAAATCTCAAATCTTCTGTGGGGACATCTCATTGCTCCCGGGGGGGGGGGGATGATCCCCCTGGGCTACCCCCTGAATTGAACACTGCATCTAACTCAACAGATATAATGAAAGAATGTGCGTAGAAGAAAAGAAAAACAACTAATAAACAATTACTAAAAAGGTAAATTAATAAAATCATTTATTAATTTAATAAAGCTTTCCTGAAATTTCTCATTTCTTAAATATATTTGAGCTTGCCAAATATTTGAATTTGAGTGCTAATAGATAATGAATTGCTCAGATTTTGCTCCTGAAAAAATAGGTTCTCGTGATTTGTTTTTCTTTTAATTTTGTTCTGTAATGATTCTTTTCTTCAGGTTCTTTCTTATAAGTGGGATTTCGTAAAAATGATTAAAACTTCAGCATAAGTTATAATTGATTAGTAAATAAAAGTAATGTGCAACAAAGAAATTTAAAAGCAAACAGAACAGACCCAATATTTTTCAACACAAGTACAAAAAAGGGAAAAAATGTTTAAAGCAATGTATAAATAATTAATGTTAATTTTTGATTTGGTCAACCATACCGTTTAAATAATAATAAAAAAAAAGATAAAAATTGGGTAGTTTGTAAATAGATTAAAAGTTAGTAAACAGATTAGAATAAACTGGAATTGTAAAAGCATGGATTTTTTCTTCATTGTAAATCAAATGTACCATTTACCAAATGTATAATTTTTGCTTTATTTTAATGAGATTAATATTTTTATAAATAGTTCACCATGCGATATATGTAAAGTTCCTCAATAGTTTTCTGAGTAGAAATCGTTCTAAATCGGACATTTTTTAAAGACATGCAAATAATATGTGTTTTTCAAGACAACTTGGAAATTAACGATTTAGACGATTCATTCATATATTCATATGCAAATAATTCACGTTTTTTGAATTACCTCACTTTACGAATCCGATTTGACCACTACTGCTGGATTAAACCCATGCCATAGAATAAGGAAAAGGAAAAATATCTATAAACTCTAAGCAATTGACATCCCGTGGCCGTCCCCCTACCTCCATTTCATGATTTTATATAGGGGAGATGTGCCAGTAACGGACACCCTTAAAGAATTTCTTTAAAAGTTGTTTTTTAATAGTAGTTATAATTATTATATTCCAGTTTTTTCCAGTATTATATTAATCTATCAACAATATTTAACCATTCTCATAGTATCATTTCCCAATATCAACCAAAATTTAATTGTAAATTGTAAATAACAGAAATATATCAAAACACCTAAAATGCCAGTAATGACACCCTTTGTTCCAGTAATAGACACTCCATTAAAAAGTAATAAATATAATAGTGTTTATGACTGTATTTAGAACCAGAATTTAATGAAAGCCCACTAGAGTAAAAAAATAGTTATTTTCAAATAAATGTAACATTTATGGTGCCAGTAATTAATAAAATATTTGTGATAATCATTCACTGTTTGCATCAATTACTGTAATTATCAGAAGATCGGTATTTTATTATTTTAGTTGGATAGTTTGAAATACTAAATGTCAGGCAATTATAGCTTTCAAATTATTGAGACAGTGGGGGATTTAAAAGGCAATAATAATAAAAAAAAAGTTTTGAAGTATTAGTGTATATAGTCTTGTTTCGTCACACTATTTTTAACAATTAAACTTTCAGAGACTACTTGATACATTACTCGTAATAATTAATGTTACAAATATGACAGAAATGATACCGTGAGTTGTATATTTTAAATACTAAATAAAATAATTTCAAAATAAAACTGTAGAACTGATGTTTGAATCCACTGATCTGCAGATTTACTAGCTTCATGTTTACTATAACTTTCATTAATATTACACTTTTTCAGTGATGCCGCTGTACTTGAAAAAACCTGGGTCCCCGGGACCCAGGATTTTCAAAAATCTGGGTCCCTTTTCTATAAAAGCGGGTCCCCATCAATAATAATTTATATTTTAAAGGAATAAATGAAACTAGTTTATTTGGAAAAGATAAATGAAATGCATTAATTATTGTTTTAACAATAATTAAATAATGAATTAAAACCAGTATTATTTGCACTGAAATAAGACATTTTTAAAAAATATTAAGAGAAATTTTCTTTACTTTTTTAAAAGTAAAAATGCAAGATACAATTTTAATTGTAAAATAATGTTTATTTGAGAGTAGAAGATACTAAGTTCCACTAACAAGTATCACTAATGTTCGCATTCTTTTAAAAAGGGGCAAGACGGGTTTATTGAAAGAGATATTTTTGCTGAAAAAAAGAATACTTATGTTAAGTAAAGGTGTACTTTTTGTTGAATGAATGGGTGCTTTCATTATACTTCCCATTGAATTATTTGTCAGCATAGATCTGTGTTGGAATCAGACATTTTCCTTGGAACGGAAATTTACATCTAAATCACTAATAAGCATCAAATCTTAAATGTTCTGAAGGCGGGAGATATTTCAATGCAGTAAGAGCGAGGGGGGGGGGGCATTTTTTACTGGTCCACCTACTGAATCTATTATCAAAGTACACTGAAATCATGCTGTATTTTTAAGAATCTCATAAAAAAAAATTAAATATCATTTTATGAATTTTCAACCTATAAGTTTAGTTTGCACATCTTTTTGGTGCTTTGACTAAATTCACGTTATTTCCGCCTTACTTTGACGAAATTCGCGTTTTTCCGCGATCCTTTTGTTGAAATTCGCTATTTTTTCGCGAGCCTGTCACGAAAATAGTGTTTTTTCTCACGATACTTTGACAAAATTCGGCTTTATTCCGCGATTTTTTGACGAAATTCGCTATTTTTTCGCAATCTTTTGACGAAATACACTATTTTGTCTCAGCCCTTTTACGAAAATAGCATTTTTTCCGCGATATTTTCAAGAAATTTGTGCTTTTTTCACGATCCTTTGACGAAAATCGGCTTTTTTACGTTATTTTTTGACAACATTTGCTTTTTTTGGGGGGATCTTTTGACGAAAAACGCTATTTTTTCCTGATCTTTTGACGAAAATCGGCTTTTTCCCGCGATATTTTGATAAAATTTGCGCTTTTTTCGCGATCCTTTGACAAAATTCGGCTTTTTTCCGCGATTTTTTGACGAAATTCGCTATTTTTCGCGATCTTTTAACGATATACGCTAATTTGTCGCGGCCCTGTTACGAAAATCGCGTTTTTTCGCAATATTTTGATGAAATTTGCGCTTATTTCAGCGATATTTTCATGAAATTTGCGCTTATTTCCGCGATTTTTTGACGAAATTCGCTTTTTTTCGCGATGCTTTGACGAAATGCGCTATTTTTTCGCGGCCCTTTTACGAAAATCGCTGCTTTTGCGCGATATTTTGATGAGATTTGCGCTTTTTTCGCGATTCCTTGACGAAAATTGGCTGTTTTCCGCGATTTTTTGACGGAATTTACGTGTCCCACGGGACGCGTAAGAACTATTTTTTTGAGTCCCGTCTCCGATTTTTCGCGTAATTTACGCGCTATAGCGCGTCCGCGGCATCCCTGCTTTTTTATTATTTATTTATTTATTTTTTTGTCAGAGATGAATAAGCAAACATTTAAGACAGAAAAAATATTTTTGAAACTTCTGTTCTGTCAACTTAATTGTTTTTGTTAGGTCTGCCGGAAAATTTTGTAACAGATTTCTTCATTGGCACCACTTTTTTGAAATGATAAAATTCCCATTTTTTTCACATTTCACATTAAGGCAGACCTGCCAACCTTTGAGAATGAGAAATCGTAGCACTCAAAATTCAAATTAATCTTGAGGTTGGTTGGTTGCGGTTTTTTACGCTGCAAATCGGGATAACTCTGATTCCTTTCGGTTCGGATCGAATTTAGATTGATGCAGGGCTGGGTTAACCCGAATTTTCAATAGTTCTTTTTATTCTTTCAGATTAAAAACTGTATCATAACAATGAACATAAAGAATAAAGATTTTTGTCTGTGTGTGATGTTTCCTGAAGAGAGCACAGAGCTGGGGGGATTCTGAGTAAAAAAAAAAAATCAGAAATTGGCAGAAAATTTCTGAAAGGTTGCAGCAGTGTGTGTGTGTGTGTGGTTGGAGGAGGGGAGTATTACGGGCTAATTATGCATTATTTCCGCAGTCCTTTTGCGTTTTTTTCGCGATGCTTTTGCAAAATTCGCTTTTTTTTCTATGATCCATTGACCAAATTATCTTTTTTTCGCGATTCTTTGACGAAATTCACGCATTTTTTTGCGATTCTTTGAAGAAATTTGCTTTTTTGCGCAATCCTTTGCCCAAATTCGCATTTTCCCGCGATCTTTGACGAAATTTGGGTTTTTTCTCCGAACTTTTGAGGAAACTTTGATTTTTTTCCGCGATTCTTTGACCAAAGTTACGTTTTCCCAGCAATTCTTTAACGAAATTTGCGTTTTGTTCGCGATCCTCTGACGAAATTTGCGTTTTGTTCGCGATCCTCTGACGAAATTTACGTTTTTGTGCGATCCTTTGACGAAATTGGATTTGTTTTATGCTAGCAATTAACGAAATTTATTTTTTTCGGCATGTGTGTTTTTTGAAGAAAATCGTAGTTTTAGACCGATTTTCGTAGCATCGTAGTTTTTAGCTTCAAATCGTAACTACGAATTTTTCGTAGCAGTTGGCAGGTCTGCATTAAGGTGACAACAGTGGAAATGTTACCATTTCAAAAAAGTGGTGCCAATGAAGAAATCTTATTTTTAAAAAAGTAGACGTGAAATAACATTATATGACAGGATTTTCCGGTAGACCTAATATTTAAATAAGGAGGGATAAAGCATAAAGCCCTATGAGCCCCTCTTTGACCAGACTGGTTTGATTGCCAAATTAAAAAAATGTGCAAGGCCGAGTTTATATACATAAAAAAAAGAATAAGATATGTATTGAAATTTTATTAACCACTTAAAATAACTTAAAAGCAGCTATGTATAAAGAAATTGCATTTTCAGCTATGTCTACAAGGGGCGCCCATTACTGGAAAATTACTAAGGAAGCTTCCCAGTAATGGACACCTTTCTTGAAATCCTTAAAAATAAATGAAATTTTATAAATTGCTATTAGTATATAAAATTCAAAGTTTTCTACTACTAGCAAAATAAAAAGTTGCAAATTTTGCAAGAAAATAAAGAATACATAAATTTATTAAATGAGGCCAGCTCTGGAAAATGAAGTGAAAATCTTAATGAAGCATGTTCATTAAGATTTAAAATTACTCAAACTTATCGATTTAAACGATAGTAGTTCCGCAAAACACAACAAGTAGATAAATAGCCTGATACTTTATGCAATACATTTACATACTACTGTTAATAATATTAATACATTAATGAGAGGAAATCAGATACGTTTGAAATTCTCAGACAATGGGAACACTATTCAGGAATCCTTTTCTCCTCATGCTATGCTTGTAGTTATTCTCGTTAGAATTAAACAAGAACGAAAAATCATGTATAGATTATTAAGCACTTTCCAACACATTCAGAATACCATAACAAAATTTCACAGTTTACTAAGGTAAAAGATGATATATAAATGAACAATTTGAAAACCCGATGTCTGCTATTATCATGAATTGTTGTTAAAATATACGATTTTTTTGTGCAGCCCTGTATATGAGATCTACAGATATGTATACTACATAGTATGCTAAAAGATAGTTCATCTAAACTCACAGTGCAGTTGAAAATTTCCATTCAGCAATTTCCGCCAATAAACGGATGTTGTTGAGATCTTTTGTACGACCTTGTATAGGATCTATAGAAGTTATACACACCTAGTATTATTTAAAAAAAAATAATAATAATTAAATTTAAAAACGCATACCACAACTGGAAACGCTCTTCCAGCAATTCTTGTTCGCAGGCTTCAATAGTTCAATTATTGTTCAACTTCTTCTGTAGCCAAATTCTTTTGGGTGTCCCTGTAAATGAACAATAAGTTCTATGCACACCCTATTCTATAGTAAGAACCTTGTAGTCCACCTCAGTGATGCATATCCACTTCAATATGTTTAAAATACTGTAATATCATTAAAATACACAGCAAACGATTTTTCCCCATAGACCGTCATGTAACGGAATTCTTTTGAGTGTCCCTGTAAATGAACCAAAAATGCTACACACTTCATTTTCAATGCCGAACGTGCCATAGTAAATCCTAATAAGATATGTCAATTTCATGGCGATCGGATTATATTTTTACGCGAGTTAGAGCACGGACCAGACAAACCGAATTCATAAATACTTTTCAACTATGTTGGAGAGTGTTAAAAGCGAAACCAGCTTTGAAAACTTACTCGATTTGTGTTGGTGAAATTTGCCGAGTTGTCGGACCTCGCCTTTTAATTTATTTTATATCTTTGCGTCACATTTTCTCAGAGTGCTCAAATTATTCACCTGAACGATCGGTCTGACTGTTCTTAGAATACGCTGTCATTTTAATGACTGCTGAACCGTGATTGTGAGCTTTTCGATACTTAATTTTTTTTGTGGTATTGCTCCGATGCAATGTAGTATCATTATCGTCCTTAATCATGGTCAAGGCTAAAGCGCAGGTTGTGTAAAACCTAGACTGGAAATTCAAACGCTTCTGTCTGAATTTTTAAAAAGATATTATTCCTATCTCGCATTGTGTTGAAACTTATATGCTTCATTGTTCGATACGATATACAAAATGTAAATTTCTTCCGACAAATCATGGCTAATAAAGTTCACGCTAGAAGAATCACGACATCAAATATAGTGCAGTCTGAAAAAAAAAAAAAACAAAAAAAAAACATACATTTTAATCAACAAATTGTCAAAAGACTCAAGACGCTGATAAATGGGAATTATTTTCTATATTTTTTACTAGCAGACCCACCCGGCGTTGCCCGGGCCCGTGATCAATGAACCTCAAATTTGTATGATTTTGTACCTTTAATTCCCTTTTGTCTGAATTTATATTTTTAAATATAAAAAATTTCAAGAAAAATATTAAATTCAAGATACGTACTATTTTGCGTAAGTTGATTTTGGGAGTCTATGCGTACCGAAAGTGAGCGGAACTGCGACAAAACACTCAGGTTTTTACTGGTTTCGTGGACATTTTCAGACATTTTGTTTTGTAAAAAATATTTCTACCCCTCCGAACGTCTCAAAATTTTTGTAGGAGATGTAAATCTGGTCTATTCAGATGCTTCGATAAACAATGTGTTAAAATAACGACGTTGACTAAAATAATAAATTAAGAAATTTGCTTAATTTACTATTCGAAAATAGTGGGTAGTGCAACCTTCCACCGACAGGGAGCTCAATATGTTCTATACAAATATTACTCTACGAAACAGTGGTCAAAGGGCTGTTATAACTTACGTGAAAATTCGATCGGTTAGTTCGTTTTCCAAATTTTAACGAATTCACGTTCATTCTCTATTAAAAAAAGCGTTTCTTTTTCTTTTTAAAATTCGATTTTTTTTCCATTTCGAACAAAAAGTTCTGAATCAATTTTTTAAATTTACATACTCGTAATTAGTTTAAAAATATAGGCCGAAGCTAAAGTTTAAAATCTGTAAATGTTGTATTTTTAAATTTTTGGTTTAAATTTGAACTCCCATTAAAATTTTACCCTATGGTTTTTATCTACTCTCCAAAATAAAAGTAAGTGTTTTTCAAAGCAGAGATAATGTCTGTAACTTTTAATAAGTAGCATATATCTCATGACTCCCTCAAAAAACGGCATATAAAAAGTCAGAAACGCTAATTTTTTAAAAAGAAATGTAGATCCCTCCCTCCCACCCTGAAATTTCACACACTATTCTTTTTTATACTTTATCTTTTGTGTTATAAACGTCCTTAAAGTTTCAAACAGATTGCCTTGCTAGATTTCCTAATTTTAACAAAATCGCGTTATGTTAGTTCCACATTCCACCACCAGGGAGCGCACTCTATTCTTAACAAAAGCTCCTTTACACAACCTATCAGTAGATATGTAACTCGAGGAGGTGGCGGTCTTCAGCAAGAATTTAAGATATTTGTTGAAATTATTTTTCGGAAATAGTAGTAACTTAACTTGTGTCACTTTTATATGTACTAAGTACATGTATCTGAGGACTCTGTCAAAAAACCGCACCTGAAACGGTATGAAACACAAAGGTAAAAAAAAAGAAATATATCGCCCCTCCCCTCCCCCCACCCACATGCCCGAAATTTCACGCGCCATTTTTTATAAACTTTTTCTAATGTCTTATAAACAATCTTAAAGTTTCAAGCAGATCGCTTTGTCAGATTTCTTACTTTAAATGAAATCGTGGTCTCTTAGTTCCACTTTCCACCACCAGGGAGCGCACTGTATTTTTAACAAAACTGTATCTGAACGTAACTCCGTTACACAACCTATCAGTAGATATGTTACTCGAGGGGGTGGAGGTCTTAAGCAAGAAATTAAGATATTTTTGAAATTACTATTCGGAAATAGTGGTAACAAACTTTTGACATTTTTATATTTAATAAGACTCATTTATCTCAGGACTCCGTCAAAATCCCGCACCGGAAATGGTAAGAAACGCAAAAGTTAAAAAAAAAAAAAAAGAAATCTATCGCCCCTCTTCCTCTCCCCACCTTCCCGAAATTTCACGCGCCATTCTTATATAAACTTTTTCTAATGTGTTATAAACTATCTTGAAGTTTCAAACAGATCGCCTTGTTAGATTCCCTACTTTAAATGAAATCGCGGTCTGTTAGTTCTACATTCCACCACCAGGGAGCGCATTCTATTCTTAGCAAAAGCGTATATGAACGAAACCTCTTCACGCAACCTACCCGTAGATACATGGATGGGGGGCGGTCTTAACCAAGAATTTAAGATATTTGCTGAAATTAGTTTTCGAAAATAGTGGTATCAAGACTTCTGAAATTTTTATCTCGGATAAGTAACATTTATGCTGTATTTTTACAAATCGCACGCCGTTCTGAAGAATATTACAATAAAACGTAACGTGACTACCGTTTAAAATAAGCATATAAAAGAAATAAACCAATTAGTGAAATTAGCGCCCCCCACTCATAAATTAAGGGTGCAAAAAGTTCTGTAGGAACATCCGACATGAGTTCCCACTGCCTGCGGCACTGTATAGTAGGCGGGCGATAAATTTGGAACATTTTTCTGTATTTAAAACATAAAAAAGAGCAATTAAAAAATGCGTTTAAAAATGTCTTTAAAAAACACTTCTGGAAAAAAAAAAATCAGTATCAGTATCAAAAATGAGAATTTAAATTCTATTAAAACTGTTGCTACCCGCTACAACAGCAGAAAGCATTAGAATGCAAGGACTTATTGTTGCCAATTTCTAATTTCTAGTAGTAAAAGAGCCAGTAAGGAGTATTCTAATCTTTTATTTAACGTTTAAAAAACACATTTCTTGCTATCTAAATAAATCAGCATCAAACAGGCACCTCCAATTTTCCATAAACCAACCAAAATTGCCGATTTTTTAGCAGATATTATCGCTCAGCCAATCAAAGTAGGAAAAAAAAAACAAACAGAAAACAGTGTGGCAAACAAAAAGCCTGCCAGGTTGTCAAGTTCGTTGCTAGGTTGTGACGTCATTTAAAACTAATCCCTTCTCTTGCTCATTATTATTAAATATGTTTTCAAAGAATGTGTTTCATCTTCATGTTAAAATTTAATGTTTAGTTGAAAAAACAGTCATACTTGAAACATTAAGCACTCAAATTGGTTTATTTAATTGTGTCCCGGTTTACTTAATTATTTCTGCGAAAGCTTTATACAACCAACCAGCCGAAAGCAAGCGGAAACAAAGAAACGTATTTTTGATGAGCGATGCTTTATGAACCAACCAACCGAAAGTAATCTGAGGGAAAAAAGGCGTACTTTTGATGAGAGTGATGCCCGAATATTAATTAATTACTTAGCTAATAATTAGAATATTAAAATTCTGAGGATATGGTGCATTAGAAGAGACCTTGGACTCTTTTTAAAAAAATTTTGAACCTCGTATATGCCGTAGATTTTGCTAGCCATCGCACACAGACAGACAGACAGAGCGATTTGTTCGTTTATTAGTATAGATGAGGTAGGCTCAGAGGACCGACTTCATATTCATGTATTATGTATATACCAGGGAAGGAGGTGGTGAACCCACTTGATAATTGCCTATTTAATGATAGACATTCTGCGATTCAATAAGGTGAAGTACTATTCGGAAAAGTGGTGACAATGGACATTATAGCACGCGTGTTCGCCCCCTCCCCCTTAATCTATACAAATACATGCATGTACATGAATGTATATGTATATAGTACATAAGGCACTCGTAGTATATGTGTGTGTGTGTGTAATGTATTAGTATTAATCTTTAATAATTAAGATTTTTGTATTATTGAGTTAATAATTATAAATTAGTTTTTTTAACTATTGTGTATATATTATACATTGATACTTAATTTTGAGTCGATTTTTACAAATAGCTTACCATATTTTTTTTTTTAACTTAATAATGCCAAACAAAGGGCAAATAGTTCAACTATGGTTTGTCCATTAGTTATTTGATACACCTTTAACTTCAACATGAGGATTGATTACCTCTTAAACTTATTAGATTTAATTTTTGTACTGTAGATTTATGAATTCCCCCCCCCTTTTTTTTAAGGAAATATAGTTCTCAAATCGAATGGTACGTTTTGTCGATGATACAAGCTGCCATTTTCCTATAGAAAGTTTTAAATCAAATACATTCGGAATCTATGGCTCCCTCTACCTTCCTCCCACCGGTATCACCCGCGGCAGTTGCTCTTGAACCGGCTAATGCATTCAAAACTTACAAGAGGAAAATGGCCGCTTGTATCACACATTCATGTGAGATTACGCAGGGTTAAAAAATGGCCAGTATTAACAAGAAAATTTTCATTTTTTATTTCAAACGATATATATTACACTCTTATCCGTAAATAAAATTAGATGAGGCAGATGTTTAATGCTCTGAGTTGGGGGGGGGGGGGAAATCCCAATTTAAAACTCTATAAGCGTTCACAAACTTAAAATTATGACCTAACAAAGGGTTAAAAATGCGTTAGTAACAAACACATTGACCTTATCTGAAAATAAAAAGCATCCACTTTATCTCTGAAAACCTAAATTTGGCAGAACTGCGTGCAATTATTTTATAAAAATTGTTTTTAATTCATCTATCTGCCCGTGCTAAACAATAAGAAAGAAACATGTAATCGGATATCATATAATCGGATATCCTTCCGCATTGGCTAAACCGAAACCGTATAATTTGAATACCATGTCAATTACCGTGACAGAGTAGTTGATTGTACGTCAGAAATATATTTTTTTTTTTTGGTAAATTGTAAAGCTTGAAAAATCTAATACAGGTATAAAACGATTTATTTTATTTACTAAATAATGAAGCAGATCGAAGCTTAATGCTAAATATTATTTATACTTAATCTCATTTATTTAAAAGTTCCCTTTATCATTTATTTTTTAGAACAACCTCGACGTATTTACATTTCATCTGATAACGATGCTTATTACTTTACTTGTTATCCAAGGCTTTTTGATCCTATCCAGATTTTAAATTACTATTCAAGTCATTTTTTAAGTTTTATGTGGCTTGGAGTAAAGCTCTCTGAGAAGTAGTAATGCATGTCTTTCTTAATCTTAGGAGGAATTTTCAATTGTTGGCAACGATCATCTGTTACAGTCTTTGATAAACAAAAAATCTGAAAACATCAAAATTTAGTTCTTCTTTTAGCATTTCCATTCAAAACTATATTAACTTGTTAGTAGTTCCGTCGTTTCACTCGAATACTTATGCTAAGAATAGATGATTAGTTTTTTTTTTCTTTTTGAGTGATTTTTTTTCTAAATTAGATTTTTTCAGAATGTTGTTATTTTACATATAATAGAATTTATGAATCATTCTTAAGGGGACAATGGACACTAAAAACATCAAATTCGATTAAAAAATCGATTTTTCATTTTTTACGAATAAAGTCAATTATGTTTTACTTAAATATATATACGTATAGTAAATCATTTTTGATTAGTATATTATAGTTTAACTTGCAAAATATAGTTTTAAATATGTATGCGTACTTTAAACGCTGTTTTCTCAGAATTGAAAATTTCGCACATTTATGAAATTTGAAATGTTGTATGCGCATTCCTAATTATCAGATTCTATTAAAATTTTTACTGTGCACCCCTCATATAATAATAAATAAAAGTTAGAATAAATAGTTCCATTTGAGGAACATTTTATTGTAACGTTTGTTACATAATACAAAAACTATCGTTATTTTACACGGAAAAGTAGAGTATTCTTATAAAATATATTTTTTTTCTTTTTATACGTCCCGTGAACTTTTACAATTTATGCTAACTTTCTTTCTTTTATAATAACCGAAAAGTACCTGATAAAAAAAAAAAAAAGTCATGTTATATTCAAAAGAAATGCGCATGAGGCATTTTAAAATATAACATTTATTCGGTATTTTAAAATTTTAGTAATTTAAAAACTTTTTATTATTTTAACACTAAATTTTAAATTTAACTATTTGAACTTGCCATTAATAAGTCTACCAATTTTAAATGAATGTTCAAAATTAAAACATTTGGTTCTTAATGTCCCCTTAATCCCTTCGGGACGAGTGCGATATTTTAAAATCATGCTTCGTTTTGTCTAAAAAAGTATCTATATTTTCATACGCATATGGGTTATTCTCTACAATAGTGCAAAAAGTGTTTCCCAGTCATATAAATGCTCTTAATTTCATTACATTTTTATTTATTTTTATTTTTATTAGAAGATCTAAACATAGTTTATTAGGGACAGAAAGTAAAATTTAAAAATAAATAAATTTAGTATTTAAAAATGTAATATATATCATGCAAACATCATTCCCTTACCTTTCCCCACCTGTACTACCCTATTTTATTGCCTATTTCTTTCCATCCAGAAATAAAAATAATTAAAAATACCCTAAGCAAAATAAAGTTCGTATTTGGTAAATTACAAAAAATAATAAATATATTATTTTTTACTATTATTATATAGTCTACTCAATCAATTATATGTTTCCCCATGTTAGACCATCATTCCCTTACACGTTGCTATTATCTCAAATATCTACCACTAAAGAGCAGTAGCAGTCTAGCATCCTTCACAGAGAAGAAGCCATTTTGAGCACTTATCAGTCCAGCAACATAAATTGGCGGTGTAAGATTTTGTTAATTTTTCAAAAAAAAAATTTCAGTCAATATATCTGGAAGTGTTTTTATTAGCAGTCATTCCCTCACACAGAATACAATTTTTTTTTACAAATATCAAAAATTTTAATTGTATCATACATTATATATTAAGTGTTGCTCTTAAAGGAAACAGTTTGGATTTCTTCATAATTTTGCATTTTCCCCTACAACTTGGTAAAAATGTCTTATTTCATCATTCCCTCACTTGTCATTCCCTCACATTTTTTATTTTATTTTTTCCATAAATTTTTATTTTATTTTTATTGTTAAGTCAAATTTTTAAAACTATTTCTGCTGTTATTAAAATCTTCAATAATTGACTGATTTCTTAACATTTATCTAATTTTTATGAAAATTTACATATGTATCATTCAAGTCAGACTGCTTGGCCAAATTTGCAAGTATTGTAGAGAACAACCCATATAACTTTCAACGCTAAAATACCCCTGAAATGCAACTTTTTATGCTAACATTTATTTAGTATTGTATAGGGGATATACAATATAAATTTCAAAATAATCCGTTAATTACGAATGCGCATGAAACGTTTCAAAAATTAGAAATGTGCAAAATGTTCAATATTGAGAAATCAACATTTTAAGTTAAAAAAACTTTTTACAAACATAAAAGCTTACATCTCTGCGAAGATGCTTCAGAATTTTTGCAATAGACAAATTAAAGCATCTAGTTTCATATAGGAATGGGACGAATATTTGGCCACTTCGGTATTCGGCCTTTTTGCCGAATATTCGGTTGGCCGAATACCTGTGGCCGAATATTGCTAAAATCTCACCGAATAGTGAAAGATGTCTTGCCAAATAAATTCAGTATTTAAAAAAAAAAAAAAAAAATCGTTGCAATTTTTTTTTTCTCTAATCCAAATTGGCTACTATCTGACACTTTCATGAAGTCATTCTCATTCTTACTAGCACAAAATGTATGTTTATTCAGATACTAAAAAATATACAGCCTTTCTGTATCTCATATAAAAGTTAGGGATCTTTTAGAAAATGCTGCCCAAATTGGAGATTCAATTGTCCGGGAAATGTCTTCATTAGAGAATGATAGATTACAACTCAGGATGTAAAAACTCTTATGGGAAAAAAGAAAAACACTGTCTCATTCTAAAACACTTGAATATATCTGCAAATTCCATGCAATAGCAAATATCACTATTCCAAGAACAACAGTACATCTGAAAACAGAACTGGTGTCAAACTAGATATCCACTAGATGGCGCAACTTAAGATGGTTTTATAAATTTTAAAATATAAATTTTAAATAATGAACAAAATATTTTTTTTAATCTATAGTTTTCACTTAATTATTTGCATTATTACTGGCTTTATTAAGTATATACTTTTCAATTTACATCTTTCTTTATTCATGTTGCTATCAGTTTCTGCTTATGCTTTTATTGCTTATTTAATAAGTGGAATATTATTGAATATTATTATGTGTTGGTTCAAATGTCTAAGATTTTGTCACCATATGTATTCTACTTTAACCATACCCTTTGCTTTAATGTAATTTGTAATTTAAGGCTTGGAAACTGATTTCAGAACAGACCCATTCTTACAAATTTTTTTATCGTTAGAGACACAAATTCTCAATGATAAAATTTACTTGATTAAAGGTTATTTCAGAAAATATCTCCTTGTGAGTTATGAGAGAGAGTAAGAATATTATTGATTTTGAATGCAAGAAAGGATAAAAGTATCATTTGATAGTAAAAGTGAAGTAAATTCTTTATTTTTAATAGAAATAATTTACCATCCTGTTTGATAAACCTTAGAATAAAAGGATATAATGCGATTTCGTAATTTTTTGTGCTAAAATAAGTTTATCAAATTTAAAAACAAATTTAAAAGTAGGGGAGAGGGGGACACATGTGAACAATTTTAACTATTTTGACTATTTCTCAAAATAGTTATGAGCTATTGAAACAAAAATGGATTTATATGAATATTTACACTTTGTTTGTTCTTTTGGTGAAACTTTTGGATGCATTTATCAAGAATTTCTTACTTAAATCATCATTCTAAAATTTGTCTAAATTTGTTCACATGTGCCCCGGTGGAGGGGTAGTTGTGAACATAGCTGGGGCACATGTGAACACATGCATAAATAAGACTAAAATAATTTTTTGTGAATAAAAACTGTGATAAAAACTAATTATATGCCCTCTTTCTAGTTGTGCGAATAAATCAATACATGTTTCAGCATAGATACAAGAAATTATTCGTAAAATTGTACACTAATATGCTTACTCCTTTTGACTCACTTTTAATTGTTATCTAACTTCCAGTAAATTAAAACTGTGAAGCAATCCTAAAAACATTGAATATATAGCTCAATGTTTGACAAGGGTAATTAAATTTTAAACTAAAAATAAATAAATAAATAAATAAAAATGCATTCACAGACTTAAAAAATACACTTGTGAACTGTTCACATCTGCCCCCATATGTTCTGTTCACAAGTGCCCCATCTACCAACTTCAACCTAACTTATAAAAAAAGATATTTTTAATTGAAATAAGGAAAGAAAACTTTTTGTAGACTTACCTAATTAATGCCACTAAGAATGCAATGCTGATATTCTTCTTTAAAAAATGCCTTGAATGAATTTTTACTTCAATAACTTTTTTACTTCACACCTTCTAAATCAAACAAATTACAACTACCAGAAATCAAAATGGCCTATTGTTCTGAAAATTCAGCCAAAAGATGGTACCAGTACTACCATCAATTGGTAATTTTTTGAATTTTTTTATTTCAAATTAACTGAGTAAAATATGTACTGTTCACATGTGCCCCCCTCTCCCCTACATTTAAGAGTAATAATGATTAATGAGTTCCTATTTTTAAAATTATATATAATCAAAAGCTATTTTCTTTATTGGAAAAAAAAATTGGTATTTCGCTATTCGGCCAAATCACTATTCGTCCCATCCCTAGTTTCATAATTCTTCAAAAAAAGAAAGAAAAAAAATATTAGGCTAATTTCGTGGTTTTGAAAGTCCACTGGCACCTTAACACTTTACCATAATGTAATTTGTGCGAATTATGGAAAAGCGTACACTAATCTATACGTGAGACCTGTTTATGTCGATTGGGTACGTAAAAGAATTAATTTTTCAGCTTATTGCTTGATTCTTTTACGGAAATCGACTGTGTATTGCTTATATTTGTATTTCACGTACCCCTGATGAAGTGAAATACACTATAAGCTTCCTTCTACATCCTTCCAATTGATCTTTTATTTGTTTTTTATACGTCTTTTATTAGTTTAACATTATTTAGCTGGATTTTTGTATCTTTAGTCTTTAACTGGTTATTGCATCAAATTTGGTAAATTTTCATGTGTTTAAATGGTTTAATTGTCCGCAATTTACTAAGGATTTCGTAATATTGCCCTTGATAATGAGTTACCTACCATTAGTTCCATTTTTATTCGTAATTTTTCTTGTGTTTTGAGATCATTTGTGGTTTTTGCTTCATTGAATTAAAGTTTTTACATTTTCATAACATACATTTCGGGCAAAAGATTTGTTGATAATGGCATTGATTCATTATATCAGGTCTTATTTCATTGTTTAAATTGTTTTGGTTACAATTGGTTTTTTAATATTTAAAAAAAAAATTATGATTCCCTGCATATTTAATTATTTACTGGTTATTTAAATAATTTCGACTTCCTGTTGTTTTTCCGTTCGCCGATTATGAAAGCTTTTTAATTCATCATATATTGGTGATCAGATCAGTATATTGGTACATTATAGTAGAAAAAATTCATTAATGATTCATATTAAAAATAGATGATCCTGCTTTATTTTGTATAATGTCAGTGTAATGTATTGATGCTCAATTTATTAATTTTATGTTTAATAAATAAATATATATATAAATTACCCATGTTTTAGACTGTTTATCCTAAGAATGTCATATAATCTTCGTGAAACTCCTTTTATATTGTGAAAATATCAAGTTCATATCGAAACAGTATATTTAAGAAAATATAAATGTTAGTTTTGTATACAATTACTGAGGGATAAGATAAAATATTGGAATGATAGTGTTATCTGAAGATGGAGGGAAATGAGGAGCTGGAAATGCTAAAACGAAAACACTTTTCCTTAAGGAAGCTTCTCTTTCTTATCAGAATCCTTCCCCATTCATATCTTTTGCCCTTACACTATATTCAAAGCAAGGATTTTTATTTTTTAAGTCCATCCAAAAATACTTTTAAAAGCCACACTGTTGACTCTATCTTTTTAATCCTTTCAGATACATGATAGCGAATATGGAAGTGTATTTTCAGATATTTATAACAGACGTTAGTTTCAAAACTCGCCTTATCCACAATTTAAAAAATCGAGTGCTAGTTTTATCGTGTATTTCTGGCATTGTAAAATATTCGTTTACAACGAAAACCAATTGGGATGACCTGAACGCGATATGGCTGCTTTTGCAAAATATCTGTCTGCCCGTATGTTAGAGGTCTGCAAGGGCCGAAATTTCCAAGATTGGGCCCGGCCTGTTTGCATTTTTCCGGTTCACGACCCAGCACGTGCTAAAAGTAGTGAAAATAGGGCCATCCCGGCTTGTGAAAAAATTAATGAAAACAGACACGACTCAATTTCCCCAGAAAGCACCTATTTTTCTTCACATACAATTGCGATTCTTTCTTTTCTGGAATACTGCACACATATTTATGGGAAAATTTAACATTTTAGTTAACTATTTGTTCTCAAGCCGTAGAATGCAGAATAGCTTCAGTACGGGCCCGTCAAGTAGGCCCAGTATGTAGAAAGAAAATGTAAGCCTGATCCTGGACCGGACCGAGGCTGCTGAAATAATTAAGTCCTGGTTCAGACACGATGCAACTGCGATTCGTGTAGCATATTTATACTTATATTCTCAGTCACGTCCATTGAAAATTGTTCACATTTTATTAGCTTAGTTTGAACCTTTTAAATTTTATATCGAGCCGAATTTTTTCATCGTCCCGGCCCGTTGGAAATTTTCCCTTCATTTTGCCGGCCCGCGGCCCCGTACACCGTATGTGACCTCTACCATATGTGACACAAATTTTGTGCCCACTCTATCTCAAGAACTAATGCATGGAATTTCACCACATTTCAAATTTTGTTAGACTGTGACATAAATTGGCGGTGATTAGATTTTGATGTATGTCGCTCAACAGTTGGCACATCTGTGCTAGATGTTTTTTATGAGTTCCGTGATAGCTGTATCTCGGCATCTATGGGATAGGATTTTACCAAATTTAATATGTAAGATATTTATTAAAAATTATGTTAATTCAACTTTGTTTTGTTTTTCATTCAACAGGGTGCAGTGCTTTTTTTTTTTTTTTTTTTTTTTTTTTTTTGCAATGTACATTACATTATAGCTGTATCTCAGTTTCTATTGAGTAAAAATGCACCAAATTATAATATTTACTTTTAATTAAAATGTATATATATATGTTGGTACAATTTTTTATTTGTATAACCAACAGGGGACGCTGTTGAACTGTGCTTTTTTTATTTGTTAATCACTTTAGCTTCCAGTTAAATGCAAAGAAATGCCCCATACTTCGTAATTGTTGGTTAGTGTGTAACAGGGCTATTTCAATTAAAATATTAGAATAGTGTACAGAAGAAAATTTTGTGATAGCAACAGCATGCTAGTTTTAATTGATAGACTGTTACATCTTTTAAATACATCTTTTTGTAGCCTCTGGTGTTGACCGCTTTCCAAGGATGGTTTCTATTTTGATTTTAATGTCAAATTACTTCCTACGGTCATTGCGGAGGTAGATTGTGATATTGAAATGTAGGTATGTAGGAAAATCTAACATCTGTGTTCGAGTGATCTCTTTAAACTAGAATAGTGCAGCGTTTCTGAACCATTTTTACGGCACACTCTCAGCTGTTTAACCCTTTCGCGGGCGGTGGTCACAATAGTGACCACCTAATTTTAAGTTTACTACTGGTACCCACAGTAGAGATCTGCACGGGCCGGGCTCGGGCCGATTTTCATTCACGGCACTCGGGCCGGGCCGGGTCCGGCCTCCACTCTGTTCGGGCCGGGCCCGGGCCATACTTTTTTCTGAAGGCTCGGGCCGGGCCGGGCCGGGCCTAACTTAATTTTTCTGTACAGAGCCGGGCCTGGTTTCATTCCTAGTCTTCACGGCCCAAAATTTTCAGTCCTAGTTTTGAGCTAGCCCGTGTGAAAATCATTGTCTCAGTGTGGCCTGGTACACTTAAAGGTCAATTAAATTAGGCCTGGGCCAAAAAATTTTCCGAAAAATGCATACATTTTTGAACCGACATTATTCTACACTTAAACATTAAAATTTATTATTTTTAAAGAATAGTAGATTTCTACGCATATTAAAATATAACTAAATTAAAATACAGTAAAATGTGTGAAAAGGAACCTGCCTATGACGGAACCCTGTTTTAAACTGAAAAACGTGTTGATCTATGCAAAATTAATATACTAATAAGCAAGAAAAGAATATATAATACATTTACACTTGCTAAGAAGTGAACTTGTCCATAACGCACTTTTTTTTTTCTTTTCTATGCAATTTCATCTTAGAAGATTTTACTGTATATAGCATTTTCCCGATTTTTAACACTTCTATACATGGAATATGGATTAACAATATTAATGATAACTGAAACATTTATATACAAGAAATAGAGATTCGTTAAAAAAAAATAAATATCGCAGTCTGCTAAAATTCTATAAAAATAAAGATTATGAATATGAAAAAAAAGTTAAGATAAATATTTTTGGTCAGAACTCCTCGTAAGAGACAAATTTTTAACTAATTCGACGTAAAAATCAATGTTTTGTAGAAGTTCACTCGGGCCGAGCCGGGCCCGGGCCGAGATTTCAACTTTTTTCTTGGCCGGCCGGGCTCAGGCCGAACTTTAAATTTTTTTATCGGGCCGGGCCGGACCGGGCCAATATTATTTTTTCTACGGGCCGGGCCCGGGCCTGGAAATGTCGGCCCGTGCAGACCTCTAACCCAGAGTATTTAATTCAAATTTTCCTTTTATAACGTACATGAAAATGAGCAAGTATTTATTTTCTAATAAATTCGTTTGTAAATTCTGGTGCCAGTCCACCATTTCATCATTTTACAAACAGAATTACTCCCCGTAGGAAAGGACTAAACTTATGAGTAGTATATGGAAACTACGAATATATTGAAAAAGTATATGATGGATATAGAAATATGTACTTTAATTTCTATATTTATTTTTTCATATGAATTTTTATGTATATTATTTTTAAGGATCGATCGAAACAGGTTTTTAAGACCGAAAACGAAATCAAATTTCGGTAATCTTTCTATTTTTGGCAGAAAACGAAAACAATTTTTTTAAAGTAATTAATTACTACATGCATGAATATACATAATTATTAATTAATTATACGTGTCTGTTAAATATACATAATTATTAATTAATTATACGTGCCTGTTAAATATACATAATTATTAATTAATTATACGTGTTATATACATAATTATTAATTAATTACACATGTTTATTAAATATACATTATTACTAATTAATTGTCACCACTGTGAAGAAATTTCCTAAAAGTCTATTAAAATTAAAATTTAAAAAAGTTATTATTTTTTAAAATATCAAGTGCGGACCACATAAATATACAAATAAACAGCCTTCATTTAAAAAATTAATTATCAAAATCGGTTCAGTAGAAAGCCCAGGCCAGATGACTAAAAAATAGCCTTGTCTTTTAAATATATAGATTATTTAAAATAAGATGAGAGATAAAAAAAATAATTAAAAATCTTATTTTCTTTTTATTTCTTTTTTTAAATTTACAATCGCTCGGCTATTTTAACAAGTTGGAAATTGCTCGTCAAACGTGGCAAATGAGGTGCGTTCGTACTATAACTAGTTTTATAAATATTTTTTGCGCCGCATATTGTAATGAATGTATATTTTAATGCACTTCCTAAATGCCTATTAATTTCATTCTGTTCTAAAGGCTGTAACATCATTAAAATGCACGTGAAACAATTTTTTCTCATTGGCTTTAATGTAACGAAAAACTTTTGACTGTCCATGTCATTAAACTATGCATCCGATTTTCATAAAATTTGAAATGACTCGACAAAATTTTGAAACAATTATATATTTAAAATTTCAGACCATTCGGAAGCCTGTAACATCATTAAAATACACTTGAAACAATTTTTTCCCATTGGCCGTAATGCAACGGAAAACTTTTGACTGTCCCTATCATTAAACTATACATCCGATTTTCGTAAAATTTGAAATGACTCGACAAAATTTTGCAGCAATTATATATTTAAAATTTCAGACGATTCGGTTGGGTAGTTTTTGCTCTGTTATATGCGGAGAGACAGACGGACAGACAGACAGACGGACTGAACGACGACTATAGGTGCTACGTATAATTACGAACGCACCTAAAAATTAGAATATTCTGTGCAAGATGGAATTTTTGAACAGGCGTGCTGTTATATCTTTTCCACGGATCTCACTGATATTTATTCGTATAGATCGCAGATAAGCTCATTTATCATAAAGTTGAGAGCGGAATATATATATATATATATACCGGGTGTCCCAAAAAGGACTGACTGATTTTAAAATTCAATAACTTGCAAACGGTGACAGATATTTAAAAAATTCTTGCAGGAGGTTTATGCATAAGGTCAAAAGTTTTATTACAGTGATTTTCGATTTTAGTTCGAATTACAAACAATAGATGGCGCTGTAAGCAATAGTCGCTAAATACAGGCTCGATTTCTGGTCCTTTCTCTTGTTCCATGCTGAAAAAGGAGATGGAAATGTATTATCCGGGCCACGAAGTACCAAAAATCAAGCCTGAATTCAGCGTCTGTAGATCGCAGCGCCATCTATTGCTTGTAATTCGAACTAAAATTGAAAATCACTGCAAAAAAACTTTTGACCTTATACATAACCCTCCTGCAAGAATTTTTTAAATATCTGTCACCGTTTGCAAGTTATTGAATTTTAAAATCAGTCAGTCCTTTTTGGGACACCCGGTATATATATATAATATTTGTAAAATTTAGAATTGAGAGCGAACAACAAATTGTAATAAACATTATTTGGTACTTGTTAGTTATCCCGTCGACCAAATTACTGTCGCCAAACTGAAAGATTAAAAGCCAGTAACGGTTGATCGTAAATGTCACATTCACTTGACAACACGTGTTTACGTCATCAAGTGATTTTTATTTCGACGTTTTATTTGTAATTTTATTAATGTTATACTAATTTATTTGTTCTTTCGTTATTTAAAATAAAAATTATGTCAATCTGTATAATTTGGCGATTTATATAATTTGGTGAAATGGGTCGACGGAATAACTAAGTAGTACCCACTATTTATTTGTATTTTTTTAAATTGCAGAACGCATTTCTATTAATGCATCTTCTTCTGCAATATATTTAATTTTTTTTGACGTATAAGCATCTTCTAAAAATAAATAAAAATAAAGAGATTTTTAATTATTTATCGATTGATTCAGTTTTATAAAACTAAGCCAGTTATGTAAAAGCCGTGAGAAAAGGAGGGAGAAGCTCTCGAGTTTCTTAAACCGCAGAATTATCCCAAACACTATATTATTTTCTATCTGCAATGTTTGATAATTCATCTCTGAGAATAAATAAATAAATCTCTACATACAGCTGCAGTCTAAATTTTATTTATGCTTGATTTGATATTCATAAGGTATGTATATATAACTGGAATGGCACATTCACTTTGGATTAAACTAATTTCAAATCAATAATTTTGCTAAAAAGGCGCATTTATTTCCTTAAAAAGATGTTACAAGACGTAAAAAGTTGTTACTGCATATAAATTCATTAAAAAATTTAAAACTTTAATACCCCACGTCGAGTACCGTCGATCACAAACGTGATTATCGTCAGGGATGATGTTCGAAAGTACTTGGCGAGGGATATTAAAGTTTAAAGTTTTTAAACTGAGTTTATATAAAAACTTTTTACGTATTGTGACATCTTTTAAAGAAATAAACTCACCTTTTTAACAAGATTATTGATTTTAAATTGTCTTGATTTATTATTTAAAATTATCAACCCACACTTTTATTTCTTCCATATTCGTAATATTTAGTTTCAGGAGATTTAAATTTTGCGAATTCTAACCCAAAATACAGTTGAATTGCATGCATTAATACTCCTTGCATGCATTGATACTCATTGCATGCATTTACTGTTTGTTTATTCTTTTTTTTTTTTTTTAATCAAGGGAGCAGACCTCCACGCCCGAACCCCCCATTATCCCATTCAATTCAAAATCGTATTTCTCTAGAATTCAGTGTCTAAAATTTTTCATCTGAAATAATTCAAATATTGAATTTTGAATTGTGATAATGTCATTAATAATAACAACTAGTGTAAACAAATAATTAATCTCATGAATATTTTATTAATTATTGATTGTCTCAATTGTTCAATTTATTTGAAAATTAATATTTGGACTTTATTCCCATAACTTTTTAATTACGCTGCTACTGCATGGTTACAAATTAATTAATAATGAGGAAAATGACAAAGTTTTCATTTGTTGTATTATTTTTCATTTTATATTGAAAGGATGATATAAGGCACAGCTGAGATGAATTTGAACTAATTCCAAGACACGGTTAATTGAACTCATTTTCTCGGACAACTGTCTTCTAATGGCATTGGAGGAAGTCTGAGATACGGTGTTTCCGCTGTCTAAGAAGCAACTACTTCCTGTTTAGCGAAGTTTTGACAAATTGTGGGAAAAACTATTTTGGAAATCGTCTTTCAAGACTGTCATAACATTTATTGCTCAAGATCTGATTTAAACTTTCAGCGGTCGCACATCGTAATTTTTAATTTAAGACAAGTGTTTCTTTTTGTTTCGCTATTACAAATGCAAGATGTGACACATAATACATGCATCCCCCGACTTACGTATTACGCGACTTACGTAAATTCGCAGTTACGTAATAAATCTCGAAAATTACATTTGGGAACATACTTGTGCATTTGATACGCAGTTGCATACTTTTGATATTTATTTTATAAATAAAATATATAGATATAAACCACAGCCGTAATATAGTTATACAATCAAATGTATAATAAAACAACTTAATCTTTATTGTTAGTTATTTATAGTAATAATCTAATTCGTAATAAATATCATTTGTGCTTATCAAGGATTATTTTATTTTGCGAGTGCCATTGAAAATTCATGGAGAATAGGTTAAGTTAGTCCTCTTTAATTATTCCTCATTTTTATAGTCGTTTGATGTAGATTCAAAATTGTTGTAAATCATTTCATCAATGTTAGATTTATAAATCTCGTATTCCACAAGATATCTAAAAAGTGTTCTTTAAGTTTGTCTTTATATTTTTTCATACTTTTATAGGTTATGTACGAGATACGAGTAAATACTGTCGCATAATGTTTTATTTATAAAATAATACGGTGTAAATAATATATCTATGTATGTATACATAATGTATAATAAATATTGCAGTTTCTTACAAAATTTTACATAAGCAGCTTACAAATTCGACTTACGTAAAATTCAAGTTACGTAAAACTTTACGGAACGCATTACTTACGTAAGTCAGGGGATGCCTGTACTAGAGATCGATCGACATTACGGTTTCTTTTTCGTTTTCGGTCCAAAATCCGAGTTTTGCCGAAAATGCTGTCGAAAATTCGGCCGGACCGAAACAATTTGTATTCCAAAAATCTCTTTTCTTCCTTCGGAAATTTTCAACATTACTAATTGATTCGAATTGAAACGGCTCAAGTGAGACACTCTTTGTTTATTGTTATGAACTTCACTGTTTATAATTATCAGTCATGACCGACTCAAGATGTGAGTGCAATTTTTAAAGCAAGCAATAACTAAACTTTGAAGATTCGCTCCATGTGCTCATAAAAAGCTGCAGACTTGACTTAACAGTAACAGAAAATTTTTAGTTTGAAACCGCAGATGTGTTTCGAATACTGTTCGAGAAAGTTCTAGTATAACAGATGATCGGTTACAAAAATGATTATAGAAGATAAATCGAGGTACGTATACCTAAAACCTTTTTTTAATTGGATGAAATTCGTATAAGTAGAAAATCCTTCAGTGTCGTTGATGAATTAATTACATTTTACTTTATATGAAAATAAAAAGTTTTGGTCAGAATCATAGAGAGCCAACAAAGGCCACACGTATAATTAATTAATAATTATGTATATTTAATATACACGTATAATTAATTAACATTTATGTATGTCTTATTTATTTTTAATCATTTTGGGCGTTTTCGTTTTGCGGCAGAAAATAAGAAGGTTAGGCCGAAATTCAGTTTCAGTTTCGGTCGATCCTTACATAATACTATTACTTATTATGTATATTTTTATTGTACTATTATTAGCCCCCGGTATGCTATTTCTTTCGCCCAGATTATTTTGTCTCCAATAAATAACGTTACCTTGTATACGTTAGCCGTAAAACAAAAGCCGATGTTTCATTGTGCGATTAAATAGTCAACAGCATTTTTTTAAAACTTCTAAGCATCGCACACTTTCAATGTTCATACCGTCGTATTGGGGGAAAAAAGTACTTTTTAATGCAATTTGTTTGAAAACTGCATCTACATTTGTTTTAGAAATATTAATTTTTTTGTAGTTTTTAGCGACATTTGTTTCATTTTGGCAACTCAAGTACTCCATTTCTGTAGAAAGTAAAGAAAAAATAGTTGAAAAATAGCAATTATATCTTTTTGTTGCCATTTTCTCATAAAAATTGAAAAAAAAATTAATTAAAATACGTGCTATTTTGAGAAAAATATAAATGAAGGATTTATGATAAAATATGGAGCTATTATAAACTATATTTAATTTTAAGTATCTATATTAATACAAGTGACGTCATTTTACATAAAATAAAAGCGTGTGCTTTAAATCTTAAAATTGAAATATGTTTTGCAGTAGAGTCCCGATTATCCGAGTCCCGCTTAACCGAGTTATTTTCTTCTGATGGACTGGTGGTTTCTATTATTATGAAACAGCCATTATAAATAAAGCGTTAGGTGAAGATGAAAGAGCAGTCGTAAAAAGTTAGAACTCTGATTTTCTGGTCAGAATGGAAAAAAATGGCCATAATTTAAAAAAAAAAATATATGGCCATTTTTCCCCCCCATTCTGACCAGAAAATCAGAGTTCTAACTTTTTACGACTGCTCTTTCATCTTCACCTAACGCTTCATTTATAATGGCTGTTTCATAATAATAGAAACCACCAGTCCACCAGAAGAAAATGAAGTAATGGAAATGTCGGGGGCGACACTAAATTCTGAAAAAGCAGAATTCCTGTTCTCTGGTTTTTATATTTTGTCGAACGATCAATTTATAAGCTACTGCTAAATTTAATGAAAATTAAAACATGAAAACAGTTAAAATGATTCATAATTTATTTATTTCTAAAATAGGTGTAAAACAATATAAGAGGTTTTAAAACATTAAAACCAATTTACAGCTATTAAAAGTTCGCTAGAGTTCCCGAGCGCTTTCAACCCTGGTTATCATCACCAAACTTGAAACAGGGGAGAGGGGAGGAGTCTATGGAGAGAAATTGATTATTCAAAACCAAATTCGCCATTAATACCAAGCAGATTAAACCAAATATGTGGTAATCACCTGCTTCAAGTTTGCTCTCACCCTCCGATATTTAACCAGTGTGCATTCTGGAAATTCCAGAATTCTTCTCACTTATCACCTTGATGATCACCAGGTTCTGGCTCAAAGTTCTCGGGAACTCCGGCGAACTTTTTAGCCGCCCCCGGTACGGTATGCTATTTCTTTCTCTCAGCTTATTTTGTGTAGTCTCCAAAAGATAACGTTACCTTACAGAAGACAGCCGGAAAACAAAGCAGTACGATTAAATACTCTATAGCAATTTTTTTAATTTCTAAGCATCGCACATTTTCAATTTTTATACCGTCGTATTGAAAAAAAAAAGTACTTTTTAATGCAGTTTGTTTGAAAACTGCATCTCCATTTATTTTATGTGATTATATTTGAAATGTTCTCAGTGGGAAAAAAAAAAAAAAAAAAAAAAAAAACTGAAAAGTACGGATACCATTAGACCTTAGGTATCTTATGTCCATCTCCCCCTTAAATAAATAAAATAAATAAATAAATTAAATAATAATAATAATAATAATAATAAATCATTTCAAAATATTAAAATGCAAACGATAAATTTTGAAGAGATTATGCAATTTGTTTAACATTAGCTTGCGAGAGTCATCGAGTTACTAGCTCTTAATCATTAATCATTCTTCAATCTAAAATGTAAATCTTATTTGTTTAAAAACAACTGTGATCTAGCCTTGTAGAACTTCCTGGTACATCTTTCCGATTACATATACTATATGTGGTTTGATGATAGCCTGTATTGGTCAAAGTGATCAGGGAAAACTAGCAATGTATCGTCATCGCATTGTTTTGAGCCTTACTCCGTTGATGACTACAATAATAAAACCCAATAGAAATGTTCGAAAGGTCAAGGAAAGTAATGTATACCAGTTGAAACCAAGGACATTCTTCTTGGTTACTGGCGGAAGGAACTTTAAGAAGATGTATCCGTGTTGCATTTTCAAATCTCGCGTTGTAACAATGCTCTAATAACAGAGTCTGAATAAAAAGGTATTGTTTGGTATTGTTTTCAGAAATACCCCTCCCTTCTCTCCTATTTCGTTCTTTTAGTAATATTGAAATGAAGAATAACTATATACAATAACGATGCACATTCATTGCGTCTGTTTTCTCCAGCGTTCGATGATGTATATCATGTTTATTTTCAAAATATCATGATGTTTGATATTTTCATACATTTTTATATTTCTTTTCAAAATATTGTGTATATTCTTTTATATTTTCAGTCAAAACAAGAGTAAATGAATTTTTTAATTGTTATTGACTGCATCGTTCTGTAGATAAAGAACTTTTGCTCTACCAATGACTTTTTAACCAAAAATTAAAAAAAAAAAATCTTATCGAAGATTTATGTTCGAAACTGAATTTTTAAATATAGAACCTATAATTATGTGGGATAATATTTAATTAGAACAGCTATTGGAAAATAAACTATCTAATTTAGATAATAAGTTATTTACAGCTTCATTAGAAACAATCTTTTCTGGTTTTGGTTTAGTTCAATTTAAACTGCATAACAGGATCATTGTATGTTTTTTTAATGAACCGACTGGAATGATAGCTGAAAATAAATATATGGCTTTTGTTGCATTCTTTCTTAGTCCACACGATGATGAATTTTCCCGGATCGACGATCACCACTCGTACAGACTTCGAAAAAATGTCCCTTTATTCGATAGGCTGCCACCACCGATATAAATACGTGATATCGGGCTCGATGTGAGAAGGATTATCAAAAACGCTAAACTGATTCAATTAATATTAAAGAACAACTTATTTACAACTTATTTACAAAACAGACATTATTTACATTTAAGGGCTCGGATATAGACGATCCGGCCAGATACGAAGTTATATCTACGTACTGGGTCAACTTATTAAAATACATTACAGTCGAGTTTCTATATAACGAAATCCATTGTTCCAGTAAAAAATTCGCTATACAGAGGAATTCTTTATATAGAGAATGAGTAAAAATTCCTATTTAATGTGTAAATTTTGAACAAAAATTATTTTTTAGGTAGTTAATTAAGAATTTGAAGTTTAACTATAAATATTAACCTAATATTGTATTTCTTAATTATTTAAACAGTTTCAAAAAAGAGATCAGACATTTATTTGAAAGCATAATAACGGAAAACTTGCATTAATTTTAGACGAAGAAATCTGTAATTTTTCGCTGTTTTGATTTCAAAATTATTACACTCTCGAAAAAATATTCACACTTTAGCAATGAATTAAAAATTGTATCGGGATCATTTTCCTCCATTTGAAGTCGTCTCCTTATAAGATCAAAAGAACTCATCATTTCACTGCGTGGTGGTTTTTTTCTCTTATTTTACGTTTTCGTTTTCATCAGGGTTGGCAGGTTTTTGACACATGTCAGTTTTTGACAGTTTAAACTGCGGTTTAAACCGTCATGTCAAAAACCCCTTGTCAAAAACCTCGTCAAAAACCTCAAGTACTTACAGTGATCTGTAAAATTTCACATTAAATGTCACACATTAGATGTAATATTTAAAATTCACTATTACTGTAATTGTATAATTAGTATATAGTATTAGTAATAATTACAGGGTAGGCAGGTTTTTAACATGTGTCAGTTTATGTCTGGTGTAAGCCATAGTTTAAACCGTCATGTCAAAAACCTCAAATACTAAATTGATCTGTAAAAATTCAAATTAAATGTCACACATGACAACATTACATGTAATATTTTAAATTCACTCTTACTGTATATCAGTAATTAGTACATAGTAAAGTATTATTGTTAAGTACAACTTTTTAACAGGGTAAAATTTTTATTTAATTTTTTTTTTTTTTTTTTTTTTGTAAAATTGTGTTTTTCTAAAAAGTAGACATTCAGCTCACCTGAGCTGTACATTTTTCTCTTACTTAAAATCGTTTTAATTTTGCTTGAGAGCTTAAAGCATTAGCTAGCTTTTTTATGGGGAAAAAAAAACTTAGAAAAGTGTAGATTTTTTTGTATATATAACAAGATAATGTGCATCAATGTTATTCTAGTCTAGGCAATAACCATTCCATTCAAAATTGAAATTGGATTATTAATTTTAAACATTTACAAAATAAGAGAAGTAATTAAAAAAAAAAGCTTAAAGTCAAAATCTTTTTAAAACATGCTTTCTTTCAATATATAAAAATATTTTCGATTTTAAAACTGAACAAAATTGGCTTGGTCATCTAAAAGAAAATTCCTGTAAGCCCATATTGAAAAAGTGCATAATAGAAGGGATCAAATCATGAAACCATACCATTGTTTGGCTTATACTTTGCATCCCAACCATCAGGGGCAAGGGTTGACTGCTGTATCAGTTGATTCAGCTCGCGCTTGAGCTACGAAGAGAGTTTATGGATGCTTACCCATACTGATTGTGTATGAAGCTAAAGAATCCCCTTTTCAGTCTTCTTATTTCAGTGCTATAGGGAGGACTCCATTGTTTGGTGGAAAGGTATCACTAAATGCAACAGCTTTTTGAGCCTGCTTCAAAACTTGCTCATCTAGCAATGCTTTTGCTATTAAGTCCTACTAGCTCAGCATCAATTAAGAGACAGACTATTTTCTAACGCTTCATACACTCTAAACTCAAAAATCTTTTGGGTGTAAATAAATGTGCTAAACACGTGGTGTGCTGCAGCATGCTGTGTGGTAAAATTGATCCGGATTATTTAATTGTACAAAATTATTTTCTTCTGGTTGAAAAATCCAAAAAAATATATATATATATATATTTTATTGCAAATAATATATTTTTTAAATTATTAAATTTCAATAAAAGATCACATAAATCATTGACTTATTTAATGTTTATCTATTGTTAAAATGTTTTAGCGTGTTACATGTATTTGGCAGTTTTCGACGGTTTAAACCAGTTTTCGACAGTTTAAACCAGTTTTCGACAGTTTAAACCAGTTTACGACAGTTTAAACCAGTTTTTGACGCTTGTCATGTCAAAAACCACTTTTTGACGTCAAAAACCCAACCCTGGTTTTCATGCTCATTGTCACTCTCACCATCGTTGTTCATAACTCTGCTTAAAATATCACTATCAGTAGGATACTACGCAATAGTGAGATTGTCATCCACTTCCAAAAAATCAGAGAGAGTTACATTTTCTTTGACATTTCCGCGTTCCATAATTAATTTCCATTTCTCTTTTAAATCTTCTAAAGCACATCTTCTTCGTCCTCAGAATCCGCATTATTCTCCAGTTTAGAAAAACCGGTCTTTTTGAAGCAATTGTAAATTGTTTTTTTCAGTTACATCAAATCTCCAAGCTTTATAAAGTTCCGCGATACATTTTCTTAGACTAATGATGTCTTGTGTGGAATCATTTTTTTCTGTAGCTATGATCAGTTCTTTAAGAATTCTTTTTTTATAATGCACTTTTAGATTTTTTATTATTCCCAAGTCCATGGGCTGCAGTTTTGATGTGCAAATGGGTGGTAAGAAAATAACTTCAACATTTTGCAGTTTTTCTCCCCAGTTTTTTGAGTGAGCTGGGCAATTACCAATAAGCAAAGCAATTTTTCGGCGTTGTTTTCTCATTTGATTGTCAAGTGCTTTTAAACATTTGTCATAAATTTCAGTGGCCATCCAGGACTTTTATTAAAATCATAGTCCACTTCTAAGGACTTCACGCCTTTAAAAGAGCGAGGAGATTTACTTTTCCCAATGACTGGTATCTTTAATTTTCCTTTCCCTGTCATGTTAGCATACAATAGAATAGTAATCCTTTGCTTGCCGCCAAAACATTTATCTTCTTTAAACGCCAGAGCCTTGTTTGGGAGACACTTGTAAAATAGACCTATTTCGTCAGCATTGAAAATGTTCTCAGGAGCGAATTCTTTTAGAATTTCTTCTACTTTAAGACTCCAGTTCTCTAGCCAACCAATGCTGGCTTGGAAGTCAGTGTGCACAAGAAATGACGCATATTCTAGAGCCTTTTCTAAAATCATTGGTCCCGAAAATTGTAGATTCTGGTCCCTTATCACTTTAATTCACTTAAACATTGCTTCGTCTAAGACCTCGTATTGGAACGTCCTCTTTCTTTTTCGCGCCGAACCACGATCCGAATTCTACTCGGTGATTGACTCTCTATTTTTATGATTGTTGACAGAGTGCTTGCAGGAATCCCAAACTTTTTTGCCACATCTTTATTTTTTCAATCCCTTATCGATTTCTTTCAAAATCTTCACTTTATCACAGAGAGTTATGCAGCTCCTAGGAGACATTTTTTGCAGAAGCAATAAAAAAACGCATTCAAACAGATTAAGTTTTGTGAATTTTTCACACTAAAGAAATCCAGAAACAATAAACAACTACTCTAACTGTAAGTGTTGAGAGCTTTATTTGGATAGATGAAAACGTGTTCTAAATGGTGACAGGGATCTGCTCTCACGGCTGCAGCTATCGAGGGAGAATTTTCCATTCGACCAATAGCGTGCTTGCGCCTTCTTCCTGGCCCGCTTTTTTGTGGGGCACATCAGGTCACGTGTCATGCCAGTGTATCTCGGAAGCTTTCTGGCAGTGAATATTACGAATATCGACTTGTTGTGCTTGATTAAAAGAGTTTATTTTTCTAATTTAACCTTCTGAATGATCTTCGATCTCATTCACCTTAAACTTCAATTACATCTCTGATCCCGCTCTCATATGTGTAACAATCCAATTGACACTGTTTTAAGAAGGATGTTGGAAGGTGTGTGAGGGGGGGGGGAGGGGGAGATGAATTCGTTGGACATAAAGAACAAGGAGATTCAAGGTAGAAAAGTAAGATAGAAAACTCAACACTGAACGATAAACGAGGAATCAGTGATGGAAAATTAATTCCATGTGATTTGGAAGCTCTTTTAAAACTTGATAGAAAATTCAACACTGAACGATAAACGAGGAATCAGTGATGGAAAATTAATCCCATGTGATTTGGAAGCTCTTTTAAAACTGAATAAATAAAGAACATATTCTGAAAAAATTCGTTATATGGAGATTGGCATTTCGCTATATGGAGGCTGTTTTTAATGAGATCATGGGAAAAGGGGACCGTTCCTACTGAAAATTCGTTATATAGAGAAATTCGATATATGGAGTTTCGTTATAGAGAGACTCGACTGTATTTCCTTCTCACCCCAAGGTCCTTTTCTTCTCACCATTAGGTTTATCGGAGGATCCTCTAGGATCGCCCGTTGCGTATACTTTTTCTGCACCAGACTCAAACCTTTTTTGGAACACACTAAACTCAACGCCTGAAAAATCAACTAAAAACACTATGACCTCTCTTCATCAGGTCTACGCCAGAACTCTCCGTGTCTCTCTCAATGACTCCTTCCAAACCCAGCATATGGAGTTTTTCTTGTGCCCTCAGGGAATTTCGAAACCGGTTCCGAAAATGAAAGTACCTTAAAAAAAAACTGCAACCGAAATCGAAAAAGTAAAAAAAAAAAAAAAAAAAAGCCATATTAGAGATCGACCTCAGCTATCTTATGCAAAAAAAAAAAAAAAAAAAAAAAAAAAAAAAAAAAAAAGTAAAAAATGTTAAGAAATATTCAAATTTAAACGAGAAATTCGAAAACAACCTGCCCCTAGCTTTAGCATTAGCGAGCTGGTGTTTTAAAGTAAGTGAAGAGTCTCGTAAAGCAGTTTCGCGTAATAACTGTTCGCGTATTAAACGTAATATTTTTACATTAGTCTGATGGCGATGATCAAAGTAGCGAAAAAGAAATCCGCGTATTAACCGGGCCCGACTGTATTCGTTTATCTCTAATTTAAAGCGGCCGATTTATAAAAAGTTAGCCATGTGCTGTATTCATTCCTAAACTTTTATTTTGAATATTCACGGTGCAGAGCATTTCTTCTGTTCCAGTGCAACTAAACCAGACACCAAATTTCCCGGTGATCAGACAGAACGCTCATCATTAGAACCAAAACGCGGAACGCCCGCCGTATTCCGAAAGAATCTAATAAAATAATGACCTTTATTTATCACGGTCCATTAACATGACGTTATCCAATTGTGCTGGAGAAGGAAATTGAGTTCAGCTGTCATTGAATTATAATTCTTTTAAAATTGATGAAGCAATTTTTAGAGAATACATTTGTCCATCGCAGCGCTTTTTAGCAGCGAAATATTTGACTTTTTTAGCCTTTAAATGGTTTACGTAGCGGTAATAATATTTCATAAAATTAATAGAATTTTTAAACAAAAGTAATCTGTACTGTAGCTCAATATAAAATAATTCAAGCCAAGAAATTGGATAGATAAATTAAAAACCTCTAGTTATTATTATTAGTATTATTTTTTATTTATTTATTTATTTATTTTACAGGGTGTCCCCTTCTTATCGTTCATCAATAGCTAATTCCTAAACCGTTAGTTTTAGGCAGGGCTGCGGAGTCGATGGGAAAAATGGACAGCTCCGACTCCGACTCCGAATTTTAACAGATCCGACTCCGACTCTTTCGCTCAAAAATGGGCCGACTCAGACAACGCAGACCTGCTTGTAAAAGGGACGACTCCGACTCCGCAGCCCTGTGGTTTTAGGGGCATTGTTCGAATTGCAAAAACGTTTCAAGTGTTGTTGTTCATTATATGAAAATCCATTTGCGACAAAATACAGTAAAACCTGTCTGTAGCGAAATCCTGCGTTAAACTGAAAAATTTCATAATCCCTAGCACCGTAAAGAATGCAAATGTGAGGGGAGCACAGCTGTCAAGCTATGGATTTTTTCAAGTTCAAATAAGCATATTTTGAGCCATAAATTAAAAAAAAAGAAATTAAATGCGCCTTGGTTCTCAGTCCTCCCGACGCGATACTTATTTCCGTTATACGTTTAACTCTTATATGTATAATACGTCGGTATGAAATACGTGTACCTTTAACAGTACGTTTAAATGTATCCGGATATGTATATAAGCATACAGTGGCTCCCAATAATGTTTGTACACTTTATAAATTTATAGTAAAAATACATTTCCCTGAAATTGAATTCGAATATGAAGTCCCGTTATTTTTCCACATCAACTTTACGTAATTCTAAATAATGATCAACATTTCTTTTTATTATTGACTGATTTTTTTTTTTTTTAAATATAAAAATGAAAACGGAAGGAGTCAGAGAAATAATACACCACAAAACTTTGTACACTGAAACATTTTCGGATAAATTCATAATTAAAATTATCGTCTGTCGTATTATTTTCATTTTTGCATTGTGGGGACATTTAAGAATTTGTTTGGCTTTAATTTTTGCTTGCTTTCTCCGTAATATTCTATTTGTTATTTAAATATAGCTCGTTCTCGTAACTCGTCAGAAACAACTAACAGCATTCAAAAACTGATTAATATTCATCATAGTAGTGGTAAATCAGTTCGGAATATTGCTAAATTAGTTAATTTAACCCATTCTATGGTGCAGTATGTGATAAAACGCTTTAAAGAAGGAAATCAGATCGATCAGTCTCTAATAATTGTCTATAAATTCTGAACACCACCTCAGTCGCCGGATTTAAACCCAATAGAGCATATTTGGAAAGAAATGGAGATTAGAGTACGAAGACACGACATGAAAACGAAAAGCGAACTAAAAACAGTAATGATCGATGGATGGATGAACAACTGATGCAGAAATTACAAAAAAACTAGTGAAATATATTCCTAGAAATTTAAAAACTGTTGTTTACACTAAAGGATATCATACTAAGTGGATATCATACTAACAAGGGAACCACTTTTGGTGTTGCTTGCACCTAGCAACGAGACCTGGTGCATTTTGTAGCCCTTTACATAAAAGTTAGAGAACCGATAAAACTTCTCTGTTAAAATCATATTTTACATACTTTTTTATACTTTAAAATTTTAATTATTACATTTTTATTTGTTTATTTCACGCCAAAAGTGAGTTACGTCGCCAAATATGGCGCTACAATTTTCCGCCCGCTTTATCCAACGAGTAAATGTACAGTTCATATATTACTAGAATTATATCAAATTCGATTTTTTTTATAATTGAGACCAATGGTCTGATAGAATAAGAAACAAATATTAGGGTTTTCTTTTTTTTCTATGTAAACTGTAAATATATAAATAGTAAAAATAATTCTATAAAAGTTTTCAAGATCATAGAAAATTATTTTTTAGTGAAATACAAAATATTATATACAAAGCAAACTATTTTCTTTTGATCGAATAAAGTTTCGAATATTTAAAATGAAATGCTGCTGTATTTAAATGGTCCTTTGGTAAAAGTAATTATAAAGTAAATTAATATTGTTACGCAATTTAGAAAAATTACTGTGGCTAATTACAGGTAATTACAGGTCGGACATTACAATTTCTACTGAAGCTCACACAAGATAAACAGCTATGACATTTGGCTAAAGTTTTTTCGATATTTTATACTTGTTATTAACTAATTTTTATTTTTAAATGCTTTTCTTTAAAAACTTCAATGTTAATAGTCCGATATGTGGCCTTGAAATTGCATTTTCAGAAAGTTATGCTGCTGTAAAATCAAGAAACATTATTTTAACAGAAAAATTTTGCGATTCTCAAACCTCGTAATATAGAGCTTTAAGATGCACCAGGTCTCAATGCTAGGTGCGAGCAACACCAAAAGTGGTTCCCTTGTAAGTACTAATTCAACGAAATATTACAGTATTTACTAATATGTAAAGATTTTTTAAAAGTGTACGAAGACTTTTGTGAGGTTACATTTTTGTTACTTTTTGATTATTGATTTTTATAAAATAACGTTTTACTATTTTTAAAAAATATTTTACGTAGTTTTGTTAAGAATAAGTTGTAGGTCTTATTATTCAGTATACTCGTTCTGAAATATTAATTTTAATTAATGGATAGAACACAATTTCATTGACATTCGTAAGTGTACGAACACTTTTGGGAGCCGCTGTATATCGGCAAAACGTATGACGTATAATTCAGGTATTAGTATATTTCAAGCATACGTATTTTACTTTTTATAACAATAGACCTCATCAGTCTTACCACACTGAACGGAAAACGAGGTGGAAATTGGTGACGTTACCTTAGCAGTTCGCATAATATATTTTACACAGAGGATCTTGTTATTTTTTCCCTATAAATAGTTTATGATATAAATAACATTAATTTAATTTTTATTGAAGTGATAAAATAACATATAAATTTAAAGGAGCAATTTAAATTGTTTTGCATTTCTTAAATTTGCCTTTATGGATGGAATGCAGGACTCTCACAGGTACAGTCGTGGAAAAAAAAAAGTAAACACCCCCTACTAACTCTTCAACAAATTATCTTAGACGGAAGTTACTGGTACCGAACGATTGGAAATAAAGTCTACTTTTAAATGATGTATATAAAATTTGCTTAGGGGCCATCTACATATTAAAACGAACCCAAACCGTAGAAGAATGGTACTTTTTTTTTGTCTTACTTCTTAGTGTAAATGGGATATTTTTACTAAATATAACTTATAGGATCGGAGGACCGTATGAAAATTTAATTTTCGTTATTTTTTAAGAAATGATGTTTTATTTTATTGACAGAAATCGCTTTTAAAATACTTCTTTACCTCATTTTATGCTTAACGGTTTACGAATTAGCCATTTTTCATCATTGAGAGTGCACACGCTGTATAGGATATTCGTTCCGTCGGAACTGTAACCATGGCATTTTTTCGTTTCCTTTATAAAAAATTTCCGTTTTCAAAAGGTTTAATGTATTTTGAAAAGCATTTTCATTCGTATATAAATTTTAGTGTCCTATGCAGGGTTGGCACGGTTTAAACCAATTAGTTTTAACCATGGTTTAAACCACGGTTTAAACCAACTTGTTTATTTCTCAAAAAAACCAATTGGTTTTTTTTAGAAGAAATCTAATGACATTTTCTCTTTTTTCTTTATAATTTAAATGTTTCAGATTATTGGATAGATAAAATTTCTACTTTTAACACTTTATTTCAGCAATAAGCATTCGATATAGTGGGTCTAGGTCATGTTTTTATGTATAGGAGGAAAATCAGTGTGTGTTGATGAACATATCAATTGCTCTACAGAAAAAAATTTAAAACATGTGAATTTTTCAAAGTTAAAATAGATTAAAAATATTCAATATTTAGCATAAAATATTTTCATTAAAAAAAAAGGAGATTATTTAAAGCAATCTGTCATAACACGCATGGTGATTTTGATATGGAGCCACATAACTGCACATAGCACAATGATCTTTAAGATTTTGGTCAAGCTGTAAAAAAAAATTTCTCTTGATTGGGGAAATTATATCTAAGAATTAAAATATGAAGTGGAATAAGAGAGTATTCAAAAATTGGGCACTAGTTATAGCATTTTAATAGTACCAATCTGTTGTATATACATATTTTTTTTTCTGTTATCTGCTGAATCTTAATGACTAAACATGTTGATTTCGAATTGTCACTCAAATTGTCAACCCCAAGAAGTACTATTTGAAATTTAATTTTTTTTAATAACTGCGAAAAATAATATTATATTCCAACAAACTACATCAAATGTTTATTACTAGTAATCAAAAGATTGTTTATGAAGATTATCAGGGTAATCAGTGTTTCATTGTGTAGAGCAGTTTGTTCTATGAACCTAACTGTTTACTGATATTGTTTAAATTAAAATATGAATTTTTTCAATTTTCTACATAAATTGACTGTAATTATTTAATTTAAATTATTTTAGGGATGCAACGGATATCCGGCAAATATCCGATATCCGGCATATCCGGCTGATTTTTCAATATCCGAAATACCGTCGGATATCCGAATCATAACCACCGGATATCCGACTTCTCTGCCGGATATCCGGCAGAGTGCAGTGAAGCGAATATATAAGGATAACAGAAATCGTTTGACCCAAAACAATGTCGAACAATTTTGTTTACAATGCAAAATATGAAAGTAAGTTCACTATTCATGAGTAAAAGATAATTCTCAAAAGTTTAAAGAATTGCCAGCTTTCCTAACATTGATATTTGAACTCTTTATAATAAATTCAAGAATTTACGTTTATTTCTTTTAGAAAATTGTACCTTTACTTTCAGAATGTAAAACAAAATTTGAAGTTGTTTATTAAAGTATGACTTTATTAAATTTCTTTCTTTCTTTTAAGTTTAACAATTAAACAGGCCTATTTTTAGAAGAACATATTGTAATGGATTTTTTTTCGATTTCCGGTTTTCGAAGGATTTAGATGTTTTAGGGGTCAGATATACCAAAACATGCTTATACAAAATGTCTGTCTGTCCGTGTGTCGCCATTGTACCATCAAAAAGTGAATGAAGTTATGCATAGAATTGAACCAAATTTTTTGTGAAAGTTTTTGGCTATAACCAGGCGGCCCTCCTTCAATACGGAAACATTCCACTAGAAGGGGGGGGGGGGGCGGCACTGTAATCGCGATTTTTGTGCCATTTTCATTATTGTACCATCGAAAAGTGTATGAAGTTATCCATATAATTGAACAAAATTTTTGCATTCTTTTTGGCTATGTCCAGCAGGTTCTCCTTTAAATTGGAAGTATTCTGCCAGAATGGGGTCGCTGTAATAGCGATTTTTGTTCCACTTTCATTCTTGTACCATCGAAAAGTGTGTGAAGTTATGCATAGAATTGAACCAATTTTTGGGAGGTATGTTTTTGGCTATGGCCAGCAGGTCCTCCTTCAATTTGAAAATATTCTGCTGGAAGGGGGCGCTATAATACGAACTTTTGTGTTATTTTCATTATTTTTACCGCTGAAAAGTGTATGAAGCTAAGCATAGAATTGAACCAATTTTGTGTGTATATTTTTGGCTATGGCCAGCAGTCTCTCCTTGAATTTGGAACTACTCCGCCAGAAGGTGGCACTGTAACAGAGATTTTAGTAAAATTTTCTCGATTTTTCGCAATTTTTTTTTTTTGTATTGTATATTGGCGACTCATAAAGCGAAGGGAACTTCTCCCTGCTGGATATTCACAAACAGCTGTTGTACAACAGAATAACAAAAAAATTATTTATTTTAATAAATATCATGATAGAGATTAACTTATTCTTATTCTGATTAATTGACTGGAGCAGAAATTTTAGATCAAAATCAAAGTTGGTATAATATTGAATTAATAATATTGAAGTATTAACATTTGGAACTACTTTTTGAAATATTAAGATGTATGAGATAGAAGAAATTTTTGGGATTGGCAAATCCAACTAGTAATTTTTGTAACTTAATTATATTAGGTTGTAACGAAAGTTTTCCGCCAAATCACCATTACATAATACTAATTATAATATATATAATTAACTGTAATTTTATATATAACCACTATTCTGCCAAACCTTCACAGTGTCATATGATACAGCACTAGTACCACTTTATTCGGTGACATTCTGTAGCAGACTTTTTGCAACAGAACTGGAAGTAAATGATGGTTCTAATCTGGTAGCATGATAGTTCCATTTCAGACACCTTGTACTTAATGAAAATGATATTTTTTTGCAAATTTCACAGCACAGTGTTATAAAGCAAGCCTCTTTTTTTCAAATGCCAAAAATCGTTTGACAAAATATGAACAAACACGTCAACGCGAACTGTTTGCACAGACCGTATTACCTGTGGCGGGAAACTTTCGTTACAACCTAATAAATATTTAAAATTAAAAGTAATTTTCTTTTTACTTATAAATATCAAAATAATTTAACTTAAAATAAAACTAAATGTGACTTAGAGCAAAAACAATATTAAATAATTCAAACAGAAAAAGGGCATCAACTAAACCTATGTTTGGAGAAAATAACTCTTTAATCATGGGTATATTAGTAGATATTTTATGTTTA
Source organism: Maratus speciosus (assembly GCA_963932465.1). NCBI lineage: Eukaryota > Metazoa > Arthropoda > Arachnida > Araneae > Salticidae > Maratus > Maratus speciosus. The sequence continues at coordinate 533,182,043 of OZ010793.1, forward strand.
AATTATAAAAAGAAAGTATGCAGTATTTCTTTGAGAAAATACTCTACAATTATACGCATATGATTAAAATTTGTTGTACAAATTATCTGCATTTCATTCAGGGGCGCCATTTCAGAACTTTCTTGGGGGGGCAAAGATTTTTTGAGGGAAGTTATATAGCTAAGGATAGGATCGAAGCATCTACCTCCCCCCTCCCCCCGAACAAGAAACGTAAACTGCATAAGGCTTAGAAAAACAGTAAAAACTTTGAACAGGGAAACTCAAGAATCAATGAAATATTTCGTTTTAAACAGGTTTCCGTCTTAGCAGGTACACAATAGGTTCGTTCAATATATTGTATACGAAAAATTTTCTTTTTAGACAGGATTCTATTATTGGTTCGATTTTTACAGTTATCCTCAAAGACTGTTAAACAATCTACTCTATAGCTCTGAAAAGAAATAGATGTATTACAGTAAAACATGTGAAAACGAAGCCTGTCTATAACAGAGCTCTTTATCAAAAGGGGAAAAAAAATCAAATTTCGATGAAAAAACGTCACACAATTATACTTGCTAAGACAAAGACCTGTCTAAAATGGAACTTTTTTCTAGTCCCTTTCGGCTTCATTCTTTCAGGTTTTACTACAGGGGCGCCATTTCAAGAGTTTCCTGACGAAGGACAAGACAAAACTTTCTTTAAGGAACAGGAAACGTGCAGAACTGCACAACGTACAGAACAGCACAAAACTCACAGAAAATGATAAATCCTGCACAATAAAAAAAGCTCTGCGTGATTTTTTCTCCTTAACTTCTTTCATGGACATGTGATTATTCTGCGAATTTGTTTTTTTTTCGTGAATGTCCACGGTTTTTTTCTTTCGAATTCCAAAAAATCAATTCGTCAATGGGTTACAGAAAAAAAAATTGCCAATTTTGAAAAAAAAAAAAAAACCCAAATTGTTGCGGAAAAAATGGCTAATTTCTACAAACGACTGTGGCAAATATTGCTACTTTCATCAGAGATCGCGAAAAGAAATGCAGATTTCATCAAATGGTTGTACAAACTAAAATATCAAATTTTGCAAAAGGATTGCGAAAAAAATAGCGATTTTCGTCAAAAGATTGTACAAAAAATCGCGAAAACTTATTCAAACAATCAAGGGGAATTTCGTCAAACGATCGTGAAATAAGATATGAAATTCCGTGACTATCCTGCAAAAAATTACATACATTATTAGTTGGTGGTAGAAAAAATATAATCGGGAATTTCAACAAACGATCGTGAAAAATTGACGAATTTTGTCAAAAGATCGCAGAAACAAATATGGAATTTCGTCAGTTTGTCGCAGAAAAATATTGTGAATTTTGAAAAATTGTCGCGAGATAAAAACCTACTTTCGATAACGATTTCAGAAAAAAAATCGCGAATTCCATGAAACGGTCGTGGAAAAAATCGCATATTTCTTCAGATGATCGCGAAAAAAAGAATCAAGAAATTCAATCAGTCATGAGATAATCAGCGCTTGAACGTCACGAAATTTGCAACTTTTGTGATCTATAGCAATAGGAAAATTTTCATTAGTGGTTTTCTGCAAGTAAAGGTAAGATAAAGCGTTAATTGTTTCGGATTGCGTTTTCACTATTATGAGGTGGGTTCATGTTAATACTATTTTTCAAAGAAATCCTGAATATTTGAACATTAATGACTACTATATATATATCATCATTTTTCAACATAAAAGGTAAAGTTTATATTAAAGATATAATTATAGACTTCTTTTACAATAATTGTATTAAAATATGGATTCATTTCCTTTCATTTCGGGTCAAGTTGCCATTCAATGTAAATCTTTTTAGCGGTTTGCATATTTACATGAAATCACAGTCCTGCGGCAGGATAGGTTGACGTATTTTCTTCGTTGTGAGTGAGGTACACTTTAAGTTTTCCGGATTGTGCTTTATCTCTTTCAGTCGGAGTTGGGATGACCTGGGTTTTAACAAGAAAGCCCTGAATATTTTTCAAATGAAAAACTATAGATTTGACTATTAATGGTGGCCCATAGTAATAACTCATGTGTTCATTTCTGTAAGACTACTTTATTACAAACGTGTTAAAATATGGAGTAATTTTCTTTTACTTTGGTATTTGGTGGAAGTCTGTCGGTTTTGGGGTTGAAGAAATTGTTTTGTCGGGGGCGCGCAGACACCATTCCTAGGCGCTGAAGAAATTTGAAAATGTACCATATATAATATGATTTAATAAAGCACATAATTAAATAATTTGATAACATTGCAATGATTGCAATAAATATAACATGACACTAATAATCCAAAAAAGTAAAAAAGTCAGATAATTTAGAACTTGAATTATACTCGCACCTTCATCCCCCCCCTCCCCCCCCCTCCCCCCCCCCTCCCCCCCCGGGCAAAAAATTATCAGACAAAACTCTACCCCTGAATTTCTAGCCATGAGGGACTAGTTTTCCTAGGACCCAGTTGCACACAGCTGAGAAGCAAGTGATAGCAGAAAATGCCTCATGTATTTTTAAAATTACGATATATGTCTCACCTTGGAAAGTTCGAATGGGATTTTTTTTATATAATTATTAATTTCTATGCCTAAAGTATTTATTTAATGCATATGTTTTTATTGCAAAAATCTGATAAATTATTTTGGTGTTTGAGCAATTTTTTAATTTTTTTTTGAGTCTGGCAATTGATGGTCGATAAATTTTCTGAAAAATCAAATTTCTTGGGGGGAGGCTATTGCCCCCCCCCAGCCCCCTCAAATGGCGCCCCTGATTTCATTGTACAAATTAATTATTAGCAATTATCAATATAGTCAATCCCATATCCAAATCCAGTGGCAATTATCAGCATTTCATTGTACAAATAAACAGAATATTTTAATGTTTAAATTACATTTTTTATGCAATATTATTAATATATATTACAGGGCTTGAATTTCGAGACGGGATGGCAGGATTCGTGCCCTAAAGATTATTATTGTGCCCTATTTATTATGCCCTATTGCGCGTGGTCGGCTCCTGTTTCCAAAAAATCATTTTCCGAAAATGTTTCTTTGTAATACGACGATCAAGTCTCAGGACCGACTGACAAATTTCGTGATATTTTCTACTATCGATTGGCAGATTTCACAGTTTCTTCTTTCGACAGATTGACAAAATTCATGGTTATTTTTCTGCATCTGACTGAAATATTTTGCGCTTTTTCTCCTCGGCCGACTGACGAATTTCACGATTTTTTCTAGAGACCGATTGGTGAATTTCATATTTTTTTTTTCTCGAGATCAATTGACAAATATAGCAATTTTATTCTGTGACCGATTGGCAAATTTCCCTGTTTGTTCTTGCGACATACTGATGAAAGTAACGATTGTTTTTCTGCATCCAATTGAAAAATTTTGCGTTTTTTCTCTGCGACCGGCTGAGGAATTTCACGATATTTGCTCGTGACGGACTGGCAAATTTCACCATATTTTTCCATGATCGATTGACAAATTTTGTGATATTTTCCCGCTACTGATTTCCTTCTCAGTACTTCAGTTTTCTTCTTGCGACCGGTCGACAATTATTTTTTATTTATTTTCACCATGATTGACAAAATCGCCGATATTTTTTTTTAATGACCGGTTTATGTATTTTGCGATGATTTTTCCCTGCGCCCAAAATAGGAAATAACTAAAAGGGCAGTAATGACCACCTGAGACAGAGCCCTACCAAATTGGCCAATAGTCAGCACTCAACAAAATGAGATTACACTTGTGGTGCACATGAGGAAAAAAAAATTGATGAACTTAAAAAAACATGTTTAGAAATAACAAACTAGTTGATTCTTGCAGTTCCCAGAAATTAGGACATGACTTTTTGAAATCAACCTTTTATCATGTAATAGAAGAAATCAATTGACTATTTCCTTTTCAAACTTTGGATATGGATTTAAAATTCCAATGCATAGAACATAGTTCAATTAACGAAAATACCAGGGATTACAGTTTTGACTATAATTCCATTAAGGATATAATAAAACAAGTTTGTTCAGAAGTGACATACAATCACTGTAGGATATTGATAATAGAATCACCGATATGCATTATTCATGCAAATAAGTTAAAAATTAATGCACATCAGATTTTGCAAAGTTTTCTAAAATTTTTTAACAGAGCATAACCATGCATTTCCGATAATTTCTAAAGTTATAAAAGTTGGTCTATGCTGTTTGTCAAAAGCGTAACTTGTGAAAAAGGCTAAATCACGCAAAATGGAATAAAATCTAAATTAAGAATTCATTTATCAACCCAATTGTTAGTTGCCCATAACATTAGGAAAAAGTTGAAAAATAGACATGGTATATATAAAACTTGATTATGTTCCTTTGTTTTAATAAAAATAAACATTTGGGATAATTATCTTGAGTTGTTAATTTAAATTATTTCAATGGTATTTTGTCATGCCTGTATAAAGGTAATTCTTTAAGTGGCACATAAAAAATAACAGGGTTTAAAGATTTTTTTTCCTTTCTAGCAGTTCAACTCCCCTGCATTTTTAAATGTTGGGTGGGAATCTCCCCTCCTGGGGATAACTTGAATTTCAAGCCCTGATATTCAAAGATATATTGTTTTTGTAAATTATATTTTAATGCATTTAAAATGTTTTAATGATGTGTGAAACATGTTTGTAATTTATTGAGATGGAGTTATATAAAGAAATAATTCACCATATAACTAAAAACATATCTAGTGCCGGATATCCGATCGGATATCCGGCCGGATATCCGAATCCGGCAAGCAAAGGAGCTTCGGATATCCGGTATCCGATATCCGGCAAAATCAATATCCGGTGCATCCCTAAATTATTTTCAAATGAATTTATACTACTTATATATCCAACAATGTCTATTTTTATCAATAAATATGCATGTATATGTAAACAAGAAAATATTAAAAAAAAAAAACCGGTTTAAACCAAATAAACCGGTTTTTTTTGGGTTTTTTTCGAAAAAAACCTGTTTTTTGCCAACCCTGGTCCTATGTGATCTGCATATATCCTATACGTATACATATACAAGGTTCAGTAAATAATTTGAATATGTTACCACTTAAAACACATAATCAGTTAGTTATTCATTGAAATACTTTCCAGTGATTAACGCATTTCTAAACAGAGTGTAATTCTATTGCATTCAAAAATGGTTTTTCCACATATGTTTAATCATTGCTGTAAAACTAGTTTTACAGGCATGTGCGAATAATGAATATACAGATTTCCCCCCATGTGTGCGGTTAACCGCGGTTAATTATGTGATCTCAGAATATATCTGAATTTGATTATGATGATCAGGGCTTCCGGAATTTCGCACGGGGCCCTGGCATATCACTTGGCGGGGCTCAACACCAACATCGTTGATTGCAATATTTGACTAATAAAAATCATTTTTTTAAATTGTATATATCATGGAATACTTTACAATTGAGAGCATAAAATGTTTAAAAAATAACATGCAAAATGTTACACATGTAATGTGTATAATTATTTTTTATTTCTAAAAATGTATCCTTTAGAGTACTTTAAATGGTTATTTTTGGTTTTACGGTTACTTTCAAGATCACCACATCTATAAATTCCCCGACAATTATATCAACCTTGACTGTAAGAAATAACGTCAATGCTAACTTTTTTTTTTCGCCAAAAAACATTTAAAGACAAATTTAGAGGAATAATATCATGATTTTATGGGTCAATATCACAAAATACGAAAATTGCAGTCAGCACAACAAAATTTCTATTTAATGTTATATAATGCAATTTTCTTTTTTACATTCTAATAAAAAATATTCTTAGAGGTATTTTCAAGAGATATTATATTCATAATAACACAAAAGTAAAGCAATTAAAAGACTTAAAATTTCAGATTGTCATTTTCCTGGCATGTCACACTGGTGATGTGTGCAAAGTAAGCTTTCTGCTATCATGTACAAATATCTTTTTCTAGTTTTTTTAATTTCTGATTAATAATTATACCTTATATAACACATATGTGTGGAAGGTAAAAGGTTCTGTATTTTACAAATAATTTTTCATAAAATATGATTGTCGCTGAAAATCAATGTCATTGTCCCAGCCTGCTCATTTTTGTTCTTTATGAGGTATAAAGAGGGCGCTGCAGAGTAATTCTTCTTGTTCTTGACATAGTTCAAGTCAGAAGTAATAAAATCATTGCTAGCAAGATCTTTTAGATATTTCTTTGAAAATAATGTGTTTAAATGCTTTGTAAAAATTGAGTAGACTTTTATTATGTCATTTTCCTGGCTTCTACAAATTACAAATAAAACTGAACATTACACTGAATTTGAGGTACTATAGAGGAAAAATGCTTTAGACTGAAATTGTCATTAGTCATTATCCTGGCATACATATGCCAAGAAAATAAAACATAATTATTATTACATAAAAAGGAATTAAGTTCTTCAAACTTTAACAATTTTACTTATATATTCCTTTATTCAGCTGTTCAACCAACATTAAAAAAAAAAATAAATAAATAAAATATCAGAAGCTTTGAAAAGATTTAAATTTTCAAAATTTTTGTTTTCAAAATCTCACATTTTGTGATATTCACCCTTATACATGGTAACGTTATTTCGATTTGTTTAGAGAAAATCGGGAGCCCTAACAAGCCTCAAACTGGTTCGGGGATCTGGTTAATCGCCCCGTTTGTCCGATGGTTGCGCTGACCCTGATGATGTTAATACATTTTGTCGATTAGTTAAAATATTGGAAATATAATAAGTCATACAAAAAAATAACTGACCTGAAATCCCTGAACTACAATTTTCGGTAGTTCTTTTTATCGTGTCATGTGTCTCGGAAAGTTTCATTAAAAGAATCCGCGTTGCCGAACAAGGAACGGCAGGAAATCAAAAGAGTAATTTAATCTTCGCGTACATGTGTTACTCGTCTAAGAATTCGAGACTCACAAGTGGGTGAGCTACTCGATTAGTTATTATTTTTTCTTCTTTATGCCGCGATTCTGTTTACATACAGTTCGGATCAGGAGTAACAAATGGAAAATAGGGAAGTAGGTTTGAGGAGACACTAACTAACTAGGAGTTTTTCAAGTTACATAATCGGATTTGTTTGAAAAAAATTACTGAAGACTTCATTAAATACAAACATCGTAAATATGCCGTATAAATGTTGAATAAATAAAGGTTTTAGAAGGAATATATATTTCAGGAACTTACAAATATTATGAGAGGAGAAAGTGCACTCTTGCTTTTTCTTTCCTTTTTTTTTTTAAATTTTCTTCATTAACCCCTTCGGGACGAGCATCTTTTACAGAATTTTTAATCTTTTATCACCTGTTTTTCAAAACAGAAATATTTGGCTAATTGAGTCGGAGAAATGCTCGGGTTAAATAAGGCAAAATTTACAATAAAAAATTATTGGTGAGAATAATCACGGATTCTGAGCACCTTACACGGCACGTATACAGGTCGCTCGTCCCCCAATACTTTCTTCTTCTAAAGATAGAAGAAAATAAAAATTTGTTTCATTCTCTAAAGTTTCTGCGTTTTTGAGTCACGTAGGTTGAAGGTACGTTTTCAAATACACTTATCTGTTACGAAAATAACATCGCGTGCCTCTAAACTGACTCACTTTTTTATCGATACTTATTGCCACATGGCTAAAAGGAGCTTCTACAACGCAGGAAGTGGCACTGCTGTGCATTTCTACCTCGAAATTCAGTAAAAGAACAGAATAAATAAGAAACTACCCGTTCAGTGCCCCTAGAGGTTACTAATATGTATTCGATATTGTATTCAATTACCATTCTTGACAACGTTTTATAAGATGATTTTTATGTTGTCCCCTATAGTTCAATGGTATTAAAGAAAACTGATATTTATAACACGTTAAAGGGAAGAAAATTATATATTCAGTTGTAGGTGAAAAATTCCACGAGTGCCGATATTTCCTGGGTGTCATTATTTTTAATGATAAATTTAATGTGAGGTCAAAGCAGGATTGCAAAAAAGCCGGCTAAAATAAAAATAAAAAAGCCACGCCGGCGGCTTTTATTGGTTTTAACCGGTTTATTTTGGCCAAAATTGGCTTTTATTCAGTGAAGCATTTTAACACTAGAAACCTCCGGAAATTTTACTCAAGTGTTATAAAAATATTTTACACCAGGATTTTTATTAAAAACTATATAACATATTTATTTAACTTATTTATCCGTGGTACATATTTAACTTATTTCAGAAAGAAATTTCTGGTTCGAATCGAAGTATTTTTATTTGGTAACTGTCAAAATGACCGCTAGGGCGGTTCTAGTGTTGATTATAAACTACGCATAAGCGTTTTTTAATTAGTTTTGAAGGAATTTAATTGAGTTAGAATTCAATAAATAACCTAGGAATAACTCATAGATGGACTAGTGATTTGTAGTCAGAATTGCAAATATGTCAACTAAATTTTAAAAGGTCCATCCCAATTGACCACACGCATTGGGCGGAGCTCGCAATGTTTCCCACAAGCATTGCGGTATTTGATTGGCTTTTGGTAAACGCTTGTGGGATAAATCGAGAAGCTGATTAGCTATAATCTAGGGATGCACCAAATATTCGGTATCTATTCGGTTACCAAACATTCGGTTTGGCCAAATATCAAACTATTCGGTCTACCGAATATTCTGCTTGGCCGAATAGAAAATATTCGGTCTACCGAATATTCGGTTTGGTCGAATATCGAAATATTCGGCCCAACCTAATACTTAAAAAACTTTTAAAACATATTTTTAAAGACCTTATACCACTTCTACGTTTAATAGTCAAATTATAAAGATATTCAGAATAATTAGAAGCAGAATCGTATATTTAAATAAAAGAGAATGTTTTTATATTATTTATTTGCTGTTTGCTAAGTATTATTTAAGAAAATTAACCAATCACGAGGATTTTCATAGGAATTAATTATGTACAAATGCAAGTTCCTGAACATTGTCCAGTAAAAAATCTGTTTCTTGCTAAGATTTTAAAAACAACATTTACAATCCCTGAAAATGATCGCCCACTCCAGACACTGATCTAGGATGATTTAAAAACTTCCTTGCTGAATCAAAGGGAGTAGAACAGTTATTCTTGCTGAGTTGCCACCATATAAAATTTGAATAGATTGTATTATTTATTTACTTTTACTCCGTGCTTTTACTTAAGTCTCTTCCTGACAAACATTTAATATATGATCCTGTACAATTTTTCTTCCAATTTTTTCACAATTTCTTTTTGATTTTAAAATGTTTGTTTTAGAATTTAAGAAAATTTTATTCATTTTTTTTTTTAATTCACAGAAGAAGTCATGAAATTTAAGATTTTATTAATTAAAAAGTTGTATAAACTATCCTCTTCTTAAACTCAAAGCAGATTTTTTTTCAGCTTAAAGTTTACTTGAAAAAAGCTCTTGATTATCAAAATGAAAGTTTCTGTTTTAAATATTATGTAAAATTGTTTTAAAATTTAACATTTTAATTCCTTTAAACTTTGAAATATAAAAGTATTCAACAAGCCGAATATTCGGTATTCGGCCTAGCAACTACTATTCGGCTAGCCGAATAATCGGTATTCGGTCACCTGTAGGCCGAATATTCGGTATTCGGTATTGGGGCCAAAATCACTATTCGGTGCATCCCTAATATAATCCATCGTGACGTTCTTTGACGTCAGAAATGCTTCTCGTTCATTGCTTTATCTGGTTTAACCGTTATCTTTTTTTTTTTTAAACCTTTAACCCCTTTTTTTCATTTTTATTGCTTTATGTAATTAAAGAGGACAATGGTTGCTTAGTTACATTTTTTATTACTTAACTAATTTTAAGAGCTATACGCAAGTTTTATTTTATTTCTCATACACATTTAAAATCATAGATAAAGCCATTTAATAAAACACCATTTCTCACTATTAAAAACAGTATTATGAATAGTATATGCATGAAAATGGCAACAAGCTTTTCAAAAGTTTAATTCAACAAGTTTTATTTGGAGAAGTTTTTTTAATAATTCTGTTTATTTTATATACACTTACATGTACTAAAATCTCCTCAAATGTTATACCCTTCCTAATTTCTCTTTCAACTTTGTTCATTCCATGATTTAATCTGTCCATATGGATATATACCAGATATGTCCATATGACATATCTGGAATAAGTTACATAATTGCTGAGTAGTGACATTTTTTTATATACATCGTTTTTAAAAGTTATCAGAAAACCGATTATTTAATACTGGGTAATTATATATCTTATTCTCAAGAATTATATTAGGTTATTTAATTTATTATATACATATAATCTATTTAGTTTTAATCAATTTTAAAAGTAAATAGCAGCATGCAAGAATGTTTCTATTTTGATGTGTAACATTTTGCCATTATTTAATTAAATATAATCTTTAAAATGTATAGTTATGGTATATTTGGAGCTATGTAATACAGAATTTTAAACTACCTCTTTGGAGTTGGATTTAATGTATTCCTCTGATTTTTCAGATAATGCCTTCACAGTTGCATTCTAGAGGTTATAAAGGTTTATTTATTTGACAAATTTTACTAGAAATGTATAATGTTTTTAGTATAAAATAGTTAAAAATGTTTTAAAAATGAATCAATCCAAATTTAATTTGAATTAGCTGTAAACTACCTTTTTAAAAATAAATAGCCTTTTTTTTTAAGTACGGCTTTTTTTTTGACCTGGCAACCCTGGGTCATACTTGCCTATGAGCCTAAATATTATTCTTACTTATCATTAGTTTCCGGTGATTATCGGTTCTAAATTTCTACCTGTTTTCTGTTCTTTCTTTCTTTTTTTATAAATCTAAGTTGAACTTGACTTCAGCAGTTCAGGTAACTTTTTATTGTATACCGTAGAAATGTTGAGAGGAACAAAGTAGCATTTTTACTTTCACTAATCATGAAAAGAAAGAGAGAGAAATAATATTAAGAAAGAGTTTCATCCTATTAGAATTTTTCACAGTTGATCTTCCGCAATTTAGTTCTCCGCCAATTTGAACGAGTGTAGTTTGACACAACAGAGTTTGTTTTTGTTTTTCTGACAATCGTTAACTCTCTCATTAAAGCGGTGGTGGTGGTGGTGGTTGGGGGGGGGGGGGGGGGGGGGCTAGTTCATCAATAGCCATTGGCCATCAGATTAATTTTTTAGTTTTATTAGCAGGCAGTTCCTGGCTTAAAGTTACTTTTTATTGAGTATCCATTTACTGGTCTTTATAAATACTTCCACTGATAGGTAGAACGTTCTAAAATTGTGAAATTTAAAGCGATTCTCAAAAAGTATCTTTCGTCGCTCAACAAACCGAAATTTTTTGGCACATTCACGAACACCTTTTGAAACATAAAAGCATGCAATTGATAGGCATGATAGTTTCAGTGATTTGGAATCGAATAGCGTTTTTGGAATCAAATAGCATTTTTAGTTTTTCTATTAAATGTATTAAATCTTGAGTTTTAATCGATTGCTCTTTCATAACGTCCAGAAATTCGATTAAAAATTCCAAAATAACAAACGCTTTTTAGAAGGATTATTATTATTTTTTTTTTTTTTTTAATGGAAAATGCTATTTCATTTTGTATTTTCTGAGTCACCTGTCGATCTTAAGCGTTTAGGAATAAAAATGATTCAAAAAGTAGCCAGTTTGAATTTGAAAACGGCTTTGGAGAATAGGTAACCTCTGTAACGTACACAACTGAGGAGGATTTCGATAAATATTTAAAAAAGAGATAGTACTAACTAAAAAAGTAAAAAGTTATGTAATTGCCACTTTATTGCGTAAAAAATTTCTGCCAATATAATAAGTCGTCTTTTTTTTTTTCCTCTCTCATTCTTGTTTAATTTTTTCGATATGATTAATCGAATAGTCCAGTTAAGTAAGCTACATTTTGTAATTTTATTTAAAATTATTCTGCGGTGAATTCACGCATAGTTACCCAATGAAAACGCATATTTATCCGAATTTATAGAATTTATTCGAGTGTGAAAGATGTCAGCGGTAAATGTCTGTGTAAGCTCTTTACCTTCGCCTGTTGCCTAATATTTCATGCATAAAAATATATTTTTTCAATCTGATTTTAATCTTCACACGTAAATAATTACAGTAATAAGTAAGAAAAACTATGCGTCGCTGATAGATTATGAAATATGAAGCCCTTTCCAACATTTGCAGAATATTTTAACTAAGGATCGATTGAAACAGTTTTTTAAGACCGAAACCGAATTTTGGTAATCTTCCTATTTTCGGCCGAAAATGAAAATGTCCAATTTTTTTTTTTTTTTTGTAATTAAAACAGATAAATATGCATAATTATTAATTAATTATACGTGTGGCATAAGTTGGCTCTCCGTGCCTCTGACCAAAACTTTTTATTTTCATATAATAAAATGCAATGTAATTAATTCATCAACGAAGCAGAATGATTTTCTAATTATACGAATTTCATCTAATTACAAAATGTTCCAGGTATACATACCTCGATTTATCTTTTATAATGGTTTTTGTAAATGATCATCTGTTATACTAGAACTTTTACAAAGAGTATTCAAAACCCTTCTGCGGTTTCAAACTAAATATTTTCTATTACTTCTATCTGCATTTTTTAATGAGCACGTGAAAAGCGTCTTTAAATCTTAGTCATATGTGCATTACTTGCTTTGTAATTTGCACCCACATCTTGAGTCTGTCATGACTGAAAATTATAAACAATGACGTTCATAGCAATAGTCTCGTTTGAGCCGATACAGCTCAAATCAATGAGTAATATTGACAATTTTCGAAATAAGAAACAAGATTTTTGGAATACAGATAGTTTTGGTCTGGCCGAATTTTCGACAGCATTTCCGCCGAAAACGAATTTTTGGTGAAACTCTGATTTTGGGATGAAAACAAAATCGAAATTTCGGTTGTTCCCTAATTTTAACGTCCCTCCATATCTTGTTACACTGAAAGAAAAAATGCAAAAAACACAGTTGAAAACCCCAATTTAAGCAATTACCGTCAATAAGGTATTCGATTTCTTTTGTGCGGACTTTGTATATCATCCAAAGATTTTAATACATTCCACGCAATATGCTAAAATTTAATTCAGCTCGAAAAGCCATTAATACAATTGGAAATTTACTTTCAGAAGTTTCTGCCCCTAGATCGTAATCCATAATATATTCGATTTCTTTTGTGAAGCTCTGTATACGAACCAGGGTTCGTAAATATCATGATATTTTCGAAAATATCAAAAATATCCGATATTTTGATATATATCCGATATTTTCAAAATAGTCAACTTACTGCTGATAATAAATATTTTATTTAATAAATATCAAGCATAATATTAATTAGAAACTAAAACGTTTTGCACTTAATATGAAAACTTAAACAATATTCTAAAAATGCATTTCTTTCTTTCTTTCTTTTTTTATTTTTTTTTTTTCGCACACATAGAACAAAATGGAAAAACAACTGGTTGAAAACAGATACAATTTGCTTTATACACTTAAAAAAAAAAAAAAAACTATAGGATTCAGTAACAAGTAAAAAAAAAAAAAAAATCAAATTTATAAAACATCAATTTAAATACAAAATAATTGTTTTTAATTGAAAATTTTTAAGATAATTGTAAGCTTGTCTTATTTTTTATTCCCTAGCACAGGGTCGGCGAATCTTTCCACATCCACGTGCCAATTTTTTCCAAAAAAATATTTTAAATGATCATACGTGCCAACAAATTTAGTGAATCAAAGTAGCAAAATGAATTAAATATTTAATTCAGGATTTAAAATATATGGGAACATTTTTGTAATATACTTAAGTATTTAAAAAATCCTATATATCTTGTAGCGTCTTTAGATACCAAACAATTCAGATCAGCTTAGCATTTGACATTTTCTTTAAAGCAATGCGTGCTGTATTGGAGCGACCTAACAACAGGTTACTACTTGAGTTTTTCGTACTTTTCATTTCTGGAAAAAAAAAATATCAAAATATACTTCTTTGAAAAAAAGTTCTTGTATGGAATTGAATTCGAAATTCCAAGTTATCGTAATTTCATCATCGGAATTTTTGCATATGATCGTTATTTTACAATAATCTTAATTCTCTTGTAATCTCAAAAATTTTTGATCCAATAATGAGCTGTATTGGGATTGATAAAGTTACAAATTTGTATGATAAGCGACAATTAACCTAATTTAGAAAAGGTCAGCAAGTCTAAATTCAAATTACTGCAATTTGTGCATTTTCTATATGTAAAAGGCTAGTGTGTAAAAAGCATGGCAACTGACATTTTTTTAATATTTTTTCGTAAAATTGTTTAACTGCATCGTGACAACTTTTTAATAGTACAGATATTTTATTCAATATACAGTATAGAAACTAAATAATTTTTACATCTGAATTTACAAAGTGAAAACTATTGCACATAAGTCCAATAAAATAAAATGTATCAGTAAAAATTGCACGTAAGTTAACACAAGTTCCATTCTTAACAAATCAGCTGTTTTGCAGGAAGCAATCATAACAGTTGTCTCTATTTCTCTTTACAAAACTTAAAAATTGAATGGATCAAAAATTGATTTTTGTTAATTATCTTGTTTTACACACGTGAGACCTTCAACATTTTAATTTAGAACATGAATCTATGCTGTGCCGAAAATAATCTCCCACCTACCACCTGTGGCACGCGTGCCATAGGTTCGCCATCCCTGCCCTAGCATGTTATACAGTTAAAACTCAACTGAACAGAAAAAAGAAAAGATTCTTTTCTAGTGAAGCTGTATAATAACTAATTAAATTAGAGTTTATCTTTCAATGGCTGTTTTGAATTAATTTTGTCCCACATAATTATTGGTTATGCATTTAAAAATAAAAGCTTCAAATCTAAAGCTTGAAAAATATATTTGTTTTCTTATTTGGCTAAAAAAGACACTGCTAGAGACAAAAGTTCTTTATGTACAGACAGTGTTGTAGTCGTAAAAAGAACCAGAGAGTGTACGGTATAGGCAGAGGGTATACACTGACGTCATGAACATTCATAGCTAGTGATACGCTAATTCTGTATTTGAGAAACAGGAATACGGAGAATACGGAGCTTCTTAAAAAAACCCAGAAGGTACACAGCGTATACCCCTGTATACCCTCCACTACATCCCTGTCTACAGAATGACACCGCAAATAACAGTTAAAATTTTCAGTTGCACTTCTTTTTAATATAAATATAAAATATAGAAAATATCAAACATCTTGATATTCTGAAAATAAATATAAAGTACATGAAAATATCAAAAATCTTGAAATTTTGAAAATAAATATCGGATATAAATCTTGATATATATCATGATATATATCCATTGATATATATCAATGAATCTTGATAAGATCTTACATAATATTTTACACACACTACGCTGAATGCTAAAATTTAATTCAGTTTTAAAACGCTCAACATAACTAAAAGTGCAGTAGGAATGTAACGAATATTCGATCTCTACGTTATTCGTTCCTTTTGCCGAATAGTCAGATGGTCGAAAACTGAAAACTAGCATAAAATATATAATGTGAACTTTAAAAAAATTAACTGTCTTACTTAAAAAGCGACTAAAATAATGAAAAAAGATGTTACAAGTTAAAAATATGCATTTTACAGGGCGATTCCGTGGAGAGTGTCACACACGTAACGCAGGCTTTAATTTGCATTTATTCAATTATTTATTAAATTTTAATGTTAATTCTGATTTTAACGAAAAAAAGCACATGATGAGTAATGAATTTGAGTAATGAAATTAAATGATATACTTCTGTGAGTTTTATTGCCACTCATTTAAATTTAAAAATATGGTAATAACTAGGGATTAACCGAATACCGAATAGTTGATTCGGTATTCGGTGGTTTGGCATGCAAACCGAATATTTGGCTTCGGCCGAATACTTTCAAGTATTCGGTCGAATAATTACAGATAAGTATTTTCTTAGAAGTAGTAGAATTCTCTTTTACTTAGCAGAAGAATAGGCTAAATAATGAGTTTCAATATTATGTGCATGAGTTCAGAGTTCAGCTGCACTACAAAAAACAAGTCAAAGGCCATTTTTAATTAAAAAAAAAACTTTTTCCTTCCTAAAATAGTCTACATAGGTGTGAAATCAAAACAACTGTCTACAACAGAGAAAAAAAAAAAAAAATAAGGAAGATGGTGCATCTTTCCCTTATCATTTAATTTTATTTACTTCTACATTAGTTTTTTTTATTTAAATTTATTTAATGCGTATTTTCTTTAATAGACACCTCAAATAAGTATATCAGAGTTCATCTCTGTATATCTAAGGTGCATATTAAAGAAAATACACACATCAAATAAGTATATCTCTATGATTATCCTATAGCTTTTATAACCATTATATCAAAATCGCTCAAATTTCTTTTCTTCATCACCACAATGTTAAAATATTAATCAAAATATAAATATTCTATCAATAATTTGACAGAAAATAGTTAAATGTACAAATTTATATGATACCTTTTGTATTTTGAGAACATTCCTATTCAATATGTTTATAATTAGACTTAGACAATCAGTAAATCAGCTTAATGACACCATTGTTTCTTTGAATTTGAATGAAATTTTGTTTTTCTGACTTGGGTATTGACTAGTGATAAAATAATAAAAAATAAGTGTTGGATTAATGAATTTGTGAGTGGAAAGAAGTCATTAATTTTTTTTTTTGTGTGCAAATAGATTCAAGAATAAAAATGTAACTGAATTAAATTATTGAGAATTTAATTTCAATTAAAGCTTATTAAAAAAGCTATATATGCAAAAATGCGTATTAAAAAGTTTCAAATATTCGGTTGCCGAATACCGAAGCTTCGGTATACACTTTGACCGAAGCTTCGGTATTCGGCAAAATTGCTGCATCGGTCAATCCCTAGTAATAACTTATTTACCATACCACTTAAAATCAGAATTAACATTAAAATTCAATAAATAATTGAATAAATGCAAATTAAAGCCCGCGTTACGTGTGTGACACTCTGCACGGAATCGCCCTAAAACTTCTTAGTACTTTCAAGCCTTTTCCAAGCTCAGAGAATATTTTAATTACACGATATAATAGGGTTATTAAAATATTCTCCGACGATGAGATTGGAAAAGGCTTGACAGTACTAAGTAGTTTTAAATAAAATGTATATTTTTAACTTGTAACATCTTTTCATTATTTTAGTCGCCTTTTAAGGAAGACAGTGAATTTTTCTTTAATTCACATTGTATATTTTATGTTTGAATCAAGGTGAAAAATTGCGTTTCGTCTTTAGGATTTTACTGAAAACTAGTTTGCCGAATATTGTTGGATATTTTGCCGAATAAATTCAGGATAATATATTTTTTTCGATATTGATAATTCACTATGTAAAAAAAGTGAAAAAAGAAGAAAAAAATTATAAAACATTACACATTCAGCATAGTTTTGAATCATATAAGGGGTACTTGAGGCCCTGAAATTTTAACGCCTGATTTTTTAAAAAGAAATTCGAAGCACTTATAAAAAGTCATTTACAGTAATAAGGTAGAAAATTGTGTTTTTATTTAGCTGATATGCTAAAAAATGCTGGCTTTACAGCTGACGGACAAGAATGATTCAAAAGGGGAAAAAAAGTTAAACGGTGGACACGTAAATTCATCGTAGATTTGGCCTTGAGCAATGTAACGAAAAAATTAGCTTTCTAATCTAAAAGCTAGTGAATATATCGAGGACGTGAGTTTCAAAACTTGCCTTATCCAGAAAAACAAATATTGAGAAATCGCGAAAAACCTCTGACTGCGTCTATAAACCAAGATTTTACAATACCAGAAATGCGCGATAAAACTAGTTTTTTTTTTTTTTTTTTTTTAAAGATTGTAGTGTTTTTTTGATGCAGATTCACTAATAGAATAGATGGATAGAGAAAACTATATTTTTTAAATTTTGGATAAGGCGAGTTTTGAAACTCACGTCCTCATATGCATTTGTAGTGAAATGGCATCGTTTCAAAGTAAAATGTAAGTTTCCAACCACAGATTTCACTACTTAAAATTACACAGAAGAAAGAGATATCAGTATTTCCACAAAAAAAAAAAAAAAAAAAAAAAAAAAAAAAAAAATCCAACGTATTTCACTAGAAAAATATGCGACGATTAGTTTTCAAATATAGATAAAGTTGATTGATTGAAAATTGGCAGAGGTAGTAGAGTGTCCATCGATTTTGAAAATGTTGTTCTGAACGAAAAAAAAAAAAAAAAAAAAAAAAAAAATGCACTAAAGTTTTGATTACCCTTTACTTGCTATTGCTCGCTCTACTTCCCGGGGCTGCAAAATTACCCTTTCACTTTTGATATGGATTTTTAACTAATAAAATATGATTTTCGTGTGTTTAAACAGTGCTGTAAGCCACCAGAAAAAAAGAAAGATCGCAATTTTGAATCCGCTAAAGTGATGCTTATTTCTTAACCCTTCACTGCGTCACGTGCCATATTTGGCACATACCTAAAAACATTATAATTTTCATTATGTGCCATGAATTTGGGTAATATGATCACTATAACTGATCAAGAACAATCCAAAGAATAAAAATAACACTTATTTTGTCCATGTCAGATGGCTTCATTATACAAAAAATTAGAATTTGTTCTTCGGAAACAACAAAAAAATTTGATCAAGCTATTAAGAGGTAAGATTTATTTCCATTATTTTAACTGAATGCTTAGAAATATTAATATAATAAAAGTTGAAGAGTGTTAAGTAGATAAAATTAATTAATTTAAGTTCATTTATTTGCAAAATATAGCAATACAATATTTTAAAGCCCTAAATGTGTACATATGGCACACACCATAAAATATCAAATTTTAGCTGAAATTTTGGAATTTAAATTTTTATTACAATTTTTCTCATTATTAGACCGATATATAGATTTAACCCCCCCCCCCCCCCCATAAAATAGAAAAATTCGTGCAGTGAAGGGTTAAGATAAATTATAGATCAAGATTTTTCTGACAAATTCGAATGCATTTTGGGTTTTAAAAATCTTGAATGATTAATTTTGTTACTCGTTAATTTTAGACTGTGTCACGTGTTCGTGTGTGTTATTTTATGTGTCCTTGTAAATGACACACAAATGGTTTTAACTCTTCAGCTCCCCCATATGTTCTACCTTAGCAATTTCATTTGTTTTTAGTTAAATAGCCTTAAAGTTAGAAATATGTGCAATTTTATTTTATTTTATTATAGTATTGCACACAACAGTGTTCATTGGGCAATTCCTTAACAATTTTCATACACAGTACTTCTCAATACTAACGATAAATTGGGAAAGAAATGGTAGTATTGTTTTACAAGTCATGGTAAACATAAAACTTAAGGGGTCTCTGTGACTCTTAAAATTGGAAAAAAAAAGGGGAAAAAAAGACCATTTTTAACATTTAATATCTTAAAATGTATTTGATTTTAAGACACAATTTTAATTGGAAAAAAATTATATAAGTATGTTCTTTCATTTCATGTATTTTAAAAATTGTAAGATGCAGAATTAGCATTTACAGGGGGCTCCAAACTGTTAGACATTTGACGAGCAGAAAATCGGCACAACAGCTTACGCGCACGATTACAAAATAAGTATTGCAACGAGAATAAAAATTTTGGTGCCTACTTATACTTCAGATTGTAATAATTACCCTGAACCTAAATAAATTTGTATTTAAAACTTTTTTTATAATTTTAATACAAAGTTGTATTGAGCTAATGCAAAATTTAGAAAATTTCAACAGTATAATCGCCTAAAAAAATATTGTTTTGATCAATAAAAAGGAAATTTTAGGTTCAGTTTATACAGATTAACATGAAACATATGTTTTGAAAATTTCATGAAAAAATATTCATAAGTTTTTGAGATATCGTGCGCATTATGTCCAAAAACGTCATTTGGAGAAAAATGGCTTCAAAGTTTCCGAAACGACGCGACGCTTCAGCTATTGAACGTGTATAAATGTAAAAGCCATAACTTCAGTTCTAATAGGAATTTCAAGGAAACAATGATATCAAAATGTTCAGAAAAGGTAGGAGTTTAACATCTAAAAAAATTAAAATTTCGAAAATTTTAAAGCTTTAAGAGTCCTGAGACCCCTTAAGCGACGTAGAAGTGCCGTGAGTCAACAGGACACGGGGAAGATGGGATAGTAAAAAAAAAAAAAAAAAAAAAAAAGGCATCTGGTTATGACAGCAAGATGTTGATGAGATATCTTCACCTTCACTAGTTCTCCAAGAAGCCAACAGATGGGCTTGAAGTTGCCTGTGGTAATTTTTTTTCAAGAATTACAATGCACAAATACGACGCTCCCCGGAAGAGTACGTCGGAAACTGGAGAATTTAAGTCTTAAATTGGAAACTACGAGTATTACAATGGCAACCGAATTGTTAGCCAAAATTCGCGGTTTTGGATTCATGCCAATAATTTCAAAGTTAAATAAGGCAAAAGCCAACGTAAATTTATAGTAAACTTATTCTGCGAAAAACTTGTTGCTCCATACTGCATTTTCTATATATTTATTTCATGTTTTTTTTTCCTGTTTTTATTGGCCTTGTAAATTCCAAACTTCTGTTTACACCTGCACAACATTAGAATACTTACTTTTTTTTTTAATAGTATCTTGCGTGTTGTTCAAATCATCTATTTTATATTTTAGTAGTTTTTTTTTTTTTTTTTTTTTTTTACGCTTATTTTACTACTTCAGCTGCTGGTGACCTCGCTTGTAAACGCTGTCTTTTACATAATGTAAATATGGCCTGTAGTGAGCAGACGATAAATAGCTGCAGGGCTACGTGCATTGAACGTAACATGCATAACGAGCACAACGTAACGTCGCTTACCTGTTTGGATTAGGAGAAAACATAAAAGGTAACGCCACTTTTAGGAAAAGACACTGGTGGATATTGTATAAAGTATTAAAAAAATGATATAAAGGATTGTTTACCTCTGTCCCTTCAATATTCGTTGTAATTTAAAAAATATATGAATGGCAAGAGCTGTTGCTCTCATGGAATAGGGTCTGAAGATAATGGTATGGATAAGATATTTCATTTGGGAATAGTTTTGAATTGTGGAGAAAATTAAATCGATAAATGGCGAAAGAATATTTAAATTAATTTGCGGAGGGGGGGGGGGGGATCTTACTTTTTCTGTTTTTGAAAGACTGTAAAAGGATGTCCTGTCCACAAAGCCTCATTACAACTTCAAGCTTTTATTACAAACACAAAGGGATATATATATATGTGTGTGTGTGTGTGTTTTGCATCAATTAATAAACCTCTGATTGTACGAAGCACACCAAAGCGATAATCGTCGAAGTTTTCCTCTGATACTCTTTTTCGTTCGCCCCTTTCTTTTTTATACAATACTGAGCCGGCCACCATGGATTTCTTGTACCCTCGTCCATCAATTCGTGAACGGCACAAGAAATTCATGGAGACCCGCTTGGTATTGGATAAAGCAAGGAATGGATGCAAAAAAATATCAGAGAAAACGTTAATGATCATAGCTTGACGTGCTTCATACAGCCGTCCTCATATGGAGGTTTATTAATTATTGAAAAAAAGTTTTTGTGCACACCCTATACATTTTCGATCCAATTCGTCGCTATAATTAGGGGTCTTGTCCAGTCTTTTTTCCCAGGGTCCTGTTTTTTTAAAATTGTGAACAGCTTTTTACACTTGTGAAAAATCTAGTCATAATTTTGTGAATTTGAAATGATCGTTATATTCAGATCCTTGTTTATACATTTTTAAGAAGATATATGTATGTAAAATACATATTTTTTTTTCTTTATTGTATATGTAAAAATGACAAGTCAGATTTTACTTTTAAATGATTAAATTTGTAAAAGGTCCAGTTTAAAGAGGAAAAAGTTTTGTGAAAGACCTATTTTTAAGACAAAGAATTTTGTGAAGAGTCCTGTTTTGAGATGAAATATTTTGTGAAGGGGCCTGTTTTGAAATTAAAAAAAAAAAATTGTGAAGGATCCTTTAAAGAACCCATTTTTTTTCTAAACAGATCCCTGCTATAATGGTCGGTTGTTTTATAGAGCGTCTTCTATATATGTACTTCAGAGTTTCTCGTGGTCCTTACTGTTTGATCCATTCTTGTGTCGGTGGAAACCACAGGCTTTTAATGTCGACTACCCCCTCTCCACACACCCCTTACTTGAAGGCCCTTTAGATCAGCCCTTAAACCAAAAACTAAAGCAACGATTTTTGTTATTTTTTTTTCCTGTTGCAATGTAAAAAGAGTACTTTATTTAATGCAAAGTAAAGTAGTTAGGAAAAAAAAAGAAAAGTAACTTAGCGAGAAACAGCAGCTGTATACGCCCGAGCAACTGCATTATTACTTTTTACACCCCCCACCCCCCCCCCTTCATCACAACTATTGTTTTTCTTTTCTTATCCTACACCACATATTTCCCCGTCACTTTTTAATATTATTTTTGGTGGAAAATTATTTTTTTATCAACTAAAAACTCGCTTTGATATCGAAATATTTCTTCCACAGTCATTTGCATTTGAAGACGTAATTTCCAACTATAAGCTAAAATTTATTTTGTCTGCTGTATCAGTGATAGCTCCAACTTCTGTGGCGTAATTCCTAAAGTATTGTGTAACATATATTTCTGTCACGCGTCTTTATTTTTCCTTTTTGTTGTGATTTATTTTCTGCGAAATCTTGTATGCTAATTCTGAAAATGCCGCATTTTCTATCTTTATTTTTCATTTTGTATCATTTATCATAAGTGAAACACGACTGCTTTGTAAGTTGATAAACAAAACCGATACACGTTAAGATTTTTGATAAGAAAAATTCATAATTTTAAGTATGCGGAATATTTCGTGGCATAGTTCACGCGTAATAACTTGCATAAGAAATGTTCTACTATAGATTTCGTAATAACACGCTCTTGCAAAAAATCACTATTTTGAAATTGTAGGTCATTTACAGAATTTTGATATAGCTACTTGGCATTCAAGTAGAAACGCATTTTCTGGGTAGAATATATTTTTTACAATTTTAATTCTGTTTTTGTCTTCTTTTAGATGAAGGGAAACTTTTATTTATATATGATAAATTTTATTGGCTCTTGGATTCTTAGAATTTTTTTTTCTTCGTGTGTGTGTGTAACTAAAAGGAAATATATTCAAAGATTATTATTATTAGGGATGCACCGCATAGTGATTTCGTCGAATACCGAATATTCGGCCTATAGGCGAACCGAATACCGAATATTCGGCTAGACGAATCGTGACTATTCGGCCAAATACCGAATATTCGGCTTGTCGAATATTATGCTTCAAAGTTTAAAGGCATTAAAATGCTAAATTTAAAAACAATTTTACATAATATTTAAAACAGAAACTTTCATTTTGATAATCAAGAGCTTTTTTCAAGTAAACTTTATGCTGAAAAAAATCTACTTTGAGTTATTTAAGAAGAGGATAGTTATAAAACATTTTTAATTAATAAAATTTTAAATTTCATGACTTCTGTGAATTAAAACAAATGAATAAAATCTTCTTAAATTCTAAGACAAACATTTTAAAATCAAAGAGAAATTGGAAAAAAAAATTGGAAGAGAAATTGTACAAGATCATCTATTATTTGTTTGTCAGGAAGAGACTAAAGTAAAAATAAATAAATAATACAATATATTCAAATTTTGTATGGTGGCAACTCAGCAAGAATAACTGTTCTACTCCCTTTGATTAGGCAAGGAAATTTTTAAATGCATCCGAGATTGGTGTCTGGAGTAGGCGATCATTTTCAGAGATTGTAAACGTTGTTCTGAAAATCTTAGCAAGAAACAGATTATTTACTAGAACTTGCATTTGTACATAATTAATTCCTATGAAAATCCTCGTGATTGGTTAATTTTCTTAAATAATACTTAAAAAAAAACCCCAGCAAATAAATAATGTAAAAACATTCTTTTATTATTTAAATAGATTCTGTTTCTTAATTATTCTGAATATCTTTATAAGTTAACTGTTAAACGTAGAAGTTGTATAAGGTTTTTAAAAATATGTTTTAAAAGTTTTTTTTTTTAAGTATTTGGCTCGACCGAATATTTCGATATTCGGACAAACTGAATACTCGGTAACATGGCCGAACAGGCCGAATTCTAACTATTTCTAACTATTATTTTAATCGTTTTTTGTATATGTTTTTTACAGATAGTATACAAATAAAGGTATTTCTTCTTAAGATAACACCTATAATTTTACAGTTTAAAAACAAACCCAAAATGTATTCCTGAAAAACGACTGAAAGAAATCTGATTGACTAACATCCTTCTACGTTATCCTTCCATAAACTGTTTAGAATAAATTTTTTTTTTTTTTTTTTTTTTTTTTTTTTTTGCCTCTTTCTCTACTGGTACATTTATTTTCTAGTGTGTCTTCAAAAATAGATTTTTTTTTGCAAATTCTCATTAAGAGAGAATTTTTATTTAAACATTGTTTCTTTAATATGTTTTATTTTAAATTTAACTACTGTTGATATTCTTTATTACATTGTAAATAATTTGTTCGATAAGCCGAAATCTTAAAGGTTCATGAATCAGAAATTTACTGGCCTACTACTGGGTCATAGAGGAAGGTAACTTTTTTTATTTTTCATTTTTTTTTTTCGAAGAATATATTTTGAAACTTTGAATGTTTATCATGATACATGAAGGTAGGACAAGGCGAAAAAAATATATATGTTTTGGAATTCACTTACACCTTTTCCAATGCCAGAAAACTCCGAAAAATAATAAAATTCGAAGTATCGTAACTAGGTGAGATTTTGTGATAGAAAAATGGGATTATTACTGTTTTATTTGTTAGGACATGGAAGTTTTTCTTAATGTAATTAATCAGGGACCGTATATAAATTTAAATATTCTAAGTTTTCAAAAAAAACTATTTTGATGTAAATGGCTTTTTATATGACGAAGAACATTTGAAACATTTTTGCAATTTGAACTGACTGTAAATCTAACGGTTTAGGAATTGTATTGAGAGTGATAAGTAGGGATGTAGTGGAGGGTATACGGGGGTATACGCCGTATACCCTCTGGATTTTTTTAAGGAACACCGTATACTCTCTGTTTCTCAACAAATTATTGTATATATACACTAGGGTATACTGTCTGCCTAGTACGTTTACCCTCTGCTCAGAACGTATACCCTCTGTTTTTTTTTACTACTACACCACTGGTGATAAGAAGGATCGCCCTGCGTATTTATTTACCTTATCTACAGGGTTCCCTCGAATTCATGGGCCAAACTGTAAGGGAAGGTAAAGTACACATAAAGAAGCAATTTTGGTATAACAATGTGGAGTCGGAAGTGAAGAGTTTTGGCGAAAAACAAGAAATGCGCAGGAAATAAAAATGAGCGTTTTATTGACATAACAATTACAGTAAGTGCTCAAATGTACCACTGGCAGCGTCTAGCATCATTGATTTATATCAAAAAATTTCTAAATGTTTAAAATGCCAAAAAAAAAAAAAAAAAAATGTCAGGTATTTTGACTTATGAATAAACAAAAAAAAAAAAAAAAAGAGCTTTAAACAATCGTTTTTAAGCTTAATTCATGAGTATTGTAAAAAATTAAAAACAGTTTGTAAAAAGCATTGTTTTTAAGTTTTTATCCAAATTAAAACAGTTTCATTTCATTTAAAAATGATATTTAAATGCAATCAATATAATTTGCAATGCCATAATTTCCTTTAGGTAATCAATTTATGCGTTATTTTATATAAAATGCACATAGCAAGTGTAATACATTTCTACAAGTAAAAGAATAAATAGTAATTAATAGCAATTAATTAATTAACAGTAATTAATAGCTTTATTTATCATACTAAAAATTATTCTTTTTTTTTTCTTATATCATTAAACACATTACTAATATATTTCCTCATGAAATAGTGCTCTTTTTTGGAACTAGCATTCTGTCCCTTTTTCTTTCTAAAATGAATACTACATTATTACCATTTTAAAAATTAAGGTTTAAAAATGTATAATATGTTCTAATTAGAGAGTTAATTGTTTAATAATTATTAATTTGAAGTAGTGTTAACTATTTAATATAAAATGCAGTTAATAATTTTAATAAATGTTAAATATCACTAGTATTTATAAAGTTTTACATAATTATTACAATATTATATAACATTACAATGTATATAACATTATTGTATGACACTACCTAAGGAAACTACTAATTTGCAGTTTTTATAATTTCCGTAATTACTAACTAATAATTATAATTTTATTAATTAAAGTGTAAAAACATAGATTATGTTAGCAATTAGTGGCTTAATTGTTTTGGAAACCTAAATCTCTTGGTAGCTATTCAGTATTTGAGCGCTGGGGGAAAAAATCATAAAAATCCGATTTAAATTTAAAAAAAAAAATCTGATTTAAATAAAAAAAAATCTGATTTAAATTTTAAAAAAGTCCGTTTTTTCCCCTAATCCCTAATAAGCAGCAATGAGGTCCTCATCAGAGTCAACTGATGTCTCATAGAGGAGACATCTGGAACCTTCGAAAGTGTACGCCAATCACTTGCTAGACGCTGCCAAGTATGTATCGATGTTGGTGGTAGCACATTTGAGCACTTACTGTAATTGTTATGTTACTTGTACACTTGTTTTCATTTCCTCCACATTTCTTGTTTTTCGTCAAAACTTTCCATTTCCGACCCAACATTGCCATTCCAAAATTACCTCTTTATGTGTACTTTACCTTCCCTTACAGTTTGGCTCATGAATTCGGTGACACCCTGTATATTAAATTAAATTTTATTATAAATGTCATAGCAAAACATACAGTATTTTTTACACTTGCGTAACTCTTACAAAAATTTATAATTTTCTCAAACAGGACCTTCTTTTTCATCGAAAGAGTTTTGTTTTCTATTTCATGCTGCCCTCTCTCTTTACAAAACTACTCAAAATAGTCTCATTTATGAAAATATGTCATTTCTAAATCTTAATTGAGGCGTTTAGAGCCATCTGTTCCAGAGTTGTAATGTTATCGGTCAAAACTAATTTTAAGCAGCACAGTTTTCAAAACTAGTTGTAAACGAACAGTCTAAAACTGGTCAAAACTGATTTTAACTACTCAAAAGTGGACAGAACTGTATTGAATTACTTTAGCTTGACATAACGCCTTTAAACTGTGTATATATTTGAATATTACTGTTATATATTGAATAATAAATTAACATTTCCAATATATTAATTACAGTGAAGCCCTTTAAGTCGCGTTTCAAGGGAGTGGACAAAAATCGCGTATTAAGCAGGATCGCGTTATTAAACGTGATTTGTATAATGTTGCATGACCTAAGCTTATTTACATATCTAATCGTTTAAATGAGTTAAATTCATATTTAGTACTTGTGATTGTGATAAAGAATACCATTATAATTTGTCCTCCTTTTTTATATAAGAAAAAACTATCCTTATTAAACTTTTTGTAGCATAGCAAAAAGTAAAGAAAACATTGCAAAACATAAATTATATAACCGCAGTCATATTTGTTTAATCTTTACGAGTTTAATTTTTTTGCCTACACCGTGTCCCAAAAGTTTAGACTGAATAAAATTTACATTAACATAAAAATTAATAAGGAACAATTAAAATTCGTGTGATAAGTAATAAATAAAAGCAGTTTTGCTGATATACGCATATAAATTATGATCAAGGATTTGAAATTATAAAATATACTTTAAATTATATAAAACTATGCTGTCCTAAAAGTATAGATACCTGTAATTTTTTTGTCTTTTACATTTATAAAAGTAACCAAAAACTTACTTTTAATATTTAATTGTATTGCCACGACACTCTATAACATCAAATACACGTTGTTTCATAGAATTAACTAAGCATTTCACTACAGAAGGAGGTATTTCATACCACGCTTTTTCAATTGCAATTTTTAAGTAATTTACACATGTATATTGCCTTCCATTTTCATATATTTTACGAGATAAGATCCCCCATATGTTCTCCATGGGATTCAAATCTGGACTAAGTGCCGGCCAGTCTGTGATATTGTTTTGCCTAAACCATGTTTTCGATGATGTGGAGGTATGGATAGATCATCTTGTTGGAAAACACAGTCCGGTACTGCTAGCAAATCCATAATTGGCAGTAAATTGGTACGTAAAATATCCTGATAATCCTCTGATTTCATTTTTCTTTCCATAAATCCTAGAAATGTTTGGCGAGATACAAAATCTTGCTTAAAGCAGAGACATAAAGATGCACGTATAAAGTGGGCTAGAAAGCATATGTCATACGGTGAAAAATGGATTTCTGAAATCTTCAGTGCTGTAAAGAAATGGAATTTAGACGGCCCTGATGGTAATAAGTTTTACTTACATGACCTAAAGAAAGAACCCAAGAACTGTTTCAGGAGGCAACAAGGCGGATGATCCGTAATGACCTGGGGAGGGTTTTCTTTCAACGGCCAAACATTTCTGCCATTTTTGGACAGAAAAATTAAATCAGAGGATTATCAGGATATTTTACTCATCAATTTACTGCCAATTATGGATTCGCTAGCAGGACCAGTTTGTGTTTTCCAACAAGATAGGGCATCCATCCATACCTCCACATCATCGAAAACATGGTTTAGGCAAAACAATATCACACTATTAGACTGGCCAGCACTTAGTCCAGATTTGAATTCCATGGAGAACCTATGGGGATCTTATCTCGTAAAATATATGAAAATGGAAAGCAATATACATGTGTAAATGACTTAAAAATTGCAATTGACAAAGCGTGGTATGAAATACCTCCTTCTGTAATGCAATGCTTAGTTAATTCTATAGAACAACGTGTATATGATATTATAAAGTGTCGTGGAAATACAATTAAATATTAAAAGTAAGTTTTTAGTTACTTTTATAAATGTAAAACCAAAAACAATTGCAGGTGTCTATACTTTTGGGACAGCACATTTTTATATAAATGTATATTTTATAATTTCAAATTTTTTATAATAATTTATATGTGTATATCAGCAAAACTGCTTTTATTTATTACCTATCTCACGAATTTTAATTGTACCTTATTACTTTTTATGTTAATGCAAATTTTATTGATTGTCTAAACTTTTGGGACGCAGTGTAATGCATTATAAAACATAGTTGTGATATAACGCACATTTAAATCCTCACTAATAACAGGTATAATCATCTCTAATCATAATAATTTTTATGACGTATCTGTGTATCCTGAATTCGTCTATATCTCTCTACTACACTGAAAACATACACGAAAGCAAAAGACAAAGAATGTTAGAAAGCGGGATCAAAGAAGAATGGTAGTGTTGGTAATTTAGTGAGATTTTTTTAAATTCAAATATCTGCCACTATTTTTGATTAGTAATATTCTGCCTTAATTAATCTGTTATAAAATAAAGTAAATATTACTATTCGGAAACAATGATTTTTATCTGAATAAAGAACATCCGCTAAATTGGCCACACTGGAGTAGAGAGAAGCAATTCGCTTCTTAGTTGCGATTGATTTTTTTACTCAAGGGACCGAAACTGTATCGCGTATTAAACGTGATATTTTTGCATTAGGCTTATGGGTGATATTCAAGGGATCAGAAAAAATCTGCGTATTAGCCTTGAGCGTCTTAACCGGGTTCGACTGTAGTAACCCTTTAATCGTCGCCCCGATACATTCATGGCGTATGTGCAAATTGCATGTAAAGTGAAACCCGAGACGATTAAGGGGTTAATATTCTATATTTAATTGTGATGTACAGGTATTTTGATAGAACTGTAATTTTAGTTGTAATAATAGTATAATCATTATATCTTGAACAACAACTTTGTTTGGATTTCATCAGTTACCTGTTCTTAAATGCTATTCAGATGTGCAGCAGTTTTACGTCTTGCTTATATTTATAAGCGAAATTACTCGTGATTATAAGGAGAGAAATGCCAACCTTTACGGCTTCTTTATGCCGGTATCAATATTTAGGGTTCATTAGAGGTTCTTGTAAACGTTAATATTTCTTTCTCATAAAATTAGATGCATGTTTCCATTTCTTCATGAAAAATCTGAGGGTGAGGGCAGTTGTTAAAAATTCCTGTTATTAAAATGAGATAAAACATAAAAACATCAGTTTAGTAGACAGTAAGAATGAAGAGTTTTAAAATAAGCTAGATAAAGAGAGAGAAGTCGAAAATCAGCATTTCTTAACATTCGTAAAAAAAAATTACTATTAACTCAATATTTTCTGTAAAATGAAAACAAATAAGTGGAAGTACATATTAACCATTTTTGTCTTCGTCAATGCTCTTGCTCTCTTCCGATATTTTTTCTTTTAAATAAGTTTTTTTTTTTTTTTTTCACCCTTTACTATTAGTGAAGCAAAACTGATTATAAAAAAATATTCTTTCTTTTTTGAAAAAAAATTCAAATGTCACTGACCTCAATTTAAAGATTGGAGGAAATGGAGAAGCTTTACACCAAGACTAAAAACAGCTTTATTTGCTTACTTTTTATAAGAAAAAAGTTAACAGACTATTTTGTTGCGAAGAAAAGTTACGGAAAACTTTGGTTGGATCAAAAATGATAACGATATCAAAAGCCCCCCCCCCCAACCCCTAGAGATAGTTTACGATATCAAGTACCAGACACTTCCTACCCCTCAAAAGTGATATCGTTATACACGCACATGCCCTAATTATTATTTATTCAATATTTTTTGTAAAATAAAAAGAAATAAGTGGAAGTATACATATTAAACCATTTTTCTCCGCGTCAATGCTGTTGCTCTCTTCCGATTTTTTTTCTTTTAAATAAGTTTTTTTTTTCACCTTTCACTATTAGTGAAGCAAAAATGATTAAAAAAATATATTCTTTCCTTTTTGAAAAAAAATTCATATGTCACTGACCTCAATTTAAAGACTGAAGGAAATGGAGAAGCTTTACCCCAAGACTAAAAACAGCTTTAT
Organism: Maratus speciosus; assembly: GCA_963932465.1. Taxonomy (NCBI): domain Eukaryota; kingdom Metazoa; phylum Arthropoda; class Arachnida; order Araneae; family Salticidae; genus Maratus; species Maratus speciosus. The sequence continues at coordinate 533,213,151 of OZ010793.1, forward strand.
TTGCTTTCTTTTTATGTTGACTTTAGCTGTTACAAATTCTTGCAACTGCATAATGTATACAGATTATAGTAGTATCAGTTTCACTTCAATTCTTAAGTTGCCTGTCGTTGAATACTTGATTGGTTTTTGTGAATCAACTCTGGTATTTGTTGCTGTATGGTAAAAAGCAGCTCTCTTTTGAATAACATATGGTGTCTGTCACGGTTATTATTTTAGAAGACTTTTCTTTCAAAAGTCAGCTACTGCATTCATTCATGCATCTGTTTACTTTTCCGGTCAACACTGAAAAAGAAAGAAGGGAAGATAAGTTTATTTGTGGAGTTAATAAGCAACTCGCTGATGGTTTTAAACTAGTTCTGTAATCCTAAACCAACTAAACTTAATATAGGTATCATAAATCACTCAAGTCACAAACTACCGTAAAGTACCGAAAGTTAGCCCCCTCCGAATATAAGCCCCCCTCATATAGGGGAGACCGGGGAAATGGCGACACCTTAAAGGAATTTAAATTTTTTCACCTCAAAAAAATGTTTATTTTTTAATAGTAAAAATTCTAAAGCTGAATCATGATCTTTAGTATCTGTATAAATTTAACCATAATCATAACTGTAAAGTAAGCACACATAAAAAAAAAAAAAAAAAAAAAAAAAAAAAAAAAAAAAAAAAAAATCAACCTCTGTTCAGTGGTGGGAATATCCAGGATACTGGGGCAATTCCGCCACTGTATCGGGGTAATGACCCCCTCTTTAATGACCTAGTAAATACATAAAATGGATACTAGGAAACACATAACCTACTGAAAATATTTAAAAAACAATGTAATTTACTAGAATAATGAATAATTACAATGTTCCTTAAGCTAGATTTATTAATGTGCTAAGCTTACAATTTAAATAAAATTGCAAAAGTCACCCTTTGCCATGGTGGCGGCATTACCCCGAGCAGAGCTTAATTTCTAACAAAAAATGTACCGGAGCCTTAATATTCTGCATTAACGGTACAACAACCATGCCGTTCCCCCTCCCCCCACCCCTTGTCACTCCAATCTGCATATTTATATTTCGTACATTATTTCCAAAATTTAAAGCCTTTTTTTTGCTTTAGTAAAATAAAAATTTTAAATATATCAGCATATATACTTAGCTGTCAACTATTCCACGTTTTAGTTATCACTAGTTATCCTTATGAATAGTAATATTTGCCTAATTTTAAAGTTAATTAATTAAAGAAATTTGCGATTAAATATGGTAAGGATTATGATTAGTGTTAAAACAAAAAAAAGAGATAATTCACAGCTATGCATTTTTAAGAAAAAATGAAATTTACAGAAATTAATATTTATATGCTGAAGAATGGAACAATGTTTTACAATTTCCTATAAAAGTTGCATATCTTAAATTATAATCGATTCCTTACGCATAACAATCTTTTGTGGTGAGTCCCTGAAAATCAGATTAAATTAAAAACTTACACCGTTATCGGAAAGAATCGATGCTTTTTTAGAAAAAGAGGAAACACTGCTCCATTGCTTTCTATCAGAATGGCAATACATAGCAATTATATCTACATACAAATGAAAGTGACTTCGTAAATGTGCAGAACAGAGCCTTAGCATGGTTACCGTTCAGGATACAAAATAAGTCACTAACGTGATTTTTATACTCGTACGAAATAGAAGACAAAAAACCTAAAACTGATGCTAGTTGGCTAAAACAGAAAATATTCTTTTCAGGTTAGATATCTTTAAAAAAAAAACAGACAATAAAAAATTAATCTACTGTCACAAAAGAAAATCGAACGGAAAGCAAATTCATTGTTCAGTCTCTTGAGTGGTGCCGTATCAACACGTCGCGTCATCGCCGATATAAATTTGAAATAGAAAAACACGACTTCTGTTTCCCCATCATTCTGATCAAAATAGCATTAAAATGATTTGAAATAGAATATAATGCGTAATTTTAAAGGAGGAAAAGTTTTTTATTTTTTCTAAACATGAATAAATAAAATTTTAATTGTAATACACATTGAGCTCGAGTCAGTGCAAGCCCAAAAACTGATATAAAAATTGAATACGTTTTATCTCCATCTCCTACGTGTGCGACACATTAGACATTACGTCACATATAAGTGTTTTGGTAAAAAAGAATGCAAAGGCTTGGAGATGGGAAGGAAAGGAAAAGGTAATTTAGGCTTCGGTTTTTCGGAAGCACTATTGCACTGGGCTCCGGTGAAACCCGACCAGTATTTAAATATATACTAAAAACAGAGAAGTACCGGAGCCGGGCTCCAGTGGGCTCCGGCGCAAATTAAGCCCCGACCCCGAGAGGACAGTATAGCGGAAATCCCCCAGCAAAGCCGAAAGAAGAACCGAACTTGTTCAACAAAATGTCGGCGAATGCATGTAGATTACGAATAATATTATCTTAAGTACCTAATGTTACAATAAAAGGTGTTTACCTCTACTCATTTGAAGCTCCAAAATAAGAAGCAAGTAGATGAAAATTAAATTTTTCACTAGAACAAACAAACGACGTATAACAAAATCACTCTCACTCTAGGCTTTGTTTCTATTGTTGGCCGTTGTGTGCAGGCGCATTCACTATCTCAAACTGCCGTTAATTTTTAAACTAGTCGGGGTGGCGGCATAACCCCGAGTGGCGCCTTTCCCCCGTTCTCCCTTATGTGATTTTTTAAAAGTGCCATTTATAAGCCCCCCCCCCTTTCAAGATTTATTTTCTGACACTTTCATTAATTCTGTTCCCCCCCCCCCCCCCCCACAGAAAATTTCTTAAGATTTTTGTTTTCATATCTTCTAAATGAATATATCTTATGCAATTTATTTTTATCTAATCTCTTTACATATCATTGTATCAGGCTGGCATATGTTCTCTATATTATACTATTAATGTTTTCCTTCATTTTTATGCACTATGATTTAATAGATATTTATATTGAGTTTAAGTTTTATATTTTCTGTTGATATTTCTTTCATATCTAAATTAATTATTTTATGTAAATTTCTTTTATTAATTTATTATTTTTGTTAATGGAAACTACTTAGCTTCCATGGAAGGGAATTTTATAACCAAAAAAATGTTTAATTTGATCTGATTTTATTTTGCAAATTATATAAATCCTGTGAAATTTAATAAATTCCAAATACTCCCCCCACAGCCTCTACATTTTTCTATCCTTTTCCCAAAAGTTCCAATTATAAACCCCCCTTAAAATCATTAGAATTTCCTGACTGCTAAAAGGGGGGCTTACTTCGGTACTATACGCTACATATACTATATTGAATATGTGTTTGCCGCACGGTGTTTTTTTCCGACATTTACTATGTTTTTTACCGTCTTTCGAAAAACTCGTTGCTTTGCTATTTTTGTCATCTATATTGTAACGATTTCCCCCCATAAACCGTAATGTAACGGAATTCTTTTGTGTGTACCTGTAAACGAACTATAAATGCTACACTCTTCAATACCGAACATTCTATTCTAAATCTCAAAAAACATATAAAATTTTTCATGGGAATCCGAGTATATTTATTATAATTAGAGTGTGACAGACAGACAAATCGATTTCATAAACACTTTTCAATTATTTTGGAAAGAGTTAGAAAAATGAAAATTTAGGTGTGAAAGTTGATGTCTGGGTGTAAAATTTATTGTTGTCAAAAGAAAATATTTGTAGGTGCAAAGTACACCTAACAACTGCTAATTTCAAACTCTTCTGGCAACATAATCTATCCTTTGAATTATTTAACCAAAAGATGCTATGCCAACAGAACTTTTGTTTTGTATCACACGTATTATATATCAAAACATGGAAAATTCATTAGAGCCACTGGCCGGTAGGACTAGTTTTTTAAGTGGTCACTTTCTTTAACCTTTCACTGGTGTCACATAACTAGTGTGAACAGTGGCGTACCCAGGATTTTATTTCGGGGGGGGAGGGGGGGGGGCTGACTTAAATTTTCATAATGTTCTAAATCTTACGAAACACGTTGCATTGTGTTATAAACAGAAATCATTTTTGTCAATAAGGCCGTAGCCAGAGAGGGGGGGGGGGGGTTGCAAGGGTGACTTTGTTCCGAATTTTCCGAAAATTTGAAAAATTCGGTCATCAGTCCGAAAATTTGGACTTAAAAAATTATCGCGATTTTTGACAAATGGTCGCCGAAAAAAATCAATTTCGTCAATCGTTCGCAAAAAAAATCTCCAATTTCTTTAAAGGATCAAGGAAAAAACCGGAATTATGTCATACGGCCGCAGATAAAATGCGAAGTTTGTCAAAGAATCGCGAAAAAAAAGTCAAATTTCGTCAAATGATAGCGGAGAAAACGTGAATTTCGTCAAATTATTCTAGAGGAAACGCTAATTTCGTCAAAATGAGAACAGAAAAAACCCGAATTTCGTCAGAAGGCAGCAGAAACAACGCGAATTTCATCAAAAGGTCTCGGAAAAAACGCGAATTTCGAAAAAAAGATCGCTAAAAACACGCATTCCGTCAAAGGGCTGCGAAAAAGAAGCTAATTTCGTAAAGGATCGCAAAAAACGCGAATTTCGTCAAAGGGACACGGGAAAACGCAAATTTCATCAAAAAAAGACGAGAAAAAGCGCGAATTTCGCAAAAAGCCGCGAAAAAACGCAAATTTCGAGGAAGGATTGCGCAAAAACGCGAATTTTGTCAAATGACCACAGAAAAAACGCGAATTTCGTCAAAGGACCACAGAAAACTGCAAATTTCGACAAAGCATCGCTAAAAAAACACGCATTCCGTCAAAGGGAAGCTGAAAAAACACGAATTTCGTCAAAGGGACACAGAAAAACGTGAATTTCGTCAGAAGGCCGCAGAAAAACGCAAATTTCATCAAAAAAGACGGAAAAAAAAACGCAAATTTCGTCAGAGAGCCGCAGAAAAAACGCAAATTTCGACGAAGGATTGCATTCAAAAACACGAATTTCGGCAAATGACCACAGAAAAAAACGCGAATTTCGACGAAGGATTGCGTAAAAAAACGTGAATTTCGGCAAATGACCTCAGAAAAAACGCAAATTTCCTCAAAGGACCGCAGAAAAAACGCAAATTTCCTCAAAGGGCTGCAGAAAAAACACAAATTTTGGCAAAGGATTGCTAAAAAAAGTATGCATTCCGTCAAAGGGAAGCGGAAAAAACGCGAATTTCGTTAAAGAATCACAAAAAAAGCATGGTCACAAAGAAGGGCCACAGAGAAACGTGACTTTCGGCAAAAGACTGCAGAAAGAAGCGAATTTCGTCAAACAGCAGCGAAAAAACAAAAAAAACACGACCATTTCCATAAAAAACGCGAATTTCGTCAAAGAGCCGCGAAATTCATCAAAAAGACGAGAAAAAAGCAAATTTCGTCAAAAAAGCCGCGAAAAAAACGCAAATTTCGACGAAGGGTTTCGTAAAAAACACGAATTTCGGCAAAAGTTCACGAAAAAAACTCGAATTTCATCAAAAACTCGCGGAAAAAACGCAAATTTTGACAAAGGATCACGAAAAAAAAAACGCGAATTTCGTCAAAGGGTCGCGGAAAAAAAGCTAATTTTGTCAAAAGTTCGGGGAAAATGCAAATTTCGTCAAAGCGTCGTGATAAAAACATGTATTTCATCAAAGGATCGTGTTAAAAACACATACAAATATCTGTGTTTATTATTATATGTATAGTTTTTAAACTGAAATAATATGCTGAACTTTTTAGAAATCTGGTTAACCCGAACCCACTCAGCCTGAAATTGACCTGAATATAAACAGAGTTAACCCAAACTACAACAAAAATAATTAGCAGCAGGAAGGGATTACCTCTCCTTTCCCCCTCTGCCGTAACCTTTCAGAAAATTTGCTGAGAATTTCAGATTTTTTTTTTTTTTAACTCAGACTCAAATCTGGGGGAAGGGGGGAGGGCACGGGTCCGATGCTGACACCGTCCCACGTCGAAATCTGTTGAAAAGTGTTACTGGTTTTTTTTTTTTTATATATATACTTTCATTTAAAAGAAAGTCATTATAACTTAAAATCCATAAAATTGTTCTTCCAATCCCCGAAACTAAATTCTGGCTACGGTTCCTGTTTAACAATAAATTAATATTGTAACAAACACAAAATATTTTTTGTATACACAAAATATTTTCATACACATATATAAAATAAAGACTTTGTTTATTATTTGTGCATTGCACAAGTAATAAGAAGGACTTTAAACCGTTCCAGATGAAAAATACTGGCTGCAAAGTTAAGACAGAATAGGAAGATAAGTGGGGGGAGGGGACATTACCGAACTCCAAAGATGTCTTTGCAGTCAAACAAGAAGTCACTGTGTATCTTACAGATACGAGGAAGTAATCGAGTGTTAAAAACAAAAGTTAATGAATATCATTCACAGTCAGCTCTTCCGCACATATATAGTGTTCCTGACTTCCGACTTAGCCAAAATTCTGAAGGGATTAGCTAAGGTGTCATTATGCACTAATATGGGACTAACAAGAAAGACAAGTGCGATGCATGACAAATATATATATATAATTGAATTGATCTAAAAAGTAAGAAGTAAACTTTTTTTACCATTTAATCTGACCATTTTGGCAGGTAAAAGAGGTTTAGTCCCTTCAACCCTCCGCACCCCCATATTTCGGTGTGGCATGGAGATGCGACTGAAAAATGAAAGTTAATAAGCTACTTTCACAGTCAACTCTTCCGCACCGGATTTCCGATTTAGACGAAATCGACTTGAGATTAGCTGTGGTGTTACTGTGCATTAACATACCCCCGCATTGACAATCGTGGCGCCCGCCGACTATGGGAAAAATTAAAAAAATCCTTAAATTAAACTACTTTTAGATTTGTCGAATTTATTTGTAGGTTTCTTGAACTCAGTATATATGTTTTCATTCATCGAGTAAAACAGTGATTTCAGTCATTTGAAAATGGATTTTATGGTCTCAAGTAAATTTGGTCGCAGGACTGAGGAGGATATTGGATTAACAGGAAAAACAAATTCGTGGCATGCCAGAAAATGAAACAAATTTATCTGAAAAAGAAGGAATATCAGCCCTTTTTTCATTTCACTGCCATCTCTTCAGAGGTGGAATGGAGCTGTATCGTCATAACCCCCGTCCCCATCGAATCCTTTGGTGTATGCTGGGGCATCACTGTGCACTAATATATGGGACTAACCAGAATAGCTGCGTCGCAGAAAAAAATTAAAAATTAATCTCAAAAGAAAGAAAAAAAAAACTGGAATTTTTTTTCATTTCATATTTGATTATTTCGGAAGAGTAAGTAACCCCATCAGCCCCTTCCCCTCATTGGGTATACTGTGGTGTAACTGTGCGTTGATATGAGACTAGCCAGAACGTGTAGTTCGTTGTATTGCAGAAAACAAGTGCATTACAAATTCATCTCGAACAAAAAGAAAAATATCAGCCCTTTTTTCATTTCATTTTCGACTATTTTGGGAAGGGGCTGTAACCCATCACCCCCTTTCTACTTCTTTCGGTATAATGTGGTGTCACTGTGCACTAATATGGAACTAAGGAGAAGAGAGTGGCAAGTCTGTTGAATAATAGGAGAAAAAAAATACAAATTTATCTCAAACAGAAAGAAAAAAAGCAATATTTTTTTATTTCATTTTCGACTATTTCGGGAGGAGGGGGCTATAATTCCATCAGCCCCCTCCCCATCTTTGGGTATGCTGTGATGTCAATGTGGACTAATATGGTGTTAACGAGAATGGCTATTTCGCTGTATGGCAGAAGAAAAATTACAAATTTATCTCAAACAAGAAGAAAAAAAACAGCCTTTTTTTTCATTTCATTTTCAACTATTTAGGAAAGGGACACCTCATTAACCCCTTTCACCTCTTTGGGTATAATGTGGTATCACTGTGCACTAGTATGGAACTAAAGAGAAGAGAGCGGCTAGTCTGTTGAATGATAGAGGAAAAATACAAATTTATCTCAAACAAAAAGGAAAATATCAGAACTTTTTCATTTCATGTTCGAATTTTTGGGAGAGGGCTGTAACTCCATTAACCCCCTTCTATCTTTTCGGGTATAATGTGATGTCACTGTACACTAATATGGAACTACAGCGAAGGGAGCGGCTAGTCTGTTAAATGATAGGGGAGAAAATGCAAATTTATCTCAAATAGACAGAAAAAAATCAGCTCTACTTTTTCATTTCATTTTCGACTATTTCCAGAGGAGGAAGTTGTAATTCCATCAGCCCCCTCCCCATCTTAGGATATGCTGTAATGTCAATGTGGACTAATATGGTGTTAACGAGAATGGCTATTTTACTGTATGACAGGAGAAAAAATTACAGATTTATCTTTAAAAAGTAAAGAAAAAACACTTTTTTATTTAATTTTTCGCGATTTCTGGTTGGGGGGGGGGGGGGGGCTGTAACCCCATCAACCCCCTTTCTCTTTTTTGGTGTCAATATGGACTAATATGGAACTAAAGCGAAGGAAGCGCATAGTCTGTTGAACGATAGGGGAAAAATGCAAATTTATCTTAAGCAGACAGAAAAAATTCAGCACTATTTTTTCATTTCATTTTCGACCATTTCGAGAGGAGGGGGCTGAAACTCCATCAGCCCCCTAACTAATATAACCTGGACTAATATGGTGTTAACGAGAATGGCTATTTTGCTGTATGGCAGAAGAAAAAATTACAGATTTATCTTTAAAAAGTAAGAAAAAAAAACACTTTTTCATTTAATTTTTTGACTATTTCGGGAGGAGTAGGGGGGGGGGGGCTATAACCCCGTCAGCCCCCCTTTCTCTTCTTTGTTGTCAATGTGAACTAATATGGGACTAATGAGAATGGTTTGTCCGCTGTATAATGGAAAAAAATTAAAAAAAATTCCATAAAAGAAAGACGAAAAATCAGCACCTTTCTATATCACTTTCGAAAATTTCGGGGGGGGGGGGGCTGTAGCCCCATCAGCCCCCCCCTTGGGTACGCCACTGAGTGTGAAGCGGTCTGTGAGACCGTTCCATCGAAAGATGAATAAAAGGCATGATTAACTCACAGGATTTGTTTTTGTACTAAACTTTTTGCACAGGACTGTTATAATTAAAATTCAACTATTCAAAAGTCTCTGGTGATAGTACTAAAGTTACAAACGGAACAAAATTTCGGTAGTGTTTGTAGTTAAACTGAAAATTGCAAGTTAAACTATAAAAATTGAAAAAAGCCGCGGCCTGACATACGGCGGCGGTAACATCAGTTAAAGGTTAAACTAATGGCCACACTTTTAGGTAGATTTCGTATGAAATACTACCTATTACATTCTGCCCTATGTTGGAATTTCTGAAATTTTTTTGCAGATCTACACCGGTCATGACCCATATATATATATATATATATATATATATAATCACTTTCTTCTGGACACGATAACTTCCAGAATTCTGCACGAATCTCTTCCAACTGATACATAAAATCAAGGGGCATAAAATCTCGGTCAAGTTCGTTAATGGGCAAAATCGGACCAAGGGGCTGGAAATAGGGAATGGTTTTGTGAGAAAAAAAATAACTTTTTAATTTTTGTACATATCAAATCAGTTTACAGTTTTTATTACTTCTAAAAATTGGGCCAAAAATTTATGCATCACAGATTTTTGATAAAATTAAAAATGGGCTCAAGGGGCGCAAAAATAGGGTTTTAGGGAGAAAAAAATTCATAACTTCGCCAATTCTCAAGATATCAAATCCAATTAAATTTATTATAAATCTTCTTATTATTATCTATAACTTTTATATTGACAAGTTTTTGATAGGACCAATTCGTACCGGAAAAAAAAAAACGAAAACAAAAAGGGGAAGTTGAAGAAGAAAAAATCCACAACTTCGTCAATTCACAAGATATAAAATCCGCATGAACTTATTATATCTTTATAATATTGTTTACAACATTTATATAGACAAGCTTTTGATAGGACCAATTCTTACAGCAAAAATAAATTAAAAATACATAGCGGTTGAAGAAAAAAAATCATCGTATTAAGGGTGTATTCAAATCCAAACTGCTTATTTTCTTACTCATTTTTAAATTTATTTTTGCTCTTAAACGCATCAAATTGGTAGATTCTCTTATTCAGAAACTATATAATGTACCGTAATGATCGATTTTTTGATAGAGGCAGAATATATTTTAAAAAATGATGTCAAAGTGGTAATTTTGAAGAGAATTTCCCGAAGCGATTGTGTTAGAAACGAAAAATATTGTCCTACTGAGAAAATAATTGTTTATAAATCAAGTTTTAGTTAATTGAACGAAAAATAAAAACACAGATATCGCTTATAAATCTCTTCAAAAATCACGTCAGCAAGTTTCATATTTTTTCTATTAAAAATGAATCTGAAAATGTGCCAAAAAATTTCGAGTTGTTGAGCATGGAAAAGTATTTTTTTTTATACCGCCTTAACATGATTTTGAAAAAAAAAAAAAACAAAAAAAAAAACAGCTCTTATATAAAAATGAAATAAAAACTCGTCAAAAGCGGCCACATAAAAGTGTTAAAGTGGGTTTATCTCTAATCATGATTTAGTTTTTGTTGGTGAAATTAGTATACTTAACTTCGAAATCTAACTCCGCCTGTAGGCCGGGCCAGCAAGGATTTTTTTTAATTTAAAAATACTAAGGAAAATTTCTATAAGTATTAATCTAAAACTGAATAGCCCAAATAAATATGTTAATAAAAATATATTCGAACAAAAAAAAGCAGAATCCTTGATGAAATGCAAGAAAATTTTATTCTCTCCTTGTACAAATGTGGCCGGAAGCTGGCCGCTGACAGACAGTTTTTCACTTGCCACTTTTTCTCATTTACTGGCCCTGTGGCCGTTGGCTAGTGCTAATTTTGCCCTTTAACACGTGTTATAGGTATTTCGGAGGGAAGTACAATTATTGTGAAGCTAGATAGCGGTGTACTGAGTACACTGTTAAAAATATGCAGCAAATTGTCCAGTGATTCGACCGTTTTTTATAGAAAACTGTTAAATAACCGTAATGTAACTGTATTCTGGCGATATTATTGCCTACATTATGGTCATAATAGAGTTAAATTACGGTTATGTAACCTTTTCTATAAAAATGGTCCAATGACTGGACAGTTTGCTGCATATTTTTAACCAGTGTAGCACTTTTGTCGAGTATACCGAGTACTCGGCCATTTACTACTTGGCCGAGTATCGAGTATTGACACCGAGTAATTGAGTGCAAGAAAGAATCACTGATACGCACTTGAAATGAGCTCAGGGGTAGCACTCCTATGTGTGTGCGTGTGTGTGCAATACACAAGACGTAAGTATATATAATCGTGCACCTTGAGCATATAATCATATTTTAAATAAAAAAAGAAAAGTGCTCAGCTAAACTGATGGCATTGAGCTCGCAGGCTATTCACACTAATTGTACAGTATACTATTATTTTAAAGAATAATGCCGCTCAAAAAAATAAGTCAAGGGGTATTAGCCTCCGTTTCCCCCTTTTATACTTAACCAATGAACCTCCAAATCTAATCAGGGAAGCTCCTTAACATAATAAACCGGTATACCAAATTTGAGCAAATCGAATAATGTATGAAAAACTCATTTATCTATATTAAGGGGGTTGACTATCCACCCTTTCTCCCCTTTATCCTTAAACAATGAACCCCCAAAACTAATCAGGGAAGCCTCTTAACATAATAAACTGGTATACCAAATTTGGAGCAAATCAAATAATACTGCATGAAAAACCCATTTATCTAAATTAAGCGGGGTGGACTAGCCCCCCTTTTCCCTCTTTATACTTAACCAATCAATCCCCAAAAGAATCAGGGAAGCTCCTTAACATAATAAACCGATATACCAAATTTGGAGCAAATCGAATAATTCTGCACGAAAAACCCGTTTATCTAAATTAAGGGGATGGACTAGCACCCCCCCTTCCCCATTTATCCTTAACCAAGGAACCCCCAAAACTAATTAGGGAAGTTCCTTAACATAATAAACCGGTATACCAAATTCGGAGCAAATCGAATAATTCTGCATGAAAAACCCATTTATCTGAATTAAAGGGGGGTGGAATAACCCCCCTTTTCCCCCTTTATTCTTAACCAATGAACCCCAAAACTAATCAAGGAAGCTCCTTAACATAACAAACCGGTATACCAAATTTGGAGCAAATCGAATAATTCTGCATGAAAAAACCCATTTATCTAAATTAAGGAGGGTGGACTAACCCCCTTTTCCCCCTTTATTTTTAACCAATGAACCCCCAGAACTAATCAGGGAATTTCCTTAACATAATAAACCAGTATACCAAATTTGGAGCAAATCGAATAATTCTGCATGGAAAAACCCATTTATCTAAATTAAGGGGGGTGGACTAACTCCCTTTTCCCCTTTTATCCTTAACCAATGAACCCCCAAAACTAATCAGGGAAGCGCCTTATCAAAATGCACATAGAAAAAAAAATTGAAGCAAATCGGATGTTTCTATCAAGAGTTATCGCGTTACGTACATACGTACGTACGTACGCACATACATACATACAGAATCGGCGGGCACATTAGCTCTCAGGCTTTGATAGCCTGTGAGCTAAAAATAAACTTAAATTCGAAATTCAATTTATTGTGCACCTTTTTGAAAGACAATTTTTGTAAGTTAATTTTTTTTTTAAACAGTAGCATTATTAAAAAAAAGAAAGAAAAATCAAAGAATTTATACACAAAAAGTGCAATTAACCAATCTGAAATTAAAACTGATTCTTTAACCCATCATTACTCGTTTTGATAGAAGAAATCTGTCTATCAAAAATGGTTATCGTTTGCTGTAACAATTTATTGAATAATGCAAAATGTTTCATATTTTCTAACTGTACCTTATTATCTTTTGATTAAAAAAAAATTGTATTGGCTTTACAGTTTCTTTACCATTTTTTCATGTGTACAACATACAATGGCGCTATTTTGGCATTTCTTGAAGCGAACGCATTTTTTCTGAGGCAGACCAAATTTACAAGTATAAAAGAAATGTTAAAAAGCAGAAAAACCAACGTTTAAAATGCACAAATAATATATGAAAAGCAGCAAACAGCTGTTTCGAATCTACTAGCGAGATTCTTCTTCAGTGCAAAAGGAACAGCGTGCTAGAAAAAGCAAGGCTGAGCAAAATCATAGACAGAGACGCGCTGGCTTTTATACCCTATGCGGGTGGCGAAGGCGCCGAAACAACCAATGAGAGAGAAGCAGTGGAAACGACTGGGTGGACAAGTAGCGACATCTACCGGAGAAGTAGAGAAAAGAAACCAAAAAAAGGAATTAAATTAACGCTTTCCAAATACTTGGAAAATCTGGAGTACTAGATAAGTCATTGACTAAAGAGTGAGAATTTTTAATGATATGGTAAGCTTCCCAAAAATCAAGATCAAGGTTAGAAGAACATTTTTGGATAATGATGGCTGAGGAAAAATCGAACCTATGTTGAGAAGACCAAGAATGTTGAGCAATAGAAGAACGTTTGAGCTCCTGATTTTTAACATAACCATCATGCTCTTTTAAACGAAATCTAAGAGCACGTTTAGTCTGACCAATATAAGAAAGACCACACTGACAAGAGATCTGGTAAATGCCCCAATTATCTAGGCGATCAACGGGGTGTTTGAGATTTGAAAAAGGGATTTTATTAACAGGAGAAAAAATAACTTTAAAATCAAACCTTCTTAGGATTTTAGCAACTTGCTGACTGATTTTAGGAAAAAATGGTAATACAACTGAAGTATTAGAGTTGGAATTAGAATGCTTTACAGAATGGTCGGATTTCGTCAATTTCTTATAAATAGAATCGATAATATTAGAGGAATAACCACGATCGACAGCAATAGCTTTGAGGTAATTAAGTTCAGCACTAAGTAACTGAGGAGTGGAACAAATATTAGTAGCCCACTCCTCAGTTACTTAGTGCTGAACTTAATTACCTCAAAGCTATTGCTGTCGATCGTGGTTATTCCTCTAATATTATCGATTCTATTTATAAGAAATTGACGAAATCCGACCATTCTGTAAAGCATTCTAATTCCAACTCTAATACTTCAGTTGTATTACCATTTTTTCCTAAAATCAGTCAGCAAGTTGCTAAAATCCTAAGAAGGTTTGATTTTAAAGTTATTTTTTCTCCTGTTAATAAAATCCCTTTTTCAAATCTCAAACACCCCGTTGATCGCCTAGATAATTGGGGCATTTACCAGATCTCTTGTCAGTGTGGTCTTTCTTATATTGGTCAGACTAAACGTGCTCTTAGATTTCGTTTAAAAGAGCATGAGGGTTATGTTAAAAATCAGGAGCTCAAACGTTCTTCTATTGCTCAACATTCTTGGTCTTCTCAACATAGGTTCGATTTTTCCTCAGCCATCATTATCCAAAAATGTTCTTCTAACCTTGATCTTGATTTTTGGGAAGCTTACCATATCATTAAAAATTCTCACTCTTTAGTCAATGACTTATCTAGTACTCCAGATTTTCCAAGTATTTGGAAAGCGTTAATTTAATTCCTTTTTTTGGTTTCTTTTCTCTACTTCTCCGGTAGATGTCGCTACTTGTCCACCCAGTCGTTTCCACTGCTTCTCTCTCATTGGTTGTTTCGGCGCCTTCGCCACCCGCATAGGGTATAAAAGCCAGCGCGTCTCTGTCTATGATTTTGCTCAGCCTTGCTTTTTCTAGCACGCTGTTCCTTTTGCACTGAAGAAGAATCTCGCTAGTAGATTCGAAACAGCTGTTTGCTGCTTTTCATATATTATTTGTGCATTTTAAACGTTGGTTTTTCTGCTTTTTAATATTGTTGCACAAAGGCTTTATTTGCTATTTTTATATAAAAGAAATGCCCTATCTCCTGAAAATGTAGAACGATTGGTGTTCTTGCGCCATAATTTGCAATATTTATTGCATTTCTTTTATTTTTTGTTTCTAAAAACTGTTTCTTTATCCGAAATCATACTCTTTTCCTACAGATTTAAAAATAACTTATTTTTTATTTGATAAATATAAAACTAAATTAATTTTAATCTTCATTAATTTTACATTGTTATTTTTTCCTTATCTTTTTCTATATTTTGTAGATTATTTTCATGTTCTGAGTAGATAGTTTTTTTTTTTATGAATTATTGCATATATTATGCATTTATATTCGAATATCTTTTTACAGATCGGCTATAAATTCCTTGTGTCTACAAATATGCTTAAACAAGAAAGAAAAGTTATGCGTTAAGCATAGATTATGAAACACTTTCCATCATTTCCAGAGTAGTTTAATAAAACTTTCAGTTTAATAAGGTAAAGAAGATTACCTAAATATAAACATATTAGAAAACGCATAACACATTTGAAAACCAGATTTCAACAATTACTGCACACGGCCGAAAAGCTACATCAATTCTGTTGTGCAGCTCTGTATGATCAATATATTTGTACATATTCTACATTACGTAGTATATTAAAATTTACTTTCGTTAAAAAACGCATATCACAATTGAAAGTTCACTTTCAGCAACTTTTACCAATAGGCAGGAAACGTATACTGTAAAAAAAAAAAACGGACTAAAAAACGGAAATACTACTGGCAATCTAGACGCCAGTACTATTTCCGTTTTTTTACGGGAATTTTTACCCATAAATTACAGAAATTTTTCCGTTTTTCTGATTAAAAACTGAAATTTTTCTGTAATTTATGGGTAAAAATTCCCGTAAAAAAACAGAAATAGTACTGGCGTCTAGATTGCCAGTAGTATTTCCGTTTTTTAGTCCTTTTTTTTTACAGTACTTAGATTCTTTTGTACAGCCCTGTATATTATCTAAAGACTTTTATACCTACTCGCGCGCCACTTATTAAGATGAAATTTACTATCGTTAGGCAGCCATTTATCCAGTTTTTTACACAGCCCTGTACATAATTTTATTTATATCCTACAAATATCTTTGAGTGTATTAAATGTAGTTCAGGTTGAAAATGTATAACTCAATTTAAAAACACCTTTAAGCAATTCACACTCACTGTCGGTAATGTTTACGAATTCTTTTGTGTAAGTCCTGTGTATGGTATGTAGAATTTATGAAAGTCACCTAGTGTGCAACATTCTAGTTAAACTTTACGCATACCATAATAGAAGAAAACACACTTTCAGCAATCATCCCTAACAGACATCAGATTAGATACAGTATTGCATCCGAAATCTTATATGTTATGTATCCCTGAAAATGAACGATAAATGGGATGCACACCTACTGCAAGCATCTTGCAGTAAACCCCAGTATATCAATTTCATCATGTTTGAAATAGTACAACATAATTAAAATACGCTGCGAACGGTTTCTAGCAGTAGATTATTATTTAACCGATTCTTTTCTGTGACTTTGTAAATGAATGATAAGCGCTTTGCTCCCCATATTCTACAGAAAGCAGGTTTTAGTGCACCTCAGAAATTCATATCAATTTCATTGTATATGTAACAGGGTAATATCATTAAAATACGCCGCAAACGATTTTTCTTCATAGACACTAATATAATGGAATACTTTTAAGTTCCCCTGTACGCGTACTGTAATGTACTACCCATAACATTTTCTATAGTAACCATCTTCTAGTGCACCCCAATAATGTATATAAATTTCATATGTTTAACTACAAACTCTACTGAAATTTTCTTTCGTTTGTTACTTTAGTACTATTATCACCAAAGACTTTTGAATAGGTGAATTTTAATATAACACTCCTGCACAAAAAGTTTAGTACAAAAACACCATCCTATGAGTTAATCGCGACTATTATTCATCTTTCGATGGAGCGGTCTCACAGACCGCCTCACACTAGTTACGTGACATTTTCTGTGACATCAGTTAAAGGTTAAAATTGTGTAACAAAATACGTCGCAAAAGATTTTTTCCATATAGACCATAGTGTAACGGAATACTTTTGAGTGCCACTGCAAAGGAACTATGAATGATACACATTGATTTTCAGTACTGAACATGCCATACAAGAGCGCCTTTTCAGAATTCTCTTTTTTTTTGGGGGGGGGGGGGGGGGCAAAGATGTTTTGAGGGAAGTTGTATATCTAAGGGTAGGATCCGGGGGTCTAACCCCCCCCCCCCCCCCCCAAACAAGAAACGTAAACTAAATCAGGCTTACAAAAACAGTAAAAACTTTGAATACGGAAATCCAAGAACCAATGACATATTTAGTTTTAAACAGATTTCTGTCTTAGCAGGTAAAATTTCATAATATTGATTATGAAAAATTTTCTTTAGACAGGATCCTATTATAGACAAGTCCCATTTTTACAGGTATCCTCAAATATTATTAAACCATCCACTCTATAGAATAGCTCTGAAAAGAGATGTATTCAGGGTTGGTAAGAAACCGGGTTTTTTTTCAAAAAAAACCCCCCAAAACCGGGTTTTTTTTTGGTTTAAACCAGGTTTTTTTTTTGGTTTAAACCGGGTTTTTAAAAAATATATTTTCCTATTACATATACATGCATATTTATTGATAAAAATAAACATTGTTGGATATATAAGTAATATAACTTCATTTAAAAATAATTTAAATTAAATAATTACAATCAATTATGTAGAAAATTGAAACATTTAAAATTTAAACATTTTTAGTAAAAGCTTTGTCTTATGTTCCATGAATAAAATGTTCTACATAGTGGAACATTGATACCTTGAAAATCTTAATAAACAATCTTTTGATTACTAGTACTAGAAATAAATATATGTGTAGTTTCATAAATATAATATACTTTCCCATGGTTATTCAAAATAATTTCTTTGAAGTATTTGCAATCTGAGATATCTGATTTTTCTGTTAGAACACTAGATGAACAATTATTATCTTTTATTGAAAGTAAAGCTTTTTATAAAGAATTCCTGGAAAGATTTGAATTTAGCAGTAGGGTCTTTACACGTTTCAAGAAGTATTCTGTGTTTTCATTTGGTTTCAAGAAGTATTGTGTGTTTTCATTTGACACTTCTCCTCAGAAACTGCCACGTTTTTAAAAAAAAAAAAAAAAAAAAAAAAAAAAAGGCGACAGTAAAATAAACAGAAATACCTATTTACTAGCTTTTTAGACTACTGAAAACATTGACCTTAAAATGGAAAGTAGATTTATAAAAGTTGTCATCCACTAAAACATTTAAACAGCCATGAGACTTAATACACAGTATTTTTTTTCTAAGCTATTTTATAATATGTATTACTTTTAAATGTCTAAACTGAAAATTAACAATGTATATTTTTAGGCATTTTTATGAGACTTTTTTTCTGTTATGTCTCATGCGAAGCTTATCTCGATTTTTACCCATTTTTTGTCAGATCTAAATAGCGGATTCGATTATGCAATAGACGATTTAAATATATCTTATTGCATATTTTAGTTAAAAGTAAACAAGTGCTTCGCTAGCACCCAATTTTTCAATGTCCTCTTATTCAATTCATATCTTGAGTTTCTTTTTTATTCTTAAGGCTGTTCTCAAATCCGAAAGGGCAACTTTATGACATAAGTTTTAATTTATTTTTGTTCAGAAATGCATGGAACTAGCAGATGCTGCTGTTCAGAAACTATGTAATGGAACTCTGTGTTCCTTTTTTTTTGGGGGGGGGGGGGACGCAATAGATCTTTCAGAAAATAGTGTCAAAGTCGGCATTTTGAACTGAATTTCCATGTGAAACTCAATAGATCTTTCAGAAAATAGTGTCAAAGTCGGAATTTTGAACCGAATTTCCGTGAGAAAGAAAATAACTACTCAAGGAAGGTTAAAAACATCTTTGTCACGTGATCAAAATTGCTTATATCTCAATAGGTACTTTATTTATCAAATATGGAAAACACAGTTCGATCCCAAATCGCTTCCCAGTCAGGCATTTCAATTTTATATCTTTCCGTTAAAAAATGAATTTGTAAATGTGTCAAACCATTTCGCGCTTTTTGAGTAGAGCAGTTGAGAACAACAGCCTTAAGGGTGTATTCCGATCCAAACTGCTTATTTCCTGATTCATTTTAAAATTCATTTTTGCTCTCAAACGCATCAAACTGGGAAATTCTCTTATTTAGAAACTACATAATGTGCCGTGCCTCTCAATTTTTTGATAAATGCGGAAACTACTGTAAAAAACGCTGTCAAAGTGGGCGTTTTGAACCGAATTTTCCGAAGCGGGCGATCTGGGAATGAAAAAAATGGTTATACTGAGAAAATAATTGTTTAAAAATCAAATTTTAATTAATTGAGCAGAAAATGAAATCACACGGCATGTTAAACATCTCTTGAAAAATCACTTCAGCAAGTTTCATGTTTTTACTTTTAAAAATGAGTCTGAAAATGTCTCAGAAAATTTCGAGCTGTTGAGGGTGAAAAAATATTTTTTCGAATACACCCTTAAAAGATAATCTCCCCAATCAAGAAAATTTTCTCTTGCAGCTTGAAGAGGTCTTAAGAGAGAAATCTTAAAGAGATTTAAGAGATTAAGATTTAAGAGAGAAATCTTAAAGAGGTCATTTAATGTTATTAATTGTAAATAATCTGCGTTTTCTCACAGGAAAATATTTTATTCAAAATATTGAAAATTTTTAATCTATTTTATCTTTGCTTACATTCACATGTTTTAAATTTTATCTTTAGAGCTTCAGATATGTTCATCAACACATGCAATTTGCATTCTACATGCATATTAATATAACCTAGACTCACCATGTCTCACGGTGACTGCTGGGAGAAGACTGTTAAAAGTAGAAATTATTTATATCCAATAATTTGGAATACTTAAATTACAAAAGTAAGAAAATATTATATTAGGTCTTTTCTAAAAAACCAGTTGGTTAACCAATTGATTTAAACCACGCCAATCCTGCTGGTAACAGTAAAATCATAATGCAAAACCCCAATACCAATGTAGGAATGCAAGAAAAACAAAGGCTTACTAAACCCAATTGCCATGATACAGCAAAGAAAACTCACAGCCAATCATTCATTAGCATACAGAACAAAAAGTAACAAATGGAGAGAATTACTTATGATTATGTCATCATTGAGGCATATGTAATTCTTAGTAAATCTTAACTAATCAAGCAATCTCAGTAGTAAAAGTGTATTTTTAGCTCAAATCTGCCATTTTGGCTATTTTTAAAAATAAAAGGCTTAAAAAATATAAGAAAAATATCTAACTACTTGTTTTTTTCTTCCCAGCTAATTTTAGAAAAATTAGTTAGTCTGCTATGTAGATTTAAAGCTTAAAGGAAAAGTTTGATTGATTAAAAATGTTTGTCACCTCTACAAATTTATTAATTCATCA
Source organism: Maratus speciosus (assembly GCA_963932465.1). Classification (NCBI taxonomy): domain Eukaryota; kingdom Metazoa; phylum Arthropoda; class Arachnida; order Araneae; family Salticidae; genus Maratus; species Maratus speciosus. The sequence continues at coordinate 533,233,513 of OZ010793.1, forward strand.
TTTTTCTAAAGCTTTGCTTGTAGCTTCTGCATAACTTGGATTTTGCGTTTTTCAGTAATGTGTAAAATAAAGGAAAACACTAGGGAAAAAGAGAAAAAAAATCATTTGGTTTAAACCAGCGTGGTTTAAACCAAACAACCCTGGATGTATTACAGTAAAACTTGTGAAAACGAAGCCTGTCTATAACAGAATTCTTTCTCGAAGGGGAAAACAATCAAATTTCGATGAAAAAACATCAACAACTATACTTGCTCCCAATAGCAGAAAATTCTCCAAGTGTCTGCGACAGATCTTTCGGGGACTGAAAATAATCTGCAGGTAAAATGTTACAAATGAACCTTTAATTAATTAATCATTTACTTTTAATGTTTTTAAGCATTTTACTCATTTTTATTAATAATAATCTTAAGTTTTAGTAATAAATAATAAAGAACTAAATATAAAGTTGGAAAAATATCCAATAGAAAAAAAAATCTGCAAAAGGGAAAAGAAAATCTGCGACGCACGTCACCCGTCAGGAACTTTCTGCTACCGGGTACTTGCTAAGACAGAGACCTGTCTAAATTGGAGTTTTTTTCTAGCACCTTTCGACTCCTTTTTTCCAGGTTTTATAACAGGGGTGCCATTTCAAGATTTCCTGGCGAAGGATAAGGAAATTTTTTTTGAGAAACGGGGAACTTGCAAAACGGCACAAATCACGCACAAAATGGGAAAATCCAGAGCAATAATAATAAAAAAAGCTTTGCGTGATTTTGTTTCCTTAACTTATTTCAACTCCTTAACTTCTTGAGTAACGTTTTAATTTTTGTTTGAGTCTGACATTTGATGGTTGATAAATTTTCTGAAATATCAAAATTCCTTGGGGATGGGGGCTATTTCCCCCCACCACCCCCCCTCAAATGGCACCCCTGATGCCATAGTGAATATGAGTAACGTAAAGCCATTACAGGATAATCCGAGTACATTTACGCAAGTTAGAGCATGGAAAGACAAACCCAATTCATAAACACTTTTCAACTATGTTCGAAAGTGTTAAAAAGCGTTGTCGATTTCCCCCTTGATCGATCTTTAACGCGTTGATTTTTTTTTTAAACCTTTTCTTTAATCCGCTGGTAATTACTGACTTGTTCTCCTTTAACTTTCCCAGTTGCAATCATTATGCGTATAAATATAGACGACTGCTTTGACTTTTCGTCTTAATCATGCTTTTAATGCCTCCGCCCTTAATAAGTCGTTAAGTTTTATTTTTTTTTAAATAGAAGTCTGTGTAAAAACTCTATATTTATTGTGCAGGATCGGGAACTTGGAATATATGTTTTTTACAAAAAGAAAACAAACCGACTTATTTAAAATTTATTTTTAGATGAAAAAAATGGTAGGTTTTGTTTATAATTCGGTTTATTATATACCATCAATAGTTTTCGATTTTTGTAATCTGTACAAAATATTTTCTATTCACATTCTAAAATTAGTGGATTATCTTTTTTCCTCTATAATGCAGCGAATGGAAAAATATTTTTGCTAATTTAAAATATTCAGCAACAATTTCTATTTTTTCTCAATATTCCTTAATCTATTATTAAATGAAAATGGCAGAAAAAAAAACAGTGTTTCAGAATATTCAATATGTAAAATAAATAGATAGATAAAAATAAACTATGTATTTATACTTGGTTAGTAATCATATTAATGTCTGTAGAATTGCACGACCAGAAATACTAAGAGTCTTTGCACGCATTAATTAATTGCTATATTAAAATATAACTATTTACAAGAATGGCGAAATTAATGAATCTGCCTACTTAAAATGGCCGTTTTGCTGAAAATTTCGGAAATTGTTTTATTGATGTATTTGAAAGAGCAATCTTTTACGATTCCAAATCTATATTAATATTTGGAAAAATTTCCACAGAGAAACATTCGCCTTGCATACAATGTTTCAAATTAAAATCAAATTTCAAATTATTTTTACTTAAAAGGCGCAAAGGCCAACCTAGTGAAAAAGATTCCATGCCGGGAATCGAACCCGGGCCATTAGTATAGCGCACTGACGTTCTACCGACTAAACCACATGGAACGATATCTTGCCAACCTGTAATAGTGAGAAGTTCCAGGCTGGGTATCGTTCCATCTGGTTTAATCGGTAGAACGTCAGTGCGCTATACTGATGGCCCGGGTTCGATTCCCGGCATGGAATACTTTTCACTAGGTTGGCCTTTGCGCCTTTTAAGTAAAAATAATTTGAAATTTGATTTTAATTTGGAAGATTCCAAATCTGTTTTAATTTTATTCCTGCGATTGTTATAAGGTAAGTTATGGCCATTTTAATAAACAGAAAGTATAAACTCAAATACCGGAAGTGGGCGTAGGAAGGCCAGTAGAAATATAAACAATGTTTCTACACGTGGTTCTCTTACTGTTTTACATAAAAGCACGATAAACCTTAATTAATACTTCTAGATTATTTTTTTAGATAAGAAACTACGTATATAGATTAGAAATCTTCAAATGCGATTTCTGGAAAATCAATTTTTCCATTATTACCATGTTAGATAAACTCCATTACTTAAAATGTTTTAAACATATTTCAGTGATTTTTTTCTCAGAATGCTTTCCATACTACTCACTGTGTTCTGAGCTGGAATCTAAGCTCTATGTGATAATGGAATTATTTTATAGGTACTCGAATATAAAAACATGGTAATTTATAATAAGAAATATTTTTTTTTGACATATTTTGAAGTATTTCAGTTAATTTGGAAGATATTGTAAAATTCTTAGTTCACTCCACAAGTAAGTGTAACAGTAGTATATACAGTCGGACCTCGTTATCCCGACACCCGGTTATCACGTCACTCCGCTTATCACGTCAGTTTTTCAAAGTCCCAATTTTCTGTATGTGATTTTAATGTAAATAAACTCCGGATTTTACGTCGTTGAATAATTTTTAAACCCGGATATCCCGACGGCTTAGGAAAATTGTCCATTTTTCATTACCCATCTAATAAACACGGAAATTAAGCGGTAAGAAATGTATTTGCCAAACTTTTCACAAAAGTGTCAAAAATAACTATTGAGAAAAATGAGAAAATTTTCTTCACTCTTTTATCTGAATAAATTAAACCCACACACTATGAATGACCCACTTACACTCCAGATAGACGTATCAGTCTAATCACGGTCTTTTTGTTCTGGTCAAGCTGTGCTTTCTTGCAGTTACACGGCGACTAAAACCGAAGCATTGCATGCATTCCATTGGAACGATCAGAAATTATCTAACATCCATTTCTGAAACAACGTATATTGATTACAATTCACTTTATAATATTGAAAAAAGAATTGCGGGAAGCACATCTAAGGATAAGCAAACCTTAATTCATCGATATTTCATGTAAAAATTAAAAAACAAGTAATCATAAATATGATTTTTATTTTTTTTTTCAATTTTTTTTTTTTTTGTGTTTATTTTGTTTAATAATAAAGTTTTATTCCTTACAACTGCAAGAACAGTTATGAATTTATTATTGTCTTAAATTAATTAAAAATACAGCTTTTTATAAATAAAACTCCGGTTACCGCGACACTCCGCTTATGACGACACTTTTTTCTGTTCATTAGAGTGTCGTGATAACGAGGTTCGACTGTAGTTAATACAAAGGAAATGGTAATATATTTATTTGAATTGGATGTACGCTGTCTGGGATAAGCATGAAATTTTACTTAAAAAATGGTAAATAACCTCCACCACAATTTTTTTAAATGTTATGAAGACATTGTTAAGATTTTATGTATTTTAATCATTCTGTATTACATTTTAACTAAAAATATGTGTATTTATTCAATATGAAAAAAAAAAAAAAAAAAAAAGAGGTAGAGCTCTTTCAACGTAGGCAGACACCTTGTCCTCTTAAAGAATAATCTTTTTCCGGCTTTAACCCTTTATGTACTGAATTATGAATTCATGAAAAATTTTATCTTTTTAAAACATTTTCACATAATCATTAATATCAAAAATCACATCATAATAGACTTACATAATCATTTAATAAATTTTAGAAGGATTAATTAGATTTGAATTTATAGGGATTTTGTGCAATATTTATAACCCAATTCAAATCTTTTGTTTTAAATATTTTCTTAGTATTTTGTAGAATTGGGAAATGCACAAATATAATGTTCTTACAAAATAAATATAGAAATATTTCCGAATTGAAAAATCCCCCTCCCCTCGCCCAACGCCAAGAAAGCTGAAAAGACACAAAGGCAAAAGAAATCCTCCTTCTAAAAATATTTTTGTTTTGTGTAACCAATAATGCTTTTGGAACATGATAAAGTAATGCATCTATAACTCATTCTAAACTGCATTAGTACTAATCGATGTATTAAATGAATTTTATAACGAGTTATTTTAATGGTATTTATAAGTACCGTCGGTAGATAAAGGGTTAATTGCTGATATCTGATTTTCAAATGTGTTATACGTTTTCTAAAATGTTTACTTGGGTATTTAATTTAGCAAAGTTTTGTTAAAGTTGGAAAATGTTCAATAATCTGTACTTAACGCGTCACTTTCCTTTCTTGTCTGGTAACCGTATTCTTCTGGGAGGGGTGTTAGTATTTGCGATATGCAGAGCCTTACATCTTTAGAAGGTGTGTTTGTTATGTGATTTATAATGAGACGAAAATTCGTGCGACCTCTAATAATTAAAGGATGCGAATAAGTTGAATTCTGCTATCTATTATGAGCTGTTAATTACTTTCACAACAGCTCAAGTAATTTTGTTGCTTATCTTAATCCGAATCGTTATTGAACTCCTTCATTTTTATTGCAGTAATTTTGATTCTGTTATAGATATCACTATCAGTCAGAGTGCCGCCTTGTCGTAAGTGGAGCATGGTAAAGTAAAGAACTTCAAGGCAGAATTTTTCCATTCGTGAAGTCGAGATTTCCGGAAAAAGTCATATAAATTGTTCATTAAATACCGTTTGGTTGTTCTTGAATCTTATTTTATTCTTGATACGATTAATTAATTTGGATAGTTATTACTTTTTTTAAAAAACTCATTGACAAAAAGAGGGCAAGTTTATGGGGTAAGTCTATTTCATATGACACATATTACACATTTTTAAAATTATTAAACAATAAATGCTGAATCGTGTTCCTTTTGTCTAATCTTGCCATTTTATTTCAAAGTTACTTAGTATTTTGCGATTGGATTTTTACTTTTAGTTCAGGGTCTCAGTGATATAGAAAGTCATAGAGAATCTGGAAAGTCAGGGAATTTCAAAATAGTCAGGGAAAGTCACAGAAATTAAAAAATATATAGGAAAAATCAGGAAATTTACAAATATTTTCGAAAAAGTCATGGAAAAATCTGTGAAAAAAATATTTGAAAAATGACGCGAAATTCATCAAATGGTCTCGAAGAAAAAATTGCGAAATTCATCAAACAACCGCAATTTTTTTTTTTTTACGAAAAATTCGAAGAGCGATCGCAGAAAAAAAAAATCGATAATTATGTCAAAGGATTGCGGAAATAAATAGCAAATTTTGTTGTATGCTTGTTTGGTCGTTGTTTTTTAAGAGATTTCGTCAGGGAAATTGCTAGACATATTTTGCTGGGAACCCTGTAGTTTGCTGTTAAAACCTAAATGGCGAGCTAATCAGAGGTCGATCTCGGTAAAAATCGGATCCTCTTTGGAGACCCTTCATAAATTTCTACTTAATAAATGGCGACACTTTACGCAATTCCATTTGATAAAGGAAGACTCTTCATAAAATTTCTTTTAATGACAAAGAACCTTCACAAACTTTCCATTCCGTAAAAGTGAGCTCTTCATATAGTATATATTTCTTTCTCCTTAAGATTTGAAATGTGTAATTTATATATAAACTCGGTTTGTGGCGTCAGATGCCACCATTCGAAGAATCTACAACAGTCCTTTTCCATTTTTTTTTTCCGGTCAAGGGTCCATTCCTCTTCCAGACCTCTATTCCTTTGCAATATCATCCACCCAATTCTTCCGTGGTCTTCCTAGTTTCCTTTTTTTACTTGATTTATAATTGAATGTGATTTTGGGTACTCTTTCATCATTCATTCTTTTAACATGACCATACCATATTAATTGCTTTTCTGAATGTCATCTAATATGGTTCCTTTTATTTTTATCATTTCCTTTATTCTTTCATTTTTTATTCTTTCTATTCTTGATACCCTGCATGATATTCTTAGGGCATACATTTCTACTGCCGCTGATTTCTTTCTTTCTGTCTCCATAATTCTCCATCCTTCTGCTCCATATAACAATATTCGCAAACTAAATAAGCTCACAGAAAGAAAAATTTTAGTAGGAAGACTAAAAAAAGTTAATCCAATCCAGACTAAGAATTTATTAAAATATTAACCAAATTAGATTTTTTGTTGGAATTTTTTCCCCACAAAATTATAATCAATTTCGGAAATAAAACTTTTTATCGCAATACCTGGACAAAGAGGAAAAAAACGTTGCCACAATCAATTGTAATACTGTACCAATTTATGTAAAAAAAAAAAAAAAAAAAAAAAAAAAGAAAAAGAAAAAAAAATGCTAGTTTAATTCGCAGAAGGTTCTTCATACTACTTATGATGGCTTATTTTGCTATAGAGGGTCGTTTGCATATTAAAATCTAACCCAACTTTTGAAAGTTCAATATCCGGATCAAAATTTTGTTTCACATTTATTTATATTTACCATCTTTTAAATAAAACATAGCAACACGAATTTTTATCAGTTTTGAGAATAGGGATGCAGTGTGTGTGTGTGTGGGGGGGGGGGGGGGGTAGTAATGGTATTTTATACGTCGTATATTTAAGAACCTCCGTGTATACTCTGTTTCTCACGGAAAGCTACACCATTATACTTTCTAACATATATCCACTGCTTACGGTTATAATGGCGTAAAATCCTGTGATAATTTACGATTACAGCACTGATTGAATCAGAGATTCAAACTGCAAACTTCCAAAAACATTCGATTTTTATAATGTTAGAATCTTTAACTTAATTTAGGGCATATTTTCCCAGGTGATACTTACTTTCTACTTTTCAACTAAATGCTGGTGTATCTGAAAACGTCTTAGGATATTCGGAAGCCTTTATCTCGATTGCTATTATTTTTTTCCGGTGTGTGTGTGGTGGGGGCTTATATCTATTTATTTTTCCAACAATATTCACCTGTGAAAAGGTGTCATTATGTGACTAAAATAAGATGCAACGTGTAATCTAAAAGACATTGATTTCCACAGCAAAATTATCGCTAATGCATAATTATATATTTTAATATGCGAGATAAAAGCGCGATTCTTTGAAGTGTTCTGCGAAATAATTTCACGCAACACTTCAAAGAATCGCGCTTTTATCTCGCATATTAAAATATATAATTAAAAAATATGCTACCAGTTTCAGTTATTAGCAGTTAAATACAATCGCCGTCTACATTTTTGGACTTGAAACGAGAGTAATTTTATAACCTGAACTCTGCTGATTTGGGGCCCACCTAGGGAACCAGACAGTATTATCTATTCATGAATATCAAGGTATTCAAGATGCCATGATTTTTTCTCCCTCCACCTCAAAACGAAAGTGCCCCCTTTTTTTTCTTTCTTTTTTTTTTTGGCCTATAGAAATTTACGTATGCAACTTATCATTGTAGGCTTCTGTCCCATTCTCTTTTTCTATCTCTTTAGCCTCTTCACTCCTTTGGCTACATATGTGGGAACGTTTAGTTTTTTAAAATTATAATTACTGTCGATCAGGGTTCGTTGATGTATATCAATGGATATATATAATGATACATATCTTGATATATATCCGATATTTATTTTTAAAATATCAAGATTTTTTGATATTTTCATACATTTGATATTTATTTTCAATATATCAGGATTTTGTTATTTTGTATTTATTTTCAAAATATCACTGTGCAAGATAATTTTGATATTTTTAGTCAAAACAAAGGCAAAAATTTTCAACTGTTATTGTTTGTGTCGTTCTGTTGATAAAGAACTTTAGTTGATACTCTGACAGTGACTTAGCCAAAGAAGAAAACAAATATCTTTTCAAACCTTTATGCTTGAAGCTTTTATTTTTAAATGTAGAACTAATAATTAAGTGAGACAATTAATTCAGAACAGCCATTGAAAGATAAACTGTCTAAATTTATTTCAAAAATATATATTCTAAAAACACACTCAAAATATAGGGGAAGACGGTACAATGAAACAAAATTTACTAATTTTTTTTTCGTATCCACAATTTTGCATGCACAAAAATATAATAAATGCATATTTTTAATCTTGTATTTTCCCCATCTAAATAAATTTTTATTAGGTTCTAAACAATATCTTTATGCTTGAAAAATAACAAAAAATAAATGTCTTACAGTGTTTCATTGTACCCCGTATGGTTGGGTACAATGAAACACATACCGGGGTACAATGAAACACTCCAAATGATGGAAACAATTTTCACCCAGTATAGTTTATTTTATGAAAAATGAGATAAATACAAAAACAAAACTTGATTAATAAGAAACTTGATAAAAATATTATAGTCTAAGGTGAAAATTAAGAAAATTATATTAATTTAAGAAATATATATTAAACATTTAACTGCTAAAAAGGACGTCAAAAGAATATCAAATCCCAAATATTTGGATTGAATTGTTAGATAATTTGAAAATAAAATAGGGCAACGTGAAACATGTTAAAATATTACGCGCGTGATTTTTATTTATTTATTTTTAAATTTAATTTGTAATAGTTTAATGTCATTTTCCATCTTAGTGTTTATTTGTTTTTCTGATGATGATTGAGTAAATTCAATCGAAACATGTCAAATTATTAAGATCTTTTAATGTATTTTATTAACCTTTGACGTCCTTTTTAGCAATTAAATGTTTAATATATATTTTGAGTGTGTTTTTAGAATATATATTTTTGAAATATTTTTATTGGACGTATAAGAGAACTTCTGTTTATAATTTAATGTCTAAATTTAGGTAATCAATTATATGTAGCTTCATTAGAAAAGAATCTTTTCTGAATTCGGTTTAGTTGAGTCTAAACCTCTAAACTGTGCAATATGTTAGGGAATAAAAAATAAGACAAGCTTACATTTATGTTAAAATTCTTCAATAAAAAAAAAAAAAACTATTTGGTCTTTAAAATTTTGTTTTTAAATTTCTGATTTCTTAATACTGAATCCTAAAGATTTTTTTTTTTTTTAAATAAGTGTATAAAGCAAATTGTATTTATTTTCAATTAGTTGACCTTCAATTTTGTCCTAAAAGAAAAAAGAAATGTATTTTTAGAATATTGTTTAAGTTTTCATGCTAAGTGCAATATGGTTTAGTTTCTAATTTATATTATTCTTGAAAATATTTATTATCAGCAGTGTGTTGATTATTTTGAAAATATCGGATATATATCGAAAACATCGGATATAAAAAATATCAAACTATCGGATATTTTTTATATTTACGAACCCTGCTGTCAATAATAAAAGAAAAAAAAATAACTTATTCACTACAGAAATACCTCAACAAAGTAAAAAAATTATGGTTTGGCAGCACCAATGTACAGTTAGAGATATAAAAAAAAGCGTGAAGTAATTTTTCGGCAGTCAGTGTTGTTGGATTATTGGAACAAATCGTTAATATTTGATAAAAATAATATCAGATATATTAAATATATTAAGTTTTAATTATTTGTAGAAATGAAAGAAATAAATTTAGAGTTAGTTTTTTATTTTATAAGAAATCATTTCACTCATAAATTACCATTAACTCTCAGCGACCATAAATGTGGACATTATTTTATTATTTTGTTTGTATGTGAATTTTTATTGTCTTTCACCTTTCTTTTCTTGCTTTTAAAATTCCTATTAATATAAAATGAATAAATCGTTAAAAAAAAAAAGAGCTCATTTTTTTTTTCTCGCCATAAAAAAATCGTCCCTGAACAGGTTAGTGTTTTCCTCTATATATTTTAAACATTTAAAATTTTTATATCATGTCTGCAGTTTCCATCTCTGAATTTATACGTCCTGGAATTATTTTTCAGTGTTGATCTGAGGCATATCATGATTTTTTTTTTATCAATGATTTTACCATTTTTTTTTTAAATTATTCATAAGAATAATAGTTTTCTATATAAGTTTTTATATCTTCTTGTTGTTACTATGTCCATTTCATGAATGGTTTTTGAAAACTATCGGGGACAACAATACAAAATATGCATTCTGTTTTACGTGAATTTCAGTAAGTTCAAAAAGTTTTTATTATTAAAATTTAACGAGTTAAATAAAATTTATTGGACAAAAAAAGTATTCCAATATAAGTGAAAGTTCAATCTTAACAAATCAGCTTTTTTAGAGGAAACAATCTTAATTGCAGGCCTAGGAGTGATAAGACACTATTGAAAAAGAGAGAGCATTTTATAAACTACATTACTATTTTGCCGAAATTGCACTACTTGATTATTTTTCTTTCACAATTCAACCAGCAGGCTTTTCCTTAAAACATATACACATTGGGTGCAGTACAAGATTTTGTTATTTAGTCATGATTGTATATATATATTTACATTATTTTCATTTATATATTATTTTACATGATTGCTTATCTCCGTTCTTTTCTCTTTTTAGGTAAGTGATTGATTTCTAGATCCCTATGCCCTCTTAGTAAGTTTTTACTTCATACTGTGTCTTCTTTTCTGCCTTCTTGTTGTTTTCGTTTAAACTGTTTGAATTTTGATTTTTTTTTGTTAAACTGAAAAGTTTATAGATGATTTTTTAACTGAAAAACGAGTCTTTTGTGAGCTGGATTGAAGGAAATATTTAAATTTTGATTTTTAAATTAAACTGAAAGTTTATAGAGGATTTTTAATTGAAAAATGAGTCTTTTGTGAGCTGGGTTGAAGGAAATTAATTATCTTAAAGTTTTATCGACAAAAATTAAACTATAGAACTTAATCAAATCAACTGGATTGAACCCTTTATCTACTGACGGTACTTATAAGCCCGGTAGCAGAAAGTGCGCGACGTGCGTCGCAGATTTATTTTGGATCTTGCAGATAAATCTGCCAACTTGGGAAAAAAAAAAAAAAAAAAAAAAAAAAAAAGTATTTCCTTAAAAAAAAAATATACGAAAATTCTGACAAAAAATATCGCGAATTCGACAAATGGTTGCCGAAAAATATCAATTTCGACAATCGTTCACATAAAAAATCGGTAATTTATAGCCAAAGGATCGCTATAAAAACGCGAATTTCGTCAAAAGAGCCCGGATTTTCCGGACATGAATTTCTTCCCAGGGTTGTGGGAAAAATGCAAATTTCTGTCAAAGGATCGCGGAAAAAAATTCGAATTTTGTCAAAGGATCGCGGGAAGAATGCGAATTTAGTAAAAGGATCGCGGAAAGAACGCTAATTTAGTCGAACGATTGTGAGAAAAACGCAAATTTAGTCAAACGATCGCGAAAAAACGCAAATTTATGTCAAAGAATTGCGCAAAGAACGCGGAATTTCGTCGAAAGATCTCGAAAAACGTAAATTTCTGCAAAAAGATCGTTGTACAAACTTGAATTTTATCCAAAAACCCCGAAAAGAACTTGAATTTCGTTCCAGGGGCGCGAGAAAAACACAAATTTCTGTCACAAAATCGCGGAAGTAACTTGAATTTCTTCAAAGGATCGAGGGAAAAACACGAATTTAGTCAGACAATCGCGAAAAAAATGTGAATTTCTGTAAAACGATCGCGAAAAAAACGCAAATTTCTGTAAAACGATCGCGAAAAACGCAGATTAATGTCAAAGGATCACGAAAAAAAGAAAATTTATGTCAAAAGATCAGAATTAAATTTGCGGAATTTCGCCAAAAGATCACTAAAAACGCAAATTTCTGCCAAAGGATCGCTGTAAAAACGTGATATTCGTCCCAGGGGCGCAGAAAAAACGCAAATTTCAGTCACAGAATCGCGGAGAAAACATGAAGTTCGTCAAATAATCAAGATGTACATAAGAAAATGTATCACGCTACTCCCGCAGACAATTTTCATCTCACTAAATTGTTGTCGCAGACACAACCATAACTTTCTGCTACCGGGCTTATAAGTACCATTAAAATAACTTGTTATAAAATTCATTTAATACATCGATTAATAGTAATACAGTTTAGAAGAATGAGTTATAGATGCATTACTTTATCTTGTTCCAAAAACATTATTGGTTAGACAAAACAACGATATTTTTAAAAAAGATGATTTCTTTTGCATCTTTTCAGCTTTCTTGCCGTTTTTTTTTTTTTTTTTTTTTTTTTTTTTTTTGGGGGGGGGGGGGGGATTTTTAATTCGGAAATATTTCCTAATTTTACAAAATACTAAGAAAAATATTTAAAATAAAAGGTTTGAGTGGGATTATAAATATTGCACAAAATCCCTACAAATTCAAATTTAATTAATCCTTCTAAATCCTTCAATCCTTCTAAAATTTGTTAAATGATTACGTAAATCTTCTAATGTAGTTTCAAAAATTCACGAAAAATGTTTTAGAAGATAAAATTTTCATGAATTCATAATTCAGTACATTAAAGGGTTTAAGTGGGCTAAATTTGAAGACCATTTTCAAAGATGTACATTGCTACTTCGCGCTGAAAGTGATTTCGCTCTGCCGTAGTTTCTAAATTTATAAAATAGAATAAGAATCCTCCTCTTTATTCGAAAAACAATTATACTGTAAAATCTATGAAAACGGAACCTGTCTATAACGAAATTATGTGTCAAAGGGAAGGGTTCTATGACCCCGGCAGAAGAAAATTCTTAACTATTATAGTTTTTTAAGACAGAAACCTGCCTAAAACGGAATTTTCTCATGTCCCATACGATTCAGTTTTCAGAAGTTTATGCGATTTTCTTTTCTTTAACACTTAGCTTCGTTATTGATTTTTTTAAAAATTATTTATTTATTTTTACGTTTCACCACTTGAATATACAAAATAGTATTTAATTTGATAACTCACTAAAAGGTGAAATTTTTTTATATTTTAATTTATATTTTATTTATTATTTTTTTTTACAGCAGTGATTTCCAAATATAAATTAAGTTTTCAATTTTAAAATTTGTAAATTGATATACATTTTTATTTAAAAAAAGGGTGGAATATTAGTGAAATATAAAGTATGGTAAAATCTCTGAATATCGGCACCTAGAGATCGCAGAATTTATCCGCTATTCAGAAGTAAAAACATACAAATATGAAATATATAGGGTGTTGGGGATTGAAAAAGTGTTCTTTAAACAGCGGTGCCCGTTTTCCGAAAGGAAATTTTACGGCATTTTAGAAAACTGGTAAAAACTATGGGAAAACACCTTTCTCCAAAGACTGTAATAAATATCATGTGAAATCTGAATTTATTGAAAATAGTGTGTTATTCAGTGAGCAACTTTCCAAAATCATCTGTGTTATAGGCCACGTTCGATAACAGTTTCCATAACTGATTGTAAAATTAGCTCGAATCTTGGCGGCGCGTATTTCGTTCTGGCCATTGACTCGCGACGAGCAGCGAAGCGCGTTGAATTTAACGCGATACTATCGTTTTTGGTATTTTTCTTTTTAACATTTTGCGAGATTTAATTACGTTCTTGTTTTATTTCACTCGTTGGACCGTTACTAATGGCAAAACGAGAAGTACAATTCATTTACCCACTTTGTTTTATCGCAGTTCGTCAGAGAATTGGGTTTTATGTATTTCATTTCGTGCATTAAAAATGTTAAAAGATGTCACATTGTTTTTCTTTTATTCACTTTGAGTTGGAAGTCTATGTTACTCTCTCCCATTTGCACTGCTGTAAAAAACTTTTACAAATGTCTGAAAGGAAATGAGCAGATTAGGCTCTGGTTGGGTATACTTCGGTTGGGTAGTTTTGCATTTGGTGACCTTTTGCATTAACTGAATTCAAGTTATTAATTCAAATTATTCAATAAACAAAATTTACTCTCCTTCATAATTTACTGCCGTTGCAATGTCCTTGAAAATACATTTTAAAATGCACTAGTAAAATAAACAGTTTCGTATAAAAAAAATACCAACGCCTTAATATTACGACGATACCTACGAACTAAAAATTTCAAGGCTACAGTTAAAAATGCCCTTGGAACTGAATCTTCACATTTTGACTAAAATTGTGAAGGTTACAGTATTAATTTTCTATGTGATTTCTATAGCAGTTATCAAAATACTGATACAAATTTATTATGTGTGAATTCAATTAATAGCAGTTATAAAAATCAATTATTTGTAAACAATACACAGTAGAGTATTTTAATAAAATCTAATGGATAAATTTACGATTCGAGCTAAAGTTATAATTCCTAGTCAAATGAGTAATTATGAAATTTGTGATTTACTACAAAAATAATGGTATTAGTGTTCAATAGGGATTGACCGAAGCAGGAATTAAGTCGAATACCGAATATTCGGTATTTGGTAACCGAATACGTAAAAAATGCATGTATTAGCTTTTTAATAAACTTTAATTAAAATTAAATTCTTAATAATTTAATTCAGTTACATTTTTATTATTCTTAAATCTAATTACACAAAAAAATTAATGAATTCTTTCCATTCACAAATTCATTAACCCATCACTTATTCTTTATTATTTTACCACTAGTCAATACCACAAATAAATTATGAAAATATTAACTTTTACTAACTATTAAGGATAAGGGGGAAAAAAGCCTTTTTTTTTTAAATATGTTTTTTTTTTCCCGCCATTCTGACCAGAAAATAACTTTTTACGGCTGCTCTTTCATCTTCACCGTACGCTTTATTTATTATGACTGTTTCATAATAATGGAATCCACCAGTCCATCCGAAGAAAATGATTCATTCCAAAGGTTCCATTCGATTGAAAAAACTATTTAATACTTTGAGCAGAAAGAAGAGGCCTACACCTTCAATCTTCATGACACTAATAGAATCACATGGCTGCAGATTTATACGATTTTGTTACCTCTAAAATTGAATAAAACTTTTTGCCATATTTAATCGCTGACAATTGTTAGACTTTTTAAACTGAATTTTCGGAAGTGACAGCCAATTGTTCCGTCGCACAGTGGATCAATCTTTAAGAAAATGCGAACATAGAGCCAAAAAATAATCATTAAAAAACTAATTTTTTGCAATGAAATATTTTAAAAGAATATCTACAAAATACGAATATATGTTTATTTTTTAAATTATACAAAATTATATCGTATTTGTACAGCTCGGAATATACATCTTTCAGCAGAGGAATTTTTCTGCGAATTTTAGTGACTTTTTGCTGTGCTCAGAAATAAAATTTAAGAAAACTGTGCTAATAACTCATTTAAAATATAATTATTAATTTCTTGAAACACATTTTAAACCACTACTGACTACATTTTGATTGAATTTTGTGTCTCCTTCTACATTATGAACAACGCATATAGAATTAACGGATTCATAATCTTCAAAATTGCGTAACTTAAATTGTTTAAAGTTGTTTAAAATTTCAAACACATGCTGGTATTCTTGAAAGCCTATATTTTAATGTGGTATAGAGGATTTTTTGCGCAAACCTGCGCGTTTTCGAAATAAATGGACTTGAAGCGGCTATTACGTAATTTTCAGTTTCCAGAAAACATGTTAAATTGGCTGTACACAAAAATATTTTTTTTTTAAAGAAGATTATACTGTAAGAAATTTCTAGTAGGAAATGATGTAAAAAACTAATTTAACATTAAACTTCGAAATTAAATGTAATATACTCGTATCTAGGGTTATATAAACTTTTACATGAAAATGCTGAAAAGCGCAAAGGCTCTCAGGGGGTTAAATGTACTCTAATAAATGGATACGGTGCTATGTCAGTGATAAAGTGTTATATTTTAAAGTAAAAAACCCAATGCTTCTAGAAATTTTCTGTTCCTTTGAACGTTTTTTATTTTGTGTCTAATACTGGAAATCAAACCGTCAGATGTTATTAGCAAATGGAGCAATAAGTCTTCGTTAGATGCTCTTCGACTTATTTTTCTCTTATGAGACTCCCGGTACGTTCGAAACTCTTTATTTCGAGCTTCACTAGCTTCTTCCGATAATTATCCAATTGTAACATCAAAATTTGTAATCATAACCATTTCATGAGTTAGTAATTATGTACAGATCCTGGCATAAAAATACCAACCGTACTTTGAGGCACATTGTTTAGCTGTTCCCAGTGCGGAAGTGCCAAATTTTTCAGCATTAATTACTTTGTCACAGGCGATCACCATTATAATGGCAAAACGTTTAATAAGTTCTTTATCCAATCCAGTGATTTCAGCTGTCTTTTTAAACTCAGCAAAAATTACCCAAACCACTCAAATCACTTCCCCGTTTAAAACCTCTATTAGTAAACCTAATTCTTTTCTGAATTCGCATTGAAATTTACTCTTTGATTCTTCTTAATTTAGCTTTTCCAGAAGTATCCTCTCTAAAACTTTGAGTTAGTCTTCTTTCATGAGTTTTGGTTACGTCTGAAAAAGATTTTCGTGATGTTGATTTCTGTAAATTTTCAACTGCAAATGGTTTAAGCTCATTACCAACTTTGAAAGAACACTGAAATGAAGAATAGTTTTTACTAGGACTTCCCTCAGAGGGATTAGTCTGAGCGATATTACTGAGAACATAGATGTAATAATAACATGTGGAAGCAAAGAAAATGAGATGTTGTCTTTAATTGTCCATATACTGCGAAAAATTGAAATGATGAAAATAAACGAATTGTAGAATTACAAAATCTTATATATAAATTCGTATACACTGTTTAAAAAAATGGGAAATCAAACCATTCAAGACAGCCACGCATGGATATAAAATTGAAAGTACGCAATATATTAAAAGTAAAATAGAAAATGAAACACTAATTTACTTATATCGGAATTTCAACTGTATAAAATGATGTCAAGAGCATAATCAGACGCTCCGTATCAATTTGAGTAACTTTAAATGACAAATATATGATGTTTAAAAAGAATGGACTATACTTTATATGGTGTGTGCTCCCCCGGAATAGTTAATATTGTACAATATCTGTTTTCCACGGATGCAATGAGGTTGTCGATAACATTTAAGTAATTCTCTTCTCAAAATCTAATATAGTATCAAAGTACTGAATACATCAAAAGTGGCATGCAATGCTTCGTTAGAGCGTGTTTTAGATATGCTCGATCGGATTTAAATGATGAGTGAATGCTGGCCACTACATACGCTGTATTGTTTTGTTTTCAAACATATTCTGCACAAGTTGAGCTGTATTTAGCATGTATTAAATAAAAGAAATCGGCAATGATTACAACATAAAGTATGACACAAGATCTGAATATATCGCCTGCATAACTTTTGAGCTGTCAAAGTGTCATTTGAAGTAATTTACAAATCCATACATATTTATTCAGCAAATCATGCAAGCTAACATACGCCAATATGAACCCGATTACAAAATTTCACCAGAATAAGTTAATATATAAAAAATCTACTAATGATAATTGAGAATATGACCTTATGATAAAATGTCTAGAAAAATGAATCGGATAAAAAATTCATATCACATTTAAAACGGCTCTTCCCTCTGTTAATGGCCTTGGCGAGAGAGAGAAAAGCCTAGAGAAGGAACACTTTAACAAGTACTTTCGGGCAACCTACTCACTGTTTCATACAGGTCTTTATTCAATATTTACACAATTTATTTAATGCTAGGTGGGTATCTATCAGTTTTGTTGCATTTAAATCGCATGTTTTGCGGAGGAAATGCAGCATTATGAAATATTTAAAGTTGCTGTACCTAATAATTCCAAATTAATGGTAATTGAGATCGCTTTCCGTTAATTTCATCTTTTTAAATTTAAAATTTTTTAGAAACCATTCATAGAGACAATTGTATATTTTAAAACTAACCCGAAGCAAAATTTCAAGATTTTGGGCTCAGCAGTAACAGAGAAATAGAAAATTTTTGAAAGTTTTTTGTTTCTGCACTGTTTTTTATAGCGACATTTTTAGAAATTGTGCTATTGCGAGAATTTACGTCATGATAAATACAGCCATGTCAATTTTCATGTTTATATTCCTAACAGTTCCATGTTCTTCGTTACTTAGATCATCTTTAGATCTTTTTCCGCTTTGTTTAGTCTTTCTATTTTTTAGAATTCGTTCTACAACGAGCATTTACATCTTATTAATTACTACCATGCCAAAGTTCTAGTTTCTAACCCCAACAGTATCCAAAAAATTTAAGTATTCCAAATAAATCATAGTTTAGAAACTTTCTAAAAATTTTTACGTTTATCCGTCAAATTGAACCTTTTAGAGAGCGTTCATTACGAGTATTTACATCTTAAAAGTAACTACCGCACCAAATTTAAAGTTTCTAACCCAATCAATATCGCAGAAATCACAATTTTAGAACTTTTTTGCTCCTGCAGCGATGTAGGTTCTTGCACTGACATAAAATAGTCTTTTTTTCGGAGCAGAGATGGCCACCAACATTTTTTTATGTTGGCTATGTAGTTTCAGAGATAACACCTCACAAACGTACAAGCATTAATAATATTTACAAGCATTAATAATATTATATACTTTATAATATTATAACGCTTTATAATATTAGCATTAGATGTACAGATACAAAAGCCATTTATCTGTTACAAGCTAAAGTGCCGGCGTCGCCCAGAATTTGGAGGATTTTGTTCTGAAAAATCAATTTCAAAATTTAACATACAACACAAAACAAACATTAAAAAAAGCAGTCGAAATGTTGTTGAATGAATCATATGAAAACGCTATATAAAAATGTATAAATGTATATAACAGACGCAAAAGAATACAGCTATAAATGAACTTATTTCAATTTATGATTGGAGCAATAATGTTAAAATACGCCAATATTTCCCTAATCGGGTTTTTATTATGCTTCAATACATTTTTCACACTCATATGACGTTATACTATATCCACCATGCCCTTTATATTTCGAATATGACGTAATATTTTCCTCTTTCACGTGGAAACCTTGAAATAGAAAAGTTATGAAGTTATATTCACTTTCATTTAAATTCGTCAAACCATTTATTTCATTTTCATATTTCACGTGAATATCTTGCAATAGAAAAGTTATGACGTAATATTCACCTTTTTTTAAATTCGGCAAACTATTTATTTCATTTTCATTTTTCACGTGGAAATCTTGCAGTAGAAAATTAACTGTTGTAGTAATAATTTTATTGTGTTTTTTAATTGTTGGCAACTGCTATAACGAAAAATGTTTAAATTTGATAAGAAATTGCTGTTAAATTGGTGGTTTTTTATTAATTAAAAATTAACTATAAGTTATTTCGATTCCGGATTACTTTAGTTGTCTCGGCCATGTTTTAATACACATGTACGTATCTCTTCACAATTTTGGCTTCCAAATTGTGGATTTTTTTATAGAATTACAAACAGACAGATAGACAAGTTTTCATTTTTATATATCTCTCTATTCTATGAAAACTAACTAACGCTGTCACCGCCACCGCCGCCGGTTTTGAATTTTTTGTGACCGGAGGTCTTTCTTCGTTAATATTAAGAAAACTATTGCATACAAATATATGAAAATCGGTGGTATTATAGCGAAATGTTTGATCAACACACTAATGCATACAGTTTTCAAATCGAAGAATTATTTTAAGAGATATTTAATGCTAAAGTTGGACAAAATCGTTCCATTAAAAAAAATTTATAAGAGCAAAAGCTATACATGGGAATTTAATCATTTTTAGATCATTTTATTCAATAGAATATCCCGGTCTGCAGATTTCATTAATTTTTTTTAATTTGACTCATTTTTTGAGGTTTTATTTCTATTTTAAATTCAA
The DNA here is from genome assembly GCA_963932465.1 of Maratus speciosus. NCBI lineage: Eukaryota > Metazoa > Arthropoda > Arachnida > Araneae > Salticidae > Maratus > Maratus speciosus. The sequence goes on from OZ010793.1 coordinate 533,253,465, forward strand.
ATATTCAGCATTTTGACAGATATTTTTTACATATTTTAGAAAATGGTATTAATTTAAACTGTTGCCAACTGTATAAACAGCGCAAACAATAATGTTTTCTTCAAATAAAAAAATTATTTACACGTTACTATTATAAACAGAAAAAACCCTTCAAATTACAATTAAATAATTAGGTATAAAAAGCAGGCACTTATTGGGAAATTACGCCATGAAAACTAAATTTACATGTGAATTTTAAAAGAGAAAGGATATTGTAAAATAAATTCATTAACATGCGTTAGAAATCTGAAATAGAACAAATTACGTCACATTACACTTACTATGCAAAATGAACAAAAAATAGTATTGCAAAACAGTTTACATTTAAAAATTGCGCGAGACAAAATATTAGAGGTTAAATATTAGATTTTTTCAAAATTTTATTATTTGTCGTTTGATGTGAGGTGTTCAGCTATAAGTATGCAATTTTTTATGTTTCAACATAATTAGGGGCTGAGTTAGAAAAATTGCTTTAAATACACAAGTTAGAGCCCAGAGGGTTAAATATTAGACTTTTTCAAAATTTTATTATTTGCTGTTTGATGTGAGGTGTTCAGCTATAAGTATGCAAAATTTCATGTCTCCAACTTAATTAGGGGCTGAGTTAAAAAAATTGCTTAAAATACACAAGTTAGAGCCCAGAGGGTTAAATAATAGACTTTTTCAAAATTTTATTATTTGTCGTTTGATGTGAGGTGTTCAGCTATAAGTATGCAAAATGTCATGTCTCCAACTTAATTAGGGGCTGAGTTAGAAAAATTGCTTAAAATACACAAGTTAGAGCCCAGAGGATTAAGTAATAAACTTTTTCAAAATTTTATTATTTATCGTTAGATGTGAGGTGTTCAGCTATAAGTATGCAAAATGTCATGTCTCCAACTTAATTAGGGGCTGAGTTAGAAAAATTGCTTAAAATACACAAGTTAGAGCCCAGAGGATTAAGTAATAGACTTTTTCAAAATTTTATTATTTGTCGTTAGATATGAGGTGTTCAGCTATAAGTATGCAAAATGTCATGTCTCCAACTTAATTAGGGGCTGAGTTAGAAAAATTGCTTAAAATACAGAAGTTAGAGACTGGAGGGTTAAATATGACTTTGTCAAAATTTTATGATTTATCGTGTTATCGCAAGTGTTCAGCTATAAGTATGCAAACTTTCATGTCTCCAACTTAATTAGGGGCTGAGTTAGAAAAATTGCTTAAAATACACAAGTTAGAACCCAGAGGATTAAGTAATAGACTTTTTCAAAATTTTATTATTTGTCGTTAGATGTGAGTGTATGCTATAAGTATGCAAAATTTCATGTCTCCAACTTAATTAGGGGCTGAGTTAGAAAAATTGCTTAAAATACAGAAGTTAGAGACTGGAGGGTTAAATATGACTTTTTCAAAATTTTATGATTTATCGTGTTATCGCAAGTTTTCAGCTATAAGTATGCAAACTTTCAATTCTCCAACTTAGTTAGGGGATGAGTTAGAAAAATTGCTTAAAATACATAAGTTTGAGCCCAGAGGGTTAAATATTAGACTTTTTCAAAATTTTATTATTTGCCGTTTGATGTGTGGTGTTCAGCTATAAGTATGCAAATTTTCAAGTCTCCGACATATATAGTTTCTGAGAACGGGCTCTGTGACAGACGGACAAACAGACAGACAAAGGAGTGAGACCGGTAGGGTTTCGTTAGATGGACGAAACTCTAAAAACATGCTGCGGATGACTGTAACGACATCCTAAAATTACATTACCATCAACGATCTACCAATCCCGAATTTAGTTTATATTCGTTTCATATATTCTTATTCTTTTGTGCGGCCCTGTAAAATAATTATCAATATTATGTACAGTAAAACCTCTGAATAGCGGACACCCCGAGAATGCAGAATTTGTCCTCTATTTAGAGGTGTTCGCTACTGAGAGTAAAAAATGTACAGTTATTTAAGGGTTGGTAATCGAAAAAATGCCCCCTAAATAGAGGTGTCCACTAATCGGGTGTGTCCGTTATGGAGGTTTTACTGCATAATAATATCATCCTTTACAAGAAAATTGCATGCTGTATGATAGACAGACAGACATCCAGAGAAAGATAACCTCCGGATCAATAAACACTCATGTCTTTTGTTTTAATCATCCACAATTGTATGTCATACAACATGCCAGATTTTATACAACAGGCTAAAAACGGTCACCGTGGTACGGAATACTGTATTATTATTTGTTTGCCCACCAAAACTTGTTGCCACGGGCTGTTGCAAGGTTTGTGATCACGTGGTTGAAACTGATCTATTCAATATTACTGCGTGCGTATTTTTTTTTATTTGCTCCATGTGTTCAAACCAGTTGTCTACGAAAACATCAACCGGTGAAAGTGACGCACACCAAATTTCTGTGACGTATGCAGATAAATTGTGCTTTTTTAAGAGTTTCTTCTATATAATTTTTAAACGGTTTGGAACTTATTTTTCATAGTAGGTGCATTCAGTAGGCGACCCTCACAGGTACCTTCTGGTGCAATCAGAAACGAAATCCGACAAATATTTTTTGAGTTATGCTTGACGAAAGGTTTTTATTAGGCTTTTTTTTTAGTAGGACATGGCGTTAATATCCATCGTAGTAGTAAAGTGTCCGGACAGTAATATTTCACTGAGTATTAGCCTTCGCTTCGCTCAGACAATTACTAAAACGATCTAATTTTCGTTCAGATTTCAGCTAGCTATCTTTTGCATATACACAGAACATACCTAAACGCTCCTTTAAATTTTCTCCATCAATGTCTGAGGCAATTAGCCCACATTTTTCATTTACAAAACTAAGCATTGATTTTCCATAACTAAAATCATTATTTAAGTTTTTCAGAAACGAAAACAAATGTCTGTTTGTTATCATATTTCAAAACATTATAAGAAAAAAGACAAAATGAAATAATCTAGTCTCAATTAAAAAAGAAAAATGCTAAAATTAATATTACTACAAGATAATTAAAAAAAAAAACTCAAACCCAATACTAACAAATATGCACTGAAATAAGCTCTAAAATGTTGCAGTAGAATGTTGCAGTTTTGTAGAACGATTTTAAAGAGTTATGTATATGTTGACAATTAAAAATTAAACAAATGCTTTAAATATTCCACAAATGTCATTTGGATATAAGTAAAAACTGCATGCTTTGTTTTCCAGTTTATTTTTCTTATTCATCATCTCCCTAAACTTCCTGTTTGCGACAAAAAAAGTCTGAAATTGTTCATAAAAACCATGCAGATACTTTCAATATCATTTATTTTACTCATTTAAACCTAAATATAACGAAAAACATCATATATGTAGGCTTATACTATCGTGATAATCCTATGTTCGTCATCGCCTATACTTTGATCCACTGTGCGTCGTGACGACATTTCTGTGACTGTCAACTCGTAAAATTTGGCTAAAAATGCTAACTTTGGCAACATTTTCTGAATGAATCTTTACCTTTATAAGAAAATGAGAAACTCTTTAATTTCTTGGTATCTGAACAAAATCGGTAAATTTTATATTTTTACGAATATTAATGCAAATTTTTTGTATTTTCGAATGAATGACTTCGCGAAAGCATCAGAAAAGTAGTTAGTTTGGATTTGGGAATAGCTTTCAATATAAAAAATTTTCATAAAGAGATCTGATCCCCTCCCACCCCAAAAAAAGGAAATCCATGACCCCCCCCCCCCTCCTCCCTCTAAATGGTGAGCTGGATCCGCCCTTGTTTGTCAGAAGTGCACGTAATGAGGGTTACGTAATGAGGGCACGTAATTAGGTTTAAATGAGTATACACAGACATTTAGGTGAAATGAAATATAATTTATATTTTAGAAAAACAGGGGAATTTCAAGATTATTTATAAATTAAATTAAATACATGCTTTTTAAGACTTTAACGCTTTTAGAGCTAGAGAAATGTTCGTAGCGCGACCAAATGACAGACTCATTAGCATCTATTGCGTACTTGATCGTTCATCTTAATTAACTGGATTGCGTTGTTCGCCCAATATTAAGGTTCGGATATTTTAGTTTCACTAATCAAATAAACATTTAACCCTTAACTGCTGTTGGCCGTCTTACGGACATCTATTTTTTTCTTTTCTTTTTTTCATCTTTCACAGTTGAACTTGTAATTTTATGTTTAACTACATATATCAGTGGAATTTTGTTCTGTTTGGAGCTCTAGTTCTATTGGTAGAAACTTCTCAATGGGTGAATGTTAAATAATAGTCCTGTACATAAAGTTTAGTATAGGAACCAGGATTGGTTGATATAGTATATCAATCGATATATGTCATATGTATCCGTTATTTCATTTTTTAAATATCAAAATTTTCGATATTTTCATATACTTGATATTTATTTTCAAAATATCACTCTGCAATGTAATTTTTACTAATTTTAATTAATTCAGTCAGAACAAGCGTAAGAGAAAATTTCAACTATTATAGACTGTGTCATTCTGTAAATTAAGAACTTTTGTCTCTGGCAGTGACTTTTTTAGTCAAAGAAAGCAAATATCTTTTCCAAGCTTAATGTTTGAAGCTTTTATTTTTAAATGTAGTATTAATAATTATGTTAGACGAAGCCCTTGAAAGATAAACAGTCTAATTTAGATAATTAGTTATATACAGCTTTATTACAAAAGAATATTTTCTAATTTTGGTTTAGTTGAGTCTAAACTGTACAACATGTTAGGGGAATAAAAAATAAGACAACCTTACATTTATGCTAAAATTCTTTTATTAAAAAAACAATTTTGTATTTAAAATTTTGTTTTATAAATTTTTGATTTCTTGATACTGAATCCTACATTTTTTTTATATGTGTATAAAGCAAACTGTGTCTGTTTTCAATTAGTTGATCTTCAATTTTGTTCTAAGTAAAAAAAGGAAAAGATAAATGCATTTTTAAAATATTATTTTAGTTTTCATGTTAAGTGTAATGTGTTTGTTTCTAATTTATGTTTTGCTTGAAAATATTTATTTTCATCAGTGAGTTGACTATTTTGAAAATATCGGATATGTATCAAAATATCGGATATTTTCGAAAATATCATGATATTTACGAACCCTGATAAGAACAGTATTCTATGAATTAGTCGAGCTTTTATTCATCTTTCGATCAAGCTGGTCTCAGAGAATAGAACTGATAGAAAATTTTCTGTCACAGCAATTTAACGATTAAAAATGAATTCCCTTCCTTTTTTTCCCCTCTCAACCAGGGGCCCCTGCCTCCTACGAGCTAAGCTCGCCAAACCCCGTTCAGACACCCCAGCTTCTAAAAGCACGCTAATTTGACCGGCTTTAAAAAGATCGAATTATAATTGAAAAAACAGTACGGATCTCCCTGTAAACGAGTTTCCATACATTTTCCTTTGATTCGGGATTTTTAAGACCAAATCAACTGCTGTTAAGAGATACAATGGTTGATGTTTTCGTCTTTGATTTCAAAAAGTTAGTTAAAAATTTGGAAAATAAGCTAATGTAAAATAAATTAAGTAAACGGAGTCTTTGTCTCCCGGTACTTTTGTAACAACACTATAAGAAAGTTCTTTTAAATAAGACATTTTAAATGTATCGTTTTAAATCGGACGTAATTTTCACCAAAAGTTTTCTTTTTCTTTTTAATATCCACGTGAAAATACTTTTGTTGTTAGAAAGGAAGTATTATTTGCGCTGTTTTAGAATTCAGAACAATAGTTGAAAAGATTATCTCAAAATATGAAATAAATGTCTCGCGCAAATATATTTTTAAATGTAAACTGTTTTGCATTATTATTATTTGGTCATTTCAAATATGACGTAATTTCTCTTATTTACTGCTTTTAACGCATGTTAATGATTTTATTATTTTAAAGTTTTCTTTCTCTTTTTAATATTCACGTGAAAATACTTATGTTGTTAGAAAGGAAATATTTTTATTTACGCTGCTTTAGGACTGACTGGTCACAATAGTTTAAAAGATCTTCTAGAAATATAAAATGTCTCGTGTAAACATATTTTTAAATTTAAACTGTTGTATCGTTTTAAATATGACGTAATTTTCACCAAAGTTTTCTTTCTCTTTTTAATATTCACGTGAAAATACTTTTGTTGTTAGAAAGGAAATATTATTTGCGTTGTCCTAGAATTCACAGCAATAGTTGAAAGGATTATCTCAAAATATGAAATACATTTCTCGCGCAAATATATTTTTAAATTTAAAACTGTTTGGCACTATTATAATTTGGCCATTTTAAATATGACGTAATTTCCTCCATTAACGATTTTTAGAGCATAATAATGAATTTATTATTTTAAAATTTTCTTTCTCTTTTAATATTCACGTGTAAATATAAATTTTACGACGTAACTTTCAATATTTTCTTGCTTTTAACACAAAATCATTAATTCTAATTTGAAGGGTTTTTTTTTTCTGTTTATAAGTGTACATAAATTTTTAATTTGAAGGAAATATTATTCTTTGTGCTGTTTTAAATATTTGGCAGCAATTTAAAATAATGCCTTTTTCTAAAAAATGTAAAAAATATTTCTCGAAATGTGGAAATTTGGAATATAAAATGGAAATAAACCCTCAAAAAACGAGTCAAATAAAAAAAATAAATGCAGTCTGCACACCGTCTACTGTATAAAATGATCTAAAAATGATTAAATTCCTATGTATAGTTTTTGCTCCTATAAAACTTTAATAAAGGAACGATTTTGACCAACTTTAATATTAAATATCGTAACATTAAATAAACTAAATTTTAAAACAGGGCAAAGAATAATATTTCCTAAAAAAAAAAAAAAAAGAAAGAAAAAAAAACCCCTTTTAAATTAGAATTAAATGATTACGTGTTAAAAGCAGGAAAATATTGAAAATTATGTCATAAGAATTATATTTACAGTTGAATTTTAAGAGAGAAAAAAAATCATTTCTATGCGTTAAAAGTCGTAAATGGAAGAAATTACGTCATATTTAAAATGGCCAAATAATAATGAAAAACAGTTTAAATTTAAAAATACATTTTCGCGAGACAGTTATATATTTTATATTTTGAGATAATCTTTTCAACTATTATTGTGAATTCGACGACAGCACAAATAATATTTCCTTTCTAACAACAGAAGTATTCTCACGTGAACATTAATAAGGGAAAGAAAATTTTGGTGAAAATTCAGCTGATTTGGTCTTAAAAAATCCTCAATCAAAGGGAAAACGAATGGAAATCCGTTTACAGAGAGATCGCCACTGTTTTCTTAAATTATAATTCAATCTTTTTAAAGCCGGCCAAATTAGCGTGCTTTTAGAATCGGGGTTGTCTGAACGGGGATTGGCGAGCGTAGCTAACTCGTAGGGGCAGAACCTCCTAGTATATAAAAAATATCTCCGAAACGCAAAAAATTTGAATTTAAAATAGAAATAAAACCTCAAAAAATGAGTGAAATTAAAAAAATAAATGCAGTCTGCACACCGGGAACTTTTAATGTATAAAATTATCTAAAAATGATTAAATTCCTATGTATAGCTTTTGCTCCTATAAAACTTTTAATGGAACGATTCTGACCAACTTTAACATTAAATATCTCTTAAAATAATTCTTTGATTTGAAAAACTCTGCACCAGCGTGTTTATCAAACATTTCTCTATAATACCGATTTTCATATTTTTTGTATGCAGTATTTTTCTTAACATTAACGAAGAAGGACCTCCGGTCACGAAAAATTCATTCACCGCGGCGGTAACAGCATTAGTTACTGTTTTTGTTTAGAATAGAGAGATTATTAAAATTTTGATAATTATTACATTTTTCTTTTTGTATTTATGAGAACTCATTAAGTGTCGTATTTTGCGCAATATATAAATTTAATCTTATTGTTAATATTATCCCTTTCATGTACATTTTCTTTTTTATTTTATTAAGATATTTTTAAGTGTATTAATTAAGTTAAGCTTATTGAAATCATCAAAACTGACCTCTGTTAACCTAATTATGTTTTTATTTAAACAGTCAAATAGCCATCTGTCGAGTTCCTTCTCACGTAAGACTGACTGTTACTTTGATTTACATTAGATTGTTCAGCTTCTCTCATTAACATCGTCGTAAGCACGTCTTTATAATTCCACTAACTGGTCCATCTCCCCCCCTCCCCCTTTAAGATGTATAAAGTGGATATTTTGTACCCGTACCTAGCGGTCTCTCAGATTAGCTGCTTTTTTAATTTACAGTTTAACTTGTAACTTTCACTAAACAAACCAGAGGTTGCTATCCAATGTATACGTTAGTCATTAATTTAAAGATGGTGTAAAAATAAAAACACATGAATAAATTAAAACTCGACGTTTTGGCTTAATCTTCAAAACCATCATCAGGAGTAAAATTTTCTAAAAACACAAATCGGCAGGAAACAATCTACATGCTACATCGTCAAAAATTGTATTCAAACTGGAAGAAGCAACGGAAACATAAAAAATCCTTTAAATCCTTGAAGATTAAAACGAAACGTTGAGTTTTATTTTATTCATGTGTTTTTATTTTTACCCCATCTTTAAATTTATGAATAAAATATACGTTGGATAGCAAACACTATTTTGTTTAGTATTTTATTTTACAACGAAAGTCCTCAATTATTATTGTAATTTTCAGTTTAACTATACTGCAATTTTGTTAATTAAGTTGTCGATGTTAGAGATTTCCCAGGAAAAAAAAATGCTGCACGGCGGAGGAGAAAAAAAAAAAGCTCTATGAGACATAAAAGAGGGTATTGAAGGAAAAAAAAACAGCGTAAATAATGCTAACAAATAATTTTGGTAAACAGGTTCATCTGAACAATATTCCAAACGCTCTTATAATCTTGCAAAAACACAGTCCTCCCCCCCCCCCCCCCAAAAAAAAAATAAAAAAATAAAAATAAAATGAAAATAAAATAAAATAATAAATAAATAAATAAATAAAATAAATAAAAATGACGCTCGTTAAAATCTAGTTACTCGACGTTGCAAGACCCTACTTTTAAGTGTTTTTATTTAGTTCAAGGATAATTATATAAATTAAAACAAGATGATTCAATTCGCAAATATTTTTGCGTTACAAACTGACAAAATTTGCCGTTTGTTTTTGCGATTTTTTGACGAAATTTGGTCATTTTCCCTTTTTGTGAGTTTTTCCGCAACCGTTTGACAAAATTTGCAATTTTTTTAAACGAAATTCAGATTTTTTTTTTTGCGCAACCGATTATTAAAATTTGAGATTTTTTTTTCAGCGACCAGTTGAAAAAAAGCCGCTATTTGTTTCTGAAAAATTTGGGGAAATTCACGATATTTTTCCATCATCGTTTGAAAAATGCCACGAATTGATTTTGTGAAATTACGCAAAAGAAAAAAATTGCGGGTTTCCTTTAAAAGTAAGAAAATTTCGCGGAAGAATCGCATGCCTGTGAAATAATTAAACGGTAAAAAAATGGCACGCCGCATTTTTTTATTATGCGGGATTTTCTTATTTTGTGGGCGATTCGCGCAATCCCGCACTCCATTGCAAACCCTGCCTTTTTAAAAAGTAGCCTAATCAAATAACTGCAAATATTCAATGGAAAGAAGCTTCTTGCCTGTGATATTTGTAGACAAATAACTTCAAGTTAAAATTTAATGCTCATCAAGATTAAAGGTTTGCGTTTTAAAAACAGACAGCTTAACAAAAAAAGCAGAAAGAAAACTGTTAAAGGTGAAGGTGTTCTACTCAGTACCTTTGTTGCGAAAACAAATGAAGCATCGCGGCAATATCGCGAATTAAAAAACAAAACAAAACATGCTGCTTTTCTTTTGAACACAATGACTCTGTTTTATCCCGCTTTCGCCTACAGAAACTAGAAATACATTTACAAACGCCCTTTCCATTGAAAACTACCATATACATGCAATTTTTTTAGAGTGAAAGTTACTTTTATTTTTATTCTCCTCAACTTGTTTTCACTGAAATATGCAAAAGATACTAAACAAGATAAAAATTTAACAACCAAACATTTTTTTTTTTTTTTTTTTTTAAGAATTCTCAAAATAATTTAGGCAAAAAAGAGGTCAATAGCATCGGGTTCAAGTTCATTAGAAGCTTTTGAGAACTCTAACAGCACTGATATTATGAAGAAAGCAATGACTTTGAGGCAGGGCTCGAAATGTACAAGAGCAAACCGGAACGATGTTCCGGTTCTTGAAATTGTGATAAATATTGTTCCGGTTCGTGAAACTATGGAAAATATTGTTCCGGTCCGTGGAATTATTAAAAAATATTATTACAGTTTCATACATATAGCTAGCTTACTATGCTCTCTGTAACGTTTTTTTTTTTTTTTTTTTTTTTCTCTAATTATTTAGAATCTTGAATGCACTTTTTAAAATTGGTTTTTCTACGGTTAAATACAAATATGCGAAACAGTAAAGCCTCGATTATCCTAGTTAATATGGACCAAGCTCACCTCGGATAAGCAAAAAAACTGGTATAAACCGGATTGACACACATCGTCACCCACTAAGGAGATGAAATATAAATTTTCACTTAATTCATTCATTTTTAGGATACTACTTATCAAGTACTACTTGTAGTCTTAGTACTATTACTAGTAGTACTTAGTACTATTAGTAAACTATCAAGTACTACTTGTAACATTTCTTTGATGTACATTTCCGTTACTTTTAAGAAATACGGCGAATGAAATCGTTTATATGAAAAAGCCCTTGATAGTTGTTTGTTTGTTGAATGCCAATTTTGCTGCAGTCCCCCCCCCCCCACCTGCAGTGTTACGCTACTGTACAACTACCAATTTCTAAGATTTTTTTCTTAGTACTAAAACTTACCAGACCAGTAAATTTTGCTTAATTCAATCGCCGAAATCTAACAATTGTCAACGAATTAAGTATGGCAAAAATTTGTATTCAATTTTAGAGGCAACAAAACCGTACAAACTGGCAGCTAAATGATTCTATTAGTGTTATGAAAATTGCAGGTGTAGCCTCTTCTTTCTGCTCAAAGTATTAAATAGTTTTTTTTCAATCGAACTTATACCTTTGGAATGGATCATTTTCTTCTAATGGACTGACGGCTTCCATTATTATGAAACGGCCAATTAAAAAAAAAAATTAAGGCCATTTTTCCCTCCCAATCTGACCAGAAAATCAGAGTTCTAATAGTGTTCCTCTTCATGGATTTTTCCATTTCGAGACCTGCAGGTCCACACGTGCTGAAATTTACAGATTCGGGCCGCCCGAACGAAACCAATCTTGGTCTAGTACGGTCCGGTGTAAAAACTAAAACGCAACTTTAGTTTGTTTTTTTAAGTTTTAAATATATTTTTGCATCCTACTTGGTGTGTATAAATTCTATAGATCATATACAGGGCTGCTCAAAATAATTTGAAGGCATTACTGTCTACTGTGGTGAATTGCTTAATGTTGGTTTTAATTGTGGAGCGCATTTTCCAGCTGAATTGTATTTTAATGCATTAAAAACTTTTGTAAACTAAAAATAAACTCATGCATATACTGGCAAAGAACTGAATATATTGCCGTCTATTGATGGGGGAGTGCGTTTTTAATTGTGTTTTGCTTTTTTTTTTTTTTTAACCCGAATTAACTTTTAACTTAATATGTGGTTAGCATAAAAATCTGTAAAAACATACAAGGTTGTACCCCCCCCCCCCCAAACAAAAAGAGAAGAAAATAAAGAAAATTCAAGTACATTTTAGTTTGTTGGCGGAAATTGCCGAAGCCGACTTTTTAACCGTTATGCGTTTTCTAACTGAGCTGAATTATGTAGTATATAAACAAATCTATTGACCATATATAGACTTTACAAAAGAATTCGAGTACCTTTCGACTGAACGGTAATTGCTGGAGTTTCATTTTTAAGTGTGTTATGCATTTTTAAAATTATTTACATAAGATATCTACTCTTACCTAATTATCCCTAGAAGTAGCCAGTCGTAATAATCACGACTATGTTTGTTTGACCGGCGACTGCTGATTGACCGCTAGGAGGATAATTATAAGTATATTTGTTTTCTCGGTAAATTGATAATAAAATGTTGAGAAGTACATTATTTTTAAACCTATTTCTCCACATACAAATGCAAAATTTACAGAATTCGTAATTTTTACAGTCGTTCAGTTTTTCCCAATTATCCCACATGTGGGTATAAGATTTAGCTGTTTTTTTCCAGACAGTTTCGAATTTTATGCTACTACGACTAGAATAAGTTTTAAAAGAAAAAAATTCTGCAACCTACATGTTTAAAAAGTTTACTACCATTTTGTTTCTCTGAGTTTGTAAGCAATTCTCAAAACATTTTTAATGAGAAAATAATATTCCTGAGTAGCTAAAACCAACAAAGTAACGTATCAAAACTATTTATTTAAAAACGGACGGAAGAACATAAAATTTCAAAACGTAGAAGACCCACAATGCCGATATTAGTCACAAAATCCGTGGACCGAAACAATCCTCGAAATAATAGAAGCTGTACAAGCTCCATCAAAAGTTTAATTCTGTGCCTCAAAGAAAATTTTTACGTTAAATCATTAATCGCAAAAACACTTATTTGGAAGAATAAAAGTGGATTTTCTACGGCTGGCTGGTTCAATTTTTTGCACCTTTGTTGGGGAGAAAAAAGAATGTACGACAAAATGTATTACCACATTTATAACGCAAACTGCGTGAAGACTTAATCCCGTCACAGAAAAAAATCGTACTGTAACTTTTAAAGGTCAGTGAATTGAGGTGATGCTTGTTTTAACATTTGCCAACCGGAAAGTAAAATCTACACGTCTACACGAACAAAGTGAAAACCTTTCCATTTTCTTTTGAAAATGAACTCTGCTCATCGTGACAGTACATGCAGTAGATGCCGTTTAATGAGATCACGTCGGGGTTTCACGGGATTTAGGAAAAAATAATAGCATTCAATATTACTAAGAAAATTTGAACTAAATCTTGATGAAATAACGTCTTTTTAAAAAAGATTAAAACTATTTATTTAAAAAATTCTGCAATTTTTTTTTGTTTACAATTTTGACTTAAAAGATCAATAATAAATTGTTCTTACTCATGTTATTTTTGAAAATTGTCCAAGTGATGTTATATACCACCTTTTCAAAAATTTCAACGTGCTACGCATTTTCGCAATTGCAGGTGTTATTTCGATAAATTTGTTCTCGTTATCTTCCTGCTTATTATTATTTTATTCTATTTCTTCGCAATTACTGCGTAAATATTCAGCTCCTGTAAGCTTCGCGGCTACAGAAGTAAGGCTGTCGATCGTCATCGAGGTCTCCTTTGGCATTATCTAGACGTAGATCCAGAATGCTATATCTATCTTTCTTCGAAGTCATGCATCAAGTGGGTTTTAGAACTTCGCTTTCAACTACACACTTTTTAGGAACTGGGCTGCTGAAAAAAAGATAACATTAAAACGAAAAACTCATCACACAAAATCATTTATTTTAGTGTGGAATTGAATACGGCTTGTATTCAATTATTTTGACCCTATACGGCAATATTTAAATAAAATACATTCATTGGATATTCCATATCAATGTGGAGAAAATAAGTATATATTCCCATTCTTTTGTTTTCGACACTCCCTTAATTTCATGATTTTTTTTTTTTTGGGGGGGGGGGGGGGTGAATATTTTTTTTGCTGTAGCCGTCTCGGGAATTCTGTACTTTAATTTGGGACGTCTTGTAAACCTGAAATGTCATTCAAAACTCCTCTATTTAACATTTTTCTCTCTAAAAATAAATGAAACATTGAATGCGAAATTAAAATGAGTAAGACCAGTTAGAAAAGATTCCCTTTATGGTTGGTAGCATTTTGATGATCTAATCTGAATGTAGTAACTGTAAGCTGTAATCAACCAACCATACATTTATACAGTTCCACCCACTCGGCAAAACCAGCTGTATAGATGAATGGATGAAACCAAACTTCGATCTCCATTAGGAATCACAATCAGCCACCACACCCAAACTACAACGCCCCCCCCCCCCTCTTTTTTTGTGCGTGTGTGTGTGTGTGTGTCATAGCTGCCAACTCTTCCGCTTTTTTGTACCAAAAAATTTTAATAGAAATTTCTGCCCTTTTCAATCGGCAGATTACGGTGAATTAAAAATGTAAAATTTACTAAAAAAAAAAATTTGTGGTGCAAAAAAGCGTAAGAGTTGGCAGCTATGGTGTGTGTGAGAGAGAGAGAGAGAGAAATAGAGTGTGAGAGTGTTATCTGCTTCATTTTGTTCGATTATAACATGTTATTGAGGATTGTGTGTTTATCAGTCTTATACATGCGTAGTATGTCCGGATATAATGACCATGTCCGGGACTATATATACTATGCGATAGTGCAAGTAGTCCGATTGTTCGATCATAAAATTTTAAGTGATTTAACGTATTTAGACAAATGAGAAGTCGTTTAATTATGTTGATCCTTTTGATGCCACACATCAACGAAAAGTATAATGATGTCACTAAAGATTCCTTATGCTTGACTCAAGAGTTTAAAATGTTTGACGAATTTTTTCTTTCAAATCCTATCGATGTGGATAAATCGGAAAGTCTTGTCTGGGGCCACTGCAAAAAAAGCAATTTTAGTACTTTTAAGTAAAATATACATCTGAACAGGAAAAAGTATACATCAATTTTACGACTTCGCGTCGTTCATTTCCTGTTTAACCGTAACTTGGTGTTATTGATAGGGCTGCAAAAATGCCACATAAAGTTAAAATACCGGTTTTCTTTTTTAACAGGTCCCTTTTTTCCACTAAAATTGACTTTTATATAGTTTTTAATTTTGAATTACAAATTTTAAGTTTCTTTTAATTAATAATTTTAGAATTTAATAAATAACATTATTTTACAATAATGAAGTCATATTTTGAAATAATATATACATGCTGGTGATTTGTAGTCAAGGTTGCAAAAAATCAGTTAAATTTTGAAAAGGTGTACCTGTTATTTTATTTGATTTACACTGGCCTTTAAAGTAATTTTATTTAGTTCACATTAGCCTTTAATACTTAATATATATATGACCGTTAAAAAAAACTTTACAAATTACCAGCAAACATAAAAGATAAATAAATAAATAAACAAAATTAGCAGAAAAAGAGAAATGGATATTTGTAGAACTTAGACAGAATCTTCAGATCCCAAATGCCTAAAGTTCCACAAATAAAGTGTGTGGTTTCATCTTCATATTAGCCATAAAAAAGCTAAAGAATATGAATTTAGGACAATCAACACACAAAAAATAGAGAAATAAATTGTGTAAAACAAATAAGTTAAAAATAAAACATTATTGAAAAGGATTAAGAAATAAAATACGCATCACCATATTGAAAGCATTGCTGTCTTAGAAAGAGGCAAGATTAAATACACTAAAGAAGATTATATGCACATGTTGCCAAAAAAATATTTTTAAATGTTGATGGACCAAGGAGTAATAATGTACACTATGGTCAATCATATTCCTCAATATATGTGACCAGCGCCCTCTATAAATAATTTAAAAATGAATTTCACCATGTATTTCCAATGAATTTGTGAAGTGCTACAAACTTATATGATAATAAAATAAAATAAAAATTAAAAATATGTTAATAAATTTATACCTTTATATTAGAAAAAACTAAATTATGGGTCAACCCGACTCCAATGTTCAAGAATCAAAATCCTACACGAATCCGAGAGAATTCAAACCGGACCGAACTGCGAGTCGGGTCGGAGTGAATAAAATCGGATTATTCAATTAGATGCAGGTTGGGATTTGAATCTAAATAGCATTCCATCCTATCTCTCTGTCAATATCTTTTCTTATGCAAATTCGCCAAAGATGAATTAATTTCAGTACGTAGTACGTTGAAGTGTCTAGCTAGAATACGCTTGAAAACCGTTCCCCCCCCCCCCCCAAACCCAATCTTTAAGTCGTTACAACCAGTTCAATAGGTATATAATCAAATTAAAAAAAAAAAAACTTTCAAAAATTAAAGTTTTTAATCATTTTGACTTATTAAACAGGTTCGAAAATGAAATATTAGATTTGTGAAAATTTAATTTTGATTATCAATGGCCTCCAACTAACTTTATCTGTATTTTAAGAATCCATATAAATTTTTCGTTTCAGATCATTATTGAGCGCAATCACCTCGCACTGATTCTCACTGTTCTGATTATTGTACATGCCGCCGTGCATAGTGAACTTTGGGGAGGTTCTGATCGGTTAAAATATCAATATTTATAGATGAAAATATTCACACTCTTAAGTGAAAGTACAATAAATTCACTACCAAAAAATTAAGTAGTATCGGGATTCGGGAGAACCTCCCCTTAAGTGTGTTCTAAGGAGTAGTTTAAAAAAAAAATGTTTTAATTGTAAACTACAGTAGAGCGCCGATTATCCGAACAAGTCGAGACTGACCCTAGTTCGGATAAATGGACAGACAATTTAAGGGATGTTTCTGACTAAACTAAAATTTTCACACGGTATCTAACAAGGAGAGGGCCAACCTTGTTAATCACAGATTTTGATTATTTTAATATATGTTGTAGGGTAGACACCCCTTAGTGTCAGGTTCAACGGATTTTATCCAATGCCCCTTAGTTCTTGAAAAACCAGGGGGTCTAATATTAGTAGACAAGTTAAATACTTACTTCGCAGCAAAAATGACAGGTTAGTCGTAGCTCAGTTGGCATGTCGTTTGCCGGCTGATCCGAGGGCCTGGGTTCGATACCTGAATGCGCTACATTTGTTTTTCTCATTTTTTGTTTTATAAATATTGTTGTAATTATAATTTAATAATTTCAATTAAAAATTTTAACACCAAACATTACTTATAATGTTAACAAACTTAAATTTATCATTTCTTATTTGTAAACTATTATTTCTCATCCATTAAAGAGGTTTAAAAAGAAATTGGATCTATTATTGAATGATAAAAATTCCAAAATCGTGACAAATTCTGTTGTGGTGCCATCTAGTTATGATATAAAAAAAAAGGAATATTCAAATAAAATAAAAGCAGAAAAAAGATAAAGGGGAAAGCAAAATAATTGAAAGTGCAAGCATACTTATTACAAATTTAAAAATCTTTAATATGCAAAAAATCGGTTGTAATTTAATTCTGATGCTAATTTTTAATATGATTATGCTTGTTACTTTAAAAACAGAATAATAGTATTATCTCATTGACTTCCTTTGTTAAAGCAATGCGTAAATGATGTTTCTTTAAAATCACGAATTGACACAATTGCTCAATATCATTGCATCGATAAAGAATATATGAAATACATTTTAAAACTGATTTTTTATATAAAAAAAAAATAACAGTTTTATGATGTTTTATTACAACTATTCAGTTAAAAGTAAAAAATTAAATAGGTTAAAATTATAATTGATATACAATATTAAAAAGTTTTAATTGACAGTGAGATTATTAAGTTACACTTACAAGTAAATTTATAAAACAAAAAATGAGAAAAACAAATGTAGCGCACTCAGGTATCGAACCCGGGCCCGCCAATCAACCGGTTAACACCATACCAACTGAGCTACGACTGACCTATCATCGTTGTAGCAAAGTAAGTATTTAAGTTGTGTACTAATATTAGACCCCCCGGTTTCTCAAGAACTAAGGAGCATTGGATAAAATCCGTTGAACCTGACACTAAGGGGCCTCTACTCTACAACATAATTAAAATAATCAAAATCTGTGATTAACAAGGTTGGCCCTCTCCTTGTAAGCTTAGGACTGGCAGCACCACCTAGGGCTGCTATGTTTAAAAGTTGTTGTTTTTTTCTTTTTAATTTTTGATGTTGTTTACATTTTTATCATTTTTTTTTCTTTCTCTTTTTATCATTTTCTGAACTACAGAGATTATAATTTAAGGAAAAAGCTTTTGATTGTTGCTTGGTTCAACAAAGACATTCTTTTCAATGCTTCCATATCTTTAATTCTTCTTAAATACATTAGTTGAATAGGATCAACGTTCTTCTGCTGTTCGAGCCATTTCATAGCTGTTTCCAAACATTCAAAGGCTTCGTTATGTAATGGACCTGGGTTATTTTCAGAGCATTCGTTTTCATTTTCTTCAATTTCTTTTTCATCATGAATCTCATTCACAATCTCATCATCATTTAAAATCTGATATCCAGGGTCATGTACTTCACTATTTAGTCACTCGTTAATTTCATTTTGTTCATAGCTTAGGATTCTTCCCATCTTCTTTATTGTTTTTACATTCCTTAGTT
Organism: Maratus speciosus; assembly: GCA_963932465.1. NCBI lineage: Eukaryota > Metazoa > Arthropoda > Arachnida > Araneae > Salticidae > Maratus > Maratus speciosus. The sequence continues at coordinate 533,271,789 of OZ010793.1, forward strand.
TCTGATCTGCTATCAGTTTTTTCTTTCTTTAAAATTTTATTCCCAGCCAATGGATAATTGGGAGTTCGGTTAAAAAAATTTTTTGGCGAGAAATAGGTTGTTCGGATAACTGGAAGTTCGGTTTAAATTTTTTTTTTTTTTAAAGAGATAGGCTGTTCAGATAATTGGAAGTTCCGTTAATTGGAATTCGGATAATCGGCGCTCTACTGTATAAGTGAAAGGCAAGACATAAAAAAATTGTTTTGATCTACACCTTCGCTGCTGAAGAACGAGTAGAAACAGATACATTTATTTTCACAATGTAGTATAATATAAATATTTAATTACATATTTAATAGTAAATTTTAATATGAAATTGCAACTACATTTGTTAAAATTTAAAAATTGTTCTCATTAATTATTTTGACTAGTTTCATGTATGGCTATTATGGTTAAAAAAAAAAAAAGGATAAATGTGACTTTTGACACCGTATTTTTGAAAATAGTCTGTTGATTTTCAAATCTGACTAATTTGTTGACTTGCGGACCTCATAATGTCATAATATGCAAAATGTGCCATAATGTATGCACGTGTCACTTGATGGTTATTGTTTTCAGAAAAAAAAATTGTTATATATTTATTTCCTGTTTGATTCATTTTTTATTAACTTTTTTTTAATATAAGGTATATCGGATACTTTTTAAGTTGCTCCAAAGAGTACAGTAAATAGGTCGTTTGATTTCCCGTGTTATTATCGCTTCAGGCTAAAAAAGCCTGTCTTATCCGGCATGGGCGTTGGTTGGAATATTTTTCGCTGTTTTTTTTTGTGTGTGTGTGTGGGGGGGGGGGGGGGTGAATGCCGATACCTTTTAAATGCTAGTATTGCATATCGTATTCACGTACTCAACGACCTAACGTATGATAATCGTGAACACAGAAATGAGCTTTTCTTTGTCGGGGATGGCAACAGCCTACATATTAGGAGTTGAATTGAAACTTACCTGAAAGGAAACTTCACGTTGGTTCTTTCTGGTAAATTCTACACATCATACGCATGACTTGAAACTACACATTTTCTCAACGTTTTAAGAAAAAGAAGATATATTTTTGTCCTGTTCGTGTTTTTTTTTCCTGGTTTTTTAACTTCATAATTTACACATAATTTTTTTTTTTTGTTATTTAAAATTTGTATCGCGACTATTGTACAAGTTTTTCCATGTTCCTTGAAATATTTTGAATGAAGATATTCAATAGATATTTTTTCTACATTTTTATCTCGTGTGATATGGTTTATCTAATATATAAAAATGAAAATTTGTCTCTGTAATTCTATATAAATCCACAGTTTGGAAGCCGGAATTGTGAAATGTTACGTACATGTGTATTAAAACACGGCCGAGGCCACTAAAGTAACCCGGAATCGAAATAATTTACAGCTAATTTTTGCATTGATGTATGCAGTATTGCATCACAATGTGGGATGCAGTTTAAAAATGTGTAATTCAAAATGTTTCACCACTGTAGTAATGCAGGTTGCGGTAGTTTGGACAAAAACTTCCAATCTGAACGTAAAAAATCTATAATCAAAACATAAAAAATTAACTTCACTTAAATTTAGATACCCTATTTCCCACTCAGGAATGCTATGAATGTAAATGTAAATTGTGTTGAATCCTTACTGCTAATATTTAACAATATTATATGTGTGATACAATAAAAAATAAAAGTTTTACTTAAATTTTTAAACTTTATTCTCTCCCAAGGGGTGATGTAATCACATCAGAAAATTATTACCTAAGTTTAACTTGGGGTATAAATAGTTCTCATCTCGGGAAAAAAATACATTTTAAAATTTAAGTTATGTAATTCCCCACTAAGTTCGCTACCTGCGTAAAAATAGCTATCCATTAGAAACTTTTTGCTAAAATATAAACTTGACCAATGCAAAAACTTATTCTGAAAATATCCTTTTTATTTCCACTATGACGCCATATTCACCTTTTTAATTTTTGAAATGAAAAAAAAAAAAAAAAAAAAAAAAAAACTAGCTCAATTTAATATTTCACGTGAAAATCTTTCAACTAAAAAGAAATAAATTATTATTACGGCTTTTGAAATTTTTGCAACAATGAAGTAAAAATGTTACATTTTCTATGAAAAATGTTTGTTGATTTTCAATGAAACAAGCGAAAATTGGAATTATTAAGAAAAATATTTGAATAATGTAAAAAAAAAAATTGGCCCATGTTTCTCTCTGGGTTATAATTCACCCATATGCAAAGCCATTTTACTATTCGTTTTGATCCTGTAGTCAGGCAAACGTTTTTACACTTTAAATTTATAATATCATTAGAATTAGTACAGAATAAAAAATGAGTGGCATCAGGGACAAAAAGGTGGGAAGAAAAAATGAAAAAGTTATGATCTCCATAGGCTTTTCCATGTTAAATTAACACTGAGAAGTGACACTGGAAATAAATAAGTATTGCGCTGCTGCGCAATACTTAGATTAGTAGAGGGAATAGGGTACATAGCACCCGAGATAGGTAGGCGCCCCCTGGCGGTAAAAATCGAACTAAAATATGTAAGTCTATGGTGCATAATATGAAAGAGTGGTCAAAGGGAGTCGGCAAAAGTTTAAAAAGTTCCCCCCGGGTGAAAACGGGGGAGGATAAAAAATTGCTTAAAATGCACAAGTTAGAGCACAGTGGTGTAAATAATATAAGATTTTTTGAAAATCTTATGATTTTTCTAGTGATCGCAAGGATTCTGCTATAAGTATGCAAAATTTCAAGTCTCCAATGTAATTAGGGACTGAGTTAGAAAAATTGCTTAAAATACACAAGTTAGAACCCGGTGGTGTAAATAATATAAGACTTTTTGAAAATTTTATAATTTTTCATGTGATTGAAAGTGTTCTGCTATAGGTATGCAAAATTCCATGTCTCTAACTTAATTAGGGTATGAGTTAGAAAAATTACTTAAAATACACAAGTTAGAGACCGAGGGGGGTGGGGGGCGGTAAATATAAGACTTTTTGAAATTTTTATGATTTGTCGAGTGATCGCAAGTGTTTATGGATAATTATGCAAAATTTTAAGTCTTCAACTTAATTAGGGGCTGAGTTAGAAAAAAAAAAGCTTAAAATACACAAGTTAGAGCCCAGAGGGTTAAATATAAGATTTTTTCGAAATTTTAGGATTTGTCGTTTGATGTGAGGTGTTCAGCTATAAGTATGCAAAATTTCAAGTCGCTAACATATATAGTTTCTGAGAACAAGCTCTGTGATGGACAGACAGAGGAGCGAGACGAATGGGGTTTCGTCAGATGAACGAAACCCTAAAAACGGAATTTGAAAAATTCAATTTTTTCACGAGATATCTTTAACCCTTACGTTGCGTATTTTTTATTTTAAATCAAAACAGGTTCAAAAATTACGCATTTTATTTTATTGCATATCTCAAATCTACATATATATTTTAGAGTTAAAATATATATTTTTAAAAAAATGTAAAAGAATTTTTTTTTTTTTTTTTTTTTTTTTAAATATTGAATTAGATAATGATATAAAGATTGTCAGAAAACTGAATGTGAAGAATAATCATATGATGAAAGCGAAATCCTGAAAATTAATCTTAGGTAAATGCACGCGGGTTGTGCAAATTTTGCTACTTCTATGTTGCGTGTGGAAATCGCGGAATGCGCAGCGAGAGGGTTAAAAACTGGGCATACTTCGGCCAACCAAGTAGTTTTTCTGCAATGGTATGATACTTTTCGAGTTTTTCCCCCCTTCTGTGTTGCTAGCTAGTGTATGTCAGCATGCGAAATCTTATCCCGCAACTGTCGTCGACCTCCAATATCAACTTCCGCAAGAGTTTAAATCGCTCGTCAAGATCTCGTGATATCAGGATTGAAAGCTTTTTACAGACCAAACGATTATTCCTTTGAAAAAGAAGGCCATCTTTTCCATGCTTTTAACCTCTCATTGCTGTTAGTCTAACAAATTAGCTGTTGGCCGGAACAACTCTCTCCTAGGTGTCGTTTCGAAACTGACCCCTTCTTTTAAAAGAAAGTCGATTTAATATAACGGGCGTTGGTCAGAAAAAATATTTTTTTTAAATGCAATTGTTTCATTTTTTTTTTCACCTCGCGCTTTCTCTGCTGGTTTTCGTATATACCGACTGTTTAAAAAAAAGGTGAACTCTTTATCGTTGAGCCATTGTTTGACAGATCTGTTACCGCAATTATAATCAATGATGTAAAAATCCATTTTGATATTTCTCGTGTATTACATATTGTTGCACTTTTTCCAGAAACATGAATGTGCAAAATTTCCCATTTTTGGGTGTATTAGATGGCTGGATCACTCACTCACACACAAACTTCTTTCTTTATTATTATAGATAAAGCAATAGCTAAAACAATTTCATCACAACTGTTTTTGGTATTTACTTATGCAAAATAATTCGTCTGTGCAGTCCCCCCCCGCCCCCCCCCACACACATACATTTTTAAAAGGATTTAGTTAGACATAGACAAAAATAAAGGCATATGAAGAGTGCCATTAGGAAATTATCAGTACTCCATTTCCACAGTACTTTTTTATAAAATTGAAACTGACAGGTGTAGTCAGTGAAGCGCATATAATTTACCTAGCCGGTCAATGGACTGACGTCATTTAGAGCGCGTTGGTCCAGTAATAAAAGGCTAGCCCGCAGATCACATAAGTGTGGGGGATTCATTAACAAAGAAAAACACTAAACTACATATTTTTCTGGCAATGTTTCGGAAACGAACTAAAGAGGCTATTCCTAAAAGTACTTTTTATGTGTGTGGAGGAGGAGAATTATTTTACGTATGTAACAAACAAAACAAAAAAACAGACAGATAAAAAGGAGAAGGGAAAGGCCTAAATGATTGTGTTTCTTGAAAAAAAAAATTAGTTTAATTTTTAAATAAATTTTTGAATTCTTTACTAAATTACATCATTCTCCTTATACCAGAGACATGAATGTGAAAATTTAAAAATGTTGGAAAATGGCGTTTTACCAGTAGCAGAAAATTCTCCAAGTGTCTGCGACAGGAACTTCAGGGTTAGAAAACAATACGTGGGTAAAATACTTTACAATTGAAGCGTTAATTAATCAAATAATCGCTTACCTGTGACGTCTTTATACATTTTATTAATTTTTATTAATAATAATCTTAAGATTTTGTATTAACCCTTTCGCGACGAGAGTTTTTTACAGAATTTTTAATTTTTTATCACTGGTTTTTTAAAACAGAAATTTTTGCCTAATTGAATCGGAAAAATGCCCTGATTAAAAAAGTTCAAAATTTAAAATAAAAAATTACTGGTGGCAGTAATCAAGAATTCTGAGCACTTTATGCGTCATGTATACGTGACGCTCGACCCGAAGGGGTTGAGTAATAAAGAGTTAAACATAATATAAAGTGAAATAAAAGTTCGATGGAAAAATAATCTGCAAAAGAGAAAAGAAAATCTGCGGCGCCCGTCTCCCGTCATGAACTTTCTGCTACCGGGTGGCGTTTGAAAGTTTATTTTACTCTCATAATTCATTTATTTTATTTTATTAAAATGTTTTCTAATGTTGCTTCAAGAGGGAGTACATGTTCCTGGCAAAACTTAGATTGAAAAGAGTGAGTGTGTCGACGGTGTTCTGAAGAGACCGCTGCACGTAGAGCTACAAAATTTGGGGAAAAGGTACGTCTATATATGAAGTTTTGCACCTCGAAGCCCGATTTTCGATTTTTTGATTAATTTTTTTTTAATTAAATTTTTTATGCGATTTTTAGCGCTTTTTTAAATTTCGAGGCGATTTTCCACATTAGTGAAAAGAATACGGTTTCTTTCTTTTAACCCATATAGTAAATTTTGTTCTCTTTTCAAAAAAGTTTATTCGGAATTCGTACAGCAATTTTTGAATTTTTAGCGAATTTTTTATGCGATTATTGAACAGCATTTAATGCATCGTCATACCTACCTATAAGGGGGTTACCGTAGGGAAGACACAGTTCTGTAGTCAAATGCCGCCAACTTGGCGATATCCCTAATGTTTCGCCAAATTTCCATAGACTTCCATTGTAAACCAATAGGGATTACTTCCTTACAGAAAATCAACAAATTGAGATATTTTAATGCAACAAAACTAATATTAACTTAAGGGATTATATTAATTATATTTAAGGGAATCCAAGTAAAACAAATTATGAATTAAAAAAAACATGATACAATGCTTAGCTTGCTTTCCCAAACTTAAATTTTAAGAAAGCCCGAAGGTCAAAGGAATTAGACATGAAACTTTTATCCAATTATAGGAAACTTTCGTGATTTTTGAACTTTTTGTGATTTTTTAATTCGATTTTTACGTTTCTTCGCGATCTGCTGCAATTTTTTGACATTCCATTTGTGACCTATAATACTAAAGTAAATTCTGCCCTCATTTCAATAAAGTTTATTCGGATTTCGTATAGCAATTTTCGAATTTTTCAGGAATTTTGTATGTGATTTTTAGTGTATTTTAGCGATTTCCTACCATTTTTCTACATTAGTGAAAGGAAGCAACTTTCAATCTTTGAAAACAATATATATATTTTTTCTCTATTTTCGAAATTTGTGCAGCGATTTAAAATTTTTTCACGATATCTTATTGTGATTTTCAGAGCTTTTTCGCAGTTCATGCTGTTTTTTGACGTACCCGGGCAAGTTAGCTAGTTTACTTAATAAACACATGAACATGCAGCATTTTTTCCAGACCAAAAAAGCATTTGCATATGTAGCATTTTTCTTTTGTTAAGTATTGTTAAACGTAACAATTATCATTTTTTATAGTTTTTTCATCTTTATTTTATATTATTTATTCATTTTTATGTTATTTCATCTTATATTACTATTTTATTTTATATAAATTAGAATTTTGTTAATAGCTTTAATTTTGTAAGTGGTAATTTGTTGATGGTGGTGGGTGCTATTGGTATACTAACTTCTATAGTAAAAACCTATACAGTATGAATATAAGATACAATCTGCATTAGCATTGCATTTAATCCATTAAATGTACAGGTTAATTATAATTAAGTTGTAATTATAATGTATAATGTATATTATCTTATAAAAAATAATGTAAAACTAAAAAAATTTTCATTGAAATTTCAATATATTTCATAACACTTAGCTAACTCAGCATTTTAAATGTCATATTCATTTTTCCCATGCCCGAATTATTCAGAAATTTCAACATATTTCATAACACTTAGCTAACATAGCATTTTAAATGTCCTATTCGTTTTTCCTATGCCCGAATTATTCAGAAACAACTATTTTCATGTAAGAAAAAATTTCACTGTTCGCTAGTGTAATTAGTTTGAATGTTGAATCCTTCTCGTAAATATTTTATTAATTATTCTTAATCCTAATTGTTCAGTTTATGTCAAAATGAAAAAATTAACCTTATCCCTTACAGCAGAAAATTAGCACTCGCCACTCGCCAATCGTCGAGTAACAATTAAAACGTGGCGATTAACTTTATTGTCCTCACTCGCCAAACTTAATGGGCACCACTCGCCAAACGCGATGGCTGAAAGATCGATGCCAGGGAGGAAGGGGGTGAAATTCATTCAAAATTTACGGCGTCCAGATCGGCGATTCTCCCGAAGGTAAGAAAAGAAAGTAGCACGGGTGATTCTGTCCTGAATTTCGAGAAAATTTAAGGTATTCCGTTCCGAAAAATTTAAAAAAAAAAAAAAAAAATCCGTTATCAATCCGAAAATTCGGACATAAAAATATCGCTAATTTCGATATGGTCCCGAAAAGAATCAATTTCGTCAATTGTTTGCAGAAAAAAAAATCACCAATTTCGTCAAAAAATCGCGGGAGAAAGAAAAAAAGAAAAAAAAAAAAAGAAAAAAAAAACAAATTTCGTCAAGAATCGCGAAAAAGAACCACAAAATTCTTCAAAGTATCGAGAACCCCCCCTCGCAAATTTCGTGAAAAGATCGCGCAAAAAAACGCAAATTTCATCAGAAGATTGAGGAAAAACGCAAATTTCATTAAAAGATCGCCAAAAAATGCAAATTTCGTCAAAAAATCGCGAAAACAAAAATGCAAATTTTTCAAATGGGGCAAAAAAAAAAAAAAAAAAAAAAAAAAAAAAAAACCCACAAAAACCCTCCACAAATTTCGTCAAAAAGATCACGAAAAAACGCAGGCTCCGTCGAAAGATAGGAAAAAAGCAGATTTTTGCCAAAAGATCGTGAAAAAACGCAAATTTCGTCAAAAAATCGCGAAAAAACACAAATTTCGTCAAAGGCCCGCAGAAAAATGCATAGTTAGTGCCGGGAAGGGGTTCCCCCCTCTGCTGTAACCTTTCAGAAAAGTTGCTGTAAATTTATTTCATTGCAATGAATAGTAAAAATAAAATATTCAAGATTTTATTAAAATAATTCTTAAAATATATTTTATTTTTCTTGTCTTTTTTATGCATTGCATTAAGTATGTCTAAATATCTTCAGATATGTGTTTGACTTTTATTTTGACTGCAGTAATTTCTTGGTTATATTTTTCTATCAGATGTAATGTTAGTTCCCCCCCCCCCCCCCAAGTTGAGTGTAATCCTATCGAATGATAGGTAAAAGATATTAGTAAATTACAATGTTGATAGTTAGAAAAACACAATTTTGTATGAAGCGTCAGGGAAAAAAAATCAGTGTACTGATCAGTGGCCATTGGGTAAAAATGTTAATTTTGATCTATAGTAAAATCTTATCAAAGGGTAAATAAATGATATTAGTAAATTATGTTGTTAATAGTTAGAAAAAACACACTTTTTATCAAGTATTTATAAATTTGTTACTGGCCAGTGCTTTAAAAAAAACAAAAAAAACTGACCTATGGAAAAAATCCGTGTAACAGTGGCTATATATTTGGTTTAAAAAAAAAAGTTAATTTTGACCTATATTATCTCATAATGTTTTAATTGTTTACGTCACTGTGAATATTTCTGTATTAGTAAAATAAAAGCGTTCGTCCATGTTTAAAACTTTCTCATTGGGCGTGATTTAAAACAGTCAGGTGTGTTCAATCCGGAAAATTTCCCTTTCGTTTTTAACACCTCTGATGAGGAAAAGTTCACGGAAAAAAGATTTTGTAGAGTAAGTGAAGTGACATTTTCAACGCTTGACCACTCTTACCGCAGTTATTGGGGCGAATCGATTATAAATTCTTTTATTTCACTTTTTTGAATTATCCCTTTTTATGAGAAATCTTCCCACATTTCGAAGATGAAAATCTTCCAAGAATCTTCCCGTTTTTCCGCACGTGTTTCCCATTTTCCTGTATCTCATTTCATGTGCAGTTAACCCTCTAATTCTCATTGTATAATACGTTTTAGGAATTCCTTAATTCAAAGAATCTGAATTCAAACCAGAATAATTCAATAAAATTTTTTGCTTTATTTAATGGCAGAATGTCTATTATTAAATAAAGCAAATATGCTATTATAAATTTCTGATATGAATTTGGAATAGCTGAATTAAAAAATCCATTAAATTGGAAACACTGGTGGTAACAGTGGCGCCAACTTATATGGACCCGTGGGGCGCAAGCCCACCCAATAATTTGATCTCTCCGCCCACCCAATTTTCATTCATTTATTTGATTAATTATTTACTTATTTAATCGCTGAAATAAAATTTGGTTTCACTGACGTTCTCAAAATTGTTTTGTTTGAAAAATGGGAAAGACATCATTTAGACTTACAGGTGCACAGAAAGACCTTCTGTGGATGTATAGTTAAATTTTTCTCAAAAACAAATTTCCTGTATATTTTGCCATCTGTTTTAATGTCTTGAATCGATAAAGCACTTAGGTGACTAAAATGTATATCTTTCTTGACATTTGCATTTTTGCACTTGTAACAGTTAGCAATTTTTACGCTATTTAATAATAAATATAAATGTATTTCTAAGAAAGAATGTATGAGAATTTAATAACATTATTTATTAAATTACTTTGAAAAAACATAATTTGACTTCGAATTATCAGCTTTAGTCATTTCCTTTCTACGCACACGCACTAATTGTAAGAGGAAAAAAAAATGCATGTGTTATTTTACTCACTAGGGGGCTCGGGCCCCTACGAGCTGCGCTCGCCAACCCCCGTCCAGACACCGCAATATATATATATATATGTGTGTGTTTATATATATATATATGTATATATATATGTGTTTTATAAAAGTACGCTAATTTGATCGGCTTTAAAAGGATTCCGGAAGATTGAATTATAATTTAAAAAACAGAGGCGATCTCCCTATAAATGGATTTCTATTCATTTCTCTTTGAATGGGGAATTTTTAAGGCCAAATCCGCTGCAGTACTACTTGATTAACCCGTCGACCAATTTCGCCAAATTATATAAATCGCCAAAGCACTCGCCAAATTATACAAATTGACATCATCTTTATTTTAAATAACGAAAGAACAAATAAATTAGTGCAACATTAATAAAAATACAAATAAAACGTCGAAATAAAAATAACTTGAGGACGTAGACACGTGTAACTTGCTTAAAGTCAAGTTAATGTGACATTTACGATCAACCATTATTGGCATTTATTCTTATAGTTTGCCGAATGATAGATTTTTGGTCGACGGGATAACTAAGTAGTACCAAAAATACATATGTCAATCGCTGTTTTCGTCTTTGATTAACTAAAATAAGTTAAACATTTCAAAATAAGCTAATATAAAAGGAATTAAGTAAACAGAGTCTTTGTCTCCCGGTATTTTTTAACAAAGCGTAAAAAAAGTTCTTTTAAATAAGACATTTTAAATTAATCGTTTTTAATCTGACGTAATTTTGACCAAACTATTCTTTCTTTTTTTAATATTCACGTGAAAATAATTGTGTTAGAAATGAAATATTATTTACGCTTTCATAACAAAAATAGTTAAAAAGTATCCTCTCAAAATATCAAATAAATGTCTAGCGCAATTTCTAAATTTAAACCGTTTTGCAATATTATTTTGTGTTCATTTTATGTAATAACTGTAATGTGACGTAAATATGACGTAATTTCTCCTATTTAAGACTTCTAACGCATGTTAATAAATTTATTATTTTACAAATTCCTTTCTCTCTTAAAATTCACGTGTAATTATAGTTTTTATGACGTAATTTTTAATAAGTTCCTGCTTTTTATACATAATTATTTAATTCTAATCCCAAATGTTTTTTTTCTGTTTATAATAGTCACGTGTAAATAAATTTTTAATTTATTTACACGTATAAATATATATATTTTTTTTGAAGCAAACATTATTGTTTCCGCTGTTTATACAGTTGGCAACAGTTTAAATTAATATCACTTTCTGAAATCTGTAAAAAATATCTCTAGAAATGCTGAAAATATGAATTTTAAATCGAAATAAAACCTCAAAAAATTAGTCAAATTAAAAAAAGAAATACAATCTGCACACCGGAAACTTCAAACGTATAAAATGATCTAAAAATGATTAAATTCCCAGAAATGGTTTTTGCTCCTATAAAACTTTTTTAGTGGAACGATTTTGTCCAACTTTAGCATTAAATATCTCTTAAAATAATTCTTCGATTTGAAAACTGTCTGCATCAGCGTGTTTATCAAACATTTCTGTATAATACTACCGTTTTTCATATTTTTGTATGCATTATTTTTTTTTAATATTAACGAAGAAAGACCTCCGGTTACAAAAAATTCAAAACCGCCGGCGGCGGTGACAGCGGTAGTTACTTTTTTTTAGAATAGAGAGAAACGTTTTGAGCCCACCCAACATTTTTCGAAAGTTGGCGCTGCTGGGTGGTAATATTAATATATTTGCTACCATGGGCATTTGAGGGTTAAACAAGGGACAACAAAATAGAGACCTGAAAAAAAAAAAATTCCTTTTAGATAGGTTTATGTATGGTACTCTTTCCATCGGGACAAAGAATTTTTCACATTTAAGATAGGATTCCGTTATATGCAGGTTCCGCTTTTACAAGTTTTACTGTATTTTTCTCGCCTGTTTTATTTTTCTCTGTTTTTCGCGAATTTTGTTGCTTTTTCAGTGCCTGGATGGTTTTTAGTCCAAAGGAGTTTGGGAGATTCTTTAAATCTACTAGGGGGCTCTGCCCCCTACGAGCTACGCTCGTCAACCCCCATTCAGACACCGCAGACTCTAAGAGCACGCTAATTTGACCGCCTTTAAAAAGATTTCGGAAGATTGAATTATAATTTGAATCTGACAATTATAATTTGACGTAATTTTCACGAAACTTTTCTTTCTCTTTTTAATATTCACGTCAAAATACTTTTGTTAGAAATGAAATATTATGATCATCTTAAAATGTCAAGTAAATGTCTCGCGCAATTTTTAAATTAAAACTGTTTTGCAATATTATTTTTTGTTCATTTTATGTAATAAGTGTAATATGACGTAAATTCTCCTATTTAGGACTTCTAACGTATGTTACTGAATTTATTATTTTACAATATTCTTTCTCATTTAAAATTCACGTGTAACTATAGTTTTTATGACGTAATTTTCAATGAGTTCCTGCTTTTTATATTTTTTGTTTATAATAGTCACGTGTAAAATAAATTTTTAATTTGAAGCAAACATTATTGGTTGCGCTTTTTATACAGTTGGCAACAGTTTAAATTAATACAATTTTCTAAAATTTGTAAAAAATATCTCTCGAAATGCTGAAAATTTGAATTTAAAATAGAAATAAAACCGCGAAAAATTATTCAAATTAAAAAACTAACTGCAATCTGCACACCGGGAAATTCTGACGCATAAAATGATCTAAAAATGATTAAATTCCTATGTACAGTTTTTGCTACTATAAAACTTTTTTAATGGAACGATTTTGTCCAACTTTGGTATTAAATATCTCTTAAAATAATTCTTCGATTTGAAAACTGTCTGCATCAGCGTGTTTATCAAACATTTTTCTATAATACTACCGATTTTCATATTTTTGTATGCAACAGTTTTTTTAATATTAACGAAGAAAGACCTCCGGTCACAAAAAATTCAAAACCGGCGGCGGCGGTGACAGCGGTAGTTACTTTTTTTTAGAATAGAGAGATACTTTTTTACACCAATTTATTCCTAAAATTTAATTCTCTAATGAGACATGTAGCTTCACTCCCTGAATGAAAAATTACATTTTTTCATACCCTTCCCCATTTTTAAATCTGTAAATTTTATTTCTGTCATGTGAAGTCGTGCTGTCAATCTTAAAGGGAACTTCACGCACTTGGAAACACGCGCTCCGTAATGTTAATCCTAGGGGCAGGTTATTTTCGAATTTCTCATTTCAATTTGAATATTTTTATTTTATTTATTTATTTATTTATTTATTTTTGCAGAGGATAGCTGAGCTCAATCTTTAATATGACTCTTTTTTACTTTTTCAATTTTGGTTGCAGATTTCTTTTAAAATGCTACTTTCAGTTTCCAAACCGGTTTCGAAATTGAAAGTACCTTTTTAAAAAAAGTCTGCAACCAAATTCGAAGAAGTAAAAAAGAGTCATATTAAAGATTGAGCCCAGCTATCCTATGCAAAAAAAAATCGTTTAAAAATATTCAAATTGAAACGAGAAATTTCAAAATAACCTGCCCATAGGATTAACATTACGGAGCGTTTGTTTTCAAGTGCGTGAAGAATCCCCTTGAGTGGCCTTATCGTTGATTTTGTTAAATTATGAATATTACATTTCATTTCCGTAAATGGCCAAGATTATTTTCTGTACGTAATAGAAAATAGGACGTCTTACTCTTATTAGAAGTAGTTGGTGCCTATTAAATCTACTTTCATATTTAGCTTACAGTCAGTTCACAGTCATATGATAATTTTCTTCTTCCGTATTCAGTTGTGACGATTATATTCATTTTCAACAGGTGTACTTGCACTTAATCTCGGAATTTACCTAATTGAATCCCACAAGATATTTTTCTTCTTTTTTCTGTTATTTGCAATTTACTAAAAACGTACAGTCGTGGGGAAAAAAAAAAATAAATAAATAAATAAACACCCCCTACTAACTCCTCAACAAATTATCGTAGAAGAAAGTTACTTGTACCGAACGATAGGAAATAAAGTCTACTTTTAAATGATGTATATAAATTTTTCTTAGGGGGCTATCTACATATTAAAACGAATCCAAACTTCATTTTTTTCAATGGCAATACCCAATTTTAACGAGATATTTCAAATCTTCGGTTCAAACTATGTCTAGATACCAAATTTCAAGTCATTTGAATGATAAGTTTTCGAATTATAAACATTTAAAATTAAGTGCTTGTAATGTTAAATTACATTTCCATATTTTTATTTATATCTTCTGAAATTATGCTCCTAAAGTGCTAATTTTTTTTGTAGCAATAATATTAATATACCCAAACGTAAGTGTGCTGAATTTGCAATTTTTATTATTTTATGATATGAATTATGAAATTAATATTCGAAAAAATTATGAATTGCAACTTACAATTTTTTTGATGGATTTAGATTTATAAAGTCCTGCTTTAAAGAAATCCAAAATTTCACATTTTTCTTCCAATTAGTTAAATTATGCTTAAAAAACGGCAAAATGATGGTTTAAGGGGTCATCCATAATAGAAGTGAGTTGCTATTTTGAAATTTATTCTGCTGTACTGTAATCTAAAAGGCTTCATTGACTCCTTGCGTGGCGCTTCGGGTGCCTTGATCAAGAAGGGGGCTCTTTCGGTTAACAATCGAGTACGGAACTTCAATTTGGATACAGCCCTTAAAATATGCTCGTTTTAAAATAATTAATTTCTCGGAAACTTATGGTACAAATAGCATAAAAATTTGTTTTTAGGTTAAGTGAAGAGTGCAGATTTCATTTATGGTGTCAGAATTGTGTACTTCTATTGAAAAAAAATAAAGTTATGGTTCGTTATGTAGAAAAGAAGAAGAAGAAAATTTTATATACATCCCCCCCTAAGAAAATTTTATATACATCATTTAAAAGTAGACTTTATTTCCAATCGTTCGGTACCAGTAACTTTCTTCTACGATAATTTGTTAAGGAGTTAGTAGGGGGTGTTTACTTTTTTTTTCCCACGACTGTACCATATTTTATTGCGTTTTGAAAGATTGCCTTTTTTGATTTCCCTTATATTCAATTTTAATTTTTAAGTGATAAACTTCAATTCTTACAACTCTGAGAATTATAATAGCCCCTAAATTCATGCAGTTGTATGATAATAATAAAAAAAATTATCCGCAATATTTTACTATGATGAATCTTGTACGTAGTAAATATATATTATCTCCTATTACAAAAAATCAAAAATATTCTCCTGGAAACATTAATTGTTTTGGTTTTACCGAATTTCCCTTTTCGAGCTTGCAGGCAGCGCTGGTGTGTCTGAATTTGTTTCTATTTTTTCAAACAGAATACGGTATGGGATTTTCTTTTTTACTTTTTTCTATCTTTACAAGAAGAAAGTATTGGATTCGTGAAAATTTTCGACTTCCGGTTTTTGACGGATTTATACGTTTTAGAAGGTCCTGAACATGATTCGATGTATTTTAGAAAATGTCTGTCTGTGAGTCTGTATGTGACAAAAATTTTGCGGGCGCTCTATCACAAGAACTAATGCACGGAATTTCACAAAACTTTAGCTTCAATTAAGACTTTGATCACAAAGCTTCAGCTTCAATTAAGACTTTGATATAAATTGATCCAGATTAGTTTTTGATGAAAATCGCCCCAGAGATGGCGCTGCTATGCGGCATTTTCCACGATTTCTGCGATAGTTATATCTCAAGAATTACTAGACGGATTTTCATGAAACTTCGAATTCAGTTAGTCCAGGATATAGTTTGGTGCTGATTACTTTTTGGTGAAAATCGCCCATCAGGTGGCAATACTATGCTACATTATTCATGATTATCGCAATACCTCTAACTCAAGAAAAAATGCACGAATTTTCGTCAAACTTCAGATTCAGTTAGTCCCTGATATAAACTAGTGATGTTTAATTTTTGGTGTAAATCGCCCTACAGGTGGCGCTGCTGTGCTGCATTTTTCACGATTACCGCAATAGCTGTATCTCAAGAATTAATGCATGAATTTTCATCAAGCTTCAGATTTAGTTACTTCCTGGTTTAAATTGGTCCTGATTAGGTTTTGGTGTAAATCGCCCAACAGGGGGCGCTGCTATGCAGAATTTTTTATATTTTCCACTATAGCTCTATCTAAAAAACTAATGCACGGATTTTCGTCAAACTTCAGATTCAATTAGAAGTTGTCAAAGTTGTTGATAATTGGATTTTGTTGTGAATCATCTAACCGGTGGTGCTGATATGTTGCATTTTTCAGGAAGTATTAATAATGCCGCTACGGCATCACCTAATTTTAGTTCCTATTTGTCACATTGGCAGCAGAATTTTTCAGTGAAAATTTCACTATTATTAAATACGTGAAAATACACTTTTTCTTCTTTAGAAATAAATTTTCTTGTAAATACTGGTGTCATTCAATTATTTTAATATTTTACGAATGCAGGTACCTTGCCCCTGAAAGAGTTAACATGTATGAGACAGAAGAAAGTTTTGGGATTGCCTCATCCGACTAGTTTAACTTTCAAATTATTAATTTACAAATGCTGTTAAATAGAAACTTTGTTCGTTTTGATTATGTTTGAAGATTATGTTTTTATAAAATGAAATTTCGGGAAGGGGTTTATTTTATTAAAAGGAATTTTGGGAAGGAGCCTATTTAGTTAAGAGGAATTTTGTGAAGGGGGTCCTAAATAGGCGCGCCTAAATAGGTTTGCCTAGACCATTGGCCCGTGTAATGGATTTGGAAATAATAATAATAATAACAATAATAAAGTTGGTAAAAAAAATCAAAGAGAGAATAATCCCGAAGCACGCGTAGTAAATATTGTTCATTGCTTTCTGTTTATTTTCCTAGCAACAATTTGTTTACATTGTTTTTAGTCATGAATAAAAGTTTAAAGTTGTTTGAGATTTGTTCGCTTTTAGTTATCGATCTTGGCAAATCGCAATTTGCATTTCTTCCAAAACGCAAGAGGCAAACAAGCACTCTTGAAAATGTCCCAAAGCAAAAAACACTGGTGTCTCCCACACACAATCAAACTCCGTGATTAGGAAGGTAAGAGCAACTCTGAGCATCTTTACCCTCAAGCTGCGAACTACAAGGTCCCAAGCTATCTCTTGGAAAAAGGTCGACTTCACGGTCCACGGAATTGAGGGTGGGTGATCCAGGAAGTCTTCTCTGGGACTTCTCCACCCAGAAAAAGGGGGCATGATGATGTTCTTTTTATATTCAGTTTTTTTCCCCTTCTTCATAATGACTTCATTGAAGAAAAGAGTTCAGGGTCACTCTGAGGTGCTTATTTGTAGCTTAGTAATTTTATGTACATAAATGTGGGTAGATTATTAACAAATATCATGCGTACAACTTTATTTTATAGTATTACTTTATAGTATTACTTTGCTATTTGAATTTTAATGGGGATATTGCGTATGCGTGGTATTTCTTGTCTCTGGGTGGGTGAATATATATATTGGTGAGGAAATTTATACAGGGTGTCCCCTCTTACCGCCGATCAATAGATAATAATAATAATAAGGACACGATAGTTTTAGAGCTATAGTTCCATTAAAAAAAAAAAAAAAAAAAAAAAAAAAACCGAATTCTGTCTTCTATTATATTAAAAAACAACTTTCATCAAAATAGTTATTTTATTTTAATTTTCAGGGATTTATTTTATTCAATAAAGCTGCATAAAATTAACCTTTTTAGAAAGATTGTGAAAAACAAAAACAACTTGAGTAATGAGCCACATCGAAATATGCATATTTTCCCATACATCTTGCGTTGAAAATCGTATCACCTAGCGATCAGCGATGGTAAACAATATCCGATTTATTCCTTTGAGATTCAGTAAAATAGCCATGGATGCAATAATTTTGTTCAATGGCAGTGTAAAACATACAAAACTAAAAACATTTTACTGCTTTTTGCAATCATTTTACGATTACAAAAACAATGTTTAATTATGAATGTTTTCGATTCCATTCCTTTAAGATTCATTAAAATATAGCCATGGATGCAATAATTTTGTTCAATGGCAATGTAAAACATACAAAACTAAAACATTTTACTGCTTTTTGCAATCATTTCACGATTACAAAAACAATGTTTAATTATGAATTGCAAACGACGTCAGCGCCCCCTAGTGGCGAAATATGGAAGACAGTCATTGCAAATCGAAAACGAAAAGAGATGGAGCAAAATTTCCAGTTAGAAAGTTTTAGAGCATCAATTAATTAGTACGAAACGACATTTGGTTCTTATAAATCTTCGTCTGTATACCCAAAAATGTCTGAAATGGATGCACTCTATTTTGTGTAAACGTTTGAATGGAATAGCCAGACGTATGAAGAAATACGCACAATTTATGGTATAAATACGTGCTTATCTCAATACATTTTGATAACATCAAACAAAAAACAAAAAAGACTAATTGTCTCACAGTGATAAAAAGTTAATATTCAGTATGTTCGAAAAGTTCGCCATTGCTCACGATACACGTTTGTATTCGTGAGAGTAATTCTACATGCCACATTTCTCAGCATGGAACGTCTATTGCTAGCTTCTTCAATACGACGACATAGATTTAACCCTTTTAAGGGCGGTGGTTAGACGGTTTAGCCACCTAATTTTAATTCCAAAACTGACAAATGGCAGCAAGAATATTTTAATAAAATTTTGCTTTTGTAATGAAATTGAAAATTAGAGGGTTTTTATTTTCTACAAAATTCGGTTGAATATTCTGGTGTCAGCAAATTACTTCATCAGTTTACGAACAGAATTCTTCTGCCCCTGAAAGGTTTAATCTAAAATTTTAAATGCATTGGAAATTAAATTTTTACAGGCATTACAGCACAGTACAACGTCACAATCTGAAATTGTGCACTGCTACATTTACGTAATGTGAATAGGCAAAGTAGAATCGTCGCTCATCGATTTCGGACATTTTTGGGTATACAGGCGACGATTTATCTTATCCGTGTGAGCCAAATGTGGTTTCGTGCTAATTAATTGATGAATTAATTGATCTAAAACTTTCTAACTGAAAATTTTGCTCTTTTTTCTTTTCGTTTACGATTTTCAATAGCTATCTTCCAAATTTCGCCACTAGGGGGCGCTGCCGTCGTTTGCATTAAATCGGTCGTAGCCACTTTAGTATACCGTTACCTCACTTCCATAGCTGTAGCTCTCTCCGTTCGCAAGTATTTTCAGGTTAAAGGGACTTTCCTTTGCACCCTGTATCCATTGATATATTTCACAGAACCCTGCACATATAAAGAACGATTTTATTTCAGACTGTAAACACAATACAATAAACCCAACACGAGTGAAAAATTAGCCGGGGCCAGGAAAATTTGTGATCATCTCCACATTTTCTTATTCTTTTCTTTTTAATGAAATATATCTCTTAATTTTATTTTAAATACTTATTGTATAAGGGAAGCTAATCCTTCTATATATAAAAAAAAGTTTTGATTTGGAAATGGACCAATGAAAATCTGCGTAGATATTCCGGGTAGATCAGCATTCAATTTAAATGCTTAAGCATGGCCTTTCATCGTTAATATTAAAAAAACTGTTACATACAAAAATATGAAAATCGGTGGTATTATAGAGAAATGTTTGATAAACACGCTGATGCAGACAGTTTTCAAATCGAAGAATTATTTTAAGAGATATTTAATGCTAAAGTTGGACAAAATCGTTCCATTAAAAAAGTTTTATTGGAGCAAAAACTATACATGAGAATTTAATCATTTTTAGATCATTTTATGCGTCAGAATTTCCCGGTCTGCAGATTGTATTTAGTTTTTTAATTTGACTCATTTTTTGAGGTTTTATTTCTATTTAAAATTCAAATTTTCAGCATTTCGAGAGATATTTTTTAGATATTTTAGAAAATTGTATTAATTTAAACTGTTGCCAACTGTATAAACAGCGCAAACAATGTTTGCTTCAAATTAAAAATTTATTTTACACGTGACTATCACTATTATAAACAGAAAATATAAAAAGCAGGAACTCATTGAAAATTACCTCATAAAAACTATAATTACACGTGAATTTTAAAAGAGAAAGAATATTGTAAAATAATAAATTCATTAACATGCGTTAGAAGTCTTAAATAGGAGAATTTACGTCACATTACACTTATTACGTAAAATGAACAAAAAATAATACTGCAAAACAGTTTAAATTTAAAAATATCGCGAGACATTTATTTGATATTTTAAGATGATCATAATATTTCATTTCTAACAAAAGTATTTTTACGTGAATATTAAAAAGAGAAAGAAAAGTTTGGTGAAAATTACGTCAGATTATAATTGTCAGATTCAAATTATAATTCAATCTTCCGAAATCTTTTTAAAGCCGATCAAATCAGCGTGCATTTAGAATCTGCGGTGTCTGAACGGGGGTTGACGAGCGTAGCTCTTAGGGGGCAGAGTCCCCTAGTTTTTTAAAAAAATGTTTACTTAGAATTATAATTTGTAATTGGGTTATTTTTTTTTTACAATTAGCTGGCAAACCTCTTTTATGAAATTCAATATGGGCATCACATCTTTTGTTGTAGCTTCTTCGTTTATTAACTTTTTAGCTATAACTATGAAGGCTTAGTAATTAGTGAAGTGAATCTGCACGGTTAAAATTTTATGATTTGATTTTTTTTTTCTTTTAACGGCTAAAAAGAGCTGGTAAGCGTAAAAAGGAATGGCAGATATTAACCACTAAGGAAATGAAAAAAAAAAGGGGGGGGGAGTTTTAATTATTTATATCTGTAAAGGAGGAATAATTACTGATATGCGAAGATTAGATAATTGCATCATCACACTGCACTTTGTCAAGTTTCTTGAAAATAGCTTTAAATTTGATGAAAGCCTTTGCATGCTATTAACAAACTAGTCGGATGTGGCAATTCCAAAACTTTCATCTGTCTCATCCATGTTAATACTTTCTGAAAAATGCAGCATAGCAGCGCCACCGGTTAGGTGATTTACACCAAAATATAATCAGCAACAACTTATGTCAACTTCTAACTGAATCTGAAGTTAGGTGAAAATCCGTGTTTTAGTTTTTGAGATAGAGCTATTGCAGAAATCGTAAAAAATTCTGCATAGCAGCGCCATCTTTTGGGCGATGTACATCAAAAGCTTATCAGGACCTAACTGAATCTTAAGTTTGGTGAAAATTCATGCATTCGTTCTTGTGATAAAACTATTGCGGAAATCGTGTAAAATGCTACATAGCAGCGCCACTTGTTGGGCGATTTACACCAAAAACTAAACAGCACTAAATTACATCAGGAACTAACTGAATCAGAAATATGATGAAAATCCGTGCATTAGTTCTTGAGATATAGCTATTGCAGAAATCATGAATAATGCAGAATAGCAGCGCCACCTGTTGTGCCGATTTACACCAAAAGAGAATCAGCACCAATTTATATCAGGGACTAACTGAATCTAAAATTTTATTAAATTCCGTTCATTAGTTCTTGAGATAGAGCGCTCACAAAATTTAGTGAGTCGCATACAGACTCACAGATAGACATTTTGTAAAAACATGTTTTTCGGGATCTCTGACCGCTAAACGTGTATTCGAAAATTTTCCCGAATCCAATACTTTCTTCTTGTAAAGATAGAAGAAAGTAAAAACATGCTTGCATTTTTAATTTTAATTTTTCTTCTAAAGAAACTTTTATACCTCCATGAATATATGTGCTATTACACAAATGAACACAAATGTTATACAGAACAACAGAACCCACATAATCGCCTTTTATAAGTATATATCATTCGAGCATTTTATTTAAATGGTCAATCAAAAAAAAAAAATAATAATAATAATTAAATTTGTTGTTGGTCGCGAGCGCAATTGCTCTCGTGTCTAAACTTTCGCTGAAAAATATGAGGTCAAACATAATCTGTATATTCCAGAGGAATTCATCAAGTTTTTCTCTAGCTATTTGACAAAACGTTTAAAATCGAAAGTGTCCGGATCATTTTAATTAGGTAGTGTACATACTGCGTGGTTTATTGTAACGCTTTGAACGTTCAAAAACTCTTTTTAGTTGATAAATATTTGTTAAATCTTTCAATCAAAAGTCTCGTTCGCATATTTATTGCGCATAGAAATTTTTAATAGTTGGCAATCACGAATTCTCCACTTAGGTGCCGCCGTTTTTTTTTCTAACGTTCTAAGAAATTTTTTCGTCTATTTCGTTGTATAAAATGAAACCCGCCTAAGACGCTTGGAATTTGCATTTACACAGGCGTAGGTTTTGTTTTTGGAGAAGGCATTATCTTTATTTCATTTCTTACATTCTTTGTCACTAATACATGACGAACTACTAAATTCAAACTAAATATAAGCGTGGAAATCGTGAGCTAAGGTGCGTATGTAAAGATGTTTCTTGCAGTAATTTATCATAATGAGGACAGCCTCTTTGTTTTACATCTCTTTGACGCTCAGATGACCATATAGAAAAATGACTTGATTATCATTAACCCCCTTTTTTTTTTTTTTTTTTTTCAAGATCCTGTACATTTCATTTCGACATTGCTGTTTGTTTAGGAATTTAGAAAAGAGGCGTGAATCATAAAAATGTTTGGTATTTCGGTAAGTTTTTGCATTCGTCGCAAGTTCTAATATTTTCCTGTGGTATAGTTTATTCTGTTAATATAAATCCTCGAAATCAAAAAATTTCGGGCGATCTGTAACTATTTAAGTACAGTAAACTCTCTGTAAGGCGGACTTTGTGTAAAACGGAAATCTGTCCAACTCGGAAAGATTTTCAAGTCCCTGCAAATTCATAGACATAGAGTAAAATTTGTCTAAGGCGGAATATTGTCCACTACGGAAAATTTTCTCCGTCCCGACCGATTCCGCTTTAGACAGAGTTTACTGTACTTAAAATTAATCTGCAACCACAGATGAGATAGGGAAGGGGTGGAGCAAGTTTTAGTACCTCAAGATAGTACCTTACCATAAACTGGAAAATTATTCAGTTTTATGATTATGCAAGAAAATCAGTTATTACAATTCAGGGTCTTTATCCACCTGGAAAAAGTCATGGAAATACAGCGTGTCCACAAAATAATATTTTAATAGTATCAACTGTAAGCGTTGTAGAGTATTGGTTCAAGGTCACAAATAAAAAGTATCTCAAACAATTTTAGATAAGCGCATGCGCGAGTACTGCTTTGTTATTGACTCGCTTATAGTGCCACATACGCAAAATGGCGACTCCTGAGCGAAAAGCGTTATTGCGGGTCGGAAGATTTAAAAGCCGTTAGAGCCATGCAATTTTTTTCCTTTGGGGCTTTATAAAAGATCGTGTCTACGTTTTGCCGCTACCTAATGATTTGTCAGAGTTGAGACACAGAATGGAAGAGGCTATTGCTTCCATGACTCCGGGCTTGTTAACTGAAGTGTGGGAAGAATTGAACTTTAGGTTGGATGTGTGCGGTATAACTTAAGGTGCACCTATTGAACATTTGTAAGAGTAACTAGGTTAGATTACCCATTAATTTGATGTATCATTTGTTGTAAATAGTCTAAATTAAACTGTCATAATATACTAATGAAAATGGAACATTTCTTTATGGGCGTCCTGTATATATGGATGGGAAAAGTTAGGGAAATTCACCATTCCTGTCCTGAGGAAAAGTCACGGAAATTTGAAATTTCTGCGAAAAAGTCAGAGAAATTTGAAACTTCTGAAAAAATATCCGAAAAGAATTTTCGATCGTAAAGCTAAAGATTTGAAATTGTAGTGGCAACAAGATCTAATTTTGCTCTTCAGCCTTCATAAGTACTGTTTCAACCTCTTATGCAATTTCGTTTGCCTATCCCCTTTCACCCCTACCTTGGCAACTTTTAAGGTTTTTTTTTCATCTAACATCGCAAAATATTGATACCTGGAAAATTGTTTTTATTGGTCTGGAAAAGTCAGGGAAATTTGTCGCTGAGTTTGTCTGGATACCCCGTATAATTAAACTAAAGTCATATTTGCTAAAAGTGAAAACAGTACAATCAAAGGCTTTTATAAACACCTTTAATAAACAGATCGACGTGTTTCATACACACAATCGGTGACGTTAACAAAAGAGTCTTTACAGATTAATTTTAAAAACAGTAAAATAATTTATCCATCAAGATTTTATTTCACATCTATTATTCGATAATCAATTGAAATCTATATCCGCAGCGAGAATATATGGAATGATATAACCTCTTTTGAGTTTTATAAATTAAGCAAGTCGGAAATTGTACGTCAAACGTGGCAAATGATGTGCTTTCGTATTATAACTAGTTTTATAAATATTTAGATCTTGGTGCAGTAGCTGTTGCACTCTTACGCAAAAATGCATGAATACAAAACTTATTACGATTATATATATTAAATTCATCAATATGGAAACAATAGGACTCCATCTTAAATAGCACGTAATCACCATGGTAACTTAGAATAAGTACCTATCAGGAGATATCATTGAATTAATTACGTATGATAGGATTTAATAGGATGAAGAAAACTTTTGATATCTTTTTAAGTTTTGATTCGATTTTCAAAAAATTTGAAATGGCTCGACAAAATTCTGCAACGATTATATATTAAATTTCAAACCATTCGGTTGGGTAGTTTTTGCACTGTTGCATGCGGACAGACAGACGGACGGACGGACCAGACGACGACTATAGGTGCTACGTATTTATATAATTACGAATGCACCTGAAAACAATAAGATAAATAATTCGCATTCACAGATGATCATACTAAAGCACCTACTTTGATTATATCTGTGATCTCATGGTCTTGTTTATCAAGTTCATTTTTCAAATTTTTGCGAAAATAGTTCATCAGTATTGATCTTGATAATGCCACCGATTACGTTTGAACACGTTGATCTGTTTATTTAAAGGTATTTACAAACCTTTAAATGTACTATTTTCACTTTTAGCAAATATAACTTAAGTTTGTCAAGTATTGTTAAATTAACTATTTGTCAGTGATCTCGCATCCCCTTCCCTTTCCCCAGCGTCATCAAGTTTAATCAAGGTTAACAGGTTCTACTTCAAAAGCTTTACAACCTGATTTCATTTAAGGTTGTTGTCAAATTCAAAAAGTTACAAATTTCTGAATTCATTTTTGTTCGGAAACGCAAATTGGCAGCTGTTCTTGTTCAGAGACTATGTAATCAAATTGCGTTTCCTTCTTTCTTTTCTTTTTTTTTTTCTTTTTTAAGGCACAAGATCTTTCGGAAGATACTGCCGAAGTGGGCGTTTAGAACCAAATTCCCGACGCGGCAGAGGAAGAAAAGAGAAAAACTTGTTACGTAACAAGTATCCCTTAAAACTCGATAGGTAATTTATTTATCATAAAATGGAAAATTAGAATTCATTTCCAAATAGCTAGCTTTAATTGTTAGGCCTGCCAGTTTTGTGTCCTTAATTTTTAAAATGAGTCAGATTGTTGAGGAGGGAATTTCAAATCCACCTTAAAAGTTCAATTACACCGTCAACTTATGTTCGACGTAAAATCAAGGCTCGAAATGGAAAAATTCACGAACCGGATTCCCGCTTAACCAAGTTTCCGCTTTAACCGAGTTATTTTCTTATGATGTAACAGCCATTATAAATGAAGTGTTAGGTGAAGATGAAAGAGCAGTCGTACATTTTTTCCCCCATTCTGACCAGAAAATCAGAGTTCGAACTTTTTACGGCTGCTCTTTCATCTTCACCTAACACTTCATTTATAATGGCTGTTTCATCATAATGGAAGCCATCAGTCCATCAGAAGAAAATGATCCATTCCAAAGATATAAGTTCGATTGAAAAAAACAACTTCATTCCCGGTATTTCTTAAAAGTAACGGAAATGTACATCAAAGAAATGTTACTAGTACCATAAAAAGGATTGAATTAGGTGAAAATTTATATTTCATCTCCTTAGTGGGTAACAATATGTGTAAATTCGGTTTATACGAGTTTTTACCTTATCCGAGGTGAGCTTGGTCCTTATTAACTCAGATAATCGGGACTTTACTGCATAGCAAATTTATATTTAACCGTAGAAAAACCAATTTAAAAAAAATGCATTCAAGATTCTAAATAATCAGAAAAAAAAAAAAAACGTTACAGAGAGCATAGTATATACATGAAACTGTAATAATATTTTTTAATAATTCCACGAACCGGAACACTATTTTCCATACTTTCACGAACCGGAACAATATTTATCACAATTTCAGGAACCGGAACATTTCGAGCCCTGCGTAAAATGTCCATTAGCGCAGTACTCCACTCAGCCTAATTATTAGTTTATTCGCTGTAAAATATCAGGAGCTCGAGGCTGAAATTCGCAGATTGGATTCCACTTGAGCTAGATGTCTGTGTGAGGTTTCAAGGATTCTTTTCATGCAGGAAACGAGAATTCCAATTCTCTCCTTACGCTCTTTGAAAGTCCAAAAACAGTCATGTCGATTCTATTTTTTATCCCCCGTACCCTCCTTCTTTTTAGGTGCTTTCGTAATTATATAAATACGTAGCACCTACCTATAGTCGTCGTTCGGTCCGTCTGTCTGTCTGTTCGTCCGCATATAACAGAGCAAAAACTACCCAACCGAATCGTCTGAAATTTTAAAGATATATACTTGTTGCAACATTTTGTCGAGTCATTTCAAATTTTATGAAAATCGGATGTATAGTTTAGTTACAGGGACAGTCAAAAGTTTTCCGTTACATTACGGCCAGTGGGAAAAAATTATTTCAAGTGCATTTTAATGATGTTATAGCCTTTCGAACAGAATGAAATTGATATGCACTTAGGAAGTGCACTCAAATATACATTCAGTACAATATGCGGTGTAAAATATATTTATAAAACTAAGTTATAGTACGAACGCACCTCATTTGCCATGTTTGACGTGCAATTTCCAACTTGTTTGTTGATGTAGTTTGTTGTGACCTTCTCAACAATTTATTTACAAATTTTGAAAATTAGCTATTCCAAGACATATTAATTCTCCTACTTATACGGAAACATATAAGAGCAACATATACGAATGCTGAATAAGCTAAAACAAACCTTCTATATACTGCATGAAACTTTGGAAGTTTTTCTTTGTTTGCATCCTGAATATGATACGAAGTTCTTCCTTTCAATTCTGCCCATAGCATCGGGCCACTGATACATTAATGATTGTGTCGATAAAATTATACTCCTGAAATTTTAAAATGAACCTCTCGCATTTCTTCCTTGCATATACATACTTACAAAACTTATCTAACACTATGTTTAAAAAAATGCTATTTTGAAATAAATTGTTTGTTTTTATAATCTTTTTGCTTTTCTTTTTCATAACTTGAGTTTTAAACTGGGACCAATCGGTGAAGGTTACGATCATGTGTGATGCAAAACCATTCATGCACAGCAGCAGAT
Organism: Maratus speciosus; assembly: GCA_963932465.1. Lineage (NCBI taxonomy): Eukaryota > Metazoa > Arthropoda > Arachnida > Araneae > Salticidae > Maratus > Maratus speciosus. The sequence goes on from OZ010793.1 coordinate 533,299,359, forward strand.
CATTTGGATCCAAGAGTAAAATTACCTTAAGCTGTTTATTGTTTCACTGACAGTGACCTTTTATTAAATTTCTGGTAAATAAGCTAGACATTTTATGAATCTGAATAATTTAGGCGAAAACGTTCTGCATAGCTGTTATTGTAAGTTTGTTTATTTATTTATTTGCAAAATATGCCTAAAGCTGTTGAAATAATATTGAAATTTTTAATCATTCGCCTGTATCGTTTGTATTTTAAGAGAAAGGGGTGGAAGGGGGTGGGGGCAGTGTTAAAAAAATAAATCACTAGTCCCAAGGATCAGTGACCACGAGAATTTACTGGTCCGCAGGCATCATCACTGGTCCATATGACATTAAATTCTATCAAGTCATTTCAGCCCTTTGAGTGAGTGCCCTCCCCCCACACACCTAGAATAAAAACCAAACTTATTTTGCAGTTATCCAAAATTTTCCTCATAATAAAAACTAAAATTCGCTAAAAATTAAAACTAATATTCGCTAAAAATTAAATAAACAACGGTACATAAATTAGAACTGTAAAATTATTAATTAGATATTTTATTTCCAATTATTTATTTCAACTGACTGTATGGTTTAATGCAAATGTTTTTTTGACTATTTATTTATTTAATTTTATGTTTTTAAAATAAAATAAAATTGTGTGATTTGTGTCCGGTTGCGGTTTTCTCAGGACCGGGAAAATTTATGTTTGCCTGTCAGAGAGGAAAAAAAAAGTTACTGATCCTGCTGACCACTAAATTTTTCAAATTAGTAGTCCAATTGAATTTTTGGTGGTCTCGGACCAGCGGAGTATCAAGGATTTCGAACGCTGGAGGATATGTATGGATGGATGCTTCTGGTCTTTGTATTTTTGTAGAATCTACGATAATCGGAATGAATAACTTTTAGTAAGATTTTTTTTTTTCAATAATTAAAAATAACAGCTATTCTGGCGCTACTCACAGACCGCTGCTTTTTACAATGTTCACAGTTCAGGAGTCGACCCAGGTAAAATTTGGGGTCTGGTTTGGGTCAATTCATAAAATTCCATTCCATAAAAACATACTCTTCATTAATTAAATCAAATTAGAAGGGGCACTTATTCAAAAACTACGTAATCGAACTTTATTCCGTTTTTCGACCAGAGGCAGAAATGCTCTCTAAAAATGCTCTCTTAGTTAGGGTTTTGGATCGAATTTTCGGATGCATCAGTGCAGGAAAAGAAAAAACGGATGTTTTGTGACAATAATCGCCTATAAGCTCAAGATGTAATTTATTTATCGGAAAAGGAAAAAAAATTCTATGACAAATCAATAATCACGCCTGCAAGTGTTGTGCATGTTTAAAAATGAGACGGAAATTTTGTCAAAAGTTTCGCGTTATTGAGCGGGGGAAAATAATTTTTTTTTTAGAATAGCTTTATTATTTGTATTTAAGGATCGACCGAAACTGATACGAATTTCCGTAATCTTGCTATTTTTGGCCGAAAACGGTAACGAAAATGTCCAAATTTTTTTTTAAAAAAGATACATACATAAATAAATAACAGAGTTAAATAATCATACGTGTGGCCTAAGTTGGCTTTCTGTCTCTCTGAGCGAAACTTTTTTTTTCATATAAAATAAAATGTAATTAATTCATCTACGACACAGAATGATTTTCTAATTATACGAATTTCATCTAATTAAAAAATGTTTTGGATATACATACCTCGATTTATCTTTTATAATGATTTTTGTAAATTATCATTTGTTATATTAGAACTTCCTCAAAGAGTATTCGAAACACTTCTGCTGTTTCAAACTAACAATTTTCTATTGCTGTTTAGTCTGCAACTTTTAATGAGATCGTGAAAAGCGTCTTCAAAGTTTAGTCCCATATGCATTGCTTGCTTTATAATTTGCACTCAGTTCTTGAAATTATGAACAGCGAAGTTCATAGCAATAAATAAAGAGTGTCTCATTTGAGCCGATACAGCTCAAATCAATGATTAATGTTGAAAATTTCCGATGGAAGAAATGAAATTTTTCGAAAACAGATAGTTTCGGTTTGGCCGAATTTTTGGCAACATTTTCGCGGAAATCAGATTTTGGGTCGAAAACGAAAACGAATTTTCGGTCGATTTCTATTTCTATTTATTAATTTATATGTAGAATTTCGAAGAACATGAATGAATTATATATTTGATCAAGAGATTCGATCATTTTTGTTAGACGAACTTGTGTTTTTTTTTTTTTTTTAATTGTGTATAGTGTACACAACGCACACGTAGTATGAAGACCTGAGTGGAAGAAGATTAGACAAAAATTAGAATTCGAGAAAATCGAAGTGAAAGTTTTTTGTTGTAATACAGTTATTTATTTAATTCCTTCTTAGTAGCATATCTTTGAATGTTAATAGATGACACTAAACTCTCCTAGAAAAGAATATTAAAATATAATTATTAAATGTTAGAAATTATTAAACATTAAAAGATACTGTCGCATATCTTCAATACTAACACGGGAACCACTTTTGGTGTTGCTCGCACCTAGAATCGAGACCTGGTGCGTTTTGTAGCCCTATACATAAAGGTTAGAGAACCGAAAAAATTTCTCTGTTAAAATAATATTTTATATACTTTTTTATACTTTTAATTTTTTATCATTACATATTTATTTGTTTATTTCACGCCAAAAGTGAGTTAAGTGCCAAATATGGGGCTACAATTTTTCCGCCCGCTTTATCCAAAGAGAAAACGTACAGAACATATTACTAAAATTATATCAGATTGCAATTTTTTTTAATTGATAGCATAAGAAACAAATATTAGGTTTTTATTTTTTTTTTCTATGCAGACGATAAATATATATGTAATAAATATAATTCTATAAAAGCTTCGAAGATCATTGAAAACTATTTTTTAGTGAAATACAAAATAAGCAAAATATTTTCTTTTGAAATCGAATGAAATAAAGTTTCGAATGTTTAAAATGAAATGTTGCTGTATTAAATGATCCTTCGATAAAAGTAATCATAAAGTAAATTAATATTTGTACACAATTTAGAAAAATTACTTTGGCGAAATAGGTCGGACATGGCAATTTATAGCTATTACAAATTCAGCTATGACATTTGACTAGGGTTGCCGGGAAGCTCTACTTTTGAAAATAAACGCCAACTGTTTCCCCGCCAAAAATAGGAATATAAAGTTGCAATTTTTCAAAATCAAATTCGTGGGTTTTTGAAGGAATTTTCAAATTTTTTTCAATATTTTATACTTATTATTAACTAATTTTTATTTTTAAATGCTTTTCTTTAAAAATATTCAATGTTAATAGTCCGATAAGTGGTCTCGAAAATTGCGTTTCCAGAAAGTTATGCTGCTGTATAATCAAGGAATATTATTTTAACAGAAAAATTTTAACGATTCTCAGACTTCGTAATATAGAGCTTTAAAACGCACCAGGTCTCAATGCTAGGTGCGAACAACACCAAAAGTGGTTCCCTTGTAAGTAGAATTTTAGTTTTACCTTACGATATAATACCGACGCTTTACTCATAACGCTTTACTCATAACGCTTTCATCCATAAAATAAATAAATGAGGATGTATCATAACATGCTCTTCCACTGAGCTTTTCATATATACAGGGTGTTCCAAAATTTGACCTACAAATTCAGATAGTAGGCATCAAGAGGATGAAAAATTACCATAGAACATGAGGTCGCAAACCACGTATTTAATCAAAAATACATGGTGTTTCATCCTAACTCAATTTGAATTGGCGGCAATAACTTTTAGAAAACTGAAGTATATTATAATAAAACATTTAACAGACATTCTCACCTTTGTTGTAAATGTGATAACACCAAACAAAAGTGACAGACGTTTGCATTATACGCGCCAGCAGCATGCGCTTGACGCCCCACATTTTGGACTGGGATTATCGGTTCATACGGTATCATCGATTGCTTGAATAACACGTTTTTCAGATCTTTTCGTGATGTTATCGCACATTGTACATATCGTTGCATTTTCATTGCAATGTTTTTATGTTTCTCGAAATTAGGACCGTCAACGCAAGTTCAGTTAGGATGAAACATCGTGTATTTTGTGACTCAATAAGTGGTTTGCGACCCCATGTTCTATGGCAATTTTTCATTTTCTTGATGCCTACTATCATCCCTCTGAATTTGTCGGTCGAATTTTGGAACATCCTGTATACTCTAAAAATCGCGAATTATTTTAAGCTTCACGCACAATCATTTAATTGACGAAGGAAGTGAAACAATTGCTGTCAAAAGTACAGTGAAACCTCCCTGTGCGACCACCTCCATTAAGCGATCACATCCTTAAACGACCATTTTTTCATAGCCTCTTGAGACCCCGCGTCCATTCTATTGGACATTTTTATTTTTTGTAAAAAATACTTAATTTCAGTTGGAACTTGTAAATAGTTGCTGTCCATTATACTAGATAGCCTAGTGCTGCTATCTGTATGCCGAAATAATAAAAATATTGCATCTAAATATGTATTTTGATCATTTGGAAGTGGCAGGGAACAAGAGAAAGACTGTTAAAGGTAACCCGACAGTTTTAACGCTAATTTTATATATATTTTTAAAAATATTTTAATATTAATGCTACACATATCTAATTTTGAATGTTGTATCAATGAAATGACATCGCAGTTTAAGTAATCTAATGTATATTTTAGAGAATAAACAAAAAAAAATTTAATGTCCATTCTATTGGACGTTGGGTCTTCATCAGTTGTTTTTATTCATATAAGACTCTCTTTGTAAACTGAAGAGAGTCATTTGTTTTTACTTAAAAATCAACACAGTATTAAAACAAATAACAGATACAGAAGTGCATAATATATTTTCTTAAATAAATAAATAATAAATAAATAAATATTATCTTAAAAATATGTAATTTTACTGATAAAGTGCTCGTTCTTATCTAGTACATTGTTAAATATTTGATTTCAGTGAAATATATATATAGTGCAGCATTTTGTAAATATAGATATTTATAATTAAGCATTTATTATGTTTTATTCTTATTCATTGTAACTATTTTTGATATTATTTTTCTGTTAGTATGCTATTTGTAATTGAATTAATAAATTTAATCATATTTAATTAGCAACAAAAATTTTAAGAAAATATAATTAAATATAACAGTATAACATTATAAATAAACTCATTTAGATTTCTTTTAAATTTCTGCTTGGCATTTACTTGCCAATTGTGGTTAGCTGTGCCCCTAATTATTATCATTATTGTAACAAACAAATGACTGGTGTTGAGAAGAGATAAAAAACAAAACACAATGTTAAAAATTTGCGTTAATTAAATTAAACGCCTTTCTCCTTGCAATTATATAATGGTTTCCTTAGATGTTAAATATTAAACGCCTTTCTCCTTGCAATTATATAATGGTTTCCTTAGATGTTAAATCCCTTTTCACTAACGTGCCTGTTCAAGGGGCAATTGATTGTTTGGAAAGAAGGTTGCGCGAATTTCATTACTCTTCCATTGAGATTGATGAAATCCTGCATTTAGTTAGTATTTGTGTCAGGCAAACTGCTTTTCAGTTTAACAATTCTTTCTATTCTCAAACTGAGGGTCTGGCCATGGGTAATCCATTGTCTCCTCTTTTATGTGATATTTATATGCATTTTGTTGAAGAAAAACTCTTCAGTTTATATAAATTTCCTTTCTGGTTTAGGTATGTTGATGACACTTTCATTTTAATTCCATCTGACCTTGATCTTTCTAATCTCCTTTCTCTTGTTAATTCTGTTGATCCTTGTATTCAATTTACTCTCGAAGTCGAAAAGAACAATTCTCTTCCTTTCCTTGACGTCTTGGTTTCAAAACTCCCAGATCGGTTCTCTACCTCCGTTTATAGAAAACCTTTCGCTGTCTCCCTTCCCCCTCATGCCCTTTCAAATCATCCTCCTCAACAAAAAGTGGCGTCCTTTTATACTTTTGTTTTTAGGGCGTTACGCATTTGTTCTGACTCTTCTGCTCTGAATAATGAAATTAATTATCTGAAATCTCTTGCCCTTGCTCGTGGTTATAATCCCTCTTTAATTGATAAAGCTTTGTATAAATTTAATAAGCCTAAACGTCCTTTTTCTGATTCAAATAATCCTCCTAATTTTAATTCTATAATAGTTCTGCCCTTTTATTCTCTTCTGTGTTTCAAAATTGCTAAAATACTTTCTCGTTTTAACTTTAAAGTTATCTTCAAACCTATGAATAAAATTAAATTCTCTTCTCTAAAAGATCCTGTTCCTACTGAGAACCGGTGGGGTGTTTATTTCATTCCTTGCTCTTGCAATTTAGGTTATATTGGTCAAACAAAGAGAGCTTTAAAATTCAGATTAGGCGAGCATCAGAGATATATTGCAAATCAAGAAATCTCTAAATCTTCGATTGCTTCTCACTGTTGGTCTTCCAGTCATTGTTTCAATTTCTCCATGGCCAAAATTATTTCTTCCCCTGCCTCTCCCTCTCACTTGGATTTTCATGAAGCATATTTTATTTCTAAAAATTCTGCTAATCTTGTCAATGATCTCCCATCATCTCCTTTCCTATCTCCAGCGTGGAAATTAATTTTGTAATTCTTTTCCCTTTTCTCTTGTTTCTTTTCTTTTTATTTTTTATTAAAAAAAAAAAAAAAAAAAAAAAAAAAATTAATAATAATAATAATAATAATAATTTGGATTTTTTCTTGTTCTTTTATAGTTCTTTATTTATTATTTTTATTTATATTTTTAATTTACTTCTTTTATTTTTATTTTTCTTTTATTTCCATTTTTTCCATTTCATTTTCTCTTCTATCTTTTTTCAACACATTTCCCTTTTGTATCTTCCTCTATCAGGTAGCGCCATCTGTCGCATTCTTCGCAACATTCTTTTTCTTCAGTTCATTTTTGAACTTGTCCGTTTTCGGACACGTGTATGCTTAGCTGATGACGAGCTGTTATGTTTTTAGCTCGAAACGCGTCCTGTGTTTTGTTTTAATTTTATGGTGATTTTTTACAAAGTTTTATTATTTTAAAACACAATGTTTTTTAATTTTTGTATTAAAGTAGCCTTTTTCTATTTGATGAAGCAAAAATTAATTTATGTTATATTTAGAAGTGACGTATAAACAATTAAAACACACTTCTGATGTTAACAAACTTTGTAGTGAAAGAAATAGGAACTTGATGCTAAATATCTGGGTTTTGAAGCCTATGTAGCGATTTTAACTTACTTGATAAATACAAAATAATATAAGGTTGTGTGCATGAAATGCAACTTGTATTTGTATATTGGTTTAACTATAATATATATATATATATATATATGCAGGCTTTTTATGTTATTTTACTGTTCGTGTGTTGTTTATAAATAAATTAGTTAATTTAACTGAATTTAAACAGAAATAAAAATTTAAAGAAAATATAACTGAAGATAATAATTTTAGATTATAAATAAACTGCATTTTATTTCTTTTTAATTTCATTTTGGCATCCAAATGTCAATTGTGATAACCGTGCTACTAACTATTTATAATTATTTCTAGAATAAAACTTTTATTGATGCGATAGAATTTTTTTTTAATTCACTTTTACAAAACTATTTAAAAAGTCACTAAATTGATTTATGCTTTTCAAATGAATTTCATCCAAGAATACCTTTTCTATTTGATAATAAAAAATTAAGATTTTGCAATATTTAAAGGTGATGTATGAACGATAAAAGCACATTTAAAATGAAGGAAATTTTTTAAACAGAAATAAAAATTAAAAAAATATATACTTCAAGATAATAGTTTAAGATTATAAATAAACGGTGTTTTATTTCTTTTAAATTTACTTTTGGTATCCAAATGTCAATTGTGATAACCGTGCCACTAACTATTTATAACTTCTTTTAGAAAAATCTTTTATTGATGTGATAGATTTTTTAAAATTCCTTTTAAAGGAACTATTTAAAAAGTCACTAAATTGATTTATACTTTTCAAATAAATTTCATCCAAAAACACCTTTTCTCTTTTATAATGAAAAAATTTAAATTGTGCAATATTTAAAGGTAATGCATGAACGATAGAAGCACATTTATGATGAAAGAAAACTTTGCAATTAAGAATTTTTCATTCAGAATCATGTAATTCAATAATATGTTTTTTACATGACTAAGACTCAATGTCCATTATATTGGACACGCCAAAATCCTATATATTTTTTAATTTTAAAAATAAATGAATATATATATAAAGTTTTCTAGCCCCATAAAGAGCTTTTATCCTAAAAATGGTAAAGTTTGTGCTAAAAATGCGAGCTTGGGTCTCAAGAGGATAGAACGAAATTTATTCCCATAGGCTCAATGTTAATTTTACCTCTATTCAGAGACCATTCCCAGTGGAACTCTCTCCATGACGATGTTTGTAGAAAGTGAAATAAATTCCTTTCTTTCCTGGTCATTTGAAGAAGGTTTCGTTAGAAAAATAATGATCTCAAAAGCTCGGAAATCGACTGGCGTACGGGGGGGGGGGGGGGGCACGCGCATTACGATCATTGGCTGAATAGAAAAAAGTTTGCATCTACGTATTGAACTTCGAAAGGGATTGTAGAAAAAAAATATAAAAAATAAACTGGTAAAATCAAAGCAAACGTCAATATGTAGTACATTGTTTAAACCGTTGTAGTAATTAAATTAATATTTTGTTTTGGTACATAAATTTTTATATATTTTTTTTACTAATGTGAAAGATAAATTTTCGCAACACTACTTGTTATTTTATTTTCAACAAGCAAAAACTATATTTAAATGTGACCTCCATTCAAAGACCACCTCTCGGAGTGACCAATTTGTATTGGAACGGAACTTGGTCGTTTTAGGGAGGTTTTACTGTATCTTATAACTGTATATTTTTGGGATTAATAAGACATAATACTGTCGCAAACTTAATAAAGAAAAAATAGCTTACTGTTATCTTTGTAGCCTACTTTCAGAATTAGTCTAGTTTTTATTTTCGTTTTTCCGCATCATCAAAAATTTTCTCTAGGCTTTGTAGTAAAATACTGGTTTTAAAAGTAAGCCTACCGATTTATTTTTATCAAGCGAAAGAAGATTACTTTAATTTTAAGCTGAGTTGCTTTTACAGGCTGTAATTGTTGTATTAATTTTCATTTAATTGCTTGAGAAGAAAAAAAATCTCCTTTGAACGTAAGGATATTTTTCACTTTTCTCAGATTTACATAAAGAAACTATTGATCGTTATTCATAGGAGGGGAGAGTGGGGTGGAATGAGACAGTAGGATTTTCTCTTTATGTATCATTCTAAACATTTCATCAATCACACACTAGATGAAACAATAGTAGCCCAATCTTCAGTTGAAAAAATTTTTTGATCTGCATAAGCTTACAATTGTATAAAGTAAAAGATTATTTCGAGAATCAAAAGTAAATTTCCTTCATATATTTTTTATGCTTTCTGTATCTTAATGACTTATTTATGCATAGATGTAATAGTTTCCCTATTTATGGAACATTATACTGTATATTATACATAATTTAAATTAAGCCTTCAAGCAATATTTTTGTTTATACAGGAAGTTTAACATAAAAGAAAGTAGTTGGGAGGTATGGGACATGCCAGTAAAGGGAGGAAAAGGACAAGTCCAATTCCTTCATTTTAATAAGATAAATGTAAATTGCTATTATGCAAGTATTTTTAGAGGGTAATATATTAATTATAACATTGATAATATATTCATTTATTTTAAAATGCAAATAAATTGAACTGATGATTTTTTAATGTCATCTGTGACTGACAATCCTGAATTTTCCTTCCAGTGATGAAGGTACTGGAATTTGATACTGTGGCACAGACATTATCAACCTACAAGTTTTGTTAGACTGTATACCTAGCCAACACCAGACTATTTCTGCCTTATAGTTTTGTTTTATAGCTGTCCCATACCTCCTGTTAGTGGGGAGGTATGGGATACATTTTGAAACTTACAATTTCTTTAATTATAAAATTGTTTCTGCAAATTATGTTTGTATATTATACAAGAACATTGGAAAGTGTTTCATTTTGTATTCTATAAACTGAAATTTTCGTTTTTGTGTCAAACAAAGTTGATTTTCTTATTTTTGTAAAAAGTGTCCCATTCCTCCCCACTCTCCCCTATATATCCCCAGTGTTATAATTTATTTACATGCAATTATTAGTGGGATGAAAAAACAAACGAAACTATGCAACTAATAGTAAGAATAGAAAGAAACTTTAATTTAAATCAATACTTACTCATCGTTTAATTTTTACACACTACTTTACTCTTCGAGAGAGACTTGTAAAACTATTTCCCACTTTACTTTCAGCTAGCACCGCAGCAACTCTATTTGGCACCTGGTACGAAACACATTGTTATTTTTCTACCGATAGTCGGCACATTAGTTGCTATAAGCGACAGAGCCGATGAAGACAGTCGACAATTAAACGGATTTATTTATAGTCAGCTGCTTTTATAAAAACACAGAAAAAAAAAACACTAAAAGCTGTATAACTCACTTTATAGTCAAGATATAAATAGAGAAAAGAAAATATTTTTACCATGGAAAAAAAACTTCTGAATGTGTGTTTTATGAAATACATAATTTTTTTTGTATGATATCTTACCTAGAATGATATAAAAATAAATAAATAAATAAAAGGAAAAAGTATGAAACTCAGAGGGATCTTAGTTGCCTACTCTGCTCTCCTCAAATGAAGCCCCTTAATGAATTATGAATATGTACAAAAATTACAAAAGTGTATACAATGTATAGTATATGAATAAAAAATATATATATAAGTGTATAAAAATATTTTTTTGGTGTAACTTGTGTAAAAATAAATGTTAAAAAACATACAAAAAAGTATTAATAAGCAGAATAAATGCGTCGTAAAAAGTTACATGGTTTCACTAATTTTCAAGCAAGCGGATGCGACTTCTGCAGATAAATAATTGAATTGCTGTTACCTTTTCTCACTTTTTTCATTTAGAACAAAAAAGGAGGGTTATTTTTTTTTCCATAAAGCATTGTACAGCTTTATTTTGGCTACTTTTGCTATTTCTACACGGTTTTATTAATTTTCGTTTGTTGTCTGGTGTCTGGGTCAAATCTTAAATTCGATTTTTAGCACACTTCCGTTGGACAGATTTTTTTTTTCTTTCAAATATTGCACACAAGTTCATTGTCGATGACAATGAAATATTCAATTATTTTCAGGGCCATACCTTATCAGGAGTAGGGTCCAGGGTCGAAGTTTTTTTTAACGTTTGATATCATTAAATTTTGGATAAAAGCGCGTTACCTATTTTTTTTTTTTTAAGTCATATCTTGTTTTCATTGATTTTTGCATGCATGCATTCAACGTAGCACAGATGATTTTTGCATTTACCTTTGTTATTTTTTTAATGTCCTGAAGAAAGATTTTAACCATTAAATCCTTCTCTCCACTACGCAGGTATGTAATTGTAAACATGAAAGTTATGATAGTCGAAAGGTGTTTTGCCAAGGCGAGAAAATGTATCAGTTTTCTTTGCAAGTACAACGGAAAATGAATTCGCATCTATTGGCATAGTTACGTTCCATCAAGCGAATCACCGAATTAAGATTGGGATTTAACAGTTATTTCAGATAAAACCTTCTAATTGGAGATAAAACCTTTTTTGTATGCTACACGTTGACTTACGTGATCTGTTCTCAAACCGCGGACTGTTGGCTTCTGCGTGAAATTATTCTATCTTTTACATAATGCTACTTAAAATGGAATTTTTAGCAGAATTTATAATCCTTTGCCGATCTACAATTTTTCGCTCTTGAAGAATATTCGATTTTTCTCGTCTTCAATCTTATTAATACCATCTTAAAGTAAATCATTTAAGAAGCAATGGCTATTGGTTATAGTAACTAAGTTTCATATTTATTCAGCACTTTTTGCTAAATGCGGTTTTAAAAATGCACAAAGGCATTTCCCTCACCCCGCACCCCACCCTTTCATTTCTGATACAGTCAAACCTCGTTAACATGAACCTCAAGGGGAATTAAATTTTCGTTCATGTTATCCGTAGTTCATGCTATCAGTAACAAAAAATCCTGATAAAAAGTATTGAGAAAAATACATACAGGGGAGACTGGAGACTAATGGGACATGGGAGCTAACGGGAAAACAGGGTTTTCTCGTAAAACATAACAATCAAAGTTTATCAGTAAATGTCATTTCCAGTGTTACACAAGAAACACGACACTTATTTCTATTTTAATAATTAAACTTTTGGTTTTATTTTTTTTTAATCTATTAATAGAAAACTGTAAGAAGTAATTGTGTAAAAAACTACACTGTACATGTGAATGCCCTTATAAATTCATACGGGTAAAAGAAGTAAATAAAAAAGAATAAAACACTGAATGCATGCTACCTTTAATATGAAAGTTGCAATACTAAACTCTAAATTTTCCACGTGTGAAGAAAGATACACTGCATAAAAATCTTCCTTTTAGGTAGAATTCTTCCAAATCTTGGTGGTCATGTAGTTGATGACACGTGTTGTATTGTCCAAAAGTGGAAACATTCTAATTGCAATAGTACTTATTTTCATCGCTCTAAAGAATAATTCTTTTTATGAAGCTCTAAAGAATAACCCATTGTTCCTTAGGCAAAAGGAAGCTTTTAGGCATTTTCGTTCACGTTAAACGTAAAAATCTCTCATGGGGATATCGAGAATTGTTCATATTAAGGGAAATTTCACGTTAAACATGTTCATCTTAAAAGGAGAAGAAATTCTAGAATCCTTATTCATCTTGACGGGGACAGTGGGAATTGTTGATGTTAAAAGTAATTCACGTTAAGCGTGTTCATGTTAACGAGGTTCGACTGTACTTTTCTATTTTTATACAGTCATTGAAAAAAAAAAGTAAACACCCCCTACTAAATCCGCAACAAATTTTCGTACCAAATGACTGGACTGGTACCAAACGACTGGAAATAAAAGTATGACTACTTTTAAGTCTACTTTTAAATGATGTATATAAAATTTGCTTACTTTTAAATGATGTATATAAAATTTGCTTAGGAGTTCATCTACATATCGAAACAAAACCCATTTTTTATTTATTTTTTTTTTTTTTCCATTAGCAATACCCAAGTTTGACACCATAAATAAATTCTACACCTTTCAATTAGCCTAAAAAGAAATTTTCATGAAATTCGTACGGTTAGTTTAAGAGAAATGAATTATTTTAAAAGGAGTCTTTATTAGTGTCTGTATCCAAACTGAAGTTCGTTAGTCGTTTGTTGAAATGCCACAGAATAACTACGTCACTTCTGTTTATGTATTATTTCTTGCCAATAGGATCCTTTCACACGCTTACTATGTTTCGACTGTTGCCAGCCCAAATGTTTCAATAAAATGAGTAATATATATTTTTTTCAAATTATGCTAAATTCTTACACATTTAACCCTCGATTTATGTCGTGGTTTAATAGTTGTTCGAGCATGCCGTGTAAATTGACATTGTTGAAACTCAAATCACATTCCATATTGAAAATAAAGAATAAATATATAAACGCAGCTTTATGAAACATAATTATTATTGTCGTTACTTGTGAAAATAAAGATACATATTTTATACAAAATAATTACTCCCTAATTCTAAAAGAAATTGTACACTGTGTTTTCTTACATTTTGAAGAATGATAATATATTATTATATTAGTGTTGACGCTAAGAAGCTTTAGCAGGGCGCAACGCCCGGCGGCCCTTTTAAACCCTTCCGATGCGCCCGACTGCCCTTTTTAACACTTCCTATGCGCCCCGCGGCAATTTAACTGATCCCGGGAAAATATCGCAAATTCTAGGGACTCTAAACAAACCAGTTCAAAATATTTTTTGTGAACAAGGTACAAGTGTGCCCTTTTTGAAAAAAAAAAATGTATCCTTTTTTAGAATAGTGTTCCCTTTTTGAAAAATGTATCCTTTTTAGGGTTTCGTTCATCTGACGAAACATTATTCGTCTCGCTCCTCTGTCTGTCTGTCTGTCTGTTCGTCTGTCTCTCCGTCTGTCACAGAGCCCGTTCTCAGAAACTATACATGTTGGAAACATGAAATTTTGGGTACTTATAGCTGAGCACCTCACATCATACAACAAATCATAAAATTTTGAAAAAGTCGTACATTTAACCCTTTGGGCTACCGCATGTGTATTTTAAACAATTCTTTCTAAGTGAGCTCCTAATTATGTTGGAGACATGAAATTTTGGGTACTTATAGCTGAACACCTCACATCAAACGACAAACTATAAAATTTTGAAAAAGTCGTACATTTAACCCTTTGGGCTCCCACATGTGTATTTTGAACAATTCTTTCTAAGTGAACCCTAATTAGGTTGGAGGAATAAAATATTGCATACTTATAGCTGGATACCTCACATCAAACGACAAATCATAAAATTTTGAAAAAGTCGTACATTTAACCCTTTGGGCTCCCACATGTGTATTTTAAACAATTCTTTCTAAGTGAACCCTAATTAGGTTGGAGGCGTGAAATTTTGCATACTTATAGCTGAACACCTCACATCCAACGACAAATCATAAAATTTTGAAAAAGTCGTACATTTAACCCTTTGGGCTCCCGCATGTGTATTTTAAACAATTCTTTCTAAGTGAGCTCCTAATTATGTTAGAGACATGAAATTTTGGATACTTATAGCTGAACACCTCACATCATAAGACAAATGATAAAATTTTGAAAAAGTCGTACATTTAACCCTTTGGGTTCCCGCATGTGTATTTTAAACAATTATTTCTAAGTGAGCTCCTAATTAGTTTGGAGACGTGAAATTTTGCATACTTATAGCTGAACACCTCACATCAAACGACAAATCATAAAATTTTGAAAATGTCGTACGTTTAACTCTTTGGGGTCCCACATGTGTATTTTAAACAATTCTTTCTAAGTCAGCCCCTAATTAGGTTGGAGGCGTGAAATTTTGCATACTTATAGCTGAACACCTCACATCAAACGACAAATCATAAAATTTTTGAAAAAGCCGTACATTTAACCCTTTGTGCTCCCACATGTGCATTTTAAACAATTCTTTCTCACTGAGCCCCTATTTAGGTTGAAATTTTGCATACTTATAGCTCAACACCTCAGATCTCACGTCAAATAATACATTTTGAAAAAGTTTTATGCTTAACCCTTTCAACTACAGCTTGTGTATTTTAAGCCATTCGTTCTAACTGAGCCCCTAATTAAATTGGAGATTTGAAATTTTGCATACTTATTGCAGAACACCTGAGGCCAGGCGACAAATCATAAAATCTTGAAAAAGTCTTACGTTTAACCAGTGGTGGGATTCAGCCGGTTTGCACGGGTTCGATAGAACCGGTTGTTAATTTGTGTAGAGTTCGGCGAACCGGTTGTTAAAATGATACTTGAAATGCGAAAATCACATTTACATTAATTTGCTTTATTTAAATGTTTATCTGCACAACGTTGTTTTGTAGGCATAACTCTGTGATAAGTCCTGATTAATTTCATTTAACAAAATAATATTTCATTTGGAACAATAATATTTTTTTTCTTCTTCAATCCTGTAAGAGAAAAAACGAAAAAAAAGAAATTTTGAAAAATTTTGGTAACTAAATTGACAGTCCTAATCCCAGTTATAATGTAAGGTTATTAAAAATTACACTAACTACTTATCTATACTAATAAAAGAAAGTTTGGCTCTGTCTGTGTGTCTTTGTGGGATGGCTAGCAAAATCTACGGCACGTACGAGACGGAAAATTTTTGTGACACTAGCTCAAAATGTCTCCTGATGCACCTGAGACACGCAATTTTAAAATTCCAATAATTAGTTGAGTTATTAATTAAAAATCGCAATTCACTCTCATTAAAAACTCAACTCGGTCCTTGCGAGAAAGAAAAAACTCTGGCGTACGCACAGAAGCCTTATTTATGCATCAGTTGAAAATGAAGAATGAAAAGAAGAAATTTCGGGAGTATTTTGTCATTATTTATTAACTTACATCGGCTAAACTGCTTAGTAAAGTTAAAAATGAAAGACACATGGTGAAAGATCTACGTCTCAAATGCCGCAATCAATTAAAAAATATATCGCAGTTAACTGCTTGAAAACAATTTTCAAAAAGGGTCGTGTTTTCGAAAAACTTTTCTATCCTTATTGCAACGCCCTTGCAGGGCGCAATTTTGGAGGGACCGACAAATCAAAAATATGTTCATAAAGTGAAACCCTCCTCTAATCGGTGGTGCAATTGATTTAAAACAAATATGAATTTTAACCGTTTCAAATACACCGGTAAACGCAGGTCACTTCGCGCCTCACGAAGACGATATTTTTTTCTACTCTAAAAATAACTAAACGACCGTATTCTTTTTAGAGCATCTCAATAAATAGACCAGATTTACATCACCTACAAAAATTTTGAAACGTTCGAACGGGTAGAAATATTTCTTACAAAATAAAATGTGTGAACATTTCGACGAAATCAGCAAAAATGTGAGTGTTTCGTTGGGGTTTCGCTTCTTCAGGGCGACATTTTAGAGGTACTGCCAAACCAATAACCAATTCGTAAATCTGAAACCACCTTCTTATCGATAGGACAATCGGTTTTAAAAAATTAGAATTTTAACCCTTATAAATACACCAGCTAATGCAGGTCATTTCGCGCCTCAAGGAGACGATATTTTTCTACGCTATAAGTAATTAAACGACCGCATTTGAACACAATCTTTTAAGAGTATCTCAAATTCAGATGGTATTGAGATTATCAGTAGATCAGATTTACATCATCTACAAAAATTTTGAAACATTCGTACGGGTAGAAATACTTTTACAAAATAAAATGTGGGAAATTTCGACGAAATCAATGAAAACCTGGGTGTTTCTTCGCGGTTTCGTTCGCTTTTGGTGCGCATAGACTCCACAAATCAAATTGCGCAGAAAGTAAAGTACCAAATAGCATGTACTTTCAATTCAATATTTTTTCATTTAAAAATATAAATTCAGATAAAATAGATTTAAAGATATAAAATCATACAAATTTAAGGTTAATTTAAGGGTCATTCATCACGGGCCCAGGCAACGCTATTATTCGAATAAACGGTACATTGCTCACGGAATGTTCCCTGTTATCGCTGATCTATAGCTAATACTTAAATCGTCAGATTTAGATATACTTCCAACTGCACATTTGTTTAATATTGTTCTTCGTATCTTAGAAGTTTTTTAAATGAAAGTAGTTATTTTCGTAAATGTAACAAATCCAAAATTTTGATAAGTTCCTCTAGTCTTATAATTTATATTTAGAAAAATATTTTTCCAGCTCTAACAAATGAAAAGACATTGTATGGTCTAAACTTGCCGAATCATGATACTTTGTATTTTAGGAATTTCCAGCTATGTCTGGTCAGTTTTTTTTTTTTTTTTTTTTTTTTTTTTTTTGTACTAAAAAATGGTAAAAATTCCTAAAATTTCTAAATGTCATAACTCGAGAAGTTTTGATCGTGCAAAAATTTGTCTCACTAGTTATAGCATGGATAATATTTTTCTAAATATGTTATATACAACTTTATTTCATGAACATGGGTTCATTCTTAAATTTACACTTCTGCTATTTTTATGTTATATTGTTTATGTTTTGATGTATTTTCTGATAGAAATTATGATCAGGGTTTCATGACTGCCGAATATTTATTAACGTCCTTTTATAGGGTAACATGTTTCAGGATTTTTTTCACTGTACCAAAGGATCAAAGTTTTTTTTTTTTAACAATGTTCTTATAATATTGGAAAGTGTTTCATAATCTATGCGTGATGCTTCATTTTTCTTTCATTTTTGTGCATCAAAACTCATTCAGGCAGCGAACCGGTTGTTAAATTATTTGAATCCCATTACTGCGTTTAACCCTTTGAGCTACCATATATGTATTTGAAGCAATTCTTTCTAAGAGAGCCCCTAATTAAGTTGGTGACATGAAATTTTGCATGATTTAGCTGAATGCCTCAGACCACACGACAAATCATAAAATTTTCAAAAAATCTTTTATTATTTACCCCTCTGGGCTCTAACTTGTGTATTTTAAGCAATTTTTCTAACCTGCGCCCTTTTAACCCGGGGAGAAATTTTCCAACTTTTGCCGACACCCCTTTGACCATTCTTTCATATTATGCACCATAGCCTTACATATTTTAGTTCCATTTTTCCCCGCCAGGTGCGCCTACTTATCTCAGGTGCTATGGGCCCAATCCCCTCGACTACTATATCTACGGATAGTATGTAAAACGGTTTTGAGTTCGGATACACGTTTGTTTAGAATTAAGTGCGCCCCCTGGTTTTGAAATATGAAACTAACAGATTTTTCAAAAGGATAAAGTGTTTTGAAAGGAATATTAAACGAAACCCTCTGTGCGATCTGTGATGACACTTACCCACTTGTTTTAGAATAGTGTTCCCTTTTTGAAAAATTCCCGGCCGGCGGCCCTTATTTTCTAGAGTCAAGAATGATTTTTTTTTTTTTTTTTTTAAATGCGCGCGAAAGATTATCTTTATTATATACTTTTACGTTACTTTTTACAAAACTTTGGTAGATGAAGTAGTAGTGTATCCAAGATTTTGTTTTTGCAGAAGTCGGGGGTGGGGGAGTAAGCTGTGTTAGTGTTATGTGGGCCTTTTAAAATAGGTTAAATTGTGCACACAATTAGGTAAAAGACTTTTCGGAGAAGTGGGGTTGGTGGGGGGGGGGGGGTGTTTCAAGTACGTGGGAGTTCTTTCGTAATTTTTCAAGCGTGTTAAATCGAAATCGTGCAATTCGTATGCTGTGTAAATCCAGGCCTAAATTCACTTCGATCATCATTGTGAATTTTCTCTCCTGTCATGTTGAAGACGACAGTTTGAATTTGTAATCACCATTTCCATCTATTCTAAATCATGTCCTTTATTGTTTCCTTTCGATATGCATCGAAAGGTTAAGCGTGTTTTTGTTTTGTTTTTTTACCTTTTTCTTTTTTAACGTGCTGAACTCATTAATTGTTGTGCATGCAATTCTACACGATCTGATTACTAAGTTGATTGATTCTTCCTCAGCACGGTTCGAAACAGTACTATTTCCGAACCTGAAGCTTAATCATGCGATTCACTAAATTAGGTATTCCAAAGTTTAGTGTTCACTTAAAGTTCCCAAATGACTACGAATATGTTGATTACTCTATTAGTCTGAATTGAATCTGCATTTTTGAAAGGCTGAAATCCGTCAGAAGGAAAAAATACTTTCCTGTTTTTATGGTTAACTAGTTGGAAATAATACGAAAGTTTATTATCCGTTTCGAAAGTGTTTATATTTTTAGAAATGCAGAGAGTTTATGTTAAAGTTCTTAATCCCGACCACCGAGCTGTTAGTTATTCAAAAAGGATGTCAATGATCCATTTTCTATGTTTTACTGCCACTTATTTTTAAACTAATATAAATATTTTGAAACTGGATGCATCCAAACCATTATTTTTGTGTCATTAATAATTTTTAACTTAGTTTATTTTATGTGTATTTGTTTTGCTACTGAAACACCTTTGACGTTTGAGTCCATTGCTGACTATCATTTGCACTATTCTAGTTAGAAATTGGCCGAAAATTCGTTTTCGTTTTCGGCCTAAAATCTGAGTTTCGAAAAAGAGAGCGAAAATTCGTTTCTCGTCGAAAATTCTGTCTAAAATTCGGCCGAACTTAAACTATCTGTATTCCAAAAATCTCGTTTGTTTCCTCTGAAATTTTCATAATTATTCATTGATTTGAGTTGTTTCAGCTCAAATGAGACACTACTTATTTATTGCTATGAATTTCACTGTTTATAATTATCAGTCATGACTGACTCGAGACGTGAGTGCAAATTATAAAGCAAGCTATACATATAGGACTAAACTTTGAAGACGCTTCTCATGTGCTCATTAAAAGCTTGTACTCTTAACTGCTGTGACAAAAAAAGTTGCTTAACTACTATGAGCGGTCTGTCAGACCGCTTAATCTAAAGATGAATAAAATGCTATATTGACTCTCAAAATGCAATTTCTGTTTATTTATTGGCTATTATAATTATAATGACTTATATTATTTGACTATTATAATTAAAATTTAGCTATTCAAAAGTCTCTAGTGATAGCACTAGGGTTTGAAACGAAATAAAATTTACCCAGTATCTATATTTAAATTGAAAATTACAAGTTAAACTGTGACAATTGAAAAACGCAGCGGTCTGTGAGACCACTAATAGCAGTTAAGGGTTAACAGTAAAAGAAAATTGTTAGTTTGAAACCGCAGAAGTGTTTCGAATGCTCTTTTAGAAAGTTCTATTATAACAGATGATCATTTACAAAAATCATTCTAAGAGATAAATAGAGGTATATGTATACCTAAAACATATAAAATGCTGATTTCCAAAATTTTTAAAGAGCCAGTGGCTCCTAACCACCAAAAATCCAGTCGCCACTTTGGCTCCTAACCAAAATCTAGTGGCTACATTGGGAAACAAACTCATAAAACAATAGGGTTTATATGGAAAAAACTTAACAAAAAAACTCAGGAATTCAAAATGAAAAACAGTTTAATTAATAAATACACATGTACAATAAAACACAGACTAATTACAACAAATGTGTATATTTAATTTAATCCTAAAATTCTTGAAACTTTGATATTAAAAAAGTATTAGGTTGAGCAAAAAGTTCTGGGAAATTTTTAGTCTAATAGTTACCAGGATTTGTATCGTATATAGGAGTACAAATTTCACAGAACTTTTTGCTCAACCTAGTATAATATAAATCTGGAAAAATAAGCAGATAAAGTTGGACAAGATACAATTAAATAACAAAACATGACTAAGCTAAGCAGTCATGATAATGGGAAATATTAGGAAAACTTTATTTCTTATTTTGATTTTGTCATATAAAAGTATAAATATAAAATAAACGGTCAAGTGCGAGTATTACTCGCGCTCGGAGGGTTCCGTACAATAAATATATGAACTATTTTCTGTGTTATTAAAAAAATCGTTGCTAAATAAGACGTTGTAAAAAACTACACAACGTAGAGTTTGGTATAGCTGTATATATGCTAGAATATGAATGGATATACCGTAAATGTTCAAAGAGATATGAAGCCTAAATGATATCAAATATTGCTATTCTGTATAACTCGTATTTAAATCTTATCCTAATCAGTTTATGATGAACTTAATTCGGCACTGACAATAAAAGTAGTGCATATTTAAACTTCATTTGGCATTTCATAAAACTAAATTCAGCGTCGTAATAATCTTTTCTTTTTACAGTGTAGCTAAAACAAAACCCTTGTTCAAAGTTTAATCTTGGAATTTTGCTAAGCGCGCTTCGAAAGGAGGTCGCAAAGTAGCAACACCGCCTTGGTCCGTGCCGCGATTTTCCAGGTAGATTTTTAATTAACTTTTAAAGATACGGGAGGCGTGTTGGGAAATCTACTCAATGCAAACTAATCGCGAATACCATAGTATTTATGTGATTAATTATAATTAAATTAGTCTGTTTTTAACAATTTGACGTTCATTGCTTTTATACCGCTACTGGACATTTTATTACACAAATGTATCATTAAAAGTTGTTATCTAGGCTTTAAAAGTCGATGGTACATACAGTACGCCGCCTTTGTCATTATGTATGTCCAAACCGTCCGTGTCTTTAAGGGTTAATATCTGGGCTAAGTACCGACGATTTTTTTTTCAAAAATCATTGTCAACAATGCTTTTATACTTCTGCTACGATAGGTACCTCCAGCGCTCCTCAACGCCAAGCTAGAGATCCTACCTACACAACGTCCAGGTTGTGTAATATTTAAACGAAGCTTCTGACTATAAAATAGTCAATGAAACATCGTCGTCATTTTTGAAAGATCTATCCAATGATATGCCACTCAATAGTGTGCGTAAAAAAAAAAAAAAAAAAAAAAAAAAACCTCGTCTCTATCGCCATTTTGTATTTTACGGCCGCCATTTTGAACTTATAAAAACAAAACTTAGCCTTTAACCATCGGGCGATTAAGACGAATCGATACGGACCTCATTCATTAAAATCCATCCAGTCGTTGGGATGTTTCGAGGGTATAAAGAAATTCACATACCCAGATACGCGTGAAACACATAACCCTTCTTGGCAGTCGGGTAAAAAAACAGTTAAAATGTCAAACGCCAGTTTCTCTGAATAGTTCTGAAATAAATTCAAAGATGCCATAACTTTATCTTCGGAACTAATGTCTAATAACCAATTCTTGCCGATAGTTTTCAAATATCGTCTTTGTTTGAAAAAATTTTGAGACCATAATTAATTAGATTGGAATAGGGGAAAGTAGGGTAATGACGCTCAGAAGGGTAATCCCGCTCACCCAATATCTCTAAACAAAATAGAATTGAAAACGTGCGATCGGTACCGGCACCTAGCGAACTTCATCGTAAATTCCCAATAAGGATATAGTGACCATCGGAAGAAAAGTATTTTTGTCTCCTCACGTAATTAATTTGCAATTGTTTTATTATAAAATTCTACAGCATCTAACTTGAAGGTAAGTGTACACTCTTATTTTCAAATATTAATTTACTAATTATGTCTACAAAATATATACATTTACCTGTTATTTCATGCTTTTATTTATTTTTGTAGTGCGTTGTTACGCCAATTATAATGCATTAAAACCCAGAATGGCGATAACGGGTAATGGCGCTCGGGTGGAATTCCAGAAGAAGTGTTGCCAGTGGGCAACTTTTTTTAAATTCAAATTTATTGATTCACACCCTTTTTTAAAATGGTGAAATTCCCCTGTTTTCGCCTTAATTAATGTGTCATTAAAGAAGGAGAATTTTACGATTTCAAAAAAGTGGTGAAAATCAAAAAACCGAAATTTAAAAAAAGTAGCCCACTATATGTGTAACACAATATATGTGTACAATATGTGTGCTGGACAGAAAATTACACCTGTTTATTTTCTATTTAATTTATATCCAAAATTGTTAATTGGTCCAAATCATCCAAGCAACCTCATAGCAAATTGGTATATAATTTTATATACCTTAGATAAATTCAAATATCATAAGTGATCGTAATTACATAATTCTAGTAGAAGAGCAACGCGAAGCATTAATAAAATTAAATTATAATTCGCGTCAAAATGTAATTATTAACTTTGAATAATTACGAATAAAATTGAGAGTTTGCGTTGTGAATTATTTAGACGAACTCTTCCACCTATGAATTAAACTAAAATTTTAAGCTGTAAAAATAAATTGACACCCCTTTAACATTATCAATTAAATAATTACAGAAACTTTTTAAAACTTGATTAAATATTTTATTTACATTGAACACAACTATTTACAGAAAAACATAATATTAATTCAAAAAATAGAAAGCAACACTTTTGTTTGCTTCTCATTATTTTATGTATATTTAATCTTTAAAAAAAAAGACAATATTTTCATGTACTCTAATTATTATATTTTTTTCTTTTTGCTAAAAGAATAATTCTCTTTCATTTTTAAATTACCTTAATTTAATTTAATTATCGGTTTTGTCGGATCTCAGATTACTCTCTACCATAAAATATCAGAAAAGTATTTTTATGAATTTTCATATGATCGTAAGTGGTAAAGGAAAAAGTTTAAAGTCGTACCTTTTTTTAATATACGGGATGGTGGCCTTTATTCATCAAATTCAGAGTTGTCGCGTTGCTTAGGATCAAATTCATATGTCATCCGGAATTCGCTTCGAATCAGAGCGGCAACATCGGGATGGCAGGATGCATAGCTACGGACCTCTGTAGAATAATCCTCTTTATTTTAACAACAAGAAGACATCCTCAATTTGGCTTGCTTAGGCTCACTCCGATATGTACATCAGGAAGACATCCTCAATTAGGCTTGCTTAGGCTCCCTCCGATATGTACATCAGGAAGACATCCTCTATTGGGCTTGATTAGGCTCGCTCCGATATGTCCATCTCGCCTGGGCATTACTAGGGCTTTCAGGATTCATTGCACGGGCTTTCAGGAGAGCTCCTGCGTCCTCTACATCTTTTTTCAGACTCTCTTTTTCAAACCTTATTCTTCTTGCACACCAGCTCCTGCAGTGGGTGGAACTATTTTTGTCTAGTCCACTGTTATTGGATGTGAGAAGATTTTTCATTATTCTTCGATAGGCCTATTAGCTAACAGTCTGCAAATGGCCCCTTACATATACTTTAATATTATTATCTGCCTTAAAGTTTGGGTGGTCTGAAGCCATAAATTTATCCCAACACTTTTATTGAGGCCATAAATTTATTCCAACGTTTTTATTATTTTACGATTTCTAATTATACACCACTTTCCATTGGCTTGTCATAAAACGACACCATGGCGTCTGGCTATTGTTGTTGTCTGAGATCCGAACTCTATTCAACATTATACATTCATTTTACAATACAACAATTTTTTAAAAATATATATTTAATATTTAAAATCAACTTAATAATTTTTGTATGAACTTACACTCTTATTTTACTTAAATATATAAACATTATAATTTTACACTCATAATTATATTTTATAAAAAATATTTATACAAACAGAAATAACAAATTACGCAATTTTACTTTGATTTAACCAACATGGTGCGGGAACATATCATAGTTATATGTTGCCCAGCAATGTGTAAAGTGGTCGCAAAAAGTCTGCAGTGGTGTGAACAGCCCACACAACTACATATGTGACTTTTGTCTTACTTAAATGTTGTATTCAAACTGTGAGCGCAACCTTACCATGTCGGGCATTACCACTCAATCGATGGCTATTTAAATAAAATGATATAAAAAATTCCTTAAACTTTTATGCAAATTAGTTGATTGCAAACTGTTCCTTATACTTCGTAGTTTTACTTCGTTAATAATATATTGATTTTTTTGTCTAAATTTGACTAGCTATTCATGTTTTCCCTTAAGTGAGCGCCATTCCCCTACTTTCCCCTACAATATGCCGCAATTAAAATTCTTTCAATTTCCATTTGAACAGATTTAGAAAAAATCAATTGCGATTATGAAAATCCACTTTATTTTGATTTAGAGCCACAAGCAATGCCGTACCAAAATTATTCTTTCGCGTGCCAAAAGTGGCACACATGCCATAGGTTCGCCGTTCCTGGCGTATACTCTCTACTAGTGTATACCCTCTATTTTTTTTACGATTACGCCGATTAATATTCTTTTTTACAAATAATCTTTGATACTAAGATGTCTGTCTTCACTCGGTGTAAAAGAACGGTAAAAAATGTCGAAATCTTTTTGCTTAAAAAAAAAAAAAAAAAAAAAATTCATTACAAACCTGCGTTATTTTTTCTTTCTTTTTTATAACTGAGCATTCGGAAAGGTTTGACATCCTAAATAAATTTGAAAAATTGAAAGATTTGCATTCAGTGACATGTTGTGGGTTTTGAGAAACAAATTGATATAAGTCATGCGCATATACTCAGCGGATGTGGTGGGAATGAAGTTTTTTCGGCGAAATTTCTGTTGTAATGCCGCGTCGCTAAATTGCCTCCGTTCAATGCCATACTACGCCCAGCAAAGTTTTAAATAAAAGAAAATCCCTAAATGTAATAGCATTTAGGGTTTATATATATATGTTTAAACCTGTGCTGGTGTAGTATGGCACACGTGCTCGGAATGGTACGAATAATAATTTTAATAATTAGTTTGTTTTTATTTTAAATAAATGTAAGAGTAAAATTAGTTTAAAAAAAAACACGCTTTTCATAAACATTCAATGTTTATCTTAAAAATCACTCATAATTTCATGACTGCGAATCATATTGCTCTAAAAAATGTCCGTTCCAATGCATGAATTTTTGGCGTGAGATCCGATTATGGAAAATTTATCGTTTTCATTTAAGCTTTGATAACTTTTACTCTGTTCCTTTTGAAGATATGCTGTAGTAGGAACGAAAAAAACATTCACTTAAACTATATACTCCGGGTTCCCAAACTGTTTTCTCAACGTAAACGTATAATCATAATTCAATTAATATTTTATCTATTAATTAATAATGAAGGAGGGGCTGTCGCAGTTCTCTCAAAAACCTTTCAACCCCCCCCCCCCCCCCCCCAAGTATCTAGAATATGTCGCACCTTTTCTTGTTCCACCCAATATTTACGTCTTGACCAGTAATGGGATTCAAATAATTTAACAACCGGCTCGCTGCCTGAATGAGTTTTGATGCACAAAAATGAAAGAAAAATGAAGCATCACGCATAGATTATGAAACACTTTCCAATATTATAAGAACATTGTTAAAAAAAAAACTTTGATCCTTTGGTACAGTGAAAAAAATCCTGAAACATGTTACCCTATAAAAGGACGTTAATAAATATTCGGCAATCATGAAACCCTGATCATAATTTCTATCAGAAAATACATCAAAACATAAACAATATAACATAAAAATAGCAGAAGTGTAAATTTAAGAATGAACCCATGTTCATGAAATAAAGTTGTATATAACATATTTAGAAAAATATTATCCATGCTATAACTAGTGAGACAAATTTTTGCACGATCAAAACTTCTCGAGTTATGACATTTAGAAATTTTAGGAATTTTTACCATTTTTTAGTACAAAAAAAAAAAAAAAAAAAAAAAAACTGACCAGACATAGCTGGAAATTCATAAAATACAAAGTATCATGATTCGGCAAGTTTAGACCATACAATGTCTTTTCATTTGTTAGAGCTGGAAAAATATTTTTCTAAATATAAATTATAAGACTAGAGGAACTTATCAAAATTTTGGATTTGTTACATTTACGAAAATAACTACTTTCATTTAAAAAACTTCTAAGATACGAAGAACAATATTAAACAAATGTGCAGTTGGAAGTATATCTAAATCTGACGATTTAAGTATTAGCTATAGATCAGCGATAACAGGGAACATTCCGTGAGCAAAGTACCGTTTATTCGAATAATAGCGTTGCCTGGGCCCGTGATGAATGACCCTTAAATTAACCTTAAATTTGTATGATTTTATATCTTTAAATCTATTTTATCTGAATTTATATTTTTAAATGAAAAAATATTGAATTGAAAGTATATGCTATTTGGTACTTTACTTTCTGCGCAATTTGATTTGTGGAGTCTATGCGCACCAAAAGCGAACGAAACCGCGAAGAAACACCCAGGTTTTCATTGATTTCGTCGAAATTTCCCACATTTTATTTTGTAAAAATATTTCTACCCGTACGAATGTTTCAAAATTTTTGTAGATGATGTAAATCTGATCTACTGATAATCTCAATACCATCTGAATTTGAGATACTCTTAAAAGATTGTGTTCAAATGCGGTCGTTTAATTACTTATAGCGTAGAAAAATATCGTCTCCTTGAGGCGCGAAATGACCTGCATTAGCTGGTGTATTTATAAGGGTTAAAATTCTAATTTTTTAAAACCGATTGTCCTATCGATAAGAAGGTGGTTTCAGATTTACGAATTGGTTATTGGTTTGGCAGTACCTCTAAAATGTCGCCCTGAAGAAGCGAAACCCCAACGAAACACTCACATTTTTGCTGATTTCGTCGAAATGTTCACACATTTTATTTTGTAAGAAATATTTCTACCCGTTCGAACGTTTCAAAATTTTTGTAGGTGATGTAAATCTGGTCTATTTATTGAGATGCTCTAAAAAGAATACGGTCGTTTAGTTATTTTTAGAGTAGAAAAAAATATCGTCTTCGTGAGGCGCGAAGTGACCTGCGTTTACCGGTGTATTTGAAACGGTTAAAATTCATATTTGTTTTAAATCAATTGCACCACCGATTAGAGGAGGGTTTCACTTTATGAACATATTTTTGATTTGTCGGTCCCTCCAAAATTGCGCCCTGCAAGGGCGTTGCAATAAGGATAGAAAAGTTTTTCGAAAAAACGACCCTTTTTGAAAATTGTTTTCAAGCAGTTAACTGCGATATATTTTTTAATTGATTGCGGCATTTGAGACGTAGATCTTTCACCATGTGTCTTTCATTTTTAACTTTACTAAGCAGTTTAGCCGATGTAAGTTAATAAATAATGACAAAATACTCCCGAAATTTCTTCTTTTCATTCTTCATTTTCAACTGATGCATAAATAAGGCTTCTGTGCGTACGCCAGAGTTTTTTCTTTCTCGCAAGGACCGAGTTGAGTTTTTAATGAGAGTGAATTGCGATTTTTAATTAATAACTCAACTAATTATTGGAATTTTAAAATTGCGTGTCTCAGGTGCATCAGGAGACATTTTGAGCTAGTGTCACAAAAATTTTCCGTCTCGTACGTGCCGTAGATTTTGCTAGCCATCCCACAAAGACACACAAACAGAGCCAAACTTTCTTTTATTAGCATAGATAAGTAGTTAGTGTAATTTTTAATAACCTTACATTATAACTGGGATTAGGACTGTCAATTTAGTTACCAAAATTTTTCAAAATTTCTTTTTTTTCGTTTTTTCTCTTACAGGATTGAAGAAGAAAAAATATATTATTGTTCCAAATGAAATATTATTTTGTTAAATGAAATTAATCAGGACTTATCACAGAGTTATGCCTACAAAACAACGTTGTGCAGATAAACATTTAAATAAAGCAAATTAATGTAAATGTGATTTTCGCATTTCAAGTATCATTTTAACAACCGGTTCGCCGAACTCTACACAAATTAACAACCGGTTCTATCGAACCGGTGCGAACCGGCTGAATCCCACCACTGTCTTGACAACCGGATTGGTTATGAACTGGTGTCATACTGACAAAAGGACTGATCAAAAACTTTAAACTAGGGATTGACCGAATACTGAATAGTTGATTCGGTATTCGGTGGTTCGGCATGTAAACCGAATATTCGGCTTCGGCCGAATACTTTTAAGTATTCGGCCGAATAATTGCAGATAAGTGTTTTCTTAGAAGTAGAAGAATTCTCTTTTACTTAGCAGTAGCAGTAGAATAGACTAAACAATGAGTTTCAATATTATTTGCATGAGTTCAGAGTTCAGCTGCGCTACAAAAAACAAGTCAAAGGCCATTTTTAATTTAAAAAAAAAAAAAACTTTTTCCTTCCTAAAATAGTCTACATAGGTGTGAAATCAAAACAATTGTCAACAACAGAGAAAAAAAAAAGTAAGGAAAATGAGCATCTTTCCATTATCATTTAATTTTATTTGCTTCTACATTAGTTCTTTTTTTAAATTTAAATTTATTTAATGTGTATTTTTTGTCATATACACATCAAATAAGTATATCAGAGTTCATGTCTGTATATCTAAGGTGTATATTAAAGAAAATACACACATCAAATAAGTATACCAATATGCCTATCCTATAGCTTTTATAACCATTATATCAAAATCGCTCAAATTTCTTATCTTCACCACCACAATGTTAAAATATTAATCAAAATATAAATATTCTATCAATAATTTTACAGAAAATAGTTAAATGTACAAATTGATATACCTTTTTGTATTTTGAGAACATTCCTATTCAATATGTTTATAAATTAGACAGTAAATCAAAGCTTAAAGACAACATTGTTTCTGTTTATTTGAATGAACTTTTGTTTTTCTGACAATCAGTGACCCGGAGCTGAACAATTTTTGATGCTCCAGCTCCAGCTCCGCTCCTAGAGAAAATACTGTGGCTCCAGCTCCGGCTCCGGCTCCAACTCGGCTCCGACTTCGCGCTTTTGAGTTGCAGATTTTAATTTACACGTTTAATTTTTTGCTCACAAATATTTTCTACCTTCATTAAAGATCTGACAAAATGCATTTTACTTCTCATCAAACTTGAAATGTTTGTTCAGAAAATATGACATCTTTTAGCTTTTGCTTTTAAAATAGAAAGTTTGGTGGAATTTTAAACACAAAAATCTTAAATTTCTTCTACACTTTTCAAACAGCCAAAATTGTACAACTACACATGTAAACAACAGGCGGCCATATTTGTTTTCAAATAGTGTTGTCACTTAGTTCAAGTAGAAAGTTTCTACTTTCTAAAGTAGTGTTACCATGTTTCTTCTCTAATAATAATAAAAACCTAAAAAAGGATATAATTAAAATACTGAATAATGATGTAATTAAAATATTTTAAGCCTAGAAATTTAAAAGACTGGGAAAAAAAAAAAAGATTTAAAAGAATATTAAAAACTAAAGGAGCCCTGGAGCTGGGGAAAATTTAGAGCTCCAGCTCCGACTCCAGCTCCAGGGAAAACACAGCTCCGGAGCGCTCCGGCTCCGGGCTCCAGCTCCAGCTCCGGGTCCCTGCTGACAATCCTTATCCTTAATTATACCCTGTATAGTTTAATACTTTCATAGGCTATTTTTGGGTATTGACTAGTGATAAAATAATGAAAAATAAGTGATTGGTTAATGAATTTGAATGGAAAGAAGTCATTAAACTTTTTTGTGTAATTAGATTTAAGAATAAAAATGTAACAGAATTAAATTATTGAGAATTTAATTTCAATTAAAGCTTATTAAAAAAGCTAATATATACAAAAATGCGTATTAAAAAGTTTCAAGTACTCGGTTGCCTAATACCGAAGCTTCGGTATACACTTCGACCGAAGCTTCGGTATTCGGTATTCGGCAAAATTGCCTACTTTAAACCCATTTTTCTTTAAACCAGTCTCTTTTTTAACTCGCGCTTAAACAATTTAAGCTATAGACGTTTTGTCTTTTGGAAATTAAACTTTTTTAATTTGAGAACAACCTTCAAAAAATTAAATTTTTAAAAAATTTCGAATTTTAAATAGTTTTAAAAATGAAAAATTGGCGACAAAAATTGATACCAAACTTCAAGCAACCGCCATTTTGTGAAATTTTGATTCAATTTGAGGCTTGACATCAAACTAAATTAATATATTTTAAGAATCAGTGTGAAAAAGCGTGTGTTGTTTGTTTTAGATGTTTATTACGGCGGTTAACGTTCCCTGCTCAATAACTCAAAACTTTCTGATACATTTTCTGACTCATTTTTAAACACAAAGGCATAAAATTGGCAGACCAGACTGTTGAAGAGATTTCGAATCGAAGCTAATTTTCCACTTTTCGTTAAAGAAATTACTTATAGAGTTATAAGCGATTCTGTTCATGTGGCAAGTTTTCTCCTTTCTCGAGCTGCGGCGTCGGGAATTCGTTTCAAAAGTTTCGTTTCAATTTCGCGAAGAAAATTGCATTCCGTGCAGAGAAAAATAGGCGAGTTTCAATTTTTCATTTTTGACGTAAAATTGAAGAAAAAAAAAATCATGTGATACTACTGCAAATGTCTACAAATCCAAAAATTTAGTGAAGAACGGAAACTCTTTAGCTTCTAAATGTCGTGTAAACAAGATTCTCACCAGAAACTTTTAACTAAATTTTATATTTTTAACTTTTTTTTTTTTTTTGGGGGGGGGGGGGGAGGGGGGATGTTGAAAAATTGCTTTTCCTTATTTTAAAATAAAATTTTTCTATTATTCCGATGCGAATTCAATGTTACAGAGACATTATTTCTTGCCCCTTAAACTTTCAGTTGGCTGGTTAAACAAAAAGGGCCTTCGCCCATTCACTGTAGGTTTCTACCCCATGAATGCAGGGCAATGGGTTTTTTTGGGGTTTTTTTTTTATTGCGATTTCTTGAGAAATTATAATTTGACAAAATCTAGGTTGATGGTGATACTGAGTGAGGTAGGGGAAAGCAGGGGAATGGCGCTCACTTAAGGGAAAACATGAATAGCTAGTGAAATTTAGACAAAAAAAATCAATATTTTATTAACAAAGTATAACTCCAAAGCATAAGGAGCAGTTTGCAATCAGCTAATTTGCATAAAAGTTTAAGGAAATTTTTTATCGTTTTATTTAAATGACCATCGATTGAGAGGTAATGTCCAACATGGTAGGGTAATTGCGCTCAGAGTTCGAATACAAAATTAAAGTAAGACAAAAGTCACATATGTAGTTGTGTGGGCTGTTCACACCATTGCAGACTTTTTGCGACCACTTTACACATATTGTGTTACATATACAGTGGGCTACTTTTTTAAAATTTAAGTTTTTTGATTTTCACCACTTTTTTAATAGTAAAATTCTACTTGTTTAATGACATATTAATTAAAGCGAAAACAGGGGGATTTTACCATTTCAAAAAAGTCTTGTTAATCAATAAATTTGAATATAGAAAAAATTGCCCACTGGCAACACTTCTTCTGGAATTCCACGCGAACGCCATTACCCGTTATCGCCATGTTGGGTTTTATTGCATTACAATTGGCGTAACAAGGCACTACAAAAATAAATAAAAGCATGAAAGTACAGCTAAATGTATATATTTTGTAGACATAATGAGTAAATTAATATTTGAAAATAAGAGTGTACACTTACCTTCAAGTTAGATGTTGTAGAATTTTATAATAAAACAAATTCAAACTGATAACATGAGGACACAAAAATATTTTCCTCCCGACGGGCACTAAATCCTTACTGGGAACTTAGGATGAAGTTCGCTAGGTGCCGGTACCGATCACACGTTTTCAATTCTATTCTGTTTAGAGATATTTGGTGAGCGGGATTACCCTTATGAGTGTCATTACGCTTCTGAGCGTCATTACCCTACTTTCCCCTATACTCCATTTTATACCATTACCATCCCAATGTACCATTTTATTCAGCCATCAAATAAATTTAGACTAATGTGTTTGTTAATTCAAAATAAACATTTATGGAAAGTGCGTGTCTTTACCTCACCTACACCTATATTTGCTGTGCACGTCACCGTGAGTACGGAACTTTGGAGGAGTTTAGGTCAGGGTTGGCGAACCTTTGGCACGCGTGCCAGAGTTGGCACGCAAAACAATTTCTCTGGCACGTGAAATTTAAAGCTTTCCGATTTAAATTTGATAACTTCCTTTTCCTATGGCCCCACCAGTGGCTGAGAGGTTCTGCTCTCGAAGCTGGTAGACGGGAGTGCTGCTGTGTTCGAACTCAATCGCGCCCGTCGGCCTAACCGTTTCGGAGTTTACGTGGTTTTCTTCGAAACCTTGGATTTCCATGCGTAAATACGGGTTAGGTTGCCTTAGAAAGACCCCCACGAAGGGCACTCCCCCTCGGGCCTATATCCCAAGAGTAGATAATCGGTCGTCAAAAATCAACCAACCAACCTTTTCCTATGATGCTTTGTAATGTTTTAGACATGCGCTTTGCCTTTCTATATGTATTTAGAATCTGTGTTTTTCAGATGAATAAAATTACATAGCCGCTGCAATAAAATGGCAAATGGACTGAATTTTGATATGTATACAGTCGAACCTCTATTTAACGAACCTCTATTTTGCGAATTTCTCTATTTTACGAACTTTTCCTTGGGACCAAGAACATTTCGCGAATTTCTTCGTAAAATAACCTCCAAATAGCGAAGTGCATTCTCTATTTAACGAACTTTTCCTTGGAATCTAAAATTTTTTTCTCCCTATTTGTCAAAATATTACTGGACATTTCAAACTTATTCTTTCTTTTAACACATTTTATGATGATCAATGACCATGAACAGGTCTTACCAGCCCCTAACCCAGCGAGAGCAGTAAAATCGCTGTGATTATTTGCTTTTCATCCAAGAAGTGTCTGATCATTCAGTCGTACTGGTAATTTCGGTTCTTTTAGCTCGAAAATGTCAAAGAGAATGTGCTTGGCATAAAAGAAAAAAAAATCTTGATGTGGTGGATAAAAGCGTGAAGAAAAAGAATATTGCTTTAAAATTTGGTATTCCTCCAAACAGCTTATCGACCATAATAAAAAATCGTGATTGTAATGTAAAATTATTTCTTTTAACTGAAAATACAATGTATTTGTATGTATGAAAATACAATGTATTTTCAGACAATGTTTTGTTTCATTCTTATTTCCCTTGCAAGTTTCTTTTTGAAGGGTAAAATATATAAAACAAATAGATATAATTTATACAAAAAGTGTGATTAATTACTTTTTTAAAATTATATTTAGTGTTTATGGGTTTAAAATATGTTTTATGTAGTTTTTATAGTATTTTAAAAGGTGACTCTCTATTTAACGAATTTTCCATATAACGAACTTTTTTTCGGGATTTAGCGACTTCGTTAAATAGAGGTCCGACTGTATTAACAAAAATAACAAAATATGAACAAGGTATAAAGCATTTTCCATCGAATGCACAACAGCAAAAATCTCACCAATACATTATCAATATATTGTTTAAAACAACTTGGATAATTATATCATACATAACATACTAAGTTAAAAATTTGCATTTTTTTTCTTTGGCCTAATTACAGTACGTACTCCATAAATAAATCATATTTACGAATTAAAATTTCATTAATTTAATGTCCGATTCAGGGTTCATTGATATATATCAATGGATATATATCATGATATATATCTTGATATATATCCGATATTTATTTTTAAAATATCAAGATTTTTGATATTTTCGATATTTTCAAATTCTTGATATTTATTTTCAAAATATCAAGATGTTTGAAATTTTGTATATTTGTTTTTAAAATATCAATGTGTAAGATAATTTTGATATTTTCTTCAGTCAAAACAAGTGTAAATGAAATTTTCAACTGCTATTGACAGTGCCATTCTGTAGATAAAAAACTTTTGTCTCTGTCAGTGACTTTTTTGGGCAAAGAATACAAGAAAAAAAAAATACAAATATCTTTTCTAAGTTTTATGTTTGAAACTTTTATTTTTAAATGTAGAACTAACAAATATGAGAGACAATTAATTCAAAACAGCCATTGAAAGAGAAACTGTAATTTACATAATCATTTATATACAGCATTATTAGAAAAGAATATTCTGATTTTGGTTTAATTGAGTCTAAACTGTACTACAGGTTAGGGAATAAACAATAAGACAAGCTTACATTTATGTTAAAATTCTTCAATTAAAAAAAAAAGTCTAATTTGTATTTAAAATTTTATTTTATAAAATATAAAGCTTTCTCAATACTTGATACAAATTCTGTAGTTTATATACATATGCAAATTGTATCTGTTTTCAATTAGTACATCTTCAATTTTGTTCTAAGTAAAAAAAAAAAAAAATAAATAAATAAAAGAAAGAAAGAAAAGAGAAATGCATTTTAGAATACTATTGTTTAAGTTTTGTATGTTAATTGCAATATGTTTTAGTTTCTAATTCATATTATACTTGAAAATATTCATTATCAGCAGTAAGTTGACTATTTTGAAAATATCGGATATATATCGAAAATATCGGATATATATCAAAATATCGGATATTTTTGATATTTTCGAAAATATCATGATATTTACGAACCCTGGTCCGATTCCATTATTAAAGAGAAATCGCATTTCGGTTTCGAATATTTCCTAATTATTAATGCATGAAAGCAAACTGATTTTATAAACAGTATTTCATATAAACATCGTACGCTGCACAAAAGTTTGGCACGTGACATTTGTTAGTAGGTATTGTTTGTGAATTGTTGGCACGGGTACGCAAAAAGGTTCGCCGTGCCTGGTCGATTAAAGTATCAACGTTTTTATATCGCAATATTCACACCTTTAGACGAAAGTACAGTAAATTCAATTCCAAAAACCATTTGTTTCCGTGTGCATTATTTTAGCAGCTTCATAAAAAAATAAAAAAAATCTCCCAGAAATGTTCCAAATATCGAGCCGTATCGAAAGAACGTCTGAAAATGTGAAAATAGTGTATTATCTTTGAGAACACAAAACTGTATACATGATTTCTAGAACTCTAGCATATGAGGAAGCGCGTAAAAAAGGAATTAAGAAATTCTATCTTTAGATAAAGGAACCACGTTAAGTTAAATAAGAGGGTAAAAAAAAAAAATATTACAGCCTAAAATCTTATGAACGATCGATTTGTGATCCTGTGATTTAACGAAAAGTTGATTCAATGATGTTATTTGTGAAACGCCAGATATTTCGAACAGTCCTGAAGATACGTAGCATATAAAAAACAACATAAAAAGAGAACTAATAACAAAATTCAATTTAACATACATTTCTTTCAAAATTTCAAAAAGGATTCCTTACTTCAGTGGAAAGTGAAAATTTAGTAAAAATCCCCACTCACCTCTCTCTTTCTCTCTCTGTTGATATATTCCCTGACCCCACTTTTTCCCCTCTCTCTGAAAAGAACTTTGTGGTCTGTAAAATTTTGAAAGAGATACATATTTAATTTATTCTGATTATGCATATTTTAGTTTGCATTGTAAATGGAAATCTCTATTAAAGCGTTCTGCTTCTGTATATTGTGGTTTCATCAAAATTCCAAATATAAATTAGGACTTTACCCATTTTAATTTTAAATTAACAAGCGGGAAAAGTAAATTATATAACTTCACCCTTTCGCGACGACCCTTTTGCCTTATTTAATTCCACAAGTTCTGCGATTACATAAGTCAAAGATTCGGAAATAGCGATACTTAAAATTAAAAATTGTATACATTTTGTGGGCCTACCTCACTCACAGACACTCGTTCGTTAATGTTAATCCTATGGAATGAATTTTTTAAGATAACTCGTTTGCATTTAAATATTTT
This sequence comes from Maratus speciosus, assembly GCA_963932465.1. Classification (NCBI taxonomy): domain Eukaryota; kingdom Metazoa; phylum Arthropoda; class Arachnida; order Araneae; family Salticidae; genus Maratus; species Maratus speciosus. Next base: position 533,336,042 of record OZ010793.1, read on the forward strand.
ATTTACTTTGTTATTTATTTATTTTATTTTATTTTATTATTATTTATTTGTCTTCATTTTTATATATATATATATTTATTTATTTATTTTGCATTGAGTAGCTGAGGTCGATCTGTACAAAGTCGTTTTTTACTTCTCCGATTTTCTTGAAAAAAAAAAATAATGAGAATACTTCCGAAAGTAAAAGTATCCTTATGAAAAAGAACCTGTGAACAAAATCGAAAAAGTAAAAAACAGCTTTTGTGCAGATCGATCTCAGCTAGCCAATGTAAAAAAAATTCGTTTAGAAATATTGAAATGCAAACAAGATATCTTAAAAAAATTCTTCCATATCAAATGTATCCCATATCCCAGGATTGATGTTTGTTTTCGCTCATTACTTATTCATCATAACACAAAGAATTCATCATAACACTAAAAATTCTTGACGTAAATACCTGAAATTTTTCGTAACCATTTTCCTTCCTGCTTTTTCTTTCCGAAGGCAGTAAATACTTTAAAAAGGACTTTCGTAAATATGTTGCCTGATCAACTAACTGTTGATGTCATTTTTGAGCCATTCATTCAGATTTATTTTTCCCAAATGGTATTTTTATGGCAAGCGGAGCGAAGAGAGATTCCGGAGCGCGGGAATTCACAAGGATAATTCATTAAATTAGACCGGTGGAATCCACTCACGCTAAAGGCGAATAACTTCACGGTTTGCAGAATAACGTTTTCACGTTTCGTGTGTTTTGGAATAATATTGCTTGATAAAATTTCGGTCATTTTGTATTTTGCATAGAGTTTGGATTCTTCCGACAGAAGACAGTGGAAAAAACCGGAGAAAATCAGAAAAAAATGGAAAACATGTAGAAAATCGGAAGAAAGTAGAAAAATTGCTGAGGTAATAATAATAAACCCGCCAAAAATTAAAATATTTTAACTATATAAAATTTTAAAAACAAGTCATAGTTCTGTTAAATAGTATAAATTTATTAATTTAATAAATTTAATATTGTAAAATGAATATTTTTTATTATTGAACATCAATATAATAAATTTTTAGTCAATTTTAGCAGACCCTAAACAACCTCTTTCTTGGATTTTTTCCCTCGTCTTCCATTATTATCAATGTTTATTATCTTCTACGAGGTGGGACCCATCGAATTTCCAGGAAAGAAAGTGTTTAAGAAGGAACTCTTTCATTTATTTTATAATAAACCTACAAAATTAGGTACAACAAAAAATGTATCCTATATTGGTTAATCTAACTAACAAACAAATATTACTTTAACTTAAAGTTAGTAAAATAGTATTTCTATAAAACTCAATTGTGCAAATTATTGAAAACTTATACTTTAATCGTATACGTAATCAGTTAAATTTTAAGAAAGATGGGTTATTATGATGAATTCAATGGAGGCTCTTATGCTTGATATTCCAGAATGAAAAAAACAGTAAAATGTATTCCACTTTAACATGATCATACAATTTTTTCCCAATGAAATCTAAACCCGGCATCATTTTCATATTTAACATACGTACCTCTATATCCGTATTCATCATTTAAAAAAAATGGACATTTTAATTTGATCATTTTAAAATCCTTTTAACTCCAAACTTGAAGACATGTTTGTAAACTACATCTTTGAATGTCAGTCAGAATCTTCAGTCGCACACTTGACTTGAGATTCTAATGTCAGTATCGGGAAGTAAAGATTGCCGTAATTTATGTCTTTTAGATGCATTTTTGGTAAAATATTTAGTTTTATCTTAGTACTTGGGGAACTTTGCATTATTTTAAACCTTGAATTATTGTCAAGATCATCTTTGTTTACTTGTCTAACTTGGCGAAGCGTAATCTTCCAGTCGAGAATCACCAAGTTCTGTAATATGAATTGCTATTTTTTGGACAAAGACTTTCGATCTGAGCATGCACGCTGTATGTCACTGCTCTTCTATAAAGACTCTCTAATTTTTTTTAAAAAACATTTCGCTTTATCAGCCAGTGATTTCAATTACGTTATTTTCAAAAGTGAAGCATATCCACCTGTGAAGAATTTCAAATTCGATGGAGTGAATATGACGCACTTCTACAAACATATTTCAGTTTTAAAATACGCGCTTTTTTAATGTAAAATAACGTCATTTGCATCCGCTAAAGTATTCGAATTTTACGATCCAGTCTTAAACAACATATACAGAAAAGTATGCATATGGCGTTACTATTGCGGAATAAAACACAAACCCAACTAAAAACGATGTCGTGTGTAAGAAACTCGGCAAAACAAATCGATTATATTCGACCGACATATAATCAATTCATATAGCCTTCGTTTGTTTGTTTATAATGGCCCCATGTTTTATCAGAAATCATTCATTTATATTTTTTCAAAATTCGGTAAATGATATTGCATTAATAAAATTGCATTATTTCAGCTTTTTTGATACGAATTAAGTAAATGCTGAGAAAATAAGTCACACAAATATTCTTTAAAATACATTTTTGTAAAGAGAAATTGATGTATCGTTTGTACTGTAAGTTTATAATAAACTAAAAATCATTTAATTGGTATATGGGGCATTCTCACAAGCTTTTGACTTTCACGTCCCTGAATAATAATTTTTATTTTAATACACTTTTTTGTATTTTTTTTATTTCATATACTGGGGAACATCCCATTGCATGATTGCACAACAATATTAACGAGATAAATAAGTTTTAGACGATGTTGGGGGGTCCAAACACCTGGAAAACTCCTATACCGTCCCGTGTCCCTGATGCTGATTTTTAAGTTTGGAGCTGTTTGTATAAAATTGTTTCAATAAAAATAATTCGATGTAATTTTTTTCTGAAACTGGAACTATTGTTTTATATAAATATGTAGCTAAAAATTAATCTGCACACATTTTTAGGGTTGTTATTATTTTTTAAACTGTGTCCCTGGATTTTAGATTCCTTACCATCCCTCTTCTAAAATTATACAGAAAATCATTTCAGATGCAGCCACAGAATTTTTTTTCAAGTTTTTTCTCATGCAGAAGTATGCTAGAGAGATAATGTCTAAAATTCTTCGGCAGGAAATTTACTGTAGAATTTAAATCAGCATTTAAATATCAATTTCAAGAAACGTGGCTTTATTGGTAGTCTCACCGTCCCCAAGGTTTATTCCTGCACTTTTCGAGGTAAATTAAAAAAAAATAATAATAATTTAATCCAATGTTAACAACTGTTTCTAAAAATCAATGAACATTGTGGCTATCACTTAGTCTTAACATGATTTTCCTAAAAATAGGTGGTAATTTTCCTTACCGTTCCATCCTTAACGTCCTTTTTTTTACCATTTCGTGCCTTTTTTCCAATACCATCCCCCTTTTTTACCTTACCGTCCCTTCTTTAACACCCCTTTAAGACAATGTTATACAAAAATTCTGTATTAAAAGTACTACATTGTTATTATTTCTTATTTGACTGTTCTGTGGGTACTATGCCAATTCATTATAAGTAAAAATTTAGAAGAAAATAAAAAGTTATAGGGGTAAAATGGTAAGGAAAATTAAACTCGCAAGTTTAACTTAAACCTCAGTTAAATAAAAAAAATTTCGCTGCTGACATTTTTTTCTTTATTTTGAATCATTAAGACATTCGTCTATCAGATTAAAATGTTATTTTAGCAAGTTTAATTTTGTCAGATTTTTCCCCCCGAAAGTCAAAAGATTGTGAGAATGCCCATATAAAAATGAAATAAAACCAAAATTCACCGGGTTTTATAGCCGACTATATTCTTGACGTAATAGATATTTTAATTTTTTTTTTCAGTTGCTATGAAAAAATGGCAACAAAAAGATATAGTAATCTGCTATTTTCCCATTGCTTCCTACACAGAAATGGAGTACTCAAGCTGCCACCATTAGAGAAATAGAATTAAAAACTACAAAAAAAAAAAAAAAAAAAAAAAAAAAAAAGAAATCTCAAAAATAAATTGAGATACAGTTTTCAAACTAATTGCATTTAAAAGTACATTTTTTCCCTATACGACGGTGTGAAGATTAAAAATGTGCGATGTTTAAAAATTTGCAATAGCGGACATTGCAAAACCTAAATTTCATTTCAGATTTCAAAATGTTTCCATTCGCAAAATGACGTCAGCGATACGCACAGATTCGTGCGTCGTTTGTAATAGTATATAAATGTATATAGTATATAGAAAGTGTAGATCATATGTGTAGATGAATATAGTAGATGTAAATGTATATAGATAGTTAATTACAGATTACAATAGGCTATTGCAAAAAAAAAAAAAAAAAAAAAAAAAACTTTTTAAAAGCAATTTGCACTTTTAGGGTGACCTTTGAAAGTGCGTGGCATAAATGTAATAAATGCTCATTTATGTGAAAAGAAAAATAACATTTTTAACTTGCACGGTTTTCTTGAAATGAAATCTGCCTCAAATAAAATCACTCATTTGCATTATTTGTGTGTGTGAGGGGGTTTCTGACATTATTTCCTCTTTTATATCCCTGTAATTTGTGAAAGAATTTCGTTACGCCTTGCACTTTAATGAATAAGTCATTTGCATAGCTATTTTCTTCTGAATTTCTCCTTTTTCCAAATAAAAATAATTGCCTAATTTCATTGCAGAATTTCTATGATTTAAGGCTTAAATGACCATTCCAAAATACTGGTGGGGGGAAAGATTATTAAAAAATTCTCTTTATTTCAGTGGTATATTCTTATGAAAGAAAAAACCTTTTTACAGGTTTATCTAATCCAGTGCTTCCAGTCCATACGCCGTAAAATAATCAAATACAATGCTTTCGGTCTGTCACGAAAATATTAATGCAGAAACATTCTAATTAATATAAAATTGTATTAGTTTTTTTTTAATTTAAACACCTCCCAAAATTATGAGATGAGCACTGCCTTAACCTCTTTGCGACGAACATCACATGTACGTGACATATAGGATGCATACAATCCTTAATTTTTCCCTTTGCATTTTGGAATACTCATTTTTGCCTTAATCCCTTCGGCCCTGACGTCCTATCAATAGGACATTTCATTAAGTATTAATCTTTCATTAAGTATTAATTTATCTTAACAATTATTTTTTATTAATATCAGCATCTAATAGTGATAGTATATGTCTGTACATTTTTGTTATGACTTCATTTACGTTTCAGCATTTAGTAATGACAATAATAGTAATAAAAGTTTCCTTAATTATCTTTAGACCGTTGACGTTGCTTTTATTTCGAACATATGTTTCGCTCTTTAAATTTAAACTAGGGACTACTTTTCCGAACTAATTATTTGTGATAAAATATAAAAAATACTAGTAAGTGTTTACGTCTGTTTAATCCTGTTGTAATAAGACATTTTCCAAACGTCTTCAAAAATTCTTCCTTAGACTATTGGCATACGAAGAGTACAGTAACTACATTCGTTAGGTTTCAGTAAATAACTATACTCATTAAATTTCAGTAAGCCTTAACTTCTGTGATTTGGATAGCTACTTTTAATTTTATTAGCCTAAAAGCAATTTTTTCCAAAAATTGAGTGCCGAAAGGGTTAAATCATAGAATTTTTACAATTAAATAAGCCAAAGATTTTTATTTGCAAATGCTAGTGTTAAACGATTAAAACTTGTTCGGCTAGTTTAATAAAAGAGTTATTAACTAGAGAACAGGAATTCTGCTTTTTCAGTATTTAGTGTCGCCCCCGATGAAAAACAATACAGTAGAACCTCGATCCATCGTTTTTCAAGGGGTGCGTGGAAAAAAAACGATAAATGCGGAAAACAATGAATGCGGGCTAGCGTCAAAACACGAAAAAAGAATTATTTATGCATTACTAATACATGCAATGTGTACAGTATATTAATATAAATACTAATTTTTTACAGACCAAACAGTAAAAGAAATAAATCAAAGTTGTAGAAAATGGATATTTATTCTAAAAATGAATAATTTTATGTTGGGTTTTTCGTTCATTTTTTAAATTAAACAATAAATTTTCAGGATGTACAACATTTTTCTGGTCATTTTCTGTAATTTCATGTGCATATATAAAAGTTCGTACAGTTTCAAATGCCGTAATTAAATCACACAGACTTGGCACTGCTGTAGGCTTAGCTTCATCGGCATGAACATTATCCTCTGCTTCTTCGCCATTATTTTCATTTTTTGCATCATTACTCATTTCTTCTATGCTTAGGACACCACATGTCGCAACATCTCGATCCATGGAAATGAATCACTAAATTTCATACCAGAGACATCCGCTTCTACACGCAACCACTTTTCATTTGCATTATCGTCACCATATTCATTATTTTCTTTCCCTTCTGTCGAGCAATCTTCATCAATTTTTCGCACACAACCGCATTTCACGAAACAATTCGGAAGGATGGCTGAAAAGGTTACTCCATGTCAAGCTGAAAGTACAAAATGAATAGCCAGCAGAATCTCTATTTTTGGAGTACGTTCTTTTGCTTATTCTATGAAATATAAAGATATTTCACTAGCTTTCTTCTGTAAAATTGCTTAAGACAGTTGATTATCCCGGATTCAAGAGTTTGTACGACAGATGTACAACCTCTTGATCTTGATAATCTCTGCCCCCCCCCCCCCCCCTGAAATAGCACAAATGAGTTATTTTGGGATAAAAGAAGTATTCCACTTTGTATGTCATATGGATCCGTTTGATCTTCATTTTCATTTTGGTGGGGATAAAAATTTTACAACGATGAATACGGGAAAACGATTCCTTGAAGAACGATGAATACGGGTTTCCTTAACATTATTTAAATATAATTTGAGCAGGGACCATAGAAGTAAAACGATCAATGCGGGAAAACGATGGATGCGGGAACGATAGATCTTGGTTTCACTGTATATGTATATAAATATAGATACAGTAGAGTCCCTATTATCCGAGTTAATCGACTTATACCTTTGGAATGGATCATTTTCTTCTGGTGGACTGATAGCTTCTATTATTATGAAACAGACATTATAAATGAAGTGTTAGGTGAAGATGAAAGAGCAGTCGTATAAAGTTAGAACTCTGATTTTCTGGTCAGAAACGGGGGGGGGGGGGGGGGGGGCATAATTTTTTTTTTTTTTTTTTCGAAAGAAAATTGTGGCCATTTTTTCCCCATTCTGACGAATAGGGATTCTCCATTCTCAGAATAATATACAAATCCAGCAAAAAGAAATAAATTCATTTATATTTTTTCAAAATAGCACGCATTTTAATTACATTTTTTTAAAGTTTTTATGGGAAAATGGCAACAAAAAGATATAATTGCTATTTTTCAACTATTTTTGCTTTACTTTCTACAGAAATGGTGTACTTGAGTTGCCAAAATTAAACGCAAATGTCGCTAAAAACTACAAAAAATATTAATATCTCAAAAATGAATTGAGATGAAGTTTTCAAACGCATTGCATTTAAAAGTACTTTTTATTCCAATACGACGGTCTAAAAATTGAAAATGTGCGATGCTTAGAAGTTTAAAAAATTGCAGTAGAGATTAATCCGTACAATGATACATCTGCTTTGTTGTACGGCTGGCTTATACAACGTAACGTTACTTTTTGGAGACGACACATTAATATGTGGGAGAAAAAAATAGCATATCGGGGGTTAAGAAGTTATCTTTTTATCAATAGTAGTCCTATGAAGAAAAAAACATTTTTACAGTTTTATCTAATCCAGATTTTACGAGTTCATACGCCCGCCGTAAAACATTTAGATAGAATGCCTCTGGCATGTCGCGGAAATAGCAATGCATAGACGTCGAAACTCGTCGAATTCGACGAATGAAAATGTCTAAAAGGACTGAATTTATATTTTAAAAAGATTCCAAAAATAATTACAATAAAAAATCAATCTTATATTGGCTGGCCTATCTCTTAAAACAAATATTATTTTTAACTAAAGTTTAATTTCAACTTTTCAAATTAGAAAAATATAAAATTTTATTCCTATATGTAATCAGTAACAGGCAATTTAGATAAGAAATTATGAAGTTATTAATTGAAGCTTTGATCTTTGGTATTACGTAACGAAAAAGCAACGAAACTTGCGCCACTATGATACAATTATAATTTTTGTTTTCAAGCGAAATCTCTAAAAATAACGTCGTTTTCAACCGTCGCAAAATTTACATGCATACTTTTTATATTCATACACTATTTTTTAAATGTTTTAACGTGCAATAGATTATTAATAAATATAGTATTTCCAATTTTAATGTCACGTTTGCTAGTTACAATTTTGCTTGTTAAAATTCTCACTACATTCTTAACTTGAAGTTCCAATCTAAGTGCCAGCGAAATCCAGAAATTTACTTTTAGATGCATTCGTAGTAAAATATTTAGTTTTATCAAAGAAAATATCATTTCATTTTTACTATGACTTCATTTTCACTCGCTGAAGCCCTCTGAGCTTAGAGTCTCACTTTCAGTATCAGCGGAAAGAAATTTAAAAAATGAAATGTTACAGCTTTGAGTAAAAATGCGAATTAAAAAAAAAAAAAAAATCTTGACGTCATTTCTATCAAAAGTTTTCAAAAAGTTATTTTTAATTGTAATAAGAAAATTGCATCCGTAATAATATAGTAATTCCCATTTTTTCCCTTCTCTCTTCAACAATGGAAGTAACACGATTGCCACCAATGAGAAGAAATTGCATAAGGGACTTTTAAAATTAAAATATAAAAATGGGATTATTTTAAATAATAGCACGTGCGGACACTTCTACAAATAACGCTTTCTTTTTAAAAAAAATAATTATCAAAATCGGTTCAGTAGAAAGCTCAGGCCAGATGACTAAAAATACAGCCTTGTCTTTTAAATTACATAGATTATTTTATTACTTAAAAATATTTGAAAAAATACTTTCATGCATATTTTTTGGCACTTTTTTTGTCGTCTTTTCGGTACCAAAAGCCCCCCCCCACCCCCCCCCCCCCCCAAAAAAAAAAAAAAAACACGCGATTTATTTATTTTATTTTATTTTATTATTATTTTTTTTAATACTTTGAAATGTCCATTTTACATTCAGTTTCCTCAAAGGAGATATTAGAATAATAAGAAGAAATGAAGAACCCCATCTTCGTCCGCAGCCTTTTATTCATCTACTCTAGTCCCACTCTTTTGCGGAAGCCAGAATGAAAAAAAAAAAAAAAAAAAAAAAATTCAAAAATTGAAACCGGACAAATTTAAAAGGGAAATTACACAAATTAAAGACACCGAAAAGCGGGAAGGGTTGGGCTCGGGGCGATGAAGCTACCGAAAGACTCCGAGCTGCTTCTAGCTTATTATTAGTCTCGCATTAAAATGTTTATAATAATTTTATTAGATAAATAATTTATTAAATAAACACCTATGATAGTTTATATAGATGGACTTTTTAAAACAGGATGAAAAGAAGCTTTTCTAACTTTTTAAAAGTATTCTAAAAGAAAAAAAATCTTAATTAGTCCGAAAGAGAGAGAGAGAGAAAGAAAAGCTCTTATAAGAACAGTTAGTGTAATTAAATAATGCTTCCTTTATTCTGAATTCTTTTTCAGTTGTATTACTTTAATAAAAGCTGTTTTAAATTTAAGGTCTCCTTTAAAACTTACATTTTATTCCCTTTCGTCTAAGTGATCGTAAATTATTTTTTTTAGAATATAAACGCTAAGTAAATGACAGCAAGTTTTTAACTAACTAGTCGGATGTGCCAATCCCAAAACTTTCTTCTATCTTATACATCTTAATATTTCAAAAACTAGTTACGCATGTTAATACTTCAATATTATTAGTTCAATACTATACCAACTTTGATTTTCATCTTAAATTTCTGCTTCAGTCAATTAAACAAACTAAAAACGAGTTAATCTATATCATGATATTTGTTAAAATTAATAGTTTTTCATTATTCTGTTGTTATCAGATGTTTGCGAATAGCTGGATGCGAGTTCACGCCTTTGCACGAGCCGCCGATGGACAATAGAACTACGAAAAATCAAGAAAAGTATACAAAAATCGCTATCACAGAGCCCCTTTACCGCGCAATATTTCCAAATTCAAGAGGACCTGTTGGCCAAAGCCAAAAATATGCACAAAAAATTTGGTTCAATTGTATGCATAATTTTATACACTTTTCGATTGTACAATAAAGAAACTGACACAAATACCGCTATTACAGCGCCCCCCCTTCCGGCAAATTTTTTTTTCAAATTCAGGGAGGACTTGTTTGCCATAGCCAGAAACAAACACAAAAAATTTGGTTCAATTCTATGCCTAAATTCATACACTTTTCGATGGTACAATAATGAAAATGGTACATACATCGCAATCATAGCGCCCCCTTCCGGTGGAATTTTTCCAAATTCAGGGAAAACCTTCGTGCCATGACCAAAAACAAACACAAAAAAATTGGCTCAATTCTATGCATAACTTCATACACTTTTCGATTGTACAATATTCAAAATGGCACAAAAATCGCTATTACAGCGCACCCTACCGGCGAATTTTTTACAAATTAAGGAAGGGCCTTCTTGCCATAGCCAAGAACTTAAAATAAAAATTTGGTTCAATTCTATGCCTAACTTCATACACTTTTCGATGGTACAATTTTCAAAATCGCCCAAAAATCGCTATTACAGCGCCCCCTAGCGGCGAATTTTTTCCAAATTCAGGGAGGACCTGCTTGCCATAACTAAAAACTTAAAATAAAATAAATTTGGTTCAATTCTATGCATTACTTCATACACTTTTGGATGGTACAATATTCAAAATCGCACAAAAATCACCATTACAGCGCCCCCTACCGGCGAATGTTTTCCAAATTCAGGAAGGATCTGCTTGCTATAGCCAAAAACTTAAAATAAAAATTTGGTTCAATTCTATGCATAACTTCATACACTTTTGGATGGTACAATATTCAAAATCGCTGTTACAGCGCCCCCTACCGGCGAATTTTTTCCAAGGTAGGAATTTAAGTTCGTGCTATTATACTAATAAATCCTCTATTGCAAAACATTGCTGTTAGATGAATCGTACTTTTGATTTCAATTCGGTTAAAATAATCTCTAAACCTACTTCTATTCACGAACTTAACTTCCTTGAAGCATTTCATATTTATAAAAATTTGAAAATATTGTTAATTGTGAATTCGCTATTCCCCCATTATCAGATTGTTGGAAATACTATTACATAAAAACTTCTTTCTCTTAATTTTTTTCCCCTCACTACTTCGGTCCCATTTCCCATCTATATTCCTATTGGGTGTCACCTGCAATCCTCTGCTTTCCCATTGGTCAATAAACCTTTAACTTGAATCCCCACCTCTCCTATATACGTGAGCAAATTTCCGCCATCCTTAGCACTGAGGAAGGTATGCTATATGCTACCGAAAATTTAAAATTTTTGGTGATTTAACGTTGTTATTTTTGCGCTTCTATTATATCTGTACATTGCCCAATTCTACAAAATACCAAAAGAAATATTTTAAATTAGAGTTGAGTGGAATTATAATTATTGCACAAAATCCTTATAAATTCAAATGTAATTAATTAATTTTAATTGGCAAAATCCTCCTAAAATTTATTAAATGATTGTGTAAATTTTCTAATGTAGTTTCAAAAATTCACGAAAAACGCTGTAGAAGAGAAAATTTTGATGAATTTCGCGAGTCATTTTCCTTAGATTTTTATCTTTGCTTAAAAAGTTACGTGTAATTGTAATTTTTACTCAATAGAATAGAATTTTTAAAAAATTATTTGTTATTTTTTAACGCTATAACTTAATTTACAGATTTTGTTTGAACGCTGTAACTTAGTTTACAGATTTTGATTTTGTTTGAACGCTGTAACTTCGTACAGATTAGTTTACAAATTTTTTTATTTATAATATTTTTAAATAATTCTAATCCTGGTCACGGCACTACATAGGCATAAAGTAAGATGATGGGGACAATTCTGCACGTCTAAAGGAATCTTATAACTATTTCGCTTGCTCTCGTTAACCCCTATGTATAGCACCTCACCAATACCTTTTCGCATCAAATTTTAGTTAGCTTTAACAAATTTATTTTACAATTGGTGATCGCATTCAGCTTCTGGGAATCTTGGATGCAGGAATGAATTTTTCCCTCATTCCTGTATGCATACCTAAATTAATCTTTCATTTATATAAAATTCTGTTAGCTTTTTAAATAATTTAATTAATAGTTTTCCTCCATACAAATCTTAATTAATTTGCGCTGTGTAATTTTAAAGACCAAGTTCTGTTTGAAGCAGCTAACTTTGATACTCATTTCTACTACTTTTAAAATTAAGAAGACACATAATGCCATTAATTTGTTACTTATTCAATTTTAAATATAAACATGAAATTTATTTACAAAAAGAAATACATAGAAAAGAATACAAATGCACATAATAATTCCTTGGACATACTTCATTAGACATTTAAAATTAGATCAAATATTGTTTACCATCTTCAGACTATTGTCTGCTACTTTAATTCAAAGGTACTCAATATAATTATTTGAGAGACTTTCGTTTGTTTTGTTGACTATATAACTAGACGACCCTGGGTAGGCAAGGGCATGATTTTAATAAAATTGCATAACTCCACTTTTGAGCAGGCAAAAAGGGAAATAATAAAAGATATCTTTCTCATCATGGATCATCCTCTTTGCAGAAGGGCCAGAGCTAATTGTGATTAAATCTTTGTGTTGACATACATACTAAGAGTATCTGAGTAAAGACCCGTACTAGGATCTCATTTCACATACTAGTACAATTAATTTTTCCATTATTTATTTTTACGGAACAAACTGGCAGAATCTTCTTTTTATTCAGCACTCTTATGAAGGCATCTTTCAGACAGTAGTCACTTCTTAATTTCGTTGTATAGATCCTTACATTTTATTTTATTTTATTTTTGTAATTTATTCTGTACATTTTCCTTTCACCTCCTTACTACCCCTTTAGGTCCAACCTGCTCTTTCCCCTTTCTGCCTCCCTTGTAGTTTGAGTGGACCTTTGTAAATTTATGTGCTATCAGATACATGGGAGCTGCGCTATTGGTTTCCATGACTAAATGTGCTTCGTTTCTACCCGTAGCTCCTTATAATCTGTTATTTTTGTTTTCCTTCGTCAGCCGTGTCCTTGGTGGGAGGGGGGGGGGGGGGCATCGTTTCTTCGTATAGCCATAAATTCGAGTGTCCAAATGCTGTTATTTAAGTGTCCAGTCGTAAAATTTATTCGTGGGAGTTCTGTTTGGTCGTAAAATCTTAAATGTCCAGTCATAAAATTCACTTCTAGGAGGTCCAAGAAATTTTTTTTTTAATTCAAAGAGTCTCTTGTTTCTGATGATTTGGATTTTATCCCATCAAACGCTGTAACTAAGTTTACAGATTTTTTATTTATAATATTTTTAAATAATTCTAAATCTATCAATGCGTGCTTTAATAATAAACATTTGTTTATACAATAATGTAAATAAAGTAATATCTGAGATAACAGACAAAATATTTATACAGAAGTAAGGGGGTTTGTGACAACAGTTGATCTTTATCGTCCAAGCTTAGTGAGGGTACCTTCTTCTGATTTTATTAATTCAAGTTATCTCACACTCTTGAGACGAAAGTTGCGCGATTTTTTAAATTTCTATCTAAAGTAAGGGGGAGCGAAAAACAGACAGGGGGTTAAATTATGTGAGTAAATAGGTAATACAAGGCACTACTGCAATAATTGCGCTCCCTAGTGGTGGAAAGTGGAACTAACAGGATTCTTGGTTAAGACCGCCACCATCCCGACCTATGTATCTACTGAAAGGTTGAGTGAACGCGTTTCGTTCAGATATGTTTTCAGTTCGAGGTTCTTTCGGGCAAGATTGCCATTTCACAAGATTTTGTAGTGCGTGCGCAGCACGCCTGCTATACGGTACCGTAGGCAGCGGGGACCCGGTTGGATTTTCGTTTGAGCGAGATTGCCTTTTTTACTAGATTTTGCAGTGCGTGCGCAGCACGCCTGCTATACGGTGCCGTAGGCAGCGGGGACCCGGTTCGATTTTCGTTCACTCGAGGTTCGTTCGCAGGCGAGTTGCGTTCTTTCGAGATTTTATAAAAAAGGAGGGGCCCGCTAGCGGGCGAAGCCAGCTAGTTTTTATATTAACCTTTAATTGCTGTGAGCATTTCTCAGAGATTGCTCCCCCCCACACACACCCTCTCTTTTTCATAGAGATGTCAGTTTAATTGATACTAGATACATTTTGTTTTGTTTGGATCCCTTATACCAGGGATGGCAAACCTATGGCACGCGTGCCACTTTTGGCACGCGAAAGAATAATTTTGGCACGGCATTGCTGTGGCTCTAAATAATAAAAAAAAAAGTAGGATGACACAAAAACGCGATTGGTCGATCTCTTCTAAATTCGATCAAATGATTTTAATTGCGGCATATAATATTTCATTCTAATTAATTATGGTCTCACATTTTTTTTCAAACAAAGACGATATTTGAAAACTATCTATAAGAATTGGTTATTAGAGATTATTAAATTCCGATGGTAAAGTTATGGCAACTTTTAATTTATTTCAGAGCTATTCAAAGAAACTGACGTTTGCTATTTTAACCCGGGAGAACTCGCTGCATGAGATTTTCTCTCACAGTCGTACTTTTTTAAGACTCTTATTTAAATCATTTTTCATTTTAATTAAAATTTCAAAATGTTTTTCAATTATTTTACCTATTATGTGAATAAAAGTACTAAGCCAACCAAAAAAAGTTGATATTATATGAATGTAAAGTAAGAGAAAAGCAATTGGGCATTCTCACTAGCGAGTTCTCCCGGGTTAACAGTTTTTCTGCCTGTCTGTACTTTCGAGTCATTCGCTGTTTTCACAAGTGAATGATATCAAAACTCTGAAAGCACTTGTCAGATAAATCCGGTTCCGTTTGTATTAAAAATTAACCTGATATTAAGATGCAACAACAGAAATCAAATTACATCGCAATATATATTTTTTTTTCTTTTGCTAAAATATATTTGTTGTCATAATTATTATAGTGTAATAGCTACATGTATGTTCCTCCTCTTTTTTAAATCTTAATAGAAAATTTTAGGTAATTTTAAACCATTATTTTTCCACCTACTTTTTTTTGTTGGCCACGTCATGGTCATGTAAAATATTTTTTGTTCAAATTTGGCACGCGTCAACAAAAAGGTTTGCCAACCCTGCCTTATACCATCATCACCATCGGTATGATCTTCTGATTTTGAATGTGTGTATTTTAGTTATAATAATTCCTAACATAAATATTGGTACAGAAACAATACTCTGTTAGTTAATCGAGCGTTTTATTCACCTTTCTATCAAACGGTCTCAGAGACCGCTGACAGTCGATCGCGAGGTTCTGTTATAGAATATTTCACTTTTACTTGCAATACATGTTAGAATTGCGTCATGGTTTTCTTTACTAAGGTAGAGGAATCGGAACTTTATGTCTCGTCTGTATACAGTTCGCATAAATCATACCTGTGAATAACATAAATAAAACTGTTTTGTCAGTCATTTGATTGCAGGTACGCGGGAAAGATACCAATGTTCGTGTAAATACTTCCTTCCTGCATACGACCTTGCCAAGGAAAATCACTTCAACAATTAAAATACAAGAGAAAAGAGCCTCCCTATTAAAATCTTCTCGCACGCAAGGACAAGACATAACACCTGTAAATGAAGAGACTGAAACCAGAAAAGAAAAGGGAAAAAAATAAGCTAAAAATGAAGTAAAGTTGCTAGAATGAAACTGTTGAATGCGGAAAAATAAAAGGCGAATCATCCGCAGTGAGAATAAAGAGTTTTTACTCAAGGTCGTCAGGGTGCTGCCATCATAAAACGTCCCGAGTCATTCCTGGAATTTGGGTCAGCATCTGTTAATAAGTTATATTAAAATTCAAAAGGTGGTTTGTTCACGATAATAATTTTTATAATTAATATGATATGTAAATTGCAAATATTGAATAATTCAAATCCAAATCTATTTTCGATGACTACATTTCGAAAAAATTTAATTTTTGTTGTAGATTTAAAATTTTTAAAATTGCATTTCTTCCAGTATTAGTTTGTGAAATTCGCTTACTTGAATTTCATTTTGGCAATGTACGTTAAACTGCCCTACACTTGGGGGGGGGGGGGGGGGAGAGAAAAAAAACACTTTCATAACGAGTCCGCATGTTGAGTTGTACCCGAACCAGGGTTCGTAAATATCGTGATATTTTCGAAACTATCAAAAATATCCGTTATTTTGATATATATATGATATTTTCGATATGTATCCGATATTTTCAAAATAGTCACCTTATTGGTAATTATAAATATTTTTAAATCTAATATAAATTAAAAACTAAAACATATTGCATTTAGCATGAAAACTTAATAAAACAATATTCTAAGTGTGTTTTTTTCCACTTATGTAACAAAATTGAAGATAAACTAATTGAAGACAGACAAAATTTACTTTTTACACTCACAAAAAACAAAGTTATGGGATTAATTATGAAGTTTCCAAAAAATTTTGTATTTTATACAACAAAATTATATACAATATGCTTCGTTTTTATTGAAACATTTGAATATAAACGTAAGCTTGTGTCTTTTTTCATTCTCTAACCTGTTGTGTAGTTTAAACTAAAGGAAATCAAAACCAGAAAAGATTCTATGAAGTAGTCAATAACTTTTCGAAATTGTAGTTTATCTTTCAATAACTGTTTTGTTTTAAGAAAATATTATTGTCCCACATAATTGTTGGTTCTACATTCTGCATTTAAAAATTCAGCTTCAAATGTAAAGCTGGGAAAAGATTTTTTTTCTTTCTTTTTTTTGTGGAGGAAGGGGGGAGCTAAAAAGGGCCTCCCAAAGCAAAAGTTCTTATCTACAGAATGACAAAATCAATAACAGTTTAAAAATTCATTTACACTTGTTTTGACTGAAAATATCAAAAATATCATATGCAATATTTTGAAAAATAGTGTTAAATATATCAAAATATCAAACTTCATGATATTTTAAAAATAAATATCGGATATATATCAAGATATATATATCCATTGATATGTACCACCGAACCCGAAGATTCTGCTCTGAAGTAAACCCGAAACTCAACCCAACACACTTCAAACCGAAACAAAACGCAACCTGAAGTGAAAGAAAATTAACCTTTAACTGATGTTACCGGTCTCTCAGACCGCGGCTTTTTTCAATTTTCATAGTTTAACTTGCAATTTTCAGTTTAACCCGGGAGAACTCGCTAGTGAGAATTTCTCTCACGGTGCCCAATTGCTTTTCTTTTACTTTATATTAACTTAATATCAACTTTTTGTGCTTGGCTTAGTACTTTTATCCACGAAAGAGGTAAAATAACTGAAAAAACATTTTCCATTTTAATTAAAATGAAAAATGGTTTAAATAAGAGTCTTAAAAAAGTACGGTGGTGAGAGAAAAATCTCATGCCGCGAGTTCTCCCGGGTTAATTACAAACACTATCGAAATTTTGTTCCGTTTGGAACTTTAGTACTATCACCAGAGACTTTTGAATTGGTAAATTTTAATTATAACAGTCCTGTACAAAAAGTTCAGTACAAAAACACCATACTATGAGTTAATCATGCCTTTTATTCATCTTTCGATGAAGTGATCTCACAGACCGCTTCACACTAGTTATGTGACAATTTCTGTGACATCAGTTAAAGGTTAATCCATATTTTAATACAATTATGGAAAAGTAATCTAGAATTATATGAGGGGCTCACAACCATACTTAGATCAAGCCCATTTTGGAAAAAAAAAAAAAAAGGGGGGGGGGGGTCCATTTAGAAGGTGGATAAAATCTGTTTTATCCCCTCCCGCGGTAAATCAAGTCTGTAAACAGTTGAAATGTATGAGAAAGTATGTGAAAACAGATTTGGTTCACTGTGGGAGTGGATGAAATAGATTCTGTGTACCTTCTAAATGGACCATCTCATTTTTTTTTTCAAAAGGACTTGGTCTACTATGGTTGTGAGCCCCTCATATCAGTGGCGTGGCGTCCGGTCATCGCTGGATGCGGCGATGACCAAGCAATATTTTAAAACTCTTAATAAGCTTTTAAAACTCTACGATCCAGTTTTAGCAGAACATTTGGAGTTCATGTATAAGTGAAGGTAAGATTTAAAGTTTCTTTTTTGAACATTCAACCATTGAATTTTAGAGTTAATAATTTTTCACCACAAACTTAAATAATTGCGATGACCACCGAAAATTTTCACGCCACGCCACTGCCTCATATATAATATAATATATATTTTGTCTTTCTTGTATAAAAATAAACACATTTACACTTATTAGTTAAAGGTACACATATTAAGGCAGACTTGCACACAATTAATACAATAACCCAACAGGAGTGAAAAATTAGCCGGGTCCAGGACTCGAACCTGCGATATCGGCCAGGGTAGATTAGTGGTTAAAGCAACAGCACGTACCGGGTGTCCCAAAAATGACTGATGGATTTTAAAATTCAATAATTTGCAAACGGTGACAGATATTAAAAAAATTCTTGCAGGAGGGTTTTGTATGATGTCAGGAGGTTTTTATTGTGATTCTTTATTTTAGTTCGAATTTCAAAAAAATAGATGGCGCTGCGAGAAGTAGGTGCTTTTTGGTACTTCGGGATCCATTCAAAACATTCTATTCTCCTTTTTTCGCATGAAGACTGAGGCCAAAAATCAAGCCTGGATATAGCGCCTGTTGCTTGTACTGCCACCTATCGCTGCTATTTGTAACTAAAATTGGGAATCGCAGTATAAAAGCTCCTGACATATTACATAATCCTCCTGCAAAAAATTTTTAAATATCTGACACCTTTTGAAAGTTATTGAATTTTAAAATCTATCAGTCATTTTTGGGACACCCGGTACATTTAACGTTGAGATATATAGGGTTTTTTTTTTTTCATAAAAAATATTCAGGTCTTTCTTTTAAAAATAGTGATCAACCCGAACTCGATTCGGGAGAATCAAAACCAAAACGCTTAAAGTCAACTTGTTCTGTGTGTCGGATTGGGCCAGGTTCTGATAAAATCGAATAACCCAAATGCGATTCGATGCAGGACTCTAACCAGACTATAACGATTAGAAATTGCTGCTTTATTATTTTTCTATGCTAGAAGATGCAAAATTTTAAATCTGCATTCAGAGTTTTCTGATATATAAGCTGTTTGTAAAATGGAGCAAGCAGAGTTCTTTTTCCTATCCAAATTGCAAATTCAAATTTTAAATATTTTAATTCATTTTTCGCATTTTGCTCCGATGCAAAATTTAACTCCTTTTTTCTAAATTTTGCATCAATTTTTCACTTATTTTCATGCTGTGATGTTGTAATCACATATATTTTAACTGAACTTTAAAAAAAAAATTAGATACCCCACCCACCCTCCCCAAATTAATCTTTAACCCTAGAACTACCGGAAATTTTACTCAAGTTTTATAAAAACATTCTACACCAGAATTTTTACTTAAAACTATTTAATTTGTTTATTTAACTTATTATTGTCTGATTTATACATTTAGTTTGTTTTGAAGAAATTTTCTGGTTTGAATAGATATTTTGAATATACATGTCGGGTCCATTGGACCCTTCTGGTAGACAGAGGGTTAATTACTTGAATTTCATGCAAAAGTGTAAAATAAAAACATCTGATGGATTGAGTAACAACATATTACCCACTTTAACGGTTTCAGGAAGGGTGTCACATATACGTTTCATATATGGTGCGTATAATGTTTATTTTTTAGTATCAGAAAAATTTTAGTCTTTATTTTTGCCTTGTCTAATCTTACAATGCTTGGATTAAATAAGGTGAAAATATTATACGGAATTAGTGGTTTTAAAAAATTAAAATGTCAAACCGCTCATACTGTCGGAGTTAAGAGTCTACACTAGTCAGGGGAAGAAATGCTCAAACTAATGTTAATCCTATGGGAGGATTGTTTACAGATTTCAACCGGTTCTGAAAATGAAACTATCCTGATATTTAAAAAAAAAAAAAAAAGTATTACCAAAATTGAAAAAGTACAAACGCAGAATAAAAGTTATCGACCTCCAGGTACGCTATGCAAAAAAGAAAATGATTTTAAAATATTAAAATGCGAGCGAGCAATCTGTAAACAATCCTCCCATAGGATTAACACTAGCTTGAGCCTTTTTTCCTGTGACTAGTGTAGAGCCTACTTTAGTTATAGCGTCTACTAGAAGGTATAGAGTGGCAGCTTTCTATTCCAGTAATGCTTTAAAAAGTGCTAAAAAATGAATCCCATAAATGTTAAACGACGCTGAATGACAAATGTCGATTGTAGCGACATCTACTAGCTCTTCGCGCTTTCTCAATGGAGTCCTTACTTTATACAATGTTTACGTTTAAACTACCAGATGTAGCTGTGATCGCCATTTAAAGTTCCATCGTTAAACATTTATGGATTTCTTTTTTTTTTTAGTATTTTTTGGTTGATCGATTGCCACACTCTATCGTCTAGGCACTATACTTTAGTCAAACGACGACATTCGTTAAACCGGTGGAACCATTCTTTATAGATTTCTCGTTTGCATTTCAATATTTTTATGCTTCATTTTGTATGGGATTTTCGAGGTCGATGTCCAATGTCAGAAATGTGTACGTTTTCGATTTACTTGCAGTTTCATTGCAAGAACACTTTTAATTTCAGAAACAAATGGGTTGGTTGGTTCCCGTAAATCATGTTATATTTTATGTAGATGTCTTAAAACGAATGTGTGCTGAAAACACCCTCCAACCAACCAACCAGCTCTTGTTACGTCTCGTACTCTATTTCGCCACTTGACTATCCTAATGTTTGTCGGGAAACGCTGTCTGTGTACTAAGAAAACATTAATCGCCGTCATAAATGTTAACGATAGGAAGTGTGTCTTTCTATATGTATACTTTGAAACTTTTTAAAATTTAAATACTATTTAAATGGATTCGAACTCGAACGTCATCCCTTTAAATGGGCCATTTACTTCGAAAATGTGGTACGTCTATTTTAACCCTTTTATGTACTGAATTATGAAAATTTTACCTTCAGCATTTTTCGTGAATTGTTTAAACTACATTAGAAGATTTACATAATCATTTAATAAATTTTAGAAAGATTAATTCAATTTGAATTGATAGGGATTTTGTGCAATGTTTATAACCTCACTCAAATTTTTTATTTTAAATATTTTTATTAGTATTTTGTAGAATTAGGAAATGTACAAATATGTTCTTACAATAGAAATATAGAAATATTTCCGAATTGTAAAATCCCCCCCCCCCCCTAACGCCAAGAAAGCTGAAAAGATGCAAATGCAAAAGAAATCATCCTTTTAAAAATATTTTTGTTTTATGTAACTCATAATGCTTTTGGAACAAGATAAAGTAATGTATCTGTAACTCATCCTAAACTGTATTTCAACTAAGCGATGCAATAAATGAATTTTATAACGAGTTATTTTAATGGTACTTAAAAGTACCGCCAGTAGAAAAAGGGTTAAATTGTTTAGAAATGGTTTAATAACTATACAGTTAAAAACTGTCTTTTCATCTATTCATATTTTAATATTTAGGTATTTAGAAATATAATCAATATATATTACCTGTTTTAATTAATCAATATAAGGAATAATATTTTGAAATATAAGTGACAGATAATCTATTTTAAAGTAGGGTAGATGTGCCAGTAATGGACATCCTTCCAGTAATGGACAACCCTCAAAGTTTTTGGTTTTTAAAAAAATAACCAATAAAAATTTAGCTTTTACTATTTTTTTCACAACTCTCCTTTGCATATTTTATAATGTTGCATTATTATTGACACTCTTAATCAAACCAATCAGGAAGCAGAAAATGTTTCGAAGTTCCACTGTTTTTCAGTGAAAATCTCAATGAAAATGCTAAGAGCTAACTTCATTTAATAAATTTATATATTCTTTATTTTCTTGTAAAATTTACAGATTTTTGTTTTGGTAGTAGTAAAAAACTTTGAATTTTATATTCTAATAGTCTTTTATAAAATTTCATTTATTTTTAAGGTTTTCAGAGTGGTATCGATTACTGGGATCCATTACTTGAATAGTCATTGCCCAGTAATGGACACCTCATGTAGACATTTTTGTTTTGCATATTTTATAATCTGGCAGTCAAACCAGTCAGGAAGTCAGATATTGTTTAAGGGCACAGTTAAAGAGGGGCTCATAGGGCTTTATCCCTCCCCATTTCAATAAAAACAATTAAGTTACTGAAGTTGTTAAAAATCTATTTTCTGTCTTAAATGTTTTTTTATTCATCTTTGACCCCCCCCCTCCCCCCCCCTTAAAAAAATTGTAATATTAATGAAAGTTGTAGTACTCACGAAACTAGTAAATCTGCAGATCAGTAATCTCAAACATCAGTTCTACAGTTTTATTTTGAATTATTTTACTTAGTATTTAAAATATCCAACTCTCAGTATCATTTCTTTCATTTGTAATATTATTACAAGTAAAGTAATATATCAAGTAGAGCCGTACCGAGTACTCGGTAAATACTCGGTACTCTGCCAATTTGCCGGGTACTCGGTGAAATTTTGGCCGAGTACTCGGCCAATACCGAGTAGTTGTAAGAATTTCATTTTTTAAGCATATGAATTTAAAACTGATCTCTAAAAAAGTTATTCGAATATCAATGTATAATATATGCAATAATTCATAAAACTATTTACTCGGTATTTAACAATATGTCTACAAAGCATAGAAAAAGTTGAGAACAAAAACCCTCATAAAATAATCCCAGATTAAAATTTAGTTTCACATTTATACAAATAAAAATAAGTTCTTTTTAAATATATAGGAAAACAGAAAAGACTATTACTTTGGATAAAGAAACTGAAAATACAATAAATGTAATAAAAAAATTTTAATTTATTATATTTCAAATTATGGTGCAAAAACACCAAACGTTCTACATTATCAGTAGACAGGGCATTTCTTTTACTACTATAAATTTGGCTTACCTCTGAAAATATACGTTCAGAATAAACAGTGGTTAAAGGTGCACACTGCACATAAGAATTTTTTTGCAAGGTTGCACATAATAGGAAAAGCCCCTCCCCCCCCCCCCAAACCATGCAAATGGAGTGTCAATTTTACATAAGTCTTCTGTTAAGAAATCCTGGCTTTTTGTACCTTTCTTTGTATTTTTGTCTTTTATTTTTAATCAAAAGGAAATAAGGTACAGTTACAAAATAAATATGAAATGTTTTGCATTATTCAATGAATTGTTACAGTAACCAATAAACTTTTTTAAATACAGATTTTAGGTATCAGAATAAATTGGAAGGTTGAATGTTTTAATTTTATATTGGTTAATAATTGTACATGTTATGTGTCAATTCTCCTTTTTTTTTTTTTTTTTTTTGCTACTGTTTTGAATTGCCAAAAATTGTCTTTAAAAGGTGCACAAATAAATTTCAAATTTAATTAGTTAATTTATATATATATATGTTACATTTTATATATATATATATATATATACACACAAGTATATATATACGTATACACATGTACACCTAAGCTCACATTATGTGCACATCAGCGTTTTTTTTTTACCTTATTACCCAACTACTCGGTACTCGGCCGAGTACTCGGTACTTGGCTACTCAGCCAAAGTACTACTCGGTACACCACTAATACCAAGTAGTCTCTGGAAGTTTAATTATTAAAAATGAGACGAAACTATACACTAATACTCCAAAACTGTTTTATTTCCATTTAAAGCCCTTGCTGTCTCAATAATTTGATAGCTGTAATTGCTTGATTTTTAGCATTTTAAACTATTCATCTAAATTAACTAAAATATCGATCCTTTGATAATTACAATAATTGATGCAAACGGTTAATGATATCGCAAATATTTAATTACTGGTATCCTAATTGTTAAATTTATTTGAAAATAACTATTTTGTTTCATTAGTATGCTTTCATTAAATTCTGGTTCTAAATAGTCATAAAAAAATTACTTTTTGTGTGTGTGTGTGGGGGGGGGGGGGTTCATTACTGGAACGGAGGGTGTCCATTACTGCAGTTTTAGGTGTTTTGATATACAGTAAATTCTGTCTAAGGCGGACTCTGTGTAAGCCGGAAATCTGTCTACCGCGGAAAATTTTTAAAGTCCCGGCGAACCCTTAGAAAATTACATTAATTCATGCTGCATAAGGCGGAATCTGTCTAACGCGGAAACGGAAAGGATTTTAAGGTCCCACCGAAACCAAAATTTTGCATTAGGCGGAAAAGAATAATTTAAAAATGAAAGGCGTTTTGTTTATTAAACTTTAAAACTGATAAGTCAAATAACTCAATGTCGAGCATGTTAGTTAAAATTCCATAACCTTTTAAAAAAGTTAATTCAAAAGAACAGAAACTTTAAATTTTAAGGAATTTATGCTTATGCCATTTTTTCATATGCAAAATTGCATCTAAAAGTTAATACTTCTAGTAAAATGAACAGTTATCAAAATATATATTTTCGAAAGTACAATATATTATACTTTAAGATTGTACTCAAATTCAAAATTATAGCGTTCTTTCTCATTCTCGAAGTTTTTTGTGTGTGTGTATAAACTTCCAATATGAATGCATTACAGCAGTACTAAGAAATTGAATAACGTTTCTCATTTATCTTTAAAAAGACAAAGGATCTTTCAGAATTTCAGTTTTCAACCGATTTTCTAGTCGGGAGAATCAATAAAAGATCGTCATCTTCAAGGGATTTTTTTTTTTTTTTTGGGGGGGGGGGGGGGGGGGAGCTTTTTTGCATAAGCCGGAATATTGTCTACCACGGAAAAGTTTCTCAGTCCCGACCAATTCCGCCTTAGACAGTTTACTGTATTTGTTATTTACCATTAGTTTAATTCGTATTGAGAAATGAGACTATGAGAATGGTTAAATATTGTTGATAAATATAATATTGAAAAAAAAAAAAAAAGAATATAGTAATTATAATTATTAAAATTTTTTTTAAAGAAATTCCTTAAGGGTGTCTATTACTGGCACATCTACCCTATTCCTTTTTAATTTTCTGAATTATAACTTGATCTATTTATCTTGATACAGATTTAATTTATGAGCTGAAAAGTACCGTAGATTCATAGTTATGTAAACATTTAAATTGTTTGGTTTCAAAAAATAAAGCTTTAAATTGCCACACTCCCAGAGTTGCGATATTTTTAACACCCCCCCCCCCCCACCCCCTTTTTTGAGGGGAAGGCAAATATAGTTAGCCTCCACCTAGTTTAATTTACCAGTTTGAACTAATGCATATCCATCGATACTTTGTTTTCCTTGATATATATTTAAAGAACATTACGAAGCTGGATATATATATATATATTAATGGTGGTAGTGGAGGTTATTTTTTATTTCGAAACGTTTAAGGATGTATTTTGAACGGTTCCCTCCACGATATTTATTATTTTCTGTGAATCGCACAAAAAATATTCGAAAACGAAATAAGGCATGTAAATTGATCTTCATAGACGTTTGCAAAAACTGTCGTGTTTTAACTTAGGGGAAATCGGGGTAAGGGCGATACCTTAAGGGAATTGAAAATTTTTCACCTCAAAAAAATGTTTATTTTTTAATAGTAAAAATTTTAAAGCTGAATCAGGATCATATTATCTGTATAAATTTAACCGTAATCATAACTGTAAAGTAAGCACATATAAAAAAGTCTTTCAACCTCTGTAGAGTGGCGGGATTACCCAGGATACTGGGGTAATTCCGCCACTGTTTAATGACCTAGTAAATACATAAAATGGATATTAGGAAACACATAACCTACTGAAAATATTTAGAAAGCAATAATTTATCACAATAATAATTACAACGTTCCTTAAGCTGGATTTATTAATGTGTTAAGCTTACAATTTAACTCATTGGAAACATCACCCTTTGCTGTGGTGGTGGCATTATCCCTAGAGGACAATATAGCGCAAAATCACCCAGCAAAGCCGAAAGAAGATCTGAACTTGTTCAACTAAGTGCATCAAAATGTCGGCGAATACATGTAGATTTGGGTAATATTCTCTTAAGTACCTAATGTTACAATAAAAGGTGTTTACCTCTGCTCATTTGAAGCTCCAAAATAAGAAGTAACTAGATGAAAACTAAATTTTTCACTAAAACTAGCGAACGACGTACAACAAAATCATTTTCACTCTAGGCACTGTTTCTATTGTTGGTCGCTATAGTGCAGGCGCATTCACTATCTCAAACTGCCGTTAGTTTTTAAACTATGCGGGGTGGCGCCATTCCCCCGGTCTCCCCTACCAGTAAATATCTGTCAGCCATAATAATATTCTAGGTGGGTTACACCGAATTCTACCTTTTTTTTACATGTTTTTCTCAAATTTTAAAGCAAAATAGTAACAATAACAAATAAACCAAGTATGTTGCTCTATTTCTGTCCGGCTTCTATATTTTGTATAGCCTTATAAATTAATCTAAAAGAGGGGTACTATTTATTATATATTGTATAAAAAACTGGAAATAATATCTGAAATAATAAAGTGCTCTAAAACTGACACCCAAAAAATAGTTCCTAAAACTGACATCTTTAAATGAAACAAATATTTAAAGCATTACCAATTTCCTAAAATAATTTAGAATGAGTTTCTTCTTAAATCCAAGGTATATTGGATTTAGATAATTGGTAATGCTTTTAAATATTTGTTTTATTTAAAGATGTCAGCTTTAGGAACTGTTTGCTGGGTGTCAGCTTCAGGGCAGTTTACCTTTATATAATTTTTATTTTTGCTCCGAATTTGATTTTGTTTTACGCGTCTAAATTGAATTTGACTTTGTTAATTGTATGACACTTTCGTTAATTTTTTTTTAATTCTTCTTTTCTAGGTAAGTGACTTATTGTTCTGTTCTTATGTCGTAAGTTTTTTTCTTTTGATATTGAATGATCAATTTATAATTTTATTGTTTCGGCCTAATCTGTTTCATTTATGTATTAGTTTTAAAAGCGTTGTTTCCCTATTGAACTTTAGTAATTCAATTCATTTGAAGATAAAGCTACATTTTTAAACGTTGGTTTTTTCTGCTTTTTTAATATTGCTGCACAAAGGCTTTATCTGCTATTTTTAAAGTTACATTGGTTAGTGACAACTATATTTTTCAGTCAAGCACTGCAAAATTTTAAAGGAAACCTCGGATAACCAAACATGTTTATATACGATATATATGTGACATATTACTGTCGACTTTTGTGACATCCCGATGACATTCTTATATCGACGAAAATGTAGTACAGTAATCAATGTTAAATATTTTGCCAACCCTCTGTGATCAGGAGACAACTTGAGCGCAGTCGTGGTGGCGAATAGTAGGCAGAATCAAGAAAACATTGGAAGAATTTCTCCTTCAATGAATAAGTCATCAAGAATTTAACGTGTATTTGGCAGACACATATCGTAAACATTTCCAGTAGAAGATCCATCAGCTCTCGAATAATCGCTGCTCCACTTAAAAGGTATTAGAATCTACATATTAAGTCATTCACCCCAAATGACGTCTTGTTATTAAACAAACGGAAAACGTAAAAATCTCTGGCTCCTAGTCGATGCAACAGTATAAGCACTCAAAGCAACAGGGCTCGGACGGATACATTACTAGTGGAGAACCAATTCCAGCAGAAAGAGGGGGGGGGGGGCAGTACAATGACAAACGATAGGATCAGCTGGGGGCATGTTACGCATGACGTAGATGAGCTAACTACTTACTTTCAGCGTTAGTTTTATATCGTAATCAAATGCTGGCGAGAAGCTTGCAAGGAATTATGGGATGTGGAACAGCATCGAACAAAAATATTAAAAACATTGAAAGAAAAAGAATGGTCTTAGAATAAAATGAAAGAAAGTACTTTAGTGGTTTTACGAAGTAAGTTACGAATGGATTAAGGTTTTTAGAATAAAGAAAACGCAGGTTTAAATGCATAAAATAAAAGACGAAAGATGTTAAGATATTATTAAAAATAGGTAAAAAATAAATATTAAGAATTTGGAATAGTTTTACTAAGATAAAAGGGCGAAAATTTTTATTGTTACATATTTTTTTTTCTTTACATAAATACTCGTAGATGATAATGTATCTGAATTTAACCTCGCCTTATCAAAAGAACTAAGCAAGTTACGGTGGTTATTTTGGCATA
Organism: Maratus speciosus; assembly: GCA_963932465.1. Taxonomy (NCBI): domain Eukaryota; kingdom Metazoa; phylum Arthropoda; class Arachnida; order Araneae; family Salticidae; genus Maratus; species Maratus speciosus. Next base: position 533,364,313 of record OZ010793.1, read on the forward strand.
TTAGAATATTTTTTTATGGCAGTGAGAAAGCTATTAAAATTCAGACCATCAGCAAATTCCATTACGTTTTACATAAAATCGGTACTCAATTTTTTCTTCTGATAAAACAATGCTTTCTTTAAGTAAATGAAATTTGTATTGTAGATTTCATTCATTTACTCACTTTTTTAGCTCGCAGGCTATCAAAGCCTGAGAGCTTATGTGCCCGCCGGTTCTGTATGTACGTACGTACGTAACGCGATAACTCTTGATAGAAACATCCTATTTGCTTCAATTTTTTTTTTCTAGTTTCGTTCTGATAAGGCGCTTCCCTGATTAGTTTTGGGGGTTCATTAGTTAAGAATAAAAGGGGAAAAGGGGGTTAGTCCAACCCCCCCCCCCCCCTCTTAATTCAGATAAATGGGTTTTTCATGCAGAATTATTCGATTTACTCCAAATTTGGTATACCGGTTTATTATGTTAAGGAGCTTCCTTGATTAGTTTTGAGGGTTCATTTGTTAAGGATAAACGGGGAAAAGGGGGTTAGTCCACCTCCTTTAATTCAGATAAATGGGTTTTTCATCAGGGATGTAGTGGAGGGTATACTAGGGTATACGCCGTATACATTCTGGATTTTTTTAAGGAACACCGTATACCCTCTGTTTCTCAAGAAAGCTATAGTATATACACTCTAGGGTATACCCTCTGCCTTGAGCGCATACCCTCTGCTTAAAGCGTATACCCTCTGTTTATTTTACGACTACACCACTGTTTTTCATGCAGAATTATTAGATTACCGATTTTGGTATACCGGTTTATTATGTTAAGAAACTTCCCTGGTTAGTTTTGGTGGTTCATTGGTTAAGGATAAAGGGGGAAAGGGGGGGGGCTAGTCCCCCCCTCTTAATTTGGATAAATGGGTTTTTCATGCAGGATTATTCGATTTGCTATCCAAATTTGGTATACAGGTTTATTATGTTAAGGAGCTTCCCTGATTAGTTTTGGGGATTCATTGGTTAAGGATAAAGGGGGCTAATCCCCCTTCACTTATTTTTTGAGCGGCATTATTCTTTAAAATAGGAGTATAATATACAATTAGTGCGAAGAGCCTGTGAGCTCAATGCCATCAGTTTAGCTGGACACTTTTCTTTTTTTTTAATAAATTGTTAATCTTTGAATTGAAAAATTTTCCTAATTATTTACTCTCGTAATTTACGTCCCGCGTATTTTACGCACCCCGTACTTTTGAAAGAAAATTTGGGTTAAAAAACATGCACAGTTTTTGAAATCGAAGAATTATTTTAAGAGATACAATGTAATGTTAAAGTTGGTCAAATTAAAGTTTATAGGAGCAAAAAACTCTACATAGGAATTTAATCATTTTTGGATCATTTTATACATTAGAAGTTCCCGGTGTGCATACTGCATTTTTTTTTTATTTGATTCACTTTTTTGGTTTTATTTCCATTTTAAATTCAAATTTTCTGCATTTCGAGAGATATTTTTTACATATATATTAGAAATATTGTTACATAGTTAAAAAATAAAATTTATAAAATATTTTAAACTGTTGCCAACTGTATAAACAGTGCAAAGAATGTTTACTTCAAATTACTTTTTTTATTTTATATATAAATAGAAAAAAAAAAACCTTTCAAATTAGAATTAAATAATTACGTATAAAAAAAAAAACGAACTTATTGAAAATTACGTCATTAAAAACTATTTACACTTGAATTTTAAGAGAAAGGCTATTGCAAAATAATAAATTCATTAACATACGTTAGAAGTCTTAAATAGGAGAAATAGCGTCATATTTAAAATGAACAAAAAATAATATTGCAAAACAGTTTAAATTAAATATATTTGCGCGAGACATTTATGATATTGAGATCTTTTCAACTATTGTTGTGAAATCCTAAGACAGCGCAAATATTTCATTTCTAACTGAAGTATTTTCACGTGAATATTAAAAAGAGAAAACTTTGATGAAAATTACGTCAGATTAAAAATGATGCATTTAAAATGCCTTATTTAAAAGAAATCTTTTAGCGTTGTTAAAAAATACCGGGAGACACTGTTTACATAATTCATTTTATATTAGCTTAGCAGAGCCCCCTAGTAATTGAAAATTTTGTTGAATTAACTTCGTTGCATTATTCCATAGTATAAGTCCATGTTATTGAACCTGATTAATTACAATGTATTTCGCCAGTAACAATCTCCCATTTTACAAATGTATAAAAATGTAGAACATATTTAGTGAAGATGTTTTTATTCAGAATTGTTTAAACAAATCAGTTGTTATAGCATAAACATCTGCTCACTGAGCTGCTAATCTCCCTCTTTTAACTGAACTGTTTTAAAACATTATATTACTGCAACTGTATTCACACATTAAGTTTTATACTTTCTATTGTTGTCTGTGGAAGTGAAAAGTAATTTTTTACTTTCCTGAGTCATACTGAAGTAGTCGGAAAACGACAGTACGGGCTCAGGAAAGAGAAAGACAGAGGAACCGTCCCACACTCGCCGTCCCACCTCCGCCGGTCCCTCACCCACAGCACCGCCTCCACGCGATTAGAGCGCAGATTTGAAGAATTTCTTCAACGCTAGATAACTTTCTTACTACTTTGTAACATGCAAGTTTATTTCAATTATATTATGGCCTTATTCGTATTCTAATTTGACAAAAAAAAATTGTCAATTTGAAAAAAGTGGTTAACGCAACTTCTTTCTTGTCTGTTTAGACACCCCCCCCCCCCCCCTCCCAAAAAAATAAAAAGGGAAAATCTTTGGCAGCAGTTCCTACAAGTATTATGAAATCAGATTATCAAGAAATTTTCATGAAGTATTTGTGATTACCCTGATTATATTATTCCTGTTTAAATATCTTAAAATGTGACATTTTTTTTCTTTATATTCGCTGGAGTTTTAACAGTAAAACGTGTCCTTCACAAGTGACTTAAAATAATTAGTGTGGTCACAAATATCTTATGTCAATATTACCTGATATTTCCTGGTTATTTAAAAGAATGAAATTTTCATAGGTTATGATTTCCTTTTTGGAGCTTTATGGTTAAAAACTATATTTTTAAAGCAACGACTGCCCAAAGATGACAATCTGTTTTATTTGTTACAATGAGAAAAAGAATTTAGTTTATTAAACTTGAAAATCCAGGGAGAGGCAATTTGTAGGCATAAATTAATTATTCCTTATTGCCCTTTTTGACGTTTCGAAAGAAAAAATCGGTGCCGGCACCACCAAGGATCTCTATCCTTGGACTTCGCATCCCGCGGGCAACGAAAACCAACGGTTCCGGTTTTGCAGCCGTCAAGTAAAAATTAAATGAAAAGAAATAATAACGACAATAATATCAACAAACCTCTTTCGGAAAGTCCAGCAGTTTCCTTTTTTTTTTTTTTTTTTTTTTTTTTTGAGCGGGCAGCGTAATGATAGGTACCCCCAACGAGCAAGCCAAACGGGTTTGACCACCGATTTGACGCACAAAAAAAGCTGGCCTTGGACGCTGGAGCGTAGGTAAGAAGGATGAATGGATTGATGTAAAGAAAGAAAACAAACTTCTCTTTTGTGATATATGTTCTGCGAGATTTATCAGTTTTTCAGTTGGCTATTTGCCGGCTTTCTATTTCAAAAGATACGGCGAGTGTGAAATAAAAGCTTAGAAAATCGTTGTTTGAGCAACAAAAACAAAAGATCTATTTGTATTTAATGTTTGTTTCTGTGAATGGGAAAACTTATCTTGTATGGAAACATTTTACCATGTCATAATAATAAAAGTTTTTTTTTCTTTAAAATCTTCCGTAATTTTAATTTCTAAAATAATTGAATCATCTTAAATTTATCCGTATTTATGTATATATAAATTTTAACTAATAAAATTAATTAAATAATTAAAGAATTTATTTAATAATTAATCCCGGGTGCGGAAACGGGGGGGGGGGGGGGGGGGATAGCTAAATTTATACTATACTACCAACCTCTTTTAGGGGGAGGGGGTAAAAAAAAGTTATATATATACATACAGAACATTTTTCCCCCCAGTGAAAGTACGTACATTTTTCGTTTCAAAGTTATTGCATCCTCCTTTACCCCAAACCCAAAAACAAATTCCTTTTCAAAACTTGTACATTTCCCCTGGACTAAAAGACATAAAACATTTTACCTTGCAAAAAATGGGGTAGAAGACTTTTTTTTTTTTTTTTTTTTTTTTTTCTGGATTGTTTATAGTGATGCCGACATAGAAAAACTAAGTTTTCTAACAAAATTTCTTAAGGTTAAATTTTCTGTGGCCAAAAAACAAAATGTTAGGACCTTTTTTTGATTTTTTTGAAATATTTAAAGACCCGTTGCCGTAGCATATTTGTCAATTACAATATTAAAGAGGATAAAATTATTTACGACTTTCATATTTACAACTTTTTTATACATTCAATAGCAAGCGCAGTAAGCTATTTCAAAAATAGGACAACTTTTTTCAATTTTCTTAAAAACCGTGAAAAATGTAGTTTTGCCCCGATTATTCAAATGTTCCCTGCGGATTTAATCGTGTATGTAGACTTCTAAAAATTGGTAGCAGTAAATTATCTATTTGCACACTCACATCTTTATTTTCATCTCAGCAGATATTTTATATTCAATAAGTTTATATAATTTTAAAAGGAGGGCAGAGCGTATATGAATGAGACAATTTTCATATTTAGACAAGACAGTAACTTTAAGTGTATACAATGTTAACTTCAAAGCATTGTTTAAAAGAATACTTCAATATTTAGTAACTTATTGACACGATAGTTTCAATTAAAAAGTATTCTTGTTTAATTTTAACAATGCATACATATTTTTCCAGGTATCAACGGGATAGGTATGTAAATTTGCGAAAAACATATTTTATTCCACACTACAATAGTATATTTTATTTACCAATTGTTGATAACATATGTTTTACTGTTTTAAAGATAGCAAACATTGGATTGTACTTCCATATAAAAGGGGGGGGGGACTCAAAAAATAAATGTTTTATGTAAGAAATACATTTATCTTATAAAATAGCTACAATAAAAATGACAACAGATTATTTCACTGTTATGCATTTATCGCTTGTAAAATTTAAATTCTGCCAATAAAATATTTGAGATCACTAGTTTCATAAAAATATTTAAAAGGTTAGTTTTAAAAAATATTGTCAATTTCTTTTCTCCACTTATATCAATAAATATAACAAGAGATTATATAATTTTAGCATGCAAAAATATATAAAATTTTAAGATTATCTATTAATTGATTTAAAGCTCAAACTGGATACTTTAAATTTCAGAAAGAGTTCCAAACAGTTTTCCAAAAATGAAAGTGTCCGAATATTTAAAAAAAAAAAACCAAACCCGAAAAAGTACAAAAGCACAACAATAGATATTTATCTCATGGGAAAGAAAAAAAAAATTAACAAAATGCGAGCGAGATATTTGTCAAGAACGCTCCCATAGGTTTAATATTACCTTGCGAATGTCTTCGTGTGACTAATTTAGTCCCATAATCCATATAACTGTGACTTTAAACACCTCAGTAGTAGGAAAACGACAGTTCTGGGGCAGGAGGAGGCGGCACTGCGGCACCGTGCCGCCTCTGATCCCGTCCCGCCTCTTATGCCTCCTCCCCCCCCCTTCGACCCAGCACCGCCTCCGACACCGCCCTCCTAGCGGGAAAAATGGCGTTTTTAGAGTATTTTTCTGCTATAACATGAGTTGAACATTAGATCGACTAGATTATACTATATGATGAAGATTAAATTTACATATGAATTTTGAACAACCTTTACCTTAATGAGTATTATTAATTAAGCAAAACAATGGAAAATAACAATTTTAAGGGAAAAAATCTGATTTCTGTAGATTTTCTTTCAACTGCAAGATCAGTATATCAACTTAAATGGAGAAAGTTAACCATATATTTGAATTTTGTACAATCTTTACCTTAATGAGTATTATTAAGCAAAACAGTGGAAAATATCAATTTCTTAGGAAAAAAGCTGATTTCTGTAGATTTTATTCAACTACAAGATCGGAATATGAACTTAAATGGGGAAAGTGAAACATAAATTTGAATTTTGAATGAACAACACCTTAATAAGTATTATTAATTAACCAAAACAATGAAAATATCAATTTTTAATGAAAAAGCAGATTCTTTAGATCCTTTAGAATTTTTTTTTTCAACTGTAAGATAGGGATATCATCTTAAAAGGAAAATTTAAACATATAATTCAGTTTTTGATCCACCATTACCTTAATAAATTTTGATAATTAAACAAACAACAAAGAATAATATCGAATTTTTAAAGAAAGATTAATTTTATTAATCCAATAATGATTTTTACATCTTTATATAATACTTAGAACCTATCCAACGTTTTTATTCGTTATTGGCTTTAAATTTTATCATTTTCATATAAAATTTCGAGTTTTCAAACCAATTAACTTAATTTTACTACATTTTAAATGTGGATATTTCTAGGTAAATAACAAATTTTATCTTACACTTAGTAATTTTACACCAACCTAATTGATTTTACAGTGTTTAGACCACTGTAGGATTATGTTTCATCATCACACTTCTTCTAAAAGTAAAAATAACCAGATTTCTAGCCCCCTTTTCATGAATTACATCTACGCTCTCTTCAAACTCATAAGAAAATCCTGCGTTTCTCCCCCCCCCCCCCCTTGAAGGGAGGAGGATACAATAGCGTTACGTCTCTTGTTTACAAAATATCGATATGTTGACGATTTGATCTTTTTTCAAGATGTAAAAATATTGATACTTTCTTTTATACATTATTACAAGTATAATTTTACAGTTTAATGAATAATTATTTATTTATTATTGGATACCCAATTTTATCAACAGATGAATTAACTATACCTGTGCTGAAACTATATTTCACATACTTAGCCACACTTTAAAAATTTTCACTTCAATATGTAAATATTAAGTGCATTTTTAACATAACACATGTTTTTCAACACTAGTTCCTATACGAGAATTTTGTTTATTAAATAGTATGTATTCACTTTCAAATTGCTTTTACTTGAAATTATATAAACCCTTTTAACAGAAAATTTGTTTAACCACAGAACGAATTGTATTTAACACGTTCAACCTCAATATCAATAATTAAACAAAACAATGGAAAATATCGATTTTTAAGAAGAAAAATAAAAACAGATCTCTTTAGATTTTCTTTTTTCAGCTACAAGATAAGAATAACTTAAATGAGGAACGTTCAACATATATTTTAGTTTTTGAACAACCATTACCTTAATGAATTTTAATAATTGAACAAATAACAAAAGGAAAATTGATTTTTAATGAAAAAGACGAATTTAAACGAATTTGATTAACTTTTACACTAGTTTGAGATTTTATCATCCTTTTAGATGCTAGCTATGTAGAATTTTAAACTTTCAACAAGACACACTTCAAGAAATACTCATTACTAAACAAAAATAAATTAATTTTAATCTAATCAATGACTGAAAATTTCACATTTAAAAAATATTTTCATGAATGTGCATAAAAAATGAGTTTACAAATTAATATCCTTATTTCTATTACATTTAACTGGATTTTTCTACATTTGAGCTTAATTTTTATACACAAAGCATTATTTAATCAAATCCAGTACTTTCAGATTTAACGAAATTCAGCGTTTTTCGCTTTTCAAACCAATCCTATGAGTTAAAAAACAACAGCGCCTCCTATAATTTTATAGCGTTGAGTGAAACGAGTGGAATTTTTCATACTGTTTGCTGTTTTCGTTATATGAAGACGTCAGCTTATATTCTCTAGTTTAACTAAAATGAGTAATATGCAAGAAATGTCTTTAACAGAGGAAGATTCAAGTCAATCTTACTTAAAGGATATGAAATCAGCTATACCCAGCCAAGAAGTACATGCTTCGAACATTGAAATAATACCTTCTTCACCAGAACAACTAAAACCACCTTTTACTTGCAATCAATGCGAGAAATCCTATTCCAAAAAGAATACATTAAACAAACATCAAATATCCCATTTGGAGGAAAAGCCCTTTGAATGTGAAATATGCTCAAAAACATTCATTCAAAGCAGTGATTTAAAACGACATAGTGTAACTCATTCCAGAACATCCACTACATATAAATGCGATCAATGCGGGAAAGATTATTTACAACAGTTTCTGTTAACAATTCACAAGAGATCTCATAAGAAGTTTTATGATTGTGAGAAATGTTCCAACTCTTTTATGTTTAGTTAAAGCAGACTTTGTTAAAAAAAAGTTAATCCCAAAGAACATGAATGTAAACACTGCAACATTAAATTGTATGACGAGGTTGAGTTTTTACATCATAAAAAAGTTCACCCTAAGAAATATAGCTGTAAACACTAAAATTATCTTTTATCTCCAGAGGGAGTTTATTCATCATCTGATCAACATGCATAAATGAAAAATGCAAACTTTGTTAAGTCAAACTGGATTTGAATATCTGTATATTTTAAAAATGTATATATCTTCCTATAACTATTGAAAATAATGAATAAATATTATTTAACTGAAAAAGCTTTTCTCATTTATTTTTGCTATAGCAACTTGTGATTTTTCTTGACTATCTCATCAAGTCAAAACGATTTTACTAAAATTTTAAAATATATATATTTTTTAAGTTTATAATTTCATTTTTTTTAATTTCTATCGAATGAAACATGAGTTAACTATCTTTTATTAATTTCATATTGAAAACCTAAAGTTTTCGATATAATTTTATTATGTTCCTTCTAAATTTTATAGACCCAATTAAATTCTATAAACCCTTCTTATTAGCAAACATTGCTATTTAACTGGAAATTTTACATTAATGTTGTTTTTTTTTTTCATGATTGTACATATAAAAATAAGAGTTTACAAACTAATTTCCACAATTTATCACATTCGAACTTAAATTTTATACTCAAAACATTATTTAATGAAATTTTATACTTTCTAATTCAGTGAAATTCGATGATTTTTCAGTTTTTAAACCAATACCACAATATTTATCTACATCAGACTTGATTCTTCTCTTGTATATTTTTACATTACACAATTAAGATAGATATAGACTTAGGACAGCAATAGAGTTAAAAATTGATTATACTAAATTTTCGCCTTATATGAATTGGTCCTACATGGCATTTCTTATTGCTCCAATCATTTGATATATTAAAACTAGTCCGAGTTATTCTATCCATATTATTAATCAAATTGTTATATGTTTCATCTTACGCATCGAAGATTTCAGAATTTTCATCCATCAAGTTGCTTAAAATATTAATACTACATTTATAGTTCTAACGATGCATAGCATACATGAATGCAATCTTTAATTTTAACATTTCATATTTCAAATGACCTATTTCAAATCCAAACTACATGAATTTTTACTACTACGCTTATCAACATCACAGAACGATTTATGCTTCACGCTTTTCTAATAATTATCAGATATGTATTCCTCAGAAATATTACTACCATATGAATAAGTAAAGAAAATGTAATATATATATATATATATATATGTTAAATAACCTCATACACGAAAAGTATTACAGAAGGAAAATACTAATAATCAATTAAAATAATTAACTATTGCATAAAATTCTATCTATTACATATAAAACTTCAACTGATGAATGAAAAACATGTAAATTAGCAAAATAAAATTTACAAAAGTATGAAAAAAATACAAGTTACTGAAAATTTAATTAAAAAAAAAAAAAGCTTTTAAAAATTGCAAATTTAACTCCTACCTTAAATGTCATTACCACTATCTCTTCGCAGAATATAATAATCTATGGTTTGCTATAACAGAATTTCTTGATAACATTTATTATACTACTGATTTGTATGCATGCGTGAGTTGTCACGTGATCAAAACGTTTGAGAATAATATAAATTTTCGAAAAGCAGCGCAGCATTTCTCATTTCAACTGTTAGACTTGAGGGAGAAGGTAACTTTAGCGCACAACTCTGATAAATTTCCAGATTTTAATTCAAGTGGGAAATCGATTTCTTTGTTAGTGAATAAAGTAAGTTTTAGTATATCATTGCAATATATAAAAAAATAAACAATGAATAAATGATTATGTATTAAACTTTTCCTAAGTATATAAATATATTTCTTTTATTGTACAGATGTTGCAACAAGATGAATCAAAACAGCAGCAATCCTCTTTATCAGAAATGAATGATCTGAATGATTCGCCCTTAGCACATGAAGAGTTTCAGAATAATAAATATGTGAGTACTTATATGTATGAAATACTATAATTCATATATGAAACGTAATTAGAGTAAATTTAAAATCAAATATTTTGTTGTTTATACTTTAACAAGTGTTTTTCATCTATATCGATGAAGAAAATTCTAATTGTTTACATTTATTTCTCTTACAGATGTATTCTATTTGCTTCAAACAATTTTTAAGTAAATGGAATTTAAAAGAACATATACAGATCCATACAGATGAAAAAGCCTATACTTGCGATGATTGCCAAAAACCGTTTTCAAGAAAACATGAATCTGAAATGCCTACTACATCATATACTGTATCACCAGTTGTATGTAAACTTTGTGAAGATATTCAACAAATAATCAGACGTTTGAAGAATTTAACAATCAAGGAAGAGATTTAGACTATGTACCAAACCTAATTGCATAAGATTTACTTCAATTATCCCAAAATTAAAATTTGGAAGACATAAACACTGCACGTAAAGAAATGTTTATCCATGATTCTTTTAACATGAATGTAGATATTATTCACAATGTATTCCTTACATGGTCATAATAAATATTTTTTTATCTATACATATCAGCGTGTTTATTTTTCTACAGTCCATTTCATTTTTGGAATATATCTCCTAACATTTTAAACGAAAAAACGCTTTCTCATCTTAAAAAATTTCATTAAGAGACAAAAATTAACAGATAAATGAAAAATATACAAGTTTACAAAATAATTTCAAAGTTTTCTAGATATATTCACAAAATAAAAAATTTTCAAAAGTAAAAAAGAAAAAATTCCCAAATGTAATATTTTTTTTTTTTTTACAAAATTTTTTTTTCAACATAATTTATGAAAAAGTGAAAAAAAAATGGTATTTTAAATAGCATTATAATGGTTACCAACCATTATACACTACATTTAAAATACCATTTTTTAAAAACTTTTTCATAACTTTTTTGTACATTTTTTTAAACATTTTGCAATTTTTTTTTGTAATTTTTTTTAAATATTTTTTTTATGTTGTAAATTTTTTTTTCACATTTGTAAAAAAAAAAAAAAAAAAAAAAAAATTTTTTTGTAAAAAAATTTTTTTTCACTTTTGATAAAAAAATTTTTGTAAACATTTTTTTTCAGTTTTGAAAAAAAAAAAACCCAGTTGCAATTTTTTTTTCTTCACTTTTCTAAAAAATCACATTTGAAGGAAAAAAAAAACTTGTAACTTTTTTTTTGGGGGGGGGGGGGGGATTTTTTCTTTTTACTTTTGAAAATTTTTTATTTTGTGAATATATCTAGAAAACTCTGAAATTATTTTGTGAACTTGTATATTTTTCATTCATCTGTTAATTTTTGTCTCGTCTTATGAAATTTAAGATGAGAAAGCGTTTTTTCGTTTAAAATGTTACGAGATATAATATTCCAAAAATGAAATGGACTGTAGAAAAATAAACACGCTGATATGTATAGATAAAAAAAATATTTATTATAACCATGTAAGGAATACATTGTGAATAATATCTACATTCATGTTAGTTAGAAGAATCATGGATAACAAACATTTCTTTACATGCAGTGTTTGTCTTCCAAATTTTAATTTTAGGATAATTGTAGTAAATCTTATGCAATTAGGTTTGGTACATAGTCTAAATCTCTTCCTTGATTGTTAAATTCTTCAAACGTCTGATTATTTGTTGAATATCTTCACAAAGTTTACATACAACTGGTGATACAGTATATGATGTAGTAGGCATTTCAGATTCATGTTTTCTTGAAAACGGTTTTTGGCAATCATCGCAAGTATAGGCTTTTTCATCTGTATGGATCTGTATATGTTCTTTTAAATTCCATTTACTTAAAAATTGTTTGTAGCAAATAGAACACATCTGTAAGAGAAATAAATGTAAATAATTCGAATTTTCTTAATCGATATAGATAAAAAAACACCTGTTAAAAGTATAAACAACAAAATATTTGATTTTAAATTTACTCTAATTACGTTTCATATATGAATTATAGTATTTCATATATATAATACTCACATCATTTATTCTGAAACTCTTCATGTGCTAAGGGCGAATCATTCAGATCATTCATTTCTGATAAAGAGGATTGCTGCTGTTTTGATTCATCTTGTTGCAACATCTGTACAATAAAAGAAATATATTTATATACTTAGGAAAAGTTTAATACATAATCATTTATTCATTGTTTATTTTTATTATATATTGCAATGATATACTAAAACTTACTTTATTCACTAACAAAGAAATCGATTTCCCACTTGAATTAAAATCTGGAAATTTATCAGAGTTGTGCGCTAAAGTTACCTTCTCCCTCAAGTGTAACAGTTGAAATGAGAAATTCTGCTTTGCTTTTCGAAAGTTTATATTATTCTCAAACGCAGGGACCCGGAGCTGGAGCCCGGAGCCGGAGCGCTCCGGAGCTGTGTTTTCCCTGGAGCTGGAGCTCTAAAATTTCCCTTGCTCCAGGGCTTCTTTAATTTTCAATATTTTTTTTAATTTTTTTTCCAGTCTTTTAAATTTCCAGGCGTAAAATATTTTAATTACAACATTATTCAGTATTTAAATTATATCATTTTTTAGGGGTTTTTTTATATTAGAAATGGAAAACTTTTCAAAACATGGTAACACTACTTTTCTTCTACTTTCTACTTGAGCTAAGTGACAACACTATTTGAAAAATATGGCCGCGTGTTTACATGTGTAGTTGTATAATTTTGGTTGTTTGAAAAGTGTAGAAGAAATTTAAGATTTTTGTGTTTTAAATTTCACCAAACTTTCTATTTTAAAAGCAAAAGGTAAAACATGTCATATTTTCTGAATGAGCATTTCGAGTTTGATGAGAAGAAAAATGCATTTTGTCAGATCTTTAATGAAGGTAAAGGAAGAAAGAATTTGTGAGCAAAAAATTAAATGTGCAAATTAAAATCTGCAACTCAAAAGCGTGGAGCTGGAGCCGGAGCCACAGCATTTTATCTAGGAGCGGAGGTGGAGCATCAAAAATTGTTCGGCTCCGGATCACTGCTCAAACGTTTTGATCACGTGACAACTCACGCATGCATACAAATCAGTAGTATAATAAATGTTATCAAGAAATTCTGTTATAGCAAACCATAGATTATTATACTCTGCGAAGAGATAGTGGTAATGACATTTAAGGTAGGAGTTAAACTTGCAATTTTTAAAAGCTTTTTTTTTTTTTTTTTTTTTTAATTAAATTTTCAATAACTTGTATTTTTTTCTTACTTTTGTAAGTTTTATTTTGCTAATTTACATGATTTTCATTCATCAGTTGAAGTTTTATATGTAATAGATAGAATTTTATGCAATAGTTAATTATTTTAATTGATTTTTAGTATTTTCCTTCTGTGATACTTTTCGTGTATGAGGTTATTTAACATATATATTAAATTTTCTTTACTTATTCATATGGTAGTAATATTTCTGAGGAATACATATCTGATAATTATTAGAAAAGCGTGAAGCATAAATCGTTCTGTGATGTTAAGCGTTGTAGTAAAAATTCATGTAGTTTGGATTTGAAATAGGTTATTTGAAATATGAAATGTTAAAATTAAAGATTGCATTCATGTATGCTATGCATCGTTAGAACTATAAATGTAGTATTAATATTTTAAGCAACTTGATGGATGAAAATTCTGAAATCTTCGATGCGTAAGATGAAACATATAACAATTTGATTAATAATATGGATAGAATAACTCGGACTAGTTTTAATATGTCAAATGATTGGAGCAATAAGAAATGCCATGTAGGACCAATTCATATAAGGCGAAAATTGAGTAAAATCAATTTTTAACTCTATTGCTGTCCTAAGTCTATATCTATCTTAATTGTGTAATGTAAAAATATACAAGAGAAGAATCAAGTCTGATGTAGATAAATATTGTGGTATTGGTTTAAACTGAAAAATCATCGTATTTCACTGAATTAGAAAGTATAAAATTTCATTAAATAATGTTTTGAGTATAAAAATTAAGTTCGAATGTGATAAATTATGGAAATTAGTTTGTAAACTCTTATTTTTATATGTACAATCATGAAAAAAAAAAAAAAAACATTAATGTAAAATTTCCAGTTAAATAGCAATGTTTGCTAATAAGGGTTTATAGAATTTAATTGGGTATATAAAATTTAGACGGAACATAATAAAATTATATCGAAAACTTTAGGTTTTCAATATGAAATTAATAAAAGATAGTTAACTCATGTTTCATTCGATAGAAATTAAAAAAATGAAATTATAAACTTAAAAAATATATATATTTTAAAATTTTAGTAAAATCGTTTTGACTTGATGAGATAGTCAAGAAAAATCACAAGTTGCTATAGCAAAAATAAATGAGAAAAGCTTTTTCAGTTAAATAATATTTATTCATTATTTTCAATAGTTATAGGAAGATATATACATTTTTAAAATATACAGATATTCAAATCCAGTTTGACTTAACAAAGTTTGCATTTTTCATTTATGCATGTTGATCAGATGATGAATAAACTCCCTCTGGAGATAAAAGATAATTTTAGTGTTTACAGCTATATTTCTTAGGGTGAACTTTTTTATGATGTAAAAACTCAACCTCGTCATACAATTTAATGTTGCAGTGTTTACATTCATATTCTTTGGGATTAACTTTTTTTTAACAAAGTCTGCTTTAACTAAACATAAAAGAGTAGGAACATTTCTCACAATCATAAAACTTCTTATGAGATCTCTTGTGAATTGTTAACAGAAACTGTTGTAAATAATCTTTCCCGCATTGATCGCATTTGTATGTAGTAGATGTCCTGGAAATGAGTTACACTATGTCGTTTTAAATCACTGCTTTGAATGAATGTTTGAGCATATTTCACATTCAAAGGGCTTTTCCTCCAAATGGGATATTTGATGTCTGTTTAATGTATTCTTTTTGGAATAGGATTTCTCGCATTGATTGCAAGTAAAAGGTGGTTTTAGTTGTTCTGGTGAAGAGGGTATTATTTCAATGTTCGAAGCATGTACTTCTTGGCTGGGTATAGCTGATTTCATATCCTTTAAGTAAGATTGACTTGAATCTTCCTCTGTTAAAGACATTTCTTGAATATTACTCATTTTAGTTAAACTAGAGAATATAAGCACACGTCTTCATATAACGAAAACAGCAAACAGTATGAAAAATTCCACTCGTTTCACTCAACGCTATAAAATTATAGGAGGCGCTGTTGTTTTTTAACTCATAGGATTGGTTTGAAAAGCGAAAAACGCTGAATTTCGTTAAATCTGAAAGTACTGGATTTGATTAAATGCTTTGTGTATAAAAATTAAGCTCGAATGTAGAAAAATCCAGTTAAATGTAATAGAAATAAGGATATTAATTTGTAAACTCATTTTTTATGCACATTCATGAAAATATTTTTTAAATGTGAAATTTTCAGTCATTGATTAGATTAAAATTAATTTATTTTTGTTTAGTAATGAGTATTTCTTGAAGTGTGTCTTGTTGAAAGTTTAAAATTCTACATAGCTAGCATCTAAAAGGATGATAAAATCTCAAACTAGTGTAAAAGTTAATCAAATTCGTTTAAATTCGTCTTTTTCATTAAAAATCAATTTTCCTTTTGTTATTTGTTCAATTATTAAAATTCATTAAGGTAATGGTTGTTCAAAAACTAAAATATATGTTGAACGTTCCTCATTTAAGTTATTCTTATCTTGTAGCTGAAAAAAGAAAATCTAAAGAGATCTGTTTTTATTTTTCTTCTTAAAAATCGATATTTTCCATTGTTTTGTTTAATTATTGATATTGAGGTTGAACGTGTTAAATACAATTCGTTCTGTGGTTAAACAAATTTTCTGTTAAAAGGGTTTATATAATTTCAAGTAAAAGCAATTTGAAAGTGAATACATACTATTTAATAAACAAAATTCTCGTATAGGAACTAGTGTTGAAAAACATGTGTTATGTTAAAAATGCACTTAATATTTACATATTGAAGTGAAAATTTTTAAAGTGTGGCTAAGTATGTGAAATATAGTTTCAGCACAGGTATAGTTAATTCATCTGTTGATAAAATTGGGTATCCAATAATAAATAAATAATTATTCATTAAACTGTAAAATTATACTTGTAATAATGTAAAAATATTGATACTTTCTTTTATACATCTTGAAAAAAGATCAAATCGTCAACATATCGATATTTTGTAAACAAGTGACGTAACGCTATTGTATCCTCCTCCCTTCAAGGGGGGGGAGAAACGCAGGATTTTCTTATGAGTTTGAAGAGAGCGTAGATGTAATTCATGAAAGGGGGGCTAGAAATCTGGTTATATTTAGTTTTAGAAGAAGTGTGATGATGAAACATAATCCTACAGTGGTCTAAACACTGTAAAATCAATTAGGTTGGTGTAAAATTACTAAGTGTAAGATAAAATTTGTTATTTACCTAGAAATATCCACTTTTAAAATGTAGTAAAATTAAGTTAATTGGTTTGAAAACTCGAAATTTTATATGAAAATGATAAAATTTAAAGCCAATAACGAATAAAAACGTTGAATAGGTTCGAAGTATTATATAAAGATTTAATCATTATTGGATTAATAAAATTAATCTTTTTCTTTAAAAATTCGATATTATTCTTTGTTATTTGTTTCTCTCTATTCTAAAAAAAAGTAACTACCGCTGTCACCGCCGCCGCCGCCGGTTTTGATTTTTTTGCGACCGGAGGCCTTTCTTCGTTAATATTAACAAAAATAATGCATACAAAAATATGAAAATATGTGGTTTTATACAGAAATGTTTAATAAACACGCTGATGCAGACAGTTTTCAAATCGAAGCATTATTTTAAGAGTTATTTAATGCTAAAGTTGGACAAAATCGTTCCACTAGAAAAGTTTTATAGCAGCAAAAACTATACATGGCAGTGTAATCATTTTTAGATAATTTTATGCGTTAGAATTTGCCGGAGTGCAGATTACATTAATTTTTTCATTTTGACTCCTTTTTTCAGGTTTTATTTTTATTTTAAATTCAAATTTTCAGCATTTCTAGAGATTTTTTACAGATTTCAGAAAATTGTACTAATTTAAATTGTTGCCAACTGAATAAAAAGCGCAAGCAATAATGTTTGCTTCAAATTAAAAATTTATTTACACTTGACTATTATAAACAGGAAAAAAACTTTCAAATTAGAATTAAATAATTACGTATAAAAAGCAGGAACTTATTAAAAATTACGTCATAAAAAATATACACGTGAATTTTAAAAGAGAAAGGATATTGTAAAATAAATTCATTAACATGCGTTAGAAGTCTTAGGAGAAATTACGTCATATTTACGTCACATAATAGTTATTACATAAAATGAACACAAAATAATATTGCAAAAAAGTTTAAATTTAGAAATTGCGCTAGACATTTATTTGATATTTTGAGAATTAATTTAAAATGTCTCATTTAAAAGAACTTTCTTTTCGCTTTGTTAAAAAATACCAGGAGACAGACTCTCTTTACTTAATTCCTTTTATATTAGCTTATTTTGAAATGTTGTTACACGTGTATACGTCATCAAGTTATTTTTATTTCGACGTTTTATTTGTGTTTTTATTAATGTTGTACGAATTTATTTGTTCTTTCGTTATTTAAAATAAAAATTATATCAATTTGTATAATTTGGCGAGTGGTTTGGCGATTTATATAATTTGGCGAAATTGGTCGACAGGATAATCAAGTAGTACCGCAGCGGATTTGGCGTTAAAATTCCCCAATCAAAGAGAAATGAATAGAAATTCGTTTATAGGGAGATCGCCACTGTTTTTTAAATTATAATTCAATAAATCTTTTTAAAGCCGATCAAATTAGCGTGCATTTAGTCTGCGGTGACTGGACAGGGGTTGGCGAGCGTAACTCGTAGGGGGCCGAGCCCCCTAGTAATTATAAAAATTTATTAAGGTGTAGTGGTGGATCAAAAACTAAATTATGTTTAAATTTTCCTTTTAAGATGATATCTTAACATATCTTACAGTTGAAAAAAAAAAATTCTAAAGGATCTAAAGAATCTGCTTTTTCATTAAAAATTGATATTTTCATTGTTTTGGTTAATTAATAATACTTATTAAGGTGTTGTTCATTCAAAATTCAAATTTATGTTTCACTTTCCCCATTTAAGTTCATATTCCGATCTTGTAGTTGAATAAAATCTACAGAAATCAGCTTTTTTCCTAAGAAATTGATATTTTCCACTGTTTTGCTTAATTTATAATACTCATTAAGGTAAAGATTGTACAAAATTCAAATATGGTTAACTTTCTCCATTTAAGTTGATATACTGATCTTGCAGTTGAAAGAAAATCTACAGAAATCAGATTTTTTCCCTTAAAATTGTTATTTTCCATTGTTTTGCTTAATTAATAATACTCATTAAGGTAAAGGTTGTTCAAAATTCATATGTAAATTTAATCTTCATCTTATAGTATTATAATCTAGTCGATCTAATGTTCAACTCTCATGTTATAGCAGAAAAATACTCTAAAAACGCCATTTTTCCCGCTAGGAGGCGGTGTCGGAGGGGGTACCAGAGGCGGTGTCGGAGGGTGTGCGGGGCCGAAGGGGGGGACGGGAGGAGGCTTCAGAGGCGGCACGGTGCCGCAGTGCCGCCTCCTCCTGTCCCAGAACTGTCGTTTTCCTACTACTCACCTCAATACTACAAGTACCGTAAAATCTTTCAAAATGAAATCTGTGTATACGGAAATCCGGTCTTTAAAGAAAAAAAAATTTTTTTTTTCAAGAGAAAGAATATGAACAATTATACCTGCTGAGATGGAAACCTGTTTAAAGCGGAATATATTTCGGTTCCTTCCGGTTCGGTTGTCAGGGTTTTAATGAATCAATATTTGACAAAGCTGATTACGTAGTTCAGCATTACGTATTTAATGATTACACTTAAAATTTTCAAAATTAGATTTATTTACATTAGACACTATTAGATTTATTAAAATTCTCGTGGTAATTTTCTTTTTAAAAGAGGGGGGGGGGCTTAATTTGCGCCGGAGCCCAGCTCCGGTACTTCTCTGTTTTTAGTAAATATTTAAATATTGGTCGCAATTCACCGGAGCTCATACAGGGCTCCGGAGCCCAGTGCAATAGCGCTTCAGAAAAACCGAAGCCTAAATTACTCTTTCCTTTCCTTCCCATCTCCAAGCTTTTGCGTTCTTTTTATAAAACACTTAAATGTGACGTAATGCGTCGCACACGTAACAGATGGAGACGAAACGGTCTCAATTTTTATATCCGATTTTGGGCTTTGACTGGCTCAAGCTTAATCTGTCTTACATTCAAAATTTTATTTATTCATGTATGGAAAACAAAGCTTTTCCTCTTTAAAAATTACGTATTATATTCTGTTTCAAATCATTTTAATGCTATTTTGATTAGAATGGAGGGAAAACAGAAATCTCGGTTTTCTACTCTTAGTGTTTGCAAATTTATGGCATTGATGGCGGCGACGTGTTGAAAACGGAGCCACTTAAGAGACTGAACTCTGAATTTGCTTTCAGTTCGATTTTCTTTTGTGGCAGGATAATTTTTAATTGGCTGGTTTATTTTATTTTTTTAGATGTCTAATCTGAAAAGAATATTTTTTGTTTTTAGCCAACGAGCATGAGCTTGAGGTTTTGTTTAAGGTTTTTGTCTCCTTTTAAGTACGAGTATAAAAATTACTTTGATTTTTCTATTTATTTTGTATCAAGTACACTGTCCGTGCGCCTCGAATCTTTCAGATAACGGTGTAAAATTTTTAATTTAATCTGATTTTCAGGGACTCACCACAAAAGATTGTTATGCGTAAGGAATCTATTATAGTTTAAGCTATGCACCTTTTTAAAGGAAAATGAAAAACATTGTTTTTCAGCATATAAATATTAATTTCTGTAAATTTCATTCATTTTTTCATAAAAATTGCACATAGCTGCGAATTATCCTTTTTATGCGTTAACTCTAATTTCCGAATCATAATCCTTATCATATTTAATCGCAGAATTCTGCAATTAATCAACATGAAAACTAGCAAAGATTACTGTTCCGAAGAAGTAATAACTAAAAACTGGAATAGTTGACAGCTAAGTATATGCTGATAGATATATTTAAAAATTTTATTTTGCTAAAAGAAAAAAAATCCTTTAAGTTTTGTAAATGTATGGAATATAAATATGCAGATTGGATTGACAGGGAGGGGGGAACGGTACTTTTTTTGTTAGAAATTAAGCCTGGGGTGGGGGTGGGGGCAAAATCCATGTTTGCCATGGGTGCAAAAAAGGCTAGTTTTTGCCCTGAAACACATACTTTACTGCTACCAATATATAGAAGTTGACATACACGACTAAATCCGTGGGAAACATTTGAATAATCGGGGCAGAACTACGTTTTTCACGCTTTTTTATGAAAATTGAAAAAATTGTCCTATTTTTGAAATAGCAGACTGCGCTTGCTATTGAGTGTATATAAAAGTTGTAAATATGAAAGTTGTAGAGAATCTTATCCTCTTTAATATTGTAATTGACAAATAATATACTACGGCAACAGGTCTCGAGATATATAAAAAATGTCCCAAAATTTTGTTGTTTTTTGGCCACAGAAAATTTAGTCTTAAGAAATTTTGTTAGAAAGCTTGGTTTTTTTCCCCATGTTGGCATCATTATAAACAATTCAGAAAAAATCTTCTACCTTATCTTTTGCAAGCTAACCCCCCTTTTTTTGGGGGGGGGGGTACATTTCCCCTGGACTATTTGTCTTTGTCTCTTTTGTTAACCTTCTCTTTTCTGAGTCAGAAATTTTCTTTCAGTATTTACGACAAAAAAAATACTCGTAGAATGTGGTTTCCTTCACCAAATAAACCAAAAATTAAAATATAATAAAAAAAAACCCATTAAAATAAGACAAGCACACACAAATGTATACATACATAAGTATATATATATATATAGCTGCCAACTTTTACGCTTTTTTACTACCACTAAAATTTAATAGATTTTCGTCATGTTTTATCGTGTGATTTCGACGATTAAATAACACATTTGCTATAAAATTTTAATGGTAAGAAGAAAGTGTAAAATTTGGCAGCTATGCATATATATATCATCACCATCAACCATTTTTAATCCACTGCTGGATGTAGATCGCCCCCAAATTTTTCCAATGTTTCCTGTCTAGTGCTTTTGTCATCCAATTAACACCGGCCACTTTTCTTATTCCATCACCCCATCTTACTTGAGGTTGTCTTCTTGGCCATTTTACATCTGTGGGATACCACCGTAGGGTATTTGTGCTCCGTCTATTGTCTTGTCTTCTTGCAGTGTGCCCAACTCATTTCCATCTTAGCCGTTTAATTCTTTCAATGATGTCAAACTTTCGTCTGGCTTCTTATATATATTATTTCTTTAAATAATTTGTATATTTATCTTATAACAGTAGTTGCTTAGTCTCTTCTAGTTATACCTAGCATACATCTTTCCATACTTCTCTGTGTTGTTTGTAATCTTTGTACCATCCGTTTTGTTAGTGTCCATGTTTCTGCTCCATAAGTTAACACATGCAAAACACATAGGTTATAAACACCTTTCTTTTCAAACAGAGGCATGTTACCCTTCAGAATAATATTGTTCTTCCCAAAAGCCCTACATCCATTTCTTATTCTTCTATTGATTTCATTCATGATACTATTATCCGATGATATTTCCTGCCCAAGGTACATATAACTTTGCACTTCTTTAATTTCAGTGTTGCAGACGATTTTCTTTTTTGATGCAAATGAATTGAACATCACCTTAGTCTTTTCCAAATTTATTTTTAATCCCACATTAATGCTAGTTTCTGCCGAATCTTTTAGCATATTTTCCAATTCTTCAGGACTGTTACTGAAAATTACAATGTCGTCAGCGAATCGGAGATGACTTAAATATTCCCCATTTATTCTAATCCCTTTGTTTTCACAATCCAGCTTCTTGAAAATATTTTCTAAGACAGCAGTAAAAAGCTTAGG
Organism: Maratus speciosus; assembly: GCA_963932465.1. Lineage (NCBI taxonomy): Eukaryota > Metazoa > Arthropoda > Arachnida > Araneae > Salticidae > Maratus > Maratus speciosus. Next base: position 533,386,667 of record OZ010793.1, read on the forward strand.
CTAAATGACGTCTCCTTGTCTTACCCCTCTTCCAAGTTTGATCTTTGCTTTTCCTTTGTCCAAGCGGATGGTTGCTGTTGCTTTCTTGTAAATCTTCTTTATGATATTGATGTAAGGTTTGTCTATACCAATGTCCTCCAGAGATTCTACTACTGCTGATGTGTAGACCGAATCAAATGCTTTTTTCATAATCAATAAAGGCAAGGCAGAGAGGTAAATTATATTCCTTGATGTTTTTCTACGAATTAGTTCCCTTACCGTTTGGATATGATCCATTGTGCTGAATCCACTTCGGAATTCTGCTTGTTCTCTAGGTTGAGCTGAGTCCAGAGCTGATTCAAGTCTTGTCGTTAAAACTTTGAAAATTTTATAAATCACTGATAGAAGCTGATCGGGCGGTAGTTTTTAATGTTTTCCTTCTCTTTTCTTTTAAAGTAGCAGCATCATTCCAATCTTCTGGTACATCTGACTTGAGACATTTGGAAAACAAGAAGGATAGCAATTTTTGCAAATCCTTCTCTTGCTTCTTTGATAAAGTCGATTGTAATTCCATCTTCGCCAGGGCATTTACCTTTTTTCATAAATCTAATGGCTTGTAAAACTTCGTGTATCATCACTGGTATTATCGCTTCGGTTTCTGTTAAGTTTTCTCGTGGATCACGTAGGTTGATTTCCTTTTGATCTTCACATTTATATAGATCTTATAGACCTTTTTCGACAAAGTTCTTTGACTATTTCTATTCGACTATTTCTTTGTTGATTTTGGTGATTGTTTCATCTGCCCTCTTTAATGCAAAAACACCTTTTCTTCCAACACATAGTTTGCGCCTAGCTGATTTTAAACTTTTATTTTGTAGAACTTTCTTGACAAGATCAGTTAAATTTTCTGATCTTCTGTAACACATTTTCTACCGTTTTACATAATTCAGCATATTCAACTCTTGATTTAGGATCGTTTTTCTTTATTTTAAATTCTCTGCGTTTCTTCATCAATCTTGTTTCTTCTGTTATTTTCTTTGTCTCCTTTATTGTGCATCGCCGGCTATCTTCTTTGCAATATCTTGTATAGTACTGATTTGTTTCTTGTTCACTACTGTAACGTCTTGCTCATCTTCTAGAGTTGATTGAAGTACTTGGAAACGGTTTTTAAGTTCCAAATGGAATTCCTTTTCATGTTTCTGGAGATTATTTATATCGATTGATTTCTTTGAGTGTTGCAAAAGCTTCATTCTTTCCACTTTAGTATTTAACAGCAATTTGCATATAACCAACCTGTGATCGCTTCTTGTGTTGAAGTTATGGAGAACGCTGCAATCCTGAATAAGATTCTTTGTGTTAAAGATGTAGTCGATTTCATTTGTTGAGCCATTTGCACAACGCCATGTCCATTTTCTTTGTGGCTTTTTCTTGAAAAATGAATTCATGATATACAACTGTTCACATTCTGCAAACTCAATCTGTTCCATTACGCATCCCATGTCCACGATTTCCTACTGATAACTCACCTTTTCTTCCCCAATTCTAGCATTCCAGTCTCCCATTAATTTTATGTAGCATTTTCCCTTCTGATGCATTGAAGCTACTTCTTTATAGAAATCCTCAACTTCATCAGTATTGCTTACTGTTGGCGCATAAACTTGGGTAATTTGCAGCTTGTATCTTCTGGACACCCGTATTACTAACCTTGCAACTCTATCTGATGCACTATCATATTCTACGATGTGATACTTCCACCTTTTTATGAATCTGAAATCCTACACCGCTTGTTCTTCCATCTTCTGTGCCTCTGTAGTATAATACATGTCCGCTGGCAAGATCAATCTTCTCTTCTCTTTTTCTTCTTACTTCACATAATCCTAGGATGCCCCAGTTGATTTTTTCTAATTCTTCAAGTTCCTGTAAACGATTTTTCGAAGATAGGGATCATCCATTATACGTAGCCAAGGTCATCAACTTATGGAAGCCAAGCCGAGTCCGGTGATTCTTAGCACCCTCTGTCTTCATGTCTTTCTGATCGCTGCCGTAACCAGGAACATACAGACCGCCGGGAATTAAGGGCCGTGATTTGTTTTGTGAGGGGGGGGGGGGTAGGTTGCAAATTCCTCCACGCTGGCCAAGCGGGTTGGAGGAAGCCCACCCGCGTTCGTTCCCCATGCACTAGGCAAGGGTACTAACAGGCTGCACCGGTGGTAGGTGCTGATTGGACAGTAAGCTCCCAGTCGATTCCTTTAAGTTCTCCTCGAAAAAGGATATTCTCCTGGTTAATAAGCAGAAGCATATATACACTGGCCTCCAAAAGTTAAGGTACAAGGACTGGATGCTTTCGATTGTACACTGCTTGTCGAATATCTACGAAAATTATTTGCGAATTGTTCTTGAACTTCTGGGATGTAAAGAACATGTTTGATTTCATATTTCTCGGTGAAGATTTAGTCGGAAGTACAATTGGAGAGCTAATAATAAATTTAATAAAATATTTGCGATCATTTATGTAACAGAAAATGCTGGAAATGGTTTGTCGTTGTCTTAAATGACTAATTGGGTCCTGTTGAACGTTTGTGTGCAATTGTGCAAGCTTAGCACTCATATTCGTGAGGGTGTTATTGTGTCTGTGAAAAATTCACAAGTTTTTTGTTTATAGCATACAGAGTTTTCAACCAAATTTAACACAACTTTCCGAAAACTTGACAAAGAATAGTAGCAACAGTATGCTGCAATTAAAACATGGGTATATTGAATATTTGATGAGATATGGGCATTTTTATGAAATTTTTAACTGCGCATGCGTGTAAGATTTCAATTTTTTTCATATTTTTGGTAGTCAGCTATTCTGGGCAACTTCTATAAAAAGTCCAGTCAAGTATTGTGAAAACTCAGAAAGATATAGTGAGCTGATTGAAAAATTGTGGAAAATCCCTTATAATAAAGTTATTTTTAGAAAGCAACTCACTATATCGCCCCTATCTTTGTGAATTTTCGCTATATTTGACTGGAATTTTTATAGAAGTTGCCCAGAATAGCTGACTACCAAATTATGAAATAAAAATTTTGAAATCTTCCACGCATGCGCAGTTAAAAATTATTTCATAAAAAATGCCCATATCTCATCAAATATTCAATACATCCATGTTTTAATTGCAGTATACTGTTGCTGCTATTCTTTGTCAAATTTTCGGAAAGTTGTTAAATTTGGTTGAAAACTCTGTATGCTATAAACAAAAAAAACTTGTGAATTTTTCACACACACAATAACATCTTCACGAATATGAGTGCTAAGCTTACACAATTGCACACAAACGTTGAACAGGACCCAAATAGTCATTTAAGACAGCGACAAACCATTTCCAGCCTTTTCTGTTACATAGGTGATCGCAAATATTACTTTATTATTAAATTTATTATTACCCCCCCCCCCCCCAAATTGTTCTTCCGACTAAATCTTCACCTAGAATTATGAAATCAAACATGTTCTTTACATCCCAGAAGTTCAAGAATAATTCGCCAATAATTTTCGTAGATATTCGACAAGCAGTGTACAATCGAAAGCATCCAGCCCCTGTACCTTTACTTTTGGAGGCCAGTGTATATCATATAATATCGGATCGATAAAAATATTTATGAATCCCGAGCTTGAGAAAATGTAAAAGTTGTAGACAGAGTTGGGTTGAAAATCTGCAATTTCTTGTCAAGATCAGTAGTCTTTTCTCCCATTCCATTTTATTGGCGAAATATATTAAATTCTAGAGGAACAAACCTGCAAAAAGAGAGGAAATAAGAGGATTTTATATTTTAAAAAAATAAAGCAGAATTTTTACTTTCGTATTTTATAAATTTGCCCGTGAATTAGTCCTGTCCATATGATCGGTTAATCTGATTTTACCCCAACCCGAAATATTATCCAGTGTATATGTGTCCATTTTTATAAATATATATATATATATATATCTATATAAAATATAATTCATGTTTGAAATATAATTTCAGACTACTTTTAAGTAACTGTTTTAAAATATGGATTAATTTTCGTGGCTCTATTTTGAATATCTGTTTCGGTTTGAAGTGTGTCGGGTTTGGTTCGTATCAGGTTTCGGGCTGATTTTATGCCGAATTTTTTAGCTCGGGTCTTGTACAACTAGACCCTTGTAGGACTCAACCGTCAATATAATTGTTAAAAAAAATTTTTCATTGAAAGGAAAAAAAAAATGTTTATTTTAGTTTCAAATAATTCTACGTTGTTAGAATGTTATTTGAAAAAGTGATTTTGGGTGATTAAATTGAACTCAATCTGAAACCGAAGCTAATCTAATATAGTTTTTTCTTCCTTTTTAAAACTCATTTCCCTTTTTTTTATTTGCTTTATTTTATCATAAAATATCAGTGGTTACTCTGTAAATTGCTCCATTTCATTAGTCATACGTGAAATACTTTTGGTATTTAAAACTCTAATATCTGATGCGTTTGATTTTGAAACATTTTCTTTGCAGCAGAAATCTAATCTTGCGAGAATAACCCATACTGTTTATTAAACTGTTATCTTATCTAGCAATCTGTTATTTACTTAACCTTTCACTGTTTAGTAATAATGTTAAACTAATAAATACGATTCTAGTTTCCTTTTTTGTTTTTTCTCACGCTCTTTATCAATGGAAAAACAAAAGGGAAAAAAGGTTCTTTTTGAAGCGGAAAAAAATTGTTTTAAAATTAACGTCTATGATAGATAATTTTTTAACCTCGATTTAAAAATAACTTTTTTGCGGTTTGAAAGAAAGGTTACTCATTTCCGACGCATATTTTTATTTATTTAAAAACTAGCTGACCTGCCCAGATTCTCGTACCTCTACCGGTAGTGTTACCAGGTCCAGTGTCCCAAAAAGTGGGACAGAGAGACAGGAAAAGTGAGACATAAAAGTACAGTAAACCCTATAAAAACGCAAAGTGTCTATAAACTGAATACGGAATCCTTTCAAACGAAAAAATTCATTGTCCATTCGCGAGGAAATACCACACAATTATACCTGTTAAGATCCTGTTTTAAACGGAATTTTTCTCTTCCCTTGCGATTCCGTCTTAGCAGGATAAAGGCTGAAACAAAATTCCAATTTAGCAGGTATGAATGTATTGCATTCTTATCATAAGGAAAATGAAATGTTTAAAAACAGAATTCTGTCATAAACAGGTTCCGTTTACACAGATGTTTACTGAATAAAATACAGTACTTGTGAACACACAACCGCAAAGAACCGCATAAAGATTACATTTTTGACTGGTTTCCGTCTATGCGTGTCAGTGTGGATTTGTTAGATATTCCTTTGGAAGATACTATAATTAAAAAATAAATAAATAAATAATAAAAAAATCCCAGTCACAGATAGGTTCTGTCTTCAAGTATGTTTGTATTGAGTTGCAGACTAAATTTAAACTGGCGTCCAGCGCAGTGGTTACGCGGAAGCCCCTGAAAATAACGACACCTTAGCAACACTGCGCACCGGCCCGAGTCTACTTAGGAAAATTATATTCGGACTAGGGATGTGACGAATATTCGGCCGAATATTAGCTAGATAGAGTATATTCAGGATATATATTTTTTTAATAAATATATATCTGTTAGCTAAATGTTTTGCAACGTTAGCAAACTACATTTTAAAAAAAAATTATGCGCTGTGTTTATTGCTGCTATTGCGCAAAAACATAGTCTGTTATCATATGATTTTTACTTTTGTAGTTACTTTTGATGTCTTGATATAAGAAATTCCATTTTATGCTGCATGTTTGTCATTTTACATGGTCTATATTAAACTTCATTTCAACATGATCATATCACTGTTGTTCATTAGTTATTTATATCAATAATTTTAATAATTTAAGTCTCACTAATTTTAGGTATGAATTATTTTGTGTTAAAGTCATAGGTTCAATTTTTATTTCGTATAATGTCAGTGTTATGTATTGATGCTAAATTTATTAATTAAATTTTAGTAATTGGAAATAGATGATGAATTGTAATTATATAATGGTTATATCTACCCCATATACATAAAATCCTAATGAAACGGATATTATGAAACGAATTTATGTAACGATTCTATGAAACGATTGATTAAACAACTGATTATGTTTCACGGCGATTTCTTCTAAAATAAGGAATACTTTGTGATGAAATTAACACCAAAAATCCGTATTGATCTGCAGATCTCAAAACTGGTATTAGAATTTTTAAATTCGAATTGGAAAAAAATATTTCGAAAACTAATTTTATATAAGTTTCTCTAATGATGGCAACTCAAATTTTAATCATAACAGAATTTTTTTTTTCATATTTTAGAAAAGGTTACTATTTTATACTAATTTGGCGAATAGTTTGGCCTCCCTTAAATGTATGCTAAGAAATGTATCATGTTACTTTTATTCATAATTTGTATTTCATTATCATTTTATTTAATACAAACTGAAACATTTAAATTAAATGGCTTTCACTTCTTTCCTTTTTTTAAAAACGAGGCGAAAACAAAAATATTAAGCGCAGATGTCATATACGCACCGATGTACCTAATTGGCGCCAAAATGGCATTATTTTGGTTGACATGGTAACCCGGCTATTGTTGTTTATTTAATAATAAATGTTTATTTACTTTATTTTCTTTTTTAAATTACATAAATTGTTTTGTTCTATAGTTAATTATTTTTTTGGTTATTTTCTTTTAAAAATAATAGAAAATAATTAAATACGGTACTACTTAGTTATTCCGCCGACCCATTTCGCCAAATTATATAAATCGCCAAACCACCCGCTAAATTATACAAATTGACATAAATTTTATTTTAAATAACGAAAGAACAAATAAAATAGTATAACATTAATAAATATACAAATGAAACGTCGAAATAAAAATCACTTGGAAAGTGAATGTGACATTTACGATCAATCATTATTGGCATTTAATCTTATAGTTTGGTGATAGATTTTTGGTCGACGGGATAACTAAGTAGTACCAAAAATACATATGTAACTGGTATTCGAAAATGAGGTTTTCGCCAATTTTCGTTTAAAAAAAAAATCACGCCAAACCCGGTGCGTATATGACATCTGGCCAAATACTAAATGATGTAACAAACCATGGCATTTAATTTCAACTTCAAAGCAATGTTTTAATTTACCACGCGAAAAATAAGTTGGAAATTGCACGTCAAACGTAGCAAATGAGGTGCGTTCGTACTATAACTAGTTTTATAAATATTTTTTGCACCGCATATTGTACTGAATGTATATTTTAGTGCATTTCATAAGTGTATATCAATTTCATTCTGTTCGAAAACTGTAATATCATTAAAATGCATTTGAAATATTTTTTTCATATTGGTCGTAATGTAACGGAAAACTTGTGACTGTCCCTGTAATTAAACTATATATCCGATTTTCATAAAATTTGAAATGGCTCTACAAAATTTTGCAACAATTATATATTTAAAATTTCAGACCGTTCGGAAGGCTGTAACATCAATAAAATGCACTTGCAATAATTTTCCCCATTGGCTTTAATGTAAAGAAACTTTTGACTGTCCCTGTAATTAAACTATACATCCGATTTTCATAAAATTTGAAATGTGCAAACAAACTGTGCGACAAAATGTGAAATGTGCGACAAAATTTTGCAACAGTCATATATTTAAAATTTCAGACCATTCGGTTGGGTAGTTTTTGCTCTGTTATATGCGGGACGGACTGAACGATGACTATAGGTGCTACGTATTTATATAATTACGAACGCACCTAAAAATGCTAACTGGCGTGTTGAAAAAAACTATTGGCGAGATTTGCACCCGACTAGCGTAACAGTACCAAGAATTCTTTGTGGTCATGGCAACTTTTATGTAGTTTAATCCGAAAAAGAAATTGGATTTTTTAATTAAAATGGAAAACTTTCGGCACAGATGTCATATACGGACCCATATTGGCGCGATTTTTTTCTGACGCCAATGTCATATATGCAACGGGTACGTAACTGACGCCAGTATCGTTATTTTGCTTGACTTGGTAAGCCGGATGTTGTTTATGCTGTTGATGTTTTCACCAAATTAGCGTCGGAAAAAAATCGCGCCAATATGGGGCCGTATATGTGATATCTGGGCCAAACTTTCATATGAAAAGCGAAGGGATCAGAGCATATTTATTTATGGTAGTTACATGACTTGGACTATTATAATATAGATGAAATGATGGCGGTAGAATAATATTTGGCGTACCTATCACCTGCGCCTGGCTAACATTAAAGTACCAAAATGGCACCTGGAATATAAAAAGCGAAGTGGTCCGCCAAGAACTGTTGATGATAGTCATATGACTTAGGCTATTGTTATAGAAATTGTTTTAAAATACCAGGAGACAGACTCTGTACACTTAAATCATTTTATTTTAGCTTCTTTTCAAATGTAACTAACTGATCCTCTTTAATCAAATACGGAAACCACCATTGGATGTCTTAACAGCAACTGATTCGGCCTTAAATTTTTGCAATCAAAGGGAATTGAATAGAAAACAGTTTACAGTTAGATCTGCACAGCTTTTTTCAGTATAATTCAATCTTCTCTAATATTTTTAAAACCTATCAGATTAGCGTTTTTTTAGATTCTGCGGTGTCTGAACAGGGGATTGGCGAGTGTAGCTTGCAGGGGGCAGAGTCCCCTAGTATATACAGTGGAACCCGGTTAAGACGCGTTTCAAGGGAGTGGACAAAAGTCGCGTATTAAGCGGGATCGCGTATTAAACGTGATTTGTATCATGTTGCAGGAACTGGGCTTATTTACACATTTAATCGTCTAAATGAACTTTTGAACTTTCGTTTATATGCTTACGGTCGAAAATTGTCTTTTACATGTGTTTAGTTTAAAATTAAATTGTATTCAACTTTAACTCCTTGTTTCTTTTTATGACTGAATAAAAAAGGAAAATAAATGTGGATTCCAACCTGGTTTTGTTGTCGATTTGTACTTTGCAAGCAAAAATAAAACAACAAAAATAATTTTCCTACTAGACTAAAAATTTTTTAACAAAAAGAATAAAATATTAAAACTTTGAAGCACAACCCATTTTTAAAAATCAAATTTAGTACTTGTATTAATAAGTACCATTATAATTGACCCTTCTTTTGAATATAAGAAGAAACTATTTTTATTAATCTTCGTGTACGTAATATTGTTAGCATAACAAAAAGTAAAGAAAACATAAAAGAATTATCCAATCGCAGTCGTATTTATTTAATCTTTACGAGTTTCATTTTTTGTTGCCTATAACATGCATTATAAAACATAGTAGTGATTTAACGTACATTTAAAAGCTCACTAACAACAGGCATGATTATCTCTAATCATAATAATTTTTATGATGTATCTGAGTAACCTGAATTCGTCTATATCGCTCTTACTACTGTAAAAACATACAGGAAGCGAGAGGCAAAGAATGTTAGAAGGCGGAATCAAAGAAGAATTGCAGTTTTACTAATTTAGCGGGGTTTTGTTTTATTCAAATATCTACCACTATTTCTGATTAGTAATTTTTGCGTTAATTAATCTGTTATTAAATAAAGTAAATAATACTATTCGAAAACAGTGTTTTTTATCTGAATAAAAATAATCCGCAAAATTGCCAACACTTGAGAAGAGAGACGGAATTCGCATCTTGATCAATGAATCCGCGTCTTTAGCGTGATTATTTTCCCTCAAAGGACCAAAAATTTATCGCGTATTAAGCGGGATCGCGTAATAACCATTCGCGTATTAAACGTGATATTTTTACATTAGTCTTATGAGCGATATTTAAGGGATCGAAAAAAATCCGCGTATTAAGCGGGATCGCGTATTAACCGTGAGCGTCTTAACCGGGTTCGACTGTATATAAACTTTTTGTACAATTAAACCATTTAAACACATGAAAATTTACCAAATTTGATGCAATAACCAGTTACAGACAAAAGATACAAAAATCCAGCTAAATAAAGTTGAACGTATGTATATTTTCGTTTTATGCAATTTTTATTTTTTATTTAAGTCTGTTTCTCAAATCCAAAGGGGCTACGTTGACACATTTTTTTTTCTTTTCATTTTTATTCGGAAACTCGTGAAATTGGGAGGTGTTTTTATTCAAAAACTATGTTTTCCTTTTTTTAAGGCAGAAGATGTTTCAGAAAATACTGTGAAAGTTGGCGCTTTGAACCGAAGTTCCGGTGCTTATAACATTTGTTTATCAAAAAATGTTTAACACATTAGATTCCATATTGCTTCAATAATCAGGTCTGCCAATTTTATGCTTTTTACTTTTCAAAACTTACAATCTTGACCTACAAAAAGTCAATTTGATATATGTATAAGTAAAAGGGTGAAATGAAATTTCTCAATTTTTTGTGCTAAAATATTTTTTTAATTTAAAAATGTAGTACATTTAACAGTAATAATGGCTAATGAGTTAATTTTATGTACAGGAAAGTAATCTAAACATATGCTGCTATAATTTAGATGTAGTAGAAGTTGTTTTTATTATTAGCATCAAACTGTTTCAAATATAACAAATACATGAATAGCTATTAAATTTAAACACAAATAATGAAACATCAATTTCTGTTTATATATAATATTTAAAATTTTAAAATAAAAAGAATTAATCAATCTTTTGGATCACTGGCTAAGCGAAAGCGAAAAAATACTTTATAAAAAGAGACTATTACAAATGTTTAAAAAAAAAAAAAAATCTGAAATTTTTGACTGGCTTAAGTTCGGACACGTGGCAAAATTGCTTATCTGTCATTTGCGAAGGAACTCCGTGGGGATAGAAAATACAACATTGAATGGCTATCATCACATAAAAAAAAATCTTCATGAGTCTTCATTTTCGGCGGAACGGGGCTTTTAAAAAATAACGAAAAATAATTGCTGTACGAATTTCGAATAAACTTTATTCTGTATAGGAAAAAAATAAGGCTAAAAGATTGGATTTGAGTTGGTTTTATGAGAGGATCAAAATCGACGGCGAACTTGTTTAATCGGGAAATACACGAATTTTCCCGTTCAACTAAAAATAACAAATATAATTAAAATATCAGAAATACGATAGCCAAGTACATTCGGACCTGTTTTCTCCTATCTGGAACCAAATGTGCATACTTCTGCAGTGGCTCCCAAAAGTGTTCGTACACTTACGAATTTCAATGAAATTGTGTTCTATACATTAATTAAAATTAATATTTCAGAAAGAGTACTTAATAATAAAACCTACAACAAAACCACGTAAAATATTTTAAAAACATAGTAAAACATTTAAAAAAAATTAATAATCAAAGTAACACAAAAGTTACCTCACAAAAGTCTTCGTACACTTTTAAAAGATCTTTACATATTAGTGAATACTGTAATATTTCGTTAAATTAGTACTTATGATATCCTTTATTATAAACAAGTTTTTAAGTAAGATTAGATTTCAGTAGTTTTTTGTAATTTCTGCATCAGTGTTCATCGATTATTACTGTTTTTAGTTCGCTTTTCGTTTTAATGTCGTATCTTCGTACTCTAAACTCCATTTCTTTCCAAATATGCTCTATTGGATTTAAATCCGGCGATTGAGGTGGTATTTTCAGAATTTATGGACAATTATAGAGACACTAGAGGCGAACGTTGAGAGCCATGCACTTAGAATTGTTATCTTGATTTAAAAAAAAGTTGTTTCTAATACCCAAATTTTGGGCTGATGATTTTAAATTATATTTTAAAACATGTAAATAAAGTTCATGATTCTTTATGCCATCAATAAATACCAAATTACCTAGTCCTGATGATGCCATGCGCCCCCACACAAGGACACCTCCACCGCCATGCTTAACTGTTCCAACTGAGTTCTTCGGACTAAGTTCTTTATTTTTTCTTTTCCATACAATTATATGCCCATCGGAACCAAAAATGTTAAATTTACTTTAATCTGCAAATAAGACATTATTTCAATACGATTCAGGTTTACGTTTTACCATTGATTTTGCGAAGGAAAGCTTAAGCTTTCTGTTTTTCCCATTAACAAAAATTTCTACGATCAGAACGCCCATTTAATCTTGCTGATATCAGCACTCATCGAATAGTTTCAGATGAAATTGAAGTAGATCATTTTTCATTAAATTCTGTAGCAACTTTTACAGCACTTAAACGTGAATTTTTTACAATTTTTGTAATTATAAATCTCTGTTCACATTAACTTTGATGGATGACCTTTTCTTGCCTTGTTTTTGATCTGATTTGCTTCTTTAAAGCGTTTTATCACATACTGCACCATAGAATGGGATAAATTACTAAATTAGCAATATTCCAAACTGATTTATCACTCCTATGATCAGAGCCCGATCGAGCTGAAGTTGGGCCCAGGGCCTGTTAAAAAGTTGGGCCCCCTCTACCTCCCCATTCCCGGCGACACTTTCTGAAAAAAGGTAGGTTTATTTGATGAGTTGACAAAGTTGTTTGTGTGAAAGTTTCAAGTTTACAATAAAAAAATAACTTACAATAATAATCAAGAAAATGAATTACCGTCCACTTTCTCAAATAAGCATTTGTATAATTCACAAACATCTATGATCCACAGTTTATGTTGCAGTTATAATTCTAACATTGTAAAATCCTCGTTTATATTGAAACCAATAAACACAGTATGCAGTTTTTGGCATTTTCCCCAAATTTGATTTTCTGGATACGGCAAGTTTTAAAAATTATAGGTACTCTCAAATTCAAAAGGACTTTTACAGAAAAATTAAATATGGAGGTTTTTTATTACAGTCAAACTTTGTTTTTACGTCAGGGACTAAAATATAAAATGCAAACAGTAAAAAAACTTATTGTGAGAAAATACACACAAATTTGTGGGCCCCTGAAATTGGTGGGCCCAGGGCCGAGGCTCGTGCATTAACCAGGCCCTGCCTATGATGAAAGATAATTGATTTGTGAATGCTGTTAGTTATTGCTTACGACTACGAGCCATATTTAAGTAATAAATAGAATATTACGGAGAAAGCAAGTAAAAATTAAAGCCAAACGATTTTTTAAATGTCCCCACAATGCAAAAATAAAAATAATACGACAGACGATAATTTTAATTATGAATGTATACGAAAATATTTCTGTGTACGAAGACTTTTGTGGCGAATTCTTTCTCTTCCTCCTTCCGTTTTCATTTTTATATAAAAAGAAAATCTGTCAATAATAAAAGGAAATGTTGAGCATTATTTAGAATAACATAAAGTTGATGTGGAGAAATATTGGACTTCATATTCGAATTCAATTCCAAAGAAATGCCTTTTTACTGTAAATTTCTAAAGCATAGGAACACTTTTGGGAGCCTCTGTACGTGCAATAGATGCTAGCCGTCGCACCGATACGCCTTTTATTATACATGCCCTTGCGGATAACTTACGAACGGATATTTTCTTTGTGGAAAGGCAGAGTTGCTAACTCACCAGATTTTGGAATACCAGTAATTAAAAATTGAAATGTTAGTCTTATTTAATCGCATAATTGCCCTTGTTCAATAAAGCGAAATTATTGGTACTACAGTACAGCCCCGATTATCCGCAGAATTGGGTGGCAAGGGCAACGCGGATAACAAAAATCGCGGATAATCCAAAAAAGGCTGAAAATGGGGTGCAAGCGCGAGAAAAAGAAAATTCAACATAAAACTATGCTTTAGTGCACAAAAAACGTAATAAAACGTTTAAAAATACATATGCACAGTTACAGCAGAAACCTTTGCTTTACGTCTAAATCACTAAAATAAAGAACACTAAACAAACAATGCCATACATACTGTACAAAAAGTGTTCAGTAACACCTTTTTAAATCAGTCATTTGTTTTTGCTTCTTGCTATGGAAACACCTTTTCTATCTCAAAAATGCAGCTATTCATAATATGCTCCCCTGGAATTTATCATCATAATCTTATTTAATTCTTAAATATTTTAATTGCTGTATTTACGTTTTTTAATAAAATCAAGAAAAGACATCAAGACTTTACATCTGATATTTTAAACATGGCGACCGAATTTAGAAATATTCTTCTATTACTTTCGAATACATGAATTTTTCTGTTTATATTTATTAGTAGGGCTTATTGTATTTTCCTTGCTCTTGGCTTGAATAAACAATAAATAAATTAAATATATAAATACATATATATAAATATATAAATAATAAATAAATTGAATATATATTCGCTTCGCGGATAATCGGGGCTTTACTGTATTTGAAATTTTTGTTTTAAAAAAAATCCGGAGAGTTGGCAGCTGTCGAAAGGCTCGTTTTAATCTGTTCCAATAACGAAGAGTTTTAAAAAGATAGATGATGCTAGATTGCTTATTATGCCATGCTGAAAGTGTTGCATATAATCGGATTTCTTGAGATAATGAACCGTAATCGGATTTTGAAAAAAACCGCTTACCGATGAGCTTATATTAAATGCAAGTATTTTTAGTGACAGTGATAGCTATTTTTCTCAGTTGACTAAAAAAATGTTACCAAAAATTCTAGACCACGTAATGTCACGTCACATTCAAAGCTTTTTTTGTCTTTAAAGGGGGCTCAAGGCTTGAAAACTTTTCAAAAAATCGATTTTAGTATCTATTTTGATTATTCAATTACTTCTGAACACAGTGTAAAAAACCGCATAAAAAATATTTGCATTTTTAACGGAGTTATAAGCATGTATGTAATCACTTTCAAAGCTGCATCCATTTTAATTGCAACTTAAGTCGCGTTGTCATTATCTATAGAATGAATTAATATATTTTAGATAGTTTAATATTTTGAGTATTTTTAATGAAAAACAATTGTGTATTTTAGGGTTTTTTGAATTTTCAAATTTGAGTTTTTTTAATTAGGTTTCCTTTGAGTGATAGTTATATCCATAGATTAAAGTTTCCTGATCATTTTAAAGCAAAAATTAGGTTCTCATGTCAATTCAACGTTTTACGATATATTTACGAATGGTAATGTGGCACCTATTTTGTCATATAAATTTTGCTATTTTTTATTTTATTACATTGAAGTACTTCATTTTATAATTTTATAACTACAAACATACCTTAAAAGTATCAAGGTTTAAATTAGTTACATTAAATACTTCTGTTTTTACATGGACTCGAAGCGAGAGCTCTGTTTACATGTTTTTCTGTATCTATCAAGCCCTGAGCCCCCTTAAAAATATAACGTTTCGTCTGTGTGCCCCACACACTCAATATTATTTTTAATGTTTTTGATAATTATTGTAGTAAAATGGCAGCGTAAACGAATAGGAAATATAAGGGTAGAAACAAATGCTCTATTTGTGCAATCGAAAGATTTACAAAGAATAAAATCTCATTGTAGCAACTCTAAGGCCTACTCAAATAATGCGAAGACATTTGCAAGTTAATGTTAAACCAGTGCTAGCGTGCTTTTCAAATTTCTAGTTCTCATTTTAATGTTTTAAATGATTTTTGATATAGTGTAACTGAGATTGTCTTGCTGGGTACTACTACCTTACCCGCGGCCCTAAATCTTTGCGCACCAGTTTAAAAGGGAAATTTTTCAAAGGAAGAAAACCAAACTTAATTTTACCTAATTAAACAATGAAATTCTTGAAATGTCAATCGTCTAAATAGAAATGCATTGAATAAAATAATAAAAGAAGTCGCACACTTAGATTGGTTTATGTAAAACTTTCTGCCTCTTAAAAATAGATAGCCCTAATGTTTTGCGCATGTGCATTTAAAGAAAACTTTCTACCATTGTGATTGGCTTGTTGTTTCCAACTATGCAAATTATCGCATCCGAGACTGATGGCATGCTCAGTTTAAAAGAAAAGAGATTTCAAATCAATTAATAAGAAAAAAAATTGTGGTGAAAGATTGACGGTAGAGTTACGCAAAAAGAAAAACGAAATAGTGGGTGTCTAATGAAAAAAATAGGCAGGGATTTGATTAAATCTGAATCAACAGATCGTAATGTTTTGAAAACTTTCGTTGCAACCGGAGAAATACAGACAAGAAACAGTATTAGTCGCCAACCAACAACAACGGCCCGAGAAAATCTAATGTTCTGTCGAGTGGTAATGAAGATGAGATCAGGAACAATCGCAAAAGCCACATCCCTATGCCAAGACAGCATAGGGCGATCAGTGACTCGTAAAATGGCTACAAAAAGATTGCATAAAATGGGCATAAAATCTTATAAAAGTAAACGTAAGCCGATGTTAACTCCTGCTCAGAAAAGGAAACAATTTCTGTGGGCTGTGGACCACTTAAAATAGACAGATCAGCAATGGTAAAAGTGTTATACGATCGGAAAATCCCTTTTTCCAGTTTTGTAAGGAAATATCGGTTGTTGGGTCGTACGTAAGCAAATAAAGGTTTTAACCCAAACAAGAGAGCAAAAAACGTCAGAGTGCAAGTGCCCATCCTCGTCATATGGGGGTGTTTTGGTTATTCTGGTGTCTGCCATATGATGGGACTGTCAATGCACAATGTTACCGGGACATTTTGCTGAACCAGTTGTCGCGTTCAATTCAACAACTTGGCCTACGATCGGGTTATCTTTTTCAACAAGACTTAACCAAACCGCATACAGCTAAAACAACAAAAGTCTGTCTTCAACAAAATGGTACCCTGTGCTAGATTGGGTTTCAAATTATCCGGACATCAATTCTATCGAAGATTTGTGGCGATACTTAAAGAAGGAAGTTCGAAAAATGACACCACGACTCAGCTACAGTGACAATCCGAAGTTGAAAAGAATTCTTGAAAAATGGCAAATTCAATTTCTGAGTTGCCAACGTCTGTTTCAACTATGCCGAGAAGAGTGAGATACGTTTACGCTGCCAAAGGAGGACCAACGAAGTGTTAAGACTTAGTAATTTCGTGTCATTTGAACACGCGCAAAACATTAGGGACATAAAAAAAACTTCGGAGGAAATGGATTTCATTGGCCACAAAGTTTGTTGCATTTATTATCTTTTGTTAAACATCATTATGTAATAGTGAAATGTATCATTTTTCACAAAAAATAATTTACGTAAAATATTTTGAATTATTTTTTACTTTTATTGTCAAAAAAGCATCCATAAACTAATGCGCGAAAAATTAGGGCCACGGGTAAGGTACTTCGGTTTGTCTGTTTTGCCGTGTGCCCGCGTTCTTAATCCAGTAAATACTCCAATTGCCATGTAAAGGCTGCGTTTGGAAAAGGAAAGTGCTCCCTCTCATTCTAAAGAAATAACACCTTTCTTTCCCAAACTCATTTGCTGTTTCAAACAAAAGAACGGAAAATTCAACAATGAAAAGGAGATAAGATTATATCGAACTTTTAGGAAACTTTCCCTCCTGCAGGGGTGTGTGTCCATCAGTTTCTTTGTAAAGCCATTAAGGATGAAAAACACCGCTTGACTAGAACAGAGATACCGCGAGTAGAATGATACGTCTACCTGGATCTTAATTTATATTAAGAAATTCATCAAATAATGATTTGGCTGAATAGCCGAATGTCTGATATTCGACCAAATTTTAGGCGGAAATACTGAATATTCGGCGGCCGAATATTAATTTAATTTTTTAAAGCACATATGGATTATAATCTTTTTAAACTGAAAGTAAATTAAAAATTGATCTTGTAGTTATTACATGTGTAACATTTCTAACAGCTTGATATATTCTTACTTTCTTCTATCTTCAATAGAAGAAAGTATTGTAATCGAAATTTTTTTCGACTTCCCGTTTTCGACGGATTTTACACGTTTTATAGGGATCAGAGATCCCCAAAAAACATGTTTATAGAAAATGTCTGTCTGTCCTTGTGTCGCCATTGTACCATCAAAAAGTGTATGAAGTTATACATAGAATTGAACCAATTTGGTTATGGCAAGCAGGTCCTCCCTTAATTTGAAAAAATCCGACGGAAGGGGGTTCTATAATAGCGATCTTTGTGCCATTTTCATTATTGTACTATCGAAAAGTGTATGAAGTTATGTATAGAATTAAGCCAAATTTTTTCAAAGGATCGCGGGAAAAGACTCAAATTTTGTTAAAAGGCACTGTAAAAACACCGGGGTGAGTTCCCCCGCCTCCCCCGTGCTGTAACCTTTCAGAAAATTTGCTGTGAATTTCAGAATTTTTTTTTACTCTGAATCGCCCTTGCATAGCACCTGTATAGTCGTCGTCTGGTCCGTCCGTCTGTAACAGCTCAAAAATTATCCAAGCGAATGGTTCGAAATTTCGTTGCAGAATTTTGTTGTCATTTCAAATTTTATGAAAATCGAATCAAAATTTAAAGATATTATTAAAAGTTTACTTCATTCTAAAGTGTTTCGATATTTGGCAACGTACAGAACAAGTCATGTTATAGAACAAATCTATCATTGCGAAAAGTGGGGAAATGTACGGTCGTGGGGAAAAAAGTAATCACCCCCTTCTAACTCTGCAACAAATTATTGTAAAAGGTTATTGGTACCAAACGAACCGAAAATTTAAAATATATTGTCAATTGAGTGTTGCCATTCGAAAAAAATTGTTTTGATTTGTAGATGGCCGCCTAAGTAAATTTTATATACATCATTTAAAATTAGAATTAATTTCCAATCGTTTGGTGCCTGTAAATGTTTTGTTATTATTAGTTGCAGAGTTAGTAGGAGGTGTTCACTTTTTTTTGTCCCTACAACTGTACAGTATTTATTGGCATGTCCCATCCATGTATAATAGAAAATATAAGAGCACTATTCCTTTGCATAATGTTCTTTTTAAATCGTTCGTTTAAATCTCCTCTTACACCAGTTGTTAATCTCATTTATATATAAAAGGGTGAAAAATATGGTATGGACAGAACTTTTAAGCAGTAATAAGTTTTATGCATAGAGAAGTAGGAAGTACAGCGAAACTTTCATTTAACGAAGTCTCATCGTTACACTTAAACACTTCGTTATGAAGAAAATTCTTTAAATAGGAATCAACTCAAATTCATGAAATTTATATAATAAAATACACATGCGTAAAATGGAAATATTGAAAAAATGTATTTTATTTCTGGCAGTATTTTTTTATGCACTGTAGACACATGAGAAATTTAATTGTCTAAAAAATTACATAATAAAGAGAGGTAAACGAAAACTAAAGTGTAGCGTACCTTTTCTTTTTTTCTCAGTATTCTAAATCCTTAACTTAAAGAGTTCTATTTTCTTTTATAATAAATACTGTTCATAAAAAAAAATTTCGCACTTTTCCGAACAATTCATCTTTAACATTTTCGTGAAAATGGAATCCTCTTCTTATTGTATCGAAGGCTTTTAAAATTTCTTTTTTTGAATGGAAATGATTAAACAAATAATTTCATTTTCATACAATCCGCTGATATAAATCCATACATCCATCGCAACAGCAACCTCTCTGTTTGAATGCTGTACACGCACGGAAGTGGAATAAACTTCGTTTATAAAATATATTTTTCGTAGATTAATTTGCATGTTAAATGGTGTTCAAAGTCAAGGTTCAGCAGAAAATTCCGTTAAGTAGAAAACTTCGTTACATAGGGTCTTCTTTAAAGGGAAGTTCGACTGTAGTTCTTTCTTCCAATCTTTTTATGTATGTTTAATAATCTCGGGATGCAACGTAGAAATTGTTCATAATGTATTATAGTCAACATAGGCCAGTATATTTTTTCAAAGTACATATGTACGTACACAAGTAAACAAAACCACTTTGTTTTTAATATATAACTACCGTGAAACGACAATTCTGAAGATGTTATATTGCAAACCAAGTGTATATCGAGAAATGCTATTTTGATGCATAAAAACCCAACTTCATTCAATTTGTCTTTATAAAAAAACCAAACGAAAATGTTTCATTCTGCAAAATTAAAGCGCTTAAAGAAAATCCCTGACCAACGACATGAAACTTTCTAACATATCCATGAACTCATTTTTAAACCTAAAGACCTGAAATTGGCACGCATAACAACTATAGAAGTTATTTGGCATACAAAATCGTTTTTCGATAAATTATTATCTCGAGTTATAAGTGATTGCATGTTTTTGATGACCTTTTTCGGACTGATTCATCACGAAAATCTTTATCATGTTTTGAGAAATCCTTTTCCTTTATCGAAAAATGGAAATTTGATTTAGTTTCTGAATAATTTGCATCCGCACATTTTATTCATCTAAGAATAAAAATTCGTGAATGCGTCGGAAAAGTTTTCTGGATTTGAGATCAGCCTTAAGTTTCGAAAATATCCTGGATTTCTTTTACTTGAGTAGAATGTGAAGGAAAGACGAAGTTTGAACTTGACCGGAGATTCGATGAAGTTAAGTCTGCGGTGATTCAGTATCCTAAAATAAACAATGGTTTTTGCATTTTTATTTCTTCCTCTAATACATTGTTCCTCCTTGTGCGAGGTTTTTGCCTTTTCCGGGAAGGCGAGCTGTGCAAACAAAAATTCTTCGCTCGATTGTTCCTCGACTTCGGTCTGTTAAATCCGAAATGGGGAGGCAAATAAACGCGAGAGTCGACCAGTTGATGATTTAAAAGGAACCCGCTAACCCACAAAATATGACCGTGCAACTGCAAGGCATATGTCAGTCCAAGGGAAATTAAAAGCGCTAGGAAAGCAGGTTAATGGTTGGTCATCTTTTTATTGATAAATGAAATACAAATCATCAGATGGTTATGTTATCAAATGCTCAATTTGATTGGTTTAACCCGTTCGAGACCATGGGTGCATATACGCACTCTCAAAGTGCTTAAAACGTTTTAGTTTGATACCAGTAAAAAAGAAAAGTAAAATTGATTTTATTTAATTACATTTTCGTGATTTATAAAGTTAAGTCAAATAATTAACAAAAAGTGATAACAAACTAATAAAATTCGTGTAAAAGATGCCGGTCCTGAACGGGTTAAGGCTATTTCATCAAGAACCTTCAGGCTCGATAAAATGTCTGTGTGGGGGCTGCTAATGAGACAGGGTATAGTTTGTCAGTGTTTATTTCAGGGTGTGGCCTGAGGGACATTCCCCTAGAGATGAGTTTGGGCTCCTTTTTTTTTTTTTTTTTTTTCCCCGATCCCGAAAAATGTCTTCAAAACCCGAACCAGATACCAAAAATACGCAGTAGAAAATTAACTTTCTAATGTTGTTTCAAGATTAATATTATCATTTAAAAGCCTCTTCTTACATAGAAATTTCTATTAACACTTTCGAGATGGCATTCCTTGCGTAAATTTTATTTGGTTGGCGCCGTTTTTTTTAAACAGATCCCTTTACTGGAGAAATGCCAAAATATGCTCTAATTAAAAAAGACAAATATTACGTTTATTTATTAATGGTGCCAAAAACAAATTCCACATGCACCTTTTCACGATGCATATATGCATCGACCGTCCCGCAAGAGTTAATCCTAAATGCTCCTACCCATGTGACCTTTCCGTATTTTCCTATCCCTGAAAATCTGTTTAAAGTTGCAAATTTTTTATTCATACACAATCACTAGCAGAAATCTGAAAAGTCGCATTTTTTATTATTAACTATTTGGAAAAATGGTTATTGTCCTCGTCAGGGTTAGGAAATCAAAAGCATATCTGAAGCGTTTTATTGGTTTAATACGTATTTTATTCGTTTTCTGATTGGTCTATACACTAACCTTTACTTTCAACAGAGATGGATACTTCCGTTGCCACTATGACAAAAAAGTAATAAAAACTGGAAAAAAAAAAACTCAGAAACAAATTGAGATACAGCTTTCAAGCAAATTGCATTTAAAAGTACATTTTTTTCTCTATACGACGGTCTAAAAAGTAATATTGTGGTATGTTTAGAAGTTTAAGAATGAAATTTCATTTAAAATGGGTCGTCAGATTTCTTTTTTTTTAATGTTTTTGTAATACTAATGTGACAGAAAGGCTTGACTGCTGTGTTCCAGTAATTCTGAAAAAAAAGGACTTCAAACAGAAGAGACGCGATAAACGGAGGCATATCCTACACTACACCTTCTTGGTAATAACCCTGATAGCGCCAATGCTTCAAAATCTGATAGAATGTTTCTCTTTATACCCCATCAGTAACAATTCCTCTTTCAAACTGATTTTTAAGTGATTGTAAAAAACTTAAGCAACTGCGGCTACATTCATGTGGAGCCCGAACTCTGGTTCACGCCCTCTTGTCTCTTGTCACCCGAAACATTAAATCCTCACAACCCACCGAAAAAATCAATTTTATGCTTATTAACCTGTAAGAGAAATTGTTGCATAATTATTATGAGCGGTCTTTCAGACCGCTTGATCGAAAGGTAAATAAAAGGGAAGGCTCATAGAATACTGACTCTGTACACTGTAAAAAAAAAGGGGGTGTCACTTTACACCAAAAATGGTCACAACTAAGTTGCCACCAAAAGTGGTGCAAGAAAACACCACCAGTAAATTGGTGTAATGAAAAATGAGGAATGAACTGATGTAAAGAAACACCACTTTTGCCACCAGATTTCTCTCTGGTTTTTGACCAACATTAGCGATTTGGCGAATAATAAATAAAAAACAGTAGCCAAATGAAAAAGAATGTTAGCAAAATAGATTTGGTGTGTAACACTGAAAAATATCTTTAACCCCTTATTGTATCCCTTTTTTTTCAATATGTTTTAAAATAACCTATCTTTTTTACTACTATACGCTACAGAAACTATTAAAAATAAGTGCATTCTTAGGCTAATGTCAGACGAACGTCTTTTTGCACGCCTTTTAGGTAGCTTTCATTATAAAAAGCTACCTATTGCAGCCGTTCGGAGGAAAGCGATTTCAAAAAATTTTGGTATATTTTCATCGATCATGACCCCCAGACCCAGACACCACCCTCCGTTCAAAAGTTGATATATATATGTGTGATCTTTGTCACACTGTAATTCTCGTATTTATGAACCGATTTGAATGAAACTTCGTTTATACATAGTACATACCGATACCGATGTCTCGACCGAGTTCGTTGGCCAGCTTCATCCGCCATCTTGTTTCAAGATGGCGGCCATTTAAAAAATTTTTAAAAATTTAAAATTTGAAATGTGGTACCAAAAAATTGAAAATTAAAAAATATTTCTTTTCTTATGTGTTTGATACAAAGATTCCGAAGCAGTTTTTGTTTCGTTTATATCTTAAAATATGGCTGAGTTATAGCACTTTGAATTTCTAGCGTGGCTGACATTTTGAAACGACCTGATTTTTGTCACGCGATAACAGGCGTATTTATGAACCGATTTGAATGTACCTTGGTGTATACATACTACATACCGATGTCTCGACCGAGTTCGTTCGCCAGCTTCATCCGCCATCTTGTTTAAAAATGGCGGGCATTTAAAAAAATTTAAAAAATTTAAAATGAGGTACCGAGAAATTGGAAAATGAAAAAGATTTTTTTGCATGTGTTTGACCTTAATAAGATTCCGGAACAGTTTTTGTTTCGTCTATATCTTAAAAAATGGTTGAATTACAGCACTTTGACTTTTCTAGCATGGCTGACATTTTGAAACGATCCGATATTTGTCACGCGATAACACGTGTATTTATTAACCTATTTCGATGTAAGAAGGCATGTGGATAGTATATAGCAATGTCTTGCCCAAGTTCGCTGGCCAACTTTATCAGCCATCTTGTTTCAAAATGGCGGCCAGTAAACAAAAAAAAATTATATTTAAAGTAAAGTGCAAAACAAATTAGAAATTGAAAAAGGTTTCTTTTTTGGGTGACATTTTGAAAAATCTAATTTTTTGCCTGCGACAGCACTCAGTGGCGCCAACTTATATAGGCCATGGGGCCCAAGCCCACCCAAAAATTTGCTCTTAGCCCACCCGATTTCCATTATTCTATTTTGTTACTTGTTTATTTTTGAATCGCTGAAAAAATAATATTGAAAATCATTTTGTTTGAAAACGCAGTAAGGACAGCAGTAACAGGCACACATTGACCATCCTTTTTATGTATTGTATTCTAACTTAGCAAATAAATGCATACAAAAGGAGTAATGCTAGGCTGTTTTCAAATAGAGATTGACTATTTTCTGGCATATTTGCGAATTCATTTTTCATCCTAAATGCACGAAAATTTCAAGTGTTCAGAAACCAGGACATCAAATAGTTTTGCATTTTTCATAAGATTAAACTGTTTTTCAGAACATGCTGTCAAAGACTTTTAAAATGATTTTTGCATGCGTCACTTTTTTAGTCCATTGAGTTTTAATTTGTAGTCATATTCATAGTCTAATCGTAAATATTGGCCCGTAAACTGAAGACCTCATATGAGAAAATAATTTAATAAAATCACAATTTTATATTCTATTTTTAAAAATTCTAACTTCGCTATCGTAACTCTTTCACCCATCTCCTTATCTTAAAAGAAAGCAAAATGCCCATGTCATTTTACCCTAAAATGGTTGAGCCCACCCAATATTTTTCAAAAGTTGGCGCCACTGACAGCACTCGTATATATCCGATGTGAGTGAGCATGTGCACTGGAATTACTAAGGTCTCGACCAAGTTCACTGGTTAGCCTCATCCACCATGTTGTCTTAAAATGGCAGGCACTTCAAGATATCGCCGAATTTGGCAACCAAATATAAGTTACTTTAAATTAAAAACAGCTTGGATAAAGCTGACTAATTTTGCGAAATTCTCATTCATAATGATTATTAAATAAATTAGTATAAAAAATAAATTAGTATTGAATCTCCTATAATCGGTTTCCACTAAATTGAGCTTTGTGTGTTTGAATAATATAAGCTGGCTTTTTAAAAATAAGGAATATGAAAGCTACCTCATCCTTCCGGCACTAGCCGGAAGGACTTTTTCCTTACGTATTATCCCTACACAGTACTAGCGGCATTGTGTAGGGCGTGCAAAAAGACGTTCGTCTGACATTAGCCTAAATGTGTAAATCAGGCATGTCAAACTCGTCTACCGCTGCGGGCCAGATTAAGCGTTGCATACAAAGACGCGGGCCACATCAAACAAAGCAGATAATGTTATTAGACTTGCACACAGCACGTACAAAACATAGCCATATTAAACAAATATTCAAGTAAAGTTCCAAAGTTATTATTATAATTTATAGTTTATTTTATCTTTTTCGAAAAAATACTTATTACTTTTTATCAACCAAATCTACAAAGTTTAATCGGATTTTCTAAATTGTATTACCTTAAAAAAATTATTTTACACAAGCTATATTAATCTAGCAAAGGTATAACTTTTAATCTTCCGGATTTTTTTCGAGGAAAAACTTTAAAAAAAAAAATATTTTGAAAAAAAAAAATTATTTAATAAATTGTCTTGTATTTATGCGCTACGTATTTCATTTCATTTATGAAACACATTTTCTAGTTCAAATTATGTTGTTTTTACCAAAAAAATTTGCTACCGAACATACTTAATATATGTTTAATTGCTCACTTTGCTTCATTGCCAACTTTTTCACTCAGTTTGAAAATTGCAACTCGTAACTGAGTTAAACAAAAGTAGAATGCCAAAGGATTGGCGGACCACAAAGAAGTTGTCGGCGGGCCAGTTGTGGCCCGCGGGCCGCGTGTTTGACATGCCTGGTGTAAATGTTTCAGACATTCTTTTAGCAGGCTAAATAAAAATTCAAAGCAGCTATCTTTGATTTACCATTGTGAAAATATGCACTAAAAATTGCTATGATATTTCGACGCTATCCGATAGAAAAAATTGACCGACCAAATGATACTTGGCATAACAACTATCAAATAGTGTATGGTAAATGACTAATTTCAACACTGCATTCCAGCAACACTTTTATTTGGCGTTTGATGAGAGTAAATTTGTTTTTATACGACGCAAGCATATAGATAGTGATTAACTGAGAACAGAGAGCCTATTGCATATTCTTTTGGCTGTTGCTAAACTGAATTCGTGCTGAGGCACCATTTCTATAAATATAGCGATGTAAATGGAATGGTATGATTGAACATTTAAAGCGACATCACACATCAATCGTTTAGTAACGTGGATAAGAATATAGACTGTATTGGAAAGCACACACACACACCAAAAAAAAAAAAAAGGAGCATAAATTGAGCACTCGCAATTTGGCGAGTCTGATTGTTCGCTTACTCACCAAATGAAGCATTTTGTCGCGATTTGGCGCAATGGCGAGCGGCAGCGAGAACCCTAGTTGCTACTATTTTTTGTGTAAAATGACATCACCGTCCGAATCTGCTCAAATGATAAATAAAACTTTAGCATGAAAAATTAACTCGGTATCGTTGTCTGAGAATCCTAGGAACAAATTATCTGTTGGGAGATAGAAGAAATAAATAAAATCATTTTGTTTAAAGCCCATTGCATAAATAATATTGACTATGGTGTATGTTGCAGATATGCAACGCGGTGTGATAAATTAAGACAACTCACCCTTCCCCTTTTCAATTAACGTATCCCACGTAGCCTTTATATATTTTAAATAAAAGTTCGGTCATGGGCAGTTTTAATTTGTTGAAATTGATAGCTCAGTGGTGTTAAAGTTTTCATTTACTTATTACACATCGTCCCTAGCTGTACCAATTCTTCTTACCCGATATTAAATTCGTCCTCATAATTGAAACCCAGCGTGTGATAAGTATCTTGCTTGTTGAAAAATCATTCGTGTCAATCATTTCTAATTAAGAATGATAAATCCCTTCTCGAATGACATTAAACTTTCTTTGCTAGTAATAAAACTTCCAAGAAGTAAGACCTGTGACCTTGACCCAAGGCAGAGTCTGGGGTCGCTCGGTCACAACTATTAGGTTATGTCATCTAACTGCATTCTCATCTGGCATCTGCGCTTTCTTTTTTAAAAATTTGTCTTTTGCTTACGGTAAAAAGGAAGTAAGACTGTCCGAAGCATTATATGCATTCTAACAAGATGCAAGCGCGGAACCTGCGGGGAGGTCATGGTGGTCATGAACCCCTTCACACTCCAAAAGAAGAAAGATACAAAAATACATTTATTTTTTTAAAAAAGAAAATACATATTAAGGTAATTAAAAAAATCACCAAATATCTCTGACACACAGAAAAATAATTAAAATGGAAATGCTTAAAATTTGTTCTTTAAGCGCTAAAAATCGATCAATATTTTTCATAAACTTACACTATGTGCAAAAACTACTTAAAAGATGAGACAATATTCAAAAAGATGTTAAATTATTTTAATACCTTAGTACTTTCAACTATAAAAACAGTCTTCGTCAGAGAAATATAAGAAATACAATTGTTATTAACGTCTAATTTTCAAAACACGTAGAGGTGACACTTTATAGTTGAAAGTACTAAGGTATTAAAATAATTTAACATCTTTTTAAATATTGTCTCATCTTTTAAGTAGTTTTTGCACATAGTGTCAGTTTAACTTTTTAAAGGTGAATTAAGCATTTCTATTTATTTACTAATATTTTTCATGTTTTGATAGATGTGATACAACTGCAATCATAACTAATTGCTCCCTTTTCATCATTTTTCCGTGACTAAATCAAATTAAAAGGACAAACTTTTTTGAAAGGTCTTGTGTCTTTATTAAGAAAGTGCGATTTCTTTAGTATCTTTCTTCTCTCTAGTTTCTTTAGTATCCTGCAAATTTTATGCATTTACGAATATACCTGCAAATTTTATGCATTTATGAATGAAAATATAACTTTGGTAATGTCTCATGAAAACAAATTTAAAATTGTACCAAACTTAAAAATATAAGAACTGATATTAGTTTACTTCTCCCTTTCCTACAGAGACCATGATCCCCCTCTAAATGGAAAGCTGGATCCGCTCCTGACGAGGGCTGCGCTGGACGAAATTTTAAAACTCGTTCCTTTAAAGCTTTAAAAGCTCGCTAAAACTAATGATAGACCGAAACAGGTTAAGACCAAAACCTAATTTCGGTAATCTTCCTATTTTCGTCCGAAAACGAAAATGTCCAAAAACTTTTTGCAAGTAATTAAAACATACATATACATAATTATGTTTGTGACCCAAGTGGACACTCTGTACATGTGACAAAACTTTTTATCTACCCTATATGTATAAAATCCTAATGAAACGGTTATATGAAACGGCTGAAATAAACGAATTTATGAAACGACTGATTAAACAACTGTTTATGTTTCACGGCGATTTTTCCTAAAATATGGAATACTTTGCGATGAAATTAACACCAAAAATCCGTATTGATCCGCAGAACTCAAAACTGGTATTAGAATTTTTAAATTCGAATTAGTTTTCGAAATATTAATTTTTTTGTAATTTTAAATACTTTTTTTTAATGGTGGCAACTCAAATTTTAATCATAACAGATATTTTTTTTCATATTTCAAAAAAGGTTGCTAAAAAGGTCAAATGAAGGATTATACCTTTGGAATGGATCATTTTCTTCTGATAGACTGTCTTCCATTATTATGAAATAGCCTTTATAAATGAAGTGTTAGGTGAAGATGAAAGAGCAGTCGTAAAAAGTTAGAACTCCGATTTTCTGGTCGGAATGGAACCCAAAAAAAAAAAAAAAAAAAATATGGCCCTTTTTTTACCAGAAAATCAGAGTTCTAACTTTTTACGACTGCTCTTTCATCTTCACCTAACACTTCATTTATAAAGGCTATCTTATAATAATGAAAGAATTAGTCCATCAGAAGAAAATAACTCGGTGAAAGCGGAATCTCGGTTAAGCGGGACTCTGATAATCGGGACTCTACTGTATATTTCATTTTTAAAATGATCTTTAGATTTTGTGTGTGTGTGTTCAGAGGGGAGTCACGATCCTCGTGACCTCCCCCTTGGATCCGCCATTGTAGATTACGTAATTCAGTATTACATATCTTAAATTTTAAAATAAGTCGGCTATTAGAAAATTAGTAAAATTCTCTTTGTGAATACACTTTGCGGAAGGGAGGGGCGCCAAAATCCATGTTTGCTCCGGGTGCAAAAAAGGCTAGTTTAGGCCCTGCTCTCGATGTTGCAGTTTGTTCAATTGTGGTATTTTATTACTGCAGTGAAATATTAAGCTGAAAATTGCCCGCGTAATCCTAATCCAGTACTTTAACTTAAAGCACAGAACATATTATTTTAAAAACTAAATTTCTTTTAGAAGTTAAATTTCTGTAATAACATAAAAATGATTGTTATACAATCGAAATGGGTCGTTCATAAACATGTTGTCCGAATTACGATCTCTGTTTAAGACAAAAATGATCATTTTTAATCCAACCAGAAATATGTTTAAGCATTACTTACCGATGTTACAAATGATTTTGTTAGACATGAGTTGAAATTTACCATTTCCTCCTTTAATTATGTCATTTATTGGAGAGTCTTGTTCTTTTTAAACTTTGGCTCAATTATCAATTGTCGAAATGCGGAGGGAAAACAATTTCATGATTTCCGATTCCTTTTCCCAATTCGACAAGGTTTAAGAAATTACAGCAAATGCATTTCTTTTTAATGTAATTATGTTTTGTTGTTTTTTTTTTGGACAAAGTTGATTATTTTAAATATCAGGTTTTACGAGCATTGGATCCTTTTTCAATTTCATATGAATTTTTTTTATTCACTGAGGTGCAGACCAAAATCAGTTTTTGTGATTTTCTGCACATTTAATCTCTTATGACTGAAGCTTAATTTCTATCTGAAAAAAAGTCAACTTTTTACGTCATAGTGAATTAAATTTAATTTTGAATTGATTTTTCACTTCGATGTAAACTAGTACTAAAAGCGTTATGTTAGGGTAAGGTGGCGCAGAGCCATTATTTAATCCCAAAACAGTTTTCATTTTTCTAATATGCTTTTCCGTTTAATGGTATAGTACGTATGCGGACGGTCTGGCTGGCAGGAGACGTTGCGTTTATCTGCGGGAGAAGGGGTTAATTAGGTGACAAAAACTTCAAAATTACGTCATTTTAGCAAGGCTCATTTTTCTATATGCTCTTCCGTTTTATGGTGTATGTATGCTGACGGGGTAGACGGTGCGTTTACCTGCGGGAGAAGGGGTTATGCAGGCGAAAAAACTTCAAAATTACGTCATTTTTAAGATGACTTTTGTTAATAAAATCTGTTTCTACTAACTATTCGTGATATTAATCCGTTTCCAACGTTGCTAAGACCCTGTCAGATCCCGATTTATAGGTAAAGAGTCATCTTCACGTCATTTTAGCAAGCTTAAAAATTGCAACATATTACTCTGTGGCTATCTGACAACCTATAATAAACTTGCCAGACACAAATTCGGTTGCAAAGGTAATGCCAGATGGCTTTAAATCTGGCAACTAAAGTGCTGTTAGAACTGTGTTTCATAGGTTAAAAAAAAAAAAGTCATTTTAGCAAGCTTAAAAATTGCAACATATTAATTACTCTTTGGCTATCATGTTTTTTCTGTGCGAAATGAGATTTATTAAAGAAATATATATTTTTAGTTTAAAATCCTACTTCACTCACGCGAAAACATCCGCTCGCTAATGTTAGTCATAAGGAAGAAATTTTTTAAAATGTTTCATTTCAATATCTTTAAAAGGATCTTTTTTTTCGCATTAGATAGAGGAAATCGATCTCTACAAAAGTCGTTTTTTACTTTTATCGATTTTATTATTATTATGACACTTTCACTTTCGAAATCAAATGCTATCACGTCTTTCTTATTTCGAGACTGTTGAAATTATAAATCGTCCTCAACAAAAGAAACATGTTAAGTAGTTTTAAGGAATGAGAAAACATGCGTTTTCTATATTTTCTAATTTTAGCATGTAAGTTTTTTATCATGTACAAAATCCCGACTTACAAAATTAAAACATTATGTTGTATTAAATAACACTAAATTGAATGAGTTTGAGCTGCTATTTTGATTTGTTTTTATTTTATTTGTTAAGCTAACTCTGCTCGCGCTCTTGCTTAGTCCTATATCGGGTCGGGTAACCAGATTTTTCCAAAGTCGGGTTGACTCTTTTTTCTGTCCGTTGCGGATAGGATTGACTTTAAATGTTCGGGTTCTGGTCGGTTTGTAACAGTTTTCTTTTCAGATCGGTTCTGGTCGACCCTGTTTTTCAAAAGAAAGTCCTGAATATTGTTCCGTTTGGAGGGGGGGGGGGGGGGGGACTGTTTGAATATTAATCTAATGAGTAGATATATGTTCAATTTTATTTAAATCAAGAATAATTGTAGGCTGCTTTTCCATTAATTGTATTAAAATTTTCTTTCATATCGGGTTTAGAATTGAAGATCTGTCATATTCGGGTCGGGTTTCAAGTTGACTTTAATCGGGTCCGGGACACAAAAATCTCCAAATTTTCCAAAAATCAATTATAAATTTCTCCGTGTTTTTCTGCTTAAAATGACGTTTAAATCACGTTTCGATCTTAATTAGAACAGGAAATATTAAATTTTCAGTTTTGGTTTGTTTTCAAATTCTAGCTTTCAAGCAATGGTTGTCATGAAAATGATTTCTTGTGAAAATGCGTTTTTCTTCATGACGACTTTTTTCACCATTTCTCTTATTTAAATCGTTATAAATCAAGAACTGTTAAAGATAAATGCTTCAAACTGGAAACATGTCTTTTTCAATTGTTTTACTTTAATTTTGATTCAGCAAATTTGAAAAAAATATTTACTATTGAAAATGATTTTTTTTTTTAATTTTTACTTTATTTTAAAAAATTTTTAATTAATATTTTTAAAATGCTGCATCTAAATTATAACTTATGTATTTCCATTTATTTAAAAGAGAAAAAAAATGAAATTCTACAAATAATATTTCGAGTTATAACGATTTTAAATTACCCCACTATTTAATGAATTTCAAATTTAAAAATTTTTTTTAGAAATATATGAAGTTTTATGTGATTTTGTCTACAAATAGCATGGTTAACCATCAGAAAAAAATTCAAAATTTTAACTCAATAAATAAAAATTATTTTAAATTGTGTCCCGGACCCCCTTAAGCAGAATTTTTGGGTCCGACCCTTGCATGACCCTACGCAGAAAAAAACCCTAAAACGGGTAAAGAAATACTCAAATTGGGTAAAAATATTCATAGGTATGAGGTTACCCAATTTGGGTCCATATACCTGTTTTGGTTAACACTGTGTACCCATTTTAAGCACTGTTAAATACCAATTTTGGAATTTTTTTTTCCAAAATGGGTATTTAAGTGCCCAAAACGGATACACAGTGGTAACCAAAACAGGTGTATGGACCCAAATTGGGTAACCTTATACCTAAGAACCTTTCTACCCAATTCGGGTATTTTTCTACCCATTTTAGGTCTTATTTTTTTCTGTGTACTGACTTTTACAAAGTGAATCAAACTCTACTCAAAGTTCACAGAAAGTGCGAATCACGAGTTTCAACTCATTGAGTTCTCTCCTGCACTACACTGGTATGAACGTGCCTTTCACTCATTTACGAAGAAGGAAATTGTATTTGGGCAAACTTAAATAACTTTTTTTTTTAGCCTTTGATGCCAATAATGCAGCAAATTTCCTGCCCTGGGCATCCATGATTTGTCTTCCTCATCCGTCTGATTGCTTTCAAGAAGTGGGTCATTGCTTTGGTCATTTGTTCTTTACAATGCACTTTCCCGTCAGGAAAGCTCCCGATGCCTGTGAAAATTGAATTAATTTCTGTTGAAACATAGAGAGGAGAGAGGAAGAAGCATCTGTGAACATTTTTCAACATTTCACATTGTTCTTGAACTAAACAAACCACGAATCATAACCATTCAACAATATTAATCTTATTTTCATCCTTAAATTTTTTGCAGACATTTATCGGTATGACAAACAACCTTGCTCTTGATCCTGAAGCATTTGACGACTAATATTTTACAACCTTTATGTATCTTGAATAACAAAATTTCATAGCATGCATTTTATGCATTTCTGTTAATTTCTTTATTTCCTGGTTATTTTGCATTTGATATTTTAACTGAAAGAAAAAATTTTTGTCATAATATTTTTCTACTTATGGATGCCCCCCCCCCCTCATCCCCATAGTAAAATGTGTGTAGACTGTTTTTATGCATATATTAAATAATTAATGTTATTACAAGCACGGGTTTCATTTCAATGTAACATTTTCTTAATTAACAATCAACTTGTTATTTCGTCATATAACTTTTTTTTAAATTAATTTTAGGCTGTCGGATATTTTACATTATTTTATTTTTAATTTTTTAAACTGATTATTAATCGCAATGGAACTGCTATAACATATAAACATGTTAAAATTTCCTGCAAATGTATATGTTTTACAGTTGCTATTTAATACATAACTTAACATTGATTTACATTTTGTTTATAAACATGTTTCAGTGAAAAAAGTTCTAGAGGAGCTGAACTTAATTTTCCATTTCCACCCAAAATATTTCACATACTGTTGTGTATATAAATATATGTATATGTGATATTTTGACATAAAAGTTGTTTCTTGAATGGGAAGAATTAATATATTAAGTTCTGCATTTTTAATTTAGAATTTTAATTTATTAAAAGCGGACATAAAATAATCTTTTCAAAAAAAAATATTAACAGACTTCAAAAAAGCACTAAAAAGAATTAAATAATTCTTTAAACTTCTCTAATGACGAAACGTTATCCATTAACTGCACATCGGACATCATGTATCGGCATAAAAACGTTAAATTTAATATATAGAATTTAATATCTACCAAACATGGATTTTCTAGAGAATATTTTTTACAAAAGATTAATTTACATATTTATGATTTAATTTACGAATATATACATATAAAAAGTAATCACTTTTTGAAGTTGGTGCCAACTGCCAACCTATCTTAAATATAGTAAAATTGTGAGTATATTGTAGCTATTACCATGAATAAATTGATGATGGAAGTTATTATACAAAATTTTAAAAAATGCTCTATTTCTTCATCAAATTATTTGTTTAATCATTATCGATTGTGAATGTTTGGCCCCAACTTCAAAAAGTAATTGATTACTTTTTATATGTATATATATATTTTTTAGCGTAAAACAGCCAGACGACAGTAGTTTTTACTTGTATTGCAGATGTGCAGCAGAAGCAAAGTTTGACGTATTTTATGGGAAAAATAGGATTTTTTTTTTCATTATTTTTCCTGTGCAATAAACCTTTCCGAGAATCGTATATTTCTTTCGAAACAAAATAAAAAATCGCGCATTTAAGGATTAATTATGGCCATCTTAGGCCGTAATAATGAATTTATTTACCCCTAGTAATCGGAAATTTTTCGCGCTCTAACTGAAGCCACATAAAGCTAATGATGAAACAGATGGTTGAAATACAGAGCATTACAGATACAGTGTATCATTTTTACAAGTTTTTATTTAACTCTCAGCATTTGGCTTTCCATTTCAAAATATACTCTAATTTTAACTTGCTTCCGATTTTATCCGATCGAACTGAAATTATGCATACATATGATAACGCAATTAGAGGTGTGTAGCATTTATACTCATTTCACAGGGCCACGTGAGATTTCAGATATTGGGCAATTCCGTGCAGAGAGTCATCACACACGTAGAAGAAAAGCAAATTTTGAGTAATGAAATTAAATGATATATTTCTGTGAGTTTTATTTCAACACATTTAAACTAAATAATATGGTAATAACTTATTTACCATACCACATAAAATCACAATTAAAATTTAGTACATAATTGAATAAATGAAAATTAAAGCCTGCATTACGTGTGTCTCTGCAAGGAATTGCCCTATTACCGCTTACAAGGGAAAATTCAAATTCAGCAAAAATTTTATAGGCTTTTGAGGCACACACAGCATTTTTCCAATTTAACCCTTTATATCCTCTAGCGGTACTTTAAAGAACATTTTAAAGAAAATCCAATTTAAAATTTATTTAATTCGTCTACTAATAAGAGTAGATTTCACTTTTCATGCAAAATAATTTGCTCAATCCTATTTAGAAAAGCACAGTGAAACAGTAGAAGCTAAATACTTTATGTGGTTATTTTCGCAATCATTTACCTAGGTGTAGCTTTTATCCTGTTAAAAAATGTTATATAGGAGAAATTTGCAACTACTAAACTCTTCTGTTACAGGTAATAATAACATTTATTTACACTGTTCTTATAAGAATTGTGGGATTTCCATAACAGTATTTTTTGTTAATCTAATTATTCTTGTAAATATTTTGCAAAAAGAGCTAACTACCGATTTATTAAACCAATTTTAATTTAAACAAGTTGGAGATTGCACGTCAAACGTGGCAAATGAAGTGCGTTCGTACTATAACTAGTTTTATATTTTTTGCACTGCATATTGTACTGAATGTATATTTTAGTGCACTTCAGAAATGCATATCAAATTCATTCTGTTCGAAAGGCTATTATAACATCCTTAAAATGCACTTGAAATATTTTTTTCCCATTGGCCGTAATGTAACAGAAAACTTTTGACTGTTCCTGTCAATAAACTATACATCCGATTTTCATAAAATTGGAAATGACTCGACAAAATTATGCAACAATTATATATTTTAAATTTCAAACGATTCGGCTGGGCAGTTTTTGCGCAACGCACCTAAAAATGATACTAGCGGGCATGACCGAGCTAAGCTCGGTCAAAATTAGCCTTGTGTTCAATTCGATATTTCATTCTCACTGTATAATTCTTGCTGCTTAGATAAAATTGCCATGATCCTAAGTCATAGATTCCCTAAACGAAATTTTTCGAACACACGACCTAACCAATGCTCTTCTCGAACTCGAAAACGATAGAATACAAAATTTAGTCAAAATCGCTAAAGTCATTTTATAGATAAAATTAGCTTGACTCAGTGACACAAAAATGACCCACTAATTGACTTTTCTTGGAACATGTGACTTAGCCTAGTGGTCATCTCATGCCCGGAAACGATATATTACAGAATTTTGTCAATGTTTTGGGCTTTTTTTTAGATTCAATTAGCTTGATCCTGACCCACTGTGACCCAAAATGACCCACTAATAGAATTTTCTTGAACATGCGATCAAGCCCAATGGTATTCTCGCTCCCGAAAACGACAGAATACAAAATTTCGTCAAAATCATTAGAGCCGTTTTCTAGATAAACTTTGCTTGACCCACACTGACCCAAAAAATGACCCGCTAATCGAATTTCCCTTAATATGTGACTTAGCCCATTGGTCTTCTCGTAATAGAAAACGACAAAATACAAAATTTAGTCAAAATCGTTAGAACCGTTTTTTTAGATAAAATTGGCTTGACTAATAGTGATCCAAAAATGACCCACTAATCGAAATTTCTCGAACATGTGACCTAGCCCAATAGTTTTCTCGTGCCGAAAAACGGTTGGATATAAAATTTACTCAAAATCGATTGAGCCGTTTTTTAAATATAATTAGTTTGACGTTGAC
Source organism: Maratus speciosus (assembly GCA_963932465.1). Lineage (NCBI taxonomy): Eukaryota > Metazoa > Arthropoda > Arachnida > Araneae > Salticidae > Maratus > Maratus speciosus. Next base: position 533,423,083 of record OZ010793.1, read on the forward strand.
CCATTATGACCCAAAATGACCAACTAATCGAATTTTCTCGAACACGTCACCTAGCCAAATGGTCTTTTCGTTCCCGAAAATGGTAAAATACAAAATTTCGTCAAAATCGTTAGAGCCGTTTTCTAAAACTTTGCTTGACCCACAGTGACCCAAAAATGACCCACTAAACGAAATTTCTCGAACATGTGACCTAGCTCAATAGCTTTTTCTCGTGCCGAAAAACGGTTGGATATAAAATTTAGTCAAAATCGATTGAGCCGTTTTTTAGATATAATTAGCTTTACCTTCATCCATTATGACTCACCCACTAATCGAATTTTCTCGAACACGTGACCTAGCCCAGTGGTGTTATCGTGCCCGAAAATGGTAAAATACAAAATTTCGTCAAAATCCTTAGAGCCGTTTTTAAGATAAAATTCACACATACACACACAATTTTTGCTCGCATTATAGTATAAGATAAAAATCAAATTATTATGTTGCTCTGGATATCTTGGACATTAACGTAAATAATTATCCACGTGAAGCAATTTTTGTATTCAAAATTGAGGATATAAAGGGTTAAAATAAAGCGTGTAAGCATTCATATTTCTTTTACGGGGCCAAACAAAAGAAGTCTGGGTATGGACAACAATTTTAATTCAACAAAATTTATATAGGTCGAGGTACACAACAGCTCTTTCCCAATTCTAAATGTGCGTAGCAATTTCTTTTACAGGGCCACGCAAAAGAAGTCTGATATATTACGGTGTATGGGCAGAGATTGTTTAAAATACTTTTTAATGATATTGAAAGATTTAAAATATATATCAGCTTATTTGGTACAAATGACATAAAATAAATTTTATTAGCTTATTTGCACAAATTCTAAAACTTCATCCATTCGTTTACGTTTAGCATAAGAAGCGAAGCGTTTTTACTGAAATAATAATACACATGATACACATGAAACAAACTTTTTGATTTTATTTCAGTACTTCATTTCCAAAAGCAATCGAACTTCCACTGTGAAAAGAAGTCTGGGTATGGACAACAATTTTAATTCAACAAAATTTATATAGGTCGAGGTACACAACAGCTCTTTCCCAATTCTAAATGTGCGTAGCAATTTCTTTTACAGGGCCACGCAAAAGAAGTCTGATATATTACGGTGTATGGGCAGAGATTGTTTAAAATACTTTTTAATGATATTGAAAGATTTAAAATATATATCAGCTTATTTGGTACAAATGACATAAAATAAATTTTATTAGCTTATTTGCACAAATTCTAAAACTTCATCCATTCGTTTACGTTTAGCATAAGAAGCGAAGCGTTTTTACTGAAATAATAATACACATGATACACATGAAACAAACTTTTTGATTTTATTTCAGTACTTCATTTCCAAAAGCAATCGAACTTCCACTGTGAAATTAAAATCTAAACATAGTACCAATACCAATGATACAATCAAATGATGTAATCATTAAAGGAACACTGTTAAAATGCTTGATGTTCTGCTTATACTAGTTAAGCCTAGATCTGCTGTCTTATGCCATCATTCTAGGGAGGATGGGAAGGGATAATAAAAAATGCAATTTTAACCCTTTGACGAGTGCGTTTTGACGTGCTCGATTACTAGTGATCTATATACGGCTGCCAACTTTTACGCCTCCACACCCCCAAGTCAAACATATTTTGAACCAGAAATTTCACGTAAATAAAATTAACTATAAACTATTAAATAACTCAACTAGTATAGATGGTAATGATTTTTATTAAATTTTCTGGTTCGAAACAAGTTTATTCAATTAGGAGGGGAGGGGGGGGGCATAAAAGTTGGAAACTATAGTCTATATATGCTGCTATGCAGAATTAGTTGTTAATCCCTTCGGGACGAGCGTCACTTACAGAATTTTTAATTTTTTTAGCACCGGTTTTTCAAAACAGAAAATTTTGCCTAATTGGATCGAGAAAATGCTGTGATTAAATCAGGCAAAGTTTACAATAAAAAAAATAACTGGTGGGAATAAATAAAAATTCTGAGCACCTTATGCGTCACGTATACATGACGCTCGTCCCAAAGGAGTTAAAGGTTCTTTTGGATATAAGGATTTAATTATCTTTGCACAGATAGGATGAAGGCGAAAGAAATTTTGTTCCTACCGCTGTTTCGAAACAACTGTAAGTGGTGGGAACAATATTTCTTTTTAACTTTGCAATTCGACCCTGTCTTTAAGTACCTGACGAAAAGTCAAAATTCTCCTGTCCAAAAAGTCTAAGCAGTTTTTGAAAAATTTAAAAAAAGTTTTCCTCGGCTTTTTTGAATTTACAAAATTTTTTTATCTATATTTAATTGATGACAATTTCTTCCGGCCATGCTTCTGACGCATGCAGATGATTTCACGGCGCATTCACTCGACAATTGCATTTCTTTCATGGTACTTTTACGGTTGGCTACACACTCGGGCAGTGAAGTCGCTCATACTTGTGTTGGGGAAAACAATTTGAAAAAAGAAATTAGATGGCTTCTTTTCAAATTCCGTGACTTGATGACAGTTAACATCGCAAAGTGATTTAAAATTAGAAATGCCTGTTGTACAATGAATAACAGTCCAACAAGATAGTAATTTTGATGGTAATGATTATTTCAACGACGATTATTTTAGTAGTTTTTATGTAGTCTGTTTACTATAGCGTATTACTGCCGATCTGAATGATAGGTGATGACATTGTTATTGCGGATTCCATTAAACACAACCAACAAAACCTGTAGTTTTGATAATGTAAAGTACAAATTCAACCTCGTTTTCCAAATGGACATTCATTCTGGATTTATTTTGTCTTCTTAGTTGTTTAATGTTCTTAAAAGTATTAGTTCCGGGAATGGCATTATACGATTAGTTAGTTTTAATAATAAGACTTTGTTTGATATTAAGTAGCCGGTAATAACATTGTTCGTTTTTGTATTCATTTGAGAATTGCCGTTTGTGTATACTTCTCGTTACTAATAAATCCAGCGTATGTTTTAGCATACTTAACATTGTTTCTGGATATAGTTGTAATTAACATTAACTTTGAAGAACCTCAATTGATACACAGATCTGCAAACAAGAAATTGCATAAGATTTATTGACTGTTTCTCAGTTTTTTACTTGCTGAAACCGGGAAAAATATTTAAATTCCATCGCGTCACCGTAAGGTTTTCTTGCGAAATTCATGTTTTTAGTTTAATTAAGCGTAAATTTTCTCTTTTGAATCTGAAATCTGGTATCCTATTCTTGATTAAAAAACCATATCCAATAATGATTCCCTATATAAATTTCACATTTCTAAGAGTGACACTCAAGATTAATACAAAGTGCCAGGAATTTGAGGAACGAACAAAAACAGTTACACACAGACATAAGCTTCTACCACAATTCACACATTTGCTGAAATGTGAAGTGTAAGCAAAGGGGGAAGTATAATTTGGAACTTATAGTATAATATTTAACGTAGTTACTTGTAACAAAATATGGATTTTTTTTCATCGCACTTGTGCTTTTCTAATGTAAACTCCCCACGTTTTGTTACAATACTGTACGTGATGGAAGAAAATGAAGGTCATTTTTGGATTCAGCACCCTAAAAAACATAATTAACCACGTACTTCCCATGCAGTTTAATATCACTGGTCTGCATTTTTTTTTTTTTTTAACTTTCATTTTTTGGAGAAAGACTAGTTATCTCGTCTTTGATTTTAAAACTCCTGAGAGACACATGAGTTTCCAATTTAATCATGTATGAAGGTGATTTTAATGTTCGACTTGTTTAGTATTTATTGCTATTCCTTGGATTTGATGCGAATAAGGATTAAGCGTACTTAAGAATGAGTGCTTTGGCTTTTTGTAAAGTCTGGAAAGATTCACCGGATACACTTTTCTTCTTTGGCAATTCCTCTCTGCGCCAAATGTGTAGTACTGTCATAAACCGTAAATGTATGATTGTGTCAATACACAAATTTTCTTACTGATTTTTATTTAAAGCAATTAAAGTATAGGGTGTCCCAAAATGATTATTCTGATGTAAATTACGTACAATTTTTCTATTCTATTTACAAGCATCATATTTGGCACACGCGCAAAGCTGATCAAGGTTTATTTAGGCGCACTCTATATGAACTCCGCGAGTCTACGCTCGAAATGTACAACCTGTAGTTTTTGACTGTACTTGTTACTAAAAATTTTTACATCAAATTTTATCAACTTAACGTCTTGTGGATATTTTCCATAGCGAGTTTGAAACTTCCTGTCACCGTTTTAGGTGATTTGGTCTCTGCCAGCCACACACGCACTTGTACCTTTTCTTGTGTAAAAGCCATGTTTTCAGATTAAGCAGCAGCAGTGTTCCTATCTTGACGAACCTGCATATTAATATCGTACAGACAGAAAAACTTGATTGGTCGAATGCATCTGCTGTAGAAAAATCGAAATCAGTGCAATCACTAAATAGTAAGAACATTATGAAATCAGGGTAAACGTTTTGGGACACCCTGTATTTTACCTTTTTCACATTCATGCTCATAAATTAAGGATTTTTGGAAGTTTCGTCGGATATCTACAAAAATCGTGTGAGGAAACTTCGGGGATGTAAAGAACATGTTTGACTTCATATTTTTCAGTCTTAAGGTTCAATCAAATTGTTTTGCTTCAGAACCTCTGATGTGGTCAGGATTCTGAAGCTCGTTTAGCAGTCAGGGGTCAGCGGAGGAGATTCCTGACATGTTTATCACCGCCTCTTTTGTTGAGACTCGCTTTTCTTTCGTTGGTGACCACAGATAGAAAAGGAAAAGACCAGGAAAATAAGTTGACTTCTTGAACCGTATTTTTGAAAATGTTGTTTGAACGCTGCCGTAGTCTCAACTCGCCAGATCAATTATGGGACAACAATACATTGAATTAAAAAAAAAAAAAAAAAAAAATGCGACAGAAAATGCTTGAAATGGCCTATCACTGTAATCGAATGACTGAGAGCTCTGAACAACAGTTGATACTGGAAAATAACTCTTGGGGGGGGGGGGGGGGGTATTCAGTTTTTTAAAATTCGTATGAACTCTGGACTAGCTCCAGTATGTAAAATCTACTCAAATTCTTCATCAAAGTTTCTCATAATTATATTGTGCATATTTGTATAGTATACAATTCTAGAAATAGTCAAGCATCTTATCTGCTGGGAAAATTATTTTTAATTACAAAAAAAGAAAAAAAATCCTTCCGTTAGGCTCTGAAGAGAATTTCTGCGTCTTCCTACCGGATATAGGTCATCTAGCGGGATTGCTTTCATTATAAATGCCTTGCCCTGATCGAATTCTTTTCGAATAAGAATGGAAACCTATCATCAAATACTCCTGGTCAATTTCTACTTGTCTGACCATCCGTTACGGTCTTGAGGTGAAGGGTCGCTAGTTATCGCATTGTTTTATGCTCACCTTTGAAACTAAGTCCTTTCACATAGAGTATACGTGGGTTGAGGAGCACAAAGTCGATACGAGGGCATACGATTTTGGTCACTCTTGTACCAGTTGAGCGCATGTGACGATAGTGAGTGTTTTTGGAGACTGGATAATTCTTGTTTCTTTATTGCCTGCTTTATCGAACTATGTTTTGCGTGAAAAAACATTCGGAGATGAAGCTGCCATCTCGTACCAGACAACGACAAGAAGATTGTGAAGAAAGAGTTGCCTTCAGGTAAGCGTTTAGTTTGATATAATCTGTGTGACATCTATTAAAAGGCGTTTAAAACAGTTATTCATTCTATTCCTAACGTTATCCATTGCCCTTGGGTTCAGACAAAATTGGATCAAATACGATTTGGAAGTACAAAGACATCAATATTAATCTTTGATTCCGCATTAATTTTTTTTAGACTACAAGGGTTCTCACCTAGTTAGCTTTTCCATTTTCTCGAAAACTTTATCAAGATTTTGATAAAATAATTATGGGATAATGATGGCTTTTGTGGTTTCCCACAATTTAAATTCACTCTAATATATATTTTGCTACTTAGTGAGGAAAAAAAAAATCCTTTTGTTCTCAATTTCGGTTATAGTATTGTCTATTTTTGCATTTTTCTGTTGAATTAAAGCTCCGGAAAATATGAAAATTTACATTCAGAAAAAAATTTTTTTTTTTTTAAATATTAGATGTTCATATTTTTTTCTTTAATGAAAGATACCGTCGAGAGCAGAAACGAACTTTTTATCACTATCTTTTTCCCCATTCGGGCTACGGGGTGGCTATTTAAAACTGCAGCAAAAAATATAAAATGAAAACGATCTCCAGAAAATATTTTTAAAGTAGTAAATATTCATACATATGTATATTTAAAAAACATATCATCAGTACCACAAAAGTCCCGACAACAGATTAGTATTTTTGTAAAACATATGTATTTCAAGGGGCACGTAAGGCAAACGTTTGGAAACTACTGCTTTAGAATTCTCTTGTACTTTTAATAATCCCACAAAGCTATGTAAATCGTGTACTTTAAAGCGAAATAGTCTCACCAGATTTTTCAAATATAAGATGAAAAAAAAATGTATAAATTTCTTTTTTAATTAATTTTTTGCTTACTTTAGTTGGATAATTTCTTTCAGGGGGAGGGGGACCTTCAAATTATACAAAAAATGATTTAACATTCAATTTATAAACTTACAAGGACTCAAAATTCAACAAAGCAATGTTTTTTATGAAAGAAGAAACTCTGAATATCTTCCTTACGGAGGAAAAAAGTGTGCATCATCAGTGGAATTTGAATTTTGTTTTGAGACTACCAAAAAATCGTGATTTCTGGTATAAAGTGCTCAATCATATATAAACTCGTTTTTTAGCCTTCAGTTTGAAGTTGTTGACCATCCTGGAGTCAATGAAAACTTGTGTTTATTTAAAAGATAAAGGAGGCGTACATACGTTTGACAATGTCATTCATTTTTTTTTAAATATCATTATCTTCAGTATAAATTGAAATTATTTTGCGTCCCCAACCCCTCCCTCAAACAAAAAAGTAAAAGTAAAGTGCTTTTATACATTTAGGTACAGTCGTGGGAGGTGGGGAAGTAAACACCCCCTACTAACTCAACAAATTCTCGTAGAAGAAAGTTACGGCAACCGAACGATTGGAAATAGCCTACTTTTAAATGATGTATATAAAATTTGCTTAGGGAGCCATCTACATATTAAAACGAACCCAAATTTCATTTTTTTTTCAGTGACAATACCCAATTTTAACAAGATATTTCAAATCTTCGGTTCAAACTATGCTTAGACACCAAATTTCAAGTCATTTGAATGATAAGTTTTTGAATTATAAACATTCAAAATTTAGTGCTTCTAATGTTACATTACATTTTCATATTTTTATTAATATCTTCTGAAATTATACTCCTAATGTGCTAATATTTTGTGTAGCAATAATACTAAATACCCAAATATAAATACGTTTAATTTGCAATTTTTATAATTTTATGATATGAATTATGAAATTAGTATTAGAAAAAATTATGAATTGCAACCTATAATTTTTTTGATGAATTTAGATTTTATTAGGTCGTGCTTTATGGAAATCCAAATTTTCACATTTTTCTTCCAAGTAGTTTTCAAATTATCCTTAAACGACAGAATGGTGGTTTTAAGGGGCCGTCTATGGTAGAAGTGACTGGATATTTTGAAATTTATGCTATCCTGTAATTAGCAAAGAAGGGAGCTCTTTCGGTCAACAAGCGAGTACCAAACTTCAATTTGGATACAGCCCCTAAAATACGCTTGTTTTAAAATAATTTCTCGGAAACTTTTCGTACGAATTGCATAAAAATTTGTTTTTAGGCTAATTGAAGAGTGTAGAGTTCATTTATGCTGTCAGAATTGTGTACTGCTATTGTAAAAAACAAAGTTATGGTTCATTAAAATATGTAAATGACCCCCTAAGCAAATTTTATATACATAATTTAAAAGTAGACTTTATTACCAATCGTGTGGCACCAGTAACTTTCTTCTACGATAATTTTTTGCAGAGTTAGTAAGGGATGTTTACTTTTTTTTCCACGACTGTACACATTACAAATTTTAATTGTGTAGAATTCTAAGTTTACCGTAGCGAAGATGCGTGTGAAATACAGGGTGATTCATAATGAATGGGACAAAAAGAAAACATGATTGTGAACGTTGTAATTAATATATTTAGAAAATTCAAATTTACCTCAAAACTACATTTAAGTTTCTACAGGTGTTCAATATGTGCCTCTCCGGTGACACGACAAATGTCTACACGGTAATCAAGCTCCTGCCACACTCGTGATAGCATATCCCCTGTGATAGAGTTCAACACTGCAGTTATCCGCTGCTTCAGTTCCTCTAACCGGTCGATTCTCCACCAACCTTTAACTCGCGGTTCAACTCTCAGTTGAAACCTTCGGTTGACAAATCTAACCGCCGGTTAATATTTCGAATTCATCGATAACTTTCAAGCCGCGATTAGTCAACCTGAGTTAGTCAACTCTCGGCTGAAATCTGCGTAGTTGATTGGCCAAAGGAATCACATGACCTAGTAATCATCTCTGCGAGTTCTGTCCTTCCTTGACACGATCTTAATCTGTTTCTTTTCAATAACGAAACTAAAGGCAGTATTGAAATTGGAAATGCATACTTATGCTTAATTTTTAAATAAAAAATTCTTATAAGTAAATGTGCAATTACCATTTTGATTTCATGATTTTGTTCGTTTACAGAACAAAAGTTTCAATAAAATTCTTAACAAAATTCTTAAACAGTTGATTAAAAAAAAATCTTGATTAAAAAAATCATTTTCTTTAATGTAAGTTTAATAAACAATTATCTGATCAAACTAGTAGTATTAATAAGAATAAAAGTAAATAATGCAATAGGTTTATTTATTTTTTACAATGAATATTAGATATGAAGATATTTTCATATAATTATTTCTAATGCATATATATTTTATTTAACAAATGTCTGTACAGATTCAATTAAAATATCTTGGATAAAATAGCACGCCGGTAGCCCCCCCCCCCCCCCCAAAAAAAAAAAAAAAAGACAAGGCCTTTTTAAAGAAAATCCTGTGTTGATTATTTTATTTTTTTAGAGATCATGTTTAATAATTTTAGAAGGCCGAAAACATGTATTAATGTTCTTGATGTATTGCGAAATTTAAAAAAAAAATCTTCTGAAAAAATGTTTCTTTTAAAACAAAAATCATTATTTCAAACTTACTAAGTATGTAATAAAAAAATAATTATTTATCTATTATGAACAATTGATCACATATACACAATTCGGTAGAAAATTCATGCTTTAAGCAACTATGAACGACGGACTCAAATGGAAGAAAATTTGTTTCCTATTTTTTCATTATTATTAAAAAAGAGAGAAAGAAAGTTTTGAATCATATATTTTTACAAAATTGGTATTGAAAAAACATATTTCCATTTAGATTTGTTAGATGGCGCCACCAAAAAATACTTTGTAAATCAATAAAATTTGAAGCTTCGTTTTCGACACACAAATTGGTATAATTTTGCATTCATAGAGCAAAAATATCCAAATAAAAGGGGGGAAATGTAAGTGACACATTCTTTTATAATACCATCTTTAATAATTAATGCTTCGTTTAATTAGTAAATTCCAAAAAGCTTTGTTTTTAAAAAAGAAGCATCAGCGTACAATTTAAAACGACCGCCATCTTTCTTTCTACTAGGCATGCGCGGTTCACTAACCTACCTACCAGAGCTTGGTTAATGCTCGTATTCACCATCTACCTCGACCTAGAAAAACCTCGGTCGAACGCTCAAATGAAATTCACGATAACATTTGATTGGGCATTATCAAGGAGACATCCAATCAGGATTAAAGGTGCTTACCGTTTGAGCGTTCGACCGAGGTTATCGGTATAACTCGGGGTCGAAGTAGTTGGTGAATACGAGTGTGAGTAAGTCAACCCCAGGTTAGTATTTACCTCGAATTTCGTCAGGTTGGGTAAACGGAGAATTGGATTTCGCATTCAACCGAGAGTTAAGCTCGAAACGCGAGGTTGAAGTAAACTGAGAATTACCAGGTAAGTCCTGAGAAAGTGGAGGCACAAACACCTTGTCTTTAACGAAACCCCAGAGAAAAAAATCACAGGGCGTTCACGAATTCTTTCAACCACTTCAGGTTTTGTTTCTTTTCGTCCTGGGCTTTTGTTCTTGCATAAGCAGCCGGTATCCTGGAACTGCTTCACCCACCTGCTTATGTTATGCCGATGCGGTGGTTGTTTACGAAATTTCGTGCGAAAATGTTTTTGCACAACAGTTACCGAGGAGGTTTTGGCATATTCGAAAACGCAGTACGTTTTCTCCTGCATGGACGACATTTTGTTTAACAGCGCCTCTAGCGGCGAGTTCGTCATTCGATGATTTTTTCCTGTTGCCAAATAAAACTTGTATAATTGTAGTTGCAGAATAAATTTGTTTCGGCTGAATAAATCCATTACAGCAGTCACACTGCGCTATTCTTTTTGGCCCATTCATTATGAATCACCCTGTATATTAATCGCGCATGAGATGTGGCAAGCCTAGTTTCGATACCCGGTTGATTGCCGGCCGTATAGCCGCCCCTGCTTAACCTAATAGTTCAATGCAGTATTAAATCATGTCCATTGCCCATGCGTATTAAATACCAATCTGTTTCGAAAGCAAACTAACCGTTATATGAATTTAGTTAAAATCTGAAGTATGCGTGCGTGTATTTAATCAACTGGACACAGCTAATTGACCACCGTGTTTGTGTGCGGAAGCTTTGTCCAGGGTCAAACGAGTAAACGGCGAAGCACCATCTGACACACTCCACTTGTCATGCTTGTACGCTTGTTTGGACCAAGGTTACTATATCTAAAGGTTGCGCCATTTCCCCCCTCAACCAATAGGGAGCGACTCGCTGCTTGACGTCACTCCGCGTGCTTGGATCAGCTTCCCAATTGACTTTGCATTAGAAACGGGCTATTTTTAATTAAAAAATATTAGTAGAAATTTTCGTGTGAAAAAAATTTTAACGATTAAAAAATATTCTTTATACATTGGTCAAACATCACATCTAAAATTTAAACTATTATCTCTTTTTAACTCTTTGAAATTTAATTGTTAAATCTGCTGTATGTTTCATTAAGTTTCGTTTACGACTCAATATGAAAAAGTTAATTTACATTAAAAGAAGGTAAAATAGTAATTTTTAGAAGTAAAAAGACCTACAAAAGAGGCAATTTTAATTTTTACATGACTGCAGTTAATGTTTTGTTAATACTTTTTAATATAGTACGTTTATAATATTTCATCGGTAATCAATTTGAAGTCTAATATAATTCTAATGTTATTATTTCGCTACGTTTTTAGTAAAGAGCTATTTCATAAAAAATGAAAAAATAAATAAAATAAACCCTTATGTTTCCTCCCTCTCACCCCAGTTTGAGTTTCGCGTAATTAGATTACACACAAGCAAATTAAATAGAAACTTTCATAAGTAAATAGCCGAATATTTAATATTATTAAACTAAAATATTTATACTATATAAGTATATCATTTGTTGAAGATAAAATTTGAAATTCAGAGTAATATATTTTATAAACACATTTCGAAAAGGTTATTTAGAATGATATTTTTATGTTGCATAATAATAATAATTAACGTATATGAACATCCATAAGTGAGAGAAATTAAAGTAAATTTTTGCACGAAAGAGAGTTAATATTCAAACAATATTTTTCACATCCACATAAAGTGCTATATTTAAATTTTAAAATTATATATCTTTTCAGCTTTTTAGAGTTTATTGTTTCTTTCAGGTTCCATTTATGCATTTGATGTGATTGAATATCACACTGAAAATTTTTTTATAGAAGAAAAATTAAGACAAGCGGTATTTATAAAAGAGATTTAAAATACAAATAAAAATAAAAACTTTAATTATTAAAATACCGAATTCTTAAAACTAAGATTTATATGCTATAAAAAATTTGAATTTTAAATTCAGAGGAATATAAATATCTTCCGAAAAGGTTTATCAAAATTAATTATATTTTAATGATGTATTATCATAAAATTATACAAAAATATTTAATAACTAATGCATTTTGGGTGTATACCCTCAGAATACGTTTTAATTTCTAGCATATGATTTCATCACAAGATGCGTTTTGTAGATGTATTTCAGATGTGCGCTCCAGTATTTGATATTTTATCGTGCAATCACAGTTGATTTACTTCAGTTTTTTTCCTTTTTTGGAAGCGTATATCATTTTTACTTCTGATGAATATATTTCGTTAAGGTGCTGTTTCACTCATATGAAAACACACGCTCGCTAATGTTAAACCTATGGGAGATTTTTTTTTAAATACCTCGTTTGAATTCGAATGTTTTATTTTATTTTATTTTATTTTATTTTTTTGCATTGGATAGTCGATGTCTATCTTTACAAAGTCCGTTTTTTACTTTTCAATTTTCTTTGCAGTTTTTTTTTTTTTTTTTTTTTTTTTTTTTTTTTTTTTTAATGAGGTTAATTTTACTTTCGAAACCGGTTCCGACAGCAAAAATTTCATAATTTAAAAAAAAAAAACTGCAAACAAAATAAAAAAAAGTAAAAAACAGCCTTTGTAGAATTCGTCCTAAATTATCCAATGCAACAAAAATAAAATACGGAAATGCAAACGAGATATTTTTTAAAATTCTCCCATAGGATGCGATTTTTCGCTTGACGGACGTAGCCTCTTAATATGTCTCAATCGAATGAAAGTTCTGATTTTCACAAATGGTTTTATTTATTTCTGTGCCTGTTTGGAAAACCAATTAAACTTTTTTGAAAGCATTTTCAATAACGTTAAATTCTTTTGAAAGTGAGCTGCCGTGAATCTCATTAAGAATATTTTTTAACAGTTTTACAGCTTCGAAGCATTTATCACATTGAAAGTATATCGATTCATCCGAAGGAATTGCTTGTAACATATTTGATTCACTTAATGAATTGTCAAACTGTCATGCAATTTATAAAATTTTGTTTTTCTGTATAACCAACAATATATCTAAGTTTTTGAAAAAAGGAATTTACAGAAGATATGATGAATGAAAATTCACCATGTTCATCATTGTTACATTAACGAAATCTGAGAAATATCTACCTCCGTAATATTTAGGAAAAATGATTGGAAATCGCTCTTTCGGAGAAGCAGTTTAGCTTCGTGTGTGGGCAAACTCTCCGGAGTGTCAAAGGAAATCACAATAAATGTTTATCCCCCCCCCCCTCCTCACACACACACATCCATTTTTGATGATCGACTGAAGATAACAAGTAATAAAAACTCCACCTTAGTACAATAATAATAATGATAATAATAACACACAACTGTTTCATATTTGAAGGGGGGAAATCTTCTATAATCGCTTTATTCTACAAAAAAAAAAAAAAAAAAAAAAAAAAAAAAATTGGTGAAAAATGTTTTGTCTTGAAGAAATATGCTCTCCTTTGACCAAAAACAAAAAGTTTTTTGAGAAGAAATTCGATTTTAAACGCAAAAATAGACTCTTTTCTGTTGCGGGAATTCGCCTTAGCACGCACAGTGACGTCATAAGTACGGAAACCTTGATACCGAAACTAGAGGGAAATGGCACCCCCCTGGTTTGGACCTTCCATCAGTTTAATTTCTATTCACTTCGCTTGACCCCTGTCATTTGAGCTTCCGTGCTCCCAATGGTCAATTAGCTGTTATTGTGGCATGATCATTAAGAGAAAGTGTTATGACGTGATGAGCAGACAAAATAGTATGGAATATGCCAGTAGGAATGATCCGAGGAAAAGAATGATTCGTCGTGAAGTTAGGTAAAATTTCATTTTTTCCCCTTTGTTTAAAGCTATTAAACATATCTTTTAGATTTTTACTTGCAGTAAACTGAATATTTATCATTTATAACGTTTATAGCGTCGGACTTGATATGTTCAGCAACTGCCGGATATGCCATATTTTGAATTATCTGAAAATTACGGCAAAGCAGAAAAGTGAGTTTGTCGTCAGTCGTGTTGCCGAAATCGCTCGAAGATAATTCAAGACTAATGTGAATTCAACCAGTTTGAATCATTCAATCATCAGTTTACTAGGAATCATTCAATCTGCGACATCTACGGTATTCACGTTTGTCAAAAACGGGAATGTAAGCATCTTCGTAGAGCACACTTTCAAAACTGCATTTACAGAGTTTTAACTGGTATTTCTTCTAACCAAAATGACCCTTTAATCTGTTCCGTGTTACAGCTAATTGAGTTCCCGCTTTCGAATTTAAAAAATAACTTTTTAATGATAATTTTTATTTTAATGATGATTTTTTATTAAAATAAAAAACGAATTTGGTTTTTATTCTGCAAATATTTGGACCATCATCAAGCACAGCTTACATTTAATGACAAATTCACAAAAAAAAAAAAAAAAGATTTAATACTATAAGTAAGACATAAAGGATCGCAGAGACTCTGAACTCAATCTCTAAGGAAAATGCTAGTGTGCTGAAATCTCTATTAGAATAGGTAACGGCTTGAGTCGTTACTTACTCGTGATATGCACACTTATAATCTATCTAGGAACGTAGGCATTGGTTTTAGTGGCATTGGTTCAGCCATTTTGATATGATTAAACGATAAGAACCCAAACCGCTGTGAAATATTAATAGGATGAAATTGCTAGTTTTGATGTGCTCTATTATCGTGTAATAGCTTATTCATGAAAATGGCATTCAGTGCTGCGAGTAATTTAGTTGCGTAATTTCCTTTTTTTTTTCTATCCGATAATTCACCTGTTGCTTGATATATTGTGTGGTATACGGTATACTATCATCTGTTTATTTTAGAGCTGCGGTTCTTAAACTGTAGCCCGCGAAGATCATTCAATGAGAACTTTTTTTACTTTTCCTGAGAAAACCCGAAAGAAATCTTGTGTGTGTGTGTGTGTGGGGGGGGGGAAATGAAGTAGGAAAATTACGAATACTGTTTAAAAAATACGGTTTATCTTAAATTATATAATGTATTCGATAATAGCTTCGGAACTTGCTTACCATTATTACACAATCGAAGCATTTTGTAATAATTTTCTACTATTAAATAAAGCAAGGAATACTATTCGCATTCGGTAGTATAGAGGGCAGAGTTGTATAATATAGGCGCACGCCGTGCGCGAAAATTTTCCGCAAAATTCGGACTTTCGCGGAAATTTTCTTAGGGAAAAAAAAAACCGTAATTTTTGTTCTTGTACTTTTCTTTAACGAAAAATTAAAAATGTTCCCCAATTTTATGCACGATTTGTTTGCCAGGGGTGATTCTATATCGAATTTTCCGAAAATTTAAGGCATTCTGTTCCGAAAATTTAAAAAAATCGGCCATCAGTCCGAAAATTCAGACATAAAAGAATATCACTGAAATATATTGCGGATTTCCACAAATGGGCGCCGAAAATAAATCAATTCCGTCAATCATTCGGAGAAAAAAAAAAACAAATTTTGTCAAAAAATCGCGGAAAAACGAGATTTTTGTCAAAGAACCGTGGAAGAAACGCGAATTTCTGTAAAGATTCGCGGGAAAAAAATGATTTTGTCAAAGAATCGTAGAAAAACCGCAAATTATGTCAAAGAAGCGCAGGAAAAAAATGAATTTCGTAAAAGAATAGCGGAAAAAGCGCAAATTTTGTCAAAGGATCGCGAATAAAACCGCAAATTTCGTAAAAGAATCGCGAAAAAAAACTAATTTCATCAAAGGATCGCGCAAAAAAGGCCACAAAAAATGTGAATTTCGTCAAAGGATCGCGAAAAAAAGCTAATTTCGTCCAAAAAGCGCAGGAGAAAAACGATTTTGTAATAGCATAGCGGAAAAAGCACGAATTTTGTCAAAAGATCGCGAAAAGATTGCAAATTTCATCCAAGAACCGTGAAAAAAACTAATTTCATCTAAGGATCGCGAAAAAACCGCAAAATTCGTCAAAACGCCGCAAAAAAGCATGAATTTCGTCAAAGGATAGGAGAAAAAGAGCACATTTTGTCAAAAGATCGCGAAAAAAGCGCGAATTTCGTCAAAGAATCGCGAAAAAAAGGCAAATTTCGTCAAAAACGCGGAAAAACGGAAATTTCGCCATATGATCTCGGAAAAAACGAGAATTTCGTCAAAGGGTCGTAATAAAAACTCATCGGTCTCTTTAATGATACCTGTGAATGGACCTCTCCTTACAAAATGTTATTCAGTTGTTTCAGAAGCAATGTCCATTATTTCTGTGAACAGTGACTGGCATTTTGTGAGAAGAGGTCACAATATTAAGGATTGGGCTGTTTCTAAATGCATTGACAAAATAACTGATAAGAATTCACCCTTATCACAGATTTTTAGCTTTATTTTTTTAGTCAACATAATTATTCTACAATTAATATTAATTACTTTTTAATTTAAATGGCAATTATTTTAAAACTACTGTTTTTAATTTATACCGGCAAAGTAATATAACACGTTATTTTATTAAACATTAAATTAATTTGCAGAAAGTTTTTGATCCAATATTTATGTGCGCGGAAAGTTTTTGGTTTTATACAAGTCTGATAGAGGGTATTCACACATTTTTGTACTAATGTTTTTGGAAAAAGAAATATATACGTACACAAAGATCACAATTTTATTTTCTGATGTGTTCAGTCTGATAACCCTTTTGTTAAACTTCATATTACATCTTGATTTCTGAGATAAGAGCTTTTCTTAAGGTATCCACAGATCCACACACCTTCGGAGGTGATTTTTTTTTTTTTTCTCTTTGTACCAATTTTTTGTGATGGCATTTAAGTTAAAACTTTGAAAAATATGTAAATATTTTAGCGATTACACATAATTTTTTTAAAATGAAATATAGTCAAAATCGTGTGAAAAATTGGTTTGTTTTGAGTTACGTTTTGAGGAAAAGTCAGTGTATTGGCATTTTATAAATTGCGTAATAAAGAGACCAACTTTCTCTAGGACATGGACTATTCGCATTATAAGAGCATCTGTATCTCGGATGATGCTGCTGCAGTTGAAGTACTGATGTAATAAAAAATTTGTAAAATTCGTTGCAACTTTGTCACTTATACCACTGTAAATATAAAACTAATTAATATGTTATTATGAAGTACACAAAATTTCAAGGCATTTCATGCATAATATTTTGCTGTAGGATGTTTTGCATGTATAGTAAGAATTTAAAAAACTTAATTTTGAAAAAAAACCAAAAAACACAATTCAAAAGCTGTAATGGCTGTACCTTTAACCCTTTATCTACTGCATTATGATCTACTGCAATTTTTTTCATATTTTTTTTTCAGTTACTACAATGAAAATTAAAGGATAAACATTAAAAAAAAATGCTCACCCGTGAGAAATTTAATTAGAGGTAATTAAAGTGGTACTTTAAAGTACCGTCAGTACACGATGACTAAAATATCGTAACTGAAAACCCACAAGTTATTTCAAATGGCACCAGAATTGTGGTAAAATGTTTTCGATTTGATAAGTATGTGAAATATAGCCTTTTTTTATATTTACAAATTTTTTGGCAAATTCTGGTGCCAGTCATTTATTTCAACACTTTAGCATTGAAAATGCTTTGCCCCTGAAAGGGTTAAAAAAATATTTTTTTTAGGTTTCGATCTTGTTAGCAGTCCTTTAGTTATGCAACGTCTATATTCCAGTGGCAACATGTTCTCTCGCATATCCACATATTCAACATATGAATTTACATATGCCATTTCTAGCATAGCAAAAAAGAGCCGGTGCCACAACTTTTTCGATTTCCTATGAAAAATAACAAAACTGAAAAGAAATACTAGGAAAATTATTACTACACTACATTTTAGTAATTACATTTTAAAGCAGATGAAACAGATGGATAACTACACAGTCAAAAATTAAACAAGAAGTTTTTCTCCAACACCCAGTGTACTGACGGTACTTATAAGTACCATTGAGTGATTCAACTGTCAAATCAAATACATACACCGTTCACATAAAATAGCTAATCAAATTGTATTCTAAGAGCATAATGAACACATAAAAAAAATCCAACACTTATCTTATATCCTTTACTGTGTTTGCAGAGCAATAAAAAGACGAGCGTGACAATCTGTAGAAAATGTCGGCACAAAACACATCGGCTGTTTCAAAGATAGCCTCCTTCCTCGCTAAAGTAGCTAACCTAGAACTACTGCTGCTATGTATCCGGATAAAGTGGAGTTAAGAGTGTTTTTGCAAAGTACCATTAGAATATTAGTAATATTCACTATGGGATGAAAGTTTAAAGTGAGTGGTACTAAGTACCGTCAGTAGATAAAGGGTTAAACGGCTGTAACTCTGGTTCTTATTAAAGATACAAACATAATTTAAGCATTATTCGACAGTTACGACAATTAAGATTCAATTTTAATATTATTGCAAACATGTAAAATCGATATTTTGATCGAAAATAACCTTTCAAAGGCTTGTGGATACCTTAAAATATCAAGGTTGATTTTGTTCACTTCTCGACCACAATCTTCCAGTGTCTATACTATGTTTTAATGTGCCGCTTATAAGGAACTTGTTTAAAGTCCAAATGCACAGTAATATCGAGACACGTCGAGGATCTTACGTGGAGTCCATTTAAACAGAATAGATTTATTTCCGGTTTCATTACTTTTTTTTTCTTCTGAAAATTTACTAGTAAATTTAGAGGTACACATGGTGAACATGTTTTTTATCATGCTTTAATCAGATTTTATAATTTCGTTTACGATTCGTATAGTGATGTTTAAAGATTTTGCGGTAGTTCTTTAGAGGTGCGGGCGATTTTCTTTTAAAACATACGATGCAACTTTAAATATAATGAGTGATATTTTGTTGGGTATGCATTTTTTACATTTTTCCCCAGTCAAATTTCAACTTCGACGTTTCTTTCTTCCCCCTTTTTCTTTATTAAACTGGTAGGTACCACGGACCCCTTTTTCACATTTGTCTTTGCGGACCCCCATGATTTAAGACTGAAATTTCTGATATTCCTTAGAATAACCAATAACGAGGTACCTTATTTATGAGCACTATAACCAAAGAGAATGTTCACACGTTTCCGTAACGATTTTGAGTTTCTCTACGATTTAAATTTAAAAGAGAAAAAAAATAAACATATAGGGCATCAATTCGTAATATGGTTTAATTATCAGCATCATTAAAAACATTCTTTGATTTTTAAATGTCACTGGAAAATGCTAGGAAATGTAGATGACATTTTCATAATTTGGGATCATGGTTTGCAGTCTTTAAATAATTTCCTGTTAAAACTTGGTCGGTTTCAAAGGTAAAGTTTACGTTAGAGATTGAGAAAGAGGGTATTTTACCCTTTCTTGATATTAAATTAATAAAGAACAATTATGGAAATAAATTGGAGCGTACTGTTTATAGAAAACAATACAGTTCTAACAACACTATTTCTTTTCATTGTAACTTGCCATTTTCATGTAAAATTGCTGCCTACAGGCTTTACGTTAAACGTGCCTTCGAAGTTTGTACGGATAAATACCTAGAAAACGAGATTAGTTTAATAAAACAGATTGCTATTGAGAATGGTTTCCCTCCTCAATACATTAATAGATTAGTTAAGCAAGCAAAACAACCAATATAGATTATCTAAAGAAGTATTATCGAGAAAATTTATTTTGTAATATAGTAAGCCCTGTTTATAACGGAATCCTGCTATAAACGAAAAAAAAAATTCCATGCAAATATACATTCTAAGACGAAAATAACCTGTCTAAAATTCAAATTTTCACTGGTCGTTTGGGTTTCCGTCTAAGCAGGTTTTATTTTGTCAAACTTAGGTAGGGGGCCACATTCGAATTATTTCGGGGG
Organism: Maratus speciosus; assembly: GCA_963932465.1. Taxonomy (NCBI): domain Eukaryota; kingdom Metazoa; phylum Arthropoda; class Arachnida; order Araneae; family Salticidae; genus Maratus; species Maratus speciosus. The sequence goes on from OZ010793.1 coordinate 533,443,015, forward strand.
CCCGCGATCTCTCTGTACGGCCCTGCGTGGCAACAAAACTATATGTTGAAAAAACGCGAGTAATTTGAAAAATATTTATTTTTTGGGTTAAAATTTTATTTAAGTGGAGTATATTGTTTAACTATAAAAACTTTCAAACTTAAATCCATATGCTCTTTGTGATTTTCGATAATTTTCAAAATATACGATATCGAATCAATGTTTGGAGTTTTTTACAATTTGTAATACATGGCTTATTATTCAGTAATAAAACGCGGTTTGTGCTTTTCCTTACTATTGGTTTTGTTGTTTTTCATATTGCATTTCCATTTCCCCCCCTTTTCCACCCCCATTTCTTTTTTTTTCTTTAAAGGATGATTTCTCTTTCGTTTGCATCTCTTTAGCTTTCTTGATATCCGAAGATTGGAAATTGGTGGAAAATTTGTTCTTAAATGTTTCTGTATTTATTTTGTTAGGACATTCATTATATTTGTGCATTTCTTAATTCTAGTGCATACTTTTAAAATATTTATATAAAAAGTTTGAGTGAATTATAAATATTCTAGAAAATCCCAATAAATAAATATTTTTATCATTAATTTTAATTGGTAGTATCCTTCTAAAATTTATTATGTAAATCTTCTAATGAATTTTCAAAAATTAGGGAAAATACTTTAGAAGTAGAAATTTTCATCATTTTCATAATTTGGGATACAATGAGTTGCTTGTACTCATTTCATTTCCAATACATATCTTTCATTTAAAATGCATTTAAATTCAATAAATTTCACTTATCTAATTTTAAAAAAAAGTTTTAATAAGAAATCATTAAACTAAAAACTTTATTTCAACATGAATTCACATGTCAATATTGTTTCTAGTTTATGCGCGCACAAATAAGGGGCTATACTTATATAACGTTATAAAATTTTTGGAAATTTTGTACCCCTCCCTCCCCCCCCCCCCCTTTCGATATCATTCGTTATCATCCCACGACTGCCCTCTCCCTAATGATATCGTTTTCAATAATGGCTAAAAATTATTTTGATTTTTGCTATTTTTTGTTTCCAGTGATATATATTGTTAAACATTTATTATTCACATACTTTTATTCAAATGAAGAGTCGATAAAATATCACTATTATATATGAAATAACTTTATATCAAATAACACTTAAAAGAAGTTGCTACTATTTAAAAGTATTTGATAATTGCCTTTTGTTATATAATGCATTCAACAGTAATGTCTTCTTGCACTTGCCCCCGCAGGAGCTGGAGGGGGAAGAGGCAGGCAGAACTTATCAACAAATCAGGTGGACAGCATTCTTTCTCTTTTCTTTTTACTATTAAACACAAGTATCATTTCAAACATACTTCGGACCTAGTTTCTCGAACAATGCATTATATATGCAATATGCATACACATGATTAGGAATGCTAAATGTCGGGTGGTATTGCCCATTTTACAATGAAATAATTTTATAATAATTAAATTTGAATAAGGACTTAGTCTGTTATCTGCTTTTATGAAAATACAATTTTGATCTAAAAGAGAAATTACAAATTAAAAAAAAATTTGGTTGGATCAAAAATGATAACGATATCACCCCCCCCCCTCCCTCTAGAGAACTTATATCATGTGTCAGACCCTATCCCTTCCCCCCCTAAAGTGATAATGTTATATATGCACAGCCCCTAAAAGCAGCTATTAACATTGTATCAGCTAACATTATCCTGTTAACATTGTTCTTATTTCTAACTTTTTAATTGTTCTAAAATCATTAAATGTTTCTTTTTCAAATACTTTTTTCCTTCCAAATCAGCAGCTTTTTTTTCGTCTATTCTAACATCAGTTTCCGACAAAAGAGGCGTGGAGGATAAGGAGGTGGCTTTCTTCCTAAGTGTCCCGGTCTCTTAAGAACTATAAATAAGTTATGATTGCGGCTATTTTTCTTTTATTCTATATCAAAATGCATTCTCCTGCTGATTGCGTCCTAGAGGAAATGTCCTTTTGTGAAAACAAAGAAATCGAACTTAATTACATTTTTCTACTTCCTATAAAATTTGCACGTGTTCTCAGTCTCTTTTGGCTGATAAGTTTGTTAAATACTTGGGCATTCTTTTCTTTTTATCGTAATTTACCGGAAGGAAGAGAGTGGCCATTGCTCTCCTATACATTTCCAAAAATATCACAAGTATATTTTGTTATTAAATTTTAAAAATGCTATAAGAACCAGGTTCGAATTACAAATAGAATTTATTAATTTTCTCAAAGCACCATATAACCATTATATAAACCATTACAAAATTATCAACAACTATTGTGAATGTAGGATTCACAATTATTCAAATTAAAAATTATGTATAAACCGCCATATAAGTCTATGAAACTGATCCATCTCCATAACAGGTGCAGCATGCATTTGAAAACTCAGTAAACATTGGAAAAATTGACTTTCGTGGAACGAAGGCAGATTTCTCAGATCAAAATTTATCTTACAAGTTCATATAACGATGTTAACCAAAATTCTAAATGAAGATGGCATGTAAATATATAATACCTTAATCATTATAAAAAAATATATATATAGTACAGTAAAGCTAATCGGCAGACAAAACCCCCAAAGAAAACTCAAAATATTGAAAAACCTAAATAGTTTAATATTATAATATCGTATATTTTATAAATTATTTGAATAAAACAAAAGGGGGAAAATTTAGCTTCAAAAAGTGGAGGAGCAATATTAATCGGAGTAAAAATTTACAAATGGAATGCAAAGAAAAATGACTATCAAGAATATGAATAATACTTATATTGTGGCACTTTTCATCAGAGGCCAATATCCTACAAATATAAGCAAAACAATTGATTTCTAGCGAAACAGCACCGAAAACTGGCGATTTGAAGTAATTAAAATAATAAAACTTTAAAATAAAACAAACGCGTCCTGTGTATTGTTTTATTTTATGGTGATTTTTTACAAAGTTTTATTATTTTAATTGATTTCTAATTGAGAAAAGCATGCACTGCATTTAAGTTATTTTTCAAATTGCCCAATCAACTGTGCAGCCAGATTTACAAGTAAATTAAAACGTAAATTAACAAAAACAAAACAATTCCATGAAATATAATGAAAAAAAATAATACAACTGTGACATAAATAATAGGATCAATAATTAAACAAAGAATGTAACATTGTATATTAACCATGTGAAATAATTTAAAAAAATTTTGTTTAAAACTATATTGAAATAAATTTTAAATGTATTTAAATTATGAGTTAAGTAATGTAAAAATATTTAATATATTTTTAAAATAAATAATTGGATTAAATAGTATACTGAAATAATGTAACATACTTTATACTAATAATTTTAATTGTTAGAAATTTTACTTAATGAAATTAAATAAATTTTAAATTAACATATTTAGTAATACATTTCATAAAAAATCTTGACATTATTTAAGCAATATAATTAATCATCATAAAGTTATGTATAGTTTACATGCCTTATAATATTAAAATAATAAACTTAGATAATAGTAACAGTAAAATAAAACTGCACTTTTATTTTTATTTCCTCCTAAAAAATATTGATAAATGTATATATTTAATTAAGAAATATTATCAAAGTGAAAGTAAACACTTAGATAATAGTAACAGTAAAATAAAACCGTACTTTTATTTTTATTTCCTCCTAAAAAAATATTGATAAATGTATATATTAAGAAATATTATCAAAGTGAAAGTAAACACTTAGCAATGACCACATATTTTTAAATAATATATACTAACTTTTTGTAATTATTCGCTATAAGTCACATGAAAAATCGACCTAAACTTTTTTCAAATCTTAAAAATGTGTTTTACTATACCCCATGTCTGGAGAACCATGAACAATGAAAGGGAAAAGTACTTTATTAAAGCATTTTAGACCTATTTTTAATTACATTAAACAGCATACAACACAGTGTATAGACTTCACGTGCATAAAAAGATTTTTTTGTGCACGATGACATTATACATAAATATATTTTACTTGGATATTAAATTTTAATGAAAATTGTTTAGCATGTTTTTAAATAATATGTAGGATCATTTTAAAAACAGTCACTTTAGTTCACACACACATATATATATATATTACCATTAATTAAACATAACCTACCACCGTCAATTATTATGAATTAAAGCTGTAAGTATTAAAAAAAAAAAAAAAAATATTATAAGAATTATTATGGAAGAAAAAAGTGGACACCGACAAAAATTGAAAAGCTTATACATTGAATTACGTTATCAAGGGCACAGAATTCAATGATATAAGCGAAATGGTTGTTTTCTGTGGGAAAAATAAGCTAAAGCTAAAATTAATTTTCCCCTGTGCCCGAACAACCACTAAAATCAAGTGAATTGATTAAAAATGAAAGCAGAATAAACAAATATGAAATGGAAGAATCAATAAAACGTATTTAAATATTTATAGGATATAAAATATAAATAATAAACACCATACCGATTAATATTTCAGTATTTTACAAAAATCCATGTGCACATGTCTACCAGATATCAAAAAGATTAAGGTGAATAAAACAGTTAAGAAATCACAGTAAATGATACCAAAGGATGCAGTTAATACATTTTGAAATAAAATTTGAAATACCTTGTAAAACAAATTTAATCTAATATAAAATAAATAGATATTAATTACATTATTTAAAATGCACTATTAAATTAATATATAAGTTTAACAATATCGTCAAAATTTAGCTAAAAATACCCCCTGGTGTATAAATTATAACTGAAATGGAACTAGAAAAATTAAAAATTAGAGCAATCTGAAAGAGACAAATTTGGTGCTGCCATCTATTATTAATTATATTAAACATCTATCGCAAGATAAAAATTTGTAAGCTTTTGAATGTAAATAACTGTTTAAACAGCAAAACCAAACAAATCCTTATATATAGAGAATTATAAACCTAATATAAATCACACAATGTATTTAAAACTATTGTTAATAAAATTAAAAAGCATACAATATATTCTATTAGCTAACTTATTTAAACTAAACTAAGAGTTTAAATAATGCTAGAACATTGATAATATACAGCATATAGCTATATGCTATAAAACAAAATAAATTCAGAAATAATTAATATAAATAATTATTAAAAATAATAAAAAATTATTTTTTAATGAATTATATATTAGATATTTATAAAATGAACAGGAAATAAAAAACATGTGGAAGTATATAGAAGGTTAAATAATACTTAAAATCCCATTACTTAAAAAGCACAAATATAGAATGTGGATTATTTTCAGACATCCATAAAAATCCATAAAGTATGAATGTGGGACATTCAAAAACATTAAACCGATAATAAATATTAAAGAGAATAGAGGAATAATAATAAAAATAATTACCCAATTTTAATGCATACAGTATAACTATATTTATATTAAAACTATTTATATGTATATTATTCACTATAAGAGTGGCATACTATTAGTAATTAATATATTGTCCTTAGTAAATTAAAATTTAATAACAAATAATTGTAAATTAGATTAATGAATAATTAAGCTAATTATAATATTAATGAAAATCTCCAATTTACATATAAAATATCAAATCAACATCCACATAAAATACATAACAAAAATATAGTAATAATACAAGAGCCCCGCCTTTTTTTTAAAATAAATAATTAACCATTGCGTATTATCCAGACAACACCACCCTCCTCCGTACTCTAACATCTGCCCACCCAACCAACCTATATTTTTTTTATATATTTTACAATTTTTAATTTTTTTATAGATATTTTTTTTATTTTATAATTTTTTTGTAATTTTGTTTACGCATGTGTTAATTTGTGTTTATAGATCATGTAAGAAAAGTACTAATTGTATATTAATGAATATATGAATTTTTTTGGAAAACCATGATTTAATGCATCATAAATTAGTTTTTTAATATTATTATTAATTAGAGGAGAAGAACATAAACATTTAATTCTATATAAATGATTAAGTATTATATTACGAAATACAGAATGATGTAGACAAGATTTAAAATTTGTAAATGTATTAACTGTCAATTTAAATTCTTTACGTTTGTCATATAAATCTGTGATTGTTTTGTTGTCTTTTATTGTAATTTTAAGATCTAAGAAGTTAATTGTATTGTTTATATATAATTTTTTAAAGCACAAAATTGATCTTTTCTATGTCTAAGTGGCATTACTGTCATGTTCTTAAAAGAAAGCAAATAATCCTCCCAAATAACATCTGTAATATGAATTGGTAGCTATAATCTTAAGGATATTAAAATTGCGCAGAACGCACAAGTAATTGAAAAATGTTTCTAATTTTAAATTAAAACAGGAACGAAAAATCAGACAAATTCTGAAACACTTTCCAACACTAACGGAATATTATACAAAAAATTTCATACAATAAAATGGGGTAGCTAAATAAACAAGTTAAACAGCTTTTAAGTTTAAAAATGAATACCACAGCTGAAAACGCACTAGCAATATCGATCTTAGTCAGTCCTGTAACAGTGTTATTTTGCGTATCTCTGTAAATGAAAGCTCTGCACTCCATAATTTATAGAAAGCATGTTATAGTGCACTTTAATGATTTCATTATGTTTGAAGTATAACATCAATAAAATGCCCAGCAAACAATTTTTCCTCCCATAGATAGACCATACTGCAATGGGATTATTTTGAGTGTCTCCGTAAACGAATTATAAATGCTACGCACATCATTTTCAATACCGAACATTCTACAGTAAACCTCAATGACATACAAAAATGTAATGGCAATCGGAGTATATTTACGATAGATAGCAGACAAAACGAATTCATGATCACTTTTGAACTATGTTCGAAACTGTTAAAAGGAAACGTTCATTGTGTCTCTTTAAATTTTTTTATCCGACTGCCAAGAAGGGTTATGTGTTTCACGCGTATCTGGGTATGTGGATTTCTTTATACCCTCGGAACATCCCAACAACTGGATGGATTTTAATGAATGAGGTCTCTATCGATTCGTCTTAACCGTCCGATGGTTATAGGCTAGATTTTGTTTTTATAAATTCAAAATGGTGGTTGTAAAATACAAAATAGCGGTAGAGACGAAAAAAATATTTTTACGCACCCTATTGAGTGGCATATCATTAGATAGGTCTTTCAAAAGGAAGACGATGTTTCATTGACTATTTTACAGTCAGAAGCTCCGTTTAAATATTACATAACCTGGAAGTTGTGTAGGTAGGATCTCTAGCTTTACTGCAACTCTATCCTTCATAGACATCATAGGCGTCATCAAAACAGTGTTTATAGATAAACTAACAATTAAACACAACTTAAAAGTCATCAATAAAAAAAATAGGTACGTAGTATAAAAAATAGTTTCACATTGATGAGAAATAATTAGTTCGCTTTTTACGCGGTTGTTTTTTAATTTTTTAAATTTAATTTTTACTTTTGTGAAAATTTCACTATTTATCAGTATCCAAGAGAGGTCCACTGTGCCCTTCTTTTTTTTTGTGGAAGGGAGGGGGGGTGTTCTATCCTGAGGTACATAAATGGGGACATCTATTCTTTTCCTCATACAAACTAAACTTTAATATATTTTCATTTTACTTCTACATAGCGAATGTTTTTTTTTTTTTTGCTTTGAAACAAAACCACTAAATGGCAGCACTGCTGCATTCCTCATAAAGATAAATATTATTTTCATCGGATTTCGCAATATGCCTTCGACAGCGTGGCCAAGCAAATAAGTAATTTTCACAATTTAACCTCCCCAGTCTTGGAGGTAAAGCAACACTACAAATACACATTAGGGTGGTCACAAGCAACATGGGGGAAATTTTTTTAACGTTTTTTTCGGGGGGACCCTCCTAAAAGTTGCCAATTGGTTAGAAAATGAGATTGGCAAAGTTTCAGCTCAAATAAATATTAACCCGTGCCTCATCGAGGTTGAATTCTTGAAAATTTGCAATTTTTGGCAAAAAATTGTCTTTTTTCTTTCCTTACGTGAAAAATATTTGTCTTAGAAACCTGATTCTTGTTTTATTTCATAGAAACTGTTATTGCCTTGAACTTTTACGCTCATGAAAACTTATATTTAATGAACATTTAGTATTTTTCAGGACATCTAGTGAACCATACCCTCAAACTCTGCATTTTTGAAACATGGGTAAAAAATGACAAATTAAAAATTTTATTACTTTTGATAATTTTTTTGTATCATTTTTATTAATAGGCGAAAATAAGTGAACAATTTTTGTAACTTTAAAAATATTTCACGAATTATAATTGATTATTAGTTATCTAGTTCTGTGTCTAGTAAGAAAGAGCTTCTCGATTTGTGTTGCAGTTGAACCTCTGAATTTCTCTTACAAGGCTGTTTTTGTTATCTGTTATGGTTATCTATTTTTAGAATTGACGAAACATTCCGTAAAACCCCTTCCCCTTCTTGATATGATGGCAGAAATGTAAGATTTTTTAAATTGGCCACTTGTCTCATCAAATCATCGACAGTAAGCAGCTAAGTAATTGTCAAGTTTTATGTATTTTATTTTATAATATTCGCAAAATGAACTGAACGCCAGAGAAGCTGCTAGACTTAGAATACATCCACTAGCTAACCACAGACATCGACTCTGCAAATAACTGTTTCGTAAACAAAAAACAGCTCATCAAAAACAGATTTTAAAATTCCCGTTTAGAGAGAACTGTTGTTCACTGGGGTGGAAAACTGCTTCACCATTTTTTGAATAAAGAAAATGTAGAGTGGATAAAAGTTTTAATTAGTTGTGGGACAGTTACTGTGAGTTCCTCAACTTGAAAATAGTATCGGAATAATTCAGGCGAAAGCTGTATTTTCAGCAGTTGAAGAGTGGGAGGAAGTTGGTAAAATCCAGGCAATATTTTTGATACAACTGCAGTAAACACAGGTCGCCTCAGAGTTAACTTGCATTTTTCTATAGCAATTGTTAAAGGAAAAGTCTTCTGTATTTACCATGCCACCAGCATAATTTAGAAAGCTGTTCTTGATTGCAAAATGGGCACAATCACTGCCCCTCAGCCAGATATTTAAAAAAAAAAAAAAAAAAAAAATTCTGATTGGGTGGTCTAAATTAAACCAGAGTAAGTATACAAATGTTACTGAAGATGAAATACTAGGTATAAATAGTTAATTCAGAAGAAATTTCAAATTTTCTTACAGGAACTCTTAAAAATTAACAGCTCAGGGATGATTATAAAGAGTTTATCCAACTTTGTTTAATTTTTATAGAACTCCTTCCTGCAAAAGACTTTTTTTCAAAGCACCTGGTACTTTTAATCATGTCAGATAAATGGAGGCACTGGCCATTCATTCTCTTAAAATATATTGTTTCAGGGATCATCTTTCAATAACAAATTTAGAAAAAGAAGGTATCGGAGATCTTTCCTTATTTTTAATCAATATTTATGCAAAAGCGTGCTTCAATACTTCCACTGCCACTTTAGCCCCGAATTCAAGACTTGCAAATAATAAAATCACTTGTTCACTACAGAAAATTTGATAAATAGGTTACAGACAAAGCACTTGCTAAAATGACAAACCGCCTTTGGTATCTTAACTCGGATCAAATTGCATTTTCATTTTTAGATAATACTTTGGTAAAAAAAAAGTCAACATAAGCCACCTTATCTAAACCATTACCAATTCAATCCTTTCCGGCGCAGTGTCCCATGCCGGGACCACCTAATTTTAATTCCAAATTTACAAACGGCACGAAGAATATTTGAATAAAATTTTGCTTTTACAATGAAAGGTTAAAGTAATGCGATTTTAATTTCTAAAAATGTCGTTTGTAAATTTCGGGTTAGACAATCATTTCATCCTTTTACGAACAGAATTTTTCTGTGCCGGAAAAGGTTAACGTGACAGTTGTAAGGGAAAATAATTTATTTTCTTTATTATGCCTCCTTTCTTGTAACACAACTTTAATAATAAAATGCAATTGAGCATTATTTGCTCTCATTTCTATACTTCCTTTGCCCTCCTTTTTTTAAAAAAATTCTTTCAGTTTAAAATTCGATTTTTTTCTTTTCTTTGGAATTTTTTTTAAATCAAACACTTTATTCTACTTCACAAAACAAAAAAAAAAAGAAAAACAAAAGGTGGAAAGCAGATGAAATGGAATGTTACAATTTTTTTTCTTGCTTTTTCATAAAAAGTCAATTTTTAGGATTCAGGTGAAGTCTGGTCCTGAAAAATGCACATATTTTTAAATCTATACATTTTTAGAAAAAAAATGGTGTGTGGTTATTCAAAGCAAAACTTTTTTTTATAAAATGAGACCTGCATTATGTTTCTAGGTTCAATTGTATTCATTTCATGAAGGAAAAACAGCATTTTTTTGCGAAAAATCACGTTTTTTTCAAACTTAAACCTCAATGAGGCACGGGTTAATATTATCCAAATGAGCTGAAACTTTGCCAATCTCATTTTCTAGTCAATTGGCAACTTTTTGGGGGGTCCCCCCGAAAAAATTCGAAAATTGATTTCTTGTGACCACCCTAATACACATTCATTGATTTTTCACTAACAAAAATAGGCCATAGATGACGGAGCCTTTTTTCTGAAATTGGTACTTTAGGGGGCTGGTCATTTAGGTTCACAAATACAGATCTAAAATTACTAACACCCTTAAAATATCAATTTAATTGTCAATAACCTGAATTCACGCACTAACAAATTGAAGGCCTTTAATTAACTAAATGATCTACAAATCCTCAATTTTTTATTGTAAATTAATGCTTATGAAAATTTCTTACTTTCTTGGGCACACTGTCTAACATGCATTTTGCAAACTCGGATGAAAATAACACTTGTTTTACGTAGAAATAAGCATCCGTGCTGCCATTTATTTGTATTGATCAAAAGACTAAAACATTCAGCTATATGGAAGTAAAGTAAAAACGTAAAAAAAATCAAATAGATTATATCCTCCTCGGTTCGGAAGTATCGCATGTGATACTTCCGAACTGAGGAGGTTATATTCTTTACATTAAAAAATTTTGAGGGTTTGTGGATCATTCACTTGTTTAAAGCTCTTCAATTTGTTAATGCGTGAATTTAGGTTATTAAATTGATATTTTAAGAGGGCTAGTAATTTTAGATCCCTACTTGTGAACCTAAGAAGCATCAATTTCAGAAAAAGGGCTCTTTCTGTCAGCTCTGGCGTCATTTTGCTTGTGCAAAAGCAATGGATGTGTATTTGTAGTACTATTTTAACTGCAGGTCGCAAAAGGATAAGGCATGCTAAAAGTTAACCCTTAACTGGTGTTGGCGGTTTCAGAGACCGCAGCTTTATTCAGGTTTTCATAGTTAACTTCTAATTTTCAGTTTAACTCTAGATACTAGTGATACTCTGTTTCGTTTGGAGTTCTAGTACTATCGATAAAGACTTTTGAATAGGTGAATTTTAATCATGATAATCTTGTAAATAAAGTTTAGTATGGAAAAAGGGTATCATATAAGTGAATCGAATCTTCTATTCGTGCTTCGAGACCGCTCACAGTAGTTATGCGACAATTTTTGTCACACCAGTTTAGGATTAAATGACAAATATTATGCGGGCAGCTTTATCTAAAATAAAGATGCTAATGCAAGAGGGGGAAAGTATTTTGTCAGGAAAGATTAAACCGAGCAGCTATGTTAGGTATTTCATCACAAATGAGTCAAATACAGCTGTTTATCCTGCTGCCGTAAAAATCTTGCATTCAAAATTTCGTGACTTACGACAATTTCTATTGAGGAAAAACTGTACTATAAAATTTAAGTTTTTACATTATGTATTTCCTCAGCACAGTCTCTACGGAGGCACTCTGAAATTGTTCGTTGTTGTCATTTTCCTCCTTAATTCGTTACTTATTTTCATGTTGCTGTAATCAATGCTTCATTTTTACGAACTGAAGATATGAGTAAATGGCCAAATAATTGGGATTGACTTTTTTAAATTTGTATAAAACATCAAATTCACTTAATATTTTTACTCCCTTTATATACATCCTTTACATATTTCATATTGAAAAATTAATCTAATGAATTTTTTTTTTAAACTAATATGTAGTCTAAAAATCCGAACTTCAGTAGAACGATTGATTATATTTTTAATTATTAAAGCGGTCATCCTTAAATTTAATGCATCCCTTGGGTCATTCCATGCCAAATGAACCAGCCAGTTAAAGCTGACCGTTTCAGATTTCTGTTAAACTGCTCGGGATTGCTCTCCCTAATGAAATATGTATTTTTCTTTTTATCCTGTCACCAGATTTTTTGTTTTAATAATAATCTATTTTTGGCTTGCGTAAACTTTTTCAATTGTGAATATCTCTGATTCTGTAAGGCCTGGGGAGGTTGTTTCATCCACCTGATGTTAAAGGTAATTTTCTGAGGTTCAATTTGGTGTGTTTGTAACAAAAATATATATTTTTTAAATTTTTTTTTTTTCATTTTTCTTTTTGTGTTATAAACTTTAAATTCTGAAGCTTATAGAGTGGGATTTCAATGCTATCAAGAGTTATGGCAAAAATGTTATGATAATCTATATATATATTTCTCTTACGTAGCGCTAAAAAAGGGCTGTATTTGTAGCTTGCTATTTGGCAACAGCCAAAGCGACGATTCTGAGTGGTTAAGTTACGGTCACATGTCCCAACGCACTCAGCAAATCAAAATCCAGACGGAATCTCTTTTAACAAAAACCGTTTGAGCAATACTTGAATGACAATTGGTATTGGTCCGTTTTACGGTGACGTGAGGAATTCAGCGAATCAGCTTTCTGATCCAAGGTTGTATTTAGACACAGGCGAAAACGTTTTGTTTACAGTTCGATAACGTGAGACGTAGCATCTTTTATAGCGTCTTATTATAGTTTTAAATTAATTTAAGCCGTGATTTTCAATACTACAGGCAAAATGAAAGGAGGACCCCATCTGATACTAACATGCCATTTAAATTTAAACGGCGTCAATTTCCTGTTCGCTTAACTTTCTCAATGATGATCAACAAGTCACAGCGCCAAACTTTTGATAAATGCATTTTTATTTATGTTTTCAACAAAATTTTCAATTACTTTTTTTATGAAGTAAAATATTTGTAAATTTCATATGTTGCTTGTTCGGATCGCTAAGCGGCCCAACTAAAAATATTTTTTATTGTGTTTTCACTTAGGTTTTAAATTAATTTGTTTCCATGGTACATTTTTATTAGGGATTGACCGAATCAGCAATTTTGCCGAATACCGAAGCTTCAGTCGAAGTGTATACCGAAGCTTCGGTATTCGGCAACCGAATACTTGAAAATTTTTAATACGCATTTTTGCATATATTAGCTTTTTTAATAAGCTTTAATTGAAATTAAATTCTCAATAATTTAATTCAGTTACATTTTTATTCTAAATATTTATATTTTGATTAATATTTTAACATCGTGGTGGTGAAGATAAGAAATTTGAGCGATTTTGATATATAATGGTTATAAAAGCGGATAGGCATAGGGGTATACTTATTTGATGTGTGTATTTTCTTTAATATACACCTTAGATATACCGATGTGAACTCTTATATACTTATTTGATGTGTATATTAAAGAAAATACATATTAAATAAATTTAAATTAAAAAAAAAAACTAATATAGAAGTAAGTAAAATTAAATAAGGGAAAGATGCGCATCTTCCTTACTTTTTTTCTCTGTTGTAGCGTTCTTTTGATTTCGCACCTATGTAGATTATTTTAGGAAGGAAAAACTTTTTTTTAAATAAAAAATGGCCTTTGACACTTGTTTTTTGTAGTGCAGCTGAACTCTGAACTCATGCACATAATATTGAAACTCATTGTTTAGCCTATTCTACTGCTAAGTAAAAGAGAATTCTTCTACTTCTAAGAAAATACTTATCTGCAATTATTCGGCCGAATATTTTTAAGTATTCGGCCGAAGCCGAATATTCGGTTTACATGCCGAACCACCAAATACCGAATAGTTGATTCGGTATTCGGTCAATCCGTAATTTTTATTTACATTTTCAACAAAGTTTTCCATTACTTTTTTATACATTAAAAATATTTGTAAATTTAATATGTTGTAATGATTTATGATAGCACTCATTCTGGCTAAAATTGACATAAATAGTGGCGAGCGAGCGAAGCGAGCTGGGATCGCTACGCAATTCATGGCGGTTTGCGAGCGTTAGCGAGCAGGGGGGTGAGCCTCCTAGTGTTTTTAAATAACGTTTAGGGCTACATTGCTTGCTACCTTTTAATTTTTGTAAGGCAAAACGTTTTTGGCAGGTTATTTTATATAACTTCTTATACCAGTTTCAGGATTTCAAGCTTATAATGTTACCCCCCCCCCCCCAAAAAAAAAACGGTATTTTTTTAAACCACCTTTCTTTTAAAAGCGTAATCAAATAGCATATCAAATTAAACCTTTAAAATTTTCTTTAAACTCAGTAGTCAAACACTTTAGATCTTATAGAACTTGTGCAATTTAAAACTGAAACAGTTCACACAAGCCAAAGACAGGTGGTTTTTCAAAAATTTCCAAAATTATTTACATGAAAAAATTAAGATTTTTTTAAAAATTAAATGTATTATCATTTATATGTTCAAGAGAAAAGAGTCCAGGCAGTTTCATTGAAACCCGAAATGGTCAGGTTGAATTTTGAAAATATTTTGGTTGTTTCGGCATGTTATCCCAGTAGTAGAATCTTCTGTTTCAATCTGCAGCAAACTTAAATTTATCTGCGATCAATGATGCCTACTATCAAAAAGAGCCTATCACTAAGTTTGCTAGCGGAAAAAATAACAGTAACCCATAATTAAAGGTAAAAGTTGCATTTACAAAGAAATTATAAAAAAGATTTAGTAAAGTTTAGCAATTTTTTTTTTTAAGCCCAGTTCTCTCCCCCAGCCCCTCCTCCCTTTTAAGATCTTGGATAATTCTGCAAGATATGGAATAATCTGCAGTGCCCGCTGCCGTTATGCACTGTTTTTGGTACGGGGCTGGGATAATTCCTTTTTGTTTTAATATTCCATTTCATCGATGAAATATTCATTCTTTCACTGTAATACAGTATTTACTCGAATCTAAAACGCAGCTTAATTTTTAGCTTCGAAAATAGTTTTTCGTTCACCGCTATATATGTAATGCACAAGAAATTTTGAAATAAAGAACAGTAAACTTTTATAATATTGGACTGCATGTTTATATTCTATCTATTCTGTTTTACACCTTTTATCAGTTAAAAGAATTATTTTATTATAGGGTATTATAATTTGTTGCATATGTTAATTCTGTTTATTCTCCAAATTAGTATGCATTGCTCATATACACCTCTCTGCTTACATCAGCGGTTCCCCATCTGATGTACGCGTACCCCTGGGAGTACGTGGTGCGCTAGTTGGGAGTACACGAAAATTACATTGGTGGCGGAACACGCAAAAAAATAAGTTAAAATGAAAACAGCAAAACAATATTTTAAACTTTTCGTTTACAAAAAGAAACTTGTGTAAAAGTAAAATGGATTATTTGCATAAAATGATAGAAAATGCCTAAATTTAATAATTGGTTGATCATCTATTGCCATTATATCCGCCCACTCCTAATATCTTATCTTGCGATTTTGCATGTGTCCCTCCTTTTTTTTTTTATTGTTCTTTTCTTTCTAGTAATTCTCGAAATATTTTGGTAAAACATAACTCGTACCGGGGTTTCAGATTTCGATGATTTTATTTGAAATCCGTTTAAAAGTGCAGGTCATCAATTTAGTGTTCGAGTGGGCAGCATAAACTTATTCCATTCCTTCTTTGCAAGTGCTTAATTTGAAATGTTTAACCAATACTTAGTGTTTTGAGCGATTTTTATATTGGTATCATGATGTGGTTGAAAATGGATAAATGGGTGAAAACTGGAATTCTAATGAGAACTGCATCTAACAGTGGTAAGTAGCAGGGTTCGGTGATATATATCAATTGATATATAGTAACTTGATATCTATATCCGATATTTTTCAAAATATGAAGTTTGATATTTATTTTTTAAATATTGTATATATTTTATATTTTTTCATATTTTGGATATTTATTTTCAAAATACAGGAATCGATCGGGATCGAGAAAACTTTCCGTAGTAGACAAAATTTCGCCTTAGACAAATTTTACTGTCTATGGATTCGCAGGGACTTGGAAATCTTTTCGAGTTAGACAGGCTTCCGTCTTACACAGAGTTCGCCTTATGCAGAGTTTACTGTATTGTATATAATATTTTTGATATTTTCCTGCAAAACAAGTGTAAATAAATTTTTTAAATACCCCGATCGCTAATGTTTTAATCCTATGGAAGAATTTTTTAAATCTCGTTCGAGTTTCGATATTTTTAAATGATTTTAGCTTTCTTTACTTTTCGATTTTGTGTACCGGTTTTTTTTTATTAAGATACTTTGATTTTCGGTTTTGAAAATAAGTGTTCTCATAATTAAAAGCTCTAAACAAAATCGAAAAAGTAAAAAGGGTCTTTATAGAGAGACTGACCTCAGATACCCAATGCGATAAAATATATATATATATATATATATATATTCGCATTTCAATATTTTTAAATGGTTTATTTAAAATTCTTCCATAAGATTAACATTAGCGAGCGGCTGTTTTCGCGTGAGTGAAGCATCCTCCCAAGTATCATGAAATGTTGCGTATATATATATATATATATATATATATATATATATATATATATATATATATCTTTATACCCTAAGAACAAATTTTAATTATTTGATCCACTGAATTTTTTGCTTCTTAGCACTTCATCACTAATCATTCATAAATTTGGAAACTTTTGCACGCCGACCTATATGAAAAGGTTCTCCGTCCCTGTCCTGTACTAATTAACCCTATATCTACTGAATTATGAATTAATAAAAATTTTATCTTCTAAAGCATTTTTCGTAAATTGTTTAAACTACTACATTAGAAGATTTACATAATCATTTAATTTTAGGAGGATTTAGGATTAATTAAAATTGAATTTATAGGGATTTTGTGCAATATTTATAACCTTACTCAAATCTTTTATTTTAAATATTTTTCTTAGTATTTTGTAGAATAAGGAAATGTACAAATATAAAGTTAATGTTCTTACAATAGAAATATAGAAATATTTCCGATATTGAAAAATACCCCCCCAACAGACGCCAAGAAAGTTGAAAAGATGCAAAGGCAAAAGAAATCATCCTTTTTAAAAGTATTTTTGTTTTGTGTAATCCATAATGCTTTTGGAACAAGATAAAATAATGTATCTTTTAACTCATTCTAAACTGTATTACAACTAATAGATGTAACGAATTGTATAACAAGTTATTTTAATGGTCAGTAGATAAAGGGTTAATGCGTAAATATTTCAATCCTGTTTTCAAGAAGTCCCGTTTTTCTTCACATTGGTGCAATTTTTCCAGTTTAATTTATTATTAAACGACGCTTTTTTGTTCTATTTTGTGGTTGAAACTGCGCTTTTAGTTACTAACGTTGAGATTATCGTAGTATGACCTTTCTTCCTGCTGTTTATAATAATAGCAGTACTTTTAAATTTAATGTCCAGTCATATTTAATGTCTAGGTTGTTTTAAAAGTAAAATGTGCCTGAGTTTTTTAAGCGGGGAAACCAGCTGCTTTACATCAGAGAAACAAAACCAGGTGAAATAGCTAGCCGCCATTTAATCTCCTTTATACACAAACGAATATCTAAACACCGTTAATTTTTCTTGAGAGTTTTAAAGGGAGATGACAAAAAAGGAACACATTCTGTTTTCTCCAAGCTGATAGAGATAAGCGTAGCCAAAAATTCCTCCCAACTAGATTTTTGACCATCTGGAACTCGTCATTTGAGCTCTTTTGGAATATTTTGGTAGTTAAGAAAATATATTGTCAAGAGGAAGTAGGCCGTGTACCATAAGTCATGTATTTGGAAGAGCTATAGAGTCTTAAAAATCAGTTCTAAAATAGCAATACATAAAACAAGAGATGGAAAAATTAAATTAGTCTAATTTCGCAGAAACAAATTTCGAAATATAAATCACCTAAAAATTTTTTATCGCCGAAATTTCGAAATAGTTTCAGAGATAGCAAGATTTAATTTAGGATAAGAATATGTACTAGTAGAATAAGAATATGTACATAGTAGCGTCCTTTTTGTAGATTGTCATAAATCATGAGTTTGAGAAGGCAAGAAAATTTTTTAGACATAAAAAAATAAGCCCTTTTCCGTAAACGCTTGGAAATTGTGAGATATAACTTGAAATACTAAGATATAAGCGCCGGAAGAAAGAAATCTATAGGAAGGCAATATTTTGGAACAGGTGTGCCTGTGGTCCACAGCCCATCAGCTTTTTTCAAAATGCATAATATAAACATGAAATAAGCTAAATTCTTTAAAAAATTGACCCCCCCCCCCCCCCCCCACACACACACACACAAAAAAAGAAAAAAAAAACCCTCTAAATCCCATGCAAGAAAACTTCTAAACGTATGAACATAAAAAGCAGTACAAAAATTTAACAACTAAGAAACATTATACTCTATTCAAAAAACTAATTCAGTTTCTAATAGCGTTTTTCAAAATAGATAATTGACGGTTCTTTCTTTTTTTAACACTTTCCAACAAAGTTGAAAAGTGTTTATGCTTTCAGTTTGTCTGGCCGTCTGTCCACACTGTAACTCCAGTAAATATACTCGGATTTTCCTGCGATTGATAAAGGTTATTTAGGGTCACCAAAGCATGTTTGGTATTGTATATGAAGTATGTGGGATTAATAGTTCATTTAAGGGGGCTCTCAAAAGTATTCCATTATATTATGGTATATGGGGGGAAAATCGTTTGCAGAGTATTTTAATGACATTACGCTATTTCAAATACTATACTGATATAAATCTCTGAATTTCAGTACGTTAGAACAGGGCATTCATAGAATTTAATCATTTACAGGGACATACAATAGAAATCCGTTACAATACTCATTGAATAATAATTGCTGGAGTGTATAGTTTAAAATTCGTTATGCGCTTTTAAATCTCTTTTTTTTTGTATGTTACTCACTATATAAAAATTCTGTACCTTTCTCATATACAGGGCTGCACAAGCGTATTCACTTACCATTCTCCTTATTAGAGGAAATTGCTGAAGGAGAATTTTCAACTGAATTATGTGTTTCTTAAGTGAACTAAATTTTGGTATGCCATGCAGTTAGTAAATACAAATCTATATATCCTACACAGGACTGCTCAAAAAATTTGGATAATTTTCCGATTGTAGATGGGAACAGCTGAAATTGGGTTTTGAAATGTGTTATGCGTTTCCATATGATTTAATTTTTTTAACTGTGCAATTTTTTTTTTTACATTTTTCTGAATGTGTTGGAAAGTGTTTCATAATCTATGCTTGACGTATGATTTTTTCTTTGTTTTTTGTCAGGGTGGACTTGCTCCCCAGAATACCCCGTTTTAGATAAATTTCAAACACATGAATTATAAGAGCAAGAAGCCAATTGTCTACCACGGAGTTATTCCCCTGACGAAAATTCCTTGTTTGTCATTTTTTGAATGTTTAATTACTTTTAGCCATTTTGGAAAAATAGTTTTTTAAATCCACGGAGAGGTAATGGACCTTTTTTCCCTCTGCCGTGTAACCCCATGTGTGTAATGAAGGTTTTCCTGCATTTAATTTTAACTGTTCTCGTTTTCATCTGTTTCAGGAAGCACGAGACGACCTCCCAATCCGAAATCCCAGTGATTGTCCGGTGCGGCTTCGGATGGCTGACGTTCATTGCCGAGGTCCTCTTGGCCGGATCTTTAGGATTGATACTGTTCTGGGTCTTCAACTATCACGGCGGTGTCGCGTGGTCAGGAGATGGCTCTAAACAAATGAATCTTCACTATGTCCTCATGATTGCTGGTTTTACATTCATGAATGGTCATGGTAAGTTTTAAAATATTGATTATTAAAGAATTTAATACAAGCTGCTTCAAGTATTCCCAAATTCTTAGGAACTCTGTAAAAATCGGCAGGTCTTCCTAGCAAAACGTTATCGATAAAGTCTACTTTATGTTACCACAATAAACGAAATCTCATTCTACTTACTATGTAGTGTAGTAGTCACTATACTTACTTTAGTATAATCGCTTGAACAGTCTGAACTTTCTATCTGAGAATACAAATGAGTTTTGCGTGCACTTTTTTCACATTCAAAGACACGCAAATGGACAGGAAGACAGTCTCGTCAATTTGTAAATAAATTTATTATTCAGTGTTCGAAATCCTTGGTGGTCCGCTGGTCCGAGACCACTAAAAATTCAATCGGACCACTAATTTAAAAAATTTAGTGGTCCACAGGACCAGTAACTTTTTCCCCTCTCTGACAGGCAAACATAAATTTTCCCGTCCCCGAGAAAACTGCAACCAAACACAAACCACAGAATTTTATTTTATTTAAAAAAATAAATAAATTGCATTAAAACTTAGTTGAAATGAATAATCTGAAATATACATAATTAATAATTTTATAGTTTTTGTTCATGTACTGTTTAATTTTTAGCAAATTATAATTTTACATTTTATTTTATTTACCAAAAATTTTGGATAACTGAAACTGAAAGGAAGTTTGGTGTATATTCTAGGAGGAGGAGGAGGGGGTGGGTATCACTCATAGGGTTAAAGGTACTTAATAGAATTTTATGTGGGGGGCCAGTGATGATGTCTGCGGACCAGTAAACTCTGACATTTACTGGTCCTTTGGACCAGTGACTTCTTTTTATCAATTCTACCGCAGGTAGATGCATTATATTATGATATTTTCTTTTTTTAAACTGTAAGTTAAATTGTAACTATCAACGTTGGATAAAATTTTGTTTTGGATTTGCTATAGAGTTTAAATTTTGTTTTACATTATTAAAGGCATTTTTCTGTTAATTTCTAAATATAGTAATTGAAAATGATTTATATCAGTTTTACAGTTTCTTCAATAATTATTATAATCTTGGAGTTTAAGAACTTAATAATTTTAAATAAAAACGAATATTTTTTTTTGTAAAAAGTGCCATTTATTATTACAGTAAGATTAAAAATGAATTTTAGAAATTGCAACTAAAAATTTTAATTTGGCACCTGAGATATTTAAAGTAGTCACCATTTGACGCCTACCTTTTATTTCCCAGTTTCCATCACTGTAGTACTCTTTATCACAAATATTAACAAGTTGGAAATTGCTCGTCAAACGTGGCAAATGAGGTGCGTTCGTACTATAACTAGTTTTATAATTATTTTTTGCACCCCATATTGTACTGAATGTATATTTTTTTGCACTTCATAAGTGCATAGTCTGTAACATCATTAAAATGCACTTGCAATATTTTTTCCCCATTCCCCGTAATGTAACAGAACACTTTTGACTGTCCCTGTAATTAAACTATACATCTGATTTTCAAAAAATTTGAAATAGCTCGACAAAATTTTGCAACAATTATATATTTAAAATTTCAGACCATTCGGAAGGCTTTAACTCCATTAAAATGCACTTGCAATAATTTTTCCCATTGGCCGTAATGTAAAGAAAAACTTTTGACTGCCCCTGTAATTAAACTATACATCCGATTTTCATAAAATTTTAAATGGCTCGACAAAATTTTGCAACAATCATATTTAAAATTTCAGACCATTCGGTTGGATAGTTTTTGCTCTGTTATATACAGACGGACTGAACGATGACTATAGGTGCTATGTATTTATATAATTACGAACGCACCTAAAGAATTTTAATAACTGGATTGTGCTTCAGATTTCATATTTTTTCTTTGTGTTTAAAAAAAAAATAGTCCAGCAAGGAAATTAACTTTATTTTATCTTAGTTGTTTTATTTTTGTTGGTGACGTATTAATAATAGTCATCTTTGAATCCGTTTATTTTCAGTAATTATTCCATTCGGTCCTATAAAAAGAAACAATCGGTTAAAGTTGAATACAATTTTAAATTTAAACTAAATATACGTAAAAAAAAACACAATTTTCGACGGTAAACGTAAAAATGAAAGCTCTAAAGTTCATTTAAATGCTAAGATGTGTAAATAAGCCCAGTTACAGCAACATTATGCAAGTCACGTTTAATACCCGATCCCACTTAATACGCGTCTTTTGTCCCACTCCCTTGAAACCCGTCTTAAGGCTGCTAGTCACTCAGCTTCCGAATTCCCCTCGGTGATCTAGTCTATGGGCGTTTGATGCATTTTTATTAGAGAGTAAAAAAAACATGAAATCGTTTTTTTTTTTTTTTTTTTTTTTACTTAAATCGGATTTATTTTTTTCCCAACGTTAAAATACTGAATAGATACCAAGAGTACCATAGAGTTATAGGTTTCCAAAACAAACCTCTAATTGCTAACATAATCGGTTTTTACACTTTAATTAATAAAATTTAATTATTAGTTAGTAATTGCGGAAATTATAAAAACTGCAAATTAGTAGTTTCATTAGTTAGAATGCAATAAAGTGATACATTAATATCTTGTAATATGTAAAACTGCATTAAATACTATTGCATATTTACATTTATTAAAATTATCAGTAACTGCATTTAATACACTATATGGCCAAAGGTGACTGGTCACTTGCGATTTTTGACGTTTTGTTAAATATCTAGAAAAATACATGAGGAATTAACCTGAAATTGCAGAGGTGTAAACAGTATTGTATAGGTCATATATTTCCGTGAAGATTTTCTCCCGAAACCCCATAGGGGACCGTCAGAAAATTGAAAAAGAACGAATATCTTTTGGATAACGCTGTAAAAACTAATGGAGCAAAAGCGTTTAAACTCGAGATTATTAATAAGTGGCTTATTGTAATGTACTGTGTTCATTTTTATGAGGATAGCATGTATACTCGTAGAGAAATTAAGGTTTTTATAAAAACAGTCCCAAATTTCGCCAAGTTTTTTCTTTATAATTTGCAGAGTTCTTAATATAAAAAAAAATTCTTTTCAGAAAATATGACAAAAATTGTACACAATACCCCGCAATCAGAATGAAAAAAATAATAAAAATTGGATGAAAAATGAGCAGGTTTACTAAAAAATGTTTCACTGTGCATGCGCGAATGCAATCAAAATATAATGTGCATAATGTGTTAGCTTAGTGTATAGAGCAACTTTTGTAAAAGTCTCAAAAACATAGTTTGAAAAGTCTAATAATCGTTTATAGAATAAGCTCAAAATCCGTTGTTCCCAAAATGAAGCAAAAACATAAGGGGTTGTATCCATATATCCATTGATTAGTGCCAATTTAGCATCGTAATACTGTATTTGGATACAATCCCTCATCTTTTTGCTTCCTTTTGGGAACAACGGATTTTGAGCTTATTCTATAAACGATTATTATCAGACTTTTCAAACTATGTTTTTGAGACTTTTACAAAAGTTGCTCTATACACTTAGCTAACACATTATGCACATTATATTTTGATTGCATTCGCGCATGCGCAGTGAAACATTTTTTAGTAAACCTGCTTATTTTTAATCCATTTTTTTATTTTTTCATTCTGATTGCGGGGTATTGTGTACAATGTAGTTCGTCATATTTTCTGAAAAGAACTTTTTTTTATATTAAGAACTCTGCAAATTATAAGCAAAAAACTTGGCGAAATTTAGGACTGTTTTTATAAAAACCTTAATTTCTCTACGAGTATACATGCTATCCTCATAAAAATGAACACAATATACTACAATAAGCCACTCATTAATAATCTCGAGTTTAAACACTTTTGCTCCATTTAGTTTTTACAGGGTTATCCAAAAGATATTCGTTCTTTTTCAATTTTTTGACTGTCCCCTATGGGGTTTCGGGAAAAAATCTTCGCGGAAATATGACCTATACTATACTCTTTACACACCTGCAATTTCAGGTTAATTCCTCATGTATTTTTCTAGATATTTAACAAAACGTCAAAAATCGCAAGTGACCGGTCACCTTTTGGCCATATAGTGTATTATAACCATTCTACTTTCCATAAGTAGAGGCTACAATCTTAAAAGAATGGACTCATCACTCCAAAATTATATGTCACTCTAGGATTTAGTAGAAAACTTTTAAATGTCTCATGTTAAATACAATGATACGTCACTTAACACGAATTATGTACAACTATATTACATATGTACAAATTTTAGACATTCCAGAAGAAATCCACTGATTAGGAGAAAATATTTCATCCTTTCCCGCCCTCTCAAAACGCCGGGGGGAATATCAAACAAGCAAGATTTCGGACCGTCTACATTGCCTGTCTCCGAGAACACTCTCTCGATCCAATCGTGTCTCATGAACGACTGCGAGGGAAAGCTAAAATCCGCATGGAATCATGGGAAAAACCTATTTCGCAGCCCGCTAAAATTAGTCTGTCGTTTAGTGCTGCCATCTAAGAGCAATATTTAAATATTTGTTGCATCCTCCACCTCTGGTCCCTTGGACGTCTCGGCAAGGGACCAGGAACATTTTTCTTTGGCCTACCACGTTTCCTAAGTGGACTAACTGGTTGGTCGGTAAAATTGTTACAAAGTTTTAGGGCATATGTATGGTAAGTTCCTAAGGGAACTCCGGGAGCTTGCAAACTGGCAACTTCATAGGAAGTAGGCGAGCGCTGTGTGAGCACTACATAGGGTCCGTCACGTCGAGGACTGAATTTAGCGGTCCTTTTCTGACCAGCCTTGCTAACGGGATTGATTTCTACCCATGCATGGTCACCAGGAGAGTACTGAGATCCTTCTATCCGTTTTCTGTCCACATACTGTTTTCTTTTGCGTTGTTCGACTAAATCTTTCACTTGCTTAGTGAATTTAGCAAATTTCTTTGGTTTCGGGTTTATCTCAATGGAGACTGTACCGATTTCACAGGAGCGCGGGGTGGCTCCTCCCCTTGGCTGAAAGATGGGGTCATAACCTTTCATCAAGTAATTTAGTTCTGACTTCTGTCCAGAACATTCAAGAGGCTTTGGAACAGGATCTGCAAAACCATACTTTATATGTGGCATATCGCCGAAGTACCAACGTTTGTTCTTAACATCTGGTACAAACCCTGATTTATCAAGAAAGTCTCTTCCTAAAAGGGTTCTGTTTCCTTTAGCTTTAGGTCACACAATAAAATTTGTACGAAATTTTCTTCCTTCAATTTCTACAGTAACAGTTGTGGTTAAACTGTCTTCTTTTGACCGCTGGCCTTTCGCTAAAGACATGTCCAGAGAAGTCTTCTGAAACTTGGCACCTTTTTCTATTAACACAGAAAACGATTCACTAGCCAGACTGTGACTAGATCCGGTATCTACGCAGGCTTTGCCATAGACCCCTTTAATTTTCAGATTTACTGTGGTTAAAGGTGTGGGTGTGGTTGAGTATGTGTGTATTTGTATTTGCTCGAAATGAGAAGATTGAGTTTTTATCACAGGATTGCAAGTAGGGCATTTAGCACGAATAAATCCTGGATCACCACAACCATCACATTTCAAGGCTGGGCGATCTTCAATAAGTGGTGAGGGATTCAACTTTCCGTTGTCTGAGGGCGTTATCTTTGAGTTGAAGGATTCATTCGGAAACGTTTTGTTAGAAAAGTTCGAGGGAATGGTCTCTTTCTGTTTTAACCAGTTTTTATTTTTCTGGTGGGTTTCCTTTTCATTGGATTTTACGGGATTTACCCTTAGAACATCGTAAGCATCTAGCTTCTCGACTAAGATATTTGGAGCATTTAAATCACTCCAAACGTCTAAGAAATATTCTCTATGCTATGGGGGAGCACCTTCTCTTCAATTTGTCAGATAAAATAAGATTTTTCAAATCTTCGAATGAAGTTATGTTGAGCTCAGATAGCCAACCTTCAAAGTATGTTCTAAGCTCGAAAAAATCTTTCCAGGCAGTGGCGTAGCCAGGATTTCGTTTCGGGGGGGGGGGGGGGGGGGTCCAGAATTTTTCCTTCAGGTTATATATATGGTAAAACCTGTCAAGATGAAATCGTAAATATTGCTGAAAAATTCCGTTTTACACAAGTTTCCGTGTTATCAGGTGTATTTGTATAGTATTCTTTTCCGTAGCACTATGGAACATTTATATTTAAGACAGAATTCCGTTATAGGCAGGTTCCATTTTTACAAGTTTTGTGTATTTATATAAATATACTTATTTATGTCATATGACTAGAATAAAACTTGTCAAAATAGTAATTGTCTATAACAGAATCCTGTCTTTAAAGCGTTACATGGCCTTAATATGAATTGCGATACAATTAAATTTGCTGAAAACCTGTCTGAAAGGGGGATTTTCATCGTTCTTTAGTGAAACCTGTGAAAGCGAAATCTTTCTATAACGGAATCCTGTCTCAAACGGAAGAGTTTCAGAATCCCTGCGAAACGAACAATAGATCTTATTGAGGTAGTGTATCTTAGAAGTATAATTAATTACAGTTCTTTCTATGGAAGCCTGTCTTTAAAATGGAGCATTTTACAAGTCTTGTCTTGACTGTGTATGTATAATAGAAGTATTTCGCGTAACTTTAAGAATTTACGTATATCCTTATTTAATTAATTTTAAAAAAAAAGCATGGATAAAAAATGTAAGGCCAAGCCCTATAACTGCAACTAATAATACATTGAAGTTACATTAATATTTACCAATGAAAAAGATTCACTATGACGTAAAAAGCTGAGTGCACACTGAAGAGTTAAATTTAATTAACCCATTCGCTGTCATCCACGAGTATACTCGTGGCTTTAATTTATTAATTACTTTGTGATATTTTAGAATTAAAGAAATTGCCTCATTTATTGGCAGACATTTCGCTGTATTAGTAAAGCGAAATTTACCTTTCTGAATTTGTGGTAGCAAACGAATTTTAACAAAAAATTTGAAAATTCTTACTTTATAGTTTTGGCAGCGAATAGGTTAAATCAAGTTTCATATTACATAACATTTGCCTACAATAAAGTTAGGATCAAGTGGTTAAGTTTAAAACAGCAATTTCCATGTTTAGTTTCTTGCCATTGAATTAAGAACTTGTACTGTAATAGATATTGGATAATGATTTCACATAAGTCTCAATCGCATGAGCCGTTCATGTGATCCGCCGCGATCCCTATGGGAGTTTTTGAGATAACCCAGATAGCATGAATATTAGCAGCATGTTTGATTTTTTCTGATATTATCTTACCGTGACAAATTTTAATTGAGAAATTCGCAGCAAATCCCCCGCAAGGTATGCCATAACCCACTTGCATGAGTAGTTTGTTGTGAAACTGATGCAAGACTGTCTTTAATTCACGAAAGTGACGAAAGCAAAAAATCCCTGTGTTGAGAGAATAGACAATCAGCACATATGCAGAAATTGCAGAAATTTTATTCGGTAGGCACCGCTTTTTCTAAACGCTATACTTATTAAATACCAAAAATTGCTCGAAATGAAAAGACAAATATTACCTAAACTTGTTTATGGTGATAAAACGGATGCATGCACCTTCTGACGGCGCTTTCCCCTCAATAGACTTGATCAGGTCTATGGACCCCTTCGAAGGAGTTAAACTTATAGTGTGACATGGAAAGATTACTACTTTGCAGTAAATTTGGAGTATTTTTGATTACTTGTTTGCCGTTAGTTTGCAATAAATTTGATGAATTTAACTTGCTCGACAAGTTAGCTGCAATTTCAAAGTGTGGTGACTTCGGCGTTTGCGTTATCTTGCTGCAGTCTTGTTATGAACTTTCAGTCTTGTCATGCTGAACTTACTGCAACTTTGCAGGTTTTCAGAGCAAGATTGTTGCAAATTTTCTGCAAACTAAAATTGCTATGTGGGAAGGTTTTAACTTTAAGAAAAAGATCTTACGTTTTCAGCTACAGAAACTAGTAATGTAAGAAGCACACACATCAAATATAGTTTATGCTGGAAAAAAGTTTTGTTACAATTGTCTTATTCAGCCATAATTCTTTTGGGTTTCCATGTTTCAAGTCTCGTCACTTTTGATACCATATTCGATCTAATAGTTGCTTCCGATATCCGGTCGTCTTTAAGGAAGTTAAATTTTTGTAATAAGTTTATTTGTGATGGATTAGCACTTTTTTGGAAGTATTAGAATGTGTAAAAAATAGTTCATGGTGGTTTCTGTTTTTGTACTTCTCAGCCAATTTATTTTAGATGGTTCGAAACAGTTTTAGAACATTCTCAAAGTTCAGCAGTAAGCTTCGGACGGGTCGGATTTATGCAGCTCTGGAAGGGACACTGTTCCGTGGAAGGGGGTAGCGCCCTTCTAGACTATTAATAATCATAAAATTCCGAATCTTCTGATTGCACCCTTAAACAACTTGACAGGAGGATCAAGAACCTCATCTCTGTATATTTTAGCATTCACAGTTGCATTGGTAAAAATGTGTCGGTCACTGTGGCCATTCAAAATGATGTCCGTCCATACCACGATTCCACGACCTTTGTATCGATGCCTTTCACGGATGTTTGCAGCCTTATTGCGTGTGATTTTCTCCCTCCGTATGGTAACACGTTTGTAGTAACTCTCTCAACAAAATCGGGATTCATCGGTAAAGAGAACTCGGCTCCAGTCCGTGGTACTCCAATGACGATGATCTCTACACCATTTTAATCGGACGCATTTCGCTACCGGAGTTAGTGGAACACAAATCATGGGTTTCCTTGCATGCAGACTGTCGCTCACAGTAAACTAGGATAGTCGAGTTCTTGTTGCTACAGCAAACTCCTTGCAATCTGAACTGACGTCAATTGCCTATTTCTTTTAGCAACCGTTGGCAAATTACAGTCCTGAGAGCCTATTGTGGTGCGTTTTCTACCTTGACCTGGTTGTCTGTGGACATTATACCAGTGTCTTTAAACCGTTTCCAGATTCTTGACATGACGCTTTTGGCTATTTTTAATTCTTTACAGACCCCTAAGAGTGTCTCTCCTGCTTCCATTCTCCCTATCACACGCAATTTCTCAAAATCGGTCAAATGTCTTCTGGACAACATATTTCACCTACTAGAAGCGAAAGTTTTACCTAATTACACGTACAATCCTTAAAATTAGACTTCGAATTACCCACGTGCGCCCCTTTTCACACGTGAACCGAAAGAACGGGCTGAGGTTGAAAAATTTGCATATTTCTGTAGAGAATGTTATTCCCATTGGACTACGTGATAACGGTGGCATTGAGTTATCTTTCTGGAAGTTCCCTTAATAGAATTAACATAAAGCCCCTTTTTATGGTTGTTCCTTTAATTTTTCTCGCCAGTGTATTTTGAAAGTGGTAACAAATAACCACTCCAAAAATAAAGTTACTTTTATTAATTGCAGGCAGCAGATTTAAAGTAATTGTTAATATTGTCCGTTATAAAGTGAACAAAGATAAGGGTCACGAAACTCAACCAATGTACTGTTATTGCTTTCGTATAAACTCGTTCTTTCCCATAAGTGTCGACAACAGAACCCCATCGATGTCCAAGATAAAGAAGTTTTACGTTTAATCTAGTTAAAGTAAATTTGTGTAAACGGAATAGCAGGTATACTTGCATAGTTATCCTTCCGTTTCGGGACATTAATTTGTTTTTGTTTATGAGAGGATTCCCTGTTTTCAGAAAACCTGCCAAGAAGGATTCGCAATTGGAACAAGTTTCATTTCAGATAGGTTTCAAACGTTAGCAAGCACAAATATGTAGTGTTGTTTCATGCCCGTAGCTAGGTGAGGGCCAGGTCTGGCAAGGCCCGACCTGGAAAAATATTTGCCCGACCTAGCACAATTGACTGGGCACGCTGACACATTAAATTTCCAAACTTTTTTTTGCCTCATTTAAAAAAAAAAACTTTTTTTGAATAGACCGTAACCTAACAGACACTCATCCCTAAAACTTCTTAATTCAAACAAAACAGTTTAAACAAAAAATTCATTTGTACTTTGTACAGACTTTTTTCTTTCATTCCAAAAGCTGTAGGTTATCTTTCGCTTTGTTTCTTTGTAGAAATTTATCTTACCTCCTCCCCAAAGAGTCAAACTGCAGACTTTACTGGATAATAGGGTTTAGAGATTATCCCCTTTTCTCAAACTGATTCTGATGTCCACGAAAATCGTTTTCTTTGTACAACTGCCATACATGAAATTTATTGAAATCAGGTAAGGTTGAAATCAAAGGCTTGGATTTCAGTTGCAGTTGGCTACATATTTTATGACTTAACATGACAAGTTCCACAAAACAGGCAACTATCATGCGTTATAATCATGTGGTTTTGTCCGTGTTAACTTCACTATGTTGCTTTTGGGGGATTTTCAACAAAAGTAGAGTATGTTCTTCCCATCCCCCCTCCCTTTTTATTTTTAACAAAGATTTCACCTTATTTATTTTTTTTAGTTGTTTTGTTCTTTTCTTCCTATATATACGATATAAATATCTAAATATCACATAGTTTCTGTATGAAAAAGGGGAAATAAATACAAGATTGTGAAGCGGATATATAAATTGAAAAGTTAACAAAAGTACTAAATGAGCATTAATATTTTAAGCTATGAAATACTCGTTTTTGTTTTGGTATTTTCTTAATTTATAACTATAGTTTACAAACAATAATCAATTACGGCTGTTTGTAAAAAATATTTTTGTTCACTCGACTTTGCGAAACTTTATAATGCATTCACAGGCTTATTTTCGAATGTAAAGGCTTGACATTCGCAGGCAAGATTATTGGTTTAGAATCGAATAGCTTTTTTCAATCTTTTTACTTTCTTCTATTTTCAATAGAAGAAAGTATTTTATTCGAAAATTTGTTCGATTTCCGGTTTTCGACAGATTTACACGTTTTAGGGGGTCAGAGGTCCCAAAAAACATGTTTATAGAAAATGTCCGTGTGTCCGTCTGTCTGTCTGTCGCCATTGTACCATCAAAAAGTGTATGAAGTTATGCATAGAATTGAACCAATTTTTTTTTTAAGTTCTTGGCTATGGCAAGCATGTCCTTCCTTAATTTGGAAAAAATCCGCCGATAGGGGGCGCTGTAATAGCGATTTTTGTGCCATTTTGAATACTGTACCTTCGAAAAGTGTATGAAGTTATGCATCGAATTGAACCAAATTGTTTATGTATGTTTTTGGCCATGGCAAGAAAGTCCTCCCTGAATGTGGAAAAATTCTGCCGGAAAGGGCGCTGTAATAGCGATTTTTGTGTAATCTTCTTAATTTTTCGTAGTTCTATTGTACAACAGTGGCTCGTGAATCGAAGGATCCTGATAAGCCGACTATTCGTGATTTTAATAAATATCATGTTCGAGATGAACTCGTTTTTACTCCGATTAATTGACTGAAGCAGAAATTTAAGATGAAAGTCAAAGTTGGTATAGTATTGAGCTAATAAAAATGAAATATTGACATCTGTAACAACATTTTGAAATACTAAAATATATGAGTTAGAAGAAAGTTTTGGGATTGACACATACGACTAGTTTACAAGTGCATCGAATCTTGAGCTTTGGGGTGGTTCAAGTATTACGTAAGCAGTAAGTGGGGAAGGGGGGGGGGGGGTTCAGTGTCTGCTTATTTTTGCTGACAAGGGGGAGAGGGGGGTCACGAAAATTCTTACGTAAGCATTAGACAACGAAGCAACTATAATTTAACAACAAAAAGCAAAAGAGCATGATTTAGATGAGCGTTCTGCGGATGTTGAACGACTTGAGAAAAAAGATATGGAGTAAACAAGGACTGGAAACGAGGATCATTCCAGCCCACCACTACATTAAAAACTTAATAATAGACAATGCAGAAACATGGATTCAAAGATCTTGGACACCAGACTAGAAATGTGAACGCCAAACACACTATATTCCTGATTCTTGTTAAAATCTTTAGTTATGTGCCTAAATAAGTTAGGGCCTGTTGTATTTCTTAAGTTTTTTTTTGTTGTTGTTGTTGTTCAGTGCGATAAATAATAATATATAAAAACTATTTTTTATTCTATGAATTGTTTAATGCCATAAGTAACGATATGTTAAACCGATTTTTTTTCCCCTTCAATACCATAACCCCTATGTGTCTGTTTATGTAAATTTGCTGGATTAATAATGCAATTTATCGCTAATTGTAATATTTTATTGCAAAGAGTGTTGATGTTAGGATATCATAAAATCTTACGTAAGCAAAAGGGGGGTGGGGGGTCTAGTATTTGCTTATTTTTCCTTACAAGGGAGAGGGAAGGGTACAAAATGACTAAAAATATGCTTACGTAATACTTGAACGGTCCCTTTAAACGATAGTGCCTCAGATGACCTTTCCTAGCTTCAAAAATTGGCTTATAACATCTATTTTGCATTTTTTTCTGAAATATCCTTTGTCTTTATAGAAAACAGAAAACGCTATTTGTTATCGTGAGATCAGAATAAAAATAATTGCAACTTTATGGCATTTAAGCAGAAAAATATTTCGTGGTTGTGTTAGAGAATAGAAAGTTCGAATGGAAGACCATAATAGTGAATTATATTGACATACATTTTCATGAAAGTTTTTGTTTGTGTAATACTTGCTAACCAGCCCGGCGTCACCCGTGATGTGATGATATTAACCTTAAATTTTTTTTAGTTTATTTATTTATACCTTTAATCCGATTTTTTAAAATTGATACTTTTAAACAAAAATATTTCCTAACGAACCTCGTATCGGAGCTCCCGCAATATTTACAGGAATGCGACATTTTAAGGTAAAATGTACGCTCTTTAAAGTATTTTATGTATTTTTCCGTATTTCAGCAAAAAATAGCGGATTCGGAATTTCAAAGGACGCGGATTTTAGGTAGATTTCGTAAGAAATACTACGTATTACATTCTCCCCTATGTTAGTATTTCTGAAAATTTTTTGCAGGTCTATGCCGATCATGACCCCTAGAATCCAAAATAACCCCCAGTTAAAAGTTTTATAAGTCTATCTATCTGTATCACTTTTTTATGAACACGATAACTTCCATAATTCTGCACAAACATTTTCCAAACTGATACACAAAATCGAGGGGCAGAAAATGTTGGTCAAAGTTCGAAAGCAAAATCGGACTTTGGGGATGGAAAGAGAGAGGTTTCGAGAAAACTGAAAAAAAAAATTGCATAATTTCTCTATTATATTACATATCAAATCGGTTTAAAGTTATTACTTCTGGGAAAAGGGCCAAAAATTTATGTATGAGAGAATTTTGATATCATTAAAAATGTCCTCAAGCGGCGAAAAAAAATAGGGTTTTAAGAAGAAAAAGTTCTTAACTTCGTCAGTTCACAAGACATGAAATCCACTTAAATTTATTATAAATCTTCTTAATACTATCTACAACTTTTATATTGACAAGTTTTTGATAAGATCAATTCTTATAGTAAAAAAATGGAGGTGGGGGCGGTTTGAAGAAGAAAAAAATTAACAGCTTTCTCAATTCACAAGGTATCAAATCCGTTTAAATTTATTATAAATCTTCGTAATATTATCTACTACTTTTGTGTTGACATGTGTTTATTAGGATCCACTCTTACACCAAAAAATAAATAATGATAATAAAATAAAATAAAGGGAGAGGTTTTAGAAGAAAAAAAATTCACATCTCCGTTAATCTGCCACTAAGGCAATAATAAAAAAAAGTATCATTGGCGTGATGAAAATTTTGGGCAACCCTTAGAGGTGCTGCATATAGGGTTGAGTTATTAAACGCGCGTGTGCCTCAATAAAAAGATCGTCAGAATTTAAAATACAGTGTGTGGTTCATTTAATAAAAAAATCACCACACTGTTTAAATTTATTATGTAAATCTTCTTAATATTACTATAACTTTTGAAGTAACAAGTTTTTGATAAGATAAACTCTACTAATGGATGATATTACTAAAAACATTCTGAAGGGATGAAAAAACTCGGGGGTGAAGAAAAAAATATTATATTAACATGATTCTGATAAAACCAACTCTTACAGAAAAATGAAATTAAAAATTCGTCAAAAGCAGCCAGAAACGGACGACGAATGCCACAATATCGGGCATTCTCGGATCTCAAAAACTAATTGCTCCGGTTAGAGGTTTGCACGGGACTATTTTCATTCATGACACTTGGGCCGAGCCCAGGCCTATCTTTTTCTAAAGGATCGGACCGGGCCGAACTTAACTTATTTTTTCCGTACCGATGCCAGTACTGGCTTCATTCTTCCTAGGTCTGCATGTGCCAAAACTTTCAGTCCCAGTCTCGACCCAGCCCGTAATTTTATCCAAAAATGCATATATTTTTAAATCGCCATTATTCTACAATTAAAATTTAAAAGTTATTCTTTTTAAAGAATAGTAGATTTCTAGGCATTAAAATTAAAATACAGTAAAACTTT
The DNA here is from genome assembly GCA_963932465.1 of Maratus speciosus. Taxonomy (NCBI): domain Eukaryota; kingdom Metazoa; phylum Arthropoda; class Arachnida; order Araneae; family Salticidae; genus Maratus; species Maratus speciosus. The sequence continues at coordinate 533,477,465 of OZ010793.1, forward strand.
TGAAAATGAACATGTCTACGACGGAATACTGTCTTATACGTAAAATATGCTGATCCATGCAAAATTGATATACTTGAGAAAAGAATATAATACATTTACACCTGCTAAAGAGGGAACTTGTCCATAACGCATTTTTTTCTTTCCTATGCGATACCGTCTTAGAAGATTTTACTGTATAGCATTTTTCAGATTTTTTAAGTCTCTAGTACATGAATTAGGGATTAATGGAATTAATAATAACTGAAAGATTTACATACAAATAGAGATTTAATAATATATATATATATAATATAGCAGCCTAGCGGGCTTCTTTATAAATGAAGATTATAAACATGAAAAACAAAAAAGCTAAAATATGTATTTTTTGTCAGAATTCCACGTACGAAACAATTTTTTAACCATATCGACGTAAAAATCCATGTTTTGTAGAATTACAATCGGGACGGGCTGGGATTGGGCCGAGATTTTACCTTTCTTCCTAGTCGGACCAAAACATTTCTCGTACGGGCCGGGTTTGGGCCGAACTTTTAACTTTTATATACTCGGCCAACAGGACCTGATTTCTTTTTCTATAGTCGGGCTGGGCCCGAGTCTGGAAATTTCGGCCCGTGCAGTATCCCCCGCACGTCTCTAGATCTATTTAAAATTCCAGAGAGAGGGTTTGATAATGAACCACAAAAATAAACTCTCATAGTGAAACTCCAGCATGAAACCACGCTCGTCTGGACAGCCTCTAAGATGCAACAGCCACAAAAACACACCTGCTGCAGAGCATGCTGAGGGAAACGTCAGACATAAGGGAGAAAAGCATTTTGTATTTTTTACTGCAAAGGATTCTCGACGCTCGTCTGAACAGACCAGAAGATTTCTATACTCTCAAAAGAGGCCGTCCATATTTGCTTTCCGAAAACGCTCGTCTGACATTAGCCTAAAAGCCCCATACTGTGGACCAATTCAGGGTAATCTCTCCCGCAGAAAAGTGCTTAAATTCAACACTGCAGTTATACCTGATAAGATGGAAACTTGTTTAAAAGGAATGTTTTTCCCTATCCCTAGCGATTTCATTTTTATTGATTTTACTGTAAATTAATTTCTTGTAATAATGTATTATTAGTTTATTATTAATAAAACATAAAAGTGCAGGTTTTTTCTGCGGACAACAGGGGAAGAGGTGGTGGGATCCACAAAAAACAGGCTGGTGACGCTGTTGTAGCAATCCTCAACAATATCTAACATTTTTGTGGAAATCCATATTATCTGAATCATATTTACAAAAATTAGTTTATGAATAAACAGCGAGATGAAAGAATATCACTTTTCAACTACTTTAGGAAGAGCTATAAATTTATATTGAATATGGGTAATATATATTTTTAAGGGAACGTAAAAGTATATAAAAAATAAAGAAGTAATTTTGCCCCTCTTGGAAAAACATTTGCCCGACCTGGAAGAATCGTCTAGCTACGGGCCTGTGTTGTTTGCGTTGAACCTTGAATTGTTTTCCTTTGATATAGGTCATCTTCACAGATTTTCCTGTACTAGATTTATGCTCTCAGATGGTGTTATAGCAGCGGTTTCCAACCTGGGGTAGCGTACCCCTGGGGGTACGTGGCGGGTCTGCTGGGGGTATGTGAAAATAATATCGGTAATGGCGGAAGTCACAAAAATGTTAGGAATATCAGTGTAATTTGCATCGATTTATTATATGGTTGTGATAAGAAGATTACTAATGAAAAGAAGCATGTTTGCGTTATCTCCTTGAGTGGAGGGGGGAAGGGGGGCGTGTTTATGAGAAATGGGGGTACTCCGAAATGAAAAACCTAAGAAAGGGGTACGTGAAAGAAAAAAAATTGGGAAGTGAGTACGTTTTAACAGTTTTAAGGGATACTGTGAAAACGGAAATTTGCCTAAAACGGAAAAGTTCAGAGTCTCGAAAAAAGACATACCTTTGAATTATACCTTCTAAGACGAATACCTCTCTAAAGCGGAATTTTTATAGATCTTTTGTGATTCTGTCTGAGCAGTTTTTACTGTTGTATTTGCATCCATGATTCAGTAAATCAGGTCTATTTTCGGGGGGGGGGGGGTCCGGATCCCCCCCCCTCTTGGCTACGCCACTGTTTCCAGGTACTTTCTGGAATTTTCTTGTGCTGAACGAACAGGATTCTAAATTTTTCAGCGGTCAATTTGAATCGTTTCAACAACATCGCCTTGATATGTTGGTAGTCCTGGGCCTTTTCTTCCGGTTCCCTAGCAATGAGTCTAGCAATATCACTAGGTAAAGCGCTTATGAGATACGTAACCCAATTTTCTTCCGGAACCCCTAGGACCTTTAACTGTCGCTCACACAGCACTAAGATGTTCATATCATCTTCATTTGGGCGAAAACGGGGAATCAATTTTTGTAGGTCGATTCGCGGTTTTTCGTAAGTGCACCTATTATTTTCTAACTCCGAGTTAGATGCCGAAGTCGGATGGGTAAGGCGTAATTTTTCGAGTTCGAAAACCCGTTCGCGCTCTAAATTTTCTTGTTCGATTTTACGTTGTTCTTGTTCGAAAACACGTTGATTTTCTAAATCTAAGCGCTCTTGTTAAGTTTTCCTATTCTCGACTATAGTTATAAGTAAGTTTTTTTAGTATAATCTTTCTCGTAATCAGCGTGCGTTGTAATTAAATTACGTAAATCAACCATTTTCATTTCTTCGGTGGCAGTTAAGCCTAACTCCTCGCAAAGGCGTAGATCCTCTTTTTTGCCCTTCCCAAAAAATGCCATTTTGTTTAAATCCTACAAAACTAACAACTAAAATAAAATTTTGATTTAAAAAAATTCCACTTCAAGAACTAGAATTTAAAATTTCAAGCAAAATTTTCAAAAACAAAAATTTCAAATTAAAAATTTCAATTAAATTTTCAATTTCAAGAACAAAAGTTTAGATTTTTCTACGCAAACCTATCCTTACACTCAGGGATTTCTTCTTTACAGAAATCATAACACACTAAAAAAATATGTATATATTCAAAATACAATATAAATATAAATGCAAATTAATATATCACAAAATATAAAACTTTATTTTTATTAACTTTATATACTTTACTTTCCTTCGGAACGTAACCCAAAATTGAACTATTTCAATTTATCGTTTCGTAATACGATATTACTATACTTTTAAGAAAACACAAAAAAAAATTCTAAAACTTCAATGTTAACTCTCAAAATAAAACAAAACTAAATTATTATTACACAGTCCTTAACTTTCAATTTCTTTTAAGAAAAGAAAAAAAAAATTACGTTAAGCAAGAATTTTTAAAAACTTTCTTCTCAAAAGCACCCTTTCTATTTTTGTTCTAAGAACACAATTATTCAAAATTAATTAAAATTACTTTACAAGCAAAATAATTAAATTGTTCTCAAAAGAACACAATTTACTTTTGTTCCGGGAAACAAAATTCCTTCTCTCTCTCTCCCTTTTTTTTTTTTTTTTTTCTTTACCTTTTAAAACCAATTCAAATTAACCTATAAGAAAACTTATTCTTATAAAAGCTCTGTTCAGAACTTAATAAATCAACGTTATTCAAAACGAAACTCAACTTAGTAAGAAAGAAAAGAAAAAAAATATATTTATTCTATCGTAAATATCTGTCAAACGATACCATTTTAATAAAATAGTTTATTAAATTCAAAACGAAAAAGTTTTCTCAAATTAGAACACAAAATATAATTTTCACATCAGTAAGCAAAATATATCTTAACAGAACAAACTTTGTTTTGAAACCACCCTCAATCTAAACTGATCAAAGATTTTTGCTTTCAAAATTTAATTCTTACAGAAAACTTTTACGTTATGTAAGATTTCTAACTTCAGAACATTACCTCGTCTGTATGTCATGACAAAACACACAAATTATTTTCTTTAAGAGAAAATTATATTATTTCAAATACTATCTTAAACAATTTTAATATCAAACGTTTAATAACAGAAAATAAACAATATGAGAATGTACAAACAAAATTTTACTAAAATGAAATTAAACACTTATCTTGTTATAGCTGCTACACGCATCCATATTTTTATACGCTTTCAAGCAGTAAAACTTATTTAAGAATAATGTACTCTCTGTCACCGAAGTCAACGTTCGGTTAACAGAGTATTAAAACACTTTTCACACCTCTATTTGAAACATACATGAAGCTCATGTAGAACTACGATCGTTCGTAGAATATATTTTCCTTCAAGAATATGGAGAACACACGGCATATTTTAATTTGCTTGTATCTCAGAAGCGACGTTAGTTGCAACACATGATAAAATACTTCGATAAAGTACCATCTTCTTTCGAAGGATATATTTCATTTCGAAATAGCTAAAAACGAACGGTGATAAAATACTTCCATAAAGCCCCATCTTTCTTTACTCGGTCGGTCGTAGATTCAGGTCCCAAAGTTAGGATAGCCATTTATAACCATTCTACTTTCCATAAGTAGAGGCTACAATCTTAAAAGAATGGACTCATCACTCCAAAATTATATCCTTCACTCTAAGATTTAGTAGAAAACTTTAATAGAGCATGTTAAATACAATGATACGTCACTTAACACGAATTATGTACAACTATATTACATATGTACAAATTTTAGACATTCCAGAAGAAATCCACTGATTAGGAGAAAATATTTCATCCTTTCCCGCCCTCTCAAAACGCCAAGGGGAATATCAAAACAAGCAAGATTTCGGACAGTCTACATTGCCTGTCTCCGAACACTCTCTCGATCCAATCGTGTCTCATGAACGACTGCGAGGGAAAGCTAAAATCCGCATGGAATCATGGGAAAAACCTATTTCGCAGCCCGCTAAAATTAGTCTGTCGTTTAGTGCTGCCATCTAGGGGAGCAATATTTAAATATTTGTTACAGTATTAACTTGTTAACACTACTTAAAATTAATTATTAAACAATTAATCTCTATTAGGTATATAATATACATTTTTATGCTTTAATTACTAAAATAATTTAGTATTTAGTACCTAGAAGGAAAAGGGCAGGATGCTAGTTCCAAAAAAGGCCACTATTTCATAACGAAATGTGTTTAGTAACAGAAAGAGAAAAAAAGTACATAATTTTTGAATATGATAAATAAAAAATCATTAATTTTTAATAACTTTACAAATTGCAAATTGAAAAATAATTAAATAACATGTTTTAATATTATCCTGTTTTTCTCAAGAAATAAAGTTCTATAATTTTTGTAAGGTCTTGGCCACATATATTTAGAAATACTGTGGTATGGAGAAGCTTTTTACAAAAAATCTCTAGTTGCAACTACAGGTAAATTTCACTTTTTTAAAAAGGCAGGGTGCATTTTGTCAATTTCAAAAGGGGCAAGGTACGGCACCCTTAATAGCCTAGAAGGAACAGTAATTAATTACAGAATTAATAAAAACTGCAAGTAAGTAATTTCATTAGTAGTACAAATAACAAAACTAAGAAATATTGGTAGATTATTTTGCATTTGTACTAAGAAAAATTACTGTTAATCGCCTAAATCTTGCACTATGTAAATGTGTTATGCTAACCAAAAAAATTATGAAAATGAGTTTCAACCATTCATGCACACATACAGTAAATATATGAATAGCCAGTTATATCTGAAATATTCAAAATATTAAACAGCAGCACTATTACCTCTCAGTGGGGGATCTCTTGCGCTGCTTAACATTTTTATACCAATTAGTTCTTTTTCTCTTATACATTCTTTTACAACAGCTGTTCAGCAGATGTTATTGTTCTTTAGCTCCGATATTTGGTATTTATTATTGCAAAAGTAGAATGAGAAAATAAGATTCTGATTTATTCTCTTACTTTGCAGAAATTTATTATACTTGCCATGCTTATTTTATATAAAAGAATGAATAATCGGATTACTTAAAGGCAACGATGACATCACAAATTATCAGATTTAAATATAAGTTTTAAGCCTTTACAAACTTTGCTTTACAAGACTCTGGAATTAAGCTTAGAAACAATTATTTAAAGCTTTTTTTTTTTTTTTTTTTTTTCCATTTATTCATAAGGCATACTTGCAGAAAATTTCAAAGTTGTATTAATCTTAGATTTTAATACTTTTATGTCATTTTGAACATAAAATCACGTTTTAATCGCTGATTTAAATCAACTGATTAAAATCGTCGACACCTTAATTTTTATATTCAGAGTATGTCCTCAGGAAATTAATATTTTAACTTCTTTTTTTTCCCTGTGTATTAGAGATGACACGATTTTCGGCCGAAGCCGAATATTCGGCCCATTCGGCCGAATATCAAGTCCATTATTCGGCCTTTGCCGAATAATTTTGTAAGAAATATTTTTATATTTACACAGTAAAACTTTTTAATTTGACAGTTTATATTCATCATGTATAATGAAAATTTTACTTGAAATTAACTAACATTTTTTTTCTCCTTAACTTTCATACCCTGAATGGGTTTTATCTACCCTTTTTTATATAAGAGGGTAATTTAGGAATCATGTTAAAACTTTTATGCTGTACAATAAGAACAAAAAGTATCTGTAATAAGCTAGCGTAATCTGTTAAATTTCAAATTATAATCTATTCAAAATTGTCCCAAGAGAGACGCACTAAGCAAATTCTAACTTTTTTTAAGCATAATGGGGAGTTTAATATTTATCCCTTATTATATAAAAAAAAATTTATTTCAATATTTTTAATTAGACCTATAAAGAACATAAATATATGCAATAGATTAGATATAGATATATGCATAAAATAAATATTTAAGTCGTATATGCTGCAATACTTAGGTTTTTTTTTTTTTAGTAAAATGCACTTAAAAATTAAACAAATTTAAGTGATTTTTTAAAGTGTTCAGGGTTCGTAAATATCATATTTTCGAAAATATTAAAAATATCCGATATTTTGATATATATCCGATATTTTCGATATATATCCGATATTTTCAAAGCGGCCAACTTACCGCTGATAATAAATGTTTTTGAGCATAACTTAGACTAGAAACTAAAATATATTGCACTTAACACGGAAACTTAATCAAACAATATTCTAAAAATGCATTTATCTTTATTTTTTCTGTTTTTTTCACTTAGAACAAAATTGAAGATGAACTAATTGAAAACAGTAACAATTTGCTTTATACACTTATAAAAAAAAAAAAAAAAAAAAAACTCTATAGGAATAAATCAGATGTTTTTAAAACAAAATTTCAAATACAAAACAGTATTTTTAATTGAAAAAATTTAACATAAAAGTAAGTATAAAATTTCTTATTTCACATTACCTAACATGTTGTATAACTTACCTAACATGTTGTGTTTCTGAGCGAAATATGCAGGCTGGTTGTCGGCCCAGTTAGCTTAAACGGAAAAGCATTGGCCTTGTAAGCCAAGGATCTGGGTTCGATTCCCAGCCTGGGCATTTTTTCGCTCAGTTGGAAATATTCAATTCGTATGTTGTATATAGTTTAAACTCAACTGAACCAAACCTTGAGAAAAGATTATTTTCTAATATAACTGCTTATTTAAATTAGTCAGTTTATCTTTCAATGGTTGTTCTGAATTATGTCCCACATAATTATTAGTTCAACATTTAAAATAAAAGCGTCAAATCCAAAGCTTGAAAAATATATTTGTTTTCTTTTTTGGCTAAAAAAGTCACATCCAGAAGAGACGAAAGTTCTTTATCAGATCCACACAGTCAATAACAGTTGAAAATTCATTTCATTTACACTGAAATATTACAAATACAGCATATGACTGAAAATATCAAAATATCTTGCTCACATTCATATTCTGAAAATAAATATCAAATGCAGAAAATATGAAATATCTTGATACATTAAAAATAAATATCAAGTATATGAAAATATCAAAAATCTTGATATTTTGAAAATTATCGGTTATATTTTATGATATATATCCACTGATATATATCAACGAACCCTGGCTGTATATAAGGTTTGTTCCCTTATAGCCGAAAAAATTCTAGTCGAAAATCATTAAGAGGGGGAAATGTAAGGGATCGTACAGGAGTTGCATAGTGTCAACGTTTAGTTCTGAATCCCTCTGAATCCGAACGAAATCGCGAAAAGTTGCTCCATTCTAGAAAAGAACCCTGTGCGGTTTGCTGTTGCGGATCATGTTACGGTTTTATTGTTTTTTTTCAACTTAGCCCAGTAGTGTTTTACTATGCATTGTATCATCTAACCAATAAAAGGGTAACTAGACAAAAAGGTCTAGAAAATTCTGTCAGAATTGTCTCCTCACAATTTAAAAAAAAAAAAAAAAAAGAAAATATAATTTAACTTTATAATCAATGATTCGTGAAACTATAAAAAAATTCTACTGAATGAAATCTATGTCGAATTACTAATTTGTACGAATTATTTTTTGAATTCTTAATTTTTAGGCATAACTAATTTACAAATTCATAATTAGTGTCGACGATAAAGAGAGAATTATAAGCAACAGCAACAAAGTAAGTGTGCTGTGCTCCTACTGCTGTTTCTTTTATTGTTTAAAATTATTTTCATAAAGTTTATTATTATTTTCCTGAATGCCATGTGGCTATTTTTGGAAAATATTTATCTGTTTTTCTGGCGTCTCTCTATGCGTTACACAAATTTTGTGGGCGCTTTAGCTCTTTTTAATAATTAAAAAATGTTTAATTTTTTTGTACTGTTTCCTTATTTACTGATTTGTTTCCTTTTGTTTTGTTTGCCAATTTTCACATGAAAATCATTTGAGTAATACTTTATTATTTTAAATGCTTTGACAATGAAATTGATTTTTGGCTGAAAAAATAAAATCTTGCTAAGAAAGGATTCCATGTAATAATACTTTACTTGTTTAGTCTTTCAAAGTTTGCTGGAATTGATTGAAAAGTATAGGGCAGTGAAAGTGACACTATGTTTAAAGGAAAATATAGATTTTCATTCATAAATTTAAAGTAAATTAATTAAATTCATTGAATACATTTGTTTTTCTTTTTTATGGTCTAAGATTAAAATTCTACTGTTTTAATTTTATGAAAATATGCACAAAAGTAAATTTTTAAATATATTATATTTAAATATACAATTATTAAAGAAAATAGGCGAAAATTATGCCACTAATAACACAATCATGTTGAGAAGCTTTCTGTGTACATTAAATTTAATCTATTATTTAATCTTATTTAAATTATTTAATCGGCATTTATTTGCATTATCTACATATACATATATTTCAATGTATGTGAAAAAATATGACTATAATATTTTTGCATGTGTTTAAAATTCGGGTTTAAAAAAAGAAAAAATATATATTCTCTATTGAATATCACTTCACTTTTGCATATAAAAGCATGCATTAAAGATTCTAATTTTATATACTTATCGAAACATTTTTATTTTTCTTATTTAAGCTATGGCAACAAAAAAGAAAATGGAAGACAATTTTAAATTAAATATATCATTTGAAATATTGAGATTTATGAAAATGATAAAGAAATTAAAAAGGAACCTATATCCTATTGCGCTACTTTGAATTATATTTTGTAATATAAATGATATATTTTTCTTCATTTACTTTTAAGGTTGGTTGTATTTATTACGGCCAATTACCAACTCGAGAGATATGGGCCCTAAAGGAGGGGGGGGGCCCTCCGTGCGGGTCTTTCTACGGGAACCTAACCCGTATTTATGCAAGGAAATCGAAGGTTCGAAGAAAACCACGAAAACTCCGAACGGTTAGGCCGACGGGCGCAATTGGATTCATTTACTATTAAGAAAAATTAATATTCTAGATTATTGTCCAGATTTCGATCCCAGAAAATACTAATACACATAAATACCAGATTAAGCCTAGTTAGTGTACTTTTTGTGGAGCCTTCAGACAATTGATACATTAAACAATATTGTACACAAAACAAGAAAAACTATTTTTGCTTTTACTTTGGTTGTTTATTTTTACAAATCGATTGTTCATCATACCACAGAAGTTTTTACATTTAGTTTATACAGTTTTAATTTACACGGGAAGAGTTTTAATCCCCCCCCCCCTCTTCTTGCTTCGCTGTGTCAGTGTCTATATACAAAAACATTATTAATGCAGTTATTTATAAATACACTTTACAAAAGCGTATATTTTTATCCTTGCGTGTGCATATACGTTTTTTTTTTGTTTGTTTGAAAAAAATATCAAAGCACTTTTTCAAGCACTTTAATTTTTTGTTTTTCAAGGAATAACCACAAGTATTTATAAATTATTTACTATTTTGTTATATTGAATTCATTTGTTAAAATGGCTCATTTTTACAAAAAGTTTGACTATATATACAGCTGTATATTACTGGTTTGTGATATCCATTTTATAGTCATTTCATTGACAATATTGCGGTTTTTGATGGTGGTCGGTAATGTTTTATTAATGGTTATATATATATATATATAAGAGCATTAGAGATCCATGTCCATTGCACATATAGTTCCAAAATGTTTAACATTTATTTTTTTTTTATTTACAAAAGAGAAACATTAAGAAAATTAAAAAAGAGAATAAATATATGTAATTTAATAAATCAAAATAATCATAAAAAATTCTTTGAAAGTTATTCTAAAGCCTTTATGCGTATGCAGCCGTTTAAACTTTTTATTCATGTAAGGGGGAATAAAAAATGAAATTTTGATAAAATTATAAATTAAGTTTCAATTTAAATTATTTTTGATTTGTCTTCTAAAGTATATTTAGACAACCATACTATACGTTTATTTTTTCAATACACTGATAAGTATATCACTTTCACTAAATCTATATTATGCATTGAAATGTATTTATTGAATAATGTAGTTTATCTTTTGCGCCATGCTATCCGAAACCTTAACAAAAAATTATGCAAATTATTTCATTGCGTCATATTACCCATTCGCATACATTTAACTTAATTTAGATACTAATGACGCAAAATAACCATTTACATATTAGGGGCAATCCAGTTCAAACCACCAGGTGGTGTCGCTCGTCATTTTTAATTTTCCTAATCTTTTAACAAAGACTTCTTCATAGTTTTCTGAGTTTAAAAACATGACTAATTTTTTTTTTCATCATATAGTTTTTTGGAGGGACCATTTTTAACAAATTACACAGCCATTTTTCGGAGAAAAACGTGTTTTGCGGAAAATGCTGTAACTGCTTTATTTTTCTACCTATCAAGAGGAATCAAAAACTAAAATGTTCAGCATAAAATTGTCGACACTTTATGTAATTATAAAATTTTCATTAGTCTTAAAATTGTCGACATTTTATGTAATTATAAAATTTTCATTAGACTTAAGGACTTAGACCAAAAACATGCTTAAAAACCGGAGAAATAAAAGGTCAAACATCGCATTACGCTGCCATTGTTTTTTATGAAAGAAATGCGACTCACCTTAAATATATTTTTTTTTAAAAAGATCTCTTATAGGACTACTCATTTTTATAAATTTCCATCCCGAAAACCGTTTCCTTTTTTTTTTTTTTTTTTTTTTTTTTTTTTTTTGTACAGCTCATCAAAAACTGTGTTAAGTCTGCTTTTGGCAATTTTCACTTATTAATATCTCAAAAAGGACTGACTAAGAAATTCTGAAAACTTAGGATAATAAACATCTTTGTACTATAAAGTTAAATTGTAAATTTTATGACTGAAACTTAACTGGTTTTTGAATAACAGTTCACTAAAAATGCACCGCCCCCTCCCCACCTTCTTTTCCTTTTTGTTTTGTTGCAGATGCATAGCATTACAGGTACTTTTTGCTTAGGTACGTTCAAATTGACGATAAAAACAAATTTTACGCATTATTGCTTAGTTAAATAGGGCAGTGCCCTCTTTTCAAAACTTTGACAAAAAAAATTATGGCCATTTTTTTTCTTCCCATTCTGATCAGAAAATCAGAGTTCTAACTTTTTACGACTGCTCTTTCATCTTCACCTAACACTTCATTTATAATGGCTGTTTCATAATAATAGAAGCATCAGTCCATCAGAAGAAAATAACTCGGTGAAAGCGGAAACTCGGTTAAGCAGGACTCGGATAATCGGGACTCTGACTGTATATTTAATTTTTTAAATTATCTTTAGAATATTTTTGTTGGTGTTCAGAGGGGGCTAATGACCCCCGTGACATCCGCCATTGTAGATTAAGTAGTTCAGTGTTACATATTTTATAATTACATATTTTAAACTTTAAAATAAGTCGGCGATTAGAAAATTAGTAAAATTTTCTTTGTAAATATACTTTGCGGAAGAGGAGGGGGGGGGGCGCCAAAATCCATGTTTGCCCCGGGTGCAAAAAAGGCTAGTTTCGGCCCTGTTCCCCCCTCCCCCCTCCAACACACACACAAAAAAAATACGGGTTATATGAATCACTAATTAATCAACTTTATGCAACGTTAGCAACTTTTATGAATCAAATCTAATAATCTTCCATAAAGTAAGAGTTATTCGAAAAGAAAAAAAAAAAGCAGTCTGTGTCTTTTGTATTTCAGTAAGGAGTAAGAAATAGTGACCCTTCGTGACCCCGAAGATAAGGGTTTGACTGGGGTGCGAAGAAGGTTAACCGCGAAGAACAGTAATGAGACAGGGTTGAGAGGGTGGGTGAAAAGGAAATAAAGAAGAAACTGGATTCCTTATCTCAGTTCCGTATTTTAATTTTTAACAGTCCCCTATAGGATTCGACTAGAATTTTTTCGGCTTTAAAGGAAGTCACGGTATATAAATGATTATCTAAATTACATTTTATCTTTCAATGGCTGTTCTGAATTAACTGTCTCACATAATTATTAGTTCTACATTTAAAAATAAAAGTTGCAAACATAAAGCTTGGAAAAGATTTCTTTCTTCTTTTCCTAAAAAAGTCATTGCAGGAGGCAAAAGTTCATTATCTACAGAATGACACAGTCAATAACAGGTAGAAATTTCATTGACACTTGCTTTGAATGTAGAAAACAAAAATTATCTTTCTCAGTGATATTTTGAAAATAAATATCAAATATACAAAATATCAAACATCTTGATATTTTGAAAATAAATATCGGATATATATCAAGATATATATCATGATATATATATCAACGAACCCTGAAAGTGTTACTATTTTTTATTAAATAATGAAAGAAATGTAAATACTAAATTCTTTTAATTAGTATGTACTATGTATGTATGTTTTACATCACTATTTAATTTAGATTTTCTTTCATCTGAAACTTGAAATTTATGTTAAGTACTTTTAAAATTTTGTGATTATTTTTAAATGTAGCAGCAACACGTATAATATCTATTAAATTGTAACAATACAGTATACCTAAGATACTACATAGTGAATATTTGGAAAATTATATGTAATTTGCTTTTCCTTACAGATATTTCCTTTCTCTGAATCTGAAATTCACTATATACTTCTTAATAGTACTGTCTGCTGACATAGCAAAACAATACATGTTTTTTCTTATTAATGTAAGCTTTATAAACTCTACACTGGGGTCATTCCATGGTTACGGACGTAACAGAGACTTTAAAGCTTCATAAATAATGTAAAAGAAAAATACTTATTACGTGGATTATTTTATATTTAAGGTCTGTCCAAAGATTGTAAATAGAATATTAAATTTTAAAATCTGAAAAATGTTCCCATAATTTTTTAAAAAATAAAATCTAGGTGTTACGGACGTAATTCACAAAACACTCAAATTTGCATATAGTTGCAGTTATTGTCATAATCCTGTGAATTTTAAGGAAGAACATTTAACTTTTTCGTCAATAATTCATTATTAGGGTATTAGCTATTTGAAACTGCAATTTTGAAAACATTAAAATAGTTATTAATTAATACATGGGATAATTAAATTGTTACAGACGTAACATTTGCCTGTTACGGACGTAACAATTCAATGCATCAAAATTTATTTATGAATTCTAATTCATTTATAATATATTCCCTAATTTCTTTCATAAATTTTAAAAATAGAATATTCAAATACAAAAACTAGCCTAATTACAACTTTTACAAATGATTTTTTGAAATGACAATAACTTGTTAAACTTTACCATAATTTAAGTGAAATGTTCTCAATCTCACCACTCTCACCTTTTTAGTGCTAATACTTTTATTTAATTTACTTTTTATACTTAAACTGCATGTTTTCAGAAAATTCACACACTAAGCTATAAAAAAATGTATTACATGACTTTATAAATTAAATATTATTTGTTTTATAAATAAAAAAAGAAAATAGTACTTTGGTTTCACTTTTCATGGAATGACCCACTGGTTTCTTTCCACCCTTTTAGAGGACATTCTTTCCTATCAGTGTTTTTCTTAGGATGCGAAGATTTTTTTTTTTTCATCTGAAAGTTGAAATTTATGTCTTCTAGTACTTTTAAAATTTTGTCATTATTTTGAAATGTAACAAGAACATACATAATATCTACTAAAATGCAATTAGACAGTACCTACCTAATGAGGAACTTTTGCTTTTTTTTTTTTTTTTTTTTTTGCCCGAATTATATTGAGGCAGTTTGTAGGCCGAACGTAGCCGAATATTTTTTCAGAGTAAAATGTTTTAAAAAATAAAATTGCATATAAATAATTTTTTTAACACGAAATACTTTTTAATTGTGAAATATACAAGAATTGTGCATATAGTGTATACTATATTTTGTTTTTAGATAAAAACGAGTTCATTATTCGGCGGCCGAATAAGCCGAATATTCGGCCATACCTCGGCCGAATAATTGGTATTCGGTTATTCGGCCAAACCACTATTCGTTGCATCACTACTGTGTACTCTTCTTAAAGGATGCCATTCTTAGTTTTCAAAATATTTCTAAAATCTACGCTTAATATGAAGTGTTAAAATTTTACTCCCAGTTCGTCAGTTTTTTAAACATAATGTATTAAATTAAGCTTAGATTTAGAAATATTGATAACTAAAAAAGTGACATCATTTCAGAAGAGAACACTGAGAGAAGTTTAAAATATTAATTTCCCGAGGAGATATTTTGAATATTAAAATGCATCAAACGCCCATAGACTTAAAATTACCGAGGAGAATTCGGAAGCTGAATGACTAGCAGCCTTAAGCGGGTTCCACTGTATATTGAATAAAGTTGTAGAAACTTTTAGGTCCCTGGGAGTTTATGCACTTTTAGAAAATGAGTTGGATTTTTTTTATATTTTACTGAGAGGCAAAAATAAGGGGGGGGGGGGGGGACATTTAATTTTAATAGAATTGTAATTTGAAAAACGTATTGAAAGTTTTAGATGAATGGCATTTGATTAAAGGTGTATAATCTTTTCATGTTCCTGTGAATTAAAGGGATTCTCTTTAGAGATGAGTTGATACCAGGGTTTGTTGATATATATCGTGATGTATATCCGATATTTATTTTCAAAATATCAAGATATTTGGTATTTTCATATATATGATTATTTTCAGAATATCCGTTTGATATTTTCTTACATTTGATTTTTATTTTCAAAATATCAATACGTTTTGATATTCTATATTTTTCTGTATTTGATATTTATTTTCAAAATCTTAATTGTGCAAGGTATTTTTGATATTCTCGGTCAAAGCAAGTGTAAATGAAATATTCAACTGTTATTGGCTGCGTGCCGTTCTGTAATGAACTTTTATCTCTGGCAGTTACATTTTTAGCCAAAGAAAACAAATATTTTCCAAGCTTTTGTTCTAAAATGTAGAACTATCAATTACGTAGGACATAACTCAGAAATATCATTGAAAGATAAACTATCTAATTCAAATAATCGTTTTTTACAGCTTCATTACAAAAGAATCTTTTCTGGTTTTGGTTTAGCACCGTTTAAACTGTACAACATGTTTGGGAATAAAGACGGAATAAAAAAAAAAAAAAAAAGCTTGCTTAAATTTTCATTTATTATTTTTACTTATTTTGTATTTAAAATTTTGTTTTATAAATAAAATTTTCTTGATAGTTGATACTGAATCCTATTGTTCTGTGAATGAAGCAAATTGTTTCTCTTTATAATTAGTTGATCTTCAGTTTTGTTCCAAGAGGGGGGAAAAAAAGAGATAAGAAAAGAAAAATGCATTTTTAGAATATAGTTTGAGTTTTCATGTTAAGTACAATATGTTTTAGCTTCTAATTTATATTATGCTTGAAAATATTTATCAGCAGTAAGTTGACTTTTTGAAAATATCGGATACTTGATATTTTCGAAAATATCATATACGAACATTGGTTGATAGATAATGCGGAGCATAAGCGTTATGATATGCGGATGAGAAGTTTTAAAAGTATTATAAAGGAATTTACGGGATTGTCTTCTCAAATGGAATACGCAGCGTCGACTGATCACAGGTGTTTTTTTTTTTTGGGGGGGGGGGGGACAATTTGAAAGTGCTGTAGTTTATTAGCCCCCGGAATGCTATTTCTTTCTCCCAGCTTATTTTGTCTCTAATAAATAACGTTACCTTGTATACGCCAGCCGTAAAAACAAAAGCCGATGTTCATTGTGCGATTAAATACTCTACAGCAGTTTTAAAACTTCTAAGCATCGCACATTTTCAATGTTTATACCATCGTATTGGGTAAAAAAAGTACTTTAATGCAATTTGTTTGAAAATTGCACTCCATTTATTTTTGAAATATTAATATTGAAATATTTTGTATTTTTTAGAGACATTTGTTTCATTTTGGCAACTCAAGTACTCCATTTCTGTAGAAAGTAAAGAAAAAAATAGTTGAAAAATAGCAATTATCTTTTTGTTGCCATTTTCTCATAAAAATTGGAAAAAAAAATTAAAATACGTGCTATTTTGAGTAAAATATAATTGAATGATTTACGATAGAACATGGAGCTATTATAAACTACATTTAATTTTAAGAATCTATATTAATGCAAATGACGTCATTTTACATAAAATAAAAGCTTTGTGTGCTTTGTCTTAAAATTGAAATACGTTTTGCACTACAATAGTCCCGCTTAACCGAGTTATTTTCTTCTAGTGGACTGGTGGCTTCTATTATTATGAAACAGCCATTATAAATGAAGCGTTAGGTGAAGATGAAAGAGCAGCCGTAAAAAGTTAGAACTCTGATTTTCTGGTCAGAATAAAAAAAAAATGGCCACAATTTTTTTTTCCAAAAAAAATAAAAAAATTATGGCCATTTTTTAAAACAGCCAATTAAAAAAAAATTATGGCTACCCCCCCCCCCCCCCCCCATCCTGACCAGAAAATCGGAGTTCTAACTTTTTACGACTGTTCTTTCATCTTCACCTAACGCTTCATTCATAATGGCTGTTTCATAATAAAAGAAGCCAGTCCACCAGAAGAAAATGAAGTAATGGAAATGTCGGGGGCGACACTAAATTCTGAAAAAGCAGAATTCCCGTTCTCTAGTTTTATTTTTTTTTTTTTTTTGTTAAGCTAAAATTTTAATTTTTGTGTGTGTGTTTTAAATCTTATTTATTTGAATGAGTAAAAAAAAAAAAAAAAAAACTGTCGTTCTCTGAAAAAAATTTGTTTATTAAAAAAAAAAAAAGGTTCGTGGTATTTTGTGGATTTTTCAGATTATAATTATTTGTATAGAGGAAAATATTATTCAAAAACCTATTTTAATTTTAATACTAATTCATTTTTATCATGGTTTAAATATTCCTATAAAATTTCATTTCCTACAAATCATGGTAAAAAATATTTTATTTTTATACAGGACGTTTTACAAATTTTCAGCGTGTAAGCGGTAAGCTTTTGTCGCGCAAAAATGAAATTTTTACGTGTAAATAAATTTGAATAGTATGTACATATTAATCTTAACAGAAAACGTCTGTACTTCTCAAAACTATTTCATTTATTCTATTTAAACCTTTATCTACTGACGTTACTTATAAGTACCACTAAATAACTTGTTATAAAATTCATTTAATACATCGATTAGTAGCAGTACAGTTTAGAATGAGTTATAGATGCATTACCTTATCTTGTTCCAAAAGCATTATGGGTTACACAAAACAAAAACATTTTTAAAAGGATGATTTCTTTTGCCTTTGCATCTTTTCAGCTTTCTTGGCGGTGAGGGTGGAGGGGAATTTTCCAATTCGGAAATATTACTATTGTAAGAACATTATATTTGTACATTTCCTAATTCTACGTAATACTAAGAAAAATATTTAAAATAAAAGGTTTGAGTGGGTTTATAAATATTGCACAAAATCCCTATAAATTCAAATTTAATTAATCAATCTAAATCCTTCAATCCTTCTAAAATTTATTAAATGATTATGCAAGTCTTCTAATGTAAATTCAAAAATGCTGTAAAAGATGAAATTTTCATGAATTCATAATTTAGTACATAAAGGGTTTAAAGACCTTTTGATTAACACGTTGAGTTCCACGGTGACTGACACTGAAGCTGAAAAATTTACAATGTTTTAAGAAAGTGTAATGCTGTAATAAATAAAAGGCAAGTACATTTTCCGTAATTACTTAAAACTATATATATAATATTTAGTTTTATATCATATTTTAGACCGTCAGCCATCGGTGAATGACGCTTTCTAAACGGAAAGTTCAGTGTCAGTCACCGGTGACTGACACTGAAGCTGAAAACTGAAGCTGAAAGCTAGTATAACGTGTTAAAACGTCCGTTGATAGCATACTTAGCGTTTGGTTTTACGTTACAAAAATGACAAGCTATCGTAATCCAATACTAGTGCCGCTGTGGAATCGTGTAACCTATTAACCAAAACTAACTCTATTTCCCATATCTGTTAGTCAGTCCAGTGTATTGTTCCCTGAAAGTAAATTGAAAATCTAGCTAAATACTCTTGCAATGTTCGGCTTTATTTTTAATTGATTAATCCGTAGTCTGGTATATTCATCATTTGGACTTTGTCACATAATATATCTGAGATTTATCTTTTTAATATTTAAAACCTACTCGTTTTTAAATTGAAGTATATATATTTTTTAAATATTACTTGGTTTGTATAAATTCTATCGGTCATAAAGGGCTGCACAAAAGTTTACAGGTACATATCCGTTTATTCACGTAAATTGCTAAATTGAAATTTTCAACTGTGCTATTCGTTCAACTGAACTAACTTTTATCATATATGTAGTATACATACAAATCTATAGATCATATGTAGAGATGCACAAAAGAAAAAAATCTGGTTTTTTCCAATTATTGGTTGTAATAGCAAAAATTGGATTTTAAAATTCGTTATGCTTTTTTCAAATTGTTTATATTTAGACATCGAAACTGATTATTTAATAAACGGAAGTTTTGTTACTGTATTCTGAATGTGCTGAAAAGTGTTTCATAGTCTATCATGGACACACGAGTTTTCGTTCTTTTTAATATTTAAAATTTTTTAAGAGATTAATAAATTTTTTATTCATATAGTCATTGTCTTTTACGTTTATTTTCCAGCCATGCTAAATTTTTTATTCATATAGTCATTGTCTTTTACGTTTATTTTCCAGCCATGCTAGTATACCGCTGTTTCCCTTGCTGCAAAAAAATCTATACCAAGATGGTGCACGCTTTGTTGTTCGTGCTGAGTATTGCTTGTATTGCTATCGGCATGTACGCAGCTATTGATGCCCACAACGACGGACCTTCTCCCGTTCATTTCTACAGCATGCATTCGTGGATCGGACTCGTCGCTTGTGGACTCTTCGGTCTTCAGGTGAGATCTATATATTTTCCTTTCAGCACAACATCAGGGCCGAAACTAGAGGGAGGGGGCATGGGCCCCGGGGGCCAGAACGAAGGGGCGCCAAATGAAGGATTATACCTTTTGGAATGGATCATTTTCTTCTGATGGACGGATGTCTTCTATTATGAAATAGCCATTATAAATGAAGTGTTAGGTGAAGATGAAATTTTTTGGTCAGAATGGGAAGAGAAAAAAAATGGCAATTTTTTTTTTCAAAAAAAATTATGGCCATTTTTTTTCTTCCCATTCTGACCAGAAAATCAGAGTTCTTTTTACGGTTGCTCTTTCATCTTCACCTAACACTTCATTTATAATGGCTGTTTCATAATAGAAGACATCCGTCCATCAGAAGAAAATAACTAGGTGAAAGCGGAAACTCGGTTAAGCAGAACTCGGATAATCGGGACTCTAACTGTATATTTCATTTTAAAAATGATCTTTAGAATATTTTTGTTGGTGTTCAGAGGGGAGTCATGACCCCCGTGACCTCCCCCTTGGATCCGCCATTGTAGATTACGTAGTTCAGTATTACATATTTTAAATTTTAAAATAAGTCGGCTATTAGAAAATTAGTAAAATTCTCTTTGTAAATATACTTTGCGAAAGAGGAGGAGGGGCGCCAAAATCCATGCTTGCGCCGGGTGCAAAAAACGCAAGTTTCGGCCCTGCACAACATTTCTGCTGCAAGTCAATGAATGATCGCGTTTATAGCAAGTTCGGATGTAAAGAGAAACCGGTTTTAACGAACAAAATTATTGAAGTGGCTCGCTAATACGTTTTAAAAAACTGACTTAATCCCTTGACTACTAATTTTTTTTTTTGGGGGGGGGGACAAACAGGCAACACGCTAAGCCAAATCTTGGGCTACAATCTACCGAGCAAATGGTCGACTACGATCGTAAATGAACATGAGACCAGTGGGACAAAGAGACATGGTTTTCAAGCGTTTCAGGGATTGCTGTGTCCAGTGGTATTTTTTGAAGTTGCACTGGGACATAGTCCCACTGGGAGTCTAAGGGTTAAGGGGGAAAGAAACTTGCAACTCAGTTAGATCTCCGATATATTAAACCTATGGGCTTGAAATGCAAACGAATTTTTAAAATTTTTCGTCAGAAAATTAAACTTTTTTTTGCATGTTTTCCGTGAAAGATGAGCCCCTCCCCCTTTTTTTTCCTCTTTTGATGAAATATGTCTAAAATAGCTTTAAGTTTTTATTGTATTTCCAATCCGAAAGATGCTGCTACCCTGGTCTCCTATTTCTGTAACTCTGCCCATGAATGACCGACTTGAGAACCAAATAGCGTAAGGTTCTCGAGAGAGCCCTAGAAGTTTTAACCGCACATTAAACATAAATACCCAGAAAATGGATCGTTAAAAAATTATAATGGATAATTTTAAAAGAAATACTAGTAAAATATTTCGGAGTTGAAATATTTACTTTATCTGTAAAGGTTAGCTAAAAAAGGGGGGTAATAGAAAATCTAACTAGATAGTGCTTATTTGTTTAATAGCATGGTTTGAAAGTGAAATTTCCCTCACCCCGGAGCTGCAAAATTCCCTCCCGGAGTAAAATGTCAGAATTCAACACTGATTCACAAATGTGTTTTAACTAAAATTTTAAAGGATGGATTTTTGGTGATGAAAACAAAAAAGGCCATAAAGAAAAAAATAATTTTATCTAAATATATGAAGAGTATTTTTTAAAATCCACATTTTTAAAAGCACATGGGGAAATTGCTTAGTCTTGAAACATGTGAATGTCTGTGTATGGAAATTAAAAGCATATTTTAATAAATCAAATAGAACATCCATTTCACTTCATGTCTTCACCTTCTTTGGTGTTCAGTTTTAGGTCGTCCAATTCCTTTGTTCTTGAGGGGAGAAAATTCTTGGTCAGGGTCAGACTCAAATCTGCCCTCGTAACCTGATCCAAACCCTAAAACTGTCTCAGTTGAATGAGATCTCAAAACAATTCCTTCTTCATCCGGAAACATTCGGTTGCATATCTCTGCATCCATAAGCTTCTCTCGTTCGTTGTACGTTCTTTCGAGGAATCCATATATTTAAAAGACAAGGCTATTTTTTAGTCTGAGCTTTCTGCTGAACCAATTTTGATAATTTTTTTTTTTTAATGAACACTTTATTTGTAAATGTGCCCGAACTTGATATTTTTTTTAACAATCCCATTTTTATATTTTAATTTTAAATATCCTTTATGGAATTTCTTTACATTGGTGGCAATCGGGTCACTTCCATTGTTGAAGAGAGAAGGAAAACAATGGGAATTACCATATCATTATGGATGCCATTTTCGTATTACAATTAAAAATAATTTAAACTTTTGAACAGAAAATGGCGTCACGATTTAAAATAACGCAGTTTTGCTCATAAAGCTGTTACATTTCATTTTTTTTTTTTTTTTTTTTCATTCCGGTGATACTGAGATTGATACGCAAATCTCAGGACTTCGATGACTGAAAATGATATAATAAAAATTAAATGAGTATTTTCTTTATTAAAACGAAATACTTTACTACGAATGCGTCTAAATGTAAATTTCGATATTTCGCCGGCAATCAGATTAGAACCTCAAATAAAAGAGTACAAATGTTTAAATGTAAAGTTGTAACTGGCAAATGCGATATTAAGTTTGGGAATATATTTATAATTTATTCCACTTTAAAAAATTTTTCTAATGGTGAATATGAAAATTGAACAATTTTGGACTATTACACCATAAGTAATTCAAATATAAATAAGTGGAATGTAAATAAACTACAAATCATTTGCTAAAATGGTGTATGAACACTTAATACAGATTAAATGTATTAGATGGAATAGATATTTTAGTGTTTTTAATGTTTTAATCTGTATTAAATGTTCATACACCATTTTAGCAAATGATTTGTAGCTTATTTACATTTCACTTATTTATATTTGATGAAAAGTATGCATGTAAATTTTGCGACGATGAAAAAGGTGTAATTTTTACATGTCTATGAAAACAAAAAATATAATAGTGTCATAGTGGCACAATTTTCATTAGTTTTTCATTACGTAATACCAAAGACCAAACGTCAATAACTTCATAATTTCAATATTTTAATTGCCTATTACCAGGGTTCGTTGATATATATCATGATATATATCTGATATTTATTTTTAAAATATCAAAAATCTTGATATTTTAAAAATAAATATTTTCGATATTTTCAAATTCTTGATATTTATTTTCAAAATATCAAGATGTTTGATATTTTGTATATTTGATACTTATTTTTAAAATATCACCGTGCTAAATAATTTTGATATTTTCTACATTCAAAGCAAGTGTAAATGAAATTTCCACCTGTTATTAATTGTGCCATTCTGTAGATAATGAAATTTTGTCTCTGGCAGTGACTTTTTCAGGAAAAGAAGAAAACAAATCTTTTCCAGGCTCTGTTTGAAACTTTTATTTTTAAATGTAGAAATAATCATTATGTGAGGCAGTTAAAATTCAGAACAGCCATTGAAAGATAAAATGTAATTTAGATAATCATTTATATACAGCCAGGGTTCGTTGATATATATCAATGGATATAAATTCAATATTTATTTTCAAAGTATCAAGATTTTTGATATTTTCATATTATTTGATATTTATTTTCAATATATCAAGATGTTTCATATTTTCAGTATTTGATATTTATTTTCAATATATCAAGAGGTTTCATATTTTCTTCATTTGATATTTATTTTAAAAATATGAATGTGCGCAAGATATTTTTGATATTTTCAGTCGTAATTCGTATTATTTCAGGGTAAATTAAATAAATTTTCAACTGTTATTGACTGTAAATCTGTAGATAAAGAACTTTTAGATGTGATTTTTTTAGCCAAAAAAGAAAACAAATATATTTTTCAAGCTTTAGATTTGAAGCTTTTATTTTTAAATGTTGAAATGATTATATGGGACATAATTCAGAACAACCATTGAAAGATAAACTAATTTAAATAAGCAGTTATATACAGCTTCCTTAGAAAAGAATCTTTTCCGAAGTTTTGATCAGTTGAGTTTAAAGTATACAACATGCTAGGAAATACGAAATAAGACATTTTATACTTACATTTATGTTAAAATTTTTCAATTAAAAAAACTTTTTTGTATTTAAAATTTTGTTTTTTAAAATATCTGATTTTTTTAATACTTGATACTGAATCCTATAGTTAGTTTTTTTTTTTTTTTAATAAGTGTATAAAGCAAATTGTTACAGTTTTCAATTAGTTCATCTTCAATTTTGTTCTAAGTGGGAAAAAAAAAAAAAACACTCGGAAAATAAAGAAGAAAAAGCATTTTTAGATTATTCTTTGATAAGTTTCCATGTTAAGTGCAATATATTTTAGTTTCTGATCTACATTATGCTCGAAAACATTTATTATCAGCGGTAAGTTGACTGCTTTGAAAATATCGGATATATATCGAAAATATCATGATATTTACGAACCCTGCCTAATACTGATTACGTGTAGGAATAAAGTTTAAATTAAACTTTCAAATTATTGAAAAAATAAACTTTAATTTAAAATATTTGTTTTAAGAGTTAGGTTAGCCAATGAAATAAAGACCATATAATATTGATTAATTATTGCAATTTATTTTTTTATATATAAATTTAGTCAATCGGTTCTTTTAAACATTTTCATTCGTCAAATTTGACAGGTTTAGACTCGTAAATTACAAATAGTGCTTACCATAGGCGCCGCAGACGAAATCCAAGGAGGAGCATGATTTTGGAACATATGTCTGCCGTCCGCAAAAATGGCTATGTGTGTTGGGGGTGGGATATTCTTCTTTTAACGTACAATGTAATTATGAAATAAGATAAACTAAGATTATTATTTTTTAAGAATCCTCTATGCAGGACAATTTTTAAAACATACCAACTTAAAAAGCAATACAAAAAGTTAACAATTAAAATATATTAAATATTCAAAAATAAATTTCTACGAGCATCTTTTCAAAAAAAAAAAAAAAAAAAAAAAGAATAATTGTAACAATAACTCCCCCGTCCCCCTTCCTTTCCATTTAAGTTGAATTCAAAACTCATGAATCTGAACAAACAGAACTAAATAAAAATTACCTCCACAAGGGGGAGGGGGGGGGGTGTAAGGACTCCAAATTTTTTTTTATTTCTGTGTTTATTTTAAATAAGGATAATTTTTTTCTTTCAAAATCATCGGAGAAAAAGAAAATTTAAACTTC
Organism: Maratus speciosus; assembly: GCA_963932465.1. Lineage (NCBI taxonomy): Eukaryota > Metazoa > Arthropoda > Arachnida > Araneae > Salticidae > Maratus > Maratus speciosus. The sequence goes on from OZ010793.1 coordinate 533,502,470, forward strand.
AATATCCAGCGAGTGATAATGGCTTTCTTACGCATCTTTCTCCGTGACGATACCATTGGTACTTGCCATACACATTCTGAGAGAAGATCTATGGCATGTAATATGTTATGTAAGATTTATGGCACTTGCATCTAATGCGGAATTCGTATCCGAAAAACATACAGCATCTACGTTTTCGGGCATAGTACAGTAAAACTTGTTGACAGAAGCGCTATGTAGTACAGGAAAAAAATCTGTTTGATAGGCCTTATCAGGTCCTCTCTATTGTAACTATATTCTTTTCGCCGAGGCCATGAAACTTTTTGCGCCTAAGACAGAATTCCGTTATACAGTAATACTGGTTCTGTTTTTGCAGGATTTACTGTACTGTCATTTTTTGTTTACAAGCATCGTTAATTTGCACTGTATATGCACACACGCTCGCAAATGAGCATTAGTTTTTCTAAATCCAGAAAATTGATAGAAAACTGCATGGACATCTTATTAGGGATTTCATAAAACATTCTTTTTCATCAGACAAAATTTATATAAATATATGCCTAAGAGACATAATGTGACTTTAATTGTTCTGAAGATAAGGTGTGTTTAACCAATTACCGTACGCTTTTTGTGTGTGTGTGTGTGTGTGTGGAGGGGGGGGGGGGGAGCGTCTCTTTCGGACCGGATTCGGGTTGACCAGAATTTTCAAAAGAAAGTCATGAATATTTTTCAAATGGGGAGGGGGGGGGGGGGGGGACTGTATCGTCGGCCTAATCGTTCGGAGTTTTTTCGGGCCCATATCGCTCGTGTAGATAATTGAGTCATAAATATCACCTTTTTATAAAAAATTGATATTAGAGATATAATGGTAGATTTTTTCCCCCATAATTGTATTAAAATGTGCATTTTCTTTCACTTCGAGTTTGAATATTTCAGGTTCGGGTTGAAGAGAGTCTGGTTGGGATTGACGAATTTTTTGTTTCAACCCGACCCGTGCAAAACTCTATTCGTAACCGACCCAAAACTAAAAGGTAACCGCACTATCCGTCTTGCCGAAAATGAATATGGTTTATCCTCGGCTAACTTCCATTTAAACCAAGCCATCAAGATAATGCTTCATTTGTCTTTGCAAGAATGCATTCAGCAACTGGATAACCTAAATAATACCTTAATATAACTCCAGTCATGTCGTGTCTACCACCCCCGTTATTACCTCACCTAATTTAGTTCAGCGTCGCATAGCATTACTTAGATCTTGTTTTCAATAAAAAGCATTTACCGCAAAATTCGTACAGAAACTAGTTTTCTTAGTTCAAGGTTAATATTCTTCTAAAGGAATTTGCATGCTTGTCTGTCTCCCTATTAATATTCCACATTTGAAATCTGCGTGTTTTGAATTAAGGAATGTTTTAAACTCAACAATAAAATAGCTTATGCAGGATTAAAATCTTCCGCAAATCCAAGATTTTCCGCTTTTTAGGTGCATTCGTAATTTTTTTAATATGTAGCACCTATAGTCGTCGTCTGGTCAGTCTGTCCGCATATAACAGCGCAAAAACTACTCAACCGAATGGTTAGAAATTTAATATATAATCGTTCCAGAATTATGTCGAGTCATTTAAAATGTTATGAAAATCGAATCAAAACTTAAAAAGATATAAGTTTTCTTCTTTCTATTAAATCCTGTCCTACGTAATGAATTCAATGATATCGCATGATAGGTAATGATTCTAGGTTGCCATGGTGATGACGTCCTATTTAAGATGGAGTCCTATTTCCGTATCACTGAATTTAATATATAGAATCGTAATATATTTTGTATTCATGCATTTTTGCATAAGAATGGAACAGCTATTGCACCAAGGTCTGAATATTTATAAAACTAGTTGTAGTACGAACGCGCACCTTATTTGCCACATTTGACATACAACTTTCGACTTATTTGTTTTCTTTCTTCCGAACTTTTTTTTTTTTTTGGGGGGGGGGGGCAACTTTTCTCTTAGGCAGATGTCAGACGAGCGATTTTGAAAATCAGCATTTTCGACGCTCTCTCTTGAGAGCAGACGAATCTTCTGGTCTGTTCAGACGAGCGCCCACAAATCGTTGCGGTAAAAATTCCGAAAAGCTGCACGTCGAGGCTCGGCGTTTCCCCCAACTCGCTGGGAGCTGGTGGCGTGCTCAAGTCTTTTGTTTCTCCTATGTTGTCCAGACGAACCGAAGTTTTGACGCTGGCTTTAATTTTCTTTATCAGTGATTCGTAAGTTGTTGGTTCTGGTTGCGTATCTAATTTTTTCGCTAGAATTTAAAATGGATTTAATACACGTACATTAACTAATTTTTGAAATACAAAAGTGTTCAATATAGTTGGACACCTCATGCTTACGTTATATAAAGATAAAAATTAAAATATAATAACTTGGTTAAAGGCATCCTTGATTTAAAAAAAAAAAAAAATCAGAAAAATCTAAAGAAGATTAGAAAGTTATCGATAAATTATATGAATTAATTTTGTTTCATATAAACAAACAAGTTGGAAATTGCTCGTCAAACGTGGCAAATGAGGTGCATTCGTAATATAAATAGTTTTATAAATATTTTTTGCACCGAATTGTACTGATTGTATATTTGAATGCACTTCATAAGTGCATATAAATTTCATTCTGTTCGAAAGGCTGTAAAATCATTAAAATACACTTGCAATAATTTTTTTCCCATTGGCCGTAATGTAACGGAAGATTTTGACTGTCTCTGTCATTAATCTATACATCCGATTTACATAAAATTTGAAACGACTCGACAAGATTTTGCAAAAATTATATATTTAAAATTTCAGACCATTCGGAAGGCTGTAACATCATTAAAATGCACTTGCAATAATTTTTTCCCATTGGCCGTAATCTGATGAAAAACTTTTGACTATCCCTGTCATTAAACTATACATCCGATTTTCATAAAATTTGAAAAGACTCGACAAACTTTTGCAACAATTATATATTCAAAATTTCAGGCTATTGATTTTGCTCTGTTATATGCGGACAGACGGACTGAACGACGACTATAGGTGCTACGTATTTATATAATTACGAACGCACCTAAAAAATCATTTAAAATTATGCTAATGTTGCAAGTTAACGTTTTATAAGAAAGGTATTTAAATAGTAAAGTATTATTATAAGGAAAATTTGAATGTAATCTTTATCAAATACTACTAATAATAATACTATTTTGTCCTAGTATGTACTAAATTAAATTCATGGATAATCCAGGGGGTTTTCTTTGCGGGGTAGGGAGCGAAGGAGGCATTTTGCGAAAAGTAAATGCTAAAGTTTTTGTTTCGGGGGAACTTATTTCCTTTACAAATTACAGATTTTTAAACCTAACAATATTAAAATAATTAATTAATAGCATGTTTTTATGGAATATAAATTTGTGAAAGGGCCTGTTTTATAATTACGATTTTTGAGAAGCCTGTTTTATTAAATGGATTTTTGTGACGGGGACCTAAATAGACAGCAAATGTTGCATTTCTTAATAATAATGAATTCTTAATAATAATTCTTTGAAATTAAAATCATTACAAGTTATATCTGGTTTTGAAAATCCAGTATGGGAAAAGAGGCTGCAAAACAGAGCCTCTGTGGTCATATCCGGTACCGGTTCTATTTACTGCGAGCATGTAGTTTTAAAAATACTGTAATTTATTTTTTATTTTTTTAGCTCACAGGCTATCAAAGCTTGAGAACTAATGTGCCCGCCGGTTCTGTTACGTACATACGTACATATGTACGTAACGCGATAACTCTTGATGGAAATATCCGATTTGCTTCAATTTTTTTTTTCTAGTTTCATTCTGATAAGGCGCTTCCCTGATTAGTTTTGGGGATTCATTGGTTAAGTATAAAGGGAGACAACGGGGGGCTAATTCCAACTTTAATTTAGATAAATGTTTTTTTTAAATGCAGATTTATCCGATTTGCTTCAAAAAATTTGTCTACGTTCATTCCGATAAAGCTCTCCTCTGATCAGTTTTGGGGGTTAATTGTTAATTATAAAGTTGGAAAAGAGGGGGGGGGGGTCTAGATTCCCCATTAATTTAGATAAATGGGTTTTTCATGCAGAATTATTCGATTTGCGCCAAATTTGGTATACTGGTTTATTATGTTAAGGAGCTTCCCTGATTAGAGTTGGAGGTTCATTAGTTAAGCATAAACCGGGAAAAGAGGGCTAGTCCCCGCCCCCTTTAAATTAGATAAATATTTTTTCATGCAGAATTATTCGATTTGCCCCAAATTTAGTACACCAGTTTATTATGTGAAGGAACTATCTTGATTATGTTGGGAGGTTTATTGTTAAGTATAAAGGGGGTAACGGGGTATCTTTCACCTTTAATGTAGATAAATGGGTTTTTCATGCAGAATTATTCGATTTGATTAAAATCTGATATACCGGTTCAAATCTGATAAACCTCGTTAAAAGGAAATCTACCTTCTTTGATATTTTTGAAGCAAATATAGTTAAGTTTGGTAAAGTGGCCGTTCCGTTTTCTTTCCTTTCTTTCTTTTTTTTTTTTTTTTTTTTTTTGTAAAATTTTGTGTACAGAAAAGTTAATTTTCTACCGATTACTTAAAATAGGATGAACCTAGTACCGTCTGTGTATATTTCTTTTTTCTAATTTCTTGAATAACTAATATAAAATTACAAAATCATTTATTTCCTGCGGAAGATCCATTTTGCTTATTGAAAACATCGAATGGAAATCATTCTGTTGCGGCGAATAATGTCGTCTGCTCTGTGTGGCGGGGACGGTTCATACATCGCTCGTCTGACCAGGATAGCGCAGGTGTTTATTTTTCTTGTTGAAACCACAAGCGTTCAAAAAGTCGTTCGTCTGACATTTGTCTTAATATTATTCTGACAAATTTTTTCATCAGTAGAATAAATTGGCGGAAACAGATGTCAGCGATCACGACCTGCCAACACACTTTTAAACCCTTGTTGAAGGGCGGTAGGATATTTTTTTTATTACCACTTAGTTTTAATCAAGATTTCTACCAGAATTTTTGAACAATTTTACTTTTATGACATTGGTGTTGCATTTTCTTATTTTCAAAAAGAATTTTTAGAAAATTTTGGTGGAAATTAAACGTTAGAGAAACACAATTACTTGCCCTTAAAGTTATTGATGAGACTGCCTTTATCTTCGGAGCACTTTTTTGAGAAGTGTAATATATTGGCAAAATGAATTTATTTAAAGTTTGAATTTTGTTATGAAACTGATAAAACAAGTAGCATTTTATTCGTATTTTACGCAACTTTTTAAAAATTACCTATTTTAAACAGAAATTGAGTGATTTTTCTAATGTTATGTCCAAAAATTTGCACGCTAAGTTCTATCTATATCAGTATATACTAGTGTCATACAGAATTTTAAAGAAGTAACGTTTGTGTGCTTGGGGGGGGGGGAGGGGGGGGGAGCGTCGAATCTCTAGATATTTACTAAGCCGATTTAAAAAATAATGGTAGTAGAATGCTGGGGACCTAGTAAAATGCTGCTCCAACATAGGCTATATTTTATGTCTGTATACGAACTCCATGTAGAGGGATGCAGGACCAAAAAACGTTCTAAAATTGAGATTTCTGCGATATTGTTGGTGCTAGAAATTTGATATGCTGTGTACTTTTATGGTGCAAATACTCTCTATAAACGATTTCTGAAAAGTTTGAAATTTAAAGGATGGAATGAGTTCAAAACGTTCTGAAAACGCTCTAAATTGATTTATTTGGAACTGTAAGGTCTGTGAATTTGAAATTTGACACGGCTGTTACTTTTAGGTAGATTTCGTATGAAATACTACCTATTGGGATCGTTCCTATGTTGGAATTTCTGAAAAATTTTTGCAGATCTACACCGATCATGACCCCTAAAACCCAAAACCACCCTCAGTAAAAAACTTTATCTGTCTATCTATCTATCTATCTATCTATATATATATATATATATATATATATATATATCACTTTTTTCTGGACACGATAACTTTCGTAATTCTGCACCAATCTCTTCCAAACTGATACATAAAATCAATGGGCATAAATTTCTCAGTCAAGTTCGTTAATGGGCAAAATCGGACCAAGGGGATGGAAATAGGGAGGGGTTTTGTGAAAACCGAAAACCCCCCGTAACTTGTTCATTTTTGTACATATCAAATCAGTTTAAAGTTTTTACTTCTAAAAATAGGGCAAAATTTTTATGTATCGCAGATTTTCGATAAAGTTAAAAATGGGCTCAAGGGGCGCAAAAAATAGGGTTTTTGGGAGAAAAAAATTCATAACTTCGTCAATTCTCAAGATATCAATTCCAATTAATTTTATGATAAATCTCCTTAATATTATCTACAACTTTTATATTCACAAGTTTTTGATAGGACCAATTCGTACCGCAAAAAAAATTAAAAACGAAAACAAAAAGGGGGTTTGAAGAAGTAAAAAATCCATAACTCCGTCAATTCAAAAGATATATGATAAATTCATGGGGATTTTATATCTTCTTAATATTGTCTACAATATCTATATAGACAAGTTTTGAATAGGACCAATTCTTACGTCAAAAAAAAAAAAAAAAATTAAAATTACATAGCGGTTGAAGAAAAAAATCATCTTATTAAGGGCGCATTCAAATCCAAACTGCTTATTTTCTTACTCATTTTTAAATTTATTTTTGCTCTTAAACGCATCAAATTGGTAGATTCTCTTATTCAGAAACTATATAATGTACAGTAATGATCGATTTGTTTATAGAGGCAGAATATATTTCAAAAAATGATCTCAAAGTGGGCATTTTGAACCGAATTTCCCGAAGCAGATTGTGTTGGAAAAATCATTGCATTAAGGATGCACTCAAATCCAAACTGCTTATTTTCTGACTCATTTTTAAATTCATTTTTGCTCTCAAAGGCATTTAATTGGTAGATTCGCTTATTCAGAAACTATATAATGTACCGCAATGATCTATTTTTTGATAAAGGCAGAATACATTTCAAAAAATGATACCAAACTGGGCATTTTGAACGGAATTTCCCGAAGCAATTGTGTTATCACTTTCTTCTGGACACGATAACTTCCGCAATTCTGCACAAATCTCTTCCAAACTGATACATAAAATCAAGGGACATAAAATCTCGGTCAAGTTCGTTAATGGGCAAAAGCGGACAAAGGGGACGGAAATAGGGAGGGGTTTTGTGAAAACCGAAAAAACCCCATAACTTCTTAATTTTGTACATATCAAATCAGTTTAAAGTTTTTATTACTTCTAAAAATAGCGCCAAAAATTCTTGCATCACAGATTTTTGATAAAATTAAAAATAGGCTCAAGGAGCGCAAAAAATAGGGTTTTTGGGAGAAAAAAATTCCTTATTTTGTCAATTCTCAAGATATCAAATCCAATTAATTTTATTATACATCTCCTTAATATTATCTACAACTTTTATATTCACAAGTTTTTGATAGGACCAATTTGTACAGCAAAAAAAAAAAAAAATAACGAGAACAAAAAAGGGGGTTGAAGAAGAAAAAGTTTCATAACTCCGTCAATTCACAAGATATAAAATCTCCATGAATTTATCATATATCTTCTTAATATTGTCTTCAACATTTATATAGACAAGTTTTTGATAGGGCTTACAGGAATTTTCTTACTATTCTTACAGGAAAAACAAATTAAAAATACATAGCGGTTAAAGAAAAAAATTATCTTATTAAGGGTGCATTCAAATCCAAACTGCTTATTTTCTTACTCATTTTTAAATTCATTTTTGCTCACAAACGCATCCAATTGCTAGATTCTCTTATTCAGAAACTATATAATGTACAGTAATGATCGATTTTTTGATAGAGGCAGAATATATTTCAAAACATGATGTCAAAGTGGGCATTTTGAACAGAATTTCCCGAAGCGATTGTGTTAGAAATGAAAAATATTGCCCTACTTGAGAAAATAATTGTTTATTTATCAAGTTTTAATTAATTGAAAGAAAAATAAAAACACAGGTCGCTTATAAATATTTTCAAAAATCACGTCAGCATGTTTCATATTTTTTTTTATTAAAAATTAATCTGAAAATGTGCCAGAAATTTTCCAGTTGTTGAGCATGGAAAAATATTTTTTTTTTAATATCCCCTTAACATGATTCTGATAAAACCAGCTATTTTATAAAAAGGAAATAAAAACTCGTCAAAAGCAGACAGATAAAACTGTTAAAGTGGATTTATATCTAATAATGATATAGTTTTTGTGGGTGAAATTAGTATACTTAATTTCGAAATCTACCTCTGCCTGTAGGCCGGGCCGGCAGGGATTTTTAAGACTTAAATGCTTTCGCAGAATATTTTATTGCGATTTCTGTGACATTGATGAGGCTAAAAACTTGAAATTTTGCATGGTAGATATACATTCACAGGGCTGCCACGGACGACTATTTTTCTATTCTATTCGCACCACTATTTGGGGAAAAAAAAAAAAAAAAAAAAAAAAAAAACAGATTTCGTAGTATATTTTTCTTGAAAATGTTCTTGAACAGTATGTCAATTTTTGTTTTGAGAAAATGGTGTGAAGTAGAATTAAAAAATAATTGCCTGTGGTAGCCCTGATTGAACGCCTTCAAGGGCGGTGGTTCATTTTTGGACCACTTAATTTTTATTCCTAAATACCACATTGGCACCTGAAAATTGGAATGAATTTTCCTTTATTAAATACGCGAACAAAAGCTTTTGCTTATTTTGAAATAAATTTGTTTGTAGATTCTGGTGTCCTTCACTCATTTCAGCATTTTACAAATAGAAGTACAGTCGTTTGGGGGGGGGGGGGGGAGTAAACACCCTTACTAACTCTCCAAAAAATTATCGTAGAAGAAAGTTACTGGTACCACACGATTGGTAATAAAGCCTACTTTTAAATTATGTATATGAAATTTGCTTAGGGGGCCATCTACATAATAAAACGAACCGTAACTTTTTTTTTTTTTTTTTTTTTTTTTTTTAAATAGCAGTCACACAATTCTGACAGCATAAATGAACTCTACATCCTTCAATTAGCCTAAAAAGAAATTTTTATGAAATTAGTAGGATAAGTTTCAGAGAAATTATTTTAAAACGAACGTATTTTAGGGGCTGTATCCAAATTGAAGTTCATTACTCGATTGTCGACCGAGAGAGCCCCCTTCTTGATCAAGGCATCTTAAACGTTACTGAAGCAGTCATTGAAGACAGCTAGATTACACGATATCATAAGAAATTTCAAAATATCTAATCACCTGTCATAGACGGCCCCTTAAACCATCATTTTGCCGTTTTTTTAAAGCATAATTCGAAAACTACCTGGAAGAAAAATGTGAAATTTTGGATTTTCATAAAGTAGGACTTAATAAATCTAAATCCATCAAAAAAATTGTAGGGTGCAATTCATAATTTTTTCGAATATTAATTTCATAATTCATATCATAAAATTATAAAAATTGCAAATTCAACGTATTTATGTTTGTGTTTTTAGTATTATTGATACACCAAAAAATTAGCCCATTAGGAATATAATTTCAGGAGATATTAATGAAAATATGAAAATGCAATTTAACATTAGAAGCACTAAATTTTGAATGTTTATAATTCAAAAACTAATCATTCAAGTGACTTGAAATTTGGTGACTTAGGCATAGTTTGAATCGAAGATTTGAAATATATCACGTTAAAATTGGATATTGCCATTGAAAAAAAAAATGAAGTTTGGGTTTGTTTTAATATGTAGATGGCTCCCTAAGCAAATTTTATATACATCATTTAAAAGTAACTTTATTTTCAATCGTTCGGTACCAATAAATTTCTTCTAGGGGGTGTTTACTTTTTTCCCACGACTGTACCTTGCCCCTGAAAGGGTTAAGATGCAAATGTTCCCAAAAAACGATTTTAAAAAATCGAAATTTAAAAGGGTGAAATGAGCGGACAATGTTCTAAAAACTCTAAATTACGATTACTTTGGAATTGTTAAGGGCTAGAAACTGGAATTGCATAATTTAACTACATTTCTTTTTTACCCAAACAATCAAAAGATTTCATGTTAATTAATTGAATATAGCTTCTACACAGCTAGTTTAATATTAGGGTGAAAAAAAATCATTTTTTTTATCAATCGGGGAATTTTTTTTTCAATCGGATTTTTATGATTTTTTTTCCCAACGTTAAAATACTGAATAGATACCAAGAGTTTTTGTTTTCCAAAAGAATTGAACCTCTACTTGCTAACATAATCTGTTTTTACATTTTAATAAAATTTATTAGTTAGTAATTACAGAAATTATAAAAACGGCAAAAAATACTAATGATATTTACATTTATTAACCCCTTGAGGGGCGGTGGGATATTATATCCAACCTAAGTTTAATCAAGATTTGCTCCAAAGAAAAATACAATTAAATAACATGTAATAATATCCTGTTTTTTCTCAAGAAATAAAGTTCTATCATTTTTGTAAGGTCTTGGGCACACAGATTTAGAAATACTGCGGTATGGAGAAGTTTTTTACAAAAAAAATCTGATTACAACTACAGGTAAATTTCACTTTTTTAAAAAGGCAGGGTGTAATTGGTACATTTTGCCAATTTTAAAAGGGGCAAGCTGCAGCACTCTTAATAAAAACTTCAAATTAGTAATTTAATTAGAACAAATAACAAAACAAATATTATTGGCAATTCGTTTTGCATTTGTACTTTGAAAAATTACTATTAATCGCCTAAATCTTAACTTGCACCATGTATGTGTATGCTAACCAAAAAAAAAAAAAATATGAAAAAGAATTGCACCCATTCATACACACATACAGAATAAATATAAGAATAACTAGTTATATCTGAAATTCTCAAAATACTAAATAACAGCACCTATCTTGCTGTGCTTAACATTTTTATACCAATTAGTTCTTTTTCTCTTATGTGTCAAAGTGGACGTTTTGAACCGAATTTCCGCGCGAAAGTAGAAAAATCACTCAAGAGCGGGCGAAAAACGGGTTTGTCACGTGATCGAAATCGCTTATAACTCGATGGGTAATTAATTGATCAAAAAAAAAAAAAGTTTGATTCCAAATCGCTTCCATCGCCAGGCTTTTCTATTTTATATCTTTCTGTTGAAAAATGAATTTGTAAATGTGTCTGAACGTTTTGCGCTTGTTGAGCAGAGCAGTTAAGAACAGCCTTAATACATTTTTTCTACCCGCTTTTTGTTATAAAATTTTTTTCAATCTTTGTCAACCATCTATGTTGAATACTCCATCGCCTTCAGCATTCACTGTGTGTTATATTTCAGTAAAATTCTAACTGAAACAATACAATATTTTAGATATCTGTTTTATTACTTTCTTCTATCTTTACAAGAAGAAAGTATTGGATTCGTAAAAATTCTCGACTTCCGGTTTTCGACGAATTTACACGTTTTAGAGGTCAGAGATTCCAAAAAACATGTTTTTACAAAATGTCTGTCTGTGACTCTGTATCTGTCTGTGTGTATGTGACACAAATTTTGTGGGCGCTCTATCTCAAGAACTAATGCACGAAATTTAATAAAAAATTTATATTCAAATAGTCCCTAATATAAATTGGTGCTGATTAGTTTTTGGTGTAAATCGCCCAACAGGTGGCGCTGCTATGCTGCATTTTTCGCGATTTCTGTACTAGCTCTATCTCAAGAACTAATGCACGGATTTTCATAAAACTTCAGATTCAATTAATCCTTGATATGAATTAGTGCTGGTAATGTTTTGGTGCAAATCGTCCAACAGATGGCGCTGCAATGCTGCATTTTGCAGCATTTACACGATTTTCGTAATAGCTCTATCTCAAGAAATAATGCACGGATTTTCATCAAACTTCAGATTCTGCTAGTGCTTGACATGAATTGACGTTTTGCACCTTTTGGTGTAAATCGCTCAACAGGTGGCGCTGCTATGCTGCATTTTTGTGATTTCCGCAGTAGCTCTATCTCAAGAACTAATGCTTGGGTTTTCAACAAACTTCAGATTCAGGTATACCTGGATATGAATTACTGCTGTTTATGTTTTGCTGTAAATCGCTCAACAGGTGGCGCTGCTATGCAGCATTTTTCTCGATTTCCACAATAGCTCAATGTCCAGAACTAATGCACGGATTTTTATCAAACTTCAGATTCAGTTAGTCCTTGACATGATGTTTTGTTCCTTTTGGTATAAATCGCTCAACAGGTGGCGCTGCTGTGCTGCATTTTTTGTGATTTCCACAGTAGCTCTAGCTCCAGAACTAATACACGGATTTTCATCAAACTTCAGATTCCGGTATACCTTAACATGAATTAGTGCTGTTTGTGTTTTGGTGCAAATCGCTCAACAGATGGCGCTGCTATGCTGCATTTTTTAGAATTTCCCCTACAGCTCTATCTCAATAACTAATGCACGAATTTTCATCAAACTTCAAATTCAGGTATACTTTTATATGAATAAATTGATATAATTTCTTTTACCATTTAAATGATTTAATTGACGTGATTTATATAGAAAGTTTTGTGATGGCCACAACATACTAGTTTTCTTTGCTTTGCCGAGACTTCTTTAGAAAAATATCAATTGCAACAGAAAAATATTTTTTCCCAAGGATGAGGTTAAATTTAATCTATTCTAAAGAAGGGTAGATTTCAACTTATCTTTTTTACAAAGTATTGCATCAAGATTTTTTTTCCATGTAAGTTTATATCTTTTGCAGTGCTCTCTGTGTATTATATTCATATTTGGTGTATGCCATATGAAAAAAAAAAATGTATATTACTATCGTGTATAAAGTTTTCACAAAGCTCCAGTTAATCGGAAATTAAAAACAAGAATATATAATGTACAAAAAAAAAAAAAAAAAAAAAAAAAAAAAAAAAAATGTATGTTATTTTACTCTCTAGCATGATTCGGTAACACGATATTCATAACTATAATAATACATCCTACTGCAAAATTTTTCTTTATATATTAAAGTCACATTAAAGTAAGGAATTTAAAAACTTATAAAATGGGCTCCCATTTGAGTTACACCATAAGTTAAAGTATAAATTACCAATGGGTGGCATTTTTCCATGCTTAACCCGTGAAACTTTTTGAGATTCCCTGAATTTGTTTTTATTATGCAGTATAAAGATTACAATAGCAAAGTTCGCATTAAAAATTTACTTCCATGTCATCACTTGTTTCTTTCAAATTTAAACTATGCACAAAAAAATTAAAGTTTAAATAGTTAAGATAATTTCTCTTTAAAACATTTAAAAAGTTTGTATTATGTAAGTTAATTTCGAACTCATGTGATCTTTTTTAGAAACTTTTTATTATGCATTTTAAAATTTTCTAAAACGAGTATTATTACCTTAGAAAATGTCATTATCCATACTTAAGGACATTTACATATGTGAGAAATCGGCTCATTAAGAAAGATAAGTTGATCATTTACCCTTCCTACCTTTTTGAAGACTCAAAGTGATCGATTTCTAATTGCTCACCTAATTTTGCGGGAAGCTTATCTAATTAGATAGCAAACTCAAATCTTCAATATATACCTGAAAGTTTTGAGGCTAATTAAACTGAAAAGACACTTATCAAACTTTTTAAAAGTCGATTAAACAATTTTAAACATATATATATATACATATTAAATTATTACTTTCTTCTATCTTTACAAGAAGAACGTATTGAATTCATGAAAATTTTCTTATTCCGGTTTTCGACGGATTTACACGTTTTAGCGGTCAGAGATTCCAAAAAACATGTTTTTACAAAATGTCTGTCTGTGACTCTGTGAGTCTGTCTGTGTGTATGTGACACAAATTTTGTGGGCGCTCAATCTCAAGAACTAATGTACGGAATTTAATAAAAATTTATATTCAGTGAGTCGCTAATACATATTGATGCTGATTAGTTTTTGGTGTAAATCGCTCAACAGGTGGCGCTTCTATGCTGCATTTTTCATGATTTTCGCAATAGCTCTATTTCACGAACTAATGCACGGATTTTGATCAAACTTCAGATTTTGTTAGTCCTTGATATGAATTGATGCTGATTACGTTTTGGTGAAAATCGCCCAACAGGTGGCGCTGTTATGATGAATTTTGCAGGATTTACACGATTTCCCCAATAGCTCTATCTTAAGAACTTACTCAGGGATTTTCATCAAACTTCAGATTCAGTTAGTCCTTTATATGACTTGCTACTGATTATGTTTTGGTGTAAATCGCCCAACAGGTGGCGCTTCTGTGCTGCCTTTTTCACGGTTGCCTCAATAGCTCTATCTATAGAACTAATGGACGAATTTTCATCTAAATTCAGATTTAGTTGTATGTTGACACAAGTTGTTGTTAATTAGATTTTGGTGTTAATCACCCAATAGGTGGCGCTGCTATGCAGGAATTTTCACGATTTTCGCTATAGCTCTATCTCAAAAACTAATGCACGGATTTTCTCCAAACTTCAGATTCAGTCAGACGTTGACATAAATTATTACTGATTAGGATTTGTTATAAATCACCCAATAGGTGACGCTGCTAGGCAGCATTTTGCTGTATTTAGACTATTTCAGCGATAGTCATATCTCAAGAACTAATGCACGGAATTTCATATCTTTAGAATCCTCATGAGATGCCTAGATTGCCATTTAATTTTGGCAGTGTGATAGCGAATTTTGAAGTATTAACATGTATGAGATAGAAGAAAGTTTTGGGATTGGTACATCCGACTAGTTTTTATTTTGGCAATGTAAAATGGACAAGACTATTTCTATCATCGGGCAAAACTAGGACACCGCCCAGCCGAAAAATATTTTTAAATCGAATAGCTACGGTAATGATAGACAGAGGGCGCTATATTTTCTCTTCTAGGATGACAAACCACTTGAACGCATCTAGAAACGGCCCCTGGAAAGGGATGATTAAATTCATTACTTTGAACACCTTGAATTTGCACTTATCGTCAAGTCGGATTAAAACAGTATAACGAAATCTTGCTTCAATCTGAAAAAAATCATTGTTCCGGAGGGAAAAAAAATTACAATTTTTCAGTATGTTCTACTATTCCAGCGGCACAGACAGGATCCTTATCTGAGAGGTATGTTGAACCACCATTATTCTTAAAAAGAACAATTTCGATGTGTTAACTGTCCATCCATAAGGTAGGGGTTGTAAATAAGTGACACATAAAAACTGAATAAAATACATATAAAAAAGAACAAATAATTGTACAAAAATTACTTTTAGGTGCAAATATAAAGTTATTTAAAATACATTAAAAATATCTTAAAATACATTAGAAAAACCCAGAATATTTCAGCCATTACAAGGCCGTCATCAGTGGGATTTAAATGTTATTTTCTTTGTGCTTATTCGAGAATTGTCCAGAAGAACAAAAAAAAAAAATTTTTAAAGTTGTACGGCAGATGAGATGCCAGATAGTAATTCAAATTTTCAACAACTGATTGACAAAACTAATCTGACGTACAATTTTTGAATTACAATGTTTGTTTTTTCTTCTGGACAATTCTCGAATAAGCGTAAAGAAAATAACATTTAAATCCCACTGATGACGACCTTGATGTCTGAAAACGTTCTGGGTTTTTCTAATGTATTTTAAGATATAAAAAATGTAAATATATCAACGTTAAAAGCACCAATAATTTAAAATTTTAAGCATACCGGTTCCGGTAGCATATAGCATACCGAACTCAATGGTGAGGGTGGTATATTAAAATTATTGGTTCTTTTAACGTTGGTTTACATTTTTATTGTATTGCACCAAGTTCCATCTTAATAATTATTTTAAGATATTTTTAATGTATTTTAAGTAGGGTATCAACGATTTTAATCAGATTTAAATCGGCGATTAAATCGTGATTTTAATCAATCGATTTTAAAAAAAAGCATTGATTAAAATCAAATTTTCTAAATTTTAAAATGTCAAAGTATTAAAATCTAAGATGAACATAATTTGAAAGTTTCTACAGGTATTTTGACTTATGAATAAACAAAAAGAAGAGCTCTAAATAATTGTTTCTAAGCTTAATTTCTGAGTATTGTAAAAAATTAAAATCAGTTTAAGTTTGTAAAAAACATTGTTTTTATCCAATATAAAACAGTTTCATTTAAAAATATTTAAATCTAATATAATTTGTAATGTCATAATTTCCTCTATGTAATCAATTTATGCAAGTTTTTATATAAAATAAACATAGCAAGTGTAATAAATTTCTGCAAGTCAAAGAATAGAGCTAATTGGTATAAAAATGTTAAGCACAGCAAGAGCTTCTTCGGTATAGGCTAAATTAAATATTTTTTACACTTTGTAACTCATATATACTAAATAAAAAAATTAATTGGGGATTGAAAAGGCAGCAAAACTTTTCTTACCAAAAAAAAAAAAAAAAATGAACCATTGAAAGCTAATAATACCCCCCCCCCCCCCCCACACACACACACACACTGAGATGTAATAATACTGTTACTTAAATATTTAGACTATTTCAGATATTTAAATATTTTGAGGATTTCAGGTATAACTGACTATCCTTATATTTATTCTGTATGTGTGTATGAATGGGTTTAACTCATCTTCATAATTTTTTTGGTTAGCATACACATACATGTGTGTAAGTGTAGATTTTGGTGATTAACAGTAATTTTTCTAAGTACAAATGCAAAACGAGCTGTAAATAATATTTGTTAGTTTTTTTATTTGTGCTACTAACTAATGAAATTGCTTATTTGCATTTTTTATTAATTCTGTAATTACTTACTGTTTCTTCTAGGCCATTTTTTTTCACCCTGCCCCTTTTGAAATTGGCAAAATGACCCTACCTTAAAAAAAAAAAATAATAGTTAAATTCACCTGTAGTTGTAAAACTTCCTCATTCAGCAGTATTCCTAAATTCATGTGCCCAAGATCTTGCAAAAATAGGACTTTATTTCTTTAGAAAAAATAGAATATTATTAAAACATTGTTATGTATTTGTATTGTATTTATATATTGTAATTGTATTTTTAAATTTTTTATTCATAAAATTATTAAAAATTAAGGACACTTTATCGATCATACTAAAGATTATTCTTTTTAGGGTTCCGTACTTAAAAAGTAAAAACGGAACCATTATAAGATCACTCCTGTGTCTGTCCGTCACAGCCATTTTACTCGTAAACTATGGAACGTGGAAAGTTCAAATTCGGGGAAGTAATAAAGATCATTGACCCACATATTTTCAGATTAATAAACATTCATAAATATATTTAGTAAAAATGTAGAGGGGCTAATTATGCTACTTGAAAAAAAAAATCTTTTCTTTGTATATCATGTGAAGTATCCTGTGAAAGCTTTTGTAACGCTGAACTCAAAAATACATTCCTTTTAATTTTAGGTATTTTCAAAGATATTGTTGAAAATGTAGCGCAAAAATGTCCCCCCCCCCCCCCATCTAATTCCGAATCTACTGAAACTAAAATTATGAAAAAATTAGAGGTAGTAGACGTTGATATAAACCTTGCCGGAAAATTATAGCGATTACCCTAGTGACATAGTTTTTGAGTAATTAGCATTTTTCTCTTATACACAAATTTCGATTTACGGGCATTCAGAAAAATTGTTGAGCATTGTTGATAATGATTTTCGAAAAAAATCATCGGTAATTAGCCGAGATATTAACCCTTAAATGTACAGTCAGTTTGGACATACACGAGGACAGGGGCGGCTTACTCTATGCCTAGTTAGCAACTTTTAATGATATATATGTCTAATGTAATGTCCAGTAACAGTATAGAAGCAATAAACATCAAATTGTTAAAAACATACTAATTTAAGGGGTCTCAGGACTCTAAAAAGTGGACAAAATGGAAAAAAAAGACCATTTTCAACATTTAATGTCATAAAATGTATATGATTTTAAAATGTATAAGATTTTAAAACACAATTTTAATTGGGATGAAAGGTATAAGTATGTTCTTTCGTTTCATGTGTTTAAAAAAATGCCAGATACAGATTTAGTATTTATAGGGGGCTCGAAACTGTTAGACATTTGTCGAACAAAAAATTGGCATAACAGTTTACTCGTAGGATTACAAAATAAATATTGCAACTAGAATGAAAATTTTGGTGTTTACTTATACTTCAGATTATAATTTCCCTGAACTTAAATAAATTTGTATATAAAGCATTTTTATATTTTTAATGCAATGTTGCATTTAGCTAATACAAAATTTTGAAAATTTCAACAGTAAAATCGCCTAAAAAAATATTTTTAACTATAAAAAGGAAATTTTAGGTTCCGTTTATACAGACTAACATGAAATATGTTTTGAAAATTTCATGAAAAAATATTCAGAAGTTTTTGAGGTATCCTGCGCGTTATGCCCAAAAAACTCAATTTGGAAAATAATGACTTTAAAGCTTCGGAAACGCCGCTTCAGCTATTCAGCGGGTATATAATTCTAAAAGTCAAAACTTCTGTTCTAATAGGAATTTCAAGGAAACAATTATATCAAAATATTCAGAAAAGATAGGAGTTTAACATCTAAAAAAATTAATTTCTTAAATTTTGAAGCTTTAAGAGTCCTGCGACCACTTAATCCTTTCCGGCACGGAGTAATTCTATTTATAAACTTATGAAATAATGAACTGACACCAGAATTTATAAACGAATTTATTAGAAAATCCGAACTTTCTTATTTTCACGTACATGATAAAAGGAAAATTTTAATTAAATATTCATAGTGCCGTTTGTCTGTTTTGAAATTAAAATTAGGCGTCCGTTTTTTAATGGCATCGCCCTCGAAAGATTTAATTAGAATGAATCGCTTAAATACTGTGGGATTCGCGATAGTTTGCATTGATTGTATCTCTCAATACACCTCGAGTGACTTTAAAAGTTAAACACCTATCTGGAAAAACGCGGCACTGACCAAGGCGGCGTTGCAACTTTGAGACCTCAATTCGAAGCGCGCTTAGCACAATGCCAAATTTAAACTTTGAACAAAGGTTTTGTTTTAGCTACACTGTAGAAGTAAAGGTTATTACTACGCTGAATTTAGTTTCATGAAATGCCAAATGAAGTTTAACTATGCACTGCTTTTATTGTCAGTACCGAATTAAGTTCATCATAAACAGATTAGGATAATATTAAAAAAAGAGTTATACGAATAGCCATATTTGATATTAATTAGGTTCCATATCTCTTTGAACCTTCATGGTATACCCATTTACACTTTTCTAATATATACAGTTATACCCAACCCTACGTTGTATAGTTTTTTACTAAGTCTTGGTATTCTTGTAGCAACTTTTTTAATAATACAATTACGAATTCATATATTTATTCTACGGAACCCTCTGTACGCGAGTAATGCTCGCACTTGACCGTTTATTTTCTTATATCATCACTAAACACATTAATATATTTCCTCATGAAATAAAAACTAGCATCCTCCCCCTTTTTCTTTCTAAAATGAATTACATTATTATCATTTTAATAATTAATGCTTAAAAATGTATAATATGTTCCTAATTAGATAATTGTTTATTAATTTGAAGTAGTGCTAACTATTTAATATTAAATACAGTTATTAATAATTTAATAAATGTTAAATATCACTAGTATTTAATAAAGTTTTACGTAATTTTTACGATATTAATGTATATAACATTATTGTATAATACTAATTAATGAAACTACTAATTTGCAGTTTTTATAATTTCTGTAATTACTAATAATCATAATTTTATTAAAGAGTAAAAACATAGATTACGTTAGCAATTAGTGGTTTAACTGTTTTGGAAACCTAAAACTCTTGGTAGCTATTCTGTATTTGAACGCTGGGCCAAAAAAAAATCACAAAAATCAGATTTAAATTGAACAAATCCGCTTTAAATAAAAAAAATCGGATTTTTTTATTTAAAAAAAATCATTTTGTTGCACCCTAATTTTAAATATCTTTATGTATGCACCTGAAAATAATTTTTAAATAATTATTTGTATTTTTTTTTAATGTATTTTAATTATTTAACTCAAGGTGAATATAGCACTAGAATTTCAACTTTCATTTATAAAAACTGATGTAATGAAAAGCACAAACAACCATAATAAATTTAGCATTTATGTACTTAAAGGTTTCTTAAAATAGCATCCATCTTCAATCTTCAAAGAGCAAAACAAGAGAGAGAGAGAGAGAGAGAGAGAACAGTAACATACGTACTTCTTTGTTGCAATTGCTCCTAACTTTTTCTTTCATTAATTTTATATTGAAATACAGGCTTTTATTATGAATCTTTAACACAGTTGAATTGAAAAAAAAAATTATTCTGTTTGTCTTTCTTTATTTTGTTTTTTATACATCAGATTTTTCTTAACACAAGAAGTTTTGTATGCAATGCATCTTGTCAGTTTTTAAATGGTATGAGAGGAGTTTTAACCTGACCCCCACCCCCCATGTACTTCACAAAAGAATTCGAAAACTTTTTCGATTATTAATGGTAATTGCTGAGATTAGGTTTTCAAATGTGTTGTTTACTTGATGTCGTTTTTAATTTTATTTCAATGCATCCCGATAAAGTGTCCTTTACAGAATTCTTAATCAATTATCACCGGTTTTTAAAAATAAAAATTTGTCTAATTGAATCTCATAAATGCTTTGAATAATAAATAAGGAAAAGTTTTCCATTAGGAACTATTGGTAGGAATAATCAAGTATTCAGACTTCTCTTGATTCGTCACTTATACAGGACTCGCATCGCGAAGATGCTAAACGGTGAAGACTCTAATCTGAATGCGTTCGAAAGTTTCTCATAATCTATGCTTTTGCTTAATGCATGATTTTTCTTGTTAGATTTTAACAGTATTCTTCTCTTTTCCAGTTTGTGTTTGGCTTCTTCACGTTCCTAGTTCTGCTCTGCTGTGATAGTGCAACGGCCAAATTCCGACAAACTATGATACCCACCCATGTCACATTTGGAATAATCATCTTTACTGTCGCTGCTGCAGCATCTCTCACCGGACTTACACAGTCTGCAAGATACAGGCTTAGGTAAGTTACAGTTGACCATACGTAAAAACGTAAATGAAGGGCTTGGGTATAATAAAAAGGCCCAGTTAAACTGGTAGCATTGAGCTCACAGGCTATTCACACTATTTGTATTTTATACTCTTATTTCAAAGAATAATACACCTCAAAAAATAAATGAAGAGGGATTAGCCCTGTTTCACCCCTTTCTACTTAACCAATGAACCTCCAAATCTAATCAGGGAAGCTCCTTACCATAAACTGGTATACCAAATTTGAAGCAAATCAGATAATTCAGCATGAAAAAACCATTTCACTAAATTAAGGAGGGTATTAGCTCACCTTTCCCCCCTTTATACTTAACTAATGAACCTCCAAATCTAATCAGAAAAGCTCCTTAACATAATAAACCGGCATACCAAATTTGGGGCAAATCGAATAATTCTGCATGAAAAACCCGTTTATCTAAATTAAAGGGGGTGGACTATCCCCCTTTATCCTTAACCAATGAACCCCCCAAAACTAATCGGGGAAGCGCCTTATCAAAATGAACCTAGAAAAAAAAATTGAAGCAAATCGGATGTTTCTATCAAGAGTTATCGTGTTATGTACGTTCATACGTACATACAGAACCGGCGGGCACATTAGCTCTCAGGCTTTGATAGCCTGTGAGCTAAAAATTGTGACTTCTTTTATTTTTCTCCGATTTTCATGTACAATTGTTTAGTTGCTTCATGACAAACTTTCAAAAGTATGACGTTTATTTTTTACTCACTATACTATTTTTTACCCAACATAATAAAGATAAAAATTAGATATGAATTTTATATGTAAATGAAACCAATTAAATAATTTAAATGGTACAAGAAATTTCCTTGTTCGTAAATCGTCTGTTCTACCGTTTCTCCAAACATTGTTTGAAATAAATAACCAAAATATCCCTTGGACGACTCAAAGTTAGATTTATTCTTGAAAAATCGTCTGCTCCACAGTTTCTCCTTACGTAGAGTTTAAAAAAAAATGAACGATTATGATTAATGAACATTATTATTATTAAGGAACAACAATGTGGCTAAAATGTATGAACATACAAGAATTAACACTATACCATAGACTCCATAAGTATTCATCCTCTAACAGGGCCGAAACTAAGGGGGCGGGGGCCAGAGGAGGCATGTGCCCCGGGCGCCAAATGAAGGATTATACATTTTGGAATGGAATGGACTGATGGCTTCCATTATTATGAAACAGCCATTTATAAATGAAGTGTTAGGTGAAGATGAAAGAGCAGCCGTAAAAAGTTAGAACTCTGATTTTCTGGTCAGAAAGGGGGGGGGAGGGTGGCCATAATTTTTTGTCAAAAACATTATCAACGTGTCAATGTAATGCAAATATGTCGACATACGCAAGCGGCCTGTACTGCTAACCACGCTCGCTAGTTAGTGCATTAATTGATCGTGGACTAGATTAAGAATCTTTACCCAAGCTAGGGTAGCAGCGCCCCCGTACAGTGTTCAAAGGCTAAATTGAATTAGCATCTATGTCACGACGTACCAGAATATGAAGTTTGATAAAATGCCCTGCATTAGTTCTTGAGATAGAACTATCGCAGAAATCTTAATAAACAGAGCACAGGAGTGCCACTTGTAAGACTGTATACACCCAAACCTAATCGTCATCTATTTGGTAATCTAACAAAATATGAAGTTTCATGAAATTATGTGCATTAGTTCTTGAGATACAATTGTAGAAATCGTAAACACGGCGTAGCAGCGCCCCTGTTGAGTATAGGTGCAGATTCCCAAATTTTTAAGGAGCCAGTGGCTCCTAAATCCAAAAAATCCAGTCGCCACGTTGTAAAAAAAATTGCATAAAAACAATGTTTATATATAAAAAAACTCTGGAATTCAAAGTGAAAAGTAATTTGTTTAATCTATGCACATGTACAACAAAGCATAGACTAAATATATCAAATGCGTACATTTAATTTAATCAGAAAATTCTTTTAATTTGGGTATAAATTAAGTGTAATATAAATTTTAAGCTATGTGCAGTTCAGAATATAAAGTTGGGCAAGATACAGGTTAAAAAAATATGCATAAGCTAAGCAATCACGGCAGTGGAGAATATTAGGCAAACAATATTTATTTCCATTTTCTCCTAAGAAGAGTACATATAAAAAAAAGTGTGAGTATTTTTATTTTGCACTATAAAAATCAAAATGCAATTCACACTTTTTTTGAAGAACACACAAGAAAAATTATCCTATTGCAGATAAAAATCGTATTGCAGGGAGGGAGATTATCCCGAATTTTCCGAAAATTTAAGGCATTCGATTTCGAAAATTCGGACACAAAAAAAATATCGCGAATTTCGACAAACGGTCAGTGAAAAAATCAATTTCGTCAATCTTTCGCAGAAAAAAATCGCCAGTGGATTGAGAAAGAAACGCGAATATCGTCAAAGGACTGTTTAAAAAAAAAAACCCGCAAATTTCGTCAGTCTAAAAAAAAAAAAAAACCGCGAATTTCGTCAGTCTAAAAAAAAACGCGAATTTCGTCAAAGAATCGCTGAAAAAAAACGCAAATTTCGTCAAATGATCACAACCCCCCCCCCCCCCCCCCCCAAGAAAACACTGATTTCACAAAGGACCGCGGGGAAAAAATGCTAATTTTGTCAAAGGATCGAAAAAGCAAAGCGAATTTCGTTAAGACTGCAGAATAAACGTGAATTTTGTAAACGAACCGTAAAAAACATCCCATAAATTTCGTCAAATGATCACGGAAAAAATGGGCGGTATTCAGTTTTTTGTCCGACCGGTTGACGAAATTAAATTCTTTCGATTGTTGATATTTGCGCTTTTTTTTCGGATGGAATTTGCTCTCCCCCCCCCCCCCCCCCCCACTTCTTTGACCGATTGCAAAATTCGCGTTTTTTTCTATCGACCGATTGATAAAAATAGTGTTTTTTCTATCGACCGATCGATGAAAATCGCGCTTTTTTTTTCCTAACGATCGATTGACGAAAATCATGGTTTATTTTACGACAGATTAACGAAATTTGAGGTTTTATTTCTTGAACGATTGATGAAATTCATGGTTTTATTTGGCTAGCGATCGACGAAATTTGCCGAAATTTTCCATGACAATTTCTATAAAGTTCATGACCGATCGAGGAAATTCCAGATTTCTTTTCATGACCGATCGAATTCCCCCTCCCCCCTCCCCCCTGAAATCTGTTAAATAACTCTAGCAATTCTGCTAATTCGTAGAAGAATCGCATGACCATGTCTAGTATCTACCTTTAAGACATATCTGAATAATCCCAGAGCTACAAATTTAACGAGTGGGACCCGACGTATTCTTTTCTCGGCTCAAATTTTTCTGCGTCTCAATCTAACTGTGGTATACCACTGTTGTTGAATTAATTCGCGGCGCACATTAAGCGTCTTTTTTCGGATCCTGCAGACATCAGTTTTTTAGAAGAAAACAATAAATTTACGATTCCGCGTAAATGTGGCGCCCATGTTTAATCAGATTTTTTAATAATGGACAATGAGAAAAGAAAAGTGGTAAATATGGCGTGATTGTGGAGAAGTCGTAATCCCGCGATTGATAAGAAAAAAAAAATAATCCGAAAATCATTCGGCGAAAAAGGAGCATCCCTATAAGAAGCATGGCGACTTAGACGCCGAAAGTTAGTCGCCAAAGCAAAAAATTTAGTTGCCACGGGGCGACTGGCGACCGTGAATCTGTACCTATACAGTTGAGCAATATACAGCCAAACTTAATCAGCACAAATTTATGTTAACGTGTAACTGAATCTGAAGGTTGATTAAATTACGCGCATTAGATTTTGAGATAATGTCCATAAAATTTGTCATATATAGACTCACGGATAGACATTTTTCTAAAAACAGTCAAATCGTGTTCAGAACTTGCAAAAGGTATAAATCCGTCCAAAAAATTTTCGCGAATCCAATACTTTCTTCTTGTAAAGATAAACGAAAGTAAAAATCTAGGGGTTAAATGTTGCACGCAAGTTAACTTTAAGTCCAATCTTAACGAATCAGCTTAAGCAATTGCCGTTGTTTGTTTGATAGTTTTCTTTAGAAAACTTGAATCTTTAATATCTTGAAACTTGAATTTTGTTAATTACCTTGCTTTTACACCCGAAAGAAGCTTGAAATCGAATAAGAGCACATGGGAGTTTTTGGACTTGAAAAAAACCCCATCTTTTTGTCTAGGAACAAGTTAGGAATCTGAAGGTTTTTGCGTAAAATACTTATTTTCAACTTTCAAAAACCAATTTTGTTCATTTTTATTAAAATGCTCTTTTTGGACTGTCTTTTTTCTCGATGTTACACGTCATGTAGCATTCTGTTGTACCAGGGATCACATTGAAGGATTTCTTGTTAAACCAGTAAAACCAAAAACTAATAAAATATATATATATATATATATAAAGTATGCTGAACGAAGCAGGTAAATTTTCCTTTAACACTTTTCTGCATAGTTGTAAAGCGTTTATCCCTTTGGCACATGTGTCAGCCTGGTACATTTCTCTATTCTCTTTAACTTTTGTAGATATACCTGGATTGCTAGAGAACTTAACTGTTTTATTAAGAGTCAGTATGTTCCTTACAAAAATTATGTGCATAGCATTTTTAGTTAAAATTTGGGCATTACTCTCTATGTATTTGAAAGTCTAACAGAAAAGCTGTGTTTAACATTGTTCTTTGAAGTGTTTTTTAATGATGTCAAAATATTCTCTATTGAAAATGATGTAACTTTTATAGTTATTTTACATGGATATGCAACAAAATTTCGTTCTGAGTGCGTTGTCTATCAGGTGTAATTGTTTTAAGTTAATTTTAATGATTTACAATGTTATGTTTTGTAGATGCTGGAAACTCGCATAACTTCTACATGATTATTTTAACTTAATATTTACAAAAAGTTACAAAAAATATAGATAATTAAATTAAATAAAGGATCAGCTAGATGTAAGTTGCATGTTATCACGCGAGATCAAGACACGACATGTGTAGCCGGAGGAAAAGCCTGCGACAACAAATCACACGCTGTTGCCACTAAAGTTCATCTAAAGGTTTTTTACCGTACTGATGCCACACAAACACAAATAAGTTTTTTAAATGTTCACCGACATCTGGTGGATGATAGAATGATTCACCACAACAATTTCAATTCGTCCATATTTGTGTGAAGATTACTAGCTGGGACCGTTAGAATAGTACGGAACTCGAAAATACTCTAAAAATCACAATAAAAAATCGCGAAAAATTCTAAAATAGCTTCACGAATTCCAAATAAACTTTATTGAAAAGAGAACAAAATTTACCAATTGGGATAGAAGATTGAAACCAGATTCTTTTTACTGATGTGGGAAAAACCCCTCGAATTCAAAGAAAACTCCGAAAAAAAATCGCTAAAAATTAAATCGCAGAGGGCAAAATTTACTATAGTGGGGTAAAATTTTGTAACTGATTTCTTTCACGACTGTAAAAAAAATCGGCGCGAAATACCAAAAGAACTCTACAAATCGCATTGAAAATCGCAGAAGACAAAAAAAATGTACTATATTAGGCTAAATATTTCAAACCGGATTCCTCCTACAAGTGCCAAAAAATCGCCGCGGAAAGCTAACAAATCGCGTTGAAAATCGCAGAGTTACTACATTAGGTTGAAAAGTTACTACATTAGGATGAAAGTTTGAAACATAATTAATTTCATGAATGTTAAATGTCAACGCGAAAAAACGCATTGAAAATCGCTAAAAATTCAAAAAACAAAAGGACTAAAGTTACCATGTAAGGCTAAGATTTTGAAACCAAATTTCTTTTCTGGGTGATAAAAAAAATCGCCGCAAAACACGAAAAAGAGTTAAAAATTCAGAAATCGAAGAGAACAAAATTTATTAAAGTGGACTAAAACTAAAACCGAATTCTTTTTACAGATGTCAGAAGAACGCCGCAGAATAAGAGGAAATTCTATAAATCACATTAAAAATTGTTAAAACTTCAAAAATCACGGAGAACAAAATTTACTATATAACGTTCAAACCAAATTCCTTTTCCGAATGTCAGAAAATCGCCGCAAGACGCGAAAGAACGTTAAATTGCCTTAAAAATCGCTAAAATTCAAAATTTACTATATTAAGTTAAAGTTTAAAACAGAATTTCTTTTTATAATATTTTAAAAAATCGCCGCGAAACGTGAAAAAACTCAAAAGATCACTTTAAATTTCGCTAAAAATTCAAAAATCGCGAAGGGCAAAATTTATTGTATTAGGTTAGACGTTTAAAACAGCACTGAAAATTCCAAAATCGTAGAGGACTAAATTTACTAAATTATGATAAAAGTGTGAAACCGAATTACTTTAGCCAGTGTCGCAGAATCGCCGCGAAATGTCAAAAAACTTTAAAAATTGCATAAAAAGTAATTCATGAAAAAATCAAAAATCACTATATGAATTGAAAGTTAATTTTATTGGAAAGGGGGCAAAATTTACTATAGTAGACTAAAATGCTGTTACCGAAATTCTTTCACAAATGTCAAAAAATCGCAGCTAAATGTGAAAAATTGAATAAAAATTTTAAAATATATCTTAAAAATAATCCAGAATCGGTCTTTGACGTGTGCATTACTTCAGATATAGAGATACCTACCTGCCAAAATCTTTAACTCTGAGTGCATCGGTCTCTTCAGAACAACACACGCACAAACGTCTCATTATTAATAGATATAATAATGATATAATATAGATATATATATATATATATATATACCGGGTGTCCCAAAAAGGACTGACTGATTTTAAAATTCAATAACTTCCAAACGGTGACGGATATTTAAAAAATTCTTGCAGGAGGGTTATGCATAAAGTCAAAAGTTTTATTACAGTGATTTTCGATTTTAGTTCGAATTACAAACAATAGATGGCGCTGTAAGCAATAGTCGCTAAATACAGGCTCGATTTTTGGTCCTTTCTGGTGTTCCATGCAGAAAAAGGAGATGGAAATGTATTATCCGGGCCACGAAGTACCAAAAATCGAGCCTGAATTTAGCCTTTATTGATCGCAGCGCCATCTATTGTTTGTAATTCGAACTAAAATCGAAAATCACTGTAAAAAACTTTTGACTTTATGCATAACCCTCCTGCAAGAATTTTTTTAATATCTGTCACCGTTTGCAAGTTATTGAATTTTAAAATCAGTCAGTCCTTTTTGGGACACCCGGTATAACATGATGTCCATATTTCGCAGCGAAATTCTTTTTATTTTAAACTTTATAAAGCTGCTAAAGTGTAAAGAAAGCATGATGCTTACTAGTCTGATGTATGTATATTTTTTACTTCTATGTGTTCAGACTGAAACATGTTCTCCATTGAAACGGTCTACATACACTACTCGTAGAAATATAGGCAGACACATTGTCTTTGGGTAGTTAGTTTTTTAAAGTCCTTTTCAGTAATATACATTTTCAGCTCTATGGTTACATATATCATTTATAGTATTTAAAGTTATCTAAAATAATTCAAACATATTACCATTACCGACGGAAATGTTTTTCTGGGATTGTGCTTTTAAACTCATGAAATTATTATGTTACAAACTGAAAAGTATAGCTTCTCTGCATACACACTACTGTTGCTGTGAAAGTAGCTTTACAGTCATTTGTAAATAAGTATAATGTATTGGATATTAGATGATGTGTAGAGGTTGGTGGAGTTTCCGTAACATATTTATGTAATGTTAGTTTTTCCTAGTCAGTGCATGATTCTTCTTTCCTGTTTATATTTTGATTTAATGTTGCTTTTTTGTTACAGTGGCAAAGATGGAAAACCGAGTTACAAAGACTTCCCTGAGCAAGGAATTGTTGTGAATGTGCTAGCTATGTGCCTTATAGCTTTAACGATCATCTTGCCTTACATTATCCGCAACAGCAGCTACAGGAGGTACACAACTCTGAACATCAATTGAGTCTAGACAGCTGGTAGCTACGGAATTTCTTCATGAATCATCATGTGCATATTGTTTTTAAATCATTTCTTTTTAACTAAAAACTAGAGGATCGTGAAGCAGAAAGAAAATTTATCGCTGGTACACAATTCCAAAAATTGTCTTAGGTGCCTTTTTTCTGCTTTACCTGAACTTTTTAATCCTACGATTGCATCATTATGCTATGTGCAGTTTTTAAAGTTTGAAGCATGCATGGTACTGTATTTTCCTGAATATAGTTAAATATTTTAAAAATACTTGGTTTCAAAAAAAAATTCTTAAGAGTATATGTAAGAAAACTATTCTGTATTTTTTTTTTTTTTTTTATAAATTTATCTTGATTGAAATTTCAATAATTTTGCTGATTTTAGCCTCCTTTTTTTTTTTTTTTTTTTTTTTTTTTTTTTTTTTTTTTTCATTATAAATGTGTACTTAATTGCAAAAAAAAATTTCAACTTGATTTACATGCCTATTTGATTAATATTTGATCACTTTCTACATCATATTAAAAAATTGTTTATCCTGAGTGTCTGCAGTGTATAGCCAATACAGTAAACCACTAATTTTTTTGTTCTTATACTTTGGCCAAATTTAGATTAATGCTTAAAGATAAACAAATTATATACTTAAACATATAAATACAGTAAAAATTATTTTTTAACTAATTTATTGAATCTTGTTTTTAAAATCTATCAGTAGTTTATATTAAAACATTTTTAGTTTTTGTATAGTATCTTGCAGTCTATAAATACCCATAAGTGTATGTAGAACCATAAAATTTTGTTTTTAAAAATTTCAATATCATTGACCAAATATAGTAAATACATGTGTAAGGATTAAATTTTAAAAAAATGGTTTTCATATTTATTAACATTGATTTAAGAGATTGTTTGGTTTTGTAATAAAGTTTTATTTTCAGTTCTATAAATTGTAATTATCTTTAGATGAGAGATTAAATATATTGTCTCAGGAAACGTTTTACTTTCAGAAAATGCACATTCTAAAAAAATACTTTTTTAAAAAGAAAGAATTTTCTTAACCATATGAATGATTAAATAAGATATTTTCATATGTACTATCATTTAAAACTATAAAAAGAGCATCAAATGATATGCAATAAATATACTATCAGAAATAACATTTAAAATTGAAGGGAAAAATTTTATAAGCAGGTAAATTATTTTTTAGTATTAAATTTCTTTTACATTCATATATATAGTGTGGATTGCAGTTATCTCCTTATTAGTGTTACTCTAACTGAACTGTATTGTGTAATTTACTTTTAAAACCATAGAAGTTGAGATGTGTAAATTAAAATATGTAAACACTTTTGGTTCAACAAAAAGAAGTTGATTGAAATATTTATCATACTTTGGCTCATATTATATGATAAATTTAATTTTGAAACATATTTTCTCTCTGATTACCTAAAGAAAAAAAAAAAATTAGCTCAAAATACTGTATAGTATTAATTTAGTAAGGTCTTTCCATCAGGAAAATCAGTATTGTGCATCTGAAAAAATTTCAAATTATTGAAGTTGTTGATCATTGTAATGTATTTTTGTACTTTTGGTCATATTTGTTTCATTCGTGTTGTAAGCTAGCCATCTCATTTTCAATTATGTATTTGTACACAGCTTATATTACTCTGTCGCCGAACCTGTCATTTATTTTAGATCTGTAGCTCATTTATGTTTTGGAATTATAGGATTACGTTGTTGTATAAATTAATCTTGTATTATTTGGTGTAGCAATTCATAATTATTGTAAAATTTATTTCGGGAAGATACTAAAGCTTTATAAAGCATTGTGAATAAGTGTTTGTAATAGAAAAAATTTCATTAAGTCATTAAAAAAACTGTCCTGTGCCACATTTTGGAAATTGGCCATATTTTTGACTGATATTTTTTTTTATTCATAAATTTATATTGTATATACCCAGTGACTTTTTTTTAGAGGGCAATGATAAAAGTAATTTCTTTATTAATACAAAATTTTATTTTTGAATTTTATATTCTTTTTTAAAGTGGTCTTAATTTTTTAACATTCATTTCATTTTCAAATCTCTGAATATATTTTATTTAATCCTATTGTAATGATTAAAAACTACAAATTAAATGGGAAAAAAAGAAAAGTATTGAACAGAAATTTTGTATTGAGCATTTATTCTGTATTCACTT
Source organism: Maratus speciosus (assembly GCA_963932465.1). Lineage (NCBI taxonomy): Eukaryota > Metazoa > Arthropoda > Arachnida > Araneae > Salticidae > Maratus > Maratus speciosus. The sequence goes on from OZ010793.1 coordinate 533,533,718, forward strand.
TTTGTGTTTATAAAAGCTATAATATTCCTTTAGAAATATTCATTGCAAAAAATCTTTTTCAAAAAGAATTCTTGAAAACATTAAAGTTCTCAAAATTTCCAAGTATATTTCACTCACAGCATCTTGTGAAATTGTTAAACTTTATTTATTAATAGCCTAAAATTAAATCTTTACAACAGTTAGCAATAACTTTGAATAAGTTTTCAAGCTATTTTCTTTTAATCAAATTTTGCTGTTAGTAATAAAATCTGGTTGACTAATTTTTAATGATTCTACCTGATAGTCATTTTGAAATACATTATGGATTTTAAATGTAGCATCTTGTCATTCTATGTGTTGATTTACCTGGATTTTACATTTAACTTTTTAGTAAATACCTAAAATTGGCTACATTTTATTTTATGCAGTGGGACCCGATATAGAAACTTGGTCCTATAATATAAAAGATACTGAGAAACTGTATTGTATTTTTGTACTTCATTGTGACTTTTATATTTACAGATGATTTAAGAATAAACAATAAATGTTTCTTTCTGTTTTAATTTGTTAATTTTATTTTGTTATTCTGTTTTAAATATAGAACAGATGGCGGAAGCACAAACACCTAATCGAGTTCACGTCTGAAATTCTAGAATTGGTTAAAACTCGATTCGCATATTAAAACGCAATCGGTCTGTTAAGCCATATCTTGGTAGAAAACATCTGAAAACCCGATGTTAGCGGTTGACTTGTAAGTTTACCATTGTTTTCCTGCTTCCGAAGGTATGAAAACATGTAGGAATGGGTGCAGGAAAACACAATGGTAAGCCTACGAGTCAACCGCTAAAATCGGGTTTTTAGGTGTTTTCCACCAAGATATGACTTGGCAGACCGACTGCGTTTTAATATACAAATCGGGTTTTAATTCTGGAATTTCAGCCGTGAACCCGATGAGGGGATTGTCTGTGCTGTCGCCTCCTGGCCTAATATGTAAACATTCTACGTCTGAATTCCTAAAAAGACTTTCCGTGCTAAAATAGCACCTCACCAGTAAAACATCAATATTTTAACTGAAAAACTAATTGTTGCATGCTTCATTTTCAATACCGAACATGCCATAGTGAATATCAATTTCATGGCGATCCGTCTATATTTACTCGAGTTAGAGCACGGGCACACAAACCGAAGGAAAAAAAAATCACATGAATCGGTCGCGTGGTTTCGGAGTAATCGGTGAGCATACATAAGTAAAAATAACTAGTTCGATGTGCCAATCCCAAAACTTTCTATCTCATATATTTTAAAATTTCAAAATGTTATTACAGATGTCAATATTTCGTTTTTATTAGTTCAATACTTACATCAACTTTCACTTTCATCTTAAATTTCTGCTTCAGTCAATTAATCGGAGTAAAAACGAGTTCATTTCGATCATGATATTTATTAAAATCAGGAATAGTCGGCTTATAAGGATGAGTTCCCGTCGATTCACGAGCCACTGGTGTACAATAGAACTGCGAAAAATTAAGATTACCCAAAAATCACTATTGCAGCGCCCCTACCAGTGGATTTTTTCCAAATGCAGGAAGGAGTTGCTTGCCATAGCCAAAAACTTAAAAAAAAAAAAAAAAAAAAAAAAAAAAAATTTTTTTTTTTTTGGTTCAGTTCTATGCGTAACTTAATACACCTTTTGATGGTACAATGGCGACAGACAAACGGACACACGGACAGGCAGACATTTTCTATAAACATGTTTTTTGGTATCTCTGACCCCTAAAACGTGTAAATCTGTCGAAAACCGGAAGTCGGGGGGGGAAGGGAGAGGAGGAATTCAGGTGTAATTAAAGTTTTTAATTATACGACTTTTTTGGATTATTAGTGTCACATTATATTTACTGCAATCATTGCAATGTTATCAGATTATTTGCTTTATTAAATCCTAGTATATACGGTACACTCTCAAAATTCTTCAACGGCTAAGACAGGAGTCAAAAAACAATCTCTACAATCCAAAAACCGACAGACTTACACCAAAACCCGAAGTAAATGAAAATTACTCCATATTTTAACACATTTATAACAATGCAGTCTATAATTTTATCTCTTATGTACAAAAATGAACACATGTACATCCATTAAGGGTGTATTCCAATCCAAACTGCTTATTTTCCGATTTATTACTTTCTTCTATCTTTACAAGAAGAAAGTATTGGTTTCATGAAAATTTTCGAATTCCAGTTTTCGACGGATTTACACGTTTTATGAGTCAGATTCCAAAAAACATGTTTTTACAAAATGTCTGTCCGTCTGTCTGTCCGTCCGTCTGTCTGTCTGTATGTGACACAAATTTTGTGGGCGCTCTATCTCAAGAACTAATGCACGAAATTTCATAAAACTTCATATTTAGTTAGACCTTGATATAAACTGGAACTGATTAGTTTTTGGTGAAAATCGCCCAACAGGTGGCGCTGCTATGCGGCATTTTTAACGATTTCTGCAATAGCTGTATCTCAAGAACTACTGCACGGATTTTCATAAAACTTCAGATTCGGTTAGTCCAGGATATAGTTTGGTGCTGATTACTTTTTTGTGAAAATCGCCCAACAGGTGGCGCTGGTATGCTGCATTGTTCATGATTATCGCAATAGCTCTAACTCAAGAAAAAATGCACGAATTTTCATCAAACTTCAGATTCAGTTAGTCCTTGATATAAATTAGTGCTGCTTAATTTTGGGTGCAAATCGCCCAACAGGTGGCGCTGCTGTGCTGCATTTTTCACGATTTCCACAAGAGGTGTATCTCAAGAACTATTGCACGGATTTTCATCAAACTTCAGATTTAGTTAGTGCTTGACATGAATTGATGTATAAATTAGTGCTGTTTAAATTTTGGTGTAAATCGCTCAACAGGTGGCGCTGCTGTGCTGCATTTTTCACGATTTCCACAAGAGCTGTATCTCAAGAACTATTGCACGGATTTTCATCAAACTTCAGATTTAGTTAGTCCTTGACACGAATTGATGTATAAATTAGTCCTGTTTAATTTTTGGTGCAAATCGCTCAACAGGTGGGGCTGCTATGCTGTATTTTTTGCGATTTCCGCAATAGCTTTATCTCAAGAACTAATGCTTGGATTTTCAACAAACTTGAGATTCAGGTATACCTTGATATCGTTTAGTGCTGTTTACTTTGGTGTAAATCGCTCAACAGGTGGCGCTGCTATGCTACATTTTTTTCAGAATTTCCGCTATAGCTCTATCTCAAGAACTAATGCACGAATTTTCATCCAACTTCAAATTCAGATATACTTTTATATGAATTGGTGCTAAATAGTTGTTATTTCTTGTACTATTTAAATGATTTAATTGATGTGATTTATATAGAAGAAAGTTTTGTGATGGCCACAACATACTAGTTTTTAAATTTATTTTTGCCTTAAACGCATCAAACTGGCAAATTCTCTTATTTAGAATCTACATAATGTGCCGTGCTTCTCGATTTTTGGATAAATTCAGAAAATGTTGTAAAAAAATACTGTAAAAGTTGGCGTTTTGAACCGAATTTTCCAAAGCGGGAGATCTGGGGATGAAAAAAATGGTCATACTGGGAAAATATGCATTTAAAAATCAAATTCTAATTAATTGAGCGAAAAATGAAATCACACGGCCTCTTATACATCTCTTCCAAAATCACCTCAGCAAGTTTCATGTTTTTACTTTTAAAAATGAGTCTGAAAAAATGTCTTAGAAAATTTCACGCTTTTGAGAGTGGGAAAATATTTTTTCGAATACACCCTTAATAGTCAATTATATAGCTTTTTCATTTGAAAAATATTCAGGGCTTCCTTCTGAAAAACCAGGTCATCCCATTTCCGACCGAAAGAGATAATGCACGATCCGAAAAGCTTAAAATCTACCTCACCCGCAACGAAGAAAATGCGTCAACCTGTCCTGATGCAGGACTATAATTTCATGTATATACGAAAACCTCTGAAAAGATTTCCATTGAAAGGCAACCCGACTCTAAATAAAAGAAAATTACTTCATATTTTAATACAATTTATTGTAAAAGTCTTCAATTACATCTTTAATATAAATTTTACCTTTAATGTAGAAAAATGAAGATATATATATAGTATTCATTAATGTTCAAATATGTAATTTTTTCATCTGAAAAATATTCAGGATTCCTTTGAAAAATTGGATTAACACGGATTCACCTCAAAATAATGAAAGCACAATCCGAAACAATTAACGCTTTACCATACCTTTACTTTAGGGTGTTTCATTTTGTAAGGCAAAAAATAAAATGTAAATTTTTTGCTGACTTTGCTTACGCCCCGAGTCTAAGTGATACAAAAGACATATATGCCAAATTTCATTAAGATTGGATAATATTTAGGGGTTGCACACTTTGATCAGTTTTGTAAAAGTAGGCAAAAAATGAGATTTTCTAATGTTAATTGTTTTTGAGAAAACTAGAAATCACAAACTTCAAATAATACTAAAACTACACATTAAGATTAATAGATAGCATAATACGCAAAACATGTGTAATATTAATCAACTTTGAACGATGCAATCTCCTCTTTGTTCGCTTGGTGACGACTTGTCTGTGATGCTCGACTACTCTCAACAAGAATTGTTTTTGTTGTTTGTCCGTGACCAATTCGTTTAATCAGATCAATTCCTCTTTCTGCTGTATCATTGACCACAATAAGAGCGTTCAAATGGCTTCTTATAGAATCACTGCAGTATTCTGTCACATCGTGGATCCCAAACTATTCAAAGAACGTCTTTTTTATTAGTAACGAAATGATCCAGGTGCTTTCCTTCAAAAACTAGGTTTTTACCTCGAATAGTTTCATTCCCTTTTTTCTTTACAGGTTTGGCTGATAAATTTAGAGTCGTATTTCCCTTATTAGCCGGAGTAATATGCACGTCCAAAATAGTCAATCCTTAAAAAATCCTTTTTAAAAGACACCAAAGGTATCAGTATCAACTTAGCAACTGTGAGTGCTCTTTTTTTTTTTTACATCTGCACCTGGGTATGTGTTCAGAAGTTGTAGCATATCCAAATCCTTCTTTGGAACCCATTGACTTAAAATTGCTTCAAGCAAGCCAAAAGTGAACATATATGATGCTGACACAATGAGCAACTTTTTTCATTCTTTTCAATTCTCGTTGAGGACTTTAGAGAAGAGTACATTTTTTAGTGCATATACTGCCTTTGACATCCACCTTGCTTGATTCAGAGGCTCTGGGATCCTGAAACTGAAGTCGTTTTTAGACCAACCTTCTAGGTACAGGAGTAAGAATTGTAATAACTCTTTGTAATCTTCTCTTAGATTATTTGTCTTTTAGGACGTACTTAACCCGTTTGTACCCTTAGTTTTTTTTTTTTTTTTTGAGGCGAAAACCTTGTCAATTCCACTAACTGACGAACTCGTATCATCTTCTCTTAGTGACCTAAGAAATTCTTCTTGTGATAGGCTATAGTCATGCCCATCGCATTTTGCCAGGAAATGTCAAATAACTTGACGAGGTCACCTTTCCAAATTGGCTGTTTTATATTTGTTTTATCCGTGTTTCTCGATTTCTCTTTACTCTGGTTTTGTTACTCTTTGTACATCTTCTGTAAACCAGCATTTATATTCTAATCAGTCTTAACAGGAATATTTGCTATCTTCTACACTTCCTGTAGTTTAGGACTGTTAGATTTAGCAGAAACCGAGAGTCTTTCGTTCATTTCCTTGTGATGGGAAATAAAACTAAGAGTACTTGTTCCTTTGCAGGGAATCGAGCTAATGAAAACTCATCACTAGACACCTTTCCTAGCCACCAAATTCCTCTTAAGGTTCCCATTTTAAAGTTCAATTACCTTCAAAAGGTGAAGGAAACACATGAGAAGCATATTAGTACAAAGTACTTCAATATTAAAAATTTCACTGATTTGAGATAAAAGTGATCAAAGTGTGTGCAACCTCTAAATATTATCCAATCTACTTGAAATTTGACATATATATCTTTTACATCACTCAGACTCGAGGTGAAAGCAAAGTCATATGAAAATCACATCTTTGGAAAAATGAAACACCCTACTTTACTTGCAGAAAATCGATAATGAAAATTTTATTAACGTAATAGATCACAAAATTTGCAGATTTCGTGACCTATCCATGACGTTCGTGGGCTGATTATCTCATGACTGATTGAATTTCATGAATTTTTTTTTCGCGATCATCTGACGAAATTTGCGATCGTTTCACTGAATTCACGATTTTTTCCGCGATCGTTTCACTGAATTCACGATTTTTTTCTGTGACCATTATACGAAATTGATTTTTTTTTCTCGCGACCATTTGTCAAAATTCACAATATTTTTCCGCGACCAACTGACGATGACGATATTCCATATTTTTTTTTCCGCGATCTTTTGAAAAAAATTCGCAATTATTTGCACGATCAGTTGTTGAAATTCGTAATTTTCTTATTCTACCTACTAATAATATTTGTAATTTTTTTTGCAATAGCTCGATGAAATTTTGGATCTTATTTCATTTGACGAAATTCTCCTCGATTTTACTGAGTGATTGTTTGACTAAATTTTCGTGGTTTTTTTGTGCAATCATTCGACGAAATCTGCATTTCTTATCTCTGTCTCTGATGAAATTAGTCATATTTTCCACTGTCGTTTGAAGAAATTGGCGATTTTTTCCGCGACCATTGGGGGACTTTTTTTTTCAAAATTTGCAAAATTTTTCTGCGACCCATTGACAAATTGATTTTGCGGAATTCGAAAAAAAAAAAAAGTGGACTTTCACAAAAATTTAAATTCGCGGAATCACCACATTCCTGCGAAAGAAGTCAAGGAGAAAAAATCCCGCAGAGAATTTTTTATTGCACAAGAATTTTCCATTTTCTGTGTTATTTGTGCAGTTCTGCACGTTCCCTGTCCCTCAAAGAAAATTTTTCCTTATCTTTCACCAAGAAACTCTTGAAATGGCGCCCCTGTAAGTAAAATCTGAAAAGAAGGCGTCGAAAGGGACAACAAAAAAGTTCCATTTTAGACAGATCTCCCGTCTTAGCAGCAAGTATAATTGTATGATGTTTTTTCATCGAAATTTGATTTTTTTTTTACCCTTTGAGAAAGAATTCTGTTGTAGACAGGTTTCGTTTCCCCAAGTTTTACTGTAATAAGTCTCTTTTCAGAGCTATACTATAGAGTGAATGATTTAACTGTCTTTGACGATACCTGTAAAAACGGAACCTGTCTATAATAGAATCCTGTCAAAAAAAAAATCTTATTTAATGTATTGAAATTTTACCTGCTAAGACGGAAACCTGTTTAAAACGAAATATTCCACTCGTTGTTGAGTTTCCAGTTCTTACTGTTTTTATAAGTATAATTCAGTAAACGTTTCTCGTTTGGGGTGGAGGTAGACCCCGGATTCTACCCTTAACTATAACTTCCTTCAAAAAATCTTTGCCCCCCCCCCCCCCCAAGAAAATTGTGAAATGGCGCCCCTGTTACAGGGCCACCCAAAAGATTCCGTTACATGACGGTCTATGGGGAAAAATCGTTCGCGATATATTTTAATGATATTACACTATTTTGAATATATTTAAATTGATATTTATCACTGAAGTGTACTACAAGGTTCTTACTATAGAGCCTGGTGAGCATAGAATTTATCGTTCATTTACAGGGACACCAAAAGAATTTGGATAGAGAAGATAATGAACAATAATTGGAACTATTGAAGATTATGAACAATAATGGCTGGAAGTGTTTTCAGGTGGTACAGGGCTGCACAAAAATTTTCAACAACATTAAACGTTTATTGTCGGAAATTGCTGAGTGGAAATTTTCAACTGTTATGCGTTTAACTGAATTAACTTTTAGCATACTATGTAGTATGCATGCATATCTGTAGATCCTATATAGGAATGCACAAAAAAAAAAAATCTTACATTTTAATGGCTATTCATGGTAATAGCAGCGAAGTTTTTTATAGAATTCTGAAAGTGTTGGAAAGTGTTTCATAATCTATGCTGTACGCATGATTTTTCGTTCTTTTTTTTTTTCTTTTTTTTTAAGCCGGTTAAAAAATGCTGAAAATGTGCCCTTTTTTTTAACATTTTCCAACATAGATGAAAACTGTTTATGACTTCGATTTGTCTGTCTGTCCGTGCTCTAACTCGCGCAAATATAGCCGGATCGCCATGAAATTTATGTTATTGATATTCACTGTGGCATGTTCGGTATTGAGAATGAAGCGAGTAGCAGTTACAGTTCCTTTACAGGGAGATTCAAAAGAATTCAGTTTCATTACGGCCTATGAGAAAAAATTGTTTGCGGTGATTTTTAATGTTTCACAGTTTCAAACTCATTGAAATTTATATATATATATATATATATGAATTACACTACAATATGCCTACTATACGATACCGTATGGATAGCATTCATTGTTCATTTATAGACACTCTCAAAAGAATTTTATTACATTACGATCTACGGGGGGAAAATCGTTTGCGGTCTATTTTATTCGTGTTATACATGAATTCTAATGTGTTTGAAATAGTGTATCTCTGAGGTGCACTGCAAGATATTTACTATAAAATAGGATATGCAAGCTTTCATCATTGATATACAGGAACACACTAAATAATTCGGGTACATTACTCTTTATAATCAATAATTGCTGGAAGTACGTTTTCTGTTCTGGTACGTGTTTTTAAATTAAACTTTTCTTTGCATATTTCTTATAATGTGTATAAATTCTATAGATTATATACAGGATACAGGGCTGCAAAAAACATCTAAAGTACATTTCCGTTTATTGATGGAAGTTGCTGTTAAGGTTGTTCTCAACTGCTCTGCTCAACAAGCGCAAAACGTTTTGACACATTTACAAATTCATTTTTTAACGGAAAGATATGAAATTGGAAAGCCTGACCATGGAAGCGATTTGGAATCGAACTGTGTTCCATTTTTTTGATCAATAAATTACTTATTGAGTTATAAGCGATTTTGATCACGTGACACGGCATTTTTCTCCCCTTACTGACTGGATTTTCTTCTTTCGTTCGGAAGTTCAGTTCAAAATACCAACTTTGACAGTATTTTCTGAAAGATCTATTGCGTTTACAAGAAAACTGAAAAAACAGTTCGATGATACAGTTTCTGAATAACATCTTCTAGTTTCGTGCATTTCCGAACAAAAATAAATTAAAACTTATGTCAGAAAGTTGATCCTTTGGATTTGAGAACAGCCTTAAGGGGAATTTTCAATTATGCTATGCGTTTTCTAATTGAACAAATTTTAGCGTTTTATGTGATAAATCTGTAGTACATATACAGGGCTGCAAAAAAAATCATTTTTTTTTTTCGCCTTTTGATGGGAATTGATGAAATTTTGGTTTCAGATGTGGTATGCGTTATACAAATTGTTTATTTAGACATCTTTTTTCACCTTATTAAATTGTGAAGTTTTATTATAGAATTCTGAATGTGTTGGAAAATGTTTAATAATCTATGCTTAAAGCGTGATTTTACTTTTTTTTTTTTCGGTGCGTGAAAGATTTTCCTTGAACCATTTAATATTTTTAAATGCAAACTTCACAGATTTCTAGATTATTGCTATCTTAACCCCTTCGCGACGGGAGCCTTTTACGAAATGTTTATTACTTTGCTACCGGTTTTAAAAAACAGAAGTTTGTGCCTATTCAAATCGGGAAAATGCTCGGATTAAATAAGGCAAATTTTACAGTAAAATTTTACTGGTGAGGATAAACGAGGATCCTTAGGCCTATTTCCGGCACGTATACGTGTCGCTCGTCCCCAAGGGGTTAAGACAATGACTGAACCTAAACGTATATATTTCAGTAAAATTAATATTTTAAAAATAAAGTTGAGAGCAATGGATATTGTTTTTGCGTAGTTTATCCATGCATGAAAAAATAAACGTATTTAGGTTCACTTTTAAGATATGAATATAATTTATAATGCCTAAGGATATCTAATTCCACACAATTCTCAAAAGCTTTATACTGTGTACTAGCTGACCCGCCCGGCATTGCCCGGGGCCCGTTATAATAATCTTAAACAAAACTAAAGTTTGTATGATTTTATATCTTTTAAATGAACTGCAGCGTCTAGTGTGTTCCCAACAATCTCTTTCCGAATAAACCTGCGTCCCCACTACCTAAAGCACCGGCAGTGCTCTGCACCCGAAAAAAGAATGCACTATTAATGTTCGAAAATGTTGGTAACTAAAGTCTAAGATAAAATTTCGTAATACAGAATGTAACCGAATTGTCATCTAAATTGAATGAACCAAACCCCATTGAAATAGACTCTTAGAACCAAAGGAAAGAATCCAAGGAAGGTTGAAAATGCCATAAAATTCGGAGATGAAGAATTCATGCCGCACAAATAAGTTCAAGGAGCCCCGGATCGGGCCCTATATGTAGTTCTGGTGTGCCACAGGATTTTAAGTGGAATCTAGAAACGGGAGAATAAATGGAAAAAGAATTTAAAAAATGAAGATCGGATTAAGAGGAGCCAATTTATTAACAATTTATGGTGCAAAAATTTCAAGGGGCCCAAGGGGCCCCAATGTGTCAGGGACTTAACTGGCATATAGTTGGGTATAAAGATGTTTTTTAGTAGTTTTTAAAATAATCGGAACTATGTTTAAAAAAATTGCATGCAATTCGGATAATTTTTAAAAAAACTGCACCAAGGGCCTCAAGAAGGCGATTAATGTTCAAAACTGATGGTAGCTGAAGTTTGATTTTTATTTATTTATTTATTAGTTATGTAATAGTTGGAGGACCTAAGAAGTTGTTATAAAAAAAAAGCTAGTTAATTGGACTATTTTTAAGGGAGCTGTAATAGGGGGCCCGAAAGGGCCAACTGATAGTCAAAAACAGGGTCCTAACATGGAAACATGTTAAAATGTCTTCGTACTTAACACTTTAGATCAACAATTACTCGAAATCAATAATAGGGTATGAATTCGTTAGAATAATATTTTAAAGAAATTCATAAAAAAATGAGTAAATCCTTTTAAAAAGGGCGTAGGGCTCCAATAAAAATATGAGGATGATGCTTCTAGATGAAGAGTCCAAGACTCAACTTTAAAATTATATACTCTGAGAAGATGGGAAAACTAGGGGATGAAAAATGCATGACGCACAAAAAGTTCAAGGGCCCTGGACCGGGGCCATTAGGGGGGCCTAGAGTCTTAACGGGAATGTAGGAACGTGAGAATGACTAAATAGAAAAAGGGTTCCAAAAAGGAATATTGGATTAAATGGAGGGAAATTAATAACAATTTATGGTGCAAAAACGCTAGAATTATGTTAAAGAAAATTGCAAGCATTTCGGATCATTTTTAAAGAAGCTGCACCAAGGGCCCCAAGAAATCTATTAATATTCAAAATTGATGGTAGCTGAAGTCTAAGAATTTTTTTTTTTTTTTTTTTTTTTTTTTGTCGTTAATGTAGCAGTTAGAGGGCCTAAAGTAGGAAGTTGTTAGAAAAAAAAAACAACCTAGTGAATCGGACCATTTTTAAGGGGGCCCAAAAGGGGCCAACTGACAGTTAAAAGCAGGGCCCTAACATGAAAACGTGTTAAAATGTCTTAATACTCATCGCTGTAGCTCTTCAATTAGTCAAAATTAAGCATAGGGTATGAATTATTCGTTAGAATAATATTTTAAAGAAATGCACAAAAGATTGGGTAAATGTTTAAAAATGGGCCCTACCCAGCAAAGAGGAAATTGCTGGCCAGCAGCAAGACAGGTGCTGGCAATGATGGAGAAGTGCTGGCTAATGGTCTACCACTACATCACCACCGCTGGACAGCTTCAGTAAATTTTGCTGTTGGAAATCATCAGATAAAATTCAGATCGGCCTCCGTTTTATCTCATGCGCTGGCCCACCACATTATGGAAGTACATGAACTTACGCTAGGTGACGTAATTCCTCTTTTTTAAAAAAACTAATTATAATTTTTATTCAAATATTTTAATCTGAAGTGTAAAAATATTTAAACAGTTACGTTTCAAGTTTAACAAATAACAATTTATTAGACTTCTAAATATTTTGTCAAGTCTATATTAAAATAAGAGTTATTTTTATCACTTCGCGGCAGATTAATGAATTTGAACACAAATCTGAAATGAATATCTTAACACAGTTTAAGCTGTGAAGCTAATTTTTTTTTTTTTTTTTTTTTTTTTTTTACTGTAAATAATATAGCACAACTACCACCAACAAAATAAATAAGTAAATAAATTCATTATTTCAACACACTTTCTTTTTAGGGTTCCGTACTTAAAAAGTAAAAACGGAACCATTATAAGATCACTCCTGTGTCTCTATCTGTCTGTCACAGCCCTTTTACTCGTAAACTATGCAACGTGGAAAGTTCAAATTGGGGGAAGTAATAAAGACTATTGACCCACATATTTACAGATTAATAAATATTCATAAATATATTTAGGGAAAATGTACAGGGGCTAATTAAGTTACTTGAAAAAAAATCTTTTCTTTGTATATCGTGTGTAAGCTTTCGTAACGCTGAAATCAAAAATATATTTCATTTAATTTTAGGCATTATATTTTCAAAGTTATGGTGGAAAATGTAGTGCAGAAATATGTCCCCCCCCCCCCCATCTAATTCCGAATCTATTGAAACTAAAATTATGAAAAAATTAGAAGTAGTAGACATTAATTTAAACCTTGCAGGAAAATTATAGCGATTACCCTAGGTTATTAACACATACATCTGACTTGTGTGCTTGACATCTAGGTCCGCTTATAAGTCATCGTCAATATACAGGGACGAGATAGCACAATGAAATTTACAACACAGAGAAATTACATCCGGGAGCTCCACAAAGAGTGTGCAATGGAGCCAGCGAAAGTCGAACTCGCAGACCTCTGCCGCTCTCAATGCTTGGCGGCTGGCAGCGCAGTGTCCTAACCGCTCGACCACCGAGGCCCCTTACCCTAGGTCACATAGTTTTTGAGAAAATCGCATTTTTCCGTTACCCTCAAATTTCGATTTACGGGCTTCAGCAAAAGTGTTGAGCAGAGCTGGAGGTACCTATCATAGCAGAAGTATAAAAGCATTGTTGATCATGAATTTCGGAAAAAATCGTCGGTAATTAGCCGAGATTTTAACCCTTAAAAACACGGACGATTTGGACATACATAATGACAGGGACAGCGTACTCTATGCTCCATCGGCTTTTAAAGCCTAGATAACAAATTTTAAGGATAATATTTATGTAATGCAATGCCCAGTAGCAGTATAAAAGCAATAAACGTCAAATAGTTAAAAACAGACCAATTTAATGAGAATGAATCACATAAATACTGTGGGATTTGCTACTATTTTCCATTGAGTGGCTTTCTCAATACACCTACTATGTCTTTAAAGGTTAACTAAAAACCTATATGGAATAACAAATATACAGAATAGCTATATTTGCTATTATTTAGGTTCCATATATCTTTGAACTTTCATGGTATATCCATTTATACTTTTCTAGTATACAGGGTGCAAAGGAAAGCCCATTTAACTTGAAAATACTTGTGAACGGAGAGAGCTACAGCTATGCAAGTGAGTTAACGGTATAGTAAAGCGACTACGCCCGATTTAATGAAAACGACAGCAGCGCCCCTAGTAGCCACTGCAAATCGAAAACGAAAAGAGATAGAGCAAAATTTCCAGTTAGAAACTTCTAGAGCATCAATTAATTAATAGAATACGATATTTGGTTTACATGGATAAGATAAATCTTCGTCTGTTTACTCAAAAATGTCCGAAATCGATGCACTTCATTTTGTGTAAACATTTAAATGGAGTAGTCAGAAGTATGAAGAAATACGCACAATTTATGCTATAAATACGTACTTATCTCAATACATTTTGATAACATCACACACACAAAAAAAAAGACAGTCTCTCAGTGGTAAAAAGTTAATATTCAGTATGTTCGAAAAGTTCGCCATTGCTCACGATACACGTTTGTATTCGTGAGAGTAATTCTGCATGCACATTTCTCAGCATGGAACGTCTATTGCAAGCCTCTTCAATACGACGACATAGATTTAACTCTTTCAAGATCTAATTTTAATTCCAAAACTGACAAATGGCACCAAGAATATTTTAATAAAATTTTGCTTTTGTAATGAAAGTGCAAATTAGCGGGGTTTTGTTTTCGGAGAAATTCGTTTGAATATTCTGGTGTCAGTCAATTACCTCATCAGTTTACGAACAGAATTCTTCTGGCCCTGAAAGGGTTATTCTAAAATTTTAAATGCATTGGAAATTAAATCTTTACAGCACAGTACAAAGTCACAATCTGCAATTGTGCACTGCTACATTTCCGGAATGTGAATAGGCAAAGTAGAATCGTCACTCATCGATTTCGGACGTATTTGAGTATGCGGGCGATGGTTTATCTTATTCGTGTGAACCAAATGTCGTTTCGTACTAATTGATGCTCTAAAACTTTCTAATTGGAAAATTTGCCCTACCTGTTTTCGTTTTCGATTTGCAATGACTATCTTCCAAATTTCGCCACTAGGGGTGCTGCTGTCGTTTGCATTAGGTCGGGCGTAGTCGCTTTACTGTACCGTTACCTCACTTGTATAGCTGTAGCTCTCTCCATTCGCAAATATTTTCAGGTTAAAGGGACTTTCCTTTGCAGCCTGTATACTATACAGCTATACCCAGCCCTACGTTGTATAGTTTTTACGAAGCCTTAGTATTCTTTTAGCAAAGGTATTTTTTAATAATACACTTACTAATTCATATATTATTGTACGGAACGCTATGTGCACGAGTAATACTCGCACTTGACTGTTTATTTCTTCTTAAATCTGATTTTACTAAGTTACAAAAGATTTCAGTTTTCATAATTTACACAACTGAGAATCAATCAGCGTATAAAATATATAGGATTTATATACAATACAATATTTCTATACAAGTTAAATGGTTCGGAACGCAAACCACAAAAGAAACAAACTTGAAATAGTGTAATGAGAGCTTGAAACTACGAGCGGTCGTATAATACGCTTGTAGAGAATTTGAAGAAAGAAATCCTTGAATTTTTCTTATTTTATTTTACAACACAAAAACAAATCTTGACATTCACAAAAACTTCACACTCAATGAAACATACAGTTCTGGTTTCAGAATCAAATTTCTCTAGTTAATATTAACACTCTAATTAATATGCTTTCATCACATGAAAGCCTTAAATTACATTATAAAATATATCCCCTGCCTAAATTGGGTGCAGATAAATTAAATAGAATAAAAAAGACAATAATGCAACAGGAGCAGCATGCTCCCTGCCACACTCTCAGAAAACCAAACATCAGCTGACTGATGATGTCATAATTAAGATTTCACAACAGCACAGAATGCACAGTGCTGCCATCTGTCAACAAACAGAATAACTAAAATCTTAAATTTGATTCCTAATCAGTTTAGCACTGAACATACTCCCACCCATCAAGAAGCTATTCTTGATGCAAAGGAAGTAAACAAATTTTTACAATAGGTCTTTTAAAAATACCCCCAGCGGTTTTAACAGTCACTACACGGACTATACCATCCTTACCTGGATGAATTTCAATAATTTTGCCTAATGGCCAAACAGAAGGAGGAACATTTCCTCTTTCAAAATTACTACATCATTTACTTTAAAATTTTCAGTATTTACTCTCCATTCTTTTCTCTTTTGCAAAGTACTCAAATAATCAATACTCCACCTTTTCCAAAAACATAATTTCAATTTTTGTACAATATCCCAACGAGATCGTAAAGACAAATTTTCCTCATTTAAAGGTTTAGCTGGGGAAGTTACGACATCACCAGTTAAAAAATGAGATGGAGTCAATATATTTATACTATCTGAATTGTTATCACTATCAATTGCCACTAATGGTCTAGAATTCAAGATAGCTTCAATTTGAGTTAAAAATGTATAAAGTTCTTCAAAAGTTAAATTAGTATTTCCAATTACACGTTTGATATGAAATTTTACAGAACGAACAGCGGCTTCCCACATTCCACCAAAATGCGGACTCACTGGAGGAATCATATGCCACTCAATGTTTCTTTGAGACTTTCATTTCTTTCAATTGGACAAATAAATTTATATAAATCTAAGAGTTTCCTTTTAGCACCTACAAATGTTGTGGCATTATCACTATACATATGTTGAGGAGCTCCTCTTCGAGAGCAAAATCTGTTTAATGAAGCAATAAATGCCTCGGAGGTTAAATCACTCACCAACTCTAAATGTAGAGCTTTAGTTGCAAAACAAACAAACAGAACAACTGACCAACATCACTCTCAGAAAACCAAACATCAACTGACTGATGATGTCATAATTAAGATTTCACAACAGCACAGAATGCACAGTGCTGCCATCTGTCAACAAACAGAATAACTAAAATCTTAAATTTGATTCCTAATCAGTTTAGCACTGAACATACTCCCACCCATCAAGAAGCTATTCTTGATGCAAAGGAAGTAAACAAATTTGATCAAGGGAGTATTTAGTAGTTTTCGCTCCCCTACCTCGATATTTCAAAATATTAATAGGCCCTGCATAATCGATTCCACATGCAGAAAATGGCCCTCTGTTAAGAGGAAGATCTCCCATTAACTGTTTGGAACCCTCATAGCATGCATGGTCACTGTGAGTCACTGTGGTCACGTCACATCTGTGACCGAAATGCCACCACTCAGTGATGTCACATTGTGACTGAGATGTGAACTTCTTAGAAAACTTTAAAAAATTACAAAAATTCTTTAAAACATGTTGCTTACTGTAAAATTTTATTTTTCTGGCAATAAAAAAGAATTGTTATGTCACTACATGTAACGTACGTCACGTCACACTCACAAAAAAACCCCACCATATTGTAAGTCACAGTGTGAGAAAAATATGAACTTCAAAAATCTTTGAAAATGAAGAGAAATGTTTTAAAAAGGCCCGAATTACAGCGGCATAAGGAATGAAAATATATTAGTGGATAGAAAATAGTAAATTCAGACACGAAAAGATGGTGGGGGGGAGGGGGCATATAAAGGAAAATGCACGGTACAAGTATCAACAAACTAGATTTTCATGCTGTATTTTATCAATTTGATATCTAAGAGAGTGAAAGTATACTTTTTTCCTGATTTCAATTTTATCTAGTATTGCAATTTAATATAATAATCCTTCACTTATTCTTATTATTATAAAAGTGTTTCTCGGAAAAATGGTACGCGCTGGAGCAATTTGGATAACATATTTAGAATTAGGAATATTAAATATATACACTTTACATATTTAGTTTGCAGGAAGGAAAATTTTTAATTTTTTTTTACCGACCACTGGTGTTTGAAACACTTTTGAGGCTTCAAACTAAAAAAATTTCTATTATAGTTAAGTCTGCAGCTTTTAATGAGCACGTAGGAAGAGTCTTCAGAGTTTAGTCATACATGCATTTCTTGCTTTATAATTTGCATTCAAGTCATATTTTTTCCTGTTATTGTATCTATTTTAAGTAACTATTTTTTTTTAAAAAAAAAATTCTACTTCTTTCAGACTTTTAAAATAAAATTAGCATTTTCCGAATAAAAAAAATATATAAAATTTATGCAAAACCCATGATATAATTTATTATTCGTATTTCAAATTTGTGTTTTAGAGATATGACTCTAAAAAAAGTTATTTTACGAATTGTTTTATTCTACAGAAAATTAACATGAAAAGAATGACAGATTGACAAAGAAAATTTTTTTATCCTCGATATTTATTTATAGCTTTTCATTTTTTTAGGAAAATATTTTGTATTTATTATGTGTGAAACAATCTTTACTTAGGAAAGGGGAGGGGGGGGGATTAAAACTGATAAAAAGAAAGGTAAAATACATTGGAAAATTCTTCAAATACAAAAATTTAAATACAGACAGTCTCATAAAATTATTGCACATGTAAGTTCCAAATCTGTTTATACAAAAGCAAATAAACGAACACCTGCCCAAAATCGTCTGCCCACGATACCGCAGGGTAAACAGAGAACTTTTTGTTCTAACAGAAGCTCTAAGTTACTAGTCTACAATGTAAGCTTTTGCGTGTGCTTTTTTTAATGGAAGAAAAAGACGTCACCATTTTCGGATACACATGGATATTAATAATTTATGGAACTTAAAAAGTAAGTCTTATTTAATTTAAATTGTTTATTCCTGTTTTCAATATTTGGTGATGAGTTAAATAGTTTTATATTATACCTATAGAAAGAGACTGATCTGGTATTGTTTTTCAGATTAGAAATTAACATTATACTGAATGGGAAATGTCGTTTTACATACTATAGTAGTGAAACTTTTGAAAGACTTTTTTTTCATTGCTAATAATATTTTAAATTATTATTTAAAATCCTAAATGTTCATATCAATGATTTCAGATTTAACATTTGCCAAAATTATAAAATAATAGGAATTCCTTATAACATAGGGAGTGATTTTGAGAAATTGTTAAATCTAATAATACATTTAATTCATCTATTGTACTTTGTTGTTGTTTGATAGTACAATTATAAATACTAATTAGTGTTTTTCAAATTGGTATATTTATTTTTTTAATTGTATGTAAGCACGTTTTTACTGTTCGCGATTTTAATCAAACATTTAATTGTAGACATTCAGAATCAGTTATTAAATTTTCTTCGATTGTAAACTCATTTTCTACGTTTTCGATACACGTTCGATACTTCGCATTAAAAAATAAAATGTGACATTTAAGCATTGAAATAAAGTGTTTTTCATGCCTGATAACAAGTTTATAGATTAAACTGCTTTAGTATACTTTTTAAAATTTGATATTTATAATATTTATAAAAAATTATTTATAATTTATGATATTTATAAAGGTTGATATTGTACTGTTCATTAGCGATAATTGCTGGAAATGCATTTTTAATTATAATATGCGCTTTTATGATTCACTATATTTATGCATAGTATATGGTGTATATAAAAGCTATAATTCATATACAGGGCTACACAAAAGAATACGTAAGAGTTAATGGGTATGGACGCAAATTGCTTAAAGGTGTTTTTTAGATGAGTTATGGATTTTAGGTAGATTTCGTATGAAATACTATCTATTGGGATCGTTCCCATGTTGGAATTTCTGAAAAATTTTTGCAGATCTACACCGATCATGACCCCTAGAACCCAAAACCACCCTCAGTAAAAAACTTTATATATACGTATATATCTATATATATATATATATATATATCACTTTCTTCTGGACATGATAACTTTCGTAATTTTGCACCAATCTCTTCCAAACTGATACATAAAGTCAATGGGCATAAAATCTCGGTCAAGTTCGTTAATGAGCAAAATCGGACCAAGGAGATGGAAATAGGGAGGGGTTTTGTGAAAACAGAAAACCCCCTATAACTTCTTAATTTTTGTACATATCAAATCAGTTTAAAGTTTTTATTACTTCTAAAAATAGGGCCAAAAATTTATGTATTACAGATTTTTGATAAAGTTAAAAATGGGCTCAAGGGGCGCAAAAATAGGGTTTTTGCGAGAAAAAATTCATAACTTCGTCAATTTTCAAGATATCAAATACAATTAATTTTATTATAAATCTCCTTAACATTATCTACAACTTTTATACCCACAAGTTTTTGATAGGACCAATTCGTACCGCAAAAAAAATTAAAAACGAGAACAAAAAGGGGGTTTGAAGAAGAAAAAAATCCATAACTCCGTCAATTCAAAAGATATAAAATCCCCATGAATTTATCATATATCTTCTTAATATTGTCTACAACATCTATAGAGACAAGTTTTGGATAGGACCAATTCTTACAGCAAAAACAAATTAAAAATACATAGCGGTTGAAGAAAAAAATCATCTTAGTAAGGGTGTATTCAAACCCAAACTGCTTGAAGAAGACACCAGTAAAAAACTCATTTCTCGAAATTAATAAATTTATTCACAGCGGATTTCAACATCCTTCTCAACCGGTGTTCATCAAACTGTCTGACTCTCAAAACAGATCGAGAGAAAAAAAAAAAACAATCACATGATCGTCCTGCCGGCGCCGCTAGCAAGCGGAGGCGAATACACACCCCACCTTGAAACCCAAAGGTTTCAATTAAAACACGTACTATTTTACTACATTTTCACATTAAATATACAATAGATACAAAGGTACAATAACTAGCATAATATATATACACTCTGAATATACTAATGAAATAAGAAATTCAATTATAATCATACAATAGCAAAAATTAAAAAGTTTACATAACATTATCTGAAATAGGTAAAATACAAACATTCGAAATACTGCGTTTATAAGTGCCCTTAGGCGTTTTTACATTAAGAACTCTGATTTTTCCGTCATTTCCACGAATGACACTTTCTATTCTATCAATTACCCAAGTACATACTGGTAGGTTTTCTTCCTTTAGCAATACAGCCATGTTTGGTTTAATATCACCTTTAATACTATGCCACTTGGATCGCTGCTGCAAATTACACAAGTAATCTCTGGTCCATTTTTTCCAAATAGTTTGAACCAGTTTTGTTAGCAGTTGCCATTTAGAAAGTCTATTAGTTTATACATATAAAATGTCTATCTCAGGCAGGGGCGTAAATCCTGCGGGGGTACGGGGGGGTGCAACACCCCCCCTACGAAAAAATCAGTCGGAAAATTTCTCGTTTGATCGGAAAAAGTACGTTTAGTCGGAAAAAATGGTATTAACCTATAAAAACTTATAAATTGGATAAAGGAAAAATCAGTCGGAAAAATTCCCGCTCGATCGGAAAAAAGTAGGTTTAGTCGAAAGAAAATGGCATTAACGTATAAAAACTTATGAATTGGAGAAATGTTTTTGTAGTTTTTAGTTAGTAAATAAGAAAAACAAGTTAGAGCGAAGAAAACCTATAAAATTTTATTCTCAGTCGGATTTTTTTCCCTTGTAGTTTTTAATTAGAAAAAACAATTTAGAACGAAGAAAACTTATATAAATTTATACTTAGTCGGAAATATTATGGATTTTATTTTTGTGATTAAAACTATTCAGAAAAACTTTGACTTGTCAAATATTGTGAACTCGAAAACCTCGATATGAAGAAACAAAATATTTATATACATATTCCAGAAATGTTAATATTATTTGTAACCTTGATATTTTGATCGAAAACTTTGATATTCCGAACTGTTTTCTGTTCCCTTTGACTTCGAGATATCGAGATCCAGCTATATTTATTTATAGTCGGAAAGTTTTTAGTTTAGTCTGGAAATTTTAAGACATACTGATTGAAGTGAAGAAACTTCTATTTATTTTATTTTTTATCTAACTTTAAATTTAGTTAGAAACGTGTATCACGGAATTTAGGTGATATCCGATGAAAATTCAAAACTGAATTGCAAATATTTAGTACTTTACCCTGTCAAAATCTGGATTTTTCCACTCTACACGAATTTTACCTTTAATCGAAAATAATTATGGTTTTATTTTTTCTACTAATTTTGTGCTTTTTTTTTTTAATTAAAAAATATATATATATATATTTTTACTTTTTTACGTAATTTTAGATTGATTTAAAAATGTGTTTCAAGAAATTTATAAGATACCGGATGAAATTGAAACACCCAAATACTTTGAATTTTTATCTCGAAATAATCTGGATATTTTATAATCTATACGAGTTAACTTCTATCAGAAATAATACTTTCGTTTTCTTTTTCCTTTCTCAATTGTATACGATTTTTTTTTATATTATTATTATTACTGAATTTTGTTTAGTTGGAAAAAACAGGGGTGACAACAAATTTTTACCCTGCTTTAACGTATGTCGTTAGAAAGAATGAATAAATCCCGTATTTTTGTCTTTAAAATATTCCCCAAGCAAACAGATTTCAATTTTCAGAAGCTGCGGAATTTGCTTCCAAGAACAAAAGTGTCTTTCCCTTAGTTCATCAATGATACCAAATTCTGTTGACAGCTCCGGTGACAGTTGCATCTAATGAAAGAGCTTTTAGCAGGCTAAAATTTTTTAAGACTGCTATTAGATCAACTATGGCTGATGACAGATTGGAATCATTGATGCTTTTCAGTTACCACAAAGAATTAACAGACAATATAGATCTGTCCACTGTTCCTGAAAAATGTTAATCGTGTTAATCGTGCTATAAAAGTGTGAATTTTGTTACAAAAGCCCAAATAAAATTTAATAATTCAAATTGCAATTATACAACAATTATTCAAATAATATTGTATTATAGTCATTATTATTATTTTATTAATGTATTTAGATGATAATCTTAAATTAAATTTATTCGTACGCAATCCAAGCTTTTCCTGATGATCACAATGTTTAAAAGGATATGTTGAAATTACTTAAAAACAAGTTTTCATTTGTGATTAATATTAACCTGTTATTGGTATATTTGTAAAGTAAGTTTCTCCAGAAGCAAGACCCATATGTATATACACTCATGTCCAAATTTTAGCGTATATGACAAAAACGTAGAAAGGGAGTGTTAAATATCTTACGAAATTATTAAATTTTATAGATGAAATTCACAAGATAATTATGACTTCGCGTATCGTATTGAGATAGTCAAATAATTTTAAAGCGCTGATGTCGATTCTTTTCGAATATTAATAAATTTATCTAAAAATTAGAGAAGAAAGCCCATGATTAATATGTATAGGAAAATGCGGATTGGAATCAAAAACTGCTTTGTTACATAGCGAAATATCTTGTTACTAAACGTACAAAATTTGATTAACTTTTATTGAAGTACTAAGAAATGGATATAAGTTTTGTTCATTCGAAAATTTTCATTCTTTTAAATTTTGACTTTTTTTTATGTTGTAGACGTACATCGTACACGGGTAACAGGATTCCTTATGCTTAATTCAGAATTTGAATTTTTATCCGGAGTGGAGTCTATGTAAATAAATATGCCATACACAGAAAAAATAAAATGCATTAAGCCCTTTGTTGGTAAAAAAAACGGGCATCGAATCCCCAGCTCTTCAATCATCCAGTTTCATCAAATTTTGTACATTTAGAAACAAGATATATCGCTATCAAACAAAGCAGTTTGGAGTTCCAAACCGTAATTTTCTACACATATTAATCATAGTACTTCACCACTAATTTTTAGAGACATACATTAATAATTCAAAAGGAATCAACATTAGCGCTTTAAAACCTATTTGACTATCTCGATACGCTCAGTCATAATTATCTTGAGACTTTCATCTATCATCTATAAAGTTTAATAATTTCGTAAGATATTTACGATATCCTTTCTTCGTTTTTATCATATATGCTAAACTTTTGGACATGAGTGTGTGTGTGTATATATATATATATATATATATATATATATATATATTACGAAACAATTTATTGGGTTACGTCGAAATATCACGTCGTGCTTTTTATTACATATTACTGGATTCGCACCACCCTTTAATCAGCCGTTGGTGAGGTTGTATAGCAAGCGTACCACTTAGCGCAAGCATCACTAGTGGAGGTGTCAACTCTGAAAATTTAGCGGTTGTGGAGCGATGATAATATTGGTAGAGTCCAATCAAACACTTATTTATTCATGATGAAGATAAAGCAGATTAGGCCGCGTGAGTGGTGAAAAAAGTAAAGGCTTATGAAGAAATCTGGGGTTTTCCCAATAAGACATAGAAACGCAGTCATAGGAAACTGTTTATTCCATCAGAATATACCATCATTAAACAATTCCCACAGGATGAGAAATCAGAGCATTCCACTCGAGCATGAACTAGTTACTCATGCGAAATAGATGTTAATTCACGAAATGAATATTCTACATGGCTTAGGACACCAGGTAACAGGTTATGTCAACAATCAAACAGCACAAAAAATCTGGTTCTGGGCTCATGCTCGAACTATTTATTAGGATGCGCGGAGGAAATCCGATTGAAATGGAAACTTCAGGCTAACCCAACCAAAATCACGAACGAGCTTCGAAGTGAAACTGCGATCCGACACTCAGCCAATGGAGAGCGATCAAGAAACGTCACAGGAAAGAATCCCGACACCGTTAATGGAAGGATTTCGATGTGAAAAGGTTGTTGCCTAGCGGGCGGGAAAATGAGATGAAATAGAATAAAAATGTAAAAATGGCTTTGATAAACATTCGAAAAATAAGTAACTGCGTTCAGAACTCTACAGTTTGGTAGACGATAAAAATTAATGAAGGGATTAAAAGTTTAGATTACGATTTGGAATAAATCTATTATTAAGATACGCGTTTTAAAATTATAGGAATTTAATTAGAAATAAATAATAGGGCGCATTAAAAAGAAAGGAAATAATGAATATGCCGGCAATTTAGAATAATTTAAATGAATAGTAAAAGTAAAAATTTTTATATAACATATATATATATATATATGCATTTTGTTGGCAATAGTACTCGGAAATTTTTCTTCTTGGAGTCGGAAATTTATGAGTCTACACCCCCCCTACGCGACCAAGGTGGTTTACGCCCCTGATCTCAGGTAAAGAGTTAAGTGGCCTACCGATCAAAAAGTGACCTGGCGTTAAAGCATTATAATCATTTGGATCGGAAGACAGTGGTGTCAGAGGTCGGCTGTTTAAAATAGCTTCAATTTGACTGCTTACAGTCAAAAACTCTCAAATCTGAGT
The DNA here is from genome assembly GCA_963932465.1 of Maratus speciosus. NCBI lineage: Eukaryota > Metazoa > Arthropoda > Arachnida > Araneae > Salticidae > Maratus > Maratus speciosus. The sequence goes on from OZ010793.1 coordinate 533,558,468, forward strand.
TTATGCTCACCTACCACTCTTTTAAAATGGTGTTTGAAAGACTTTACCCAGGGCCGTAGCGACCGCCCCCCATACCCCCCATTTGGGGGGGGGGGGGCAAAGTCAGGGGCCCAGTAGTGAGCTATTGTACCTTTCAGCCGATTTTTTTTTTTTTATGTATTTTTTAATAACATTTTATTTTGTTTTATCGAAATTCATTTTTTTTTTTTTTTTTTTTTTTTTTTTTGTCAAAGATCTTGATCAGATTTAGAAATAGAAAACAGATATGTGCTTTTCTTCTATATCCACCATGTTTTATAAAAGTTTTTGAAGGCTGTAAGTTCTACTTAAAAAATAAAATGGCATTTTGATATTTTTGGGGTGCGCCTATCAATGGGCGAAAAAGGTGAAACCAAAGGTTCAAAACTTCTTTAATACTATATTACTTCCTTCAACCAAAACAGATATGCGCTTTTTTCTGCAGCAGCCATTTTTTTTAAAGGGGCCCAGATGAAAGAAATTTTGCAGGCGCTAAATTCTTTTTGAATTGTCTTTTTTAGCGCCCCCTATAAAAGTGCGTAAAAGTTGGAGCCCAAGATTAAAAACTTTTAAGCCCATTTTTTTATTCAAATTTTTAAAAAATATGCTTTTTAATCTCACTGAGGGACCCAATAAGTTTCAAAACTTCGTTATACTATTACTTCCTTCAACCAAATGTGCTTCCTTTCTATAGTCTTTTTTTAAAGGTGCCCAGATGAAAGAAATTTTGCACGCTCTTAATACTTTTTAAATTGTATTTTTTGGGGCCCCCAATAAAAGTGAGGAAAAGTTGCAATTCAAGATTCAAAACTTTTAGGCCCCATTTTTATTATTCAAATGTTTTAAAAATATGCTTTTTAATCTCGTTGGGGGCCCCAACAAGGTTCAAAGCTTCCTTAATACTATTACTTCTTTTAACCAAAACAGATATGCGCTTTCTCTCTTTAAAGGTTACTAGATGAAAGAAATTTTGAAATTTTGCAGGCTCTAAATTCTTTTTGAATTGTCTTTTTTAGGGCCCCCTATAAACGGGAGGAAAAGTTGGAGCCCAAGATTCAAAACTTTTAGGCCTCATTTTTTTATTCAAGTGTTTTAAAAATATGCTTTTTAATCTCGTTGGGGGACCCAATAAGTTTCAAAACTTCCTTAATACTATTAGATCCTTCAAACAAATGTGCTTTCTTTCTGTAGCTAGCATTCTCTTTAAAGGTTCCCACAGATGAAAGAAATTTTGCAGGCTCTAAATTTTTTTGAATTGTTTTTTTTTAGGGCCCCCTATAAACGTGAGGAAAAGTTTGAGCCTAAGATTCAAAACTTTTAGGCCCCATCTTTTTATTCAAAAGCTTTAAAAATATGCTTTTTAATCTCGTTGGGGGCCCCAATAAGGTTCAAAGCTCCCTTAATACTCTTACTTCTTTTGACCAAAACAGATATGCACTTTCTTTCTATAGCCAGCATCCTCTTTAAAAGTTCTCAGATGAAAGAAATTTTGCAGTCTCTAAATTCTTTTTCAATTGTCTTTTTTAAGGCCCCCTATAAGCCCCCCCCCCCCCCACGTTTATACGTGAGGAAAAGTTGGAGCCCAAGATTAAAAACTTTTAGGCCCCATTTTTTTATTCAACTTTAAGGTTCAAAGCTTTCTTAATACTATTACTTCCTTCAACCAAATGGGCTTTCTTTCTACAGTCACGATTCTTTTTAAAGGTGCCCAGATGAAAGAAAATTTGCAGGCTCTAAATACTTTTTTAATTGACTTTTTTGGGGCTCCCTATAAAAGTGAGGAAAAGTTGGAACTCAAGATTCAAAACTTTTAGGCCCAATTTTTATTATTCAAATGTTTTAAAAATATGCTTTTTAATCTCGTTGGGGGCCCCAATAAGGTTAAAAACTTTCTTAATACTATTACTTCTTTTAACCAAAACAGACATGCCCTTTTTGTTCTATAGCTACCATTCTTTTTAAAGGTGCCCAGATGAAAGAAATTTTGCAAGCTCTAAATACTTTATAAATTTTCTTTTTTGGGGCCGCTCTTAAAAGTGAGCAAAATTCGGAATTCAAGATTCAAAACTTTTAAGCCTCATATTTTTTTTCAAATATTCAAAACATTTATGCTTCTTACTTTCGTTGGGCAGCCCAATAAGCGGGCATCTATGTTCATTGCATATGCCGCCTATCCCCTTATGTTCGGCCTGTTTCGTTTTCAACATTTCATTTGTCTTGTCTCGATAAATTACTTATGTTAACTATACATAAATTATATTGTGTATTTATTTAACCTACTAGTAGAGCTTCGCTGATTGCTTTTTTAAAAAAAGAATCTATTTTTTGGCGTTCACCATTGGGGGCCTTCACTGCCTTCCGCAGCGTAAACCTGCTCCGGATATTCCCGCCCCGATCTTGAATCAAACAATCATTGAATTATTGTATTTTTTTTTTTTTCGATAAAAGTGATAGTGTCCAGATAAAAGTGAAATTTTCCAGCATCGTAGCTCACGTTGCTACAGGAACAAATTTGTTATTTTTCCACTTCAGCTTAATTATGACAGCAGCAAAATCTACTAGATAATTATTCGGTTACAGAAAAAAAAATGTAAAAAAAACTCCGCAAAACGCGAAAAAAAATGTAAAAATCTTATAAAAAATTGGGCAAAAATTCAAAAATCGCTGAGAGAAAATTGATTATATCGAGCCAAAAGATTGAAACTGGAATGTTTAAAAATCGCCGTGAAAGACAAAAATACGCTAAAAATCACATAAAATGTTCGTAAAAAATTCAAAAATTTCTATGGATATATTTTCTATATTGAGCTAAAAGACTGAAACCTGATTATCAGTGAACTGAAGGATTTTTTCCGCAACTTTTTCTTTCGTTCAAACACACGCAAAAAAAAAAAAAAAAAAAAAAAAAAGCTTTGATTTGATTTGTTCATCATTCTGCGAAAATATAGAAAACTCACCAATCTAACGTAAAAATTACCTAATATCCTTACTAAATATAAAGATGCATTTCTGTCAAATCAAATCACAGGAGTGTTCCGCCAACTTTGCTACATTGTACTTTTCCCTATTAGAAACTGAACTTTTACGCATGACTTTTTTCCTTCATAACACGAAGAAGTCGAGAATCGAAGATCAAAATTTCTAGAATTTTTCCTTTCTAAAGACGAAAGTTTCTTCAAATGTGAGATAAAATCTCTTCTAATCACAGGGGTCTTAAGAAATGAAAAAAAAAAAAAAACGTTCGTGAAAAATTCAAAAGTTGCAAAGGACGAAATTTAGAACATCGGGCTAAAAGACTGAAACCTGATTCCTTTTACTAATGTCAAAAAATCACGTCGGAATGCAAAAAAAAAAAATTAAAAATCACATAAAAAGTTATCGAAATATTTAAAAATTGAAAAAGACTACTTTACTATATTCGGCTAAAATGGAAAGATGGATTGAAAATAGATTCCTTTTATGAATGTGGAGAAAAAAGCACGAAACTCGAAAAAATACAAAAATTAGCGTAAAAAATTAAATGAAAAAACTTCGAATCAAAAAATTTAAAAACCTGTTTCGAGGTGCATAACTTCAGGCATTCAGGTAACCTTCCTGTCAAATTTTGTCCTGAATAGAAAAACATCTGGTCAGACAAAGAAAAACTCTGGACAGACAAACATGTGTCTTTAGCTACTAGGAAAGCCGTCTTCGTTGCCCACAGAAAGGTACCTTCTATCCGAAGGTATTTTTTTTTCTTCTTAAATTTCAACTTAGGTGACAATTTTGAACTGGAGAAAACCGGAATGTAAGAAAACGACATCCCAAAAGTAATTTTTTTTAATTAGTAAATCTGTACATATATATGTATTTAATAAAAGGCACCAATCCGAGCAGGAAAAAAAATGTTATAAGTGAATATTTTCTGCGTAAAGAAAATCTGTTTGAGCCACGCAGATGGTATTGTCAAACTGAAGAGAAAATTGAAAATACGAAAACGACTTCCATATTTTTTATTTTGTTTATGAGCAATACTTAGTGGTTTATAACATTTGTAAAAGGAATTCAGTTTCAAACTTTTTTGCCAAATTTTGTCGTCTGCTGTTTTTAAAATTTTCGAGAATTTTTATGCGATTTTTAGCTTTTTTTCACTTTTCTGGTAGTTTATTTTAATATTCGTATAAAATATAAACCCGGTTTCAATCTTTTAGCTCAATATAAGTAAAGTTTTATCTCTATGAACTTCGAATTTTTTTCTATGCAATTTTTGGCGTACTTTCGCGTTCTTCGGCAATTTTTTGACATTTTTTTCCTAAATGGAAGAATTCTCAGTTAAATTTTGCAAGTCCTTTGATTAAATTCACTTTGTAAGAATATCAAATCTGTTCCTGTAGCAACGTGAACGAAATATTGAAAATTTGAATTTAATTTGGATCGAAATAAAAAAAATTACAATAATTCTAGGTTCGTATGATTCGAGATCGGAGTGGACATAGCCCCTATGGGTGTACGTTGCCGAAAGCAGTGCAGCCCAACTACAAATTCGTTCAATTTGGAGTTCGTTTTGGAAAATCCGACCAGCGAACCTCCGCTGGTGTTGTTATAAAATGGAACTCGGGTGGAAAATTAAATGTAGATATTTCTCTAAAATCTTAGAGGGGGGGGGGTGGGGGGGCTGAAAAATATGTTTTGGGGGGGGGGACCTCTGAAGACCTTGCTACGGCCCTGACTTTACCGCCGCCTCCCACAGTCCCCCAAAATTAGGTGACTGTGGAGGGATAAAGCTCCATGACACACCTTCAGAAGACAGGTAATCAGTTACATACACATTTTTAAATAAAGCAAATAAATCCTTTATTTCTGAAGCAGCACCTCGAAAATTAGTGCCATTGTCAGAAAAAAGATGAGATGCCAAACCTCTGCGTGCAAAAAATCTTTTTAAACATGCAATCATGGCCTCTGCCGATAACTCAGTGATAATTTCAAAATGAACTGCCTTAGTCAAAACAAACAAATACACAAACATAATTTTTTTTATATACACCTTTCCTTTGGTTCCTATACCTTATTAAGAAAGGCCCACAACAATCTAGGCCTGAATTGGAGAAAGGAGGATTAATGGTTTTTCTTTCCTTAGGTAAAGGTGCCATAATTTGACCCATTTCTTTTGGGTTCGCCTTAAAGCATATTACACAATTATGAACAGTTTTTCTAGCAATAACACGTCCCCCCAAAGGCCAATATTCTTGCCGAACGGCATACAACAAAGTTTGGGGGGCCAACATGAAAATTTTTTAAATGAAAATACAAAAAAAAATCATTTCCGTGAATTTGTGGCTCTTAGGAAGTAAAATAGGATGTTTAACATCATTTTGTAAGTTAGCATTAACTAATCGGCCACCCACGCGTATTATACCATCATTATCAATAAAAGGGCATAAACTACTTACATTAAATTCCTTAATCCTTCCTTCCGCTCTCAAGGCCTTTATCTCCCTAGAAAATACTTGCTTTTGTACATATTTTATTAAAAACAATTTACTTTTCTTTAATTCAGCTGGAGATAAAGGTCCCTTTTCTTTTGTACAACACCTTGAATTAGAGATGAATCTGAAAATAAAACTAATGATTCTGATTAATTTTACATATGAATTGGTGATCTTAAATATATAATCAAAGTCTGAAATTTCATTGAAAAACCCAAGTTCGTAATTTTGGAAATTACAGTTCTGTCTGAGTTCTTGTTGGAACTCCTCTGTCTTAGTTACAGATAAATGTTCTTTCTCAAAGTCATAATTTTCCTGATTATGCAAAAAGTCTGGTCCATTCCACCAGAGCTTAAGATCAAGAATTTTCACTGGACTAACACCACGTGAAATTAAGTCTGCTGGATTTTCAGAAGTTTTTACATAATGCCATCTGAAGTCTTTAGTACTATTTTGAATTTTGGTGACACGATTTGAGACAAAAACCTTAAGCGTTTGAGGTGGTGAGGCAATCCATGCCAGGACTACTGTCGAATCTGAGTGTAAATATAATCCAGGAATTTGAACGTCCAAGGATGACAGTACTTTAACAGTAAGTTTCGAAAGCAACTCTGCTGCGCAGAGTTCTAATCTCGAGATAGTAATCTTCTTGAGGGGTGCCACCCGCGATTTACTACACAGGAGTGACACCTTCGATTCGCCTGTCTCAGAAATAGATCGAAGATATATAACACAACCGTACGAATCCTTAGAAGCATCACCGAATCCGATCAAATCTATATGTTGCACATTTGGCCATAAAACATGACGGTTTATCTGCAAATGTCTCAACTCTGTCAGTTCTTCGCGAAATTTATTCCAAGCTTTTCTCTCTTGTAGTGGGATTTCGTCATCCCAGTCAAGCTTAAGGGGCCACAACTTCTGGAGATAAATTTTGTTGTGACTATCACAGGACCTAAAAGACCTAAAGGGTCAAATAACCGTGCAATGTCTGATAAGATAGTTCTTTTAGTTATCGAACTCACAAATGGTTGGACCTGTGTCCTTGCTAGGATTGAACTGCAGTCCGAGAGTTTTAACAGTTTCTGAATCGTGAGACTCAAAGTTGTATTCTTTCTCGCTGGTTGGAAGATTTTTTAATAGCAATTCGTTGTTAGAGCTCCACTTGTGAAGTTCCAGTCCCCCAGCATTTAATAAAGATATTAGCTGACGTTGCAATTCAATGGCAGTAGCTATGTCATTTGTACCGCTTAGTATGTCGTCGAAGTAAAAATCCATGCCAGCAGCGGCACTTAATGGATACTTCTCCTTCTCATCGTGACATAGCTGTTGAAGCACTCTCGTTGCCAAATAGGGTGCACATTTGGTTCCGTAGGTAACAGTGAGCAACTTAAAAACGCGTATACTTTCATTCTCATCACCTTTCCATAAAATACATTGTAAATCGCACTGATCGGGACTAATATAAATTTGCCTATACATCTTTTTTATGTCCGCGGTAAAAACTACAGTATGCTTCCTAAATCGCAACAAAATTGAAAATAAATCATCCTGGACAACAAAACCAGAATACAACTTATCATTAAGAGATTGTCCAGATGACGTTGCTTGAGAAGCATTAAAAACAACGCGTAATTTAGTTGTACTATTGTTTGGCCTATAAACTCCATGATGAGGAATAATGTATTTTGGACCTTCGTTAATTGCCTGCATATGACCTAAATCTTCATACTCAGTTAAGAATTCCCTACATAATTTTAGATACTCAGGCTCTCTTCTCAAACGTCGCCAAAGAGAATTCAATCTTTTAACGGCGATATTTTTTGACTCTCCTAAACACGGGGGGGTCTTCCTTTAACGGCATTCTAACGACATAACGCCCATCGTCATTTCTGAAATGAGTTTTCATGAAATGATCTTCGCAAATAAAACTCTCATCGGTTTGAACTCTTTCTGCCTCAACATTTTCAATCTCCCAAAATTTTTTCAAAGTTATGTCTAAATTTTCTATAATTAACTCACAATGAACAGAAGCTTCGTTTTCTAGTGCAACACTCCCAGTAGCAATAAACCCAAATACTGAATTTTGCAAAATTATATCTGTCTCGGGGATCCTCATTTGACCGGATTTTAAAATTTCATAAAATAGTTGTGCGCCCAACAAAATATCCACAACACCTGGCCTATTGAAACTCTCATCTGCTAATGTTAAATTCTCTAAATGCGTCATATCGATGTTAAATTGCTTACCGGGTGTGTGATCTGTTATATTCGAGACTATTAAAAGCTCTACTCCTTTTTCGAAAGTTCTGCTACGATTCGCAATTTTCGTTTTCACTACTGAATTTATCACTGACGTTTTATTCAAACCTGAAACCACAAGATTTATTTTTTCCTTTTTCAAATTAAATCTGTCAACGCACTGTTTCGATATGAAGCATGACTGACTTCCATTGTCTAATAATGCACGCGCTTCATGGAATATTCCAAAATTATCCGCGATCATTATTTTAGCTGTGCTCAGCAAAACCATACGAGATTTGTTAACATTAACATTTGTGGCTGTGAAAGACAACGATTCTCTACTCTCGGCTGATGAGTTATCACCACATGCTCCTTTCGGAACAAAAACATTTGATCTTGGATCTAAAGCTGCACCCAAGACCCGACATTCCAGTTGGCTTGTAAGAATTGGTATCTTTCGCACTGCCATGCGTACGCCCTTCATCTACTTTTTTATCAATATGTAAATATGTATGATGCCGTTTCTTACAAATGGAGCAGTTGAATGTGGAAGAACAATTAATAACCTTATGATGATTAAGACAATTAAAACACAGTTGATTATTTTTAACGAACTCAATTCTTTCATTAACTAACATTTTTTTGAAAATAGGGCACATATCAAGATAATGATTCCCATTAGACTTGCAAAGAATCAGGCGCGGATCCACGGGGGGGGGGGGGGGGGCGATCGCCCCCCCCCCCAAAAAAAAGTATAAATCCACCGCTTATCGCGAATTTCAACAAATGGTCGCTGAAAAAAAAATCAATTTCGTCATTCGTTCTCAGAAAAAAATCACCAAATTCGTCAAAGGATCGCGCAGAAAGCGCCAATTTCATCAAAAAATCGCAAAAAACGCGAATTTCGCAAAAAAATCGCGCATTTTGTCAAAAGACCGCGAAAAAAACGCAAATTTTGTCAAAGATCGCAGAAAAAAACATAAATTTCGTCAAAAAATCGCAGAAAAAACGCGCATTTCACCAAAGAATTGCGGAAAAAACTCAAATTTTGTCAAGAGATCTCGGAAAAAATGCGAATTTTGTGAAAGAATCGCGAAAAAAATAAGCAAATTTCGTCAAAGAATTGCCGAAAAAACGCGAATTTTGTCAAAGGGCTTCGAAAAAATGCATATTTAGCGCCAGGAGGAGATTCCCCGAGGCACGGATCCAAGGGGGGCGATTGGGGCAGTCCCTCCACCCCCAAGATATAAATCCAACGCTTTTAACGGCAGCTTTCGTGGAACAGGCAGACAAGCAAACGAAATCAAACACTTTTCCGGTGTCAATGGTAAATCTCACTGACGTTTCGCCAATTAATGAACAAAAAAGAATTATAACCTGTCAAAAGGTATATGACGCCATAATTTTTGACACTATGGGTTGAGGTGGGGGTCGATGCTACTTCGTGTACCCTTTGTTGAATTTCTACAACAGAAAATTGACACCGTTATGTGGATCCCTTTAAAGTGTGGGTCAACTTTTTCATCTTTTCAAAGAAGCTGCACTTCTAATTTCTGTATAATATTTTTGCAGAGAGCTCTTTTGCTTGAGAAAAGAATGGGATTCGTAGCAATTTTCAAAGAAAGAAAGAAACAAGAAAAAGAAAGGACCTTTTGAAACTTCAAGCATCTTAATATTTTCTGAAAAAAGCCACTAATGTTTTAAAAAAATGTACTGCTATTGCCACCCACATTGGTGAATTTCAAGGGGTATTTGATGAATGAATAAAAAAGGATTATGTCTTAGTCAGTTAAAAGCTAAAATGCATATGGTGTGTTAATTTGTTTAAAGCCAACTTTGTAAACCAGTTCTTCCTTTATGTATTTACTTAATGAAAGGCCTTCTATATGATTTGAATAGAAAATACCGCTCTACTGTCACCCACCATTCATTGTTTGGTTTACCATTTTTCGCTGTCTTTCTACCTCTTGTAGAGAAGCTATGGAAACAGACCTAGGTCTCAGTAACAAATGTTAACCTTGATGGACTAATATTGAGTAAATTATGAAGAAGTATGCGCACCGCTTAGATGACACAGTTTGACGTTTCAAGGATGTTAAGCCCCCATGAGATTTTTATTCAGTCCCTTTTTTGATTAAACCTATAAGATATATAATTACCAGAGTAAAAAGTAAAAGAATAAAAATAAGACATTTAATAAATAAATTCTATTGTAACATTTTTAATTTTTTGGCACAATTAGTAACAATAAGTCATATTTTGAGGAGAGGAGGCTTATATAATAGGGTGGGCCAAAGAAAACATTTTTCGATTTTCTATGATGGGTAGCGCGGAAAAGTTGTCACTGGTGGCACTAAGTTCACACAAAAAAATTGAGATTTTTCGGATAATTCCTTCAGTTGCCTCAAACGGCTTGAAGTTTGGCTCAAATGCTGATTTTTGAACCTTTTTAGCAAAAGTTTAAAAAATGTTAAATTTAAGTTTTTTTAGCTGAATTTACTTGAAATGTCATGTTTAGTGTACGAAATGTTTAAATAAGCTCAAATTATGTATTGTTTAAAAGTTATATGCATTTTGAATTAGGTGACTTTTATAGCTTTTTCGCGTATAAGTGAGCAAAAATTGCAGGAATTGTGACAACAGGGAATAAGGATCTCGTCATCGGTAAAGACTTAGTCAGGAGGCAGAAAAAGAAACTTGGAAAGAAGTACAGGAGGAGGAAGATCTTAGAGGAAGAAAAATTACAAGCATCTTTTTTGATAGTAGAAAAAATAAAACGATCGTCATGAAAAAGGGGGACTAGCAGCACCTGTGGAGAATTATATGTTTTGACGCCAAATGGGCGATAACGGGATAGCAATGGATCTATTGTTTACCTAAGGTAACCCCTCCTGGGCTCATCGCGCGCACTCTCTCTGTTTTCTTCGAGATGGTGTTGTTGAAAGAATATTCTGTTTTTAAGAACGCGTTTCGCTTTTGTAAATAAAATGTATTATAGTGTATAATAGATGTAAATATGTGTCTTCCAATTAAAAGAAGAAAAAATTTGATATCCCGTGGAATTAATTGAGTAAGTGCCAATTGATTTATTTTTAAGATAGTGTTAGTTAATTTAAGAAATCCACTGAACCAAAACCGGTCGCCACACTGGTGCATAAGGCCGGGAATATAAATTGATAACTACGCTACTGGCATTTCATTAAACGGGTAAATTATTTAAAATTTCTCTTAAACTTACGATATATTGGAAGACATAATTCTTTGAATGAGTGAATATAAAGATGAATCAAAGTGAAGTTTTAAAACGAAACATAGCAAAACGCGGATCAATTAGAACCACAGTAACGAAATTGATAAAAAGGATTGATAGTGAAATTAAAAAAGAAAGTGATTCCAAACCGGAAATAGTTGAGGACTCTTTAGAAGCATTACTTGAACACAAATTATCATTAGAAAAATTGGATGAGTCAATTGAATCGGAAATTGAAACCGATAATTTAGAAACAGATATAGAAACTTCGATAGAATATAAGGAAGCTATTGTGACTTGCAAATCTAGAGCCAGTAGATATTTGAAAAATTTAAACATAAATTCAACTATCACGAGTGAACCAAAAGTAACTACGCCCTCCATATCAGACAGTCAATTAAAGTCGAATACGAAATTGCCGCGAATTTCTTTAAATAAATTTACAGGCGACATTTGCGAATTTCAAGAATTTTGGCCTCAGTTTAAAGTTGCTATTCACGAAAATGAAGCTCTTCAGCAAATTGAAAAGTTTACTTACTTAAAATCTTTAATTTCTGATTCAGCAGCTGCCGCTATTAATGGGCTTCCATTAACAAGTGAAAATTATGTAACGGCAATAAATATATTAAAGGACCGTTTTGGGAAAAGAGATGTTTTAATTTCCGAGCACACTAACAAATTATTAAACTTAGAAGCAGTACGAAGATCAAATGACATACATTCTTTGAGAAAATTATTTGATGAGATAACTATACAAATACGATGTCTCGAAGCGCTTGATGTGAAGTCAGACCAATATGGTTGCTTATTATTACCCATTATTTATAAATGTATACCGAATGATCTCGTATTACAATTTCACAGAGAACAATGCGATAAAAAGGATGTTAGTGTAAATGATTTATTGTTGTTTCTGAAACGTGAAACAGAAGCGCGAGAAAAGGCTATTAATGTTACTTCTATCAGTTTTGAGAATACTAAATCCCATGAAAATAAATTTAAACAAAATTCTCCCAAACACTTTCACCAAGGAAAAATAAAAAATCCTTCGGCATTCACATTAAATACAATTACTGAAAACCTTTGCCCCTTTTGCTCTCAAAAACACGACGCAAATTCGTGTAAGTTAAATTTGGAACAACGAAAAGAATCTTTATTAAAACAAGCTAAATGTTTCAGATGTTACAAACGGTTCCACCGAAAACAGAATTGCAGAAACACTGAAATTCGTTGCACAATTTGTTTTTCGAGAACGCATCAAAATTCTCTTTGTAACAAAAAACAAAAAGAAAGATCATCGAATGAAAATAAAATTGACCTTCTTTCGACTGAGCGTGAACCGGGGGGAAAGGAAAATAAGAAATATGAAAAAATAACAGTTTCATCACTTTGTTGTAATCCAGATGAATATATTTATTTTCAAACATTGAAAGGAATTATGATTGGAAAGAATCAAAATATCAATGTTCGAATATTATTAGATAGCGCCTCGCAGCGAACATTTATTGGGAAGAATTTATCTAATCGTTTAAATTTAGAGGTGACAGGGCAGGAATCATTAAAAATTCATACCTTTGCTGGAAAGAAACCTATTGTTGATAATCATAATAGAGTAAAGATTTTCCTAAAAGACAATAATTCGGACAATATAATATGTCTGGAAGCGTTAGAAACGGAGAGAATCTGTTCCGATATAATACGAGCACCAAGTTCTGAGTTATATAAAAAAAATTAAAAATATGGGTATAGAGTTATCAGACGTTTCTAATGAATTAGATGATGGTGATAATGAAATAGATTTATTGATTGGTAGCGATTACTATTGGTCAATTATGACAGGAAAATATAAACGTATTTCACCAACTCTTGTTCTGAATGAAACTAAATTAGGCTGGACACTTCACGGCAAATTCTCAGAGGAAGTTAATAGAAATAATTTAGTAAGCGCTATGTACATATCTATTTGGGATAATAATAAAGATGATAAAATTTCAGTTCAACTTGAAAAATTCTGGACTATAGAAGGGTTGGGAATTCAAGAAGATAATACGAACAAAGATTTGTGTGATAAACAAATACTAGAACAATTTGAAAATTCGATTGAATTTAAGAACAACAGATATGAAGTTAAACTACCTATGAGATATGATAATCTTGATCTTCCTAATAATTATGAAATTGCCAAAAAGAGAATTGAAAGTTTAATTAAACGATTTATGAATAATCCTGCATTGTTTAAAGAATATAAAGATATAATTAATGAATATAAGGCTTTGGGAATAGTAGAAGTTGTTGAACCCCAGGAAATAAATTCGACCAATGGTAATTTGACATACTATTTACCCCACCACCCTGTGATTCGAACGGACAAACAAACAACCAAACTGCGCATCGTTTTCGATGCATCATCTCACGCTCCTTCTGAACCTTCTCTAAATGATATACTCTTTCCAGGTCCGAATTTGAACTCTGATTTATTTGATTTAATTTTACAATTTCGAAGCAATAAGATTGCCGTAGTGGCAGACATTGAAAGGGCATTCTTGCAGATAAGCCTTGCTGAGACTGACAGAGATATGACACGATTTTTGTGGATCGAAGAACTCCCTCAAGATAAAAATGCTCCATTAAACTTTATAATTATGAAAATGTGCCGCGTATTATTTGGCGTTACTTCGAGTCCATTCCTGTTAGGAGCAGTAATTAAGCATCATGTGAAAAAGTATGCAACTTCGTATCCGGAAACTTGTTCCAAAATTAAATCTTCCATGTATGTTGACGACCTTTTGTTAGGAGCAGATACTGTTAGTGAAGCTTTAAAAATTTCAAAAGAATCGTTAGATATTTTTCAACAAGCAAATATGTCCTTGCGGAAGTGGCAAAATAATTCTACTATTTTAAAGGAACATTTAAAATCATTAGATATGAATGTTTGCCCTGATACATCAGCTGATACAATTCCATTTAAAATCTTAGGCTTAATATGGGACACGGAGGAAGATATTTTTAGATTTGATAATCATAGTCTTTTAGAATTTGTTCATTATCAGGAAAAGTCTAAAAGAACTGTAATTCGAGCGGCTGGAAGAATTTTTGACCCCATTGGGTTTTTATCTCCATTCACGGTTTTAATAAAAATGATTTTTCAATCATCATGGGAACACGGTATCGATTGGGACCAGAAATTGCCAGAACATTTAGAGAAAAAATGGGATAATTGGTGCTCACAGATTCCATATCTTAGTAAAATAAAAATCCCAAGGTATTATTTCCAGGACATCGAATGTTTTGATAATGTAGAAGTCCACTGTTTTAGTGATGCAAGTATTAAAGCCTATGGAAGTGTTATTTATCTTAGATATAACAACAATAATAGCATAAAGACAAGTTTTGTTACATCAAAAAGCAGATTAGCTCCCATAAAAAAGTTAACTTTACCACGTTTGGAGTTAATGGGTGCTATGATTGGAGCTAGACTTGGAAAACGGGTAATGTCCATTCTCAAGATAAGTGAAAATAAAGTACACTATTGGACTGACTCGAACATCGTACTTCACTGGATCGAGTTCATCTAGTACTTGGAAGCCATTTGTCAGCAATAGAGTATCGGAAATACAAACTTTGACAAATCCGATGAACTGGCGACATTGTCCCGGTAGCTCAAATCCTGCTGACCGACTTACGAGAGGACTCTCACTTCTCGACCTCGAGAGCTATGATCTATGGTGGTCAGGGCCTCCATGGTTAATTAAGGATTCAAATTTATGGCCCAAGGAAGATAGAGAAATAGATGAAGATATGAAGCAACTAGAAGCTAAAGGAAAAGTAATTTCCCAAAACCTTTGTTCATCAGAACAACAGAAACCACTTATAGAGATTGAGCGTTTTAGTTCTTTATTGAAGGCAATTAGAACAGTGGCAAGAATTAAAAGATTTGTCTTCAATCTAAGAAGTCCAATTAAACATAAAGGTGTATTATCTGCTGAAGAATTGACAGAAGCTGAAGAATTATTAATTAAAGAAGTACAAATGAAAAATTATAAGGAAGAAATTGAGTCATTAGAAGAACGAAATCCCATTAAGAAGACCTCAAGAATTTATTCGTTATGTCCATATTTGGATAAAAATAAAATTTTACGAATCAGAAGCAGACTTAATGAAGGATCATTTAGTTTAAATGAAAGCAATCCAGTCATATTGCCAAAGAATGAAAAATTTACCGAGTTGTTGATTATGCAAGAACACAGAAAATTGTTGCATAGTGGAGTTTCTTTGACACTTGCACAAATCCGAAAAAAATTTTGGATTCCTCAAGGAAGACAATTAATTAGGAAAAGTGTCAGGAAATGTTTAATTTGTAAAAAATACAATGCGAAAGCAGCTGACCAACTAACTGGCCAACTTCCGAAGGAAAGAATATCAGAATCTCCTGCGTTTACCGTTATAGGATTGGATTTTGCAGGACCGATAATCGTAAGAACAGAGAATAAAGAGACGTCAAAGTCATATATTGTACTGTTCACCTGTGCCACAACAAGAGCAATACATCTGGAAGCAGCCAGGGATATGACTACAAAATCTTTCCTTTTGTGTTTTCGTCGATTTATTTCAAGACGCGGAAACTGTAAAATGATTTTTTCGGATAATGCAAAGAGTTTTAAGGCTGCTGATAAAGAATTACAACAATTTGAGAAAATCATTAAAGATCAAGAACTCCAGGATTTTATATCGAATAAAGGTATGACATGGAAATTTATCGTCGAGCGTGCCCCATGGTGGGGAGAGTTTTACGAAAGGCTCGTAAAAAGTGTAAAAGAACCTTTAAGAAAAATTTTGGGAAGAGCTCTCATCACATTTGAAGAATTGGCAACAATCTTGACAGAAATAGAAGCCATAATAAATATGAAACCGCTAACCTACACAACAAGTGATTTCGGCGAGCCAGAGCCACTTACCCCGGCCCATTTCCTTCAGCTAGGAAGAGAGAACATCAGTTTTCCTCTACATTTTGCCGAATTAGAAAATAAAATTTCTACTAAAGAAACTTTGTTAAGGAGAAAACGATATCAAAGTAAGTTGTTGAAACAGCTCTGGATTAAGTGGAAGGAACAATACTTATTGAATTTAAGTTCAGTTCATGAATTTAAAACTCCTGAAACAGGGGCGTAGCTACCGTGGAGCAGTTGGAGCAGACTGCTCCAGGCGCACGAATCCTAAGGGCGCAAAATTAGAAAAAGCGAAATAAAGATTTCTTAAAATATTTGCATATTTTTTTCATTCTTAATCAGACATTATAGATGAATCTTGTTACAAGCAGCGTATTCCTATGATATTTTACCTTGTGTTTAACCTCAACCATTTCGATTTAAAACATGTTTTCATACACAGTTGAAAGAAATGACTTCTATTCAGGAAGTTTTAATTTTAATTCATACCATATTGAAGCATCAAGTAACTTCTCCAACACCGTTTCAGCATGCCTGATTATTTTCTGTGACTTTTCTGGAGACGACCGTTGAACATTTTCAGATCTTAAAGTAATCAAAACTTATTTAACAGGGCTCTCATCGGTCACTTTACTGGCTACCACTATTTCCAAAAAATAATCTTTCTGGTACATTTCTATTAGAAATGTTTTAGAAATTTATCATGATGATTACTGTGCGGAAATAATGGTAGCCAAAGAATTCACCGCTGAGAAACCTATATGTACGATGTAACAGTAGTAATTTACGATAATTATTTTACGATTTGGAAAAAAAAATAGCCCATAGGAAAATAGGAAATAAAATTGTAGAAAATTATTGACCATTTTACAGACGAAATACAAGAAAACGAAAATTTTGAAGGGTTTTTTGTTTGTTTTGTAGAAACTAAACATGCATCGATACAGATTACAAAACAATAATAAGAGCTGGATTTAAACATATTCCACATCAGCCCACGGCGACAAAATTTAGATGGGAGGGGGGATAAGGGGAAGCAACAACTTAAATTTTGTGAGTATTGTTTTTGAGATTTTGAAAATATTGCAAATGTCAAATGCAGAATCGATAAGCTTCAAAAAGAGAGAAAAAATTAAGTACCAAATTCAGTGTTCCTTAGGGCCTGATTATAGCCTATGCAAAATTACACCACTTTTTTGTAACAGCACTTTTCCGCATTAAACCTTATTTAATCGCAGAATTTTAGGATTAAATAAGGCAGATTGGCCCGCCGGGCAACCGACCTGCAGGTCTGTGAGCCCTAAACCAGGTAAAGCTGCTCCCTCAGGTGAAGCTAATATAGTTTTAAAATTTGCTATAAGCATTAGATATGAAAAGTCTTAAATCATTTAATTTTTTTTTTAAATCACTTTTTTGAAGCATTTTTTATTAATGATTTTTATTTCTCTTTGCAAGGTAGAAGAATTGATTTTTTTTTCTTGAAAGTTTCTTTGCTTCTGAGACCCATTTAAATCTTTTAAAACCTAACGTATATATTCTGTAATTTTCTCTGTGACCAATAGCGACATGGTCTGCCCCAAGAATTTTCCGCCTATCTGGTACCAAAGAGCGCGGCCTCTCTTTAAATATATACTTACGTATTTTATTTTATTTAGTTTTTTTGTAAAATCATTTATCAAGTATTTGTTTGAAATGTATAGTCTTCGTGTATTGGTACAATGCTGTGATTGTGATTTCCCCTATATATATGTGTATTATATTGATTTTTGCGCTTGATGTGCAAAAGTATTTATAAAGAATATTTTCGGCAAAGAAAATGTAATTCAAACATTATTTTTTGTTAAAAATTACATTTTAACATGAAAACGGGACTGTTTCAACATTGTCTATAAATGTGATAATCAGAACGGCGGTCAGCTATTTTGTATATACGTTAGAACAAGACTTATTGAGATCTAAAGAGCTAAATACTATAACCGTTTAACATGTTTTCATCTTAGGGCCCTGCTCTCAACTATCTGCTGGCCCCTTTTGAACCTCCTTTTATATCTCCCTTAAAAATGGTCTGATTCACTAACTTTTTTTTTTTGTAACAACATCTTAGGAAATCCAGCTACTACACGACCAACATAAAAATGTTTTAGACTTCAGCTACCACCAAATTTGAAAATTAATCCCTTCTTGGGGCCCTTGCCTTCTTGCCCCTACATTCCAGGTGAGACCCTGGACACCTGGGGCTTGGTACAAGGCCACTTGAAGTTTTTGTGCCTTAAATTGTTAATAAATCGCCCCTTTTAATCCGACTATCATTTTGAGAGTTCTTTTTTCCATTTAGTTTTTCCGTTTCTACATTTCAGTTCAGACACTGCCCCCCTAGGGTAACTTTTTGCGCGCCATGCATTTTCACCCACTAATTGTGTCCTAATCTCATTGCATAGCTTCAAAATTGCCAACACCTTCATATTTCTTTTGGGATTCAAGGGCTCTTTTTTAAGCATTACTTTGAAATTTTTTTGAATGATTAATATTTATACCCTATATTTAATTTCGACTAATTGAAAATCTAAAGCGCTAAGTACTAGGACCCTTTATCGTGTTTTCATCTTAAGCTTTGTTCTCAATTATCAGTAAGCTTCTTTTGGCCCCCCTATAAAAATGGTCCGACTCACTAGGATTTTTTCCCTAACTATTTCTTGGGTCCTCCAGCTACTACATGGAAAACAAAAAAATTACTCACACTTCAGCTACCACCAATTTTGGATATTAATCGCCTTCTTAGGGTCCTTGGTGCAGTTTCTTTAAAAATTATCCGATAGTCTTGCAATTTTCTTAAGCATAGTTCTAGGGTCCTCCGGCTACTTTAGAAACCACGAAAAATTTCTTTTACTCCAGCTACCACCTTTTTCGAACATTAATCTTCTTTTAGGGCATCAACTTGCGTTTACTCACTACAGCCGTGAATTAAAATTCACGCCACTGTTAAAGGTAAGTGGTTAGCTTTAGAGGGGATGGAATTTCATCCGAAAATTAAATATCACGTTAATGTTAAAGGTAATTCGTTAAATTTACAGGGGGAGGGGGCAACAAGCACCTTCGGGATCGGGGTGCTTCTTTCCTCGGGTTCTAGGGGGCCGATTTCAACGAGAATTGGTTAATTCAACCTAGATTACGATTCAGCTACTTTTTGTATTATGAAAGTTTGTCTTAGGCTTCAGTTACCGCAACATTTTCAGACATTAATGGTACATTCTTTTCTCGGGTTCAATATGTCCGATTTCAACGGTAAATGGAAAATTAAGCTTAGCTTACTATTCAGCTACTTTCTACATTGTGAAAGTTTATCTTAGACTTCTGTTACCACCATTTTCGAACATTAACGGCGCATTCTTTTCTCGGTTGTTATGGGCTCTATTTCAACGGAAATTGGTCCATTCAACTTAGCTTACGATTGTTTTAAAGATTATAGTTCCACTGCTAGGATTCGTATTCTTATCTCGGGTTCTATGGGCTCGATTACTACGTGGTATACTCATTCAACTTGGTTTTCGATTGTCTCCAGCGTGTACGGAGCACTCCTGGCATACACTGCCTTTGGTAGCGGTGACCGAGGCCACAGGTTCGTTCTGAAAGAGGATTGTCGGGAGCACACTAGACGCTGCCGAAGGCAGTGGGCCACCCCTAAAACCAGGTTCATCTGAACTACTTTATGAATATATAAAATCATACAAACTTGAGTTTTGTTTACGTTATTATAATGGACCTGAGCAACGCCGGGCGGGTCAGCTAGTTACACACACACACACACATATATATATATATATATATGTATGTATGTATATATGTAACTTCCAAACATAATTGCGCAGAACTTTTTTGAGAGACAAGAGGGCGCACAAACTTTACTTGCTCCAGGGCGCTGAATATGTAGCTACGCCACTGTCCTGAAAGACACAAAAACTTAAAAATTGGCGATGTTGTTTTAGTAGATGGTACTGCTAAATCTAAACTGTTGTGGGACTTAGGAATAGTTAAGGAAGTCATTATTGGCAGAGATAAACTTATTCGTGCTTGCATAATAAAAACTGCTAAAGGACTGCTGAGAAAACCAATACAACTTTTGTATCCTTTTGAACTAGATATCTGAATGATAAGTGATTTCAGTACTTGATTTGAAATTTATTTTTTCTACTAGTGTTTGAATATCAAAGTGTGTTTGTTTTATAAATTCATGTTTGGAAATATTTTTTTTTTTGGGGTGGGTTTTGCAATTTGTTGTTTATTTAGTAAAAATCTTTCATTTATGCATAATTGTACTTTATTTCAAATTGAAAAGATAATTGAATTAATAATGGTATTTAATTTGTTTATATTATGTATATATATATATATTCAGTTAATCTTATTCAGGTAAAATATCTGGCCAGATATGTTCATGTAGCTACATGTTATAAGAGTGTCTTTTTTTTATTTATTTATATTGATCATGACTTTATTATTTTCTGTTTAATTCTTTATACTTCAACGCCTGTAGATTGAAAATTTTCTATTTTATCATTTGAGTTGTCATTTAAGGTCAAGTTTATTATAAGAATGTTTATGTTGATTTATCATTATGTACTCTCATGAGTCCAGGTGGGGAGTGTGTGGAGAATTATATGTTTTGACGCCAAATGGGCGATAACGGGATAGCAATGGATCTATTGTTTACGTAAGGTAACCCCTCCTGGGCTCATCGCGCGCACTCTCTCTGTTTTCTTCGAGATGGTGTTGTTGAAAGAATATTCTGTTTTTAAGAACGCGTTTCGCTTTTGTAAATAAAATGTATTATAGTGTATAATAGATGTAAATATGTGTCTTCCAATTAAAAGAAGAAAAAATTTGATATCCCGTGGAATTAATTGAGTAAGTGCCAATTGATTTATTTTTAAGATAGTGTTAGTTAATTTAAGAAATCCACTGAACCAAAACCGGTCGCCACAGCACCGTTAACATAAAGACGAAAGAAATATCACCATATTATCTGAACGTGGTTTGGAATATTTGGGTCATTTGACACCTTCTTCTGACTACTGCGGAGAAATAGCAAAATTATTATATATTTTTTTAAGCCAGAATAAAGACTGCTTTGGAAAAAATCAAGAAGAGAACTGCAACATTTGATATGTATTCTTCATACGAACGAGCTCCCACTCTGACAGCGACATCAACTGTCTAAACTAGCTGGTAGAGCCACTTGGCCTAAGAACTTTACCAACTGAAACGGAGCTAGATTAACAGAGTACTCAAATCTTCAGCCTATTGCATTTTTGATATCCATGAAAGAGGATTAGGTTCGCAGAAATGAACAAGTACATTTTCGCACGCCATTAGGGATTATGTGCTTCGTATTTCTCTCGACGGTGCCGCTTGTTCCTTTTTTTCTATAAAGATCGTGTTATTATTTCTACTATGAAAAATATGGTTGTAATTTTTCATCCTTCAAGATATTCCTCTTCCTGTATCTTCTTTTCAAGTTTCTTTTTCTGTCTCCTGGCCAAGTCTTTATCGATGACGAAATTTTTATTCCTGGTTGTCAGAATTCCTACACCCTGAAGCACAGATGAAGCACTTAACGCAATTTCCCTATCTGATATACCAGTTCTAAATCTGGTAAGCGCTGTGTGAGAAAGGGATATGCGTTTGGGAGTGTCTGTTTTTGAAGGCCCTGGTTCAAATTCTGATTCAGACTAACTGCTTGCTTAAAAGTTCCCACTTTTTTAATCTTCTGACAAATAGCTGTATATTTTAGGGCAGAAAAATATTTAAAATACCATCTCGCAGTTACTCCCATCTCCAATCCCCCCCCCCCCTCATCCTTGTTTTGACTGATTGCGTTTTCATTGGTTCTCCTCAACTTCCAGAATTGCTGTCAAGACATGCTGTGATCCAGCATTCAAATATGTGACTCTGAACGTATCGAAAAACCGAAGGAAGAGCGAGGAACATAATAAAGACAAAAGAGAGAAACCGACGAACGAACCAAACAATACTTACAATTTTTGCTCAGTTATACGCGAAAAGACTATAAAAATCGCCTAATTCAAAATACACATAACTAATAAATAATAGATTGTCAGAGCTTATTTAATCATTTCGTACACTAAACATGACATTTCAAGTAAATTCAGCGAAAACAAATTTAATTTACCATTTTAAAAATTTTTGCTAAAAAAGTTCAAAAATCAGCATTTGAGCAAAACTTCAAGCCATTTGCAGCAAATGAGGGAATTGTCCGAAAAATCTCAAATTTTTTGTATAAACCTAGTGCCACTAATGGCGACTTTTCCGATCTACCCATCATCGAAAATCGAATTTTTTTTTTTTCGGCATACCCTATTATATAATAAGAGGGTTGGTTAACCGAGTGTGTCGGTTAATTGAACGTCGGCTAATCGAGAGTCTATAGAAATTTTAAATAGCATTAATTATTTCATATTCATGTAATAATTAACTGCAAGGAATGATTTAACCAATAGAAACTATGACTGTGTTGATTATATATCATCCATCCGGTATCGCCCCCCAAAAAACGAGCCTCTGGATCCGCCCCTGCAAAGAATACATTTTGGAGTTTTAACTTCCGACATAAACACTTTAGAATTGTTTTGTGGACTGTATATGTCGTAGGCTAATTGAAAAATCCGGCTCTTTGCAAAGAGCCGGTCTAGTTGGAGAATCCATCTCCCTTTTTCCAATTAGCCTGATATTGTTCAGGCTTATTGCAAAGAGCCTAGAAAGCATTAGGCTAATTGAAAAATGACCACTTATTATCCGATCAGGGTGATATTTTTAGCTCACAGGCTATCAAAGCCTGAGAGCTTATGTTCCCGCCGATTCTGTATGCACGTGTGTACGTACGTATACGTAACGCGATAACTATTGATAGAAATATCCGATTTGCTTCAAAAAAAATTTTCTAGGTTCATTCTGATGAGGTGCTTTTCTCATTAGTTTTTGGGGTTCATTGGTTAAGGTTAAAGGGGGAAAAGGGGGGCTAGACCCCCCCCCCCTTAATTTAGATAAATGGGTTTTTCATGCAGAGTTATTCGATCTGCTCCAAATTTCGTATACCGGTTTATTATGTTAAGGAGCTTCCCTGATTAGATTTGGAGGTTCATTAGTTAAGTATAAAGGGTGGAAAGGGGGGGCTAGACACCCCCCCCCCCTTAATTTAGATAAATGGGTTTTTCATGCAGAGTTATTCGATTTGCTCCAAATTTCGTATACCGGTTTATTATGTTAAGGAGCTGCCTTGATTAGATTTGGAGATGTATTGGTTAAGTATAAAGTAGGGACAGGGGCTAGTGTCCCCTTAATTTAGATAAATGGGTTTTTCATACAGAATTATTCGATTTGCTTCAAATTTGATATTTCAGTTTATTACGATATGGCTTCCTTCATTTGATTTGGAGGTTCATTGGTTCAGTATAAAAGGGGGTAAAGGGGGCAATTACCCCTCCCCTTAATTTAGATAAATGGGTTTTCATGCAGAATTATCTAATTTAGTTTGAACTTGAAGGTTCCATTTGAAGTCAACCCGAAAACCGACCACAACCAGGTTTCGGATTGAGTTCAATTAGAACTTTCAGGTTCGGATCGGGTTGCCGGTGGACTGAGATTATTTTTTCTGGCTTGCATCTTGATATAGTTCTTTGGAATATTTTTGTCGGTTAAGATTTGGTTCGAGACAGGTTTCAGGTTGACTTCGAATGGAATTTTTAGGTTCTGGTAGCGTTGCGTGTCCACGGAAACTAATTTGTCTTGTTCGGATCCGGTTATGCATCTTTGGAAGATTTATGTTGGTTATCAGATTTGGTTCGGGATTTCGGGTTTTTCAAATGGAACTCTCAAGTTCGGGTTGGGTTGCATGTAGACTGAAATTATTTTGTCTTGCTCGGATCGGGGTACGGTCTGTTGTAATTTATTTTTCGGATTTGGGTAGGGTTATGCGTTAATAAACCTAATAAAAAGAAAATTGCCCAGTTAAACTGATGGCATTGAGCTCATAGGCTATTCACACTAATTGTATATTATACTCTTATTTCAAAGAATAATGCCCTTCGAAAAATAAATGAAGGGATTAGTCCCCGTTGCCCCCCTTTCTACTTAACCAAAGAACCTCCAAATCTAATCAGGGAAGCTACTTAACATAATAAACTGGTATATCAAATTTGAATCAAATCAGATAATTCTGCATGAAAAAACCATTTCACTAAATTAAGGGGGAGTATTAGCTCCCCCATTTCTCACTTTATGCTGAACCAATGAACTTTCAAATCTAATCAGTAAAGCTCCTTATTAGAATGAACCTAGAAAAAAAAATTAAACTAAATTAGATAATTCTGCATGAAAACCCATTTATCTAAATTAAGGGGAGGTGCAACTGCCCCCCTTTCCCCTCTTTTATACTTAACCAATGAACCTCCAAATCAAATGAAGGAAGCCCTATCGTAATAAACTGATATATCAAATTTGAAGCAAATCGAATAATTCTGTATGAAAAACCCATTTATCTAAATTAAGGGGACACTGCCCCTGTCCCTCCTTTATACTTAACCAATAAATCTCCAAATCTAATCAAAGCAGCTCTTTAACATAATAAACCGGTATACGAAATTTGGAGCAAATCGAATAACTTTGCAAGAAAAACCCATTTATCTAAATTAAGGGGGGGGGGGGTCTAACACCCCTTTCCTCCCTTTATACTTAACTAACGAACCTCCAAATCTAATCAGGGAAGCTAACATAATAAACCGGTATACGAAATTTGGAGCAGATCGAATAACTCTGTATGAAAAACCCATTTATCTAAATTAAGGGGGGGGGGATCTAGTCCCCCTTTCCTCCCTTTATACTTAACTAATGAACCTCCAAATCTAATCAGGGGAGCTCCTTAACATAATAAACCTGTATACCAAATTTAGAGCAAATCGAATAATTTTGCATTAAAAACGCATTTACCTAAATTAAGGGGGGGGCTAGCCGCCCCTTCCTCCCTTTACACTTAACTAATGAACCTCCAAATCTAATCAATCCATCTCCTTAACATAATAAACCAGTATACCAAATTTGAGCTAATCGAATAATTCCGGTCGCAGACGATTAGCCGAAAACCAAATAGCCGACAAGACATTTAGCAGACAGCACTTAGACGACAGGACGTTTAGCCGACAAGTACATTTAGTCGACACGTACATTTAGCAGACAGGACATGTAGCCGACAAGTACATTTAGCCGACAGGACAAGTAGCCGAAACGTACGTATAGCATACAGGACAATTTGCCGAAACGGACATTTAGCAGACAGACAATTGGACGACAGGCAATTGGCCGAACGTGACAATTAGCCGACAGGACAATAAGTCGACAAGACAATTAGCCGACATGACAATTAGCCGACAGGACATTTAACCGACAATACAATTAGCCGACATGACAATTAGCCGACATGACAATTAGCCGACAAGACAATTAGCCGACAAGACATTTAGCCGACAAGACAATTAGCCGACAGGACATTTAGCCGACAGTACGATTGGCCGACAGGACATTTAGCCGACAGGATGATTAGCCGACAAGACAAATTAAACGACAGGATATTTAGCTGAGAGGACGATTAGCCTAGTTAGGTTATGGTTAGGATACTTTTAGGTTACGGATAGATTATAATTAGTTTACGGTTACGTAAAACTTAGGTTACAGTTACGTTACGGTTAGGTTACAGTTAGATTACGGTTACGTCACAGTTATGTTACTTTC
Organism: Maratus speciosus; assembly: GCA_963932465.1. NCBI lineage: Eukaryota > Metazoa > Arthropoda > Arachnida > Araneae > Salticidae > Maratus > Maratus speciosus. Next base: position 533,584,189 of record OZ010793.1, read on the forward strand.
AGGTAACAATTAGGTTACGTTTAAGTTACAGATAGGTTAAGGTTATGTTACGGATAGGTTACAGTTAGATTACGGTTAAGTTACGGATAGGTTACAGTTAGATTACATTTCTGCTACGATTAGGTTACGGATAGGATACAGTTACGTTACAGTTTGGTTACAAATAGGATTACGGATAGGTTACAGTTAGATTACGGTTAGGTTCCGTATAGGTTACAGTAGGTTACGGATAGGTTACGGTTAGGTTACCGCCAAGCTACAGTTAGGTTACGGTTAGGTTACATTTAGGTTACAGTTAGGTTATAGTTACATCACAGTTAGGATACGGTTAGGTTATAATTAGGTTACGGTTAGCGTACCGTCATGTTACGTTTATTTTACAGATAGATTACTGTTAGGTTACAGTTATGTTACAGTTAGGTTATGGTTAGGTTATAAGTAGGTTACGGTTACGTTACGGTTAGGATGAAGTTAGATTACGGTTAAGTTACGGATAGGTTACAGTTAGATTACGTTTCTGCTACGATTAGGTTACCGATAGGATACAGTTACGTTACAGTTTGGTTACAAATAGGATTACGGATAGGTTACAGTTAGATTACGGTTAGGTTCCGGATAGGTTACAGTAGGTTACGGATAGATTACAATTAGGTTACGGTTAGGTTACCGCCAGGCAACAGTTAACTTACGGTTAGGTTACATTTAGGTTACAGTTAGGTTATAGTTACATCACAGTTAGGATACGGTTAGGTTATAATTAGGTTACGGTTAGCGTACCGTCATGTTACGTTTATTTTACAGATAGATTACTGTTAGGTTACAGTTATGTTACAGTTAGGTTATGGTTAGGTTATAAGTAGGTTACGGTTACGTTACGGTTAGGATGAAGTTAGATTACGGTTAAGTTACGGTTAGGTTACAGTTAGATTACGTTTCTGCTACGCTTAGGTTACGGATGGGACACAGTTACGTTACAGTTTGGTTACAAATAGGATTACGGATAGGTTACAGTTAGATTACGGTTAGGTTCCGGATAGGTTACAGTAGGTTACGGATAGATTACAATTAGGTTACGGTTAGGTTACCGCCAGGCTACAGTTAACTTACGGTTAGCTTACATTTAGGTTACAGTTAGGTTATAGTTACATCGCAGTTAGGATACGGTGAGTTAATAATTAGGTTACGGTTAGCGCACCGTCATGTTACGCTTATTTTACAGATAGATTACTGTTAGGTTACAGTTATGTTGTAGTTAGGTTATAAGTAGGTTACGGTTATGTTCCATTTCCGTTACAGATAGGTTACGGTTAGATTATGGATAAGTTACAGTTAGGTTACGGGGGTCTATGTCATTTAGCCGAAAACCAAATAGCCGACAAGACATTTAGCAGACACCAATTAGCCGACAGGACGTTTAGCCGACAAGTACATTTAGCCGAAACGTACATTTACCCGATAGGACATTTAGCCCGAAGGTCAAATAGCCGACAGGACGTTTAGCCGACATGACAATTAGCTGACATGATATTTAGCCGACATTTAGTCGACATGACAATTAGCCGACAGGTCAAATAGCCGACATGACAATTAGCCGACAGGACAATTAACCGACAGGTCAAATAACCGACAGGACATATAGACGACAGGTCAAATAGCCGACCTGACAATTACCCGACAGGACAAATAGCCGACAGGACAATTAGGAGACATGAAAATTAGCCGACAGGTCAAATAGCCGACATGATATTTATCCAAAACATACATTTTGCCGAAAGAATTTAGAGAATTTTCAACCTCAATAACTCGTCACCATCATAATTCAACTTTTTAGCTCACAGGCTATCAAAGTCAGAGAGCTGATGTGCCCGCCGTTCTGCATGTATGTAAGTATGTACGTACATATTCACGTAACGAGGTAACTCTTGATAGAAACATCCGATTTGCTTCAATTTTTTTTCTAGGTTCATTCTGGAAAGGTGCTTTCCTGATTAGTTTTGGGGGTTCATTGGTTAAAGATAAAGGGGGAAAAGGGGGCTAGTCCCTCCCCTTAATTTAGATAAATGGGTTTTTCTTGCAGAATTATTCGATTTGCTCTAAATCTGATATACCGGTTTATTATGTTAAGGAGCTTCCCTGATTAGATTTGGAAGTTCATTAGTTAAGTATAAAGGGGGAAAGAGGGCTACCCCCCCCCTTAATTTAGATAAATGTTTTTTCATTCAAAATTATTCGATTTGCTCCAAATTCGGTATACCGGTTTATTATGTTAAGGAGCTTCCCTGATTAGATTTGGAGGTTCATTAGTTAAGTATAAAGGGAGGAAAGGGGGACTAGATCCCCCCCCCCCTTAATTTAGATAAATGGGTTTTTCATGCAGACTTATTCGATTTGCTCCAAATTTGCTATACCGGTTTATCATGTTAAGGAGCTGCCTTGATTAGATTTGGAGGTTCATTAGTTAAGAATAAAGGGGGGAAAGAGGGCTACCCCCCCTTAATTTAGATAAATGTTTTTTCATTCAAAATTATTCGATTTGCTCCAAATTCGGTATACCGGTTTATTATGTTAAGGAGCTTCCCTGATTAGATTTGGAGGTTCATTAGTTAAGAATAAAGGGGGGATAGGGGAGCTAACCCCCCCCCCCCTTAATTTATATAAATGGGTTTTTCATGCAGACTTATTCGATTTGCTCCAAATTTGCTATACCGGTTTATCATGTTAAGGAGTTGCCTTGATTAGATTTGGAGGTTCATTAGTTAAGAATAAAGGGGGGAAAGAGGGCTACCCCCCCTTAATTTAGATAAATGTTTTTTCATTCAAAATTATTCGATTTGCTCCAAATTCAGTATACCGGTTTATTATGTTAAGGAGCTTCCCTGATTAGATTTGGAGGTTCATTAGTTAAGAATAAAGGGGGGATAGGGGAGCTACCCCCCCTTAATTTATATAAATGGGTTTTTCATGCAGACTTATTCGATTTGCTCCAAATTTGCTGTACCGGTTTATCATGTTAAGGAGCTGCCTTGATTAGATTTGGAGGTTCATTAGTTAAGAATAAAGGGGGGAAAGGGGGCTATCCCCTATTAATTTAGATAAATGGGTTTTTCATGCAGAATTATTCAATTTGCTCCAAATTTGGTATACCGGTTTACTATGTTAAGGAGCTGCCTTGATTAGATTTGGAGGTTCATTAGTTAAGAATAAAGGGGGATAGGGGAGCTAGCCCCCCACCCCACCCCTTAATTTAGATAAATGGGTTTTTCATGCAGAGTTATCCGATTTGCTCCAAATTTGCTATATCTGTTTATCATGTTAAGGAGCAGCCTTGATTAGATTTGGAGGTTCATTAGTTAAGAATAAAGGGGGAAAAGGGGGCAACCCCACTCCTTAATTTATCGGACACTTGTGGTACGAATATTATAGAAGTTTGTTTTTAGGCTAATTGAAGGGTGTAGAGTTCATTTATGCTGTCAGAATTGTGTACTGCTATTGAAAAAAACAAAGTTATGGTTCGTTTTAAGATTTAGATGGCCCCCTAAGCAAATTTTATATACATCATTTAAAAGTAGACTTTATTACAAATCGTTTGGTACCAGTAACTTTCTTCTACGATAATTTTTTCAGAGTTAGTAGGGGTGTTTAATTTTTTTTTTTTTTTCCACGACTGTACACTTTAGGTTCTTCGCATTGTGCTTTATATCTTTCGGTCGGAGTCGGTGTGATCTGGTTTTTAACAAGGAAGTCCAGAATATTTTTTTAATGAAAAACTATAGATTTGACTATTAATGGTGGCTCATAGTAATACCCATGTGTTCATTTCTGTACTTAAGGGATAAAATTATACAACACTTTATTATAAACGTGTTAAAATATGGAGCAATTTCTTTTACTTTGGGGTTTGGTGGAAGTCTGTCGGTTTTGTGTTGAAGAAACTATTTTGTTGGGTGCTCGCAGACTCCATTCCTAGGCGTTGAAATTTATTTAGAGTGTACCATATATAATATATTTTAATAAAGCAAATAATTAAATAATTTGATAACATTGCAATGATTGCAGTAAATATAATGTGACACTAATAATCCAAAAAAGTAAAAAAGTCGGATAATTAAGAACTTGAATTATACTCGCCCCTCCTCCACCCCTAAAAAAACTATCTTAAAAAATTCTATACACCTGAATTTCTAGCCATCAGGGGCAAGTTGTACACAGCTGAGAAGCAATTGATAAAAGAAAATTTCTCTCATGTATTTTTAAAATTAGGCAAAGTACTATATTATATATATCACCTTAAGAAAGTTCGAATAGGAAATGTTTTGGATAATTATTAATTTCTATGCATAAATCATTTATTTAATGCATTTGTTTTTATTGTAATCAAATCTGATAAATTATCATAGCGTTTGAGCATTTTTTAAATTTTTGTTTGAGTCTGACAATTGATGAAAATTTTCCGAAAAATCAAATTCCTTGGGGGGGGGGGGTATTGCCCCCCTCAGCCCCCCCTCAAATGGCGGCCCTGTTTCCAAAACTTTCTAAAATATTCATGGAGACATTTTTATGCATAAATACATTAAAATAAAATCCTTTATATCTAACTTCCTTTTATCAGTAATTTATTTATTTTTTTATTTATTTTTGACTAGATAATGGTAAATTTAAGAGCTGTTTATTTTTATTCCACCCTAACATTATTTATCCCAGACAGTGTTGCGCCAACATATGCGTATATGGCGGAAGCATGATGCAACAGTTGAAAGGAGAAATCAATCATCATGTTTGGACATTTCTTTATTCATTTCATTTTCTTCAGTTATTAACGAAAAAGAGCTATTATTTGATACCAATTTAGCCGTGCTAATAAATCTATTTTATACAAATAAAGCATATTATGGCATTAAACTGGATTATTCCTAATTTTCTCTTATTGATCAAGTTGAATTTAGACACATTTTTTTTCGTGAGGGATTTCTGTGATCTCCGGGATGGGGGTGGGGTTGGAATTTGCACTTTTTGACCATTGAAAACACAAAATCTCAAATCTTCCGTGGGGACATTTATTCTCTGGGGAGAATGTCTCCCCCGGGTCACCCCATGAATTCAACACTGTTAATGATTAAAAAAAAATATATTAGGACTGTTTCTCTTTCTGATTTAATTAAGAAATTTAAACATTTAAACACGGAATGTAAAAAATTATTTTGGAGAAACTATTATTTGTATAATGAATGCCATTGTTGGATCATATACACCTACGTTTACAAATGAACTGAAAATTTAATACAATAATATTAAACTAGAGAACAGGAATTCTGTTTTTTCAGAATTTTGTGTCGCCCCCGGCATTTCCATTACTTCATTTTCTTCTGATGGACTGATGGCTTCTATTATTATGAAACAGCCATTATAAATGAAGTGTTAGGTGAAGATGAAAGTGCAGCCGTAAAAGTTTGAACTCTGATTTTCTGGTCGGAATCGGGGAAAAAAATGGCTATATATATATATATATATATATATATATATATATATATATATATATTTTTTTTTTTTTTTTTTTTTTTTGACGACTGCTTTTTCATCTTCCCCTAACACTTCATTTATAATGGCTGTTTCATAATAATAGAAGCCCCCAGTCCATCAGAAGAAAATAACTCGGTTAAGCGGGACTCTACTGCAGTACAAAACATATTTCAATTTTAAGACTTAAAGCACACGTTTTATTTTATGTAAAATGACGTCATTCGCATCCGCTTAAGAATTCCACATTTACGATCTACTCTTAAACATCTGCAGTAAAGCATGCATAGCGCATCACTATCGCGAAATAATGCACAAATGCAAAAAAATATTCCGTCTTTCAAGAAAAAAAAAAAAAAAGGCGATCTAATGATTCATAGATACTTACAATTAAATATAGTATATAATAGCTCCATTGTTTTAACAGAAATCATTCGCTTATATATATTTTTTCAAAATAGCACGTATTTTAATTACATTTTTTTCGGTTGTTGCGAGAAAATGGCAACAAAAATATATAATTACAATTTTAAAACTATTCTTCCTTTACTTGCCAATATTAAGCAAATGGCTCTAAAAACTACAAAAAAATTAATATTCCAAAAATAAATGGAGATACAGTTTTCAAACAAAATGCATTTAAAAGAACTTTTTTTCTCCAATACGACGGTATAAAAATTGAAAATGTGCGATGCTTAGAAGTTTAAAAAATTTCTAAACAGTATTTAATCGTAATGCTTTGTTTTACGGCTAGCCTCTGTAAGGTAACGTTATATTTTGGACACAAAATAAGCTGGGAGAAAGAAATAGCATACCGTACCGGAGGCTAATAACATTTTGTTTTAAACGTGATATATAATTTTAATTGTTTCACCAATTTTCAAGTTTATTGAGAACTTTTTACGTTTCATCCTCATTCCTCTGTTTGTATTAACTTAATTTTTCAATAACGGTTTCTTTGTAATCAATAATACTCTAAAGTTAAAAAATATATGTTGAGGAAATTAAAAATATTTTTTTCAAATAATTCTAATTTAATTTGATATTCAAAATTTAAGAAAAGCATTTATCGAATTAGATATATATGGTAAGCATATAGAATTTTTCTTTAAATTTGAAGCTAGGTCCTCCTTTATATTAATAAAATTGGTTCTTATTTAATATTATTTTTTTCATTCTTGTTAATAAAGTTTGCATTTGTAGTCGTAGAATGTATCCAGCCTCAGCTAGGGATCTAACGAATTTCGGACGATTTTCAGTATTAAGCAGAATATTGTAGATATTTAGAGGAATAAAATCAGGGTAATACATTTTAGGTAGATTTCGTAATAAGAAATACTACATATTACATTTTTCCAACATTTTTGCAGATCTACGCCGATCATGAAACCATAGAACACCAAACCACCCCCAGTTCAAAACTTTATCTAACTATCTATCCATATATATCACTTTTTATGGACACGATAACTTCCATAATTCTGCACAAACCTCTTCCAAACTGATCAAGGCCATACCATACAATCAAGGGGCAGAAAATCTCGGTAAAGTTCGTTAATGGGCAAAATCGACCCAAGGGGATGGAAATAGGGAAGGATTTTGTGAAAACAGAAAAAAAAAACTTCTTAATTATAATGCATATCAAATCAGTTTAAAGTTATTATTACTTCTAGGAAAAGGTAAAAAAAAAAAATATGTATAACAGGTTTTTGATATCATTAAAAATGGGCTCAAGGGGCAATGAAAATAGAGTTTTAAGAAGAAAAAAATTCATAACTTCGTCAATTCACAAGATATAAAATCCACTTAAATTTATTATAAATCTTCTTAATCTTACCTACAACTTTTATATTGACAAGTTTTTGATAGTACCAACTCTTACAGAAAAAAGGGAGAGGGTTAAAAAGAAAAAAAAAATCATAACTTCGTCAATTCACAAGATATCAAATCCGTTTAAATTTATTATAAATCTTCTTGATATTATCTACAACTTTTATATTGGCAAGATTTTGATAAAACCAACTCTTACACAAAAAAGGCGTTCAAGAAAAAAAATCGTATTAAGGCTGTTCTCAAATCCATAGGGGCAACTTTATGACATAAGTTTGAATTCCTTTTTGTTCGGAAACGCATGAAATTGGAAGTTCTTGTTATACGGAAACTATGTAATTGAAAGACGCTTTCCGTTTTTTTTTTTTTTTTGTAATCACAATAGATGTTTCAGAAAATATTGTCACAGTTTGAACCAAATTTCCCAACAAAAGGGAAAAAACACTGAACGAAGGGAGAAAAATCCCTTGTAGTAGGTCTGCCAATTTTATACAATTACGTTAAAAAATCTGTACGTCATTGTGTCAGAAAATATCAACCTTGTTGAACAGTGTAGTTGAGAACACAGCCTTAACATGATTCTGATAAAACCAGTTCAGAAAAATAAAATTAAAAACTCGTCAAAAGCGACCAGAAAAAATTGTCAAACTGTGTTTATCTCTAATCTTGATTTAGCCTTTTTGGTGAAATTAGTACTTAAGTTCGAAATCTACCTGTGCCTGCAGGCCGAGCCGGGAGTGATTTTTTTCTCTTTCTTTTCTTTTTTTTTTTTGAAATGATTTTCTCAAATCCAAATTGGCTATTTTCTAACGCATTCATATAGAACCATTTTTAGGGTTTCGTTCATCTGACGAAACCCTATTCGTCTCGCTCCTCTGTCTGTCTGTCTGTCCGTCACAGAGCCCGTTCTCAGAAACTATAATGGTTGGAGAGTTGAAATTTTGAGTACTTATAGCTGAACACCTCACATGATACAACAAATCCTAAAATTTTGAAAAAGTCTTAAATTTGACCCTTTGGGCTCCCACATATGTATTTCAAACAATTCTTTCTAAGTCAGCCCCTAATAAGGTTGGAGCCATGAAATTCCGCATACTTATAGCTGAATATTTGAGACAACAAGACATATCATAAAATTTTGAAATTTTTTTTATATTTAACCCTTTGGGCTCCAACTTGTGCATTTTAAGCAATTTTTTCTAACAGCGACCCTAATTAAGTTAGTGACATGGAATTTTGAATTATTATAGTTAAACACATGAGCCCACACAACAAATCATAAAACTTTGAAAAAGTGTTATATTTAACCCTTTGGGCTCCAATTTGTGTATTTTCAGCAATCCTTTATAACAGAATTCCTAATCAAATTGGAGGCATTCAATTTTGTATTCTGATAGCTAAACACCTCAGATCACACGACAAATAATAAATTTCGAAAAAGTTTTATGTTTAACCCTTTGGAGTCCAGCTTGTGCATTTTAAGCAATTCATTTTAACAGAGTCACTAAGTGAATTGGGGACTTGAAATTTTGCATATTTATAGCTGAACGCCTCAGATCACACGCCAAATAATAAGTTTCGAAAAAGTTTTATATTTAACCCTTTGGACTCCAGCCTGTGTGTTTTAATCAATTCTTTTTAACAGAGCCCCTAATTGTATTGGAGATTTGAAACTTTGCATACTTATAGTAAAACACCTGAGGCCAGTCGACAGATCATAAAATCTTGAAAAAGTCTTACATTTAACCCTTTGAGCTCCCACATATATATTTTAAGCAATTGTTTCTAAATGAGCCCCATAATTAAGTTGGAGACATGAAATTTTGCATACTTATAGCTGAATACTTCAGATCACACGACAAATAATAAACTTCGAAAAACGTTTTATATTTAACCCTTTGGACTCCAGCTTGTGTATTTTAAGCAATTCTTTTTAACTGAGACCATATTTAAATTGGAGATTTGAAATTTTACATACTTATAGCAGAACACCTGAGGCCAGGCGACAAATTATAAAATCTTGAAAAAGTCTTACGTTTAACCGTTTGAGCTCCCACATATATATTTTAAGCAATTGTTTCTAAATGAGACCCATAATTAAGTTGGAGACATGAAATTTCGCATACTTATAGCAGAACACCTGAGACCACACGACAAATATTTTTTTTTTTTGAAAAAGTTTTATATTTAACCCTTTGGACTCCAGCTTGTGTTTTTAAATCAATTCTTTCTAACTGAGTCCCTAATTAAATTGGAGACATGAAATTTTGGATACTTATAGCTGAACGCGTCAGATCATAAGACAAAATATGAATTTTTGAAAAAGTCTTATAATTAACCCTTTGGGCTTCAACTTCTGTATTATAAGCAATTATTTCTAACTGAGCCCTAATTAAGCTGGGGATATGAAATTTTGCATACTTATAGCTGAACACTTGTGATCACACGACAAATGATAAATTTTTCAAAAAGTCTTATATTATTGACTCCTCTGAGCTCTAACTTGTGTTTTTTAAGCATTTTTTCTAACTTAGCCGCTAATTAAGCTACAGCGAGCTAGCTTCACTTGAAGGCTCCGAGAGGGGGGGGGGTCAATTTTCCCCCAAACCCCTCATCTGATATATCATTTGACGACCCTTCGGCCACTCTTTCATTTTATGCACAATAGCCTTTCATATTTTATTTCCACTTGGTCAGGAGGGCTTTCCTATTATGAGTTTTATGGGCCCATTCTAAAACGGAGTTTTGTCGGGCAGACGTTTGTTTAGAATAGAGTGCACTCCCTAGTTGCGAATTGTGGAGCTAACAGATTTTGCAAAAGGATATTATTTTGAAAGAAATATTAAACGAAACCCTCTGTGCGATCTGTGAACACACTTACCCACTTGTTATTTCTTACAAGCATAAAATGTACAGCTATTTTCATTCAGATACTAAACAATCAAATTCAATTTTTTAGTGTCAGACTATTTTAAGAATCCATAATCTGCCTGTTTGTCATACAGTTTTGTAATGAGGCTCCTAAAACTTCGCTTATCGGTGAGAATTTTAACTATTTTTTTTTTCATTTTGCACAAAACTATCATTATTTGATAAATTTTATAGTACAAATAATGTTCCGTCCGATACGACAGTTTGTTGAATTTTCATGATTATTTTGAAAAATAAACGGATATGGGCAATTGCCATTAAAAAAAAAATATTTTATGAACTGAGATAAGGATTACTACTGCAATTTGTTTGTGTAGAAAAATGTAAGTCACATAAGCAAGGTTTTTTAACAAATAATAATCTCTTTGTGATGTTTCAACATATTATATTAAACGTATAAAACAGTTAGACATATGAATAACGGAATCTATATCGAATTAAAAATAAAAAACAAACTGTGCGGTATGAATTTTTTGCTTGCTTTTTCTAGTTCCCTACGATACAACCAAATTTTATACAATGCAATTTTATATCACACTAGCTGACCCACCCGGCGTTGCCCTGGCCCATCATAATAACCTTAAATAAAACTCAAGTTTGTATGATTTTATATTCTTTGAAAATCTTTTAAATGAACCTAGTTTCGGTTGTTCCATTGCATTCCACAGCGTCTCGTGTGTTTCCAACAAACGTCTTTCCGAACGAACCTGTAATCTGGGTCCCCGCTACCTAACGCAGCATGTGCCGGAAGTGCTCCGCACGTATCGTAGACAATCGAAAGCCAAGTCTAGTGAGCCAAACTTCGTAGTAATCAAGCCCATAGAACCGGAAAAACGAATGCATCATTAATGTTCGAAAATGTCGTTAACTGAAGTCTAAGATAAACTTTCATAATCACAGAAAGTAGTATTTTCACAGAAAGTAACTGAATTGTAATCTAAGTTAAATAAACCAATTCCCGTTGAAATTGGCCCTTATAACCCGACGAAACAATTTATCTTTACGCGGTGGAAGTTGCCTCCCTCCTCCTCTATAAATTTCACGGTATACTTTTAAAATTAACACTATATTATTTAATAAACGGATATTTACTGATTTGCAAAATTTTAGCGTAAAACAGCCACACAACAGTAGTTATTATTTGTATTGCAGATGCGCAACAGAAGAAAAGATTGCCATATTATATGAAAAATGTATCTCTGATTTTTTTTTTCATTATTTTTCCTGTGTAATAAACTTTTCAGAGAATCATATATAATTTTTTCGAAGAAAAATAAAAAATCGCGCATTTAAGGGTTAACGTAACGCGATTTTTATTTTTAATTTACGGATGTAGTGAGTAAACGTAAGTTGTTGCCGAAAAAGGAGATTAATATTCAAGAAAGGTGGTAGCTTGGGTATAAAGAAGGACCGGGCCCAGGGGGCAGGATATTAACTGGAATGTAGTTGGGCAAAGGAAAAAATTTTAATAGTTTTAAAGTAGCTGTAGGACGCAAGAACTATGAAGTAGAAAATTGTAATAGAGTAAGATTTTTTTTAAAGAAGCTGCAACAAACGCCCCAAGAAGGAGATTAATATTCAAAATTGGTGGTAGCTGAAGTGAGAAATTTTTTTGTCGTTCATGGAGTTGGTAGAAGACTTAAGAAGTTGTTAGAAAAAAAAGCTAATGAATCGGGTCATTTTTAAGGGAGCTACAATAAAGGGTCCAAAAAGGCCAACTGATAGTTAAGAGCAGGGCCCTAACATGAAAATATGTTAAAAGGTCTTAGATCTTTAATTATTCAAAATTAACCATAGAGTTGTGAATTAGCATTTCTTAGAATAACAATTTAAAGAAATGCGCCAAAAATTGGGCAAATGCTGTCCTAGGACTGGATAGCTGATTGTCCTAGGGCCCAAATAATATATGAGGGTGTTGGTCCTGGGAAAAGAGTCCAATACTCAGTTTTAAAATTATGCACTGAGAAGGTGAGAAAATTAGAGGGTGAAAAATGCATGGCGCACAAAAAATTCAAGGGAACTACGGAACCCTAGGGGGGAGAATGGAGCAAGGGTCTTAACTGGGATGTAGAAATGGGAGAATAACTAAATGAAAAAAGGATACCTAAATGAAGATCGGATTAAAAGGAAGCAATTTATTACAAATTTAGGGCGCAAAAACTTCAAGGTGTGCTGTACCGGGTCCCAGGCTCCCAGGGTCTTAACTGGAATGTAGAAATGAGGGAATACCTAAACGGAAATCCCCAAGAACGAAGAAGATCGGATATAAAGGGGGTAAGTTATTAACAATTTAGAGCATAAAAACTGAAAGAGGCACAGGGGCCCCGACCCTTAAATAAACTGTCAAGTGCGAGCATTACTCGCGCACAGAGGGTTCCATAGAATAAATATATGAATTTGTAATTGTATTATAAAAAATAAAAAAAAATCGTTGCTAAAAGAGTACTAAGACTTTGTAAAAAACTATACAACGTAGGGTTGAGTATAACTGTATATATTAGAAAAGTGTAAATGGGTATACCATGAAAGTTCAAAGAGATATGGAACCCAAATAATATCAAACATAGCTGTTCGTATAACTCTTTCTTTAATATTATTTTAATCTGTTTATGATGAACTTAATTCGGTACTGACAATAAAAGCAGTGCATAGTTAAACTTCATTTGGCATTTCATGAAACTAAATTCAGCGTAGTAATAACCTTTATTTCTACAGTGTAGCTAAAACAAAATCTTTGTTCAAAGTTTAAATTTGGCATTGTGCTAAGCGCGCTTCGAATTGAGGTCTCAAAGTTGCAACGCCGCCTTGGTCAGTGCCGCGTTTTTCCAGATAGGTGTTTAATTAACTTTTAAAGTCACTCGAGGCGCATTGAGAGATACAATCAATGCAAACTATCGTGAATCCCACAGTATTTATGCGATTCATTCTAATTAAATCTTTCGAGGGCGATGCCCTTAAAAAACGGAAACCTAATTTTTATTTCAAAACAGACAAACGGCACCAAGAATATTTAATTAAAATTTCCCTTTTATCATGTACGTGAAAATAAGCAAGTTCGCATTTTCTAATAAATTTATTTATAAATTCTGGTGTCAGTTCATTATTTCATACGTTTATAAATAGAATTACTCCGTGCCGGAAAGGATTAAGTGGTCGCAGGACTCTTAAAGCTTCAAAATTTAAGAAATTTAAATTTTTTTAGATGTTAAACTCCTATCTTTTCTGAATATTTTGATATAATTGTTTCCTTGAAATTCCCATTAGAACAAAAGTTTCGGCTTTTAGAATTATACCCGCTCAATAGCTGAACCGGCGTTTCCGAAACTTTAAAGTAATTATTTTCCAAATGGCGTTTTTTGGGCATAACGCTCAGGATACCTCAAAAACTTCTAAATATTTTTTCAAGAAATTTTCAAAACATATAATTCATGTTAGTCTATATAAACTGAACCTAAAATTTCCTTTTTATTGTTCAAAAAAATATTTTTTAGGTGATTTTACTGTTGAAATTTTCAAAATTTTGTATTAGCTAAATACAACATTGCATTAAAAATATAAAAAGGCTTTAAATATAAATTTATTTAAGTTCAGGGAAATTATTACAATATGAAGTATAAGTAAGCACCAAAATTTTCATTCTAGTTGCAATATTTATTTTGTAATTCTGCGCGTAAACTGTTATGCCAATTTTTTGTGCGGCAAATGTCTAACAGTTTCGAGCCCCCTATAAATACTAATTCTGTATCTTGCAATTTTTTAAATACTTGAAACGAAAGAACATACTTATATCTTTCATTCCAATTAAAATTGTGTTTTAAATTCATATACATTTTACGACATTAAATGTTGAAAATGGTCTTTTTTCCCCACTTTTTAGAGTCCCGAGACCCCTTAAATTAGTATGTTTTTTAACAATTTGACGTTTATTGCTTTTATACTGTTACTGGACATTACATTACACATATATATCATTAAAAGTTGTTAACTAGGCATAGAGTACGCCGCCCCTGTCCTTGTGTATGTCTAAACTGACCGTACCTTTAAGGGTTAATATCTCGGCTAATTACTGATGATTTTTTTCGAAAATCATTATAAACAATGCTTTTATTCTTCTGCAACGATAGGTATATTCAGCGATGCTCAACAATTTTTCTGAATGCCCGTAAATCGAAATTTGTGTATAACAGAAAAACGCTAATTACTCAAAAACTATGTGACCTAGGGTAATCGCTATAATTTTCCGGCAAGGTTTATATTAATGCCTACTACCTCTAATTTTTTCATAATTTTAGTTTCAGTAGATTCGGAATTAGATTGGGGGGCACATTTCTGCGGTACATTTTCAACAATATCTTTGAAAATATAATACCTAAAATTAAAAGGAATGTATTTTTGAGTTCAGCGTTACAAAAGCTTTCACAGGATATCCCACATGATATACAATGCAAAGATTTTTTTTTTCAAGTAGCATAATTAGCCCCTCTACTTTTTTACTAAATATATTTATGAATGTTTATTAATATGAAAATATGTGGGTCAATTGTCTTTATTATTTCCCCGAATTTGAACTTTCCACGTTCCATAGTTTACGAGTAAAATGGCTGTGACAGACAGACAGACACAAGAGTGATCTTATAATGGTTTCCGTTTTTACTTTTTTAGTACGAAACCCTAAAAAAGAAAAATCTGATTGTCAGGTGCATCAGGACATGTCTTGGACTGTTCTCACCTAAATGTTCAGACTTCTACGTGCGGTAGATTTTGCTAGTCATCAAACGCAGACACACAGACACTCAAACACTCACATACACACAGACAGAGCGAAACTTTCTTTTATTGGTATACGTTTTATTCAATTTTCCTCGCTAAAAACTGGGTTGTCGTTAAATGCGATCTCGCTGAAAACTTATTCTACAGTTAAATACAAACACACTTTTAGTAGCTGACGAGTTGAGTTATTGAGGTATTAATGCTTATGTATAAAATATTAATGATGATTGAGTAAAAGCACTGATTTATGAAATTGATGAGCTATCGATAATAGAGTGCCCCATATCAGTAACAAATAAATACTACTTCTTTCAGCAAAAACAAAGGTTTATTAAGGCTGGCGAATCACTGATCTTTTAATATATAAATTAAATGAATTCGATGCGCAAAAAGACGAATTTGTGAGAATGTCAAGTTATCAAGATTGGATATATATAATTCATTAATGACATTCGACTTAATAAAATCCCAGATGATTAAGGATGACGACTTTTCGAGGTTTTTTGGAAATCATACAAAATTTATATCAAACTGATTAAAATATAAATTTAAAGAGATGGCGAAGTAACTAGGTTTTTGCGTTTAGAGAGATCGTTTGGGGATAACTTGTTATTTTAATTTTATTGCGGATGTAAAGAAAATTAATTATATTCTATTGCATAGAAGCACTGCTTTATGAGGATACAGAGTTATCAAGGTTTTAACCACAATGACCAATGATAATTGTTTAAATAAAAACATAGATTTATAAGCTTGAGGATTCATCAAGGTTTAACCGTATAACTTGTATTCGATAGAAAATAAAACGGATTAATGAATCTTCAAGTTATCCAGTTTTTAGAGCAAAGGTATAAATAATAATATTAACTGAATACACTTATTTATGAGGATGTCGAGTTATCGAGGCTTTAACATATAAGCGTAATAATAATAAGATTTTATTAAACTAGCTGGCTTCGCACTCTAGCGCGCTCATAATTACATCGGGCCTCTAATTTATGCTAACATCGAATAAAACGAATGTCGAATCCGTGTGAAAATTTTCGTTAGGTGCAGTAGCGTAGCTACGTTGTTTGCCGCCCGGGATTTCATCCGTTTATTAAATAATATTGCGTTAATTTTAAAAGTAGTCCGTGAAATTTACAGAGGGGGGGGGGGGGGGGCAACCTTCCACCGCTTAGGGGTGTATTCTTTCCTCGGGTTCTAGGGGACCGATTTCAACGGTAATTGGTTCATTTAAGTTAGATTACAATTCAGCTACTTTCTGTATTATGAAAGTTTATCTTAGACTTCAGTTACCAACATTTTCGAACATTAATGATACATTCGTTTTTCGGGTTCTATGGGCTTGATTACAACGAAGTTTGGCTCACTCCACTTGGTTTTCGATTATCTGCGGCACGTGCGGAGCACTTCCGGTACATACTGCTTTAGGTAGCGGGGACCCATTTCACAGGTTCGTTCGGAAAGAGATTTGTTGGGAACACACGAGAGGCTGTGGAAGGTAATGGGACTTCCGAAACTAGGTTCATTTAAAAGATTTTCAAAGGATATAAAATCATACAAACTTGAGTTTTATTTAAGGTTATTATGATGGGCCTGGACAACGCCGGGTGGGTCAGCTAGTGTGATATAAAATTACACTGTATAAATACAGGGTTCCGGGGCCCAGTGCGCTTCCGAAAAACCGAAGCTTAAATTACCTTTTCCTTTCCTTCCCATCTCCAAGCTTTTGCATTCTTTTTAACAAAACACTTATATGTGACGTAATGTGTCACACGCGTAGGAGATGGAGATAAAACGGTCTCAATTTTTATATCAGTTTTTAGGCTTAGACTGACTCGAGCTCAATCTGTATTACATTTAAAATTTTATTTATTCATGTATTGAAAAAAAAAATCCTCTTTTAAAATTACGTATTATATTCCACTTCAAATCATTTTAATGCTATTATGATCAGAATGAAGGGGAAACAGAAATCGCGTTTTACTATTTCAAATTTATATCGGCGACGTGTTAATACGGCACCACTCAAGAGACTGAACAATAAATTTGCTTTCAGTTCGATTTTCTTTTGTGACAGTAGGATAATTTTTTATTGGCTGGGTTTTCTTTTTATTATTTCGGTATCTAACCTGAAAAGAATATTTTCTGTTTTATCCAACAAGCATCAGCTTGATGTTTGTTTGTTCGAGGTTTTTTGTCTTCTACTGCGTACGAGTATAAAAATCACGTTAGTGATTTTTCTATTTATTTTGTATCATGAACGGTACCCACGCTAAGGCTCTCTGCACCTATACGAAGTCACTTTCCTTTGTAAATAGATATAATTACCATGTATTGTTATTCTGATAGAAAGCAATCGAGCAGTGTTTCCCCTTTTTCTATAAAAGCATAGATTCTTTCCGATAACTTTGTCAAATTTTTAATTTTATCTGATTTTCAGGGACTCACCGCAAAAGATTGTTATGCGGAAGGAAATGATTATAGTTTAAGATATGCACATTTTTCAGGAAATTGTAAAACATTGTTCCATTCTTCAGCATATAAATATTCATTTCTGTAAATGTCATTCATTTTTTCTTAAAAATGCATAGCTGCGAACTATCCCTTTTCTGTGTTAACACCAGAATCATAATCATAATCGTTACCCTATTTAATCGCAGAATTCTGCAATTAATTAACATAAAAAATAGTCACGGATTTTTACTATTCAGAAGAAGTGATAACTAAAAAGTGGAATAGTTGACAGCTAAGTACATGCTGATAGATACATTTAAAATTTTTATTTTGCTAAAGAAAAAAAAAAAATGCTTTAAATTTTGCAATTAATGTACCAAATATAAATATGCAGATTACAGGGGCAGGGGGGGGGGGGGTGGAACGGTACAGTTGTTGTACCGGTAGCGCTGATTAGGGCTCCGGAACTTTTTTTGTTAGAATTTAAGCCCTGGGCGCAGTAATCTAATTGTAACGTAACCTTAATCTAACTATACCATAAACATTACCTAACTGTACCCTAGCTGTAACGTGTTACCTAACCGTAACCTAACGGTAACCCAACAGTAACATACCTTCAACCTAATTATAAACAAATTATCACCTAACCGTAACCTAACTGTAACCTAATTGCAACCTAACCTTAATCTAATTATAACATAACCGTAACCTAACTGTAACGTAACTATAAACTATCGGTAACTTAACCGTAACGTAAACTAATTATAAGCTAAATGTAACGTGACTGTAACCTACCTGTAACCTATCCATAACCCAACCGTAACCTATTTTTAACGGAAATGGAATATAACCGTAACCTAACCGTAATCTATCTGTAACGGAAATGGAACATAACTGTAACCTAACCGTAACGTAACCGTAACCTACTTATAACCTAACCCTAACCTAACTGTAACATAACTGTAACCTAACCGTAATCTATCTGTAAAATAAACGCATCATGACGGTACGCTAACCGTAAACTAATTATAACCTAACCGTATCCTAACTGTGATGTAACTATAACCTAACTGTAACTTAAATGTAACCTAACTGTAGCCTGGTGGTAACCTAACCGTAACCTAATTGTAACCTATAAGTAACGTACTGTAACCGATCCGTAATCTAACCGTAATCTAACTGTAACCTATCCGTAATCTTAATTGTAACCAAACTGTAACGTAACTGTATCCTATCTGTAACCTAATCGTGGCATAAACGTAATCTAACTGTAACCTATCCGTAACTTAACCCTAATCTAACTGTAACCTATCCGTAACCTAACCTTAACCTATTTGTAACTTAAACGTAACCTAATTGTTACCTAAATTTAATCTAACTGTGACGTAACCGTAATCTAACTGTAACCTAAACGTAACCTAACTGTAGCCTGGCGGTAACCTAACCGTAACCTAATTGGAACCTATCCGTAACGTACTGTAACCTATCCGTAACCTAACCGTAATCTAACTGTAACCTATCCATAATCTTAATTGTAACCAAACTGTAACGTAACTGTATCCTATCTGTAACCTAATCGTAGCATAAACGTAATCTAACTGTAACCTATCCGTAACCTAATTGTAACCTATCCGTAACTTAACCCTAATCTAACTGTAACCTATCCGTAATCTAACCTTAAACTATTTGTAACTTAAACGTAACCTAATTGTTACCTAAATTTAATCTAATTGTGACGTAACCGTAATCTAACTGTAACCTAACCGTAACCTAACTGTAACCCAAGTTTAACGTAACCGTAAACTAATTATAACCTAACTGTATTCTGACTGTAACCTATCCGAAACCTAACGCTCGTATTCATGAATAACTTCGACCGAGGGTTAAACCGCGGGTTCAGTAACCCCAGGTTGGTATTTTCAACCGGGAGTTGAAAACTCGTATTCACCGTTTACTTCGGATGAAAAGTTACCCAACTCGGGGTTTCTCGACCTAGGTTGAACGAAATGTGTTTATTGGTTAAAAAAATCACATGCCTTGTTCGGTTTCGCATCGAGACTTCGTTTGTGTATGTTTTGGAAGAAAAACGCCAATTTAAAAAAAAAAAAAAGAAAGAAAGATTCAATGTAGTGTTTTTTTTTTTTTTTGTTTTTTTTTTTCCACAAAATGTATGGACAAAATAAAAACCTGTAATCATTAAAAATGAATCAACTTAATTTTTCTTGAGTTTTAATATTTTTTAAACAATTGTTTTTTTTTTTAATTTATTAATGAGTTAGGTTAATGATATGAAACGTGTCAACTGCTAAAATAAATGTTAAAAGGTTCTTTTTCAAAATAAATTTTCGCATAGTTGCTAAAAAATGAACTTGATTTGGGCCAAAACTAATGAAACTTGATTTGAATAAAAACTAAAATTTTATTTCAACAGCAATTAAGATGATTTCTATTATTAATAGCTCTAGTTAGCAATTAAACAATTTCTGATAATGAAAATATTAAAATGAAGAAAAAAGGAAAAAAATTATGAAAGTAGTCTGTTGTACTTTATATATACTATTTCTTTTATTAGTATAGATGGTATCCCAGATATGTTTAATTCTAATTAAATTAGATAGTAATTAATATTCCAGGTTGACAGGAAAAATGAGTGAAATAATATTAACAGAACTGCAGAAAAAGCGGAACAGGTGATCCTAGCGGTGCCCTGGCACCAGGTACCAAGCCGCAGAGGCGCTCCATAGGCGCATATAGTTATCACTTCCGAGCGATTGATAAACATTTTTTCATTAAACTAGTCGCTAAATAAAACTCTATACTTCCTTTAAGTTTAAACTGTGTGCAGTGGAGATATTTTATAAGAAATTATTATAAAAGAACACAAATATTTTAAACTTTTAAGACTACTAGTGTATAGTGTATGAATTTCCATTCAACACATATAATCGAATAAGGACTTTCCTAAATCATGATAAATGTATTCTGAATACTATCTGGACAAATAAATGTGAAATATTACAGAAAGTTGAATTTTTATCGACCAGCTTTTATGACCTATCCCCACCCCTACCCCTCCAGCCATATGTATGAGAATTTTTCTATTATCACATTTACAAGATCAAAGCTATTCACTCGATTATCTTTGACTATTTTTTGATAAATTAGCCTAATAATTACGAAATATTATTACATGCACGAAGACACTTGTTTTTGGTTGCAGTGTTGCATTTGAAAAAATGTATTTATTTAGAAAATGTTATTTTATTTTCTATATTTTTTCCAGCTTCTTAATTTCATATTTTTAATTCATTTAGATATCACTTCATTAGATGTAATAAGAATCTCATTTAGAATAGAAATTAAAAGTGGGATTCCTTTTTTTTTTTTTTTTTTTTTTGATGACTGATTAATGATAGATTTCTAGACTAAATAGGCAGAGTAATGATAGTTTGTAATCTAACAAAACAACTCAAATTAATTATTAATAATTTCATATAATTTTACATTAGCTAATAAATAAAATAGCTGTCTGTTGTAGAATCAGTGGAGAAAAACAAGTTCCCATTTGTACCACCCTACCCATTCCCTCTATTTTTTTTCTCTTTTTTGGTGTCATTCTTTAATTTAAATAAATTAAACGTTTCTCAAGATGCTGTGTAAGATATAGAAATAAAAAGAAAGTTTAAAGTACATATTACCAAAAATAGAAGAATATATGTAATCTCATACATACACATATATATATTATCTATATATTTTTTGACTGGTTTATTTATATATATACATTATATCTCCTTCATTACATGTTGAATTGTTTGCTTTCATAAATACTCATGATCACGAAGAATTCATTTACCTTAAAAATAGTCATTATTACTACAAGGGCTGATAAAAAATATTTTTGTGTGGGGTTATTTTAAAAAGGGAATTTTTTTTTCAACTTTTTAGTAATTTATTTTAATTTAGCCGTCAATTAAGAAGCAAAAATTATAAGTGATCTCTAAAAAAAGTCACAATTTCAGGAGGTAACATTGAAAAGTTATTCATTTTAGGATTTATTATTACTATTATTATTTTCGTATAAAATAGTACTAATGCAATATTTTATATTATGTATAGTTTTGAAATTAAAATACAGTTGAAAAATAAATGCAATAAAAATAAATATTTCAAATTCCACAAAAATTGGGAAACATACGTAGAAGCTTACAAACAGTCGTAAAAAAAAAAAAAAAAAAAAAAAAAAAAAGTAATAAAACTCAAATTGTTTAAATTTTAAGTTAAAATATCTAATTTATAGATCTGATTTATATTTATCTCAGTTTGTACATAAACAATAATATATCTTTTACACAATAGACCCAAAATTTAATTTTAAAACATTCTATAAGTACTGATCAAAAATCTACAGAGAATCTATGGATATTCTAAGATAATCTGTGTATTTCTTTACTTAAACAAAAATGCAAATTAGCCTGAGTCTCACATTTTAATTAGAACTTATGCAAGTATGGCGTTTATTTCGGTCCTGTTAAAATACATTTGTGAATTTTTTAACATCAAAATTGCAAAAAATAAATGATCTTAAACGCGACAGTTGTTACTTTAAAACAAATTATTCGGCTGTTTAAGTAATATTGGCTATTTTTAAGGCAAATAAATTTTTCGCGACCACGCGTATTTGTGTAAACAAACAATTAAACATGTATTCAATATATAGAGGCTATATACATAAATATAAACAAATCAGATAAAAATATTGAAGATAATTACATATATATGAGATTACATACCTTTGGATATAGTTATTCCGTTTTATTTAATAGTAGAACTTCTATGTTTTACACAGCACCTTCTTCTATCAACACGTCTGCCGCCATTGTAAAATGGCGGTCCTCTCACTCTCACCGCTTGTTTTTCGTTAAATACGCATGCTCGGTTGAAAAATCCTGGGTTGAACTTGCAGTAGACCAAGGTTGGGTTACTGAACCCGGCGTTAAATTTTAACCTCGAACCGGTTCAGTGGGGTTGACGGTGAATGCCATTTGAGTTTTCAACCCGGGTTTTCAGCATAACTCCGGGTCGAAGTTATTCGTGAATACGAGCGTAACAGTATCCAAACCAAAACCTAACTGTGTTAATCGTCTTCTCGGCTAAATATCCTGTCGTCTAATTGTCCTATCGGCTAAATGTCCTGTCGGCTAATTGACCTGTCGGCTAATTGTCTTGTCGGCTAATTGTCTTGTCGGCTAATTGTCCTGTCGGCTAAATGTCCTGTCGGCTAAATGTCTTGTCGGCTAATTGTCTTGTCGGCTAATTGTCCTGTCGGCTAATTGTCTTGTCGGCTAATTGTCTTGTCGACTAAATGTCCTGTCGGCTAAATGTCTTGTCGGCTAATTGTCCTCTCGGCTAATTGTCTTGTCGGCTAATCATCCTGTCTGCTAAACGTCCTGTCGGCTAATTGTCCATGTCGACTAACTGTCCTATCGGCTAATTGTCCTGTCGGCTAATTGTCTCTGTCGGCTATCTGTCTTGTCGGCTAACTGTCGCTGTCGGCTAATTGTCCTGTCGACTAAATGTACGTGTCGACTAAATGTACTTGTCGGCTAAATGTCCTGTCGTCTAATTGCTGTCTGCTAAATGTCTTGTCGGCTATTTGGTTGTCTGCTAAATGACATAGACCCAATTTTTACGAATGACAAATAAGTAAGATTGCAGACCAACTTGGGTTCGGGAGGAAGAATTTAGAGGAGTGCACGGGTCGCGGTCGGGCCAATAATGCTTATCATACGGGCTGAAACGGACCGAATGTTTAGCTTTTTTTTCGGGCCGGCCCCGACCTGAAAATTTTGGCCAGTGCAGACCTCTAGGAAAAATGAAATCCAGGCCAGGCTCGATCTGGAGGAAAAAGAAGTCTGCCCCGACCAGAATCTGCAGAAAAAATTAAGATCAGGGCACGACCCAGTTCTAAAAGAGAAAAGACCTGACCCAGCCCAAGTCTCGTGGATTTAAACTGGCGCGACCCGGGTCGGGTCGGATCAACTTGGGCTCGGGAGGAAGAATTTAGAGGAGTGCACGGGTCGTGGTCGGGCCAATAATGCTTATCATACGGGTTGACACGGACCGAATGTTTAGCTTTTATTCCGGGCCGAGCCCCGACCTATAACTTTTGGCCATTGCAGACCTTTATGGAAAATGAAGTTCAGGCCAGGCTCAATCTGGGGGAAAAAGAAGCC
This sequence comes from Maratus speciosus, assembly GCA_963932465.1. Classification (NCBI taxonomy): domain Eukaryota; kingdom Metazoa; phylum Arthropoda; class Arachnida; order Araneae; family Salticidae; genus Maratus; species Maratus speciosus. Next base: position 533,607,930 of record OZ010793.1, read on the forward strand.
TGGTCCGACCCGAATTTGCAGAAAAAATTAAGATCAGGGCACGACTCGACTCTAAAAGAGAAAAGACCTGACCCAGTCTGAGTCTCGTGGATTTAAAGTGGCGCGACCCGGGTCGGGTCGCGCCGGTCTCAAGCTCCGCCCCAAGTCATTTCCCGTGAGGATGCATAATGTCGTTTTACAAACCCTTTATTAGTCCAAGGGGGGGGGCGATCGCCCCTTCGCCCCCCCCTTAGATCCGCCATTGGTTTCGTGGCTTTCTGTGAAAGCATTGTGAAAAGAAAAAAAAAGTTGCGATTTGAGTTGAGAAATATTTTTGTGCAATAATTATTCTTCAGTGAAACATCTGTCTATTTTAATAAAAATAAGAGTCTGGTGGCGGACGGTTTCCGTGGTAATGGTGAGTACGCTTTTAGTTAATTTAATAAAGTTGTTACAATTTGTTGTATTTCGTTTCAATTTTAAGGTAACTTTGTCATGTTTGTTTGGATTTGATATTTAACGTTATGAGTTGATTCCGAGTGTAATATTTATAAATTAGTTGAGTTTAGTTTCGATTTTTAATTTAAATGTTTTGAGTTTGATTTTAATTTATTGCAATTACTTGGGTTCTCTTTTCAAACAAAATGTTGTTATCAAAATTAAAGAAGAATGATTTAATCGAAGTTATAGAAGAACTTGAGCTTACGTTACCCGCAAGGCAGACCATAGTGTCGCTAAAAGAAGTAATTGAAACGAGCGAAATTTATAAAACTAATTATGATCTTGTGGAAACGGTTGTTGAATCCGTGACTCAGAGTGAAAAAGACAGCGAAAAGAAAGCTGAGCGCGAGAGATTAGAAAGAGTTTCGGCGCTGGAATTGGAAAAAATTAAACTTGCGCAGTTAGAAAAACAATTGGAACTTACTAATATTCAGAAAGAAACATCGTATAATTTCAGTGACGCAGTAGTAAAAAGTGATTCCGAGGTATCAAATTGTAGTTTAGAAAATTTGTTAAAAGGTGTTAAAACATTAACTATTCCAGTACCTTCGCGTGCAGAATCGTATAATCTCTTTTTTCAATCACTGGAAAGAGCGTTTAAAACAAAGAATGTTCCGGAGGAGTTTAGAGCAGAAATTCTTTTAAATATCTTAGGCGAAAGTGTCACTAATTTAATGGTGTAATTGAGTAAGGATGACCTAAGTAAATATGATAAACTTAAAGAAATTGTGTTGAAGGAATTTCAATCCACTCCGCAGGAAGTGTTAAACAATTTTCGAAGGGCGCAAAAATTTCAAAACGAAACTTATGTTCAATTCCCGTCGCGATTAACTGCAACATTTGATTATTACTATCAATTAAGAAAGGTGAATGATTTTAAGGGATTGTGTGAACTAAATATTTTGTCGTCATCGATTTCCGACAAAATATTTAGCTCGTTAGATCGTGAACTTCATATAGGTGTAAAGCAAGGAGAGTCTTGGGATTTACCTCAAGAATTATCTAGATATTGTGATATTTATGTATCATCTAAGAATGAACGTAAAACCGAAAATAATGCGTTTTCACGTCCGCAGTTTGGAAATAATTCGCTAAAATATCGTAATGTATATGTTGTAGGCTAATTGAGAAATCCGGCTCTTTGCGAACAGCCTAGGCTCTTTGCAAAGAGCCGGGCCAATTAGAGAATACATCTCCCTTTTTCCAATTAGCCTGATATTTTTCAGGCTTATTGCAAAGAGCCTAGAAAGCGTTAGGCTAATTGAAAAATGACCACTTATTATCCGATCAGAGTGATATTTTTAGCTCACAGGCTATCAAAGCCTGAGAGCTTATGTGCCCGCCGATTCTGTATGTACTTGTGTACGTACGTATGTACGTAACGCGATAACTCTTGATAGAAAAATCCCATTTGCTTCAATTTTTTTTCTAGGTTCATTCTGATAAGGTGCTTCCTTGATTAGTTTTTGGGGTTCATTGGTTAAGGATAAAGGGGGAAAAGGGGGCTAGCCTCCCCCCCTTAATTTATATACATTGGTTTTTCAGGCAGAAATATTCGATTTGCTCCAAATTTGGTATACCGGTTTATTGTGTTAAAGAGCTTCCCTGATTAGATTTGGAAGCGCATTATTTAAGTATAAAGGGGGGAAAGGTGGACTACCCCCCTTAAATTAGATAAATCGGTTTTTCATGATGAATTATTCGATTTGCTCCAAATTTGGTATACCGGTTTATTAAGTTAAGGAGCTGCCTTTATTAGATTTGGAGGTTCATTTGTTACATATAAAAGGAGGAAAGGGGGGCTATCCCCCCCCCCCGTAATTCAGATAATTGGGTTTTTCAAGCAGAAATATGCGATTTGCTATAAATTTGGTATACCGGTTAATTATGTTAAGCAGCTTCCCGGATTACATTTGGAAGATCATTATTATGTATAAAGGGGGGGGGGAAGGGGGGCAATTGCCTCTCCCCTTAATTTAGATAAATGCGTTTTTCATGTAGAATTATTCGGGTCTATGTCATTTAGCAGACAACCAAATAGCCGACAAGACATTTAGCAGACAGCAATTAGACGACAGGACATTTAGCCGACAAGTACATTTAGTCGACACGTACATTTAGTCGACAGGACAATTAGCCGACAGCGACAGTTAGCCGACAAGACAGATAGCCGACAGAGACAATTAGCCGACAGGACAATTAGCCGATAGGACAGTTAGTCGACATGGACAATTAGCCGACAGGACGTTTAGCAGACAGGATGATTAGCCGACAAGACAATTAGCCGAGAGGACAATTAGCCGACAAGACATTTAGCCGACAGGACATTTAGTCGACAAGACAATTAGCCGACAAGACAATTAGCCGACAGGACAATTAGCCGACAAGACAATTAGCCGACAAGACATTTAGCCGACAGGACATTTAGCCGACAAGACAATTAGCCGACAAGACAATTAGCCGACAGGTCAATTAGCCGACAGGACATTTAGCCGATAGGACAATTAGACGACAGGATATTTAGCCGAGAAGACGATTAACACAGTTAGGTTTTGGTTTGGATACTGTTAGGTTTCGGATAGGTTACAGTCAGAATACAGTTAGGTTATAATTAGTTTACGGTTACGTTAAACTTGGGTTACAGTTAGGTTACGGTTAGGTTACAGTTAGATTACGGTTACGTCACAATTAGATTAAATTTAGGTAACAATTAGGTTACGTTTAAGTTACAAATAGTTTAAGGTTAGATTACGGATAGGTTACAGTTAGATTAGGGTTAAGTTACGGATAGGTTACAATTAGGTTACGGATAGGTTACAGTTAGATTACGTTTATGCTACGATTAGGTTACAGATAGGATACAGTTACGTTACAGTTTGGTTACAATTAAGATTATGGATAGGTTACAGTTAGATTACGGTTAGGTTACGGATAGGTTACAGTACGTTACGGATAGGTTCCAATTAGGTTACGGTTAGGTTACCGCCAGGCTACAGTTAGGTTACGTTTAGGTTACAGTTAGATTACGGTTACGTCACAGTTAGATTAAATTTAGGTAACAATTAGGTTACGTTTAAGTTACAAATAGGTTAAGGTTAGGTTACGGATAGGTTACAGTTAGATTAGGGTTAAGTTACGGATAGGTTACAGTTAGATTACGTTTATGCCACGATTAGGTTACAGATAGGATACAGTTACGTTACAGTTTGGTTACAATTAAGATTACGGATAGGTTACAGTTAGATTACGGTTAGATTACGGATAGGTTACAGTACGTTACTTATAGGTTACAATTAGGTTACGGTTAGGTTACCACCAGGCTACAGTTAGGTTACATTTAAGTTACAGTTAGGTTATAGTTACATCACAGTTAGGATACGGTTAGGTTATAATTAGTTTACGGTTAGCGTACCGTCATGATGCGTTTATTTTACAGATAGATTACGGTTAGGTTACAGTTATGTTACAGTTAGGTTAGGGTTAGGTTATAAGTAGGTTACGGTTACGTTACGGTTAGGTTATAATTAGCTTACGGTTAGGTTACAGTTATGTTCCATTTCCGTTACAGATAGATTACGGTTAGGTTACGGTTATATTCCATTTCCGTTAAAAATAGGTTACGGTTGGGTTATGGATAGGTTACAGGTAGGTTACAGTCACGTTACATTTAGCTTATAATTAGTTTACGTTACGGTTAAGTTACCGATAGTTTATAGTTACGTTACAGTTAGGTTACGGTTATGTTATAATTAGATTAAGGTTAGGTTGCAATTAGGTTACAGTTAGGTTACGGTTAGGTGATAATTTGTTTATAATTAGGTTGAAGGTATGTTACTGTTGGGTTACCGTTAGGTTACGGTTAGGTAACACGTTACAGCTAGGGTACAGTTAGGTAATGTTTATGGTATAGTTAGATTAAGGTTACGTTACAATTAGATTACTGCGCCCAGGGCTTAAATTCTAACAAAAAAAGTTCCGGAGCCCTAATCAGCGCTACCGGTACAACAACTGTACCGTTCCACCCCTCCCCCCCTGCCCCTGTAATCTGCATATTTATATTTGGTACATTAATTGCAAAATTTAAAGCATTTTTTTTTTTCTTTAGCAAAATAAAAATTTTAAATGTATCTATCAGCATGTACTTAGCTGTCAACTATTCCACTTTTTAGTTATCACTTCTTCTGAATAGTAAAAATCCGTGACTATTTTTTATGTTAATTAATTGCAGAATTCTGCGATTAAATAGGGTAACGATTATGATTATGATTCTGGTGTTAACACAGAAAAGGGATAGTTCGCAGCTATGCATTTTTAAGAAAAAATGAATGACATTTACAGAAATGAATATTTATATGCTGAAGAATGGAACAATGTTTTACAATTTCCTGAAAAATGTGCATATCTTAAACTATAATCATTTCCTTCCGCATAACAATCTTTTGCGGTGAGTCCCTGAAAATCAGATAAAATTAAAAATTTGACAAAGTTATCGGAAAGAATCTATGCTTTTATAGAAAAAGGGGAAACACTGCTCGATTGCTTTCTATCAGAATAACAATACATGGTAATTATATCTATTTACAAAGGAAAGTGACTTCGTATAGGTGCAGAGAGCCTTAGCGTGGGTACCGTTCATGATACAAAATAAATAGAAAAATCACTAACGTGATTTTTATACTCGTACGCAGTAGAAGACAAAAAACCTCGAACAAACAAACATCAAGCTGATGCTTGTTGGATAAAACAGAAAATATTCTTTTCAGGTTAGATACCGAAATAATAAAAAGAAAACCCAGCCAATAAAAAATTATCCTACTGTCACAAAAGAAAATCGAACTGAAAGCAAATTTATTGTTCAGTCTCTTGAGTGGTGCCGTATTAACACGTCGCCGATATAAATTTGAAATAGTAAAACGCGATTTCTGTTTCCCCTTCATTCTGATCATAATAGCATTAAAATGATTTGAAGTGGAATATAATACGTAATTTTAAAAGAGGATTTTTTTTTCAATACATGAATAAATAAAATTTTAAATGTAATACAGATTGAGCTCGAGTCAGTCTAAGCCTAAAAACTGATATAAAAATTGAGACCGTTTTATCTCCATCTCCTACGTGTGTGACACATTACGTCACATATAAGTGTTTTGTTAAAAAGAATGCAAAAGCTTGGAGATGGGAAGGAAAGGAAAAGGTAATTTAAGCTTCGGTTTTTCGGAAGCGCACTGGGCCCCGGAACCCTGTATTTATACAGTGTAATTTTATATCACACTAGCTGACCCACCCGGCGTTGTCCAGGCCCATCATAATAACCTTAAATAAAACTCAAGTTTGTATGATTTTATATCCTTTGAAAATCTTTTAAATGAACTTAGTTTCGGAAGTCCCATTACCTTCCACAGCCTCTCGTGTGTTCCCAACAAATCTCTTTCCGAACGAACCTGTGAAATGGGTCCCCGCTACCTAAAGCAGTATGTACCGGAAGTGCTCCGCACGTGCCGCAGATAATCGAAAACCAAGTCGAGTGAGCCAAACTTCGTTGTAATCAAGCCCATAGAACCCGAAAAACGAATGTATCATTAATGTTCGAAAATGTTGGTAACTGAAGTCTAAGATAAACTTTCATAATACAGAAAGTAGCTGAATTGTAATCTAACTTAAATGAACCAATTACCGTTGAAATCGGTCCCCTAGAACCCGAGGAAAGAATACACCCCTAAGCGGTGGAAGGTTGCCCCCCCCCCCCTCTGTAAATTTCACGGACTACTTTTAAAATTAACGCAATATTATTTAATAAACGGATGAAATCCCGGGCGGCAAACAACGTAGCTACGCTACTGCACCTAACGAAAATTTTCACACGGATTCGACATTCGTTTTATTCGATGTTAGCATAAATTAGAGGCCCGATGTAATTATGAGCGCGCTAGAGTGCGAAGCCAGCTAGTTTAATAAAATCTTATTATTATTACGCTTATATGTTAAAGCCTCGATAACTCGACATCCTCATAAATAAGTGTATTCAGTTAATATTATTATTTATACCTTTGCTCTAAAAACTGGATAACTTGAAGATTCATTAATCCGTTTTATTTTCTATCGAATACAAGTTATACGGTTAAACCTTGATGAATCCTCAAGCTTATAAATCTATGTTTTTATTTAAACAATTATCATTGGTCATTGTGGTTAAAACCTTGATAACTCTGTATCCTCATAAAGCAGTGCTTCTATGCAATAGAATATAATTAATTTTCTTTACATCCGCAATAAAATTAAAATAACAAGTTATCCCCAAACGATCTCTCTAAACGCAAAAACCTAGTTACTTCGCCATCTCTTTAAATTTATATTTTAATCAGTTTGATATAAATTTTGTATGATTTCCAAAAAACCTCGAAAAGTCGTCATCCTTAATCATCTGGGATTTTATTAAGTCGAATGTCATTAATGAATTATATATATCCAATCTTGATAACTTGACATTCTCACAAATTCGTCTTTTTGCGCATCGAATTCATTTAATTTATATATTAAAAGATCAGTGATTCGCCAGCCTTAATAAACCTTTGTTTTTGCTGAAAGAAGTAGTATTTATTTGTTACTGATATGGGGCACTCTATTATCGATAGCTCATCAATTTCATAAATCAGTGCTTTTACTCAATCATCATTAATATTTTATACATAAGCATTAATACCTCAATAACTCAACTCGTCAGCTACTAAAAGTGTGTTTGTATTTAACTGTAGAATAAGTTTTCAGCGAGATCGCATTTAACGACAACCCAGTTTTTAGCGAGGAAAATTGAATAAAACGTATACCAATAAAAGAAAGTTTCGCTCTGTCTGTGTGTATGTGAGTGTTTGAGTGTCTGTGTGTCTGCGTTTGATGACTAGCAAAATCTACCGCACGTAGAAGTCTGAACATTTAGGTGAGAACAGTCCAAGACATGTCCTGATGCACCTGACAATCAGATTTTTCTTTTTTAGGGTTTCGTACTAAAAAAGTAAAAACGGAAACCATTATAAGATCACTCTTGTGTCTGTCTGTCTGTCACAGCCATTTTACTCGTAAACTATGGAACGTGGAAAGTTCAAATTCGGGGAAATAATAAAGACAATTGACCCACATATTTTCATATTAATAAACATTCATAAATATATTTAGTAAAAAAGTAGAGGGGCTAATTATGCTACTTGAAAAAAAAAATCTTTGCATTGTATATCATGTGGGATATCCTGTGAAAGCTTTTGTAACGCTGAACTCAAAAATACATTCCTTTTAATTTTAGGTATTATATTTTCAAAGATATTGTTGAAAATGTACCGCAGAAATGTGCCCCCCAATCTAATTCCGAATCTACTGAAACTAAAATTATGAAAAAATTAGAGGTAGTAGGCATTAATATAAACCTTGCCGGAAAATTATAGCGATTACCCTAGGTCACATAGTTTTTGAGTAATTAGCGTTTTTCTGTTATACACAAATTTCGATTTACGGGCATTCAGAAAAATTGTTGAGCATCGCTGAATATACCTATCGTTGCAGAAGAATAAAAGCATTGTTTATAATGATTTTCGAAAAAAATCATCAGTAATTAGCCGAGATATTAACCCTTAAAGGTACGGTCAGTTTAGACATACACAAGGACAGGGGCGGCGTACTCTATGCCTAGTTAACAACTTTTAATGATATATATGTGTAATGTAATGTCCAGTAACAGTATAAAAGCAATAAACGTCAAATTGTTAAAAAACATACTAATTTAAGGGGTCTCGGGACTCTAAAAAGTGGGGAAAAAAGACCATTTTCAACATTTAATGTCGTAAAATGTATATGAATTTAAAACACAATTTTAATTGGAATGAAAGATATAAGTATGTTCTTTCGTTTCAAGTATTTAAAAAATTGCAAGATACAGAATTAGTATTTATAGGGGGCTCGAAACTGTTAGACATTTGCCGCACAAAAAATTGGCATAACAGTTTACGCGCAGAATTACAAAATAAATATTGCAACTAGAATGAAAATTTTGGTGCTTACTTATACTTCATATTGTAATAATTTCCCTGAACTTAAATAAATTTATATTTAAAGCCTTTTTATATTTTTAATGCAATGTTGTATTTAGCTAATACAAAATTTTGAAAATTTCAACAGTAAAATCACCTAAAAAATATTTTTTTGAACAATAAAAAGGAAATTTTAGGTTCAGTTTATATAGACTAACATGAATTATATGTTTTGAAAATTTCTTGAAAAAATATTTAGAAGTTTTTGAGGTATCCTGAGCGTTATGCCCAAAAAACGCCATTTGGAAAATAATTACTTTAAAGTTTCGGAAACGCCGGTTCAGCTATTGAGCGGGTATAATTCTAAAAGCCGAAACTTTTGTTCTAATGGGAATTTCAAGGAAACAATTATATCAAAATATTCAGAAAAGATAGGAGTTTAACATCTAAAAAAATTTAAATTTCTTAAATTTTGAAGCTTTAAGAGTCCTGCGACCACTTAATCCTTTCCGGCACGGAGTAATTCTATTTATAAACGTATGAAATAATGAACTGACACCAGAATTTATAAATAAATTTATTAGAAAATGCGAACTTGCTTATTTTCACGTACATGATAAAAGGGAAATTTTAATTAAATATTCTTGGTGCCGTTTGTCTGTTTTGAAATAAAAATTAGGTTTCCGTTTTTTAAGGGCATCGCCCTCGAAAGATTTAATTAGAATGAATCGCATAAATACTGTGGGATTCACGATAGTTTGCATTGATTGTATCTCTCAATGCGCCTCGAGTGACTTTAAAAGTTAATTAAACACCTATCTGGAAAAACGCGGCACTGACCAAGGCGGCGTTGCAACTTTGAGACCTCAATTCGAAGCGCGCTTAGCACAATGCCAAATTTAAACTTTGAACAAAGATTTTGTTTTAGCTACACTGTAGAAATAAAGGTTATTACTACGCTGAATTTAGTTTCATGAAATGCCAAATGAAGTTTAACTATGCACTGCTTTTATTGTCAGTACCGAATTAAGTTCATCATAAACAGATTAAAATAATATTAAAGAAAGAGTTATACGAACAGCTATGTTTGATATTATTTGGGTTCCATATCTCTTTGAACTTTCATGGTATACCCATTTACACTTTTCTAATATATACAGTTATACTCAACCCTACGTTGTATAGTTTTTTACAAAGTCTTAGTACTCTTTTAGCAACGATTTTTTTTTTTTTTTTTATAATACAATTACAAATTCATATATTTATTCTATGGAACCCTCTGTGCGCGAGTAATGCTCGCACTTGACAGTTTATTTAAGGGTCGGGGCCCCTGTGCCTCTTTCAGTTTTTATGCTCTAAATTGTTAATAACTTACCCCCTTTATATCCGATCTTCTTCGTTCTTGGGGATTTCCGTTTAGGTATTCCCTCATTTCTACATTCCAGTTAAGACCCTGGGAGCCTGGGACCCGGTACAGCACACCTTGAAGTTTTTGCGCCCTAAATTTTTAATAAATTGCTTCCTTTTAATCCGATCTTCATTTAGGTATCCTTTTTTCATTTAGTTATTCTCCCATTTCTACATCCCAGTTAAGACCCTTGCTCCATTCTCCCCCCTAGGGTTCCGTAGTTCCCTTGAATTTTTTGTGCGCCATGCATTTTTCACCCTCTAATTTTCTCACCTTCTCAGTGCATAATTTTAAAACTGAGTATTGGACTCTTTTCCCAGGACCAACACCCTCATATATTATTTGGGCCCTAGGACAATCAGCTATCCAGTCCTAGGACAGCATTTGCCCAATTTTTGGCGCATTTCTTTAAATTGTTATTCTAAGAAATGCTAATTCACAACTCTATGGTTAATTTTGAATAATTAAAGATCTAAGACCTTTTAACATATTTTCATGTTAGGGCCCTGCTCTTAACTATCAGTTGGCCTTTTTGGACCCTTTATTGTAGCTCCCTTAAAAATGACCCGATTCATTAGCTTTTTTTTCTAACAACTTCTTAAGTCTTCTACCAACTCCATGAACGACAAAAAAATTTCTCACTTCAGCAACCACCAATTTTGAATATTAATCTCCTTCTTGGGGCGTTTGTTGCAGCTTCTTTAAAAACGATCTTACTCTATTACAATTTTCTACTTCATAGTTCTTGCGTCCTACAGCTACTTTAAAACTATTAAAATTTTTTCCTTTGCCCAACTACATTCCAGTTAATATCCTGCCCCCTGGGCCCGGTCCTTCTTTATACCCAAGCTACCACCTTTTTTGAATATTAATCTCCTTTTTCGGCAACAACTTACGTTTACTCACTACATCCGTAAATTAAAAATAAAAATCGCGTTACGTTAACCCTTAAATGCGCGATTTTTTATTTTTCTTCGAAAAAATTATATATGATTCTCTGAAAAGTTTATTACACAGGAAAAATAATGAAAAAAAAAATCAGAGATACATTTTTCATATAATATGGCAATCTTTTCTTCTGTTGCGCATCTGCAATACAAATAATAACTACTGTTGTGTGGCTGTTTTACGCTAAAATTTTGCAAATCAGTAAATATCCGTTTATTAAATAATATAGTGTTAATTTTAAAAGTATACCGTGAAATTTATAGAGGAGGAGGGAGGCAACTTCCACCGCGTAAAGATAAATTGTTTCGTCGGGTTATAAGGGCCAATTTCAACGGGAATTGGTTTATTTAACTTAGATTACAATTCAGTTACTTTCTGTGAAAATACTACTTTCTGTGATTATGAAAGTTTATCTTAGACTTCAGTTAACGACATTTTCGAACATTAATGATGCATTCGTTTTTCCGGTTCTATGGGCTTGATTACTACGAAGTTTGGCTCACTAGACTTGGCTTTCGATTGTCTACGATACGTGCGGAGCACTTCCGGCACATGCTGCGTTAGGTAGCGGGGACCCAGATTACAGGTTCGTTCGGAAAGACGTTTGTTGGAAACACACGAGACGCTGTGGAATGCAATGGAACAACCGAAACTAGGTTCATTTAAAAGATTTTCAAAGAATATAAAATCATACAAACTTGAGTTTTATTTAAGGTTATTATGATGGGCCAGGGCAACGCCGGGTGGGTCAGCTAGTGTGATATAAAATTGCATTGTATAAAATTTGGTTGTATCGTAGGGAACTAGAAAAAGCAAGCAAAAAATTCATACCGCACAGTTTGTTTTTTATTTTTAATTCGATATAGATTCCGTTATTCATATGTCTAACTGTTTTATACGTTTAATATAATATGTTGAAACATCACAAAGAGATTATTATTTGTTAAAAAACCTTGCTTATGTGACTTACATTTTTCTACACAAACAAATTGCAGTAGTAATCCTTATCTCAGTTCATAAAATATTTTTTTTTTAATGGCAATTGCCCATATCCGTTTATTTTTCAAAATAATCATGAAAATTCAACAAACTGTCGTATCGGACGGAACATTATTTGTACTATAAAATTTATCAAATAATGATAGTTTTGTGCAAAATGAAAAAAAAAATAGTTAAAATTCTCACCGATAAGCGAAGTTTTAGGAGCCTCATTACAAAACTGTATGACAAACAGGCAGATTATGGATTCTTAAAATAGTCTGACACTAAAAAATTGAATTTGATTGTTTAGTATCTGAATGAAAATAGCTGTACATTTTATGCTTGTAAGAAATAACAAGTGGGTAAGTGTGTTCACAGATCGCACAGAGGGTTTCGTTTAATATTTCTTTCAAAATAATATCCTTTTGCAAAATCTGTTAGCTCCACAATTCGCAACTAGGGAGTGCACTCTATTCTAAACAAACGTCTGCCCGACAAAACTCCGTTTTAGAATGGGCCCATAAAACTCATAATAGGAAAGCCCTCCTGACCAAGTGGAAATAAAATATGAAAGGCTATTGTGCATAAAATGAAAGAGTGGCCGAAGGGTCGTCAAATGAACGTCAGATGAGGGGTTTGGGGGAAAATTGACCCCCCCCCCTCTCGGAGCCTTCAAGTGAAGCTAGCTCGCTGTAGCTTAATTAGCGGCTAAGTTAGAAAAAATGCTTAAAAAACACAAGTTAGAGCTCAGAGGAGTCAATAATATAAGACTTTTTGAAAAATTTATCATTTGTCGTGTGATCACAAGTGTTCAGCTATAAGTATGCAAAATTTCATATCCCCAGCTTAATTAGGGCTCAGTTAGAAATAATTGCTTATAATACAGAAGTTGAAGCCCAAAGGGTTAATTATAAGACTTTTTCAAAAATTCATATTTTGTCTTATGATCTGACGCGTTCAGCTATAAGTATCCAAAATTTCATGTCTCCAATTTAATTAGGGACTCAGTTAGAAAGAATTGATTTAAAAACACAAGCTGGAGTCCAAAGGGTTAAATATAAAACTTTTTCAAAAAAAAAAAAATATTTGTCGTGTGGTCTCAGGTGTTCTGCTATAAGTATGCGAAATTTCATGTCTCCAACTTAATTATGGGTCTCATTTAGAAACAATTGCTTAAAATATATATGTGGGAGCTCAAACGGTTAAACGTAAGACTTTTTCAAGATTTTATAATTTGTCGCCTGGCCTCAGGTGTTCTGCTATAAGTATGTAAAATTTCAAATCTCCAATTTAAATATGGTCTCAGTTAAAAAGAATTGCTTAAAATACACAAGCTGGAGTCCAAAGGGTTAAATATAAAACGTTTTTCGAAGTTTATTATTTGTCGTGTGATCTGAAGTATTCAGCTATAAGTATGCAAAATTTCATGTCTCCAACTTAATTATGGGGCTCATTTAGAAACAATTGCTTAAAATATATATGTGGGAGCTCAAAGGGTTAAATGTAAGACTTTTTCAAGATTTTATGATCTGTCGACTGGCCTCAGGTGTTTTACTATAAGTATGCAAAGTTTCAAATCTCCAATACAATTAGGGGCTCTGTTAAAAAGAATTGATTAAAACACACAGGCTGGAGTCCAAAGGGTTAAATATAAAACTTTTTCGAAACTTATTATTTGGCGTGTGATCTGAGGCGTTCAGCTATAAATATGCAAAATTTCAAGTCCCCAATTCACTTAGTGACTCTGTTAAAATGAATTGCTTAAAATGCACAAGCTGGACTCCAAAGGGTTAAACATAAAACTTTTTCGAAATTTATTATTTGTCGTGTGATCTGAGGTGTTTAGCTATCAGAATACAAAATTGAATGCCTCCAATTTGATTAGGAATTCTGTTATAAAGGATTGCTGAAAATACACAAATTGGAGCCCAAAGGGTTAAATATAACACTTTTTCAAAGTTTTATGATTTGTTGTGTGGGCTCATGTGTTTAACTATAATAATTCAAAATTCCATGTCACTAACTTAATTAGGGTCTCTGTTAGAAAAAATTGCTTAAAATGCACAAGTTGGAGCCCAAAGGGTTAAATATAAAAAAAATTTCAAAATTTTATGATATGTCTTGTTGTCTCAAATATTCAGCTATAAGTATGCGGAATTTCATGGCTCCAACCTTATTAGGGGCTGACTTAGAAAGAATTGTTTGAAATACATATGTGGGAGCCCAAAGGGTCAAATTTAAGACTTTTTCAAAATTTTAGGATTTGTTGTATCATGTGAGGTGTTCAGCTATAAGTACTCAAAATTTCAACTCTCCAACCATTATAGTTTCTGAGAACGGGCTCTGTGACGGACAGACAGACAGACAGAGGAGCGAGACGAATAGGGTTTCGTCAGATGAACGAAACCCTAAAAATGGTTCTATATGAATGCGTTAGAAAATAGCCAATTTGGATTTGAGAAAATCATTTCAAAAAAAAAAAGAAAAGAAAGAGAAAAAAATCACTCCCGGCTCGGCCTGCAGGCACAGGTAGATTTCGAACTTAAGTACTAATTTCACCAAAAAGGCTAAATCAAGATTAGAGATAAACACAGTTTGACAATTTTTTCTGGTCGCTTTTGACGAGTTTTTAATTTTATTTTTCTGAACTGGTTTTATCAGAATCATGTTAAGGCTGTGTTCTCAACTACACTGTTCAACAAGGTTGATATTTTCTGACACAATGACGTACAGATTTTTTAACGTAATTGTATAAAATTGGCAGACCTACTACAAGGGATTTTTCTCCCTTCGTTCAGTGTTTTTTCCCTTTTGTTGGGAAATTTGGTTCAAACTGTGACAATATTTTCTGAAACATCTATTGTGATTACAAAAAAAAAAAAAAAAACGGAAAGCGTCTTTCAATTACATAGTTTCCGTATAACAAGAACTTCCAATTTCATGCGTTTCCGAACAAAAAGGAATTCAAACTTATGTCATAAAGTTGCCCCTATGGATTTGAGAACAGCCTTAATACGATTTTTTTTTCTTGAACGCCTTTTTTGTGTCAGAGTTGGTTTTATCAAAATCTTGCCAATATAAAAGTTGTAGATAATATCAAGAAGATTTATAATAAATTTAAACGGATTTGATATCTTGTGAATTGACGAAGTTATGATTTTTTTTTTTCTTTTTAACCCTCTCCCTTTTTTCTGTAAGAGTTGGTACTATCAAAAACTTGTCAATATAAAAGTTGTAGGTAAGATTAAGAAGATTTATAATAAATTTAAGTGGATTTTATATCTTGTGAATTGACGAAGTTATGAATTTTTTTCTTCTTAAAACTCTATTTTCATTGCCCCTTGAGCCCATTTTTAATGATATCAAAAACCTGTTATACATATTTTTTTTTTTTACCTTTTCCTAGAAGTAATAATAACTTTAAACTGATTTGATATGCATTATAATTAAGAAGTTTTTTTTTTCTGTTTTCACAAAATCCTTCCCTATTTCCATCCCCTTGGGTCGATTTTGCCCATTAACGAACTTTACCGAGATTTTCTGCCCCTTGATTGTATGGTATGGCCTTGATCAGTTTGGAAGAGGTTTGTGCAGAATTATGGAAGTTATCGTGTCCATAAAAAGTGATATATATGGATAGATAGTTAGATAAAGTTTTGAACTGGGGGTGGTTTGGTGTTCTATGGTTTCATGATCGGCGTAGATCTGCAAAAATGTTGGAAAAATGTAATATGTAGTATTTCTTATTACGAAATCTACCTAAAATGTATTACCCTGATTTTATTCCTCTAAATATCTACAATATTCTGCTTAATACTGAAAATCGTCCGAAATTCGTTAGATCCCTAGCTGAGGCTGGATACATTCTACGACTACAAATGCAAACTTTATTAACAAGAATGAAAAAAATAATATTAAATAAGAACCAATTTTATTAATATAAAGGAGGACCTAGCTTCAAATTTAAAGAAAAATTCTATATGCTTACCATATATATCTAATTCGATAAATGCTTTTCTTAAATTTTGAATATCAAATTAAATTAGAATTATTTGAAAAAAATATTTTTAATTTCCTCAACATATATTTTTTAACTTTAGAGTATTATTGATTACAAAGAAACCGTTATTGAAAAATTAAGTTAATACAAACAGAGGAATGAGGATGAAACGTAAAAAGTTCTCAATAAACTTGAAAATTGGTGAAACAATTAAAATTATATATCACGTTTAAAACAAAATGTTATTAGCCTCCGGTACGGTATGCTATTTCTTTCTCCCAGCTTATTTTGTGTCCAAAATATAACGTTACCTTACAGAGGCTAGCCGTAAAACAAAGCATTACGATTAAATACTGTTTAGAAATTTTTTAAACTTCTAAGCATCGCACATTTTCAATTTTTATACCGTCGTATTGGAGAAAAAAAGTTCTTTTAAATGCATTTTGTTTGAAAACTGTATCTCCATTTATTTTTGGAATATTAATTTTTTTGTAGTTTTTAGAGCCATTTGCTTAATATTGGCAAGTAAAGGAAGAATAGTTTTAAAATTGTAATTATATATTTTTGTTGCCATTTTCTCGCAACAACCGAAAAAAAATGTAATTAAAATACGTGCTATTTTGAAAAAATATATATAAGCGAATGATTTCTGTTAAAACAATGGAGCTATTATATACTATATTTAATTGTAAGTATCTATGAATCATTAGATCGCCTTTTTTTTTTTTTTTCTTGAAAGACGGAATATTTTTTTGCATTTGTGCATTATTTCGCGATAGTGATGCGCTATGCATGCTTTACTGCAGATGTTTAAGAGTAGATCGTAAATGTGGAATTCTTAAGCGGATGCGAATGACGTCATTTTACATAAAATAAAACGTGTGCTTTAAGTCTTAAAATTGAAATATGTTTTGTACTGCAGTAGAGTCCCGCTTAACCGAGTTATTTTCTTCTGATGGACTGGGGGCTTCTATTATTATGAAACAGCCATTATAAATGAAGTGTTAGGGGAAGATGAAAAAGCAGTCGTCAAAAAAAAAAAAAAAAAAAAAAAAAAAAAAAAATATATATATATATATATATATAGCCATTTTTTTCCCCGATTCCGACCAGAAAATCAGAGTTCAAACTTTTACGGCTGCACTTTCATCTTCACCTAACACTTCATTTATAATGGCTGTTTCATAATAATAGAAGCCATCAGTCCATCAGAAGAAAATGAAGTAATGGAAATGCCGGGGGCGACACAAAATTCTGAAAAAACAGAATTCCTGTTCTCTAGTTTAATATTATTGTATTAAATTTTCAGTTCATTTGTAAACGTAGGTGTATATGATCCAACAATGGCATTCATTATACAAATAATAGTTTCTCCAAAATAATTTTTTACATTCCGTGTTTAAATGTTTAAATTTCTTAATTAAATCAGAAAGAGAAACAGTCCTAATATATTTTTTTTAATCATTAACAGTGTTGAATTCATGGGGTGACCCGGGGGAGACATTCTCCCCAGAGAATAAATGTCCCCACGGAAGATTTGAGATTTTGTGTTTTCAATGGTCAAAAAGTGCAAATTCCAACCCCACCCCCATCCCGGAGATCACAGAAATCCCTCACGAAAAAAAATGTGTCTAAATTCAACTTGATCAATAAGAGAAAATTAGGAATAATCCAGTTTAATGCCATAATATGCTTTATTTGTATAAAATAGATTTATTAGCACGGCTAAATTGGTATCAAATAATAGCTCTTTTTCGTTAATAACTGAAGAAAATGAAATGTCCAAACATGATGATTGATTTCTCCTTTCAACTGTTGCATCATGCTTCCGCCATATACGCATATGTTGGCGCAACACTGTCCGGAATAAATAATGTTAGGGTGGAATAAAAATAAACAGCTCTTAAATTTACCATTATCTAGTCAAAAATAAATAAAAAAATAAATAAATTACTGATAAAAGGAAGTTAGATATAAAGGATTTTATTTTAATGTTTTTATGCATAAAAATGTCTCCATGAATATTTTAGAAAGTTTTGGAAACAGGGCCGCCATTTGAGGGGGGGCTGAGGGGGGCAATACCCCCCCCCCCCCAAGGAATTTGATTTTTCGGAAAATTTTCATCAATTGTCAGACTCAAACAAAAATTTAAAAAATGCTCAAACGCTATGATAATTTATCAGATTTGATTACAATAAAAACAAATGCATTAAATAAATGATTTATGCATAGAAATTAATAATTATCCAAAACATTTCCTATTCGAACTTTCTTAAGGTGATATATATAATATAGTACTTTGCCTAATTTTAAAAATACATGAGAGAAATTTTCTTTTATCAATTGCTTCTCAGCTGTGTACAACTTGCCCCTGATGGCTAGAAATTCAGGTGTATAGAATTTTTTAAGATAGTTTTTTTAGGGGTGGAGGAGGGGCGAGTATAATTCAAGTTCTTAATTATCCGACTTTTTTACTTTTTTGGATTATTAGTGTCACATTATATTTACTGCAATCATTGCAATGTTATCAAATTATTTAATTATTTGCTTTATTAAAATATATTATATATGGTACACTCTAAATAAATTTCAACGCCTAGGAATGGAGTCTGCGAGCACCCAACAAA
Organism: Maratus speciosus; assembly: GCA_963932465.1. Taxonomy (NCBI): domain Eukaryota; kingdom Metazoa; phylum Arthropoda; class Arachnida; order Araneae; family Salticidae; genus Maratus; species Maratus speciosus. The sequence continues at coordinate 533,626,389 of OZ010793.1, forward strand.
ATAGTTTCTTCAACACAAAACCGACAGACTTCCACCAAACCCCAAAGTAAAAGAAATTGCTCCATATTTTAACACGTTTATAATAAAGTGTTGTATAATTTTATCCCTTAAGTACAGAAATGAACACATGGGTATTACTATGAGCCACCATTAATAGTCAAATCTATAGTTTTTCATTAAAAAAATATTCTGGACTTCCTTGTTAAAAACCAGATCACACCGACTCCGACCGAAAGATATAAAGCACAATGCGAAGAACCTAAAGTGTACAGTCGTGGAAAAAAAAAAAAAATTAAACACCCCTACTAACTCTGAAAAAATTATCGTAGAAGAAAGTTACTGGTACCAAACGATTGGTAATAAAGTCTACTTTTAAATGATGTATATAAAATTTGCTTAGGGGGCCATCTAAATCTTAAAACGAACCATAACATTGTTTTTTTCAATAGCAGTACACAATTCTGACAGCATAAATGAACTCTACACCCTTCAATTAGCCTAAAAACAAACTTCTATAATATTCGTACCACAAGTGTCCGATAAATTAAGGAGTGGGGTTGCCCCCTTTTCCCCCTTTATTCTTAACTAATGAACCTCCAAATCTAATCAAGGCTGCTCCTTAACATGATAAACCGATATAGCAAATTTGGAGCAAATCGGATAAATCTGCATGAAAAACCCATTTATCTAAATTAAGGGGTGGGGGGGGGGGCTAGCTCCCCTATCCCCCTTTATTCTTAACTAATGAACCTCCAAATCTAATCAAGGCAGCTCCTTAACATAGTAAACCGGTATACCAAATTTGGAGCAAATTGAATAATTCTGCATGAAAAACCCATTTATCTAAATTAATAGGGGATAGCCCCCTTTCCCCCCTTTATTCTTAACTAATGAACCTCCAAATCTAATCAAGGCAGCTCCTTAACATGATAAACCGGTACAGCAAATTTGGAGCAAATCGAATAAGTCTGCATGAAAAACCCATTTATATAAATTAAGGGGGGGTAGCTCCCCTATCCCCCCTTTATTCTTAACTAATGAACCTCCAAATCTAATCAGGGAAGCTCCTTAACATAATAAACCGGTATACTGAATTTGGAGCAAATCGAATAATTTTGAATGAAAAAACATTTATCTAAATTAAGGGGGGGTAGCCCTCTTTCCCCCCTTTATTCTTAACTAATGAACCTCCAAATCTAATCAAGGCAACTCCTTAACATGATAAACCGGTATAGCAAATTTGGAGCAAATCGAATAAGTCTGCATGAAAAACCCATTTATATAAATTAAGGGGGGGGGGGGTTAGCTCCCCTATCCCCCCTTTATTCTTAACTAATGAACCTCCAAATCTAATCAGGGAAGCTCCTTAACATAATAAACCGGTATACCGAATTTGGAGCAAATCGAATAATTTTGAATGAAAAAACATTTATCTAAATTAAGGGGGGGTAGCCCTCTTTCCCCCCTTTATTCTTAACTAATGAACCTCCAAATCTAATCAAGGCAGCTCCTTAACATGATAAACCGGTATAGCAAATTTGGAGCAAATCGAATAAGTCTGCATGAAAAACCCATTTATCTAAATTAAGGGGGGGGGGGGATCTAGTCCCCCTTTCCTCCCTTTATACTTAACTAATGAACCTCCAAATCTAATCAGGGAAGCTCCTTAACATAATAAACCGGTATACCGAATTTGGAGCAAATCGAATAATTTTGAATGAAAAAACATTTATCTAAATTAAGGGGGGGGGGGGGTAGCCCTCTTTCCCCCTTTATACTTAACTAATGAACTTCCAAATCTAATCAGGGAAGCTCCTTAACATAATAAACCGGTATATCAGATTTAGAGCAAATCGAATAATTCTGCAAGAAAAACCCATTTATCTAAATTAAGGGGAGGGACTAGCCCCCTTTTCCCCCTTTATCTTTAACCAATGAACCCCCAAAACTAATCAGGAAAGCACCTTTCCAGAATGAACCTAGAAAAAAAATTGAAGCAAATCGGATGTTTCTATCAAGAGTTACCTCGTTACGTGAATATGTACGTACATACTTACATACATGCAGAACGGCGGGCACATCAGCTCTCTGACTTTGATAGCCTGTGAGCTAAAAAGTTGAATTATGATGGTGACGAGTTATTGAGGTTGACATTGTTGGTATATCACCGACCCATATCAATGAGTCTTCTAAATTCTTTCGGCAAAATGTATGTTTTGGATAAATATCATGTCGGCTATTTGACCTGTCGGCTAATTTTCATGTCTCCTAATTGTCCTGTCGGCTATTTGTCCTGTCGGGTAATTGTCAGGTCGGCTATTTGACCTGTCGTCTATATGTCCTGTCGGTTATTTGACCTGTCGGTTAATTGTCCTGTCGGCTAATTGTCATGTCGGCTATTTGACCTGTCGGCTAATTGTCATGTCGACTAAATGTCGGCTAAATATCATGTCAGCTAATTGTCATGTCGGCTAAACGTCCTGTCGGCTATTTGACCTTCCGGCTAAATGTCCTGTCGGGTAAATGTACGTTTCGGCTAAATGTACTTGTCGGCTAAACGTCCTGTCGGCTAATTGGTGTCTGCTAAATGTCTTGTCGGCTATTTGGTTTTCGGCTAAATGACATAGACCCCCGTAACCTAACTGTAACTTATCCATAATCTAACCGTAACCTATCTGTAACGGAAATGGAACATAACCGTAACCTAACCGTAACGTAACCGTAACCTACTTATAACCTAACTACAACATAACTGTAACCTAACAGTAATCTATCTGTAAAATAAGCGTAACATGACGGTGCGCTAACCGTAACCTAATTATTAACTCACCGTATCCTAACTGCGATGTAACTATAACCTAACTGTAACCTAAATGTAAGCTAACCGTAAGTTAACTGTAGCCTGGCGGTAACCTAACCGTAACCTAATTGTAATCTATCCGTAACCTACTGTAACCTATCCGGAACCTAACCGTAATCTAACTGTAACCTATCCGTAATCCTATTTGTAACCAAACTGTAACGTAACTGTGTCCCATCCGTAACCTAAGCGTAGCAGAAACGTAATCTAACTGTAACCTAACCGTAACTTAACCGTAATCTAACTTCATCCTAACCGTAACGTAACCGTAACCTACTTATAACCTAACCATAACCTAACTGTAACATAACTGTAACCTAACAGTAATCTATCTGTAAAATAAACGTAACATGACGGTACGCTAACCGTAACCTAATTATAACCTAACCGTATCCTAACTGTGATGTAACTATAACCTAACTGTAACCTAAATGTAACCTAACCGTAAGTTAACTGTTGCCTGGCGGTAACCTAACCGTAACCTAATTGTAATCTATCCGTAACCTACTGTAACCTATCCGGAACCTAACCGTAATCTAACTGTAACCTATCCGTAATCCTATTTGTAACCAAACTGTAACGTAACTGTATCCTATCGGTAACCTAATCGTAGCAGAAACGTAATCTAACTGTAACCTATCCGTAACTTAACCGTAATCTAACTTCATCCTAACCGTAACGTAACCGTAACCTACTTATAACCTAACCATAACCTAACTGTAACATAACTGTAACCTAACAGTAATCTATCTGTAAAATAAACGTAACATGACGGTACGCTAACCGTAACCTAATTATAACCTAACCGTATCCTAACTGTGATGTAACTATAACCTAACTGTAACCTAAATGTAACCTAACCGTAACCTAACTGTAGCTTGGCGGTAACCTAACCGTAACCTATCCGTAACCTACTGTAACCTATACGGAACCTAACCGTAATCTAACTGTAACCTATCCGTAATCCTATTTGTAACCAAACTGTAACGTAACTGTATCCTATCCGTAACCTAATCGTAGCAGAAACGTAATCTAACTGTAACCTATCCGTAACTTAACCGTAATCTAACTGTAACCTATCCGTAACATAACCTTAACCTATCTGTAACTTAAACGTAACCTAATTGTTACCTGAAAGTAACATAACTGTGACGTAACCGTAATCTAACTGTAACCTAACCGTAACGTAACTGTAACCTAAGTTTTACGTAACCGTAAACTAATTATAATCTATCCGTAACCTAAAAGTATCCTAACCATAACCTAACTAGGCTAATCGTCCTCTCAGCTAAATATCCTGTCGTTTAATTTGTCTTGTCGGCTAATCATCCTGTCGGCTAAATGTCCTGTCGGCCAATCGTACTGTCGGCTAAATGTCCTGTCGGCTAAATGTCTTGTCGGCTAAATGTCTTGTCGGCTAAATGTCTTGTCGGCTAATTGTCTTGTCGGCTAATTGTCATGTCGGCTAATTGTCATGTCGGCTAATTGTCTTGTCGGTTAAATGTCCTGTCGGCTAATTGTCCTGTCGGCTAATTGTCTTGTCGGCTTATTGTCCTGTCGGCTAAATGTCCTGTCGGCTAATTGTCACGTTCGGCCAATTGCCTGTCGTCCAATTGTCTGTCTGCTAAATGTCCGTTTCGGCAAATTGTCCTGTATGCTATACGTACGTTTCGGCTACTTGTCCTGTCGGCTAAATGTACTTGTCGGCTACATGTCCTGTCTGCTAAATGTACGTGTCGACTAAATGTACTTGTCGGCTAAACGTCCTGTCGTCTAAGTGCTGTCTGCTAAATGTCTTGTCGGCTATTTGGTTTTCGGCTAATCGTCTGCGACCGGAGATGATTTTTTAGCTTTTATACCGGGCGGGGCCAATAGTTTTATTTTTTTATGTGGGTTGGACCTGGGCTTGGGCCTGATAATTTCAGCCCAGGTAAACCTCTAACTGACATATCGAAGCCAGCTTAACTTTTTTTTTAAATGCTTAATTTCAGCCATCATTCTATAACTACTGAATATACCGGGTGTCCTAAAATGGACTGACTGATTTTAAAATTCATTAAATTACAAATGGTGAAAGATATTAAAAAAAAATGCTTGCAGGAGGGTTATAGATGTCGGGAACAGGGGAGATTATGTTCCAAATTTTCCGAAAATTTAACACTCTCGCTGCGCAACCCGCGATTTCCACGGCCAACGTAAAGTGGCAAAATTTGCGCAACCCGCAATTTCCGCAGCAAATCTTTTTTTTTATGATCTAATTCTATTAAAAAAAAACCTGTTTCATAATCTACCCTATATATATAAAATCCTAATGAATCGAATTGAAACGAATTTATGTAACGATTCTATGAAACGACAGATTAAACAACTGATTACGTTTCACGGCGATTTCTCCTAAAATATGGAATACTTTGCGATGAAATGAACACCAAAAATCCGTATTGATCCATAGATCTCAAAACTGGCATTAGAATTTTAAAATTAGAATTAGTTTTCGAAATATTAATTTTTTTCTAATTTTAAATACTTTTTTTAATGATGGCAACTCAAATTTTAATCATAACAGATATTTTTTTTTTTCATATTTTAGAAAAGGTTACTTTAAATTATTTTGGCGACGAGTTTGGCCTCCCTTAAATGTATGCTAAGAAATGCATCATGCTACTTTTATTCTGAATTCAATTTGTATTTCTTTATCATTTTATTTAATGCAAAACTTTCATTTAAAATTGAAACCTTTAAAATGAATGGCTTTTACTTCATTCTTTTTTTTAAACGAAACGAAAAGAAAAATATTAGACACGGATGTCATATACGCAACGGGGTACCTAATTGGCGCCAAAATGGCGTTATTTTGCCTGACATGATAACCCGCCATTGTTGCTTATTTATTAATAAATGTTTATTTGAATTTATTTTCTTTTTTATTTACAAAAAATATTATAAATTGTTTTGTTTTATAGTTATTAATTTTTTTTTATTTATTGTTATTTCATTTTAAAAATAACAGAAAATAATTTAAAAATATACACATGTAATAGGTATTTGAAAACGAGGTTTTCGCCAAATTGTCGTAAAAAAAAAAAAAAAATAACGCCAAACCCGGTGTGTATGTGACAATGCAACAAATCATGAGATTTAATTTCCACTTCAAAGCAACGTTTTAATGTTATTACTTCTCCCGTCGACCAATTTCGCCAAATTATATAAATAGCCAAATTATGCAAATTGACATATTTTTTTTTTTTTTATTTTAAATAACAAAAGAACAAATAAATTAGTACAACATTAATAAAAATACAAATAAAACGTAGAAAATGTGACATTTACGATCAACAATTATTGGCATTTAATCTTATAGTTTGGCGACAGATTTTTGGTCGATGGGATAACCAAGTAGCACCGTTTTAATTTACCACTCGAAAAATAAAAAAATGCTAACTGGCGAGTTAAAAAAAAAGCTATTGACAAGACTTTCACCCAACTAACATAAAAGTACCAGGAATTCTTTGTGATCATGGCAGCTTTTATATAGTTTTATTCGAAAAAATAATTTTGATTCTTTAATCAAAATAGAAACCTTTCTTATGAAAAGCGAAGGAATCAGCCCGTTGTTTATGGCAGTTACATGACTTGGACTATTATAGTATAAACGAAATAATGGGGATAGAATAATATTCGGCGACATATCACACCTGTGGCTGGCTAACATTAAAGTACCAAAATGGCCGCCTGGAATATAAAAAGCGAAGGGATCCGCCTGGAGCTGTTGATGATAGTCACATGACTTAGGCTAATATTATAGAGGTCGTTTTCAATTTTAAAAACAGCGCAAAGAATAATATTTCCTACCGATTAAAAATTTATTTTCACGTGACTATTAAAAACAGAAAAAAAAAACTTTAAAATTACTATTAAATGAGTACGTGTTAAAGGCAGGAAAATATTGAAAATTATGTCCTGAAAATTGTATTTACACATGAATATTAAAAGGGAAAGGAAACTTTAAAATAATAAATAGATTAATATGCATTTAACCCTTTCACGGATAAGGCACTTCTATTCGTAAAATCTTGAAATCAGTGAATGGCACCAGAATTTACAAACAAATTTCGAAATACAAAAATGCTTTTGTTCACTTACTTGATCACCCGACCGGAGCACCAACCAAAGAATGGCATAGGATGTAACGCTCCGGTGGAAAATCCCCACAACAATCACCGATGCCGGACATCGGAAAGCACCCAAAATAACAGGGAAAAAGGCACATATACTGACGAACTTACAAAGTAAATCGTAAATTTACAAAACAATTGATGTTGCTTTCATCATAATAATAAAAATAAAAACAAAAGTGAAGTGACTTAAATGTATAACAAAAGTTAAGACTATAAATCCTTGTTCAAGATTATGAAGTGTAAATGTTCATAAAAGTTCACTGTTCACTAATGTTCAAATGAGTTCAGTGTTCGAAAGAAAAATGTTCATAAAAGTTTTATATAAGATAAACTAACTTGAAGAAAGATCACCATAATGTCCAGACCTCAAGAGAAAATCACCGCCAACAAAAATGTCAGACAAAGGACAGTTACTATAAAAGGCACAATGTTGAGCCTTTGATGTAGTGTCAGAAAACCACGTAATGTCCGTAGCGAACCACCGATGAGTATTAACAGTATGATAGAAGTAAAAAGTTACAAGTGTAAAAATTATCAAAATTTATACCTAATAAATGAGTATTCCCTATTAAGTGCGTTGTACATAGCACACAGTTTTCCATAGTTTGAACGGGTGGTGAGAACATTTCGAATATTCCATCTCAGTGTACAATTCCTGTTGAATTTAAATGTACAAGGCATTAACGGACAATGTCCAAACAAATAATGTTGTATACTTCCTACTTCACCACAGTTACACCTGTTATCTGGGCGTTTTCCTATTTTAAACAGATACTGTGGAAATGCTCCATGTGAAGAAAGAAAATAGCCTATCACCTGGGATTCACATAGAAATAAATCGTTAATCTTGTTTAATATCGCATAAGTATCTCTTCCCTTCTCCGAATTTCCCCAAGAAACCTGCCATTGATCATGTATTAATAAAAGGGAAATTTTCATCCCAATATTCTGATGCTAATGTGGCATTTAAGAATTAAAATTAAGTGGTCCAAAAATGAACCACCGCCCTTGAAGGGGATAAAGCAGCAAATTTTAGTAATTGTATTATGTCAATCGTTTTATAACGCTGTTAAAAAATACCGGTCGGCAAAGACTCTGTTTACTTAATTCATTTTATTTTATCTTCTTTTGAAATGTTTAACTGATCTTCTTTAACCAAACGTGAAAACAACCATTGGATGTCTTAACAGCAACTGATTCTACCTTAAATTTTTGCAATCAAAGGGAATTGAATGGAAACCCGTTTATAGGGAGATCGCTACAGGTTTTTTCAGTATAATTCAATCTTCTCTAATCTTTTTAAAACCGATCAGATTAGTGTGCTTTTAGATTCTACAGTGTCTGAACGGGGGTTGGCGAGCGTAGCTTGCAGGGGGCAGAGCCCCCTAGTAATAATAATAATAATACGCAGCTCTAGAGTTAAGGCATTCGGTTCCAAAAACTTAGAAAATTCACCTATCCGAAAATTCGGACATATAAATAATAGCAAATTTTGATAAATGGTCTCCATAAAAAATCAATTTCGTCAATCGTTCGCAGAAAATAACTGCCATTTCGCCGAATGATCACAGAAAAAACGCGAATTTGGTCAGGGAGCTACAGAAAACATGCGAAATTCTTCAAATGATCACAGAAAACGCGAATTTCTTCAAAAAGCAGCGGAAAAGAACTCGAATTTCGTTAAAGGATCGCAGAGAAAACGTAAATTTTGTCAAATAGCCGCGAAAAAAAAACCCCTGCGAATTTCGTCAAAGGATCGTGGAGAAAACACGAATTCCTTCATAGAATCGTGGAAAAAAAACGAATTTAGACAAAGAATCGCTCTAAAAACGCGAATTTAGTCAAAGGATTGCTGAAAAAACGCGAATTTTGTAGAAGGGTCACGGAAAAAACGCGAATTTTACCAAATGTTGGCAAAATTACACTAATTTCGTCAAAGGGTTGCAGAAGAAACGCAAATTTCATCAAATGGTCGAAGACGAGCGAATTTCATCAAAGAGTCGTGGGAAAAATGCAGTGGTCTCTTTAGAAAACAGCACACTTACATACTTTTATTATTATAGGTATAATTTTTAACTTGAAATAATTTACTGAACTAATTTTTGGAAAAAAAAAAACAAGTTAACCCAAACCCAGCTTTCAGGAATCTACACTCAGCCTGAATTAGATCCGAATCCAAAACAGCTAATCCTACCTGCAACAAAAATAATTAGTGCCAAAAGGGAATCTCCCCATCTGCTGTAACCTTTCAGAAAATTTTCTTTGAATTTCAGATTTTTTTTTCTTCTTTACTCTAACCCTGATAATTTTTTTAACTGCGATTCTTGATTTTAGTTTAAAATAGCAACGAAGATGGTGCTGGAAGCAAGAGGCACTAAATCGGTTCCCGGAGGAGGTAGGCTTAACGACCATTGTTTACAGCGCCATCTATCGCTGCTATAATACAGTAAAATCAAGAATCACAGTAAAAAATCTCATGACATCTTACATAACCCTCCTGCAAGATTTTTTTAAATAGCTGTCACCATTCGAAAAGTACTAAATTTTAAAATCCATTTAAGGGCACCCGGTATATTTTTTAACAAGTTTCAAAGCATTCTTTACTGAATTACAACTCACCTTAGATATAAAGAGACAAGCAGTCTTATACCAAATTAGTATTCTTTACATAATTCTGGAGATTAAAAAGTATTCCTAAATAATTATTTGGACGTGTCTGTTATGGAGATTTTAATGCATATAGTTTTTATCTTCAAAAATACTTAGACTTTCTTTTAAAAAAAACGGGTCAACCCGAACCCTTCTCGCAAGTCGCAGTAGTGAAAACCCAATCCGAAACTGACCCAAACCGGATATAATGTATATCAATCTGCCCTAAACCCAACGCGCTAGGCGCAGCTAAAAAGTAAAAGTCAACCCAACCTGTAGCAGAAAAGTAGAAGTCAACCGGGCCCAAACCCAACCCGCATCGAAAAATTAGAAGTTAACCCGGCCCATAGCAAAAAAGTAGAAGTTACCCGACCCACAGCAAAAAATAGAAATCAACCAGGCCCAAACGCGACCCACAGCAAAAAATTATAAGTTAATCCAACCAGCAGCAAAAAATAGAACTCAACCGGACCCAAACCCGACCCACAGCAAAAAGTAGAAGTAACACGACCCACAGTGAAAAAATTAGCCCCGACCCGCGCATCAGATTGGAGTTTCCAAATTTCTAAAATCGCCCCCCCCCCCCCCCCCCTTGAGGACTCTCCAGATCCGCCCTTGCACGAAACTGCATTTCATCACAGTATTTTGAAGAATATTTTATCAAGCATTTTTTTTCCCAAAGTTTTTACTGATCCTTGTAGCACAATATAACTTTTTATTTTTATACACACAAATCCATAGGCACTAATCTCTCCTCTTACTGCGCGAGATCGGACCAACTGAAGAAGACACCAGTAAAAAACTCATTTCTCGAAATTAATAAAATTATTCACAGCGGATTTCAACATCCTTCTCAACCGGTGTTCATCAAACTGTCTGACTCTCAAAACAGATCGAGAGAAAAAAAAGAAAAAAAATCGCCCTGCCGGCGCCGCTAGCAAGCGGAGGCGAATACACTGCTTATCTCCTGACTCATTTTACAATTCATTTTTGCTCTCAAAGGCTTCCAATTGGTACGTTTTCTTACTCAGAAACTATATAATGTACCGTAATGGTCGATTTTTTGATAGAGGCAGAATATATTTTTTTAAATGCCGTTAAAAAGGGCATTTTGAACTGAATTTACCGAAGCGGATTGTGTTGGAAAAATCAATGTATTAAGGATGCACTCAAATCCAAACTGCTTATTTTCTGACTCATTTTTAAATTCATTTTTGCTCTCAAACGCATTTAATTGGTATATTCGCTTATTCAGAAACTATATAATGTACCGTAATGATCGATTTTTTGATAGAGGCAGAATATATTTCAAAAAATTATGTCAAAGTGGGCATTTTGAACGGAATTTCCCGGAGCGATTGTGTTAGAAACGAAAAATTTTGTCCTTCTGAGAAAATAATTGTTTATATATCAAGTTTTAATTAATTGAACAAAAAATAAAAACACAGGTCGTTTATAAATCTCTTCAAAAATCACGTCAGCAAGTTTCATATATATATTTTTTTTTAATTAAAAATGAATCTGGAATTATGCAGAAATTTTCGAGTTATTGAGCATGGAAAAGTATTTTTTTTTTATACCGCCCTAACATGATTCTGATAAAACCAGCTATTATATAAAAATGAAATAAAAACTCGTCAAAAGCAGCCAGATAAAATTGTTAAAGTGGATTTATCTCTAATGATGATTTAGTTTTTGTTTGTGAAATTAGTATATTTGACTTCGAAATCTACCTCTGCCTGTAGGCCGGGGAGCAGGGATTTTTTATGTTGAACTGCATTTAATTTACTAAGAAATGTTTGTAGAATATGGATAAAATGATACACAGGGTCACGCAAGGAAATGGATATATGGCCGTCTATAAATTATAATTTCTGGAAATGTGATTTCAGCAGTTTTAAGAGTGTTTTAATTTGATGTAAATTTTAACTAAATAGTGGCGTGTAATAAAGATTCTAGGTAAACTACAGGGTTGTACAAAAGTATTCAATTATGTTTTCATATATTAGTATAAATTGCTGAATGAGAATTTCAACCTGTTATGCGTTTTCTTGCTAAACTAAATTTTCACATTATATACTAGTATATATCAACCTACAGATTAAATGCAGAGCTATTCAAAAGAATTGGAAAACATATTTGACTATGGACGGTAACTGCTGAAATCAGTTTTCAAATGTTTTATGCGTTTCTAAAATATTTACTTAGTTATCTTATTTACGTTATTTCCTTAAATTACGATGTCTAGTTAAAGCATTCAGGAAGCGTTGGAAAGTGCTTTATAATCTATGCTTAATGCATGATTTTTCTTACTTGTTTTTTCTATTTCCCAGATCAGTCATTTCCTATAAATCATGCCAAATCTATTTAGCTCATATTAACAAAATACAATATACACGGGAATAAGAAATTTAAATAAATATGGCTTATCTTATTGTTCTTTAAATAGGAAATGTATTAATATCCGTTAGACTCCATGTTCGTATTTAATAAAATAATAACAAATCACAACACATAAAAACTTACACATTCTTAATATAAAGCTTGCACTCAAGATCAAGCTTAGAACTTAATAAAAAAGGATGCCAGTTGATAAGCATTGTTTTTTTCAGTGGAAAAATTAAAAGTAATTTAGAAGAATAGGACTCCAAAATAGCGATACTTTTCTAAAAAGTACGGTGAAAAGATAATATTGTATATTTCAAACAAAACTTTATTTTAAAATTCATCACAGTGTTTATAACAAGAATCATCACAGTATTAATGCTTGGAAATTTTGCCAGAGAGAAACATTCACCTTGCAAACAATATTTCAAATGGAAATCAAATTTCAAATTGATTGCTTAAAAGGCGCAAAAGCCAACATAGTGAAAAAAATTGTATAACGGTACTTGAATCCGGGCCATCAGTATAGCGCACTGACATTCTACCGACTAAACTACATGGAACGAGACCCAGCCTGGAAAATGTCTTACTATTAGATGTTGGCAAGGCTACAAACGCAGCACAAGATGGAATATTTATCATGAGCCACCAACATGGGGCAAACACGAAACTTAATTAAATCCAGCAGCGATTCAAACTCTATAAATACTTGAAAATTTTTCCAGAGAGAAAAATTCGCCTTGCATACAATATTTCAAATGAAAATCAAATTTCAAATTAAAATTGCCTTTTAAGCAATTAATTTGAAATTTGATTTTCATTTGAAATATTGTATGCAAGGCGAATGGTTCTCTCTGGAAAAATTTCCAAGTATTTATATAGTTTGAATCGATGCTGGATTTAATTAAGTTTCGTGTTTACCCCATGTTGGCGGCTCACGATAAATATTCCATCTTGTGCTGCGTTTGTAGCCTTGCCAACATGTACTAGTTAGAAATTTTCCAGGCTGGGTCTCGTTCCATGTGGTTTAGTCGGTAGAATGTCAGTGCGCTACACTGATAGCCCGGATTCGAGTCCCGGCTTGGAATCTTTTTCTCCATGTTAGCCTTTGCCCTTATAAGCAATTAATTTGAAATTTGATTTTCATTTGAAATCATCACAGTGTTTATGACAAGTTCGTCACAAATGACACATATTTCACAAATTAGTCGCAATGTGACTTCAAAGCATTGTCGCTGTCGTCACAGGTTCGTCACAAAGTTAATGCCAAAATAGTCACAAATGACACACTTTTCACAAATTTGTCACACCGTGACTTCACAGAGTGGTCACAATGTGACGTCACAAACGAGATCTAAAACGGCCATAACGACTTCGCATTCTAGTCACTATGACGTCACATTGACGGTCACAAAATAACAGTGTGACTTCACAACGACGTCGCCGTGACGTCACCATGCCTTACGGGAAGAAGCAGCTTTATATCTACAGCATTTATGAATACAATTTTTAATTATCTTCTTGGCACATACAATCCAATAACTCTGTCTAATGATACCCATTAATAAATTTAACCCAGCATGAAAATGCATAACATGAAAATATTTAACAATTAACACACTTAATTTATGTTGAGTTGGCAAAATGACAGGATGTTTTGCATTGTACTGGAGAGGTGAATTTCTCAGCCTCCACCCTAAGTAAACCATCACTATCAATAAAAGGACAAAGTGAAAAAGGAGAACTTTTTTTAGAAACTGGTCTGTTTGATCTAATACAACTAATTTCATCTGCGAAATATAGCTGCTGAATATAAGAAATAATCAAATTACCTGAATGTCTTCTTTCGTTTGCCGATAAAGGAAGAAATTTACCTTTACTCAAAGGACTAGTGTTCATTTTGCCAACTTTCTCTTTGCAATTTCTCACAAACCTAATACAAAAAGCTAAAACATCAACAATTTTAGTAAAAGAAGAATATTTTTCAAAAAGTAAATCAATCAAAGAATTATTCACAGTTACTGGAAAACAAAATTTAGAGTTCTTTTTCTCTTTATTTACAGTGTCTAAATTTTAGTTTTTATTTGAGGTTGTACAGGCCAATGTTCTTGACTTAAAGAAAGCCATTTTGGGCCTTCCCACCAAAGGGAACAATCAGGAAGATCCTTAGGAGATAAACCTCTAGAAGCAATGTCAGCTGGATTTTCCTTGCCTGGAACATACCTCCAACAATCAGATGGAACACAGTCTAGAATTTCTGAGGTTCTATTGGCCACATAAGGTTTCCAACACCTAGGATGATATGACAGCCATGATAGAACTACTTGCGACAGTGGTGACCATCCCCCCAAATCCAATGACGCAAATTCCCCCCCCCCAAAAAATCGTCATACATTAACACTGAGCCCCCCCCCCCCTAAACAGAAAATCAATTGTAAAATATATTCTTATTATTAAATTATTTAATAATAGTATTCTTACGTACTGTCATACACACATGAAATAAAAGTTTTAACAGCGAAATAAATAATAAAAGATACATTTTTTATTATAACAATCTGATTGTTTTCACATTTATAAGTCCTGACTGACAAGCCCGTGTTCACTATATACGTTTTAATAAATAAAGCTACTTTTTTATGAAAATAAATATTTACTTACAAGTATTTAAAATAAAAATCTTTTAAATTATTACAAAATAAATCTTAAATACAAAAATTGCATATCGTTTTAAGAAAACTAAAATATTAAAGACGAGTCGTTTATATCAAACACATATGAAATACATTTGCATGTACATACGCCCTTGTTTAAGATTAAATCTTAACGCTTAAGATTTCCCAATCATTTTTTCTATACTATCTAGTCATACAGTTTAATCTCACCCTCCCAAAAAAATTCTCTAAATCACCCCCCACCCTAAAATAAACTGTGGATTGAAGCATTTATTTCAGTACAAGTGTTGCTTTATACTTCTTTAACAACATACAATATACTCTTATACAAGTACCGATTCTTATAAAATGGCAGACATTATACTATTAAAACATAGTCCTAAATCTATTGTAAGCCCCTGTATTCTGCATAGGTATGTTTTCCTTTCACACTATAATTTTTCAGTCTTATTACCTAGTAATTAATCCTCCTTTCCCTCCCAAAAAATTATAATTTTTCTATAAATTTCTCCCTTCCCCCTAAAATAATTCTTGGACCAATAAAAAAAAATCGTAATCGGTAAAAAACACAATCGATATAGTCATCGATTACTTCCGAGAACCTACAATCGAGATGTTCTACAATCGTTTATTAAAATCATTGTTTTTATATGTTTATAAAGCAGTATTTAGTAAATACATGGTAACTGAAAAGAGATGGATTTAAAAAACAACAAACCGAAGGGAGGCTATAATGGAGCCATAATAGTGGAAAAGTCATGTAACGGCATTCTTTGGTTGCAAAAAGTTGAAAAGTCGCGAGTAGGTATGAAACGGTAAGAGGAGTTTAAGTATCAATAATTAGAATTTTTCGACAATTAGCAGCATATTGGCCAAAGAAATAAGAATAAAAAGGACCCCTAGTGGCAAAAACATGAACTGAAAGGATGGTAAATAGTATAAAAAAATTTTTATTTATGTTTTTACGTCATTTGAGATCAGTTCTATGATTTCCCCTTTATTAGAAGACCATCTACTGGAATGTGTTAAACGACTCCCCTGGGGGGGGGAAGTAGGGGAGGAGCAATAAATGCATAATATGAATAAGTGGTCATAAGGCTTTCCAACGATATATCACATGAGAGGTGTCGGCTAAATTTAGAAAAGTGACCACCCGCGGGGTCAAAGGGGAGAAGGGCGCGGGAGGTATGTACATGAAGTAATAGTCACAGAGCTTTCCAATGATATATCATGTGAGGGGGTGACGGCAAAAGATAGAAAAGTGCCCCCAGGATTCCAACTATTGCGCGCCCCGGAATACACCCTCCCCCCTCTCTTTGAAATTTTAATATATTATAAATTATTCATCTGAGGGTTCCGTAACAAAATCCGATCTAAAATGACAAAAATGCTACGATTTCAAAAAAGTTCGAAAAGCGCCTCACACGGAAGCTAAATTGGGGAGGGGGGAGAAAGATTCATAATATGAAAAAGTGGTCCAAAAACATTCCGATGACATATCACATGACGGGTTCAAAAAGTTTGAAATTTACCCCTCACCCATGGGTTCACTCTTTCTTCCCAGAATACACCCGGAATTCACGCAACCCTCACTTTTAAATTTTTATATCTAATAAATAATATTTACCGGAGGGCTTCATCAAAAAAACACACTTAAAATTATATTTCTTGTAGAAATCGCAACGATTTAAAAAATTCACCCCTTACTGCTTCCCCCTCCCGAAATTTACTCCAGGAGGAGAAATGTTCATAATATGAAGGAGTGGTCAAAGGGATTTCCGATGATATGTCACAGGAGGGGTTCGGTAAATGTTTGAAAATTAATCCCCTGTCGGTCCATTCTCGCGCGCCTTCCAGAATTCACTCGCCTTCCTCTTCTGAAATTTTTATATTTGATAAATAATATTTATCTGAGGGCCCAGGTATGGGACAGCTTGACAGAGCTAAAGTAAGAGAAACATTGAAAATTCGGGGCAAAATGACACTAAATTCAACAGTAATTATTGAAATTAGGACTATACAGAACTGAATAAATAAACCACTATACCTCCTAACCTATATCGGTTAATAACAAAAAGAGATTGGATAAGCAAATGCACTCCTTCTAGAAACTATGACTTAAACCAGAAATGCGGTAAGTTGACTCTGAAAGCTTCATTTCTCTCTTTCTCTGGCATTTCCGCAAATCTCATCTCGAGGATTTTTCACCGGCATCTCGACTTTTGACTTCCCGATTATTCCTCTCGCGCTTTTCAACATTTTGTATGTTGGCTGAGAATGAGAAATCAATTTTCTTAGATTCTCGATGCGTTGTTCTCGTTCAGTGTCTTTTCATAGGTTGCCGAGAACGAGCATTTGAATTCTCGTTCTCGGCAGAGAAGAGATGTGAGAAGATTTATCGAGACGAGATAGAGAAAGAGGCATGACAATGAGCTGTGAAATGAAGCCCTAATATTCAAAGTTTCTCTTATTTTAGCCCAACCAAGATGTCACATACCTGGAACCCTCTGATAAATACTATTTATTAAATATAAAAATTTCAAAGAGGGGGGTGCGGAGGGGAGAACAAATTTTTAAAACCGTAGTGATTTCTACAATGAATATAATTTTAGATGTGTTTTTTGATGGAGACCTCCCGTAGATATTATTTATTAAATATAAAAGAGTAAAAGTGGGACATGCGTGAATTCCGGGCCGAAAGAGTGAACAAACCGGGGGGGAGGATTTTCAACCTTTTTTAAGCCCTTCATGTGATTTATCATTGGAAAGCCCTCGGATCACTCTTTCATATTATGAGACTTTCTTCTCCCCTTCCCAATTTGGTCCCAGTTTTTGAACTTTTTTGCGTTTTCATCATTTTAATTCGAATTTTTTAAGGAGTTTTCCGAAAAATATTACTTATAATATATGAAATTTCAAAAAGGGGGGCCTGAATTCCTGGGGGGTTGCAATAGTTGGACCCCCGGGGGGAGCACTTTCCTAATTTTTGCCGACACACCTCATGTGATATATCATTAGAAAACCCTGCGATCACGTATTCATATTGAGCAACTACCGTGCCCCTTTCCTCAATTTGACACCCAGGGTGGCACTTTTCGAAATTAACTGAGACCCCTCATGTGACATATTGTATGAAAGGACTGTGACCACTTATTCATGTTATGCACCTCCCACGCCCCTCCCCCCCCCACTTTGCCCTCACGGTGGGGTGGGTATTTTTTATAAATTTAGCTCGAGACCCTCATGTGACATTTGGTTGGAAAGGCCTGTGACCACTTACTGATGTTATGCACCTCCGGTGTCCCTCCCCTCACTTTGCCCCCACGGGAGGCACTTCTCGAAATTTAGCTGAGACCCCTCATGTGACGTATTGTTTGATAGAACTGTGACCACTTACTCCTGTTATGCACCTACCGCGCCCCTTCCCCCCCCACTTTGTCACCCCGGTGTGCATTTTTATAAATTTAGCTCAAGACCCCTCATGTGACATTTGGTTGGAAAGGCATGTGACCACTTATTGATGTTATACCCCTCCGATGACCCTTCCTCCACATTGCCCTGTCGTGGGCACTTTTCTAAATTTTGCCTATAACCCTCATGTGATATATCGTTGGAAAGCCCTGCGACCATTTATTCATATTATGCAGCTCCTGTGCCCGCCCTTTGACCACCCAAAGGATCCGTTCCGAGGTTCGTTCGGTTCGAGATTTTTTTTTTGTTTACAAGATTTTGCAGTGCGTGCACACCACGCCTTCTATACGGTGCCGTATGCAGCGGGGACCCAGTTTGAGATTTCATATTACAAGATTACGTATAAATTAGAGGCCCTGATTAAAGACTAGCAGGCGTAGCCAACTAGTTCTTATTAACCCGACTCATTCCAGCTTTCCCGCAGACGATTTTTGATAAAATCGAATCGGGTATCGCATAAAAGCAATTGGCAAACTGGAGTCATCGAGAAAAATTTTGCACAATCAAAAATATCGAGATGTCCATACAATCGATAAAATCTATAAAAACATCTCGTTTTTGCCCATCACTTGCTGGAAGTCTTTTTCTCTGTACAGGTTGTTTACCTTAAACTGTTTTAATGACAATACTACTCTTCTAACATCACTAAAATATACTGTACTTAAATCCTAGTTTTCCGAAAATCGTCAAGTAATTTTAGCGTTGTCTCTTCCTCTGAAATGCTTATTTTGTTGTTATTTCTTATCATACCCATCAAGAATGTATTTTTGCACTCGGACTGTATGATTCGACCCTGTCAAACAATATAATAAATTACTTAAGACGCTTCTGGAAAGCTATTCCTTTTATCACGTCTTGCGGTCCTAATTGCCTTTCAGAATGTGTTAAACATTTTCCCACCTGTATACCAAGTATTTTTTTTTATTCCCTCACTTTCAAAGATATTAAGATGCAAAATCTGTTCTTATTGCCCTTATCTAGAATTTAAAGAATGAAAAAAAACATGACCATTTCTGGAAATTGAATGTTGAAAAGAAATTAAAAGTGATATTAAAAAAATCAAAAAGTTTTTTAATAGTGAAAAAAAAAGAAAGGAAAACAGTATTAAGATTTTAAAAATCCCCTCCCCCCAAAATGTACTTTTTCTCTAAATTCCCCCCCCCCAAAATAAATTTTATGACGCATTTTGCGTCACCAAACCCCTCTCTGGGCACCCCTGACTTGCGAGTCAGTCCATGCATGAAACTTAATAACGATGGTATTCAAAATAATCACTAATTTAGAATATAGTCTAGAAAGTAGTAAAGTACCATTGAGCTCCAGCCTTGGAATGGAAACTGATTTAAGGGGTGCTACCTTGCTTTTAGCAACTAAAATGGTCACCTTTGACTTCACTTCACCAGGTTGAACTACATATATGATGGCGGCATATGCTGATTCTGAAGCATCGCTAAATCCATGTAAAATGAGCTCTTTACTGGAAACTTGGATCCATCGGGGAATTTGAATAGAACAAACTTATTCAAATTCCTTTTGGAATTTCTTCCAATTTGCTTGGAAATTTTCAGGAAGAGCAGTATCCCAGTCTAACTTCATCAACCACAATTGCTGGTAAAACATTTTTATAGAGACAGTACATGGAGCCAAAAATCCTAATGGATCAAATAATTTGGCAGATTATGAAAGAAATTTCTTTTAGTTATGTTATCATCAAATTGTAAATTAACTTTAAAGACAAAAACATCGTTTGATGAATCCCAGATAAGCCCCAAGGCTTTGGAACAGTCATCAGGATGAATTACTAAGTTTGTTGACTCAAGGGAATTTGAAGATAAATGATTCACTACATCAGAAGAATTAGATCTCCACTTCCGTAAATGAAAACCTCTATTTTCTAAAGCCAGTGAAAGTTTTTCAATAATTCTAATAGCCTCTTCACTCGAGATTGAACCGGACATACAATCATCAACGTAGAAACTATCTTTAATTATTGAAGCTGTTACAGGATCATCCTTTTCAATATCTTTTCCAATTTGAAATAAGCAACGAGTGGCTAAGAATGGATCTGATGATGTACCATATGTAACAGTTCGCAGCCTGTATTCCTTTATAGCTGAGTATGCTGAGTCTCGTCAAACAATACGTTGTAAATCTTGATCTTCAGGAGCAATCAAAACTTGTCTATACATCTGCTGAATATCAGCGGTAAAAGCAATAGGATTTGTTCTAAATCTTATCAAAATGGTGAAAAGATTTGGTTGTGGAATTTGACCAATTGCTAAAACAGAATTTAACGAATTAGCATTAGGAGGTTTGCATGAACCATCAAACACCACGCGTAACTTTGTAGAAATAGAGTCGCTTTTTATAACAGAATGATGCGGAAGATAATATACTTTGTTGCTTGTGGGATTTGAATTTTTGTCGATAGGTGTCATATGACCAAGGTCTTTATATTGCTTCATAAAATTTCTATACTCATTTTGAAAATTTTAATCAAATTGAAATTTTCTCTCCATAGCAAACAAACGTGACACTGCCATGGATTTAGAATCACCTAATGACATCACATCTTTATAAACTGGCAATTTAACTTCAAATCTACCTTCTGGTGTTACCTTGTAAGTTGAACAAAAATGTTGTTCACAAAATTCTTCTTCCTCAGACAAATGGGGTTTATTAACATCTATTTCTTCTGCTTGCCAAAATTTTTGCAATAATAGATCAACATTGGATTCGTTTTCAACACTAAGAAAATGAGATTGAATACTAGAAGAAATTTACATTTAGGTTCCAATTTTCCAGCTACCACCCAACCAAACATAGTGTTTTGGGCAATTGGCTCATTTTCGATACTAAGAATTCTACCGTATCTTAAAATAGTAAAGAAACAGTCAGATCCCAAAATAATATCATATTCTTGCGGTTTCATGAAATTTTCATCTGCTAACGTAATATTTTTAAGATACTCTATATTTTTTGTGTCAAGTAATTCTGCGGGTAACTGAGATGTTACCTTAGGCAGGATGTATGCCTGAACCTTTAAGGACTCATTAGAAAGCTTGGAACCTACTATAAGAGTTACTGAACCACGAGTTTGTCCAGCCAATATTCCAGCAATTCCATTTAATCGAATTCTATCATTCTTTCTTTTTAACCCTAAAGTACTTATGACACTTTCACTAACAAAAGAACATTCTGAAACAGAATCAAGTAGAGCTCTAAAAGAGTAAGGTTTATTTTCATTATTATATAAGAGAACTTTAGCAGTAGGTAGGAAAGAAACACATTTTGAATTATTGAAAGAAGCACTAGAATCAATTTGTAATTCATGAGATGTTGACTCCTGTACAAATTCTTTATTTGACTGGTTGTTTTTATTCTCAGATAAATTTGGAAAAACTTTATTTTCAAACTTAGCAGTGCAAGCGTTATTACTTTTATTCTCTTCATGTAAGAGTGTATTATGTTTACTTTCACATTTAAAGCATTTCAAATGAGAATTTGGACATTCCTTAACTTTATGAGAGTTTAAACATAAAAAAATACAGTTATTACGCTTAATAAAGTTCTTTCGAGCAACAACATCCGTGGATTTAAATTTAATACATTTACAGAGTGGATGTATTCCTTGACACTTTAAGCACACCTTTGATTGCTTATCATTTGAACTGTACTTGGAACCAAAAAAATGTGAACTTTTGGAATGTTTCATATCACTTTCATTGTTAGAGATGAGCTCTAAAGAAGAACATCTTACACTTAAGAAATCAAAAAATTCTTTCAAAGTGGGAAATTCATTTTCTGTATTTTCAATGGACCAAAGTCTTCGACTTTCCGGATCAAGTTTTTGAAATAACAAATATATTAACCATGCGTCTCTATTTGTAGCTTCATCACCAACAGCTTTCAAACCCCTAATAACTTCATCACTTGTATTCAGCAAATTCCTTATATTTATGCTATTATGATGCAGAACTGATTTTTGTTCTAAAAATAATTTAATCAAAGAATTAACAATTTGTTTCTTTTTATCATATCGGTTTAACAACTTTTCCCAAGCTTCTTGATAAGATTCATTAGAAAGGGGAATGTGCTTAATCAGTGTAGCTGGTTTTTCAGAAAGTAATCCTTTAAGATACTGGAATTTCTGAATGTTACTTAAACCTACTTGTGAATGGACAGTGGAAACAAACATATCCTTAAAATTTGTCCATTCTGAAAATTTTCCAGAAAATACTGGAATATTCAATTTTGGTAGTCTAATATTACATTGATTATGAATAGTAACAGAAGAACCTTGCACAGAATTGTGTGTTGCAATATTAACAACTTCTGAAGGATTTAAAGAATCTAGTTTGTTTTGATATTTAGTTTTTGATTGAAAATACCTGTCTTCAAATTCTGCTAATTCAGAATCATCATCATTTAAACAATAATCTAATCTTAAGAACTCTTTAAGCAAATCATCTAATTTTTGTAATCTAATCAAAATTTCATTCTTAGTATTCACATTATCAAAACTATTTTCTAATCTGGTTACAGAGCCTTTCACCCTACCTCTCTCAATTTTAATTTGAGCAGATTTTTTCTCGTAATCATCCATTTTAAACAATAACTTATAAGCAGAATAATTTCCAAAATAAAATTAATCAGATAACTTCAAAACAAAACTAATCAAAATTACTTCAAAATCAAAAGTAATCAGAATCGCTTCAAAACAAAACTAATCAAATTAAATTCAAAAACAGAAGTAACTGAATTAAATTCAAAAACAGAACAAATCAAATTCAAAAACAGAACTACTATAAAATGTTCATAATTATTCTTTCATACAAACAATAGAATTTTCTGTTCTCAAATGTGTATAAAATTAAAAATCTTCAAAATTCTTCAATGTAAAATAATAATTCACCATAATAATTAAATATTCAAATATTTCAAGCAAATAAATCATAATACTCTTGAGAACAATTTTCTTTTTCAAAAACAACTATCAAAACATAATATTGTAGAATACTATTTTTCTTATTTTATCAATTCAATAAAGAAGATACTAGATTATTCTCATATTCTAAAATAATATCTTGCTAAATGCAACTTCAGTAGAAAAAAATAAGCTTTAGCATCAAAGAACAATTTCAAAACAAAGTAACTCCTCACATATCTCGCCGGTGCCTCCAATTTTCTTTATGTAGCGAATTATTTCAAGAAAGAAATCCTTGAATTTTTCTTATTTTATTTTACAACACAAAAACAAATCTTGACATTCACAAAAAACTTCACACACAATGAAACATACAGTTCTGGTTTCAGAATCAAATTTCTCTAGTTAACATTAACACTCTAATTAGTATGCTTTCATCACATGAAAGCCTTAAATTACATTATAAAATATATCCCCTGCCTAAATTGGGTGCAGATAAATTAAATAGAATAAAAAAGACAATAATGCAACAGGAGCAGCATGCTCCCTGCCACACTCTCAGAAAACCAAACATCAACTGACTGATGATGTCATAATTAAGATTTCACAACATCACAGAATGCACAGTGCTGCCATCTGTCAACAAACAGAATAACTAAAATCTTAAATTTGATTCCTAATCAGTTTAGCACTGAACAACGCTAAAAGTACTTACTCATGTCCAATCACAGAAACCAATCAACACCGAGCGAGGTTAGTACTTGAGAGGGTGACCACATGGAAACCGCTGCAAGTTCAAATATTTTTATAGAAAATTCTATACATTTCTATTATAGACACTTCTACAGATATTTCTATAGCTTTTGGTGAAATTAGCTTATAGAAAAACGGGCCATTATTCTATAATACTTTTTCAATAAGTTTTTTTATAGAATTCTATAAGACATTTTTGTAAGGGAAAGTGCTGGCTCAGCAAAGGAATAGCAGTAGGATAGGTGATAGCACTGCAGGAAAAGTGCCGGATTGAAGTAATGTGATGGCATACCAATGCTGGCCTGCTGTTGGCCATCACTGATGAACCAGCTGCATTCCGCATGGACACTTTTGTACTGGTTTAAGTAATGGCACCATTGCACTTTACCGCTGGTGGCAGTGCTGGCTACCATCTTTTTTCCAGCTGATGGCCCATTGTTTCTTTCTTTGCTGGGTAGGGCCTCAATAAAAATATGAGGGTGTTGGTCCAGGACGACGAATCCAAGACTCAACTTAAAAATTATGCACTGAGAAAGTGAGAAAATTAGGGGATGAAAAATACTTGGCATACAAAAAGTTAAAAGGACCCTGGACCGGGCCCTACGGGACCATAAGGGGGCCCGGCATTTAGAGCACAAAAACTCAAGAGCATAAAAACTTAAAGCGCATAAAAGCTTAAAGGGAACCCAGGGGTCCCGGCCCTTAAAAAATTAAAAATATGAACCTCAGGTGCATCAGGACCTGTCTTGGACTAACCTCACCTAAATTTTCCGACTTCTACGTGCGGTAGATATCGTTAGCCATCGCAGACAGACACACACACACACGGAGCGATCTGTTCTTTTATTAGCATACATTACATAAATCACTTTAAAATGCATTTTACTAAAATTTGAAACATCCACTATTCTATAAATGAAAGTTAAAATTCTAGTACTAAATTCGCCTTGAGTTAAATAATTAAAATTCTTATAAAAAGCACAAATAAATGTAATACAATTACTTTCAGGTGCGTACATATAAAATTATTTACAATACATTAAAAATGTCTTAAAACTAGCAGACCCGCCCGATTTTTTCTATAAAACTACCTATTTTTATATGCAATAGTTTTCTTAATATAAGCGTCTGGTCGCAAAAAAAAAAAAAAAAAAAAAAAATCCATTTATAAAATGCAGCGAAAGCGGGAGCGTTGGTTATTTATACCCGACTGCCAAGAAGGGTTATGTGTTTCACGCGTATGTGGGTTTCTTTATACCCTCGAAACATCCCAACGGCTGGATAGATTTTAATGAATGAGGTCTCTATCGGTTCGTCTTAACCGTCCGATGGTTATAGGCTATGTTTTGTTTTCATAAATTCAAAATGGCGGCCGTAAAATAAAAAATGGCGGTAGAGACGAAAAAAAATTGTACGCACCCTATTGAGTGGCATATTATTGGATAGGACTTTCAAAATGAAGACGATGTTCCGCTGACTATTTTACAGTCAGAAGCTCCGTTTAAATATTACACAACCTGGAAGTTGTGTAGGTAAGGTAGGATCTCTAGCTCTACTGCAACTCTAACCTTCTTAGATATCTATAGGCCTCATCAATTAGGCCTCATTATAGATGGGAACTAGCAATTAAACACAACTTAAAAGTCCTCAATACAAGTAAATAAAAAAAATAGGTAAGTAATATAAAAAAATAGTTTCACATTGATGAGAAATAATAATTAGTTCGTTCTTTACGCAGTCGAGTTTTTTGATTCTTTAAATTTAATTTTTACTTGTTTAATCCTTAAATGCTTAGTGATGCATATCTGCATTACTTTTTATTTAACTCATAGCAACCATTATATTAACGAGTTGCAACCCGTCGAAATTCGACGAAGTAAAATGTTAGAAAGGAACTGTCAGATCGAATTTATAATGAACCTACAAAAATAATTACAATAAAAAATTCATCTTACATTGGTTGTCTAACTCTGAAAACAAATAATATTTTTAACCTAAAATTACCAAAATATTATTTCCACAAACTTCAACTGCTGAAATTATTGAAAAATTAAACTTGTATTAGAATACGTAATCAAGATGAGTAATTATGATGAAGTTATCGATTGAGGCTCTTATGTTTCTTTTTACGGGATGAAAAATCAGTAAAAAGTATTTCGCTTTGTCGCATCATAAAATTTTACTCCATAAAATCTAAACTGTAGGTTATTTTCAAATTCCCATAATTTACATACGCACCACTCAAATTCGCAATTTGAAAGTATTTTAACGCGCAATAGATTATTAATGAATGTATTTCCAAACTTAAAGTCACGTTTGTCCGATACAACTTTTCATGTGAACATTCGCACAAACTTTAAGTTCTAATCTCAGCACCCGCGAAAAAAAATTTCAGAAATTTGCCTTTAGTTGTCATCTCATTGGCCATTTAGCATTGGTCAAATGTTTAGTTTTATGAAAAAATGATCGTTTTGTTTTAAATATGACATCATTTTTACTCACTGAATCGGTTTACCTAGTGTCTCAAACTCGGTATCAGCGTAATGTAAAAATATTGAAATGTAACTGATTTATGAAGAAGAATGCGTGTTTTGTTTAATGTCTGACGTCATTTTCTGTTCAAAAATTATAAAAAAGTTACTTTTATTTGTAATATGAAAATGGCATCAATAAGGATATAATCAATAAAAATAATAAACCATGACTATTTTCCCTTTACTTTCAATATAAATGGAGTACTTCAGTTGCCACGATTACAAAATTTGTATTAAAAACTACAAAAAAATTAATATCTCAAAAATAAATTAAGATACAGCTTTCAAACAAATTGCATTTAAAAGCACATTTTTTCCCCTGTACGAAGGTGTAAAAATTGAAAGTGTGCGGTGTTTAGAAGTTTAAAAATTTGCAGTAGAGAAAATTGCAAAACCGAAATTTCATTTCAAATTTCAAAGTGTTGCCATTCGCAAAATGACGTATGCGTTACGCACAGATATGTTTGTCCTTTATAATATAGATAGATAGAGAAATATTAATCCTGTAAAAATTACAAAAATATGCTACTAAATAACTAAATAAAGTTAAAAATCTATCTTAAAATTTCTGGTATCTTTAATACAAAAATAAAAAACACAATTCTAAAAAATAATTCGTGCATTTAAGGGTTACGTTTTACAAAATAAAAAATTACATAAAATATGGTATTTAGATTTATACTTATTAAAATATTTACTAATTTACAATATTTTAGTCATGACAGTAGTTTTTACTTGTATTGCAGATGTGCAACATAAGAAAAGGTTGACGCATTTTACGAAAAATGTATCTCTGATTTTTTTTTCATTATTTTTCCTGTGTAATAAACCTTTCTCAGAATCATATATATTTTTTTTCGAAACAAAATAAAAAAACTAGAAAACAGGAATTCTGCTTTTTCAGAATTTAGTGTCGCCCCCGGTATTTCCAGTATTTCATTTTCTTCTGATGGACTAATGGCTTATATTATTATGAAACAGCCATTATAAATGAAGTGTTAAGTGAAGATGAAAGAGCAGCCGTAAAAAGTTTCATATTTTCTGGTCAGAATCGGAGAAAAAATGGCCATATTTTTTTTTTTTTGCGGCTGCTCTTTCACCTTCACCTAACACTTCATTTATAATGACTGTTTCATAATAATAGAAATCACCAGTCCATCAGAAGAAAATAACTCGGTTAAGCGGGACTCTACTGCAATACAAAACATATTTCAATTTTAAGACTTAAGCACACGTTTTATTTTATGTAAAATGACGTCATTCGCATCCGCTTAAGAATTCCACATTTACGATCTATTCTTAAACATCTACAGTAAAGCATGCATAGTACATCACTATCGCGAAATAATGCACAAATGCAGCAAAAAGATTCCGTCATTCAAGAAAATCGAAAAAAAAAAACCCGGCTATCTAATGATTCATAGATACTTACAATTAAATATAGTATATAACATCTCCATTGTTTTAACAGAAATTATTCGTTTATATTTTTTTCAAAATAGCACGTATTTTCATTACATTTCTTTCGGTTGTTACGAGAAAATGGCAACAAAATATATAATTATTATTTTAAAACTATTTTTCCTTTACTTTCTACAGAAATGGAGTACTCCCGTTGCCAATATTAAGCAAATGGCTCCAAAAACTACAAAAAAATTAATATTTCAAAAATAAATGGAGATACAGTTTTCAAACAAAATGCATTTAAAAGAACTTTTTTTCCCCAATAGGACGGTATAAAAATTGAAAATGTGCGATGCTAAGAAGTTTTAAAAAATGCTAAAGAGTATTTAATCATAATGGTTTGTTTTACGGCTAGTTTCTGTAAGGTAACGTTATTTTTTGGGCACAAAATAAGCTGGGAGAAAGAAATAGCATACCGTACCGGAGGCTAACAAGTGGTAAGTGTGATCACAGATCGCACAAAGGGTTTCGTTTAATATTCCTTTCAAAACACTTTATTCTTTAATTAATAAAGCCAAATTGATAAATAAATTATAATTATTAAATCCTTAAAAACCGCACATAGAACGGTAAAAAACGCTAAGGCTAAAAAAATTGCACCCCCCCCCCCCGCACGAAATTTCCCATGCCATTCTTTTTAAAACTTTTTATTATATACTTTTTTACTATCTTAAAGTTTCACACAGATCAACCGTGTTAGATTTCCTAATTTAAATAAAATAGCTTTCTTTTAATTCCACATTCCACCTCCAGGGAGCGCACTCTATTCTTAATAAAACTGTATCTGAACGAAACTCCTTTCTACAACTTATCCGTAGATACATTAGTCGAGGGGTGGCGGTCTTAAACACCAATTTAAGATACTATTTGCTGGAATTACTATTCTAAAATAGTGGTATCAACACTTATGGATTTTTCTAATATTGAACAAGTAGCATTTATCTCAGAACTCCGTCAAAAAAACCACACATAAAACGGTAAAAAGCGCTAAGGTTTAAAAAAAATTTTAACGCCCCCCCCCCCCCTCCCCGAAATTTCTCGTGACATTGTTTTTAAAACTTTTTATTATGTGTTATAAACTATGTTAAAGTTTCAAACAGATCGCCTTGTTATATTCCATAATTTAAATATAATATCGCGGTCTGTTAGTTCCACATTTCACCACCAGGGTGCGCACTCTATTCTTAACAAAAGTGTATCGGAACGAAACTCCTTTCTACAACTTATCCGTAGATGCATTGGTCGAGGGGGTGGCGGTCTTAAACATCAATTTAAGACATTTGCTGAAATTACTATTCTAAAATAGTGGTATCAACACTTATGAAAATTTTTATATTGAATAAGTAATATTTATCTCATCACGCCGTCAAAAAACCGCACGCAAAACGGTAGAGAACGCCAGGAGCGCCATTTGAGTGGGGCTAGGGCCCCCCCCCCCCCCCCCAAGGAATTTGACATCTCAGAAAATTTATCAACCATGAAATGCAGGGATGCATCGAATAGTGATTTTGGCCGAATACCGAACATTTGGCCTGCAGGCAGGGTTGGAAAAAACCAGGTTTTTTTTTTAGTTTAAACCGGGTTTTTTTAAATATAATTTCCTATTGCATACTGATGAATATCTGTTGATAAAAGAAACATTTCTGGATATTATATAAGTAATGTAACTTTTGAAAATATTTAAATTAAATAATTACAGTTAATTATATAGAAAATTGAAATAATTTCTAATTTAAACATTATTAGTAACAGCTATGTCTTATGTTCAAAGTAAACTGCTCTACACAGTGAAACATTGATACCTTGAAAATCGTATGAAGAATCCTTTGATTAATAATACAATAATCAATCAATAAACATTTAATGCAGTTTCATGAATCTATATATATAAAACCCGTTCTCCGTGTGTATGTCCTTTATACAAATCTTTAATTTTTGACCGATTTGCACGAAACTCGATGTACAAACATTTTAGAACGTGGAAAAGATAACTGTCTACTTTAAAAAATTATCAGACCTCTATTTATCCCTTTTTTCTACCACTTCCATAATTTAACATTATGGAAATATCGCTTTTTAAATCTTTTTTAATTCAAACGTTTCTTTCCTGTTGCCAAACCCTAAAAAATGACACAATAATGTGAAAAAAAATAAGGACAACGCGTGTATTTTGTTTCTATTTGCCAATAAAAATTTAGATTTTCTTGCTATATTTTTGCGTGTTTGATATTGACGTCATTTTAAACAGAAAATTTACATTTTTTTTGTATATAAAATAAAAACTTTAACTATAAGAGCGGGAAAATAACGTAGCACCTCAATTTGAATGTTTTTTTTTTTTTAATTAAAACATCTATTTTAATACAAACAGTCAAATTTCATGAAAACAATTTAACAAAAAGAAAAAAAAAAGGCTATGACGTCACATTCTATCAAATCATTTCAACGCGTAATCAAACTCATTGTAAACGTATGGCTCCTATATTTTGCTTACTACTTCGATTGTATACTACAGCTATATCTTATAGCTATACGTTATCGCTAAGTGTTGTATTACTTTAGATTCAGTGCTAACATTTTCTGTGATTTATAGCAAAAAGAGGGCGGTTATTTACATTTTCAAAAAAAATCTTGACAAATGTCTTGATTTAAAATTTATGGAAAATGACATCATTTCATCTAATCATTGTAGATTTAATTTCAATAAAATTTCAAATTTTCCAAATAAAATTTTAGTAACTACTACCTCATTTTGATGTATTTTTTTGCATTTTCCCCCGTATTGTGAAGATATTGTATACTTTTGTTACTTGCGCCAAAGAAAACATGTATTTTAATTTTAAAAGTTAAAAAAATTACCACAATGTGTCAAAAGAACATCCTTTTTCTGAATTTAAATTTCGCGAGTTCCAAAATTAAAACTAAAAATGTGAGTTTTTTCATAAACTTCAAGTTAAGGCTGTTCATAAAGTTAAGGCTGTTCTCAAATCCAAAGGAGCTATTTTCTGACATATTTTTAAATTAATTTTTGTTCGGAAACGCATGAAATTGACAGGAGTTCTTATTTAGAAACTATGTAATCGAAAGATAGTTTCATTTGTTGGTAAAGGTATAAGATCTTTCAGTTGGTGTTTTGAACTGAATTTCGGACGCAACAGTGCAATAAAGGATAAAAACCGGCCGTCACGCAACCACAATTGCTCATAACTCGATAAGTAATTTATTTATGAAAAAAGGAAAAACTCATTTCAATTCCAAATCGCTTTAATAGTCAGGCCTACAAATTTCAAGCCTTTACGTTTAATGAGTCGGAAAATGTGTCAGAAAGTTTCGCGTTGTTGAGCAAGGAACTGGAGAAACACCTTAAGCATTTGCAGGTTAGTATTTTGTAATCAAGTTGCATGCCAGATAGTCGCTTAAAACATCATTCTATATTGTTTTAAACAAAGGTGCATGCCATAATAGGTGTCAGGCACACTCATTAAAATAAGAATACCCTAGTGCACAGCCCCATTACCGAAGATAAACCCGTCAATATACTTAGAGATAAAAATAGTTCTGAATTTTTCATTCAGCTAATAAGACTAATCCTTCATAATTGGGTTCACATGATTATATAACTTTCCCCTCTAATTCTATGACTAAGCAACGGAAAACAATATGTTACGCACTAAAATCTTCCCTAAAAGACTAATCGTGCAAGTCGCATGGAAATCCGTTCTGAAGAATTCAAGTTATATGCACCCGGAACGAAATTCCCGTTTGAATTTTATATACATATCAGGTTATTTTGAGTAGTTTGATTTGATATCTGTTAAATTCGTGTTTTATTTTATTTTATTTTTTGCGTTTTAATTTCGTTTGCCAATTTAGTTTTTGAATATTACGCGAAAGCAAACAAATTCTGAATTATTTACAATGTTTTTGAACAATTGAGTTAATGTTTTGTATTTGGGTTGCAAGCATATTTAAAAAATATGCATGCTTAAAAATTATTTTAAAACCCATAAAAAATTCGTAAATTGAGATAAACATTACAAACAAATATCACTGAAAGTACTTTTGTTTTTTATAATACGTTGGAACAATTAAATGTACATTGTTTAGACGTTAAACTGCAATAAAAGGGAAATTTGTTGTGTTAGGTTGTTGCCACCGAAAATATGATACCAGCGTTACTCATAGTCTTTTCTTTATACTATTACATTAAGTGTAAACAGGTTCATCTTTCGTAATCGGGTTGCACTCAACTTTAAAAATATCCATGCTTAAAAATTACTTTAAAATCAGAAAAATGAGGTATAATTTTCAAACAAATTTCATTTGAGAGAACTTTTTTCGATTCGACATTGTAAAAAATGAAATTGTGTGATGTTTAAAAGTTAGAAAAATTGCAGTAAAGGCGCATTTTATGGGTTACAATTTATGGGGCACAATTTATGGGCACTGACATAGTGTTTTTACTTTATAATGTAGATAATACCATACAAACGAGAATTTCACTAAGTGCTGCGCGATTTGGAGGAATTTCTTTTTTTCGTATTGTCAGGAAAATCACATATTTTTCTCTTATAACCGCCAAAGAAAACGTGCATTCTGTTATTAAAGCTCAGGGATTTTACTATGGTTGCAAGACAATAATGCCATGTTTTTTTATTGTCTTTATAACGATTTGTGGATGGGAATGGACAAATTTCAGCTATTGTGATTGCCGTATTATTTCGTTTTAATTTATTTTACTTGAAAGGCTTCTTATAATTGACACGGGCGAAGCCGGGTAGTTCTGCTAGTATAATATATTATTCTGTGGTTGTTATTATTATCTTTTTAATATCCACATACTTCTGGTTATTTTGTTTTCTGAGTAATAACTCCAAGTGTCCAAGTCAACATTTTTGGCCATTAGATTCAGCAACTAATAGAAAAGATTGATTGGTATTATTGAAATGCTATAACTAGCACTCAATTTTTGCAAACTGTGTTATTCAATTTGATATCTTAAGTTACTCTTTTAAATTCTTTAAGAATAATCTTCCCCAATCCCAATCTAGAAAATTTTCTTTTACAACTTAACCAAAATCTTATAAAGATCATTGTATTTTGTTATTAACTGCTGTAAATAATCTGCATTTTTTAAATGAAAATATTTTATGCTAAACATTGAATATTATTTATCTATTTTATCTTTTCTAATTTCACATGTTTTAAGAAAAATCTTTAGGGTACCAGATATGTTCATCAGCACATGTGGATTTTCATTCTACATGCATAGAAACATGACCTAGGCTCATTATGTCTCATGTTGACTGCTGAGATGATGTGTTAAAAGTAGAAATGACTGCTATCAATAATTTAAAACAATTAAATTACAAAAAAGAGAAAATATTATATTAGATTTTTTTCTAAAAAAACCAAATGGTTTTTTTGACAAAAAAACCAATTGGTTTAAACCATGCTAACCACTTGGTTTAAAACGTGCCAATACCGAATAGTACCTGTTAGGCCGGATACCGAATATTAGGCCAGCCGAATAGTATCTATTCGGCTTGCCAAATACTTCTATACCTCAGTGTTTAACATTAAAAAGTTAAATTTTTAACAATTTTATATAATACTAGGGGGCTCTGCCCCCTGCAAGCTACGCTCGCCAACCCCCGGTCAGACACCGCAGAATCTAAAAATCTAAAAATCTAATGGGTTTTTAAAATATTAGAGAAGATTAAATTATACTGAAAAAGGTGTGCAGATCTCCCTGTAAACGGGTTCCCATTCAATTCCCTTTGATTGCAAAAATTTAACGGAGAATCAGTTGCTGTTAAGACATCCAATGGTTGTTTTCGTTTTTGATTAAAGAGGATCAGTTAAACATTTGAAAAGAAGCTAAAATAAAATGAATTAAGTATTCAGAGTCTTTGCCAACCGATATTTTAAAACAATCTCTATAACAATAGCCTAAATCATGTGACTATCATCAACAGTTCCGGGCGGAACACTTTGCTTTTTATACTCTAGGTGCCATTTTGATACTTTAATGTTATCCAGGCACAGGTGATAGTCGCCAAATATTATTCTATCCCCATCATTTCATCTATAATATAATAGTTCAAGTCATCAAATGCCATAAACAAATACGATCTGATCCCTTCGCCTTTCATATGAAGGTTTGGAACAAATGTCATATACCATATTGGAGCGATTTTTTTCCAACGCCAATTTGGGGAACGCATTAACAGCATAAACAACAACATCCGGCTTGCCATATCAAGCAAAATAACGATACTTTGGCGCCAGTTAAGTACCCGTTGCGTATATGACATTGGCGTCAGAAAAAAAATCGCACCAATATAGAGTCGTATGTGAAATCTGTGCCGAAAGAAAAAAAAGCCGGGTGCAAATCTAGCCAATATCTTTTTTTCAATTCGCCAGTTAGCATTTTTTTTATTGTTCGAGTGGTAAATTAAAACATTGATTTGAAGTTGAAATTAAATGTCATGGTTTGTTACATAATTTAATATTTCGC
Source organism: Maratus speciosus (assembly GCA_963932465.1). Taxonomy (NCBI): domain Eukaryota; kingdom Metazoa; phylum Arthropoda; class Arachnida; order Araneae; family Salticidae; genus Maratus; species Maratus speciosus. Next base: position 533,660,805 of record OZ010793.1, read on the forward strand.
CAGATGTCATCGCATGTTTGGCATGATTTTTTTTTTTTTTTTTTTACGAAAATTATTACGAAAACCTCGTTTTTGAATACCAGTTACATATGTATTTTTGGTACTACTTAGTTATCCCGTCGACAAAAAAATCTATCACCAAACTATAAGATTAAATGCCAATAATGGTTGATGGTAAATGTCACATTCACTTGACTTTTAGCAAGTTACACGTGTTTACGTCATCAAGTGATTTTTATTTCGACGTCTTATTTTTATATTTATTAATGTTATACTAATTTATTTGTTCTTTCGTTATTTAAAATAAAAAAATTTTCAATCTGTACAATTTGGCGAGTGGTTTGGCGATTTATATAATTTGCGAAATTGGGTGACGGAATAACTAATACATTGTACCGTATTTTTTAATTATTTTCTATTATTTCCAAAAGGAAATAGCAAAAAAAAAAAAAAAAATAATTAATATAATTAATTACTATAGAACAAAATAATTTATATAAATTTAAAAAAGAAATAAAAGTAAATATACATTTATTATTAAATAAACAACAATAGTCGGGTTACCATGTCTATCAAAATAATGCCATTTGTGCGCCAATTAGGTACCCCGGTGCGTATATGACATCTGTGCCTAATGTTTTTCTTTTCGTTTTTTTTTTTCTTTTCGTTTTTTTTTTTTTTTTTTTTTTTTTTTTTTTTTTTTTTTTTTTAAGAAGTGAAAGCCATTAATTTAAATGTTTCATTTTTAAATGAAAGTTTTGTATTTAATAAAATGATAACGAAACACAAAAAAAAACATTGTTTTTAGCATAGATTTAAAGGAGGCCAAACTGTCGCCAAACAGGGGCGCGCCAGCAGTATCCAGCACCTGTGTGCAGAACTTCGGTTGGCGCCTTATACCCCTCCCCACACACACACACACACACACCTCTGAAAATAAAAACTTATACAGGGTGTCCGGTCTCAACGGTGTCCAATGGCTAATTCCTAAACCGTTAGTCATAGACATATAGTTCCAATTACAAAAATGTTTTAAATCAAGTAAAGAAATATTTTAAAAGCGATTTGGGTCAATAAAAACATTTCTTAAAAAATTAAGAAATTTAAATTTTTATACGGTCCCCCGGTCCTATAAGTTATATTTAGTGAAATTTTCCTTTTACACTGACAAGTAATACAAAAAAAGTCCCGTTATTCTAACGATTAAAATTGGCCGAGTTATTGCTGTTTAAAGTTGGAGCATATTTTTTGCTGCAAATTGGGGGTCATTCACAAATTTAGTCGAAATATAATTTCGTCAGATATAAAAAATGTTTGGGAGTAAAATTAACATTGCAATATAAATTTGAAATCTTTAATCATTCTGGCATATTAATGGAAAATATACAATTGTAATAAACATTTAAGAAGAAAGAAAAAACAGAATTTTTGCTGAATAAAATGATTCTAAATTAACAGCCTCAATTCTTTACAAAATGATACGCATTTAAAAATATTATTAGATTGCACAAGCCTGCAAAAGTTGGGTTATGTCATGTTTTTTAGCTTTTGATAATTGATTCTTATATATTCTGTACCGCTGAATCCGAAATTGACCTTCATTTTTAACTATCATATCAGGATTTTTCGCAAATTGCAAATTTCAAAGTTAAGAAGTTCAATGTTAAAATAGAATTTCCTCCCCCATCTCATCGGACCACTCAGCTGTTTAGCTGTAAGAATCCTAGTATAAGCAAAAATATCGAATAATTTTTTTAATAAAATAAAATAAAAAATGTTTTACATATGTTTTATAGTATGAGATTTTCGCTATATTTTAACCTACACATTTGCGATTTGCAAAAAAAATTCTAACGTGATGGTTAAAAATGAAGGTCATTTTCAGATTCAGTGCTAAAAAGTGCGTAAAAATCAATTATCAAAAATTAAAAAACACAACCATCTCCTCTACTTTATAGTATTCGATTTTTGTTATTCTTTAAATTTGAAAATTTATGATTTGCGAAATATCCTGACATGATAGTTAAAAATTAAGGTAATTTTCGGATTCAGTGCTAAAAAATACATAAAAGTTAAAAAACCCAACAATCGCAGTCTTGTATTATCTAATCTAAAATTTTTCTTAAACTTCTTGGAAGAAATCTATCCGAAATTTTTTGTGTTATCCTGTAAAATAAGTATAAATGGTAACCACCGAAAATCTTAATAATATTAGATTGTTATCGGATTTGCGCTTGTATGTAAAATGCAATCTCAATCGGATATTTAAAAGTGGGTTAAAGTTCGAGTACAAATTTTGAACCGGAAAAACATACATACGATTGTTGAAGTAACATAAAAACTTATAAAAAACATAATTTTTGTTAAAAGAAATCATAAGAGAAACAGTCTCAAATCCTGACAAAATAAAACATATGTTATTTTAGCCAATTTGAGACTTAATCATAATACTTGTAGGATTTGTTTTCAAAGCGCAGATACACATGAAGTAAGATCTTCGAATGCTTTAAACACTTGGTATATGATCCCTCAAAGCCAAGCCGAACTCATTTGTTTTCAGAGTAGAAAAGTGGCATAAGTCATGCATTTTTAAAGTTTCATAACTCGCTCAATTTTAGCGGTATATGAATGGGACTTTTTTTGTCTTACTTGTCAGTGTAATAGAAAAAAATTACTAAATATAACTTATAGGACCGGGGGACCGTATAAAAATTTAAATTTCGTAATTTTTTAAGAAATTTTTTTATTGACCCAAATCGATTTTAAAATGTTTCTTTACCTGATTTAAAACATTTTTGTAATTGGAACTATATGTCTATGACTAACGGTTTAGGAATTAGCCATTGGACACCGTTGAGACCGGACACCCTGTATAAAAAAAAAAATTATGAGTATCTATAAATGCATAGCTTTCATCCTTCTAGGGTTCCTTTTCAAGTCAAAAAAAGTTTTTGGAACCAGAAAATATGTTTAATAACACGTGTCTTGTTTCTATAGGGTTCGTATTTCATTTCATTTACTAAATAAAATTTCTGGTTCAAAATATACTTAATTTACTTGAAAAATGAAGAAAATTGGCAGCTAAGTAAATAAAATTCGAAACACAGTAAAGCTTGTGAAAATGGAACCTGTCTGTATCAGAATCCTGCATTAAAATGGTAAAATTTCATTATTCCGGAAAAAAGAATCTCTCTATTCTAAAAAAAGTAGCTTACGCTGTCACCGACGCCGCCGCCGCCTGTTTTGAATTTTTTGTAACCGGAGGTCTTTCTTTGTCAATATTAAGAAAAATATTGCATGCAAAAATATGAAAATAGGCGGTATTATAGAGAAATGTTTGTTAAACACGCTGATGCAGACAGTTTTCAAATCGAAGAATTATTTTAAGAGATATTAAATGCTAAAGTTGGACAAAATCGTTCCATTAAAAAAGTTTTATAGCAGTAAAAACTATACATGGGAATTAATTCATTTTTAGATCATTTTATACAGAATTTCCCGGCAGTGTTGATTTCAGGGGGGTGGCCCGGGGTAGACAATCCCCCCCCGGAGCAATGAGATGCCTCCCCCCCGGAATTTTTGAGTTTTGGGGTTTTCAATGGTCAAAAAGTGCAATTCCCCCTTCGGAGACACAAAAATCCCTCCCGGAGAAAAGTGTCTGAATTCAACACTGTTTCGCGGTGTGCAGACTGCATTTATTTCTTTAATTTGACTCATTTTTTAGGTTTTATTTCTATTTTAAATTCAAATTTTCAGCATTTCGAGAGATATTTTTTACTTATTTTAGAAAATGGTATTCATTTAAACTGTTGCCAACTGTATAAACAACGCAAACAATAATGTTTGCTTCAAATTAAAAATTTATTTACACATGTCTACTATAAACAGAAAAAAACTTTCAAATTAGAATTAAATAATTACGTATAAAAAGCAGGAACTTATAGAAAATTACTTCATAAAAACTATATTTACACGTGAATTTTAAAAGAGAAAGGATATTATAAAATAATAAACTCATTAACATGCATTAGAAGTGTTAAATAGGAGAAATTACATCACATTTACGTCACATTACACTTATTATATAAAATGAACAAAAAATAATATTGCAATACAGTTTAAATTTAATAATTGCGCGAGATATTTATTTGATATTTTGAGAAAATCTTTTCAACTATTTTTGTTAGGACAGCGCAAATAATATTTCATTTCTAACAAAAGTATTTTCACGTGAATATTAAAAAGAGAAAGAAAAGTTTGGTGAAAATTACGTCAGATTAAAAACGATATATTTAAAATGTCTTATTTAGAAGAACTTTCTTTTCGCCTTGTTAAAAAATACCGGGAGACAAAGACTCTGTTTACTTAATTCATTTTATATTTGCTTATTTTGACATGTTTAATTGATTTTATTTAATCAAAGACGAAAACAGCCATTGTATCTTTTAACAGCCCTTTTTCCTTTGATTTCCTTGATTTTTCCTTAAAATTCCCCAATCAAAGAGAAATGAATAGAAACCCGTTTATAGGGAGATCGCCTCTGTTTTAGGTAACTTTCATTACAAAAAGCTACCTATTGCAGCCGTTCGGAGGAAAGCGATTTCAAAAAATTTTGGTATATTTTCATCGATCATGACCCCCAGACCCCGAAACCACCCTCCGTTCAAAATTGATATATATATATACTATATATCTGACCTATGTCACACCGTAACTCTCGTATTTATGAACCGATTTGGATGTAATTCGGTGTGTACACAGTGCATACCAATGTCTCGACCGAGTTCGTTGGCCAGCTTCATCCGCCATTTTGTTTCAAAATGGCGGCCATTTAAAAATTTTTAGAAAAATTAAAATTTGAAATGTGGTACCAAAAAATTGAAAATGGAAAAATATTTTTTCCTTATGTATTTCACCTTTATACAAAGATTCCGGAGCAGTTTTTGTTTCGTCTATATCTTAAAAAATGGCTGAGTTATAGCATTTTGAATTTCTAGCGTGGCTGACATTTTGAAACGTCCTGAATTTTGTCACGCGATAAAAGGAGTATTTATGAACCGATTTGGAGGTAACTTCGTTTATACATAGTACATACCAATGTCTCGACCGAGTTCGTTGGCCAGCTTTATCCGCCATCTTGTTTTAAAATGGCGGCCATTTAAATTTTTAAGAAAAATTTAAATTTGAAATGTGGTACCAAAAAATTGAAAATTGAAAAAATATTTTTTTCTTATGTGTTTGACCTTGATAAAAAGATTCGGGAGCAGTTTTTATTTCGTCTATATCTTAAAAAATGGTTGAGTTATAACATTTTGAATTTCTAGCGTGGCTGACATTTTGAAACGTCCTGATTTTTGTCACGTGATAACGGGCGTATTTATGAACCGATTTGGATGTACCTTGGTGTGTACATAGTACATACAAATATCTCGACCGAGTTCGTTGTCCAGCTTCATCCGACATCTTGTTTCAAAATGGCGGCCATTTAAAAAATTTAAAATGAGATACCAAAAAATTGGAAAATGAAAAAGATATTTTTCGTATGTGTTTGACCTTAATATAAAGATTCCGGAACAGTTTTTGTTTCGTCTATATCTAAAAAAATGGCTGAGTTATAGCATTTTGAATTCCTATTGTGGCTGACATTTTAAAACGACCTGATTTTTGTCACGCGATAACAAGCGTATTTATGAACCGATTTGGATGTAACTTGGTCTGTACATAGTACATACCAAGTCTCGACCGATTTCGTTGGCCAGCTTCATTCGCCATCTTGTTTCAAAAGGTTTGCCATTAAAAAATAAAATAGATTTAAAATTTAAAATGAGGTATTAAAAAATTGGAAAATGAAACAGATTTTTTTTATGTGTTTGACCTTGATACAAAGATTCCGGAGCAGTTTTTGTTTCTGAAAATTTGTTCTTTTGTTTATATCTTAAAAATGGTTGAATTATAGCACTTTCAATTTCTATTATGGCTAACATTTTGAAACGATCTTGTATTTGTCACGCGATAACACACGTATTCGCCTATTTCAATGTAAGAAGGAATGTGGATAATATACATCAATATCTCGACCAAGTTCGCTGGCCAGCTTCATCAGCCATCTTGTTTCAAAATGGCGGCCATTAAATTAAAAAAAAATTATATTTAAAGTGAGGTGCAAAAAAATTAGAAATTGAAAAAGGTTTTTTTCTTAAGTATTTGACCTTGATATAAGGATTCAGGAGCATTTTTTGTTTGTCTTTATCTTAAAAAATAGTTCAGATATAGCAATTTCAATATCTAATGTGGGTGACATTTTGAAAAATCTGATTTTTTGCCTGCGACAGCACTCGTATATATCAGTCGATTCCGATGTGAGTGAGCATGTGCACAGCAATTACTAAGGTTTCGACCAAGTTCACTGGTTAGCCTCATCCACCATGTTGTCTTAAAATGGCAGGCACTTTAAGAAATCGCCGAATTTGGCAGCCAAATATAAGTTACTTTAAATAAAAGCAGCTTGGATAAAGCTGGCTAATTTCGCGAAATTCTCATTCATAATGATTTAGTATTGATAAAAATTAGTATTGAATCTCCTATATTCGGTTTCCACTAAATTGAGCTTCGTGTGTTTGAATAATATAAGTTGGATTTTTTAAAATAAGGAATATGAAAGCTACCTCTTCCTCCCGGCACTGGCCGGAAGGACTTTTTTAAATTATAATTCAGTCTTTCAAAATCTTTTTAAAGCCGATCAAATTAGCGTGCTTTTAGAGACTGCGGTGTCTGAACGGGGGTTGGCGAGCGTAGCTCGTAGAGGGCCGAGCCCACTAATACAATACAAAAACAATATATTGCATCTATGTTAATAAAAGAAAGTTGTTTCTAAGCTCTAATTTGCGCATCTATATTAATAAATGAAAGACGTTTGTCTTCACTTTCCATTGTTGACGATGCCTAAGAAAATCTACCGCACATACAGGTGTAACAATATGGATAAGGATAGATGATGGCAAGTCCAAATGCATCTGAAGCTCAGATTTTTCAGTTTTTTATAATTATTCGAAATATTAATTAAAAGCCAAATGATCATCGCAAAATGGCAAGCTTTTTTTCTTCAAAGCGATCATGGCTGTGCGTTTCCCCAGACGTTAAGTGGTCCTTCACAATGAAGAAAGCGAAGCGTTCTATTTTTACTGTATTTTGAAATTATGACGATCGGCTCTCCATAGAGTTACTTAAAAAAAAAAAAGATAGTCGGATGTGGCAATCCCAAAACTTTCTTCTATCTCATGCATGTTAATACTTCCTGAAAAATACTGCATAGCAGTGCCACCGGTTAGATGATTTACGCCAAAATCTAATCAGCAACAACTTTTGTCAACTTCTAGCTGAATCTAAAGCTGCGTGAAAAACCATGCATTAGTATTTGAGTAGAGCTATGGCGGAAATCGTTAAAAATTTTGCATAGCAGCGCCACCTGTAGGGCGATTTACACTAAAAACTAAACAGCAGTAATTTATATCAGAGACTAACTGATTCTGAAGTTTGGTGAAAATTTGTTCATTAGTTCTTGAGATAAAGCTGTTGCGATAATCATCAATAATGCCGCATAGCAGCGCCAACTGTTGGTCGATTTACACCAAAACGTACTAAACACTAAATCATATCAAGGACTAACTAAATCTGAAGTTTCATGAAAATCCTTGCATTAGATCTTGAGATAAAGACATTGCGGAAATCGTAAAAAAAGCATAGCAGCGCCACCTGTTGAGCGATTCGCACCAAAAACTAATCAGCACCAATTTATATCAGGGGCTAACTGAACATAAATTTTTATTAAATTCCGTGCATTAGTTCTTGAGATAGAGCTCCCAAGAACTAATGCACCCACAAAATTTGTGTCACACTCAGACATACAGACAGACATTTTGTCAAAATATGTTTTTCGGGATCTCTGAGCCCTAAATCGTATAAATTCGTCGAAAACCAGAATTCGAAAATTTTCACGAATCCAATACTTTCTTCTTGTAAAGATAGAAGAAAGGGGAAAAAAAAAAAAAGAAAAAGAAAGAAAGAAAGAAAATCGACTTACCTTTCCGATTTCAACGGTATCTTTCGTTATTATTTCAAAACACTTTTTATTTGGTTGTGATTTGCGCTAGTTTTTAACTTTTCCGTTTTTCTGTAGTTTCAAACACTCAAAAAAAAAAAGAAAAAAGAAAAAGAAAAGAAAGAAAGGAAAAGAAAGAAATGAAAAGAAAGAAAAACAACTGTTAATACATTTTCGACATTTTTCATGTTCTAACGATATCTCTGGTGTGAAAAATATTAATATTTACTATTAAAAAAAAATCTTGAAGTCATTTCAAATATTCTTGAAAGTTTTATATATCTAAATGCTAGAAATTAAATACAAATTTCAGATTCGCTTTAAAAATCAGACCGGAGCATGGACAGCTTCCCCGGTGTACGCTATACCGAAGGAAGGGTCCTCAACTCGAGCTTCGTTCGGATGGGTTTTCATTTAAAAATGAAAAACCATTCAAATTCGAGGTTGAACCCTGCCACAGGCATTGCTGCTGACAATATTGGGTTCGTTTGGAATGATTTTCGTCATAAAAACAAAACAAACCGGACAGTGTGTTGTGCGTCCAGTGAATGTGGCTGCAGACATTATCCAGGTTCGTTTGGAAAAATATAAAATTATTCAATACTTGATTTTTGGCAAAGGTTTTTTTTCATTGGCGCGAGTTAGTAGGGCATAAAGTGCACGTGAATTTAAAAACCCTTTTTTCATAAATCTATATTTTCCCATTCATATTACAACCATCATTGCAGTTCCTAACTTATTTAAGTCTAAATTGAACTTCTACTCTCTGTCTATGGTTATACGTATGTTTTGCTAATAAGTACTCATATTTTAATACTTTCAGTTTTATCGTCTGAATTAAAATGAACAAATCTTAAAATCATCACAATTACTTATCCAGTATGTGATTAGGTACGAGCATACGCAAGGAGTGCAAGAAAAGGTCCTGTCAATCTTTGAAAAAATAATAATTTTTGGACATTTATGGCTAAATTTAGCTTATTTTTAACATCCACCCCCCTTTTTCGCCATGATGACAGGTTCAGAGTACAAGACAGTATAGATAAAAGGTATTTGTCCTGGTCGGAGGTCTATGATACGAAAAAACACAATTTTTGTCTAATAAATAATAATTTCTACAGAAGTGATCGTTTGTAGAAGCGCTGAAAAAAGCTATTGCTTCGGCCGCCTAATGTAGACTTCACGCTATGAGCGTCGAAAACGTAGTGGATGACCGCCTCGGGAATTCAGCTTTCGCTTTAGAGTGTTAGTGCAATCCCGATGGGCAGGCGAAAAACACAATGTTAAACCTTAAACCTACAGCACGGTATTCCAAAACCTTCACAAACGGCTACACTTCATTTTTACCAAATGAAATTAGTCTCATAGCTGATGCCAGTCTCTTCAATCTAAATCCTCTACATTGAACAAAATTCTCAAACAAGTTCTGGTTTTACATTGTTTCTCTATTCAGGACCAGGACTGTCCAACGCGTTTCCCGCGGACATCATAGTTGCTCCCTTTGAAGGTTTTCTTGTCACCCATTCGAATGTTTTCTGTAACTAGCTATTTTTTAAATTAAAAATCCATTTTAACCCTTTAATGCATGATTTTTTATTTTGTTCGGGAAAAATTATGTTTGAGTCTATTTTTGTTAATTATCCACTAGAAAAATAGTAAAAAAATTGTGTTGGACATAATTTTACTCCTGAGTTACACAACAAAAATTGCTCAAAAAACGGTAATTTTAAGTTATATACTTATTTTAAAGTGTTTAACACCGCGCAATAACAACTATTTAACGATATAATATTTATAATGCTTTTAATAGTTTGCAGAATTAATAATGACTGCTTTATAAAGATAAAGAAAAAATGATAGTCAACAAGCACATTGCAAGCAGTATCAAGAAAACATGTTATAACCTCCTCGTAATAACAAATCAAAATAAAACAGACTTCATGACCTTAATTGCGTGTTATCACACGTAAGTAACACATAATAATTCACCAAAACACCAAAAAAAAAAAAAAAATATCAGGTGACTCCTAAGTTACGCTGTGCATTTAAGGGTTGAAGAATGCTTTCTTTAAAATCAATACTATTTTTATGGGGTACTTTTAACTGCTCCCAGTGACCGTTATTTAGCGTTAATTATTTAATGTTATTCATTTGTTATTTAGTGATTAAGATTTCTGGTCCTTTCACCAAAAAACTTTTGAGATATGTTGCCCCTCTGAAAAATCTAATTTTAAATTTACTATGTTTTATATTATTTCTGCAAATTATTTTTCGATAAAGTTTATGAGTCGTAGGGTCTTATGGGTATCACCATGAGATGTATGTGCTTCATATAAGACGCTCGTGACGCCTAAAGTCTACCTATATTCATGTCCTGGTTACCGCGGGTAAAACTTTTACCAGTATTTCTGAACAGCACCGTGCGAAAGGGGGGGCGAAGGGGGCGGTCGCCCCGGGCGCGGAAATTTAGGGGCGCCAAATTTGTACTACCAATTTCAGTTTTTTTTATTGTCGTCGATCATTTTCATTGGAATTTTTTTTTCAATCTTCGATATTCTATATTTTTGTAAAACTAAATGTATATATTTACATATCGGGAATATTTTTCCCAATGGAAGTATGTACATTCTTCATTTCAAAATTATTGCGCTGTTCACATTTACTTTTCATTGAGCTCTTTAGATCTGATGATTTTATAATATGCTTTTGTGATATTTTATTACAGTGTTTCTTAAACTTTTGCACTCTGCGGGCCTTTACATCGTATACGAAAGTTTCTGCCACCTGCCACCCTCAGTGAATATGAATTGCTAACCTATTCTGATTCCACAATGGGATCATTCTTATGGTCATTCGGTCATTACTTTGCTGTTAAAAAAAGGTCCAGCACAGGATGAAAATGCTGATTACATGAAATCTGCGATTGCATAAGGACTACGATTTTTCAAACTAACGTTCAAGAAAATTATACATAGTCCTAGTGGAGAAATTATTAACGGTGATTACGGCTTATTGGATAACTTAATTAAGGGAATCACTATATTTTGTTTTCTCTTTTTACAATTCACCAATTATCTTGATCGCCCTCCAAAGTTAGCCAATCCAGATTGTGGGTTTTTCATGTGGAAGAAATTAAATCCTAAAATTCCTGAGCATAAAAATGCTCTAGAACACAGGAATGCATGCATTCGCTAAAAGAAACTTGAGAGATGTTTAAAATTAAATCACATAATCGACAGCAAATTTGAAAAGAGCTAAAGTGAAAATTATTGAAAGTGAAAAAGACAAATGGCAAAATATATTCAGGATTAAATTATGAACTTTCTTTCCAATGAAGTAAGAAAAACGATTGTAGAAGAAATTAATAGAGCAAGATATTTTTCAATTTAGTTCGATCGCACTCCATATACCGAGTGTCCTAAAATGGACTGAATGTTTTTAAAATTCAATAACCTGTAAATGGTGACAGCTATTTAAAAAAAAAAAATTGCGGGAAGGTAATGTAAAATGTCAGTATTTTTTTACCTCGATTCCCGACTTTAGTTCCAAATAGCAACTATAGATGGCGCTGCAAGCAGGGATGACCACCTCGGGAACTCAGCTTACGCTTTAGAGTGATAGTGCAATGCCGAGGGGCAGACCAAATCCACTAGCTGCTCGCGTTACAAATGACTTTTTCAATTCTTATACTGCAGTTTTACAATTTCACATTACAACATAAATATCGATGATTTGTTGAAGAATTAAACATGTTTATAGTCATTTCAGGTTACAGCAGTATACTTTATTAAACCATATTCGTGTAAATCAATCAAGTTTATACTGAATTGACAATTATGCCAGCAATGTATAACCACACAAGCACTATAAAGACAACATCTAGCGCCATAGGTGCTCAATCAAGGCCAAAACCGAAATCGCCCAACACTGATGCGAAAAGAGGAGGCTAAATGTATGGAGTGTGTCTCATTCTCCAATACAATCTTATTTTTAGGGGCCTATTCTATATATTTAACCTTCTTCCTTCGTATGATGCTAGGGGATTTCAGTTTAGACCTCCATTGAGTCCTTATTGCTTGCCATCTATCTCTGCTATTTGGAACTAAAACCAAGAACCGCAGTAAAAATACTTCTAATATCTTACATAATTCTCCTGCAAGAATTTCTTTTAATAATTGTAACCATTTGCAAGTTACTGAATTTTAAACACAGTCCAGTTTAGGAATCCAGTACACCCCACAAAGAACAAATTACTCAAATTATACGTTACCGGAAATAGAAAATTTCATTCGTGGAAAGGTTTCTTGACTACATCAAGTCAAAAAAAAAGAAAAAAAGAAGAAAAAACTAGCATAAGAAATTTAAGATAAGCTAATGTCCGACAATCTCGACATTCACAGCTGCACGAGAGGTTCTGTTCTCAAAGACGGTAGACGGGAGGTGCTGAGTTCGACCCAATCGCGCACGTCGGCCTAATCGTTCGAAATTGTCCGTAGTTTTCTTCGAACCTTGCGTAAATACGGGTTAGGTTCCCTTAGAAAGACCTTACAGAGGACACTCCCATCCCACTCCGGCCTACTATATCCAACTTGTAGATAATCGACCGTCATAAACAATACCAATATCAACCCTTCAGAACTCAATGTTGTGATATGGTGCAAATATGGCTTCCCAATATAATGTTGTGTAAGCTCGAATCGTCGAAGTAAATAAATTCGTCTATTTTTTACCATGTTCTGCACATTCTCTAAACTTTGAGTTCGTGCTGCTGGTGTATGTCCAAAAATGTCCGGAACTGCACAAAATGTGTTTGTTTTTTCTTCTCTTCTACTAAAAGATGGGATATACTTATCTCCCACTTATCAGTTTATTTAAAGAAACATTGCGATAATCTATGGTCATGAAAAAATAAAGCAATATCTGCAGTTTACAAACAATTGCCACAGATTTTTAAAGATCTGGAAGATCTTATAGAAATGAAGTAAAATGAGTAAACTTACTCAGGAGCAAAAAGCTTAATAAAGCAAATAAGGAAATTCCCCTTAATTTACGGCCTACTAGTTTGACACAGCATTTTAAATGAAATGGAAAAGTTAATATTATTCTCACGAAAAAAAAGAAGAAAAAAAAACTGTCAATGTTTTGATCGCCAGAAAACTGATTGAAACACACAAAAACACATTTCAGACAATAAGAGAGGAAATTTTTGAACAAGAAAGCGAAGATTTGGTTATGTCTGTAAATGTTAGAGTCCTTATTTGAGCAAAACAGAAAACGTAAAATTCGCAGAACAATTTGACTACGAAGCTTCTGATGAAAGCGGAAATTTATATGAATTTGAAGGATTTCGTGTTACGTAGAGACACTATAACCGTGCAACTGAAGTGGAGGTTTGAGAAACTGAGAAATGTAAAACAAGAATTTGAGTTTCTGGCTGATGCGAATCTAAAATCAGTTATCGAAAATCTGTTAATATTGCCTGGACCTTGCCCTTTATTGCTGACTTGAATGGACTTGAATTGTTAAGCGAGGTTTTAAATGCGAAAACTTTATTTTACCATTATATAAGAACTTTTATAAAATGGATCATTTAGAAATCCTTTAGTTGCTCCATAATTTTAACTTTGGGAAAACAAGGAATTACAAAAACATGGAGACAGCGTACATAATTTATAAGTATTCCAGTAACAATAAAGTAGCAAAAAACTACTTAAGATCTACTATGAGTCGAGAGATTAAACAACCTGAATTTACTTTCTATAAAATTCAGTGTGTCACAATCTTTACACATAAAATAATAAACGATTTTGTTACCCTAAATGCAAGAAAAATAAAATGGAAGTATTTGCCTGATATTATATTTTATATTAACCTTTAACTGATGTCACAGAAATTGTCACATAACTAGTGTGAAGTGGTTTGTGAGACCGCTTCATCGAAAGATAAATAAAAGGCATGATTAACTCATAGGATGGTGTTTTTGTACTAAACTTTTTGTACAGGACTGTTATAATTAAAATGCACCTATTCAAAAGTCTCTGTTGATAGTACTAAAGTTCCAAACGGTACAAGATTTCTGTAGTGTTTGTAGTTAAACCAATTTAAACTGTAAAAATTGAAAAAAGCCGCGGTCTGAGAGACCGGTAACATCAGTTAAAGGTTAACCTTTAACTGATGTTACCAACTCTCAGACCGCGGCTTTTTTCAATTTTTATAGTTTAACTTGCAATTTTCAGTTTAACTACAAACACTACCAAATTTTTGTTCCGTTTGGAACTTTAGTACTATCACCAGAGACTTTTGAATAGGTGAATTTAAATTATAACAGTCCTGTACAAAAAGTTTAGTACAAAACCACCATCCTATGAGTTAATCGTGCCTTTTATTCATCTTTCAATGGAGCGGTCTCACAGACCGTTTCACACTAGTTATGTAACAATTTCTGTGACATCAGTTAAAGGTTAATTAAAACAATGCTTCAGTTATCTTTCTTAATAAATGTACTGAAATTATAATTTATTTTTATCTATTACATTATGTTCTGCAGGTTTTTTGCTTGTTTTGCTTTTTTATTACTTATTGGTTGAAGGGACCGCTTGTTTCCAATCTGGTTGTTAGCGATTTTTACCCATTTTCTGCAGCTTAAAGAGTAACAAGAACTAAAAATGGCTAGAAAAATATGTGACAAAGGTTAAGAAAACTCTGTCGCAAAGCAACATGATCTCATTAACAAATAAGTGCAATTTTCTTTTCTGTTATTTAGTTGTTTGGAATTTCTGAATTAAAATTAAATCTTTTAAAGTTCTAAAATAAACGCAAAATATTTATTCAATATGATTTATTTATGTTTCTGCCCTTTATCAATTTTGAAGGAGGGTGGGGGGGCGCCAAATTGACACGCTGCCCCGGGCGCAGTTTTCTCTTCGCACGGCCCTGTTTCTGAATAGTAATTTTCATCTTATTTATGACAGAAATTCTGAAGTTAGGCAACGATTTCTATTTAAGAAAAAAAAAAGTTAATAAAATATATAATGTGAACTTTAAAAAGTCCACAGTTTTAGTTAAAAGGCGACTAAAGTAATGAAAAAGATGTTACAAGTTTAAAATATACATTTTATTTAAAACTTCTTACTTTCAAGCTTTCCAAGCTCATCATCAGGGACTATTTTAATAACTAAATGTTGTTTATTTATACAAATACGTCACTTTGTTTTGAAAATGAGCGAGCCAATACTTACTAGAGTTGAAAGTAGAAGTATAATACAGTAGAAGTTCCTCCAAGAAACAGTTACTGCTACTTTCAACTCTAGTAATTATTCGCTTTATCATTTTCAAAACAAAGTGACGTATTTGTATAAATAAACAACATTTAGTTATTAAAATAGTCTCTAAAGATGAGCTTAGAAAGCTTGAAAGTACTAAGAATTTTTAAATAAAATGCATATTTTAAACTTGTAACATCTTTTTCCTTACTTTAGGCGCCTTTTAACTAAAACTGTGGACTTTTTAAAGTTCACATTATATATTTTATGTTGAATCAAGGTAAAAAATTGCGTTTCGTCCTATGATTTTTTTTTTTTTAAAGTGAATTTAGCTTTTGTGTTATAAAACTGTACTACGCTATGCTACAACACTGCTGCACTGAGATAACAGGGTTGCATGTTTTCACCCATGTGTATTATGGCGCCTTTCATTGTTTGCAACTACATGAGGTGCGCCTCTATTTATAAAGGTTGGACACGTCTGCGTCTAAATCACTTATGAGGATACTCAGAAGTAGAATAAGTTTGTCTCAGGTAACTCTACAAAATATAATTCAGATGCCAAGAAAATGTGATACATTTCAGAATAATTAAAATAAATAAAAAATATTTTTTTTTAATTTGCTCCTCAACTGAAATCTTTGGCGCCTTTACTACTTCAGCTCCTGTGTGCACCGCACACTTTGCACACTGGGTCGGCGCGCCCCTGTCGCCAAATTAATTTAAAATAGTAACCTTTTCTGAATTATGAAAAAAAATTTCTGTTATGATTAAAATTTGAGTTGCCATCATTAGAAAAAATGTATTTAAAATTAGAAAAAAATTAATATTTCGAAAACTAATTCGAATTTAAAAATTCTAATACCAGTTTTGAGATCTGTGGATCAACACGGATTTTTGGTGTTAATTTCATCGCAAAGTATTCCATATTTTAGGAGAAATCGCCGTGAAACAAAGTCAGTTGTTTAATCAGTCGATTCAAAGAATCGATACATTTCAGGCGTTTCATATATTCGTTTCATAAATTCGTTTCATTAGGATTTGATATATATAGGGTAGATTTAGCACAGATACTTCCATTTTGACAAACAAGACTATTTTTATAAGTAAATTTTGTACTAAAAGAAGCATGTTTTGAGTTATTATTTAAGAATAGGATGGTTTAAAAAATTTTTAGATAAGAAAATTTAAATTCCATGCCTTCTTCAATTAATTCAAACAAGTGAAAAGAATTCGCCTATATTGAACAAGAAGCGACATATCATTCCACTTCTTTCATCAAAAATGAAAGGTGTACAAGCCGTAGCAGAATTATCATTTATAACTGTATAAAAATGAAGATATTTTAGCGAAATTTGCATCACATTAATTTGCTTGTATAGAATCTAGAATGTTATGATATCCTTGTAAGAGACTGGATTTTGGCCAGTGGTACAGTATAAGTATTGTTAGATGCATTCTTAATAAAATAATGTCTAGTTCAGTGCTGTTTAGATATGAATGGTTGCTATTTCCAGCACTTCTCGTCATGTTATCACATTTCACAGAAATTAAAGTAACTCTGTTGACAATATAGTTACAATATCTTCACTATTGTTAAAGTAACAAAAGAAAATTAAAGTTTGACTTGGGGATACACTGTATTTTTGACTGAATAAGTGAAATGCGATCCTGATTTACTGGACAAAAAATTGCCTGTTTTGATGCCTATTGTTATCCCTGAATTTTTTTCCATGTTGTTTAGAAACACCCTGTTTGCGAAAAAACAAGAAACGGATTATTTACCAGACAATGCTCAGTAACTTACATTTCTACTTTTAATAATTCCCATGAACAAATGACATTAAGTGACATTTTTAAAACAACAAATAAATAATATAAAATCATTCTCTTTTATTTAAAGATTCTAATTATTCTGAATATCTTTATTAATTGACAATTAAAAGTCGAAGTTGTGTAACGTTTAAAAAAATATTTTAAAGAGGTTTTTTAAGTATTCGGTTTGGGCGAATAGTTTGATATTCGGCCAAACCGAATATTCGGTAGGACGAATAGTTTGATATTCGGCCTAATCGAATATTCGGTAGGACGAATAGTTTGATATTCGGCGTAATCGAATATTCGGTAGTATGGCCGAATACCGAATAGATACAGAATATTCGGTGCATCCCTAATCAAATGTCAGACTCAAACAAACAGAATATTGCTGAAATTCTAAAATAACTTATCAGATTTGATTGCAATGAAAACATATGCATTAAATAAATGTTTATGCATAGAAATTAATAATTATCAAAAAAATTTCCTAAAGCCTTACTATTCGAACTACCTCAAGGTGAGACATATCTTTAATGAGTACTTTGGTTAATTTTAAAAATACATGTGAGAATTTCTTTTATCAGTTGCTTCTCAGCTGTATGCAAATTGATCATGGAAAAACTCGTCAAAATCAATGACACAACAATCACAATGATTTTCTTCTAGCCAATTCTCGAATAAGCGTAATGAAAATAATAACATTTAAATCCCACTGATGACGGTCTTCTGATGACTGAAAACGTTCTGGGTTTTTCTAATGTATTTTAAATAATTTTAAATTATATGCATGCACATGAAAGTAATTCTTGTGCATTTATTTGCGCATTTTATATGAATATTAATTATAAATTTTACCTTTTCTGTAGAAAAATGAAGATATACACATAGTATTCATTAGTGTTTAAATATGTAGTTTTTTATCTGACAAATATTTAGAAAAACTTCTTTTTCTTTGATTTTTCTTTGAAAAATAGGATTAACATGAAACCATCTCATAATAGTGAAAACACAATCCGAAACATTTAACGCTTTCCCTTTACTTACAGAAAATCCCTAACGAAAATTTCGTTATCCTTATAGATCACAAAATTTGCAAATTTCCTGACCTATTCATGACGTTCCTTGTCTGATTATCTCATGACTGATTGAATTTCATGATTTTTTTTTCGCGATCATCTAACGAAATTTGCAATTTTTTCCACGATCGATTCACGGAATTCACGATTTTTTTCTGCAAGCGTTATACGAAATGAATTTTTTTTCGTGAGAGCACTTGCCGAAAATCACAATATTTTTCCGCGACCAACTGACGAAATTCGATATTTATTTTCGCGATTTTTTTGACAAAATTCACGATACCTTTTCACTATCATTTATTGAAATTCGTGATTTTGTTTCTGCCACTGACTAATAATATTTGTGATTTTTTTGCGCGAGAGTTAGACAAAATTTTGGATCTTATTACGCGATCGTTTGACGAATTTCTTCTCTATTTTATTGCGCGATTGTTCGACTAAATTTTCGGGATTTTTTTGCGCAATCTCTTGACGAAATTCGTGATTTTTTTGCGCAATCCTTTTATGAAATTCGCGATTTTCTTCGCAATCCTTTTACGAAATTTAAGATTTGTTTGTGCAATCATTTGACAAATTCTGTATTTCTTTTCGCGATCTCTGATGAAATTAGCGCAATTTGCACGGTCGTTTGAAGAAATTAGCGATTTTTTAAGCGACCATTTTGGAGACTTTATTTTAAAATTTTCCAAGATTCGCGATTTTTTTCTGCAACCCATTGACGAATTGATTTTGCGGATTTTGAAAGAGAGAAAAATCGCGGACTGTCACGAAAATTAAAAAAAAATTGTGGAATAATCACATGCTCACAAGCATGTGATTATTCCACAATTTTTTTTAAGAAGTTATGGAGACAAAATCACGTAGAGCATTTTTTATTGTGCGGGATTTTCTTTCTGTGTGATTTCATAGGCGTAACCAGCCTTCTGAACGGGGAGGGGTGGGGGGTGGGGGGTGGGGGGGTGGGGGTGCCCAGACTTCTTAACCTGAACATGTTGGATACAAACAATATCTTATATGGTAACACCTGCTGAAGCTGAAACAGTACCTCATAAAACCGGTCGAGTTTCCGTTTTAGACAGGTTTTCATCTTAGAATGTATAGTTGTGTGGTATTTCTTTTAAAAAGGGCTCAAACGCGATTTTTGTTTGCATGAGGAGGGAGGAGAAGGGATTCAAAGCATCAAAAATAGATCTAATGGTTAAAAAAAAAAAAAAAATGTAAATCTCCTTGCAGCAGTGACATAAGACAGTGACTAAGAGTGGTCACAAGTGTAAAATATTTTGGTACCCTAACTTCTTATAAAGATTAAAAAAGAGCTTTAATCATACTGGAAACTTCTATAGGCACAGGGGAACACTGCATGAGATCTAAAATTATCTCAGTCAAAGTCTTGTAGATGAAATTTTGCGGGATGATAAATCTCAGATAATACATGCAACCAGTACACACGCACGAAAGTTTTTCAGAATGTGACTCCATGACTTCTTAGGGATCACCGGAGGGACCCAAGAAATTTTGGAGGAAAGTCTATACAAATAATTATTTTATTATTATAAATAATTATAATATTCATTAATATCGTAATTTCCTGCCTTATAATCCGTAGATCAAACCATCATGTTTCGATCCAGAAATTTTATTTCATTATTGAAGTTAAATATTTATTACGATTTAATAAGTTACGTTTTATGGAACAAGATTTCTGGGTTCGAACGTAATTGTTTGGTCCGCGGATTATAGACCGGGAATTACGGTATTTCATGTTTTTACCACAAAATGTGTCGAATATATTAAGTAGGTCATGATACTAAATTTTATCAAGATAAAAATTATACTATCATGATGCGACTGTAATAATAAAGATAGGTACTTGTCTGTGTATGTATCTGTGTATGCGCGAGCGCTGAACTCTGTAAAAACAATGCAGCCCGCACAGCCGTAAGATTTGACAGGACCTGTATGCCTGAAGTCATGCTTATCGAAGAGAATTTCTGGAATTATTCAATTAATGTTTTATGCGATTTTTTTCGCATTTTGCGGCATTTTTTTTTCAAATTAGCAAAAAAGAATCCGATTTCAATATTTTATCCAGTATAAACTTTATCTTCTTTTCAATAAAGTGTTTTCGAGATTCTTACAGCGATTTTTCAATTTTTAACAATTTTTTAATGTTTATTTTTAGAGGTTTTTTTTTTTTTTTTTTTTTCATTTCGTGGTTATTTTTTTTTTTACATTCCTAAACGGAATCGATCCGGTTTAAATCCTTTACCCAATCAGTTAATTTCGTTCCCTGTAGTTTTTTTTTTTTTATCTTTTCCGAATTTTTAATACGATTTTTAGCGGTGGTTTTCGTGCTTTGAAGCGATTTTTTTTTACTTTTTTTGAAACAGAAAAAACTCTCCGGCAATTTTTGCAATTGCCGTGATTAAATTCGAATTAGGAAAATGTCAAATAAGTTCTTATAAGGAAGCTGAAAATTTAATTTGGCTCGAAATACAAAACGCAATAATTCAAGATTCGCTTCTTTCGAGACAGAAGAGGTCGTAGCTTGCTCGGGAGTACGTTGCCGAAGAAAGTCCCCACCTCAATCCTAGAATTGTTTAATTCTACGTTCGTTAAAAATAAATAAATAAACCCAACCACCGGAACTCCACTAGTCATGAACTTTTCTTTGAGGGATAGGGTTTGAAATAACGAGCGGGATCGCGCGATTTGCGCACAGAAAAGCAAAGTCCCGCATAATAAAAAAAGCTGTGCAGTATTTCCCCCCTCCAAATTCTTTCACAGACCAGTGATTCTTCAGTGAGTATTTTAAAATTCTTTTGAAATCCGCGATTTTTATTTCTTTTATGGAGTTTTTCAAAGTCAATTCGTGAATCGGCCCCGGAAAAATTTGAGAATTTCTTCAAACGATCGTGGAAAAATATCGGGAATTTCGATAAAAGAGTGCAGAAAATAATCGCGAATTTCGTCAAAAGATTGAGCAAAAAATTACGAATTTCGATAAACGATTGACGAAAATTTAAAAATCAGTTTCGTCAATCGGCCGCAACAGAAAATAAATTTCATCAAACTATCGCGGTAAAAGCGAGAATTTCGTCAAAGGATCGCAGAAAGAAAAAACGAATTTCGTCAAAAGATCGTTGAAAGAGAACGCGAATTTCATTAAAAGATCGTGCTAAAGAAATGCCAATTTCGTCAAAATATCGCGGTAAAAAATGCGAATTTCGTCAAAGGATCGCGGTAAAAAAAATACGAATTTTATCAAAGGTTAGTGGTGAAAAGTGCGGATTTCGACAAAAAATCACGTAGAAAGACGTGAATTTCGTCAAACGATTTTGGGGAAAAATTGTAAATATCATGAAATGATCGCAGAATAAAATCGCGAATTTGGGCAAAATTTACTGCACTGGGCTAAAAAATTGAAACCGGGTTCCCTTTTCTTACTTTCAACAGAACGCCGCGAAACGAGAAGAAACTTTAAAAATCATATAAAAAATTTCAGAGGAAAAAAGAATTACTATATTGACTTGAAAGACTGCAACCATATTCCTTTTACGAATATCAAAAAATGGCCGCGAAACACGAAATTGAAAACAACCAACCAACCTCCAGATTAATTTGAATTTTCTGTGCTATTATTTTTCATTTTCAAAGGAGGCAGGGTCTGTACACTCCCTCCTATTTCCCCCGGCTAATCGCATTTTAGAATATCGTTTCACATTTGTATTTCCTTTCAATTTTTTTTTGCTTCTTTCTAGATTTTAAACTACGAAAGCAAAGAAACAAATAGTTTCTATCCTCGTCAAGAACTTGAGTTAAGGCTGTTCTCAAATCCAAAAGGGCAACTTTGTGACATAAGTTTTAATTTATTTTTGTTCGGAAATGCATGAATCTAGCTGATGTTATTGTTCAGAAACAATGTCATCGAGCTGTTTTTTCGTTTTTTTGCAAACGCAATAGATCTTTCATAAAATAGTGTCAAAGTGGGCGTTTTGAACCGAATTTCCGCGCGAAAGGAGAAAGAGCAATCAAGAAAGGGCAAAAACGTGCTTGTGACGTGATTCAAATCGCTTCTAACGCAATACATAATTGATTGATCAAAAAATGGAAAGCACAGTTCGATTCCAAATCGCTTCCCTGGTCATGCTTTCCAATTTTATATCTTTCTATTTAAAAATGAATTTGTAAATGTGTCAGAACGTTTTGCGCTTGTTGAGCAGAGCAGTTGAGAGCAGCCTTAATTTCTCATGAAATTGCAGAAACATGAAATAGAAAGAAAGGTGTTACAAAAAATCTCCCCCAAACAAAAGACGTCAAAGTGGGATTATAAAGTTACCTTTTCGACATACTATGACTAATACAGATTCTTGTAAATATTCTAGTTTTAAAAAAGGTAAACAACATAATTTTCTTAAAAAAAGAAAGAAAAAAAGAACCTGGGTTTCTTTTTTTTATCATATTTCAAAACTTAGGCTGTTAGTTTTCTGAACGAAGCTAATTTGCTAAACTAACTAAACTCTGCTTTCACTTCTTCTTTTTTTCTTTTGTAGATTTCGATTTTTTTTAAATAATTGTGCTTGAGTCTGCGCAAGCGGGGGGATGGGGGTGTGCCGGGCACCCAGGGCACACCTCGTCCCCCTGGTTACGCCTATGGATTTGTGCAGTTCTGCAAGTTGTGCAATTTTAAGGCACACCCCCTGGTTACGCCTATGGATTTGTGCAGTTCTGCAAGTTGTGCAATTTTAGGGCACACCCCGCCCCCCTGGTTACGCCTATGGATTTGTGCAGTTCTGCAAGTTGTGCAATTTTCCACGTTCCCTGTTCCTCAACGGAAAATTTTCCTTCTTCTTCGTCAGGAAACTCATGAAATGGCACCCTTGTAAGTAAAATTTCGAAAGGGACTAGAAAAAAGCTCCATTTAAACAGGTCTCCGCTTAGCAAGTATAATTGTATGATGTTTTTTCAACGAAATTTGATTTTTTCCCCTACTAGAAAGAAATCTGTTATAGACAGGTTTCGTTTTCACAAGTTTTATTCTAATACATCTCTTTTCAGAGCTATACTATAGAGCGGATGATTTAACAGTCAGTGAAGATACTTGTAAAAATGAAACCTGTCTATAATAGAATCCTGTCTAAAAAGAAAACAATATCATATCCAATATATTGAAATTTTATTTTCTAAGACGGTAACCTGTTTAAAACGAAATATTTCATTGGTTCTGAGTTTCAGTATTCGAAGTCTTTACTATTATTGTAAGCATAAGTCAGTTAACGTTGCTCATACGGGGGAGGGGGTAGACCCCCTGAATCCTACCCTTAGCTATATAGAATCCCTCAAAAAATGTTCCCCCCCCCCCCCCCCGCCAAGAAAGCTCTGAAACGGCGCCCTTGGAGAACGCTACAGTTTAAAAATGGTCTTAAGCAAGAATTAAAAATATTTCTAAAATTACTATTCGAAAATTGTGGTATCAACACTTATGAATTTTTTTATATTGAACAGGAATGACAGGGATGACCGCCCGGGAACCCAGCTTTATATTGAACAAGTAGCATTTATCTCAGGACTCCGTCAAAAACCCACATATAAAACGGTAATAAACGCTAAGGTTTTAAAAAAAATTTTAACGCCCCTCCCTCCCACCGAAATTTCTGGCGCCATTGTTTTTAAATATATGTATTATGTGTTATAAACTATCGTAAAGTTTCAAACAGATCGCCTTGTTATATTTCATAATATAAATATAATCGATGTTTGTTAGTTCCACATTTCACCACCAGGGTGCACACTCTATTTTTAAGAAAAATGTATCTGAGCGAAACTTTTTTCTAAAACTTATCCGTAGATACATTAGTCGACGGGATGGCGGTCTTAACCCTTTCAAGGGCGGTGGCTAGAGGGTCTAGCCACCTAATTTTAATTCCAAAACTGACTATTGGCACCAAGAATATTTTAATAAAATTTTGCTTTTGTAATTAAAGTGCAAATTAGCGTTTTATTATTTACTAAGA
Source organism: Maratus speciosus (assembly GCA_963932465.1). Taxonomy (NCBI): domain Eukaryota; kingdom Metazoa; phylum Arthropoda; class Arachnida; order Araneae; family Salticidae; genus Maratus; species Maratus speciosus. Next base: position 533,685,073 of record OZ010793.1, read on the forward strand.
AATTCGTTTGAGTATTCTGGTGTCAGTCAATTATTTCATCATTTTACGAACAGAATTGCTCTGCCCCTGAAAGGGTTAAACACCAATTTAAGATATTTCCCAGCAAAGAAAGAAACAGTGGGCCATCAGCTGGAAAAAAGATGGCAGCCAGCACTGCCATCAACGGTAAAGTGCAATGGTGCCATTACTTAAACCAGTACAAAAGTGTCCGTGCGGAATGCAGCTGGCACATCAGTGGTGGCCAACAGCAGGCCAGCATTGGTATGCCATCACATTACTTCAATCCTGCACTTTTCCTGCAGTGCTAGCGCCTATCCCACTGCTATTCCTTTGCTAACCCGGCACTTTCCCTTACAAAAATTTCTTATAGAATTCTATAAAAAAAAAAAACCAAAGTATTATGGCTTTTTTTTCTATAAGCTAGTTTCCCGAAGAGCTATAGAAATATCTGTAGAAGTGTCTATAAAAATATTTGAACTTACAGCGGTTTCCACGAGGTCACCCTCCCAAGTACTAACCGAGCTCGATGCTGTTTGGTTTTCGTGATCGGACATGAACAAGTAGTTTCAGCGTATGCTACAACCGCTCGTCCTTTTCAAGCTCTCATTACACTATTTCAAGATTGTTTCTTTTGTGATTTACGTTCCTAATCATTAAACTGGTATAGAAATTATTGTATTGTACAGAAATCTTGTATATTTTATAAGCTTTTTTTTATTATTGATTCTGAACTGTGTAAATTATGAAAACCGAAATCCTTTGTAACTTAGTAAAACCAGATTTAAGGAGAGAAAAAGTGCGTTGAAATAAAGAATTTATTTATTTATTCATTTATTTATTTATTTTGTTGGTGGCAGTGGTGCTATATTATTTACAGTTTCAAAAAAAAAAAAAAAATAGCTTTACAGTTTAAATTGTGTTAAGTAATTCATTTCAGATTTGTGTTCAAATACTCAATGTCTTCGAAATTCGCAACGCCACCTAGCGTAAGGGTACCCACACTGTTAAAAATCTGCAGCATTTGCTGCATAGTCATTCCACCGCTTGTATAGAAAGCGGTTACTTGGCTATATTATGGAGCATTCTCGTTGGTGAGAAAAGAGATATTCTATAATAGTGGCGGAGTGACTATGGAGACGTCCATTCGTTACTCTTGTGATAATTAGAGCAAATTTTCATATATAATTCCAATTATTTGATTACAAAATATAAGTAAGATAAAAATTGATATAACCAGCTAAATACCACTGTGTTCCACACACAAACATATATCTAATTTATAACAAAAAAAAAAAAAAAATACTTATGTATATATTAAATGATTCTTGTGACACTCTGGTCACAAGAGTAACAAAATTTTGATTGATTATATAGACAAGGGAAATGCTTTTTGTTACAAATTAGATATATATTAAATGAGTGGAGCACAATAGTATTTTACTGATAAAGTTAAAAATGCTATAAAAAGTGATAGAAAATCTTTATTAAGATTGACGATCGTTTCGTTGCACAAACGGCAACATTTTAACTTTATCTGTTTATAAGTGATTATTATACATGTGTTTATAGTATTTTACTGGTTATATCACTTTTTATCTTAATTATATTTTATAGTAAAATAATTGAAAGTATTTGTAAAAAACCGCACGAATGGTCACAAGAGTAACAGTGGACGTTCCCCTATGCAGCAAATGCTGCAGATTTTTAACAGTGCAGCAATAATACTGCAAAAGTTCGGGCACTTCCATGTAGTGGTGGGCCACCGCATGAGATAAAACGGAAGCCCACCATAATTTTATCCAGGGGCGTAGCTACCGTGGAGCAGTTGGAGCAGACTGCTCCAGGCGCACTAATCCCAAGGGCGCAAAATTAGAAAAAGCGAAATAAAGATTTCTTAAAATATTTGTATTTTTTTTTTCATTATTAATCAGACATTATAGATGAATCTTGTTACAATCAGCTTATTCCTATGCAGTGGTGACCATCCCCCCAAATCCAATGACGCAAATTCCCCCCCCCCCCCCAAAAAAATCGTCATACATTAACACTGAGTCCCCCCCCCCCCTAAACAGAAAATCAATTGTAAAATATATTCTTATTATTAAATTATTTAATAATAGTATTCTTACGTACTGTCATACACACATGAAATAAAAGTTTTAACAGCGAAATAAATAATAAAAGATACATTTTTTATTATAACAATCTGATTGTTTTCACATTTATAAGTCCTGACTGACAAGCCCGTGTTCACTATATACGTTTTAATAAATAAAGCTACTTTTTTATGAAAATAAATATTTACTTACAAGTATTTAAAATAAAAATCTTTTAAATTATTACAAAATAAATCTTAAATACAAAAATTGCATATCGTTTTAAGAAAACTAAAATATTAAAGACGAGTCGTTTATATCAAACACATATGAAATACATTTGCATGTACATACGCCCTTGTTTAAGATTAAATCTTAACGCTTAAGATTTCCCAATCATTTTTTCTATACTATCTAGTCATACAGTTTAATCTCACCCTCCCAAAAAAATTCTCTAAATCACCCCCCACCCTAAAATAAACTGTGGATTGAAGCATTTATTTCAGTACAAGTGTTGCTTTATACTTCTTTAACAACATACAATATACTCTTATACAAGTACCGATTCTTATAAAATGGCAGACATTATACTATTAAAACATAGTCCTAAATCTATTGTAAGCCCCTGTATTCTGCATAGGTATGTTTTCCTTTCACACTATAATTTTTCAGTCTTATTACCTAGTAATTAATCCTCCTTTCCCTCCCAAAAAATTATAATTTTTCTATAAATTTCTCCCTTCCCCCTAAAATAATTCTTGGACCAATAAAAAAAAATCGTAATCGGTAATAAACACAATCGATATAGTCATCGATTACTTCCGAGAACCTACAATCGAGATGTTCTACAATCGTTTATTAAAATCATTGTTTTTATATGTTTATAAAGCAGTATTTAGTAAATACATGGTAACTGAAAAGAGATGGATTTAAAAAACAACAAACCGAAGGGAGGCTATAATGGAGCCATAATAGTGGAAAAGTCATGTAACGGCATTCTTTGGTTGCAAAAAGTTGAAAAGTCGCGAGTAGGTATGAAACGGTAAGAGGAGTTTAAGTATCAATAATTAGAATTTTTCGACAATTAGCAGCATATTGGCCAAAGAAATAAGAATAAAAAGGACCCCTAGTGGCAAAAACATGAACTGAAAGGATGGTAAATAGTATAAAAAATTTTTTATTTATGTTTTTACGTCATTTGAGATCAGTTCTATGATTTCCCCTTTATTAGAAGACCATCTACTGGAATGTGTTAAACGACTCCCCTGGGGGGGGGAGTAGGGGAGGAGCAATAAATGCATAATATGAATAAGTGGTCATAAGGCTTTCCAACGATATATCACATGAGAGGTGTCGGCTAAATTTAGAAAAGTGACCACCCGCGGGGTCAAAGGGGAGAAGGGCGCGGGAGGTATGTACATGAAGTAATAGTCACAGAGCTTTCCAATGATATATCATGTGAGGGGGTGACGGCAAAAGATAGAAAAGTGCCCCCAGGATTCCAACTATTGCGCGCCCCGGAATACACCCTCCCCCCTCTCTTTGAAATTTTAATATATTATAAATTATTCATCTGAGGGTTCCGTAACAAAATCCGATCTAAAATGACAAAAATGCTACGATTTCAAAAAAGTTCGAAAAGCGCCTCACACGGAAGCTAAATTGGGGAGGGGGGAGAAAGATTCATAATATGAAAAAGTGGTCCAAAAACATTCCGATGACATATCACATGACGGGTTCAAAAAGTTTGAAATTTACCCCTCACCCATGGGTTCACTCTTTCTTCCCAGAATACACCCGGAATTCACGCAACCCTCACTTTTAAATTTTTATATCTAATAAATAATATTTACCGGAGGGCTTCATCAAAAAAACACACTTAAAATTATATTTCTTGTAGAAATCGCAACGATTTAAAAAATTCACCCCTTACTGCTTCCCCCTCCCGAAATTTACTCCAGGAGGAGAAATGTTCATAATATGAAGGAGTGGTCAAAGGGATTTCCGATGATATGTCACAGGAGGGGTTCGGTAAATGTTTGAAAATTAATCCCCTGTCGGTCCATTCTCGCGCGCCTTCCAGAATTCACTCGCCTTCCTCTTCTGAAATTTTTATATTTGATAAATAATATTTATCTGAGGGCCCAGGTATGGGACAGCTTGACAGAGCTAAAGTAAGAGAAACATTGAAAATTCGGGGCAAAATGACACTAAATTCAACAGTAATTATTGAAATTAGGACTATACAGAACTGAATAAATAAACCACTATACCTCCTAACCCATATCGGTTAATAACAAAAAGAGATTGGATAAGCAAATGCACTCCTTCTAGAAACTATGACTTAAACCAGAAATGCGGTAAGTTGACTCTGAAAGCTTCATTTCTCTCTTTCTCTGACATTTCCGCAAATCTCATCTCGAGGATTTTTCACCGGCATCTCGACTTTTGACTTCCCGATTATTCCTCTCGCGCTTTTCAACATTTTGTATGTTGGCTGAGAATGAGAAATCAATTTTCTTAGATTCTCGATTAGCGTCTTTTCATAGGTTGCCGAGAACAAGCAATTGAATTCTCGTTCTCGGCAGAGAAGAGATGCGAGAAGATTTATCGAGACGAGATAGAGAAAGAGGCATGACAATGAGCTGTGAAATGAAGCCCTAATATTCAAAGTTTCTCTTATTTTAGCCCAACCAAGATGTCACATACCTGGAACCTTCTGATAAATACTATTTATTAAATATAAAAATTTCAAAGAGGGGGGTGCGGAGGGGAGAACAAATTTTTAAAACCGTAGTGATTTCTACAATGAATATAATTTTAGATGTGTTTTTTGATGGAGACCTCCCGTAGATATTATTTATTAAATATAAAAGAGTAAAAGTGGGACATGCGTGAATTCCGGGCCGAAAGAGTGAACAAACCGGGAGGGAGGATTTTCAACCTTTTTTAAGCCCTTCATGTGATTTATCATTGGAAAGCCCTCGGATCACTCTTTCATATTATGAGACTTTCTTCTCCCCTTCCCAATTTGGTCCCAATTTGGTCCCAGTTTTTGAACTATTTTGCGTTTTCATCATTTTAATTCGAATTTTTTAAGGAGTTTTCCGAAAAATATTACTTATAATATATGAAATTTCAAAAAGGGGGGCTGAATTCCTGGGGGGTTGCAATAGTTTCACCATTCCTGATTATTTTCTTTAACTTTTCTGGAGACGACCGTTGAAGATTTTCAGATCTTAAAGTAATCAAAACTTATTTAACAGGGCTCTCATCGGTCACTTTACTGGCTACCACTATTTCCAAAAAATAATCTTTCTGGTACATTTCTATTAAAAATGTTTTAGAAATTTATCATAATAATTACTGTGCGGAAATAATGGTAGCCAAAGAATTCACCGCTGAGAAACCTATATGTTCGATGTAACAGTAGTAATTTACGATAATTATTTTACGATTTGGAAAAAAATAGCCTGACAAGTTGAAGAAAATTATTGACCATTTTACAGACAAAATCCAAGAAAACGAAAATTTTGAAGGGTTTTTTTCGTTTGTTTTGTGGAAACTAAACATGCATTAATACAGATTACAAAACAATAATAAGAGCTGGATTTAAACATATTCCACATCTGCGCACGGCGACAAAATTTAGACGGGTGGGGTTAAGGGAAAGCAGCAACTTAAATTTTGTGAGTATTGTTTTTTAGATTTTGAAAATATTGCAAATCTCAAATGCAGAATCGATAAGCTTCAAAAAGAGAGAAAAAGTTAACTACCCAATTCAGTGCTCTTTAGGGCCTGATTATAGCCTATGCAAAATTACACCACTTTCTGGTAACAGTATTTTTCCACATTAAACCTTATTTAATCCCATAATTTTAGGATTAAATAAGGCTGACTGGCTCGCCGGGCAACCGACCTGCAAGTCTATGCGCCCTAAACCAGGTAAAGCTGCTCCCTCCCTTACGTGAAGCTCATAGTTTTAAAATTTGCTATACGCGTTACATATTTGCAATATTTTCAAAATCTAAAAAACAATACTCACAAAATTTAAGTTGCTGCTTTCCTTTACCCCCCACCCCCTCCGTTTAAATTTTGTCGCCGTGCGCAGATGCGGAATATGTTTAAATCCAGCTCTTATTGTTGTTTTGTAATCTGTATTAATGCATGTTTAGTTTCTACAAAACAAACGACAAAAACCCTTCAATGGTCAATAATTTTCTTAAATCATTTAACAATTTTTTTTAAATCACTTTTTTGAATCATTTTTTATTAATGATTTTTATTTCTCTTTGCAAGGCAGAAGAACTGATTTTTTTTTCTTGAAAGTCTCTTTGCTTCAGAGGACCATTTAAATCTTTTAAAACCTAATGTGTACGTTCTGTAATTTTCTTTGTGACCAATAGCGACATGGTCTGCCCCAAGAATTCTCAGCCTGTCTGGTATACCAAACAGCGCAGCCTCTCTTTAAATATATATATACGTATTTTATTTTATTTAGTTTTTTGTAAAATCACTAGGGGGCTCGGCCCCCTACGAGCTACGCTCGCCAACCCCCCGTTCAGACACTGCAGTCTCTAAAAGCACGCTAATTTGATCGGCTTTAATTGAATTTTTTTGGAAGATTGAATTATAATTAAAAAAACAAAGGCGATCGCCCTATAAACGGGTTTCTATTCATTTCTCTTTGATTGGGGAATTTTACGGAAAAATCAGCTGCTGTTAAAAGATACAATGGCATTTCAAAATCATCTAATATAAAATGAATTAAGTAAACAGAGTCTTTGTCTCCGGGTATTTTTTAACAAAGCGAAAAGAAAGTCCTTTTAAATAAAACATTTTAAATATATCGTTTTTAATCTGACGTAATTTTCACCAAACTTTTCTTTCCCTTTTTAATATTCACGTGAAAATGCTTTTATTAGAAATGAAATATTATTTGCGCTGTCAAAAAAAAAAAAAAAAAAAAAAAAAAAAAAATAGTTGAAAAGTTCATCTCAAAATATCAAGTAAATGTCTCGCGCTATTTTTAAATTTAAACTACTATTTTGCAATATTATTTTTTGTTCATTTTACGTAATAAGTGTAATGTGACGTAAATGTGATGTAATTTCTCCTATTTAAGACTTCTAACGCATGTTAATGAATTTATTACTTTACAATATCCTTTCTCTGTTAAAATTCACGTGTAATTATAGATGAAGTAATTTTCAATAAGTTCCTGCTTTTTATACGTAATTATTTAATTCTAATTTGAAAGTTTTTCTTTTCTGTTTATAATGGTCACGCGTAAATAAATTTTTAACTTGAAGCAAACATTATTGTTTCCGTTGTTTATACAGTTTGGCAACAGGTTAAATTAGTACAATTTTCTGAAATAAGTAAAAAAATATCTCTCGAAATGCTGAAAATTTGAATTTAAAATAGAAATGAAACCTCGAAAAATGAGTCAAATTAAAAAAATAAATTATTTCTGCACACCGGGAAATTATAACGTATAAAATGATCTAAAAAGTATTAAATTCCGATGTATAGTTTTTGCTCCTATAAAACTTTTTTAATGGAATGATTTTGTCCAACTTTAGCATTAAATATCTCTTAAAATAATTCTTCGATTTGAAAACTGTCTACATCAGCGTGTTTATCAAACATTTCTGTATAATACTACCAATTTTCATATTTTTGTATGCATTATTTTTCTTAATATTAACGAAGAAAGACCTCCGGTCACAAAAAATTCAAAACCGGCGGCGGCGGCGGCGGTGACAGCGGGAGTTACTTTTTTTTAGAATAGAGAGAAATAGAGAGATTTATCAAGTATTTGTTTGAAATGTGTAGGCTTCGTGTATTCGTACTCTGCTGCGATTGTAATTTCCCTTATATATATGTGTATTATATTGATTTTTGCGCTTGATGTGCAAAAGTATTTATAAAGAATATTTTCGACGAAGAAAATGTAATTCAAACATTCTTTTTTGTTAAAAATTACAATTAATATGAAAACGGGTTTGTTTCAATAGTGTCTATAAATGTGATAAATAGAACGGCGGTCAGCTATTTTGTATATACGTTAGAACAGGATGTTTTTTTTTAAATTTTTAAACCGATTTTTCACGCAGTCATCGAGTTCGTATTTCAGACAAAATCGTGTTAAAGATATATGACAAGACTTTTTTTTCCCTTCGTTGACTGTTTTTTCTGCTTTCGTCGGGAAATTCCGTTGAAAACGCCATTTTTGACAATGTTTTCAGTAAGATCTATTGTGTTTACAAGAAATCCGGAAAACGTCTTTGTATTACAAAGTTTCTGAATAACAACACATGCCAGTTCTCGAGCAAAAATTAATTAAAATGCATGTCATAAAATTGCCCCTTTGGATTTAAGAACAGCCTTAAGAAATAAAATCATAAAAATTTCAGGTTCATTTAAGAATATTATCACGGGTCCCGGCAACACCGAGTAGGTCAGGTAGTCTATACTAATAAAACGAATTTTCGCTCTGTGTGTGGTGGCTAGTGAAATATACTGCACGTAGAAGTCTGAAAATTTGGATGAGGGTAGTCCAAAGAGAGGCCCTGATACATCTGGAGCTCAGATTTTTAATTTTTTATGACCGGCGCCCCCTTAGCACCTTTCAGTTTGTATGCCATGAATTGCTCAGAACTTGCTCCTTTTTATCCGATCTTCTTCGTTTTGGGGACCCTTTTCCCTTTTAATTATTCTCCGTTTCTACATTCCAGTTAAGACACTGGATCCCTTGAAATTTTTCTGCGCCATGCATTTTTCACACCCTAATATTGTCAACCTCTCAATGCATAACTTTAAAATTAAGACTTGGACTCCTCTCCCTGGGCCAGCACCCTCATATTTTTATTGACCACTTAGTGTCCTTTTTTAAGAATTTCCCCCATTTTTTTCGCGCTTCTTTAAGATTTTATTCGAATGAATAATAAATACCCTATACTTAATTTCGACTTATTGAGATCTACAGCGCTAAGTACTAGAACCTTTTAACATGTTTCTATCTTAGGGCTTTTCTCTCAACTATCAGTTGGCCCCTTTTGGACCTCCTATTATATCTCCCTTAAAAATGGTCTGATTCACTAACTTTTTTTGGAACAACATGATAGGAAATCCAGCTACTACGCGAACAACATAAAAAATTTTTTAGACTTCAGCTACCACCAAATTTTAAAATTAATCGCCTTCTTGGGGCCCTTGCCCAGCTACATTCCAGTTGAGACCCTGGACACTTGGGGTTTGGTACAAGGCCACTTGAAGTTTTTGCGCCCTAAATTGTTAATAAATCGCCCCTTTTAATCCGTCCTTCGTTTTTGGGGCTCTTTTTCCATTTGGCTTTTTTTTCGTTTCTACATTTCAGTTCAGACACTGGCCCCCTAGGGTAACTTTTTGTTCGCCATGCATTTTTCACCCTTTAATTCTGTTACTTTCTCATTGCATAACTTAAAACTTGAGTCTTGGACTTCTCTCCCCGAGCCAACACCTTCATATTTTTATTGGGATTCTAGAGCTCTTTTTTTAAGCATTTCTTTGAAATTTTTTCTAATGATTAATACTTATACCCTATACTTAATTTCGACTAATTGAAAATCTAAAGCGCTAAGTACTAGGACCTTTCATCGTGTTTTCATCTTAAGCCTTGCTCTCAATTATCAATAAGCTCCTTTTGGTCCCCTATAAAAATGGTCCGATTCACTAGGATTTTTTCCCTAACTATTTCTTTGGTCCCCCAGCTACTACATGAATAACAAAAAAATTACTCAAACTTCAGCTACCACCAATTTTGAGTATTAATCGCCTTCTTAGGGTCCTTGGTGCAGTTTCATTAAAAATTATCCGATAGTCTTGCAATTTCCTTTAGCATAGTTCTAAGGTCCTCTGGCTACTTTAGAAACCACTAAAAAATTTCTTTGACTCCAGGTACCACCTTTTTCGAATATTAACCTTCTTTTACGGCATCAACTTACGTTTACTCACTACAGCCGTGAATTAAATTTCGCGCTACTGTTAAAGGTAAGTGGTTAACTTTAGAGGGATGGGATTTCTTCCGTAAAATAAATATCACGTTTATGTTAAAGGTAATTCGTTAAATTACAGGGGGCGGGGGCAACAAGCACCTTCCAATGCTTCGGGGTGCATTCTTTCCTCGAATTCTAGGGGGCCGATTTCAACGGGAATTGGTTAATTCAACCTAGATTACGATTCAGCTCTGTATTATGAAAATTTGTCTTAGACTTCATTTACTAATATTTTCGAACATTAATGGTGCATTCTTTTCTCGTGTTCAATATGTCCGATTTCAACGGTAAATGGATAATTAAGCTTAGCTTACTATTCAGCTACTATCTGGATTGTGAAAGTTTATCTTAGACTTCTGTTACCACCATTTTCGAACGTTAACGACGCATTCTTTTCTCGGCTGTTATGGGCTCTGTTTCAACGGAAATTGTTCCATTCAACTTAGTTTACGATTGTTTTAAAAATTATAGTTCCACCGCCAGGATTCGCATTCTTATCTCGAGTTCTATGGGCTCGATTACTACGGGGTTTATTCATTCAATTTTCGATTGTCTCCGCCGCGTACGGAATACTCCTAGCATACCCTGCCTTTGGTAGCGGGGACCCAGGCCACAGTTTCGTTCTGAAAGAGGTTTCTCTGGAACACACTAGACGCTGCCGAAGACAGTGGGCCATCTCTAAAACTATGTTCATTTGAATTACTTATGAATATATAAAATCATACAAACTTGATTTTCGTTTATGTTATTATAATGGGACTGGGCAACACCGGGCGGGTCAGCTAGTTACATATATATATATATACATATATATATATGTATATATATATATATATATATATATATATATATATATATATATATATATATATATATATATATATATATATATATATATATATATATATATATATGTATAGTATATATGTAACTTCCAAAAAAAATTACGCAGAACTTTTTTGAGAGACAAGAGGGCGCACAAACGTTGCTTGCTCCAGGGCGCTAAATATGTAGCTACGCCACTGATTTTATCTGATGATTTCCAAAAGCAAATTTGACTGAAGCTGTCCAGTAGGGGTCATGCTGTGGTAGACCATTCGCCAGCACTTCTCCATCATTGCCAGCACCTATCTTGCTGCTGGCCAGCAATTTCCTCTTTGCTGGGTTGCTAAATTACTGCTCTAAAATAATGGTACCAACACTTATTAATTTTTTTTATATTTAATAAGTAATATTTATCGCATTACGCTGTCAAAAAACCGCACGTAAAACTGTAGACAACGCTACAGTTTAAAAATGGTCTTAAATAAAAATTTAAGATATTTTCTGAAATTGTTATTTGAAAACAGCGGTATCAACACATGAAATTTTCATATTGAATAAGTAAAATTTATGCTGTATTTTTAAAAATGTAACACCGTTCTGAACAATGCTTTAAAAGCGATCGGTTAGTTTTCCTAATTTTAACAAATTCCCGTCAATTGTCTGTGTGAAAAAGTATCTCTTTTATAAGTTTAAAAATCGATTTTTTCATAAATTAAAAAATTGCAGTACGATTTTTTTTACATTTAGATTTTATGAATTAGCGTATGAAATAATATCCGGATGCGAAAGAACCAAATTTGTAAAATCAGTAGTTAAAAAATTTTGTGCTTCCATTATCAAACCATAGTATAAGAATATCTCTTTTTCTGTCCCTGTCATGTGGCCTGCTGTGCAAAAAATGCAATTCTGGAATTAATTATCAAAAAATTAATTATCTCAGCTTCCGATTGTCGGAATTAAAAAATAAAGACATATTCTGAAAGAGAATGAAATTTTACGTCGGATGGCGTAAAAATCCTAGCTCAAAAATCGATATTTAAAAAAATTTTGGTCTTGTATAAAAGTTCTGTGTTCGTTTCAGACAACAACAGGCACCTGTTTTATAATTATCTGGTTTACCACGGAAAATTCAATGCGATCAGACATCTGTCCGCCTTCACAAATGAAGGAAAATAAAAGATTTTTCTCGATTTTTAGCGAATTTTCGAGTTTTTATGGTACGATCGAGATAATTTTTAGAATTTCTGAAAGCTGATTTTCCCCCGTCTTGTGGTACTCATTTCGAATTTCTGGGATGCGTAGAAAAAAAGTAATCGCGCCTTAAAGGAATCGCCAGTCCTTATCTGCCGTTAAAATGACTCCTGTTTTAATCCGTGGAAGAGATCATTTTTGTAATTTGATAAAAAATCCATGCTCTTGTTGAATTATGAATGCCTTTCCGATCTTGTAATTGGGAATTTTTAATTAATAACGTCCATTAATTACGACTTTTTCAAAATTTTATGATTTGTCGTTTGATGTGAGGTCTTCAGCTATAAGCATGTAAAATTTCAAGTCTCCAACATATACAGTCCGTCTCATAAATATAAAGACACAGATGTTTTTGAAATTACATTTTATTAATCCAGTTAAAAGAAATTAAATTTTATACCTCATATTAAGAGCACTGAAATGAATCTCTTACAGGGGTTTTAATTTAAATAAAATAATTTCGTCTCGAATAATAAAAAAAAAAAATAAAAAATTACTCTGTCTCATAAATATAAAGACAAACTTGAAACTGCTTCATATGCAAATTTTTTTCGAATGCGCGCGTACAGAATTAATGCGCACGCACAGAAATACACTTTAACTTACCCAAACGAGCAAAGTTGTTTGATTTGTTTCAATTGCAAAGATGCCGTGGAACATTGAAATTTCTAAAGATGAAATTTGTAAAATACTTGAATTTAAAGCTAATGGCTTAACAGTTTGTCAAATATGTAAAAAAACTGGGAGAATCAGAGCTGCACTTTATAAAATTCTATCAAAAACTTGCAATTTATATTCGAGAAAACGATCTGGCAGACCGAGAAAAACTAGTGAAAGACTCGATCGCAAGATCATGCGACTTGTTTCGTCGCAAAAAATGTCACTCCGATAAATTTCTCAACGAGTTTATGGTATGGTCCCAAAGGATACAGTACATCGTCGTATAAAAGAAAGAAAAAATATCGTATGCCGACATACCTGCAGATTTTCTTTACTGAAAAAAGAACACTAAGAACGGAGGTTAATCGGGGTTAAAGATCATATGCACTGCAAGGACGAATGGATGCAAGACATTTTTTCAGATGAAAAGAGATTTAACTTGGATGGCCCAGATGGTTTGCATTCCTACTCGCACAATTTAAGACATTAATCTCGAACCTTCTTCAGTAGGCAGAAAGGTGGAGGTTCTGTTATGGTGTGGGGTGCCTTCTCTTTTAATGGAACTGCGGATATTTCTTTTCTGGAAGGTAAACAGACATCTGCTTGATAGTCAGTTGTTGCCAATTGCTGAAACTCTTGGTGGTAGGAATTATTTGTACCATCAGGATAATGCATAGATTCACACATCAAGACTCACAAAAAAATGGTTTGCCGATAGCAATGTTCATGTCACGGTGTGGCCCACACGTAACCATGATTTAAATCCAGCTAAGAATCTTTGTGGCACTCTCGTTCGCAGTATATATGCATCTGGAAGACAATTTTCAAACGTCCTTGAATTGAAAAAAGAAATCGAACAAAGTTGGTTTGATATAAAGCCAAAATAGTTATACAACTTAATAAAAAGCATGCCAGCTAGAATATTTTCTGTCATTAATAAGAATGGATTATTTATTGGACGGTAATTCAAAAGTATGTAAAATGTCTTTATATTTATGAGACAGCAAATTTATTTACATTTATCAATTTTCGAGTTGAATTTGTTTAATTCTAATTTAATTTACTGTAAAATGTTTTCTTGGCACATACTTTTCGTTATATGCATAAATATAATTTTGAATACTGAATTATTAAAATATTATTTGGAAAATATCAGTGTCTTTATATTTATGAGACGCACTGTATACTAGTTTCTGAGAATGGGCTCTATGACAGACGGACAGACAGACAGAGGAGTGAGACGAATAGGGTTTCGTCAGATGAACGAAACCCTAATGATGCATTTAAGGGTTAATGCTTTCCAACAATATTGAAAAGTATTTATGACTTCGGTTTGTCTGTCCAAGCTCTAACTTTCTTAAATATGCTCACATTGATTTTTTTCTTGTTATTGACGTTTAGTAAAATGAAATGTGTATCATTTACAGAAACAGTCAAAAGTATTCAGTTACATCGCAGTCAATGCGAAAAAAATCTTTCAAATACTTTTTAATTATTTTACACCATTTCAAACGTAATGAAACAGATATGCATTTATGAAGTACAGTAAAATATGCATTCTGTATAAGGAAAGGGCAGCTGACGTCACTGTTGGTCGTATTACTGTTGGTTAGCAAGAAAAACCTGTTCATTCATTATGACTCCTACCTGTGCAGATGAGCTAGGGAAATTTGATTGGTCTACGTTTGGTCTCCGATATGATTGGCCTACGTCGCCAAGACTATTCCTGCAATGGTCGTTATGACAAAAATGTAGTTGGTAGATTGGTTGACGGAAGTGTTTGTTTGTAAACATGCCCTTTCCTTATAGTATCGGGTAAAGAATTTATTATTCGCGACCAACGACGTACAAGGCCATTTCATAACGTTTGAAACGTCACACAGAGTGGATCATCTTTACACGGTGATTGGTACAAAGCGGCGTGCCCACCGTTTTGTGCCAATCATCGTGCACTGTTAAAAATCTTTAGCTTTAACTGCATAGTCACTCCACCGCTTTTATAGAATATCTCTATTCTGATCAATGAAAATGCTTCATAGTATAGTTAAGTAATCGTTTTCTATAAAAGCGGTGGAATGCAGCAAACGCTACAGATTTTTAACAGTGTGTAAAGGTAATCCATTCTATGTGACGTTGTTAAGTGAGTTTCAGAAACTTGCTCAAGTCGAAATCTTGAGTCCCGGTACGTCGTCTTCAAAAAACTTATTAAGTCACTCAACTATCTCAATGTGAATGCAGTATTGGCGATTTAAGCGCTCGAATTCGCCATCTGGTGGAGAAAAGATATAACTTCTCGCTTCATGAAAGTGCCGTGCAAACCATAGACTTCTAATATAACTGGGCGCAGAAATGGCAACCTTTTCTTGAAGCACATATCAGGCTTCCCACCATCACGTGATGGTGGGGAAAATGCGCGCCAAACCGGTTTTTCCCGCACCCCACCACCACCTATTTCGTCTGCGTTCGTTTTGGAGCGTTTCTTTTATCATGAGAGAAAACAGAAAATTGCCAAGAAAGGGATTACCGCCAAAATACGACATCCTTTTGGCGATGAGATCTCCGACATGAGTGCATCAGGGTTCGACGGAGAGAGCAAAGGGATTCGCTCTCTATTCAATTCCTCCTCTAAGGAGCAAACACATTGCTATAGCGCCTAGAATATATAGTATAGAAATCGGCTATTCCTGTAATACTTAAAACAGCGCTAAAATATTATATCCTTTAAATATGCAACAATGCTGCTGAAATATAAAGATCGCAGCGACATCTGCAGGATATTTTCCACAACTGCAAGATATTGCTAGTCTGTACAATGTAATACGAAAATCCAGCAGATGTCGCTGCGATCGACACTTGGGATTTTAGCAGTATCGTCGCACATTTAAGGGATACAAATTTTTAGCATTGTTTGGATCATAGAAGTACCAATAACGAGAAGGAAGACAAGAACAGACATTAGCTCTGAAGCGCGCAGGGGCTGACGGGATTTAACGAAGACGAACTGCTTGCAACTTCCCTCTAACCTCCTAATACTATGTTCACACTACGATACTTAAGATATCTTACGCGGCCGAACTCTCTTAATTTTGAGGTGGTACCCTCCCGGAATTGGAAACCTGTTCACATGGAAAAACTCACTTAAGATAACTCAGTGAACGTCATTGTGTTGTTTGCGCATGCGCTTAAGATAAAACCGCCCGCAACACCCAATCATTTAATGCAAAGCTTTACAGCCAGCGAGAGTGAATGGTCGTGACTGTCTCTAGCCCGAAGAAAGTTTAAACTCTCTCAGAGAGTTTGTGGAACTCCCTCAGAGAGTTCGGAGGTTTAAGATAGTTCCAATAACGCAGTGTGAACAGGGTATAACGCTTCACCTTACTATCCAATGGGATTTTGTTACTATCACCCCTTTTGCCGCAAGTGCTCATGGGGATTAACCATAGACTTCTAATATAACTGGACGCAGAAATGGCAACCTTTTCTTGAGGCACATATCATGCTCCCCACCATCACGTGATGGTGGGGAGAATGCGCGCCAAACCGGTTTTTCCCCCCATCCCACGAAGACCTATTTCGCCTGCGTTCGTTTTGGAGCGTTTCTGTTATCACGAGAATGAAAACGGTAAATTGCCAAGAAAGGAGTCACCGCCAAAAAATGACACCCTTTTGGCGATCAAATCTCCGACATGAGTGCATCAGGATTCGACGGATGAGAACAATGGGATTCGCTCTCTATTCAATTCCTCCTGTAAGGGATTAACGAAAGAGAAATTATCCGGTGGCAAACAGCAGGCAGGGAAGATGCAATGCAAAGATATGCTTGCCTTCCTTCTCGTTGTTTGTAATTCTATGGTTTGGATAGCATATTTCCACACTAGGCATTCTAGACGCTGTAACATTGCATAACATGTATTTTTAATTTGTTCAGAATGATTATTCTTTTGCATAATTTCAGATTTCATGTGACATTTGTGTTCTGTCTTATATGACAAAGTAAAAATTGTCAGAATTTGAATATCTAAAACTTTCAAATGCACTTACAATAAAGAATGATTTCAATCGCTGTTTAGCATTGTAAATTAAAGTGACGATTTTCCTGTACCGAAGGCTGCGAGCAGCGCCACTTTTGGCCGTTTTAATAAGTCAGTTTTCACCATGTGACCACATGCCCACCAATTTTCCGCCAACCAATCAAAATCACCAATCTTTTAGTACTCAACCAATGAAAGTGGGGAAAACCCGGGAAAATTGGAAGGCAAACAAAAAACATTCACGAGGTTGACAAGCTGGTTGCTAGGGTGTGACGCTGAAAGAAGTTGGAACCAAAGACTTTTAAGATACATAGACCGGCAATGGAGGATATTCCATCTGCGTTTTGATCACGTGATCAAGGTAAAAACGTCTAGCGTAAAGAAGGGAAGGCTCCGTAGACGTGTAATGTAAATCCCCGGTAGCCAATGAAAAACAGTTCATCAGGCAAAGCAGTAGCATCTTCCCTTCTTTACGAAGTTTTTACCTTGACCATGTGATCAAAATGTAGATGGAATATCCTCCATTAAAGGGACAATTTTCCTGTACCGAAGGCTGCGAGCAGCGCCTCTATAGGCCGTTTTAGTTCCTACACTACCTACCTTCATGGTTGGAACGGCACAAAGTCCTTATTCCATGGTGTATAATTCATGAACCATTCTTTGCGATTCATCCAGTGTTTGTCGTTTGTCGATCACATGACATTGTTCAGCTAATAAAACGCGACCAGCTGAAAACCCATGTTTTTCGAAAATGTTTATTGTTTTTCTTTTACATAGATGATTTAAAAGTTGGTTTAATATTTTGTTTTGTGAACAGTAAGTTTAAATTCATTTTATATTTTACTTTCAGAGATATTTTATGAATTAAAAAGTGCTTTCAACTAGTTTATGTGTGGCTATAATAAAAGGAAAATTTAAAAAGTATTCGGAATTTTTTCCTTCTCAGAGAAGTGTTTATTTCACTACCTCCTTGTGATTGGTAAATCACAAACTTCCCCCACTGCTTCCAAAAAAAAAAAAAAAAAAAAAAAAAAAAAAAATAGATCTTTTGTTGTGATCCGGAACCGGAAGCACGCTGTAAAAAAGTATGTAATGTACTGGGAGTAAAGTTGCCGTCGGCTCATTCCATGTCAAATCAACACAAAAAAGTGACATTTTCTACCTGGACCTCCTTAGAATTTTATGATATTAAGTTCAACTGTTAGGTTTATAGAAAAATGAATAAATACCCAGCGATAAACCTCTATCTCATTTGGTTTCAGAGTTAATTAGCTTTAAAGATGGACAAAAAACGTAAATTTTTGAATTTCTTGCAGTACAAATTTAGTCATAATTTGTTCCCTAATTGTCACAAGCACTTACTATTTGTGTCTATGGAAAGTGTTTGAATTGGGCTTTCACATGATGGGGTAGATGGGCCATTCCCAAAAAAAGTGTAAAAACTATGTCCAAGAAGTTAATAATTTTTATTTAAATAATAATATGCTTTTGAAAAACAGCTGTGATTATTTCTTAATCTTCATCTTATTGTTCTTAGTTAAAAATATTTTGCAAGTTTAAAAATGAATTACAATAATTTACAAAAAATAATGTTTATAAACTTGGCAGAGAAAACAAGCTGTCCCAGGCTCAAATTTAGAACATTTGAATATGTTTATAATGAACTGGTTGTTAGCTATAATAAGTTAAATGCTATATAATGGAACATCTAATTAAAAAAATTACTAACAAAACACATTTTTAACTTTATTTTTAGAGATATAAATGTTTATGTGTGTGTCCCAAATTTTATTCAACTCCATTAAGTCCACTCTGTTACATGGAGTTTTAACATAAAAAATGAAAAAATATTAAAGTGAGCAATAGTACTGAACTCTCTAAAGGGCATGTGTTCACTTTGTCAGCGAAATTAGATTAAATCTTCATGAACAAAAAATAAGATGGCTTTTATGTCTATGGATTACCGAAATGTAAATAGTAAATGTCCACTCTGTTACATCTTTTTTTTACAACTTTACAACTACTTTTTAATACAATAAACCATTAGGAAGAAGATCATTATTAATAGCTGTTAAATATTCCTTAGTTTTTTTACTGAGCATGAAATTTTAAGCTACAATTCTACTTTTTGAGTTAGTTGTCCACTCTGTTACACATACTGTGTAACAGGGTGGACCAGTATTGTAACAGAGTGGACAATTTGTAACAGACATGCTATTTCTTTTACTAAACAAATATTTTACTATTATAATTTATATTTTTACTTTTAAAAGTATTATATACATTTAATCTAACACTTAAATATCAAATATAATTTTTTAGATAATGGCAAAAGATACTAATACAGAACGTCAGTGTCGGGTCATTCCATGTCAAATCAACACAAAAAAGGAGCATTTTCAACCCGACCCTCTCTGAATTGGATGAAATTTTTTTTATTTGTTGCACTAATAGAGAATTGAATAAATCCAGAGTTTTTAGTCCATATTGCTAGTTTTATAAATATTTTAATTTAAAGTTTGTCAAATTTTAGCAATTTTTGTATTACAAAATAATCTCTATTTCCTTACCTAATTAAAGTAAAGTTTTGATTTTGGTGTCTTTGGAAAGCACATGAGTTGTGCTTTCATGTGATATACTACATGTCTATATTTAAGAAAAAATTAATTTCAAGGTCATCAAGTTTAAAATTTAAAGTTTTAAATTTTAAATTTGTAATTTTGAAAATGATCTAAAAAAAAATTATGTTATTCTTCAACTTATTATAAATATAATTTGAAAGTTTTACTCTGGGACTGCCACGGGTTCCTGAGTAATAAATTCTAGAAAATTGGTAGTATCATGTTTCAGCCATAACAAAAAAATGTCACCACTTTATATATAAAGCTGCATATTGAACACCAGGAAAAAGGTTTTATTGTTGATCAAGAAATTTTGACTGTTTTCTATCATGCTTTTATATGTGGTGTCATAAATGGGGTAATAAAAGGTTGGCATTTAGCCCTCCTCCCTCCCCAATCTCCTTTTTAAGAATTAAGATTTTTATAATTTTGAAAAAAGGTATATGTAAAATTGAATGAAGAATCAAGTTGCTTAAAAATTTTGTTTTCTGCAAAAACATTTTGTGTTATGTATTTTATTTTTTTAATTAACAAGCAATTTCTTTTCTTTCAACATTTTTGTCTGCTTTATCTCCCCTACCACCACCATGAAATAGCTTATAGTTTCACACTGTATTATACTTGTTTATATATTATTTGAAGCTTGCTTATGATAGAGTAAGTTTGATAAATTTCTGAATGATTATTTTTTAAGTGGAGAGCAGGGGCGGGGGGGGGGGGGGGGGGGGGGCATGTAGCAGTGTTGGTCTTTCCTTTAAGAATAAGTTCTTTTGTATGAGAATGCGTATATTAACTTTGTTTCACAGCAAATGATAAAATAAAATTAGATTAAAGAAAGTTTAGTCAAATATTCTTTTACTTTTTTTTTTCTCAATTTGTGTTATTATTGAAGCTGCTCCTAATGAAAGATATAATTATTTTGTTAAGAAGACACCAATGCCTGAAATGTAAAAATGGGGTTAGTTTCTTTCTTGCTCTTTGTGTGTGGTTATAATTAAACATGTTGACCATAGGATTTTGACTAGTGAATGTAAACACATATGGTTTTCTCTACCACATGACCCTTACAGCCTCATGGCCCCAACACATATGATGCAGTATTTAACAGAGCTCATAAATGAGTTGAACTTTCTAGAGTTAGTTACACTTTTTCTAAAGAGAAGATTTAGTTCAGTGCACTTTTAATTTTTATATGATATCTTAAGTTTTATTTTAAAATAATTTCTTAGAAATGAGTACTTTTGCTCGAGCAGATTGTTGCAATCCATTTAAGGAGCCCAATCCTACAGCTGTAAGGAAAAACTTAAGAAATATTTTGCCATGGATGATAAAGATAAATCCTCTTTTATCCGAGGGACATAAAATTTGTGATAAATGGTGGAAAAAAATGGTGAAAGACTCTAAACTTTCTGAAGCAAGCACCAGTAGAATTTCCCCAGTGGAAGAAATAAAAGTACACAGTGATAGTGATCATCAGCAAGCAGAAATTCTAGATTATGAAAATGAAGCAGCCATTTGTTCTTTAAATGAAAGCTTACAAAGTATAGGAGAAACTCCCATTAAAAAGAAAAGACTATCTGAAAGAAAATATCCAAAAACAAAATTAAAAAAAGTAAGTAAAATTTTAAAGGATAAAATACTACAATTTTCTGATAGTGATAGTTCTACAGAATCCCCTGAAATGGAGATGCTTACTCAATTGAAAGAAAAATTTCAAAGTAGAATGAAGCTCAAGGGTTTCATTGGAATAATGCGCAGGCAACAATCCATCCATTTGTTATATATTATAATAGAGACAACCACATAGAAAATATTAGTTTTGTTGTTATTTCTGACTGTCTTTCCCATGGTACCACAGCTGTATATGTATTTCAGAAGAACCTAGTCAAGTTTTTAAAAGGAAAATTTGATGAGACTCCCCTAAAGTTTACACATTTTTCTGATGGTGTAGCTGCTCACTATAAAAACCGCGAGAACTTTTTTAATTTATGCTGTCACAAAAAGGACTTTGGCATACCTGCTGAATGACTTCTTTGCCACTGCCCATGGGAAAGGAGTATCAGATGGCAAAGGTGGTACTGTGAAAAGATTAGCTGCTCGAGCAAGTTTGCAACAGACATATACAGACCAAATTATGACGCCACGAGCATTATACGAATGGGCTTCAAGTCATATTTCTCGGCATAGAATTTTGTTATGTAACTTCCCAGCATTATGAAAATGAAAATAATTTTTTACAGGAACGTTTTTCTTCTTCTTGTGCAATATCAGGCACACAAAAGTTACATGCATTTATACCCCAGAACAATAACACTCTTTTATTCAAAATTTATTCTAATTCCGATACAGGCAAAATTGTAAAAGTAACAAAGGAAGAAGGAGAAATTGAACTGGAAGAAATAAACGGTTATGTAACATGCATTTATGACAAAGAATGGTGGTTAGCCTGTGTACTTAGCGTAAATTATGACACAGGAGAAATTAAGATCAACTTCCTGCATCCACATGGCCCATCATCATCATTTTATTTTCCAGAACACCCTGATGTTTTAGAAGTGGCAGCGAATACAATACTAACTAAAGTTGATCCTAGAACTGTCACTGGTAGAACATACAAGCTATCTGAAGATGAAATGCATTCTGCATCCATAAAAATTAAGAAAAAAAAATTGTACTACAACTGATTAGTATTGTCAATTCTAAATATGATTAACATAATTTATAAGCCATACATTTTCATTTTTGGATTTCAAGTACGTATACTTATACATCATTGGTGTTTAAATTTTAAAAATATATTTTGAATAGCATAGTTAGATATTTATTAAATGGTTGATTAAATCTATTTTTTCTATCTTGTATAAAATCTTCTTTTATATACATCAACTTTCCTAAAACATTTAAAAAATAAAATTAGATATTTTCCTGAATATACAAATTGGGATAAAATATTGTGGTATTATTTTAATATTGTCTTTTGATGGTTAAAATCTTATTTTCTGTATATTCAGTATGAAATTTTAGTTTAAAATTCAAAATTTGTCACTTGTTATGAGCAAATTCAGATGCAAGTAGTTTCATAAAATTTATTTTTCATGAACCCATTGCAGTCCCAGGCTAAAACTTTCAGATTCTGTTTATAATAAGTTGAAAAATAACATATAATTTTTTTAGAACATTTTCAAAATTACAACTTTAAAATTTTTAATTTTAAAATTTAAATTTGATGACCTTGAAATTAAATTTTTTTTAAATATAGTCATGCAGTATATCATATGAAAGTACAATTCATATACTTTCCAACGACACCAAAATCAAAACTCTACTTTAATTAGGAAAGAAGTTTGAGCCTATTTTGTATTGCAAGAATTGCTAAAATTTGACAAATTTGACCAAATTTAAATTTAAATATTTAAAAAACTAATAGCAATATGAACTAAAAACACTGGATTTATTAATTTCTCTATTAGTGCAACAAATAAACTAAATTTCATCCAATTTGGAGATGGTCGGGTTGTGGGCTGTGTTGATTTGACATGGAATGACCCTGTCATTAACGACGACGTTAAAAATTAGACGCTCAGAGAGAGTAAGAAAATTTTTAAAAATGACAGAAAAGCTATTGCAGATACCAAAACAATCCACGATGTAAAACAAAATTGCATTTAAAAAAAAAAAAAAAAAGTAGAGATGATGTCAGCAGGACAACAGCTGGGAGAAATGGAACAGTAACTAAAAAGCAGGATAAAAAGCGGAAAGCTATTTACTTAATACACTTTATAACCTCCATAAAAGGTATATAAGAGAGGAGGGAGAAAAATTTAGCTATCAGACATTTTCTAGATATCGTTTGCTTAATGTTGTATTCCCAAAAATAAAAGACAAATACTTGTTTATGTTTACAGTATTGTAATATCCACACAAAATGACTTTATTTAAGAAAGGAATGATTAATTGACTGTGCAGACTGAGAAAAATCAGCTAAGGATATGTCTGTAAATCAACTCCAAAATTTTGCATGTATGATGTGTGTAAAAATTGTACCAATACTCTCTGTATTGGTCTCAGTATTGGACTATAATATGATTTTAGAATGGCCAGAGTGGATCAGGAAAAAAGAATAAATTCTTAAGACTTGATGAACAAGAAATATTAAAACAATAACAAAGATAGTGAAGCAGACAAAGATGAATTAAATTGGTGAGCTTGTTAATGCGTTTAAAAAATATATCAAACTTTTCAAAAAACATATCTTTAACATTCAATACCAAACATGCCTGAAGAACTTGGGAGAAGATGAAGCTGCACTTCATCTAGATTTCAGTGAGAACTTCAAAAGCAAATTGGACGAGGAATTAGGGTCACCATTTTAGAGGCTCTCGAAAGCAAGTATGCACTTACATACCAGGTTCTGTACATGAAATCACAAGAGAAACCAATGACATTTTGTTCTATTTCATCTAAAGATAAAAATAAGCACTCAACGATTAAACTTTAAAAACTGGCGATTAAAAATATGGAAAGAGCCGGTTAAATTCAGGATTTTCTGATTTGATCTTCCCATTCCCTTTACCTCGGACGTTTCTGATTTCATATTGCACTGGCAATTCGACAATCTTTCTATTCTCATACACATACTTGCTAGTCGGTGGATAAACATACCTATTTTATTATATTGTCACCATTGTCAGATCTTAATTCTATACAAATTATAAAAAAAAAAGGTACTTATGTAGTTAGCTGTGTAAGCATGTTGTATATAACTTTGCTGCTTACTTATTTTAAAATTTAAAATAGATGGGAAATTAGTATCTCAAGTTTATTCAAAATGATATAAATAAAAATATTTTATTTAGTATATAAATTATTTGTTTACTGTAAACTCATTATATATATTTTAAATTAATATTCAGTGACATAAATGTACTTACTGGTTACTAAAGAAATTATTCTCACTAGCCAGTAACTAGTTACTATAAAACAAAACCTACCGGCCAGTGGATACTAAGCAAAATTGCTTATTTTCATCCTTAGTCTCATCTTTTTTAGTGCATGGCCTAGCAGTCATTTGGGCCCACTTGGAACAAGTATTGAAAATGACTAGCAATAATTACAAGATCAACATAGTTCACTTTTTTTCAGATGGACCTTTTAACCAGTACAAACACCCCCAAAAAGTTTCTACCTATTTAATAAACATGTTGATAAATTTAAATTTCAGTAGAGCACACAGAATTGTTTTTAATCAGGCAATGGCACAGCAGCCGCTAATGGAGTAGGAGGAATGCTAAAGAGCATGGCAGATGTTAATGATTTTTTTAGAGAACTAAAAGATAGGGATGCACCGGATATTGATTTTGCCGGATATCGGATACTGGATATCCGAAGCTCCTTTGCCTGCCGGATTCGGATATCCGGCACTAGATATGTTTTTAGTTATATGGTGAATTATTTCCTTATATAACGCCATCTCAGAACAATAAATTACAAGCATGTTTCACACATCATTAAAACATTTTAAATGTATTGAAATATAATTTACAAAAACTATATCTCTTTGAATATCAGGGCTTGAAATTCAAGTTTTCCCCAGGAGGGGAGTTTCCCACCCAACGTTTAAAAATGCAGGGGAGTTGAATTGTTAGGAAAAAAAAAAAACTTTAAACCGCATTATTTTTTATGTGCCACTTAAAGAATTACATTTATACAGACATGACAAAATACCATTAAAATAATTTAAATTAACAACTC
This sequence comes from Maratus speciosus, assembly GCA_963932465.1. Taxonomy (NCBI): domain Eukaryota; kingdom Metazoa; phylum Arthropoda; class Arachnida; order Araneae; family Salticidae; genus Maratus; species Maratus speciosus. The sequence continues at coordinate 533,710,347 of OZ010793.1, forward strand.
AAGATAATTATCCAAAATGTTTATTTTTATTAAAATAAAGGAGCAGAATCAAGTTTTATATATGTACCATGTCTATCTTTCAACTTTCACCTAATGTTATGGGCAATTAACAATTGGGTTCCTAAAATTTCTTAATTTAGATTTTATTCCATTTTGCGTGATTTAGCCTCTTTCACAAGTTACACTTTTGACAAACAGTGCAGACCAACTTTTATAACTTTAGAAATTATCGGAAACGCATGGTTATGCTCTGTTAAAAAATTTTAGAAAACTTTGCAAAATCTGATGTGCATTAATTTTTAACAGTAAGTTAAAAATGCATGAATAATGCTTATCGGTGATTGTATTGTCAATATCCTACGGTGATTGCATGTCACTTCTGAACAAACTTGTTTTATTATATCCTTAATGGAATTATAGTTAAAACTGTAGTCCCTGGTATTTTTGTTAATTGAACTATGTTCTATGCATTGGAATTTTAAATCCATATCCAAAGTTTGAAAAGGAAATAGTCATTGATGCAAGAATCAACTAGTTTGTTATTTCTAAACATGTTTTTTTAAGTTCAACCAAATTTGTTTTTCTTCATGTGCACCACAAGTGTAATCTCATTTTGTTGAGTGCTGACTATTGGCCAATTTGGTAGGGCTCCACCGGAGACAGAGCCCTACCAAATTGGCCAATGCTGCCCTTTTAGTTATTTGCTATTTTGGGCATAGGGAAAAAACATCGCAAAATACATAAATCGGTCATAAAAAAAAAAAAAAAATATCGCCGATTTCGTCAATCATGGTGAAAATAAGTAAAAAAATTTGTCGACCGGTCGCAAGAAGAAAACTGAAGTGCAGGGGAAATCGGCAGCGGGAAAATATCACAAAATTCGTCAATCGATCTGTCATGAGCAAATATCGTGAAATTCCTCAGCCGGTCACAGAGAAAAAACGCAAAAATTTTCAATCGGATGCAGAAAAACAATCGTTACTTTCATCAGTATGTCGCAAGAACAAACAGGGAAATTTGCCAATCAGTCACAGAATAAAATTGCTATATTTATCAATTGATCTCGAGAGAAAAAAAATTATGAAATTCATCGATCGGTCTCTAAAAAAAATCTGAAATTCGTCAGTCGGTCGTGGAGAAAAAGTGCAAAATTTTTCAGTCAGATGCAGAAAAACAACCATGAATTTTGTCAATCTGTCGTAAGAAGAAACTGTGAAATCTGCCCATCGATAGTAGAAAATATCACGAAATTTGTCAGTCGGTGCTGAGACTTGCTCGTCATTTTACAAAGAAACATTTTCGGAAAACGATTTTTTGGAAACAGGAGCCGCCCACTCACAATAGGGCATAATAAATAGGGCACAAATCCTGCCATCCCGCTTTGAAATTCAAGCCCTGTATCTGCCATTCAAGCCCTGTAATGTATATTAATAATATTGCATAAAAAATGTAATTTAAACCTTAAAGTATTCTGCTTATTTAATGAAATGCTGATAATTGCTACTGGATTTGAATATAGGATTGCCTATATCGATAATTGCTAATAATTAATTTGTACAATGAAATGCTGATAATTTGTACAACAAATTTTAACCAATTAATATGTGTATAATTGTAGAGTATTTTCACAAAGAAATACTACATACTTTCTTTTTATAATTTAAACATAAAATATTACTAATATACCCATGATTAAAGAGTTATTTTCTCCAAACATAGGTTTAGTTGATGCCCTTTTTCTGTTTTAATTATTTAATATTGTTTTTGCTCTAAGTCACGTTTAGTTTTATTTTAAGTTAAATTATTTTTATATTTAAAAGTAAAAAGAAAATTACTTTTAATTTTAAATATTTATAATGAAGTTACAAAAACAACTAGTTGGATTTGCCAATCCCAAAACTTTCTTCTATCTCATACATCTTAATATTTCAAAAAGTAGTTCCAAATATTAGTACTTCAATATTATACCAACTTTGATTTTGATCTAAAATTTCTGCTTCAGTCAATTAATCAGAACAAGAATAAGTTAATCTCGATCATATTTATTAAAATCAAAAATTTTTTCGTTATTCTGTTGTACATCAGCTGTTTGTGAATAGCCAGCTTAGCAGGATGCGAAGTTCCATTAACTTCATGAGCCGCCAATATACAGTACAAAAAAAAAAAAAAAAAAAAAACTGCGAAAAATCGAGAAAATTTTACCAAAATCTCTGTTACAGTGCCACCTTCTGGCAGAATATTTCCAAATTCAAGGAGAAACTGCTGGCCATAGTCAAAAATATACACCACAAAATTGGTTCAATTCTATGTTTAACTTCATACACTTTTCAATGGTAAAATAATGAAAATAACACAAAAATCAGCATTATAGCACCCCCTTCCAGCAGAATATTTTCAAATTGAAGAAGGACCTGCTGGCCATAGCCAAAAACATAGACCCGAAAAATTGGCTCAATACATAACTTCATACACTTTTCGATGGTACAAGAATGAAAGTGGCACAAAAATCGCTATTACAGTGCCCCCTTCCAGTGGAATGTTTCCATATTGAAGGAGGGCCGCCTGGCTATAGCCAAAAACATTCAGTAAAAAATGGTTCAATTCTTTGCATAACTTCATTCACTTTTCGATGGTACAATGGCGACATACGGACAGACAGACATTTTGTATAAACATGTTTTGGGATATCTGACCCCTAAAACATCTAAATCTATTGAAAACCAGAAATCGAAAAAAATTCTATTACAATACTTTCTTCTAATAATCCTGTTTGTTTGTTTGTTTAGTTGCCTGTTTAATTGTTAAACTTAAAAGAAAGAAAGAAAATTAAAGTCATACTTTAATAAACAACTTCAAATTTTGTTTTACACTCTGAAAGTAAAGGTACAATTTTCTAAACGAAGTAAACGTAAATTCTTAAATTTATTATAAAAAGTTCAAATATCAATGTTAGGAAAGCTGGCAATTCTTTAAACTTTTGAGAATTACCTTTTACTCATGAATAGTGAACTTACTTCCATATTTTACATTATAAACAAAATTGTTCGGCATTGTTTGGGGTCAAACGATTTCTGTTATCCTTATATATTCGCTTTGCTGCACTCTGCCGGATATCCGGCAGAGAAGTCGGATATCCGGTGATTGTGATTCGGATATCCGACGGTATTTCGGATATTGAAAAATCAGCCGGATATCGGATATTTGCTGGATATCCGTTGCATCCCTACTAAAAGACATCATCAATGTGAAATTGTATCTTATTTCAGAGATAGATAAGATGAGTAGAGCTATTCCAAATAAAATTCCCATTCTTAAAGGAACATTGGCTGTTCAGCAGTTGGTGACAACAGATAATGGATTATTTAGGTAGAGAAGTGTATCTTGTTTTTGCCGAAAAAATAGTCTGTGCTTTAAAGCTACGCTTTAAAGTAATACAACTGTCAAATAACATCCAATCTTGCTTCTCATAAAAATGTTCATAAAATACTCAAAGCATCAGATGTTTATTCTTCTGACTCGGACTCAAATGGAACCTCCACAAACGAAGAGTGTGAAGTGAAAGTTGATGATTCCATGCAAAAAGTTTTGCTGGATAATATAAAAACTTGGAAATACATGTTGGCTGCATTTAAAACAGATGAAGCTATGTGTAATTTGAAATACAAGTATGTTGCAGTTATTCAAGAAGTAGAAGATGAAGATGGAGAAGTAAAAGTAATGTATTTAAAGACTATTAAGGATTGTGGGAGGTTATTTTGAGCTGATGAAAACAATATTTCATACATTCGTTTAGAAGGAATCATAACAATTCTTCCTGAACTCAAATGCAAGTTGTAGGTAGTCATCTGTACTATGAATTTTCAAATAACGTAGCAAATAACTAAATAATCAAGAAAGCACAAGTTTCATGTAAATCTTCTTAGATGGCAAATAAAATATTAGGTGGAAGGTAAGGATGTTTTTATTTATTTATAGTATATAATACTGTTGATATTTTCCCAAGAAAATACAGTTGTCCACTCTGTTACAAAGCTGTCCACTCTGTTACATTACAGATTTTTTAAATTCTAGGATAAAATTGCTTAAATAATGTGAAGTAAAGGTATCCTCCTATTATTTTAGAAACTGTGCTACATGTTTTAACATATAAAAATAATATTTTCTAAATTAGCACAACAAAATAAACTTTTATCTAGTATTATTCCAAAATTTGTAACAGAGTAGACTGCAATATCATTAAAAAACATACAATTTAAGATCTCTTGTAATTTTTTTTATATGTATAAGAAATATACAGTGCTTGCAAAGATATAAAGTCAAAAAGCTTAAATTGCACTGAATAATTTACACAGGAAAACAAATTTTATTCATGTAACAGAGTGGACAAAATCTTTCATTTCTCATCACAAAACCTTATAAAAAATATAATATAAATTTTTTTACAAAGTTAAAATTTATAGCATGATAAAATTCAGAGTCTTGGCTGTCACTGAAGCATAAAGTTATTGTGAAAATATAATTTTAGAAAAAAAAGTTTCAAAAGATCAAATTTACATTTTTTTTTGGGGAATGACCCAGTTGTGACAGTAATGGACACCCCTTGATGTTTTTGGTTCATAAAAAAATAACTAATAAATATTTAGCTTTAATTATTTTTTTTATCTTACCCCCTTCCATGTTTTATAAAACTGGGTTATTGTTGACACTTTTAATCAAACCAAACAGGAAGCAGAAAATAATCTTTCAAAGTTTCACTGTTTTTCTGTCAAAATCTTAATGAAGAGGCTAAGAGCTGGCTTCGTTTAATTTATATAGGGTAGATGTGCCAGTAATGGGCACCCCTTATTGTTTTTGGTTCGTAAAAAAACTAATAAATATTTAGCTTTAATTATTTTATTTATAGTTCCCCTTTGCATGTTTTATAAAACTGGGTTATTGTTGTGCATTTAATCAAGCCAATCAGGAAGCAGAAAATAATGTTTCGAAGCTTCACTGGTTTTCTGTGAAAATCTTAATGAAGAGGCTAAGAGCTGGCTTCGTTTAATTCATTTATGTAATCTTTATTTTCTTGCAAAATTTGAATGCTTTTGTTTGAGTAGCAATAGAAAACTTAGAATTTTACAGGGGTGCGGAATATGTCCGATCCGGCGATCTAGGATCGGGGGAAATTTTAACTAGGGATTGACCGAAGCAGCAATATTGCTGAATACCGAAGCTTCGGTCGAAGTGTACACCGAATATTCGGTATTCGGCAACCGAATACTTAAAAAAAATTTAATACATATTTTTGCATATACAGGCAAAGTTCTTTAATCCGCACAAGTTGGGACCAAAAGTTGTGCAGATTATGGAATATTGCGGATTATGGAATATTATGGATTACATCTCATTTTCTTATTTCTGGACACTATTTTAATTCAATATTCAGTATAACATGAAAAGAAAAATATGAAATATAATAATTAATTTTTCTGGACACTATTTTAATTCCATATTCAGTGTAACATGAAAAGAAAAATGTGAAATATAATAATTAATTTAATATGCTATCTCAAAAAATGCATTTTTCAAATTATTGTATTAAAAAATTGATTATATTCACTTTTATATTTAAAAATTTCAGATATTTCTTTTAAAAAATCATTTTTGGATCAAGAATTTGTAAATTTGTTTAATTGTTTACATTCATTAAGCAATGCGAATTATAGAAAATTGCGGATTATGGGTGTGCGGATTATAGATCCTTGACTGTATTAGCTTTTTTAATAAACTAAAATTAAATTCTGAATAATTTAATTCAGTTCTCATAAATTCATTAAACCATCACTTATTTTTTTATTATTTTATCACTAGTCAGTACCCAAAGTAACCTCTGAAAGTATTAAATTATACAGGCTATTATTAAGAATAAGAATTGTCAGAAAAACAAAAGTTCATTCAAATAAAAAGAAACAATGTTGTTATTAAGCTAATTTACTGATTGCCTAAGTCTAATTATAAACATATTGAATAGGAATGTTCTCAAATACAAAAGGTATATCAAATTGTACATTTAACCATTTTCTGTCAAATTATTGATAGATATTTATATTTTGATTAATATTTTAACATTGTGGTGATGAAGATAACAAATTTGAGAGATTTTAATTTAATGGTTATAAAAGCTATAAGATAGGCATAGGGTATACTTATACTTATTTGAAGTGTGTATTTTCTTTAATATACACCTTAGATATACAGAGATGAACTCTGATATGCTTATTTGATGTGTGTAGTATAAGTATATTAAAGAAAGTACACATTAAATAAATTTGAAAGAAACTAATGTAGAAGTAATTAAAGTTAAATGATAAGGGAAAAATCCCCATCTTCCTTTCTTTTTTTCCCCTCTATTGTAGACAGTTGTTTTGATTTCATCCTTATGCCGACTATTTTAGGAAGGAAAAAGTTTTTTTTAAATTAAAAATGGCCTTTGACTTGTTTTTTGTAGTGCAGCTGAACTCTGAACTCACGCGCATAATATTGAAACTCATCGTTTAGCTTATTCTACTTTTAAGTAAAAGAGAATTATTCTACTTCTAATAAAATACTTATCTGCAACTATTCGGCCGAAGCCGAATATTCGGTTTACATGCCGAATCACCGAATACCGAATCGACTATTCGGTATTCGGTCAATCCCTAATTTTAACCCCCTGGGGAAATTTTCAGAAACATTAGGGGAGAGTAGCCGAATTTGGACCACTTCACTTATTTTCAGGTGTAACTCACTTAATTTTTGGAATATCTGCAAAAGATCATTACACAGGGACAGGGTCAATCTATTCATCGACCAACTAAATAAATATTTAGATCAATTTCATTTTGAAAATTTTAAATTTTATTTAAATTTGAAAAAATTGTCAAAAGTGGTCCAAATTCAGCAACTGGTCGCCTAAGTTGGACCCCCAGTCTCCTAATTTGAACCAAATAATATCAGGTTGTTTTAATGACTAGAGAATATAACTAATTTTATTAAAAGCAAAGTTTGCGATTAATGAAACAATCAAATAAAATAACAGCAATGAAATATAACTCAAATATCTGAAAATATGAGTTTGTTTTAAATCAAAATGTATTCCAAATATAAATCAAAGTTATCAGTAATTAAGAATAGAAGTTCTGGAACTAATTGTCAGTTACTTGCATATCATGTAAGGAGTGATGCAAAGCTTATACATGAATTTTGTTTATTGTTTTTGTTTTCCAGCGCACACAACATGGAATCGTATATGGCAATTTGAACACTGAATCATTTCTGTTATTTTATTTTTTTTTAAGAATTAGGCAAAACCAATCATCACTGTCTAGATTTTTCTTTTTAGATTCTGAATTATCAGAGTTTTTTTGTTGCAACAGAAGTTTTCTTTACATTATGTTTGTAGTTCTTCTCTTCCATCATTTTCTTGCTAATTGCATTACACCTATTTTTTAAAACTCGATGTTCCAATTGCTTTTGTGCTGTGGAAGCTTCTTTTTTCATTTCAAGGTTTAGTTTATATGGTGATGATATTAACACAACTGTTTTTTGACTCCCTCTGTACTTTGATTTAACTGAATTTAGCAAGAAAAATAACATTTCTAATTATTTTTCATCATTTTACTCCTCTGAGTAAAGATTCAATTGGAATGAAAGTAGTCAGCACAGATGAAGATTTCAGTTTTGTTTTTAAATTTTAAGGGTTGACATTCGTATTTTCCTAATACTTATGAAAGTATGTCACATGTTCGTATGACAAACACTTTATTGGGGGGATGGTAATTCCAAAAGATGAAGAAGAGTAAAAAAAAAAAAAAGTAAAACTTGTGCATCCGTAAGATCCTGCAAGAATATTTTACTGACCCCCAGAAAAAAAAGATGCATTGCATAATCTCAAGTGATTTCTTGTGTCAGCCATTCCTATAACTACAAAAAAGGAAGACAGTATTAGTTTAAAATAAAGAAAATACCTTATGCCCAGCCCATAAACAATTTGATTTGACATGTTTAGAAAGTGAAATTTCACACATTTATTATTTTTGCTGTAACAAAGAGTAAGCCTTTTGAATATTATTTAATTTTAGATTTTATTGTTGTAAATAATATTTGTTATTTTATTATTGTATATAATATATTTAATCAAGAGTAGTATTACACTGTATCTTAATCGTTATAATATATATCTTATCATGAAAAGCTTCAATATTTATGATTAAATTAATTTTATCCAAATTTTGTTAAAATCTGGATAAAATTAATTTAATCTCAATTAGGGATTGACCGAAGCAGCAATTCTGCCGAATACCGAATACCGAAGCTTCGGTCAAAGTGTACACCGAATATTCGGTATTCGGCGACCGAATACTTAAAAATTTTAATACACATTTTTGCATATATCATCTATTTTAATAAACTTGAATTAAAATTAAACTCTTAATAATTTAATTCAATTACATTTTTATTGTTAAATCTAACTACACAAAAAAATTTAATGACTTCTTTCCCCTCACAAATTCATTAACCCATCACTTATTTATTCTTATTTTATCACTAGTTAATACCCAAAATAACCCATGAAAATATTAAACTATACAGGCTACTATTAAAAATAAGGCTTGTCAGAAAAACAAAAGTTCATTCAAATAAAAAGAAACAATGCTGCCATTTAGCTGATTTACTGATTGTCTAGGTCTAATTTTAAACACATTGAATAGGGATGTTCTCAAATACAAAAGGTATCAGATCAACTCATACATTTAACTATTTTCTGTCAAATTATTGATGCATATTTATATTGTGATTAATATTTTAACATCGTGGTGATGAAGATAACAAATTTGAGCAATTTTAATTTAATGGTTATAAAAGCTGTATGATAGGCCAGGGTTGGCAAGTTTTTGACATGCGACGGTTTAAACCGATTTTAACCATGGTTAAAACCGTCATGTCAAAAACCTTTCTGTCAAAAATGTCCAAAAGTGTCAAAAACCTAGTTTTAATAAAAATCATACCAAAAGAATTATTTAGCAGAGTTAGATGGGCTTTAAACAATAAATTCTAAGTAAAACTGCATAAATACATTAAAACTGTGGGGTATAAACTGCAGAAATACATTCTTGAAACCTATTTGCATAGGATATGGTAAACTGCAAATTGATTGTTGTATGATTTTTTTTTATTATTATTTGTGAATAAAAATTACCTAACTGTTATTTAATGATTTAGTTTATCATTAATGTATGCTTTTAAGATGAACAGTTAATAAATCCTTAATTATTTGTAATCATTAAAACTAGATAGGTTTAATCTAAATTTTGCAGAGATAAATAAATTGTTTAGATTTTTTCATGGCTAGAAGCACAGAGTAATCTATCACAATTGGTATCTAATGAGGGTATTTACTTTCCTTAAGATAGAGCAAATTCAAAGATTCCCTTCCAGTACAAAACAGTATTGCTATTGCAACAAAACCAATTTTTCTTGCTTTCCCCCTATTATGTTCTTATGGATGGGGTTGTTTAAGGAGCTACCTTCACCAAAGTTTAAGTTAAAACACCCGCCTGCTAATGTTAATCCTACAGGAGAAATTTTTTTTTTTAATATCTTGTTCGAAATTTCATACTTTTAAATGATTTTTTTCAAAGTAGAAATGAAAACCCCACTCAATAACGTCAATTTTATGATAGAAATTTTGTTTAATATTTCAATATTTTTAAATGTTTTTTGCATTGGATAACTAATGTCGATCTCTACAAAGACCGATTTTTAAATTTTCGATTTTGCTTGCAGTTATTTTTGTTATTAGGATACTTTCACTTTTGGAACAGGTTTCAAACTAAGTTAAGCATTTTTCTTTTTCTTACTGGTATGCCGAATTATTCATTTGTCCCTAATTTTAGGAGAAATTCCACAAATAAGATAATTTCACCAGTAAGAGGTGATTGTCAGTCACTAACAAAAATTAATATTGGGATAAAAGGATTAAAATATCATATTTTATCATTTTATCCTAACATTTCATTCTTTTCTCATTTGTAAAATAAATGTTATTTTTATTGTTCTGCGTTTGTAAAAGAAAATGCTGCAGAGAAAATATTTCTGTTAAAGACTGTATATAGGGCAGATGTGCCAGTAATGGACACCATTAAGGAATTTCTTTAAAAATTGTTTTTTAATTAATAGTTATTATATTCCAGTTTTTTCAATATTATATTAAACTATCATGATTGATTTCGTTTCTTATAATGGCTTATTATTACAAAACGTTTGTCTATATATATATATATATATATATTGTTTTTTAAATAAGAAATGCAACCAAGTATGCTGAAAAGCCACAATAAAAATACATATAAAAAATTTGGCAATTTAGTCATAAACAAAGAAATAAATTATAATTTAATATTTGATTACAGTAAAATAAATGCTAAAACTAAAGTGCACAATCATTAAATAAAAGCAATGTTGTATCTTGCTATAACAGCATTTTTTTGTTGTTGTTGTCCTGACCATATTTAAATATTGGTGTTTTTGACGGTTAAAACCGCTTAAAACGCGGTTTAAACCTATGTCACGTCAAAAACTGGTTTTCGACGGCTTAAACCCAACCCTGTGATAGGCTTATTTGATGTGTGTATTTTCTTTAATATACACATTAGATATACAGAGATAAACTCTGATATACTTATTTGAAGAGTATATTTAAAAAAATGCACATTAAATAAATTTAAATGATAAGGAAAAGATGCCCATCTTCCTTACTTTCTTTTATCTCTATCGCAGACAGTTTTGATCTCACCCCTATGTAGACTATTTTAGGAAGGAAAAAGTTTTTTTTTTTAAATTAAAAATGGTCTTTGACTTGTTTTTTGTAGTGCAACTGAACTCTGAACTCATACATATAATACTAAAACTCATCGTTCAGCCTATTCTACTTCTAAGTAAAAGAGAATTCTTCTACTTCTAAGAAAATAACTATCCCCAATTATTCGGCCGAATACTTAAAAGTATTCGGCCGGAGCCGAATATTCGGTTTACATGCCGAATACCGAATCGACTATTAGGTATTCGGTCAATCCCTAATCTCAATTAAATTTAATCTCAAATTTACATTATTTTTATTAATTTATAACCATGTAAAAGATATTTTAAGGTACAATTAAAAAGAAGTAATAGCACCCAGCTTTCGGTTTCGGTTAATAATAAATGCTTGATTAACACATTATTTTTCACAAAATTCTTGATTTTAAAAATTCACAAGTTTAAAGACACTCTTAGTGTTTAAATATGACAAAAAAAAAAAAAAAAATAATAATCTGCCTACATTATTTATCACTGAGATACATTATTTGAAACTCATTTAGTGATTTTATATTGAAATTAGGGATTGACCGAATACAGAATAGTTGATTCGGTATTTGGTGGTTCGGCATGTAAACCGAATATTCGGCTTTGGCACTTCGGACGAATAATTGCAGATAAGTACTTTCTTAGAAGTAGAAGAATTCTCTTTTACTTAGCAGTAGAATAGGCTAAACAATGAGTTTCAATATTATGTGCATGAGTTCAGAGTTCAGCTGCACTACAAAAAACAAGTGTCAAAGGCCATTTTTTATTAAAAAAAACTTTTTCCTTTCTAAAATAGTCTACATAGGTGCGAAATCAAAAGAACTCTGTCTACAACAGAGAAAAAAAAGTAAGGAAGATGCGCATCTTTCCCTTATCATTTAATTTTACTTACTTCTATATTAATTTTTTTAAATTTAAATTTATTTAATGTGTATTTTTTAATGCAGTCCTTGAATATAGAACTGTCATTAAAAAAAATTTAAACAACTTTTCAAAATTTTGATATTTTTTTTATCTTAAAATTTATTTTACTTAGGATCATGAAAATTAAGGGTGATTACGTCTTAAAATGAGCTATAAACATACCCAGTTTCATTGAAATTTGTAACAGTGAATTAAATGGCTTAGGGGAACTGACATGAAGTGACTCTGCTTGATTTGATTTGAAATGCGCCTCAAAATATTTTTAAATAGGAAATACTACTAAAAACACCCAAAATCCCACTATTTTTATTTCAGAATCAGGTAAAGGACACCTTTAAGTATATCCCCCACAAAAAATAAATTTAATAAAAATACTGCCTTTTGTTGATAATGCTTTTTTGTAAATGCATTATTTTTCATAAAAAATTCACGACTTCAAAGTTAAAATATTTTTTTACTCACACTTAAAATGTTATAAATAAGCGTAACAGTTTTTTTTTTCATAAACTGCGTACCCTATATATTATCAAATTATTTAAAGATGATTTGTAGAGTAGATATTGAAATACGATTATACTTATGATATGCTACATTTGAAAACCGAGCAGCCAAGAATGCCAACTGACGGCAATTTTTCAAAATTTTGACAATTTTTTTCTCCGAAACTATTTCACCAAGGAGTAAAAAAAAAATACTGGTGATTATATCTTAATAATAGGAACAAACACACACAGTTTCATCAAAATCTGTGATGGTGGGTTACATGCCTGCCTGAACTGACATGGAATGACCCATACTTTATCTTGTACATGGATCGAGTTGGTCAGTTTCGGATTCTGGTCAATTTTTACTTTCATCTATCTTTATAGGAAGAATATTGGATTCGCGATTTTTTTTTTTTTACTTTCTTCTACAGTGTTAAATTCAGACACTTTTCTCCGGGAGGGATTTCTATTGCTCCTGGAGGGACATTATAGAATTCTGGGGGGGGGGGGGGGAGGATTGCACTTTTTGAACATTGAAAATACAAAATCTCAAATCTTCCGGACATTCCATTGCCCCCCCCCCCCCCTTGAATTCAACAATGTTTTCCTAAAATTTTTGAATTCCGGTTTTCGGTGAATTTACACGTTTTAGGGGTCAAACATTCCAAAAAACATGTTTTTACAAAATGTCTGTCTGTATGGGACACAAATCTTGTGGCCGCTTTATCTCAAACTAATGCACGGAATTTAATAAAAATTTATATTCAGTTAGTCGATGATATAAATTGATGCTGATTAGTTTTTGGTGTAAATTGTTCAACAGGTGGCACTGCTAAGCTGCATTTTTCGCAATTTCCGCAAAAGTTCTATCTCAAGAACTAAAGCACGGATTTCTATCAAACCTCAGATTCGGTTAATCCTTAACATGAGTTGATGCTGTTTACATTTTGGTGTGAATTGCCCAACAGGTGGTGCTGCTATGCTGCATTTTTCATGATTTCCGCAATAGCTCTATCGCAAGAATTAATGCACGAATTTTCATCAAACTTCAGATTCAGTTTTTCCCGGCCCACGGCGTGAACTAAACTAAGGAAATGTAAGTAGTTTGCGTTGGGCCTGGAGTAAGATGATTATCATTCGAGACCGGGTTCAAAATTTCAGCCCAATTTATAAATATGGATCAGACAATATTACTCCCATGTTATTTGTCTAATAATAAACTATTTTTAATCTAATATTTTCTTTAATATAGTTTTGCTATGTAACGCTTTAAATTAAAGAACTTAAATTCTGAATATCAACAATATTGACCAGGGTTGGACGGTATTTAACGTCTGATGGTTTTTACCGGTTATTACCATGGTTTTTACCGTCTTTGGAAAAACATGTTTTTACCATGGTTTTTACCACCTTTGAAAAACTTATGAATTTGACTGTTTTTTGTCACTTTTATGAAAGTTTCTTTCAATTTTTAATTTTCCCAGGGGTGAAAGTTTTCTTTGTATTTTATACCACTATTTCCATTCAACAATATTCACCTAATTTAGTTTCTGATTAGGTAATTAAAAGAGTTATATGAAAATAGCGGTTTTTAAGGAATATAAAAAGCCCGGAAGACACTCATCCATGTTTGCCGTCTACAAGAATTCAAAATTTTAAAGATATTATTGCACATTTATCATTATTAAAACCTAATGCTTATTACATATAACTATCATTATGAGAATGCACATTACAATATTTATTATATTTATCTTAATGAAAACTAGTTTACTAATTTTTACTCAAAGGAAATAGAAAATTATAGGTACACTTTTATCATATTTAAAAACCTTAATCATTTTAATAAAAACCAAATGCTTACAAATATTAATTATCACATAATATAGTTCTTACAAATGTTAGTGCAGTTTACCAGTCACAGATCAGTTTACAGAAAGCTACAAAACTTTTTATGAAAGGCTTCAAGTTATATAAGCTTCCAGTTCTATATTGGAAGCTTATATTCCTTGAAGCCTTTTAGCATTTTATAAAAAGTTTTGCAGCTTTCTGTACTAGAGATGAGACGGGTTCAGCCCGGGCCCGACACGGGCTCGGGCTCGATTTTCATACCAGCCTTCGGGCTCGGACTCATTTTTTTTAACCGGAAAATTTTATTTATTCCCGTATGGGAAAAAAAACTTTTTAAAAAATATAAGAAGTAATATATTAATATATAATCATCAAAATTTCTTGCGTTCCCTATATTATTCTGTTAATGCTTTTTAAGGTGTGTTAATATCTAAAATTTATTTATGTTTGTAAAATAAATTCAGTATTCCTTATTTTTATCTCAGTTAAAAAGCTGTTATTCTTGTAAAAGTAATTTAATTACTTCTTTCATAATAATCATTAATCTTTCAGTTTCCTGTGGTTTCAATAAATAAATTAGGCATCTGTCTGTTATCGCCTACTTCTCGTCCTTACGACGCGACACCTGGGTTGAAAATTGCATTTTCCATAAGAAATCATTTTGATGTTATTTTCATATGAATGATGAAAACGAAGTATCAGTAACTGTTTAGGTTATTGCACAAAAGGAAAGAAAATGATAAAAAAAATGGTTTTATTTATTGGTGAACGGAAATAAAAGCATTTAACTTTACTGTTCGTTAACGAGGGTGAGAAAGTTGATTTTTTTTTTTTTTTTGCTTTATTTTGTTAACAGTTGATAATTTGGTAAACATTGAAAGGAATATTTATTAGCTGTATAAAAGATAAAGCGGACATTAACGTGTAATGAGAATGTTTATAATGGGAGGGAAGTTTCAGTTAAATATATTTGTAAAAGGACAATTTTGGTTTTAAATTAGGTATAATTATATGGGATGATTGATTAATGTTAAAACATCACAGCTATTTTAAAAGGAATTTGCAATATTTGCAGATTTATATCATTCACGCTAAGGCGCCAAAATAGTAGAATATTTTAAAATTGGATCGTTTATTTTATTTTATTTTATTTTATTTTATTATTTGACAATCTAGGCGAAATATGGCAAAATATGAGAATCTTTTTAGGGACTTATCTTTTGATGAGAATGATTTGAATCGATTTTAAATGTCATAAACTATGTGCTAGAGATGAGATATTTCATTTAGAACAACTTTTATGCAATTTTTATTAAACTTTATTTTCGGTTTACATTTTCGGGGTATCGAGCTCGGGCTCTAATGACGAAAAAATGTTTCGGGCTCAGATTTAAAATAGCCGGGCTCGGGCGGGCCCGGGCTTTGAAAAGTGAGCCCGAACTCATCTCTATTCTGTACACCCTAGTCTATTTCTTAATTTACTGTGGATATGTGAAAAGTTCGAAAAAATTAACTCTATGGATAAAGAACTATAAGGTATGGAGTGGAGATTAATCATTAAATAAATGAATTCAGGATTCATTTCTTTTGTTATTTAGTGCTTTCCACGAAACTTTGGCTTTTACATCTTTTGTTTTAAAGAAGCTTCTTGGAAATGGTTGTACTTCAACTTCATATGCCAAGAGGTAAAGGTCAAAATTAGCACTAGCCAACGGCCACAGGGCCAGTAAATGAAAAAAAGTGGCTAGTGAAAAATTGTCTATCAGCGGCTACCTTCCGGCCACTATTTTATAAGAAGATAATAAAATTTTCTTGCATTTCATCAAGGATTCTACTTTTTTTGGTTCCAATATATTTATATTAACATATTTATTTGGGCTACTCAGTTTTAGATTAATACTTATGGAAATTTTACTGTTTAGCATTTTGAAATAAAAAAGTGGCCGCTAGTTTAAAGAAAGTGGCCACTTAAAAAATTAGTCCTACCGGCCAGTGGCCGCTAATGAAATTTCCCAATTTTGACCTATACCAAGAGGAGTGAAAGAGAATTTGGCATGAAATCTATGAGCCATTCATTCCCTTTCTATTTCCTTTTGTGTTTCACTTAATAGATCTTGATTTTTGAGCATTGGATCTGTCATACATATGCTAAAAGGTGAAAGGGTTCTAAAACCAAATCATTTTGTTTTTTAACAAGAGCTTTATTTGGAATTAATTCAGGACAATGTACTAATTTCAGCCATTCAGAACAAGCATCTGCTGTGATGAATATTTAAGGCTTTGGTGGCTACTTGTAGCTGTTGAAAGTTGAAATAGATCCTTCACTTGTTTAAATAAATTAGTCATTCACTAATCTTTGAATTCTAATATCAATATCTTTTTCATGATTTTACAAATGTCAAGCAATGGCAGGACTATTCTTAATAAATGTGGACATACATTCTATATGGTTATTCCATCATACTTCGATTGGCAACTGGTGTTTCACTTATCAGATGATGATATCGGAAATACTTCTGTATATCAACATGTTTAGTAATGGATATTGGAGCTTTATTTTCTGCCAGTAAGTTCATCCAATGTGCTGTACATCCATTAACAATCATATTAGGGTACAAGTGAAATGGAAACCCTGCTTTGTGAAACCGATACTAAACATCTGTTGTTCTATTTATAGATGGGGGATAGAAAATATTGTAAAATTTATGATCAAAGTACTATATCAGCAGCTTTAGAGAATTAATTCTTTATTTCCCATCTCTTTATATATATATATATATATATGTTTATATATATATATATATATATATATATATATATCAGTTACATGAAAATACAGCTTCAATCAATAGTATTTCAGTACAGTTTAATGACTAGTAGAGTTTATTGTATCCTTAGGTTTTTACCACTTTTTCCCAGGTTTTTACTGGTAAAAACCTAGTTTTTACCATGTCCAGGTAAAAACAAGTTTTTACCGGTAAAAAGCCAACCCTGATATTGACATCTTTTTAACCTTTTAGGGGCAGAAGAGTTCTGTTTGTAAAATGATGAAATAATTGACTGACACCAGAATATTCAAACGAATTTCTTAGAAAGTAAAAACTTGCTATTTTTCACTTTCATTACAAAAGCAAAGTTTTATTAAAATATTTTTGGTGCAATTTGTCTGTTTTGGAATTAAAATTAGGTGGCTAGACCCTCCAGCCACCGCCCTTGAAACTGTTAATTATTATTTCCACAAATTTACAGTTATATTGCTAATGCATTTAACCAGCCAAAGGCCAAATTATGGGATAATTCTGGTGGGAAATATTTCCGTTCATGCATTTTAGTTGAACCCTAACAATCCAAACCAAATTTTGAAAAAGAAAAAAAAAAAAAGGGGGAAGCATGGTAAATAAAATCTAATTAAAAAGAAAAAAAAAAAAGTATTTAGAATTTATTACAAAATTTTAATTCAAAATTAAAAATTCAAAATTTTTAATACAAAAATACATTTCTTTTGATTTTAGGTATTATATTTTCAGAGATATCGTTGAAAAAGTGGTGCAAAAATATGCCTTCCCCCCTTCCATCTATTTCCAAATCTACTGAAACTAAAATTATGAAAAAATTACAGGTAGTAGACGTTAATTTAAACCTTATGGCCCACATATTTACAGATTATTATACATTCACAAATATATTTAGAAAAAATGTAGAGGGCTAATTAAGTTACTTAGAAAAACATTTTTTTTTCTTTGTATATCGTGTGAATGCTTTCGCAAAGCTGGACTCAAAAATACATTTTCTTTTGATTTTAGGTATTATATTTTCAGAGATATCGTTGAAAAAGTGGTGCAAAGATATGCCCCCTTACATCTATTTCCAAATCTACTGAAACTAAAATTATGAAAAAATTACAGGTAGTAGATGTTAATTTAAACCTTGCAGGAAAAATATAAGCGATTACCCTAGGTCACATAGTTTTTGAGAAAAGCGGATTTTTTCGTTACACGCAAATTTTGATTTGCGGGCATTCAGCAAAAGGTATTGAGAAGAGCTGGAAGTACCTATCGTAGCAGAAGTATAAAAGAATTGATGATGATTTTCGAAAAAAATCATCAGTAATTAGCCGAGAACGAGGGGTGGCATATTCTGCAGACCTGCCAACCTTTGAGAATGAGAAATCGTAGCACTCAAAATTCAAATTAATCTCGAGGTTGGTTGGTTGGTTGCGTTTTTTTAAGCTGCAAATCGGGATAACTCTGATTCCGTTCGGATCGAATTTAGATTGATGCAGGATTGGGTTAACCCGATTTTTCAATAGTTCTTTTTATTCTTTCAGATTAAAAACTATATGTATCATAACAATGAACATAAAGAATAAAGATTTTTGTCTGTGTGTGATGTTTCCTGAAGAGAGCACAGAGCTGGGGGGATTCTGAGTAAAAAAAAAAAAAAAATCAGAAATTGGCAGAAAATTTCTGAAAGGTTGCAGCAGTGTGTGTGTGTGGTTGGGGGAGGAGAGTATTACGGGCTAATTATGTATTATTTCCGCAGTCCTTTTGCGTTTTTTCCGCGATGCTTTGGCAAAATTCGCTTTTTTTTTCTATGATCCATTGACCAAATTCTCTTTTTTTCGCGATTCTTTGACGAAATTCACGCATTTTTTTGTGATTCTTTGAAGAAATTTGCTTTTTTGCGCGATCCTTTGACCAAATTCGCATTTTTTCCACGATCTTTGACGAAATTTGGGTTTTTTTCTGCAAACTTTTGAGGAAACTGATTTTTTTCCCCGATTCTTTGACGAAATTCGAATTCTTTCCGCGATCCTTTGACGAAATTTGGATTTTTATCCGCAATCCTTTGGCGAAAGTTACGTTTTCCCCTCAATTCTTTAGCAAAATTTGCGTTTTGTTCGCGATCCTCTGACGAAATTTGCGTTTTGTTCGCGATCCTCTGACGAAATTTACGTTTTTGTGCGATCCTTTGACGAAATTGGATTTGTTTTCTGCTAGCAATTAGCGAAATTTATTTTTTTCGGCGTGTGTGTTTTTTGAAGAAAATCGTAGTTTTAGACCGATTTTCGTAGCATCGTAGTTTTTAGCTTCAAATCGCAGAAACTACGAATTTTTCGTAGCAGTTGGCAGGTCTGATTCTGTGTACCATCGGTTTTTAAAATCTAGATAACAACTTTGGATTATATATTTGTTTAATACATATCCAGTAGCAGTATAAAAGCAATAAAAGCCAAATTGTTAAAAACAGACTGAATTAATCGCATAAATTACTATGGCATTCGCGACTAGTTTAGACGCATTGAGGGTATCTTTCAATAAGCATCCCGTGTCTTACAAAGTTAATTAAAAACCTAGCTGGAAAAAGGCAGCACAGACCAAGTCGGCATTGCAACTTCGCGACCTCCTTTCGAAGCGCGCTTAGCACAATGCCAAGTTTAAACTTTGAACAAGGATTTTGTTTTAGCTGCACTTTAAAAAGAAAAGATTATTACTGCGCTGAATTTAGTTTTATGAAATGCCAAATGAAGTTTAAATATGAACTACTTTTATTGTCAGTACCGAATTAAGATCATAAAAAAAAAAAGATTATATAAAATAAAAAGAAAAGTGCCCAGTTAAACTGATGGCATTGAGCTCACAGGTTATTCACACTAATTGTGTATTATATTATTATTTCAAAGTATAATGCCCTCAAAAAATAAATGAAGGAGGATTAGCCCCTGTTTCCCCCCATTATACTTAACCATTGAACCGACAAATCTAATCGGGGAACCTCCTTAACATAATAAACTGGTATACCAAATTTGAAGCAAATCAGATAATTCTGCATGAAAAAACCTTATCGCTAAATTAAGAGGGGGTCTAACACCCCCCCCCCCCTTTATACTTAACTAATGAATCTCCAAATCTAATCAGGAAATCTCTTTATCAGAATGAACATAGGAAAAAAATAAAGTAAATTGGATAATTCTGCATAAAAATCCATTTATCTAAATTAAGGGGAGGGGACTTGCCCCCTTTCCCCTTTCTATACTTAACCAACGAACCTCCAAATCGTAATTGAAGTACTATTTTCTTTTTTGGTAAAGGCAAAAAAAAAATCCGATAATTCTGTCAACCGAATTTCTTGTCGTGACAGAGAAGCGCAAGAAAAGAAAAAACTGTCACTCTGAGACAACAATTGCTTATACCTAAAGATGCAGTTATTCATTCATCGGAAAATGAAAAATCTGCCCGATTACAAATCATTTCAATAATTATTCCTACAAAGTATCTAGCTTTAATGTTTATAAATGAGTCAGAAAATGTGGCAAGAATTTTCGCGTTGTTCAGCAAAGGAATTTTTTTTTTTTGAGAACTTTAAATTAATAAAAAACTAATAAAAATATCCGAAAAATACCTTGAGCGCATGTTTTGCTGACACATTTCTTATAAAATCTCGTATTTCTATGTGTATTTTTATAAGTTAGAAAATGAACTAGTTCAAAATAATAATAATAATTCCGTGCGCAAGCGAGGATATCGGAAATGTTCTTGCAACTCTTTTTTTTTTTTTTTAAACCTCCAATATTCTATTCCTTGCAGGCAACAATTAAAATGTCATCCCTAAAAAACAAAGATACGCTATATGCAAGTCAGCCGTAAAACGAAGTAGATGTATCATTGTACCGTTCAATACTGATAATCTCTAATACTTTTTTTTATTTATTTATTTTTTTATTTTAAACATCGCACATTTTCAATTTTTACAACTTCGTATAGGGAAGAAAAGTAACTGCAATTTATTTGAAAACTGCATCATAATTTATTTTTGAGATATTAATATTTTTGTAGTTTTTGATGACATTTCTGTAATGGTGGCAACTGAAGTACTCCATTTCTGTAAAAAAAGGAAAATAGTAGATTACTATATCTTTTTGTTGCCATTTTCTCATAACAACCGAAAAAAAAGTAATTAAAATGAGTGCTATTTTGAAAAAAATATAAGAAAGATTATTTTTTCTCATCGGGGGCGGCACTAAATTCTGAAAAAGCAGCATTCCTGCATTTTTTTTTTTTTTTTTAGAATTAACGCTATCTAACAATTATGTTACCAAACTTCTCATGTAATCAATACTCCTGAAATTTTCAGATTTGAAGTTGCCTGTTCATTAGTTTATTTGCATACAATGAATGAACAATATTTGTTATATATTGAATGAAACATTTAGTGTTTTATAAGAACAGATACTGGATATATTTTTTAGACAAATCAGAGCTGAGTAAATGTTGTTTTAACTTGTCAAAACGAGGTTTACCTGTGAAAGTTGCGTAATATCTCCAGTAAAATGAATCCAGAATCTCCAGTAAAATGATCGCTTTTCAAGGAGGGACAAATTTCATTTCATAGAAGGAAGAGATGCCCACAAATGCCCCGTCCCTTTCCTATCCCTTTCAAAGGAAGGTCAACAGGTCAATCGTCGTCTTTCTAGTTGAAAAAAGCGCTTCTCCTAGCTGGTCTAAACGGAAGCCTCTAGGTTTACTGTATTTTTGGGAAATATTCTCATTATGGCATGTTATGCCAAGAATAAAATAGCATTACGAAAAAACTAAAAGGCTTCTTAGAGGATACTTTATATAATATTGTCTAAAATATATCACTTATTAAATTTACAAGAAAAATAATGATAATAATTTACAAGAAAATATACAACAATGATAAAATATATTGCTTCGTACTCGATTCCTTCATAGTACAGGACATCTAATGCCATCTGGTGATGTCTACTGGAACCAAAGAAAAAAAAAATTTAAATAGATTAAAAAAAATAGGCTATATATTTCATTTATAAAATTAAACTATGCTGAAAAAATAAGTTATATCAATCCCCCCAAAAAATTTTAAAGAAATTGGTTCAATAGCAAATACGCAGGTGTGATTTGAAAAATGTAACATGGGCAGCATAGAGCAAAATATAACTGACAGTTACCCTTAAATCTTGTGACCAAAAATGTTGACTCTGTATTGCCACTCAAATTGTCAAACCCAAGAAGTCTTTGAAATTTATTTTTTGAATAACTGTGATGAAGAATATTACATTCACCAAACTACATGAAATGTTCATTACTAGTAATCAAAAGATTATTTATAAAGATTATCAGGGTATCAATGTTTCACTGTGTAGAGCAGTTTGTTCTTTGAACGTAACTGTTTACTGATACTGTTGAAATTAAAATATGAATTTTTTTCAATTTTCTACATAAATTGACTGTAATTATTTAGTTTAAATTATTTTCAAATGAAGTTATACTACTTATGTATTCAACAGTGTCTATTTGTATCCAGTGGCGTAGCTAAAAGGAGGCAAGGGGGGCGGCCGTCCCGGGCGCCAAGTCCAAGGGGTGCCAAATTGAGAGAGGTTTAAACCGAAATTATCCCAAATATTTTGACAATAAATAAAATTGTTTCATTTTTTGTGTGTGTGTGACTGTGCGTGAATGTTTTTTGTAAGACATTTTGTTATATCCAAATAATGAAGAAAGAAAAAGCTTCTGTCACATATATAATATAGGGATTGGCTGAATTGATAATATAGGGATGGCTTAACACATTTCATACCTAAGATAATTATGTACCTGAAATGAGGCGCAAAATGATTAAATACAATTTACCAAGACCAAATTGAGAGGAGCTTTAAACTGAAATTATTTCACATACTTTGAAAATAAATAAGAATTGTTGACATTTTCTTTCGTGCGTGTGTAAAAGTTTTGAAGAAATTCAGTGAAGGTGGGGGGAATGGATAGATTCATAATTGTCAATCAGTGATGTAGGTCTTAACTGTCTAGCCTCCATTTTATAAATCAAAAGACCTGTTCGCGACTTGGTGTACATTTCTGGTATCTAAAAGAACATTGTTCATTTGTATACTAGCTGACATGCCGATCGATTTTTCCAAACGAACCGCGAATGATTAAAATCTCTATTCATATTAAAATTAAAAATATATATAACGAATCTCTCAAAATGAACCTTTGGGATGAGTCCCCACTGTCTTCGGCAGCGTAGACCAGGCTTCCTACGCACGCTTCTCTAACCACTAAAAACCTACATTAAAATTTCTCTTTCAAAATGAATCTCCGGCACGGGTCCCTCTTTCTGAATCCCCATATAGCAGGAGTGCTGCGCACGCGCCAGAAAATATGAAGGGAATCGTAAGATGAGTTGAAAGAAAAAACATTCCGCAGAAATCAAGCCCATGAAACCTCAGTAAAAATGCCCACTGATGGTGGATGGTAGAACTATAAACTGTAAGTGTAAAACAATCAAAAAATAAGTTGAAATTTTCCAGTTGAAGTCCAGTTGAAATTGGGTCTATAGAACTCGAGATAAGAATGCGCCCCCTGTACTGGAAGATGGAGCTAAAAACTGCAAAAAAATCGTAAGCTAAGTTGAATGAATCAATTCCCGTTGAAATCTGGCCAATAGAATCTGAGAAAAGAATGTGTCGTTAATGTTCGATAATGGTGGTAAAAGAAGTCTATATTTTGGAATACATACTTTTAATTGTAAATAAAGGTGGGGAAACCCTACTAGAGGAACTCTTAACTCATGTCACGGGACTCTTGCCACAAAACACATTAATAATCTTCGATTAAATTGATAAAATGCTTTTAAATATGTTTTTAGAATTTGGCAATGTTTAATAATTACGTTGATTGTCTGCATGTCATATAATCTCTGATCCATCGATTTCGAAAATTAAATGGAGGGTTTGGTCGGAAAGGAGATCTCTTTTTAGTTGGGTTTTTAATGAATGTTCGTCGCTGTATGGTTCTTTCTTCGAACTTTTCTACTGTCGCCGTCAATTTTTTGAAAAAATTAAGAAAAATTGCCGACCCAAAAATAAGAAATCTGAGCCTCATGTGCATCAGGATCTACCTTGAACTACCCTCACCCAAAGTTTCAGACTTACACGTGTGGTAGATATTTCTAGTCATCTCCGTCACGGACACAAAGATTGGTTTTCAGGCTTATTTTTGTGTTCTTAGCATTCCATATGAATATTTTCATGTAATGGGGATTTCTGTGAACCAATGCAAAATGTATTTAGCTGGAAGAAAAACAAGTAAAGATGTTATTTTATCTTTATTGGAAATTCCATTTTTCCGTCTAATTGGCATCGAGAAAAGTCATAAAATGTGGGCGACCTACCGCAAATTTTCCCTTCTTAAATTGTATAAAAAACAAATCAGGACTTTTCAGTATTCTTACTACGACTAGTACAAATACCTGTTTTCGTCGTTCTAAAAGTTAAATATATTTCATCTATACAGTAGAACCTCTTTTATCCGAAACTCTTGATTAACCGAAATCCAATTTTAAGGCTTTCTTTCTTTCTTTTTAATTATCACATTTCTTTTGTCAAAATCCTCTTTGAAAGTTTTTTTTTAACCATCATATTCCTTGTGTGCAAGCGGTCCTTTCGGAACCACGAGTGCATATAAATATTTTTTATTCCCTTTCTTAGAATTCCTTTGAATTTAACTTGAGTACCCGTAAGCTGCAGAGTGAAACGAAGAAATTAGCAATTCTGAAGCTTTTGAATGTCTTACTAAAGGTCTGGCATGGCTGGAGCAGCAGAAAGACTGTGATACTCGTAAACTGATAATATTAAAAAGCTTCGTGATAGAGCTTGAAAGCAAAGGCAATCGAAAATGTGATAAAGAAAACATTGTTTCAAACCCTTGTGAAACATGTAAAAGGTACATAATTTCAAAATTAAAATTCGGGTAATTTATTCTTGTTTCTATTTGGCTATTGTTTTATTTTTATTAAGCACTTGTTACCATAATAAGAAATAGTGCATATATTTCTCCTTAATCTTAAAATTGAAGCATTCTCGATTATTCGAAAATTTCGATTTTCTGAAAGAGGGTCGGTCTCAATTATTTCGGATAATCGAGGTTCTACTGTACTTAAATTCAGTGCATGTGTATTAGAGAAAACTATATCTACACCGAAGAGCCAAAACATTATGACCATCCCCACATTTTGCAATGAACTTGTTTGGTTGATGTGGAGGGCACGTAATCAGATGGGAATGGTATTTAACTACTGAGGATGAGGAATCATTTTTGCGCTTACTTCTGCCTGTGATGGGAAAGGTTGCTGATCTAAGCGACTTTGATAGAGGGTAGAATTCAATAACCCGATGGCTTAGAACGAGTATCTCCGAAACATTTCGGCTCGTGGGTTTTTCTGATTAAAAACGGAATTTTTTTCTGTAATCTATGGAGAAAAATTTCCGTACAAAAAATGGAAATAGCACTGGCGTCTAGATTGCCAGTAAAATCTCCGTTTTTTAGTCTGTTTTTTTTACAGTGAATACATTACAGGTCGAAGTAGAATTCTTTCAGAACACACAGTTCAGCTGACACTGTTGGATATAAGGCTATGCAGCAATCAGCAAACGACCTGCTCATGTGCCCCTGTTCACCAAGCATCTCCAACTACTCCTACACTAGGCCCAGGAACATTGCGACTGGACCATGGATCGTTGGGAGAGAACTGCCTGATCAGATGAATCATGATTCATTCTTCAACCCGTCGAGGGCCGTGTCAAAGTGTACCTTCTTACAGGCGATCTGCTGCTCTTCCTTATTCAGCAGCCCATACAAAGGCCGGTGGTAGCGATATTAATCACTTCACCGGCTGCCCCGAGATAACTCAGGGGTAAAAGCACTGTTTCCCCATACCCTTCGCCGGTGAAGTGGTTAAGCAAGCTTTGTGAAATGTTCTCATGGTCATCTCTGGGACCTGTGGTTGTGTTAAAACAGATCCAGAAGGCTGAAGACTAGGGATTGACCGAATCAGCAATTTTGCCGAATACCGAATACCGAAGCTTCGGTCAAAGTGTGTACCGAATATTCGGTATTCGGCAACCGAATACTTAAAATTTTTTAATACACATTTTTGCATATATTAGCTTTTTTAATAAACTTTAATTAAAATTAAATTCTTAATAATTTAATTTAGTTACATTTTTATTCTTAAATCTAATTACACAAAAAAATTTAATGGCTTCTTTCAACTCACAAATTGATTAACCGATCACTTATTTTTTATTATTTTATCACTAGCCAATATCCAAATTAACCCAATGAAAGTATTAAACTATACAGGCTATTATTAAGGATAAGGATTCTCAGAAAAATAAAAGTTCATTCAAATAAAAAGAAACAATGTTGTCATTTAAGCTGATTTACTGATTGTCTAATTATATACATATTGAATTGGAATGTTCTCAAATACAAAAGGTATCATATCAATTTGTACATTTAACTATTTTCTGTGAAATTATTGATACATATTTATATTTTGATTAATATTTATCATTGTGGTGATGAAGATAAATTTGAGCGATTTTAATTTAATGGTTATAAAAGCTATAGGATAGGCATAGGAGTATACTTATTTGATGCATGTATTTTCTTTAATATAAACCTTAGTTATACAGAGAGGAACTCTGGTATACTTATTTGAGGTGTATATTAAAGAGAATACACATTAAATAAATTTAAATTGAAAAAACTAATGTAGAAATAATTAAAATTAAATGGTAAGGGAAAGATGCCCATATTCCTTACTTTTTTTTCCTCTATCGTAGACAGTTGTTCTGATTTCATCCCTATATAGACTATTTTAGGAAAGGAAAAAAAGTTTTTTGTAGTTAAAAATGGCCTTTGACTTGTTTTTGGTAGTGCAGCTGAACTTTGAACTCATACACATAATGTTGAAACTCGTCATTTAGCCTATTCTACTTCTAAGTAAAAGAGAATTCTTCTACTTCTAAGAAAATACTTATCCGCAATTATTCGGCCGAATACTTAAAAGTATTCGGCCGAAGCCGAATATTCGGTTTACATGCCGAATCACCGAATACCGAATCGACTATTCGGTATTCGGTCAATCCCTACTGAAGACTATCCGAATATCAGTGCGGAACTGTTGCACTCTTACAATATTATCTCTCGTCCCAAGTGGAAATGGAGTCTTGGAGCAAGACAACCCCTCATTACACAGGGCTCGAATTGTGCTGGAGGTGGCTCCAGGAATATAATACTGAATTGCAGTTAAGGTCCTGGCAGCCTAAGTGAACTGATCTTAATAGGATAGAGCAAATTTGGAGTGTCATGGAACGGCAGCTCAGAGCTAAAAAACAACCATGCTGTAATATCCCGGATTTGCGCGACCGCTACTTGAACATCTGGTACAATCTGTCTTTGGCAATGTACCAAGGACTTGTGGCATCCATGCCAAGGCGGATGTAGCTTTTTTGCGGGCCAAAACTCAGGCAATGCGTTATTAGGTAGGTGGTCATCATGTTTTGGCTCTTCAGTGTATATCTATCTATGTAAGGAATAACTGAGATTAATGGGGGTAAAAAATTTGACTCATAGTCCGTAGGGCAAGCAAGCATATCGTTCAAGTTCGTTTGCCATATCACGCAACTAAGTGATTTTTTGAAAATGAATTTATCTTGATATTTCTTTTCTAAATTTACAATGTTCCCCAACCAAACCGTGCACATTAATTTGTAATTCCTGCAGAAAAATGTCCATTTTAGCTGTTATTATACGATAATTTGTGTTAAACATAAAAGCCAACAGATGGCGCTGCAAGAAAATTTTATTTCTTTAATATAAAAAGTAAAGGTTTATTTATGAAGTTAAATGCGTTTTTATTTACTTTTTTTTATCAATTAATAATAATTCATGGAAATAATATTATTTAAATGGGTCTTTAAATATATTTTGCGTTTTGTTAGTCGTATTCTTCGATTTGTTTGTAAACAAGCGTAATGGCGGCCTCCATGGTATGCTGCATACATCTGGTTGAAAATTTAAATGATTCTAAAATCACAAGTTTTTCGGAGAAAAGTCTTGATAAAATTCTTCACTCGCAATCTGAATGGATTAGTTTAGATGGGGAAGAAAAAACCGTGGCTGAAAACC
Organism: Maratus speciosus; assembly: GCA_963932465.1. NCBI lineage: Eukaryota > Metazoa > Arthropoda > Arachnida > Araneae > Salticidae > Maratus > Maratus speciosus. The sequence goes on from OZ010793.1 coordinate 533,738,473, forward strand.
TTAGTAAGTTTGAATTAAAAGTCTCGTCCAGGGCTCGAAATGGAAAAATCCACGAACCGGAACGCTATTTCAAAATTATTGGTGACTACTTTTCTTTTTCCCTTTTTTTTTTTTTTTGAAGTACAGTAAAGTCCCGATTATCCGAGTGCCGCTTAATCGAGTTTCCGCTTTAACCGAGTTATTTTCTTCTGATGGACTGATGACTTCCATTATTATGAAACAGTCATTATAAATGAAGTGTTCGATGAAGTTGAAAGAGCAGCATAAAAAGTTCAAACTCTGAGTTTCTGGTCAGAATGGGAAAATCTCGCCATATTTTTTTTTTTTTTTTAATTATGGCCATTTTTTTTCCTATTCTGACCAGAAAATCAGAGTTCTAACTTTTTACGCTGCTCTTTCATCTTCATCGAACACTTCATTTATAATGACTGTTTCATAATAATGGAAGCTATCAGTCCATCAGAAGAAAATGATCCATTCCAAAGGTATAAGTTCGATTGAAAAAAAAAAAAAAAAACAGTTTCATTCCCCGTTTTTCTTAAATGTAACGGAAATGTACATCAAAGAAATGTTACTAATACCCTAAAAATTAATGAATGAAGTGAAAATTTATATTTCATCTCCTTAGAGGGTGACGATTTGTGTAAATCCGGTACATACGAGTTTTTTTATCTTATCGGAGGAGAGCTTAGTCCATATTAACCCCTGATAATTGGGACTTTACCGTACAGCAAATTTGTATTTACCCATAGAAAAACCAATTTAAAAAAATGCATTCAAGATTCTAAATAATTAGAAAAAAAACGTTGCAGAGTGCATAGTAAGCTATATGTATAAAACTGTAATAATATTTTTTAATAATTCCACGAACCGGAAAAATATTTTCCATACTTTCACGAACCGGAACAATGTTTTCCATACTTTCACGAACCGGAACAATGTTTTCCATACTTTCACGAACCGGATCAATATTTGTCACAATTTCACAAACCGGAACATCGTTCCGGTTTGCTCCAGTACATTTCGAGCCCTGGTCTCGTCAAATATCGGTTATCATAGACAATGTTACATGCGTTTTACTGACAGAAGTAAAATTCAAAAAGCCAAAAAACGCACAGAAAGCAAAAGATATAATGAAAATATAAATAGTTCAGTGACAAGTCGATTAAATCGCCGTTCAGGATTTCGAAATCAGCAAATACTGGTGTATTTCCTGACATATGTGTGATATGTAGGAAAGAACAATATGTCACTGAAAACATAGTCTTAAACGCAAAAGAGAGAAACTTTTGCAGTGTTTAACAGAAAATGCAAGTGTGTCTTTGCAGAAATCGGCGGATTTAATGAACGATGAAGCATTAAAAACTCAAATTGATGGAATAGATTGTATATATTTCATCGAAGTTGCTACTTAAATTACACATCCATATTAAAAAGAAATGGCAATGAAGTTTTTCAGGGTGCACCTCATCAGTTATTTAACTCATATAAAAAGTTTTGTGATATTGTTATTGAACGCAGAATTATTAACTGTGGAGAAATACTAAATATGAATAAATTACTAAAACTTTTCAAAAATATTATGGCAAAAATGAAGAAAATACAGATATTAATGTTGATAATCGTCAGTTAAAATGGCTTCTTCGAGATTATCCTCAAATTATATTTGTGAAACCTAGGCAGCGTAATATGTCAGGGCTTGTTCTATGTCAGTCTAGCGATAAAGAAGCTGTAATTTTTCAGGAAGCAATAGAGACAACAACTGATTCACAGAGCGAAGGGGAGGAATTTATTCCTCCAAAAATTAGTAATTATAGGGAAGAAATGCTTGAAATTTATAATTCCGCTAAGCATATAAAAAAAATTAATTGAAGAGTCTCCATCATTAAACTGCCCATGGCCTACTACAGCATAAAATTTTTCCAGTGATGCTGCTTTAGGTATGATTCCGAATTTACTTTTTAACTTCATAGCATGGTGTTCAGGAATAACCGATGACATAGAATTTGAGAAAAAAGTTGATATTCCAGAAAATCTACAAAAAAATATTGCTTCTATTTCTCAAGACATTATATATTTTTCTTCTAAAGGTAAAAAGCAAACCCCGAAACATTTATCCTTGGCTATGGCTATTAGACATTTAACTGGATTTGCTAAAATAGTAAATTTATTAAATGGCTTGGGACATTGTATCTCATATACTGTTCTTCTAGAATACGACACAGCGCTTGCACAAATGCAGCTAGAGGCTATTAATATGCTCCCTCTTGGTATTAAAAAAAAGAATTTTACAACTCTTGTGTGGGATAATATTGATTTTAATGAAGAAACTTGAAACTGCATTCAAACTGAAAGGTAAAGTGAAAGCTTTAAATCTAATGAAAAGCTCAGCGAGTTATATAAAATGCATTTCGGCAACTTGGTGTTGATTGAGACATAAATTCAGAACTTGTTTCCACTTTAGAAAAATTTGTATGTTCTCTATATGGACAGGAAACATGTGATAACGTGAATGATGCGCGATATGCAGTATTCAAATTAAAGTACAGAACTGATACGGTATTGCCACCAAATTGTGATGCACTTTGTTACCATATAAAGCGTGCAAACTACCAGGCTTGCATTTATAGAAGATGCTTGCAAACTAATGTAGTTGCTCCTAGTCCACATAGTTATGGCTGGATAATAAGTGAAATTAATCTGCAAATACAGTGGTATAATCAACCATGTACTTCAGAAATGCTATTTAAAAAATTTTCATGCTGCGGCAGAAAAGCAAGTTGCCTGTCCAACAAATGCTCCTGTAAAAGACGTGGTAGCTGTGTTCGGAATGGTGTTCTTGTGCTGAAAACTGCGAGAGTAAAAAAAAAAATAATAATGATAGTGTTTCACGATTATATATCAGAAAATGAAAGTGATAATGATTTGGATTATTAGTAAATTTAAAAGTATTATTAGTATTAAAACTATTTATTAGTAACGTTTAAAAGTGGAAAGGAAGTGTTTTGATTTAAAAATTAAGAATTTTCACATAGCTTTTATGAAATATTGCAACAGCTTTTATGAAATTTGCAAAATATATGCAGCTATTTTTTAATCTCATTTATGTGTACATACTATTTAAAAAATAAGATTATGTATGCCAATAATTTAATATAAAAATTAAAATAGCTATTTTGGAATATTGATTTTTTTTTTGGGGGGGGGGGGGGGTAAAAAAAAACAAAAGTGTCATTCCATGTCACGTGTGGGACAGCTTTTCTATATATTTCTGCTGTTTTAACAGTGTTATTATATCTTCAAATTAAAACATCCATGTTAATAGGAAAATCTAGAGTTTTTTGTCATTTTTAATGTATAATTTGTGTTTTAACAACAGTCTATAGATGTAGGTATTTATGTAAATGTCACACGCACGATATTTTGTCCATTTTTCATGGAATGGCACTGAAAAAGGCAGATTACTTAGGTCCAGTATTTATAATGTGGAGATTTTTATTATCTATTATTTTTGTTATTTATTTATTATTAAAAATGGGTAACTTACTAAAGTTTAGGGTTTAAAATGTGGAAATTTTTAAACCTATAAAATGGCCATTCCAGGTCATGTGTGAAACAGCTTTTCTACATATTTCTGCTATTTTAACAATGTTATTGTATCCTCAAATTAAAACAACTATGCTAATATGAAAATATAAGTTATTTTGTTAATTTTAATGTATAGTTTATATTTTAACAACTTATAAGTTAATAAATATAGGTATTTATGTAAGCGTCACGTGCAGGACATTTTGCCCGTTTCTCATGGAATTGCCCCAAAACAAATTATGCGCAACTATTTTGGGGGGGAACACTGTATTTTTGTCATCTATGTGTATCAACTGTTTATAAAGCAATATTAAATGAATGCTAATATTTTAATATAATATTTAAAAGTATTAAAATTGTTCTTTTTTTTTTTATAAATATTGCAATAAATCTTAAGTTTTTGGCTTGTAAAAAAATTATTGGCAACTATTTTTGGGAGAATACTGTATTTTTGTCATCTATGTGTATCAACTATTTATAAAGCAATATTAAATAAAAGCAAATATTTTAATATAACAATTAAAATCATTAAAATAGCATTTTTGAAATATTGCAATAAATATTAAGTTTTTGGCTTGTAAAAAAATTATGTGCAGCTATTTTTGGGGGAACATTGTATTTTTCTCATTTATGTATATCTACTATTATAAAAAATAAAAAATTTCGTAGTTGCCAAACTTGGCAAACGAAACTTATTTTCTAAGCATCTTTTGGCCTGTCGCCCCACGGACTATCAGGAACCTCCTTGTGAACCGAACTCGTTTATTTCCTTGCTGCATTTTACGATAATCTACACGAGTAGACGGATGTCCCTCGAGCCATTTCCGTCAATATCGAGAACTATATGGTTGTTGGTTGCACGCACCTCGAATGGGCAAAATCTAATCTTTTTCGTGCGTGTTCTTGCTAATTTGTTGGGGCTTGTAATATTTTCCAGCAGGGGGCGAAGGTATCAATTCGGAGGAGCATTTAGTTTAATGGGTTAATTAGCTCTTGGTTTGTCTGTGGTCAAGACCCGCCAATTTCTGGGATCTGTGACGTTCAAGTCTTTAACCACAAACGAAGGAGAATTGTCCAAACGTCAGCATTTTCTATCTTGAGTTATTCTCTGATTTTAATGGTGAACGTAATAAATATTATTTGGGAAACAAAGTTACAAGGGGTAAAACGGATTTTAGAATATAAGATAGGAAAACGAATTTAAGGATTTTAATTTGTATATTGAAATTCAATTTAAATTTTGAATTTAAAAATGATTTTAATTCTTATCCCTTTCATCAATATATATATACAGTCCTCCCCACTTAATCGGGTCACGGATAATCGAATACCCCGCTTATTCGAATAGAATCCGCCGGAACCGAATTTATTCCTATTTCTTCTATGTTATTTTTCCCTGCTTAAACCAAATACCTTTTACGAACGTCCCCGCTTAATCGAATAACAACTGTGTGACCGATGTTTGAAAATAGGCGCGGAAAGCACGTTTCAGCTAGAATTTCCATCCACCTTTTGTTATTTTCGGTTCCTTTATGCTGAAAACAAATTTTCAGTTCTTCCTACAATGATTTCGGCCGGCAGGTGAATAATGGACAAGTCAAATTATTTCCCCACCTTGATCTCCCCACCATCACTTGGCAGTGTGCCGTCACTACGAGACTCGAGATGGTAGTTGTGATATTTTGCACTCATTCGAAAAATAACTCGATATTTACTCCTTTAAAATACCACTTAAACAACCACTTTAAACGATTTTTTAAGGCAGTATAAGTAAATTAGAAGTAGCAAAGTTTTGACTAAATTCAAACGAGCTGCATTAAGTGTGATGTAAACCATTCAAATGTATGTACTGACATTAAATTTATACGTATTTGCTTTATATTAGCATTTGTATTTATTTTAGTTTATGTTATTCTATTAACGATTTATTATGCTGTTAATTAAATATGTACCGTAGATGATTATTTTTCCTTTTTATTAGGGTTTCGTTCATCTGACGAAACCCTATTCGTCTCACTCCTCTGTCTGTCCGTCCGTCACAGAGTGCGTTCTCAGAAACTATACATGTTGGAGACTTGAAATTTTGCATACTTATAGATGAACACCACACATCATACGACAAATCATAAAATTTTGAAAAAGTCGTACATTTAACCCTTTGGGCTCCCACATGTGTATTTTAAACAATTCTTTCTAAGTGAGTCCCTAATTAGGTTGCAGGAGTGAAATTTTGCGTACTTATAGATGGACACCTCAGATCAAACGAAAAATCATAAATTTTTGAAAAAGTCGTACATTTAACCCTTTGGGCTCCATCATGTGTATTTTAAACAATTCTTTCTCAGTGACACCCTATTTAGGTTGGAAGCGTGAAATTTTGCATACTTAGCTGAATACCTCACATCAAATGACAAATCATAAAATTTTCAAAAAGTCATGTCCCTTTGGGCTCCCACATGTGTATTTTAAACAATTCTTTCTAAGTGAGTCCCTAATTAGGTTGCAGGCGTGAAATTTTGCGTACTTATAGATGGACACCTCAGATCAAACAATATCTATATATATATTATGCTAACGTACGTGGCACAGAAATCGCGATTATTTGTTATTGTTTAATGGCAACACCACAGAAATGCATCTGATTGGTTATTGTGTAAGAGTCTTTGGCAGGATTTAGGGTGATCGGGTTTGTTTACGTTTCGGTGCAATATCTTTCGCTGCAATTATGTAGCTTCAAAATATCATTTGAATTGCCCGTAAAAAATCTCGGTGAATGCTTGAAAGTAAAGAAGAAGCCGAATCGAAATAGATTCGAAATAGATTGATCGTGGACGCCGTTAAGCGATCGGCAAAATAGGCTTAATAACGCGTTGCTTCTGTAATCCAAATTACTGATTTAAACGTTCCGGGCCATGCATAACTGTGGGTGAAACGTGCAATTTCTGCAAAGCACTGTACTGGAAATGCGAATTAAACAGCAGCAGGAAGTTTACAAAATGTTGTCATGATGTAAAAAGTAATTTTGTACGGACATGCAATACGAATTTCAGGTTCATTTAAGAATATTATTACGGGCCCCACAGAAGTAAGATACAATAAAACCTGCCTAGACGGAAACGAAAATGACCAGTGATAAATTCCGTTTTATGCAGGTTATTTAAATTCTACAAAGCATAATAGCATTTTTTTGGCGGGGGAAAAGCTGGAATTTTTTTTCGTTTATTGCAGGATTCCGTTATAAACAGGCTTTACTCTATTAGAAAATAAATTTGCTGGATGGTACTTTTAAAAAAAATCTATTTAGTAATATTTGCTTACAATTTTATTATTTCTTTTTCAGTATTGCACTTTATGTTGTATTTGTAATTGCTTTTTCATATAAAGATTTTAAATAAAAAATTAAATTATTGAAAATATAATTACATTTTAATTAAATTCTTCAGTTAATTGGGAATAAAAACTTTTTAAGTATGAGACATATAAAAATTAACCTTTGACTTTACACAACTTTGGAACTGAACAAGAGTCGGGCCCTGGTAATTTGCACCGTCTCCACTTGCCCCCCCCCCCCCCTTACGGATCTGCGATAAAAATTTCTGATTCATTTAAGAATATTATTACGAGCCCGGGCAACGCCGGGCGGGTCAGCTAGTATGAAAAATTTTGATAAAGTCGTACATTTAACCCTTTGAGCTCCCACATGTGTATTTTAAACTATTCTTTCTATGTGAGCCTCTAATTAGGTTGGAGGCGTGAAATTTTGCATGCTTATAGCTGAACACCTCACATCAAATGACAAACCATAAAATTTTGAAAAAGTCGTACATTTAACCCTTTGGGCTCCCACATATGTATTTTAAATAGAGATGTGTCATTTGTTGAGGAACGACTCCAAAGGAACGATTCCGGCAGTGAAACTGAAGGAACGATTCCATTCTGTAAAAAGGAATCGGTCCTTTTCGGAACGAGTCCGAAAAGGAACGACCCCTCGGATTCGGTCCTTTTTGGAACGGTTCCTCGGATTCGGTCCTTTTCGGAACGGTTCCTCGGAATCGGTCCTTTTTGGAACGATTCTGAAAAGGAACGACTCCTCGGAATCGGTCCTTTTCGGAACGATTCCTCGGAATCGGTCCAAAATGTACCGACTCCGAAAAGGACCGATTCCTCGGAGTCGTTCCGAAAAGGACCGATTCCTCGGAGTCGGTCCATTTCGGATTCGTTCCAAAAGGGACCGAATCCGAGGAACCGTTCCAAAAAGGACCGAATCCGAGGAACCGTTCCAAAAAGGACAGATTCCTCGGAATCGGTTCTTTTCTTGTAGACTGGCCAGTTTTAATAAATTAAAATACGCTATTTTATTTCAAAATAACAGATTTTGATTCTATTAACGCTGACTTTATTGCCAAAATATCCTTCTAATGTGTGTGCCCCCCCCCTCCTCAAAAAAAAAAAGAAAAAAAAAAGAAAAGTAAAGAAAGAAGAAATTGAAGTGCGGGGCGAAGTAGGGCGTTTAATAAACATTACTATTTGATCTTCTTGTGCTAAATTAATCTGAAAGAAATAATTAAAAAAAATATTTTATACGAATTGGATTTTTTACACCTGAGTGAAAAAGTGCCCGAGATGGGATTCGAACCCAGAAACTTTACGTGCTTTACCGATTGAGTACCTGGACCCCGAGGGTAATGGAACACCATATGTACTTTAATACACTAATACATTTTCTAATTGGTAAATGTATCATACGAAATGAATTTTTTCTAAATGAATTCTTAAGGCTGTTCTCAAATCCAAAAGGATAAATTTGTGACAAAAGTTTTAATTTATTTTTATTCGGAAATGCATGAAACGAACAAGTGTTGTTGTTCAGAAACTATGTAATCGAGCTGTTTTTTCCGTTTTTTTGCAAACGCAATAGGCCTTTCAGAAAATAGTGTCAAAGTGGGCGCTTTGAACCGAATTTCCGCGCGAAAGAGGCATAATTTCTCAAAAATGGGTGAAAAACATGTTTGTCACGTGATCAAAATCGTTTTTAACTAAATAGGTAATTTACTGATCAAAAGATGGAAAACACAGTTCGATTCCAAATCGCTTCCATGGTCAAACATTCCAATTTTATATCTTTCCGTTAAAAAATTAATTTGTAAATGTGTCAAAACATTTAACGCTTGTTGAGCAGATCACTTAAGAACAGCCTTAAGAAAAACAAAGAAAATGCTTGTTTAATTACTAGTGAAAATATTTTTTTAAATCTGACTAGAAACAGTTTTGAATAATGTAAGAAATATATCACTAGGCCATAAAAATTGAATTTTAATAGGATAATAATAATTGATTTTCAATTATTTTAATAATTGTAGAGTTACGCACTTTCATGCATATTTCACTATTTCATGTTTTTTCCTCAAACATAATTTCAATTTGAGAATCCTCTTTGTCAAAATAAATATATGACCAGCTACGAGCGCTCGAGTACCACTTTATTTCCACAGTTTGACGTCTTGTTTTTCTCTCCTGAAGAAGATGATTAAAAAAATCTCGAAACTCCCTAAGATAGTTGTTTTAATCAACTTACATTGAGGTTTATTACATAGAGTAAAATCTGTTAGAACAAGGAATTTTTGTAAAACGTTTCTTTCTTTCTTAAGATAATGAATATTTCAAAAAGCATAATGTCTAATAATAATAATAAGATAACAGTAACAGTGGTGGGTGGGATTGAAATAATTTAACCGCGGTTCGCTCTCTTAATGGCCGTTTTGAGTATAAAAACGGTAAAGAAAAATCACGTGCTACATATAGATTATCGGACTTTCTCCAACACTGCGACATATATAAAGCTGCATATTTTATGCTTGTTTCGGTTTAATAGATTTATGTTAACTCTCCGCCTACCAGAGGGGTTCAGTGGCCCCGACAAGTACATTTATAATGATATTTCTAATTTATTTTAAAAACTGAAATTTCTGTAAATATGGGTTTTTTCTGGGATGGTCTATTCTTTTGAGTAGAACATTCCAGAAAAAGTCACATATTTACAAAATTTTCATTTTTTAAAATGTGAAAAATCAATTTGAATGTATCTATCGGTCTGTTGCACCGGTCTGGTATGCGGAAGGTTAATATTGCATTTAAAAAGTTTTACAATATACGAATTTAATTATTGGTTTCCAAAGAATGCACGTTGTGATTTTGTACAGTTTTTTCAATTGTTATTTTACTTCTATTTCTTGCTAAATAATTAGAATTTAAATAACTGTGACTTTGTTTTAATTCAACGTAAAATAAAAGCAAAAAAAATCGTTTATCGTAATAATTTCTTATAATAAGTCAGATTTCTTGATCGTTATTGATACTCGTAAATCCCGAAATCAATGCCACGATTAATGCCTGTTACTGTGGTGATGGATAATACATATCTGAGTTTAATTTCGATCAAATCGAGGCTCCCTTCATGCTAAACTAAATTTAATGTTTCAAGCCTAATACCAAATTTCCGTTTTTATTGAGGTAAAACTTACTGCAAATACGATACTAAATTTTATGTATTTTCCTTTCTTATTGTTATTCTTTTCACTTAGAAGATATATTTATTTATTTTCTTTTTTTTCTTAAATTACATAAAGTTTTCTGAAAAGTTCGAATTTAACAAAATGTTTTATCTATTTTAGATAGTTTTGACAATAAAAAGTTTAACTCCGAATAAATCTTTATATAGTACTACACTCTGTAATAATAATGGACATACTTTTAATTTGTTTAATTTAATTTAACCAATAAACCGTTTTTCAGTTAAAATGTTAGCAAATTTCAAATTTAAAGAAATAGAACTTTGAAGTTTAGTGAATCACTATATCTTTTGGCGGAGATAATATGTACTATATATGAATAAAATCATATGTATTACTATATATATATATATATATATATATATTATAATATTAATGCATATAATATCATCTTATAAATATCACTAGCCATAGCCCTGCTAATGAATCTGTTTACAAATCATCTGAAGGAACTTCTACCCTTTCGTGTAACACAAGTGTTCCATGACTTCATGAGTTATGAAGCTCCAAAGATCCCAATCCAAACAAACATATTAGCATTGCAATTCACTCACACCGAACTGAGGTTCTGTATGATATAAGTGGAGAGAGGGTGACGGCAGATGAGGGTGTGAAATTAGAGAAATTCCTGTAGGTTCTCGTGAAATTGGAGATTCAAAAAGAGTTGTAAGTTTATTGAAATTCTACGTAGTTAACAGCAGTTCACAAATAGCGATGTTAGGGTAAAAGACAAGACATACATCAGTCACTCAGGAAAGACAGTGTGCAAAAACGTGCTTTACTTTTTAACTCTTTCCAATAAAGTTAGTGTTTATGAATGCGGTTTGCCTGTCCGTCAGACCGTCTGTTCACGCTCTAAGGCAAGTCACACACTAAGGCGACACATAAGACATGTCGCTTGAATTCGCTAGAAAAACTGGTTTAAAACAAGTTTGCAACAACTTCGTTCTTTGTTTCGACCGGTTTTTGCACTTCATGTTGCGCTTTGTGTCGTTCTGTGGTCTCAGTGTGTAATATACCTAACTCCCTTAAATATACTCGGATTCCCATGCAATTAATATATGTTAATGATGTTTACCATGGGATGTTTGGTATTCAATATGAAGAGTGTAGCATTAATAGTTTATTTACAGGGGCACTCAAAAGTATTTCATTACATTATGGTCAACGGGAAAAAATCGTTTGCAGCGCATTTTAATGACATTAAGCTATTTCAAATGCATTAAAATTGATATATATCACTGAATTGCACTACAAGATGATTGCTATAGAATAGGGTGTTTCACTTCTGAACCAGATCCTGAAGGCGGTGATAATAATGTTGATGAATTATGCGAAATATCCTGTGTGCGTAAAGTTAGGGAGCTGAGGAGAAAGACGATAAAGGGTATAAAGTTATTGAAAGTACGGACACTGGAACAAAAATGTAATCTACTTTAACTAGTTACATATCCAAACCAGTAGGGCCATCCAAATGAAAAATGAGATTCAGAATGAAAAATGAAATTAAGATTACCTAGAGGTAGATTTTGAAGAGGAATCTATGAGACTAAAAATTCCTAGACCCTGGTGACAAATATCAGAGCAAAAATAAAATTTCCTATACAGGATGTCCACTCTCAACGATGTCCAATAGCTAATTCCTAAACCGTTAGTCATAGTTCCGATTACAAAAATGTTTTAAATGGGGGTAAAGAAGTATTTAAAAAGTGATTTGGGTCAATAGAATCATTTCTTGAAAGATTATGAAATTTAATTTTTTATACGATCCCCCGGTCCTTCAAGTTATAGTTAGTAAAACTTTCCTATTACGCTTACAAGTAAGACAAATAAAAGTCCTATTATTCTACGACTAAAACTGACCGAAGTAATGGCTGTTTCAACTTGGAGCATATTTTTTGCTGCGAAATAGGGGTCATTTACAAATTTACTAGAAATATAAATAATCTTCAGATATATAAGAAATATAGTTGATAGTAAAATTAACATTGCATTATAAATTTGAAATCTATAATCATTCTGAAATATTAATGCAAAATATACAGCTTGTACTAAACATATAACAGGAAAAAAATAATAGAATTTTCGTTAAATAAAATGTTGAAAAGCAATAGCCTCGATTCTTTACACACTGAATCCAAAAATGGCCTTCATTTTTTATCACAAAGTACATATTTTTTGCAAATCGTAAATTTGAAAGCTAAAAAGTGAAAAATTTTCGGAAATCTGATTCTGATAGTATAAAATAGATGTGATTGTTATTTGTTTAACTTTTGATAATTGATTTTTATGTATTTTTTACTATTGAATCCGAAAATGACCTTCATTTTTATCCATCACGTCAGGATTTTTCGCAAATCGTAAATTTCAAAGTTTAAAAGTTCAAAGTTTTAATTGAACCTCTTCCCTTCCCACATCATCGGATCCCCGAGCTGTTTAGCTGTAAGAATCCCAGTATAAGCCAAAAATTGAATAAATTCTTGAATTAAATAAAATTAAATTGAATAAAAGAAGTTTTACATCGATTTTATAGTATCAGATTTTCGCTATTTTTTAACTTTGAAATTTACCATTTACAAAAAAGTCTAACATGATGGTTAAATATGAAGGTAATTTTTACATTCTGCTAAAAAGAATTTGTATGTGCTAAAAAGCACATACAAATCAGTCGTAAAAGTTAAAAAATACAACCATCGACTCTATTTTATAGTATTAGCTATTTTTTCAATTTTGAAATTTACTATTTTGAAATTTACTATTTGCGAAAAATTTTGACATGATGGTTAAAAATTAAGATAATTTTCGGATTCAGCGCTAAAAAATACATAAAAATCATAATTTTAAAAATACATAATTTTAAAAATAAAAAAAACACAACCATCGCAGTCTTGTATTATCTAATCTAAAACTTCTTAGAAAACTTGTTGGCAGTAATCTATCCGAAATTTTTTGTGTTACCCTGTAAAATAAGTACATAATGGTAAGCACTGAAAATCATAATACTATTACATTGTCATCTGATTTACGTCAATATGTAAAATTTAACCTCGATCGCATATTTTAAAGTGAGTTGAATTTCGAGTACAAATTTTGAACTGGAAAGACATACATACGATCGTTTCAAGTTAACCCGTTACCCGCTGGTGTTGCGTTCACGCAACGATCAAAATAATTGGTCATGCTTACATTAATTACTTTGTCACCACTATTTTACAATTAAAAAAATTGCCTTATTTATCGGCAGAAATTTTGATATTTTAATAAAGCGGAAATTGCCTTTCTGAATTTGTGGTGACAAACGACTTTCAACAAGAAATTTGAAAATTCCTACTTATAGTTTTGGCGGTTAATAGGTTAAATAAAAGCTTATAAAAATAGCATAGTTTTTGTTAAAAAAATCATGAAAAGAAACAGCTTCAAATCCTTACAAAAATCTGTCGTAATACGATTTCTTTCAAAGCGCAGCTACACATGAAATAAATCCTTCAAATACTTTAAGCACTTTGTTTACGACCCCTAGAAGCATGGCTAAACTCATGTGTATTCGGATGCAGAAAAGTGACATAAGTCTTGCATTTCAAAGTTTCGTATAACTTCATGAATTTTAGTGTTAGATGAATGGGACTTTTTTTGTCTTTCTTTTAAGAGAACAGGAAATTTTTACTAAATATCTCTTATAGGGCGGAGGACCGTATAAAAATTTCGTAACTTTTTTAGAAATATTTTTATTGATCCAAACGACTTTCAGAATAATTTTTTACCTTATTTAAAACATTTTTGTAATTGGAACTATAGGTCTATGACTAACGGTTTAGGACTTAGCCACTGAACATCGTTGAGAGTAAAGATACACTGTATAAAATAATAATATAAATGGACAGTCATTTGACGACATATTTTCAAGAGAAACCAATGATTACACTGAAAATCGAATAGACCTTGCACCGCCCTTAAATTTCCAAGAGGAATTATGCTTTATACCATAAATCATTAACTTAGAAATAACTGCAAATTAATTGCACACACTGATCAATGAAATGAACTCTTAAAAACAAAATCATCTGTCCAAAACATTACAAAATTAAAGCGACTGGATGCCTAAGAAAATGGATGGGTACATAAGAAAATAAATTAGTAAAAAATATTATGGATTGCATGTGGTTCTCTTTATCTCGGAAGTGTTTTTTTCCCCTTGGAATCCTTTATTTTTCAAAATCGTTCTTTTTTTCTCGGAATCGTTCCTTTTTTCTCGGAATCGTTCCTTTTTTCTCGGAATCGTTCCTTTTTCTCGGATTCGTTCCTTTTTTTCGGAACGATTCCGAAAGGAACGACTCCAACGAACTCGTTCCTTTCGGTGAACGATTCCGGCTGGAACGATTCCTTAAAAGGAACGATGTTGCCCATCTCTAATTTTAAACAATTCTTTCTAAGTGCACCCTAATTGGGTTGGAGGCGTGAAAATTTTGCATACTTATAGCTGAACACCTCACATCAAATGACAAACCATAAAATTTTGAAAAAGTCGTACATTTAACCCTTTGGGCTCCATCATGTGTATTTTAAACAATTCTTTCTCAGTGACACCCTATTTAGGTTGGAAGCGTGAAATTTTGCATACTTATAGCTGAACACCTCAGATCAAACGACAAATCATAAAATTTTGAAAAAGTCGTACATTTAACCCTTTGGTCTCCCACCTGTGTATTTTAAACAGTTCTTTCAAAGTGAGCCCCTAGTTAGGTTGGAGGATTGAAATTTTGCATACTTATAGCTGACTACATCTTATCAAACGACAAATCATAAAATTTTGAAAAAGTACATTTAACCCTTTGGGCTCCCACATGTGTATTTTAAACAATTCTTTCTAAGTGAACCCCTAATTAGGTTGGAGGCGTGAAATTTTGCATACTTATAGCTGAGCACCTCACATCAAACGGCAAATCATAAAATTTTGAAAAACTCGTACATTTAACCTTTTGGGCTCCTACATGTGTATTTTAAACAATTCTTTCTCAGTGACACCCTATTTATGTTGGAGGCGTGAAATTTTTCATACTTATAGCTGAACACCATCATGCGACAAATCATAAAAATTTGAAAAAGTCATACATTTAACCCTTTCGTTTCCCACATGCGTATTTTAAGCAATTCTTTCTAACTGAGCCCCTTATACTTTGGAGATTTGAAATTTTGCATACTTAGCTGAATACCTCACATCAAATGACAAATCATAAAATTTTCAAAAAGTCATGCCCTTTGGGCTCCCACATGTGTATTTTAAACAATTCTTTCTAAGTGAGTCCCTAATTAGGTTGCAGTCGTGAAATTTTGCGTACTTATAGCTGAACACCTTACATCAAATGACAAACCATAAAATTTTGAAAAAGTCGTACATTTAACCTTTTGGGCTCCTACATGTGTATTTTAAACAATTCTTTCTCAGTGACACCCTATTTAGGTTGGAGGCGTGAAATTTTTCATACTTATACCTGAACACCATCATGCGACAAATCATAAAAATTTGAAAAAGTCATACATTTAACCCTTTCGTTTCCCACATGCGTATTTTAAGCAATTCTTTCTAACTGAGCCCCTTATTAAATTGGAGATTTGAAATTTTGCATACTTATAGCAGAACACCTTAGGCCAGGCGACAAATCATAAAATCTTGAAAAAGTCTTACGTTTAACCCTTTGAGCTACCACATATGTCTTTTAAGCAATTCTTTTTAAGAGAGCCCCTAATTAAGTTGGAGACATGAATTTTTGCATACGGTTAGCTGAATACCTCAGACCACACGACAAATCATAAAATTTTCAAAAAGTCTTATATTATTTACTCCTCCGAGCTCTAACTTGTATATTTTAAGCAATTTTTCTGACCTCCACCCTTTTCACCTGGGGAGCACTTTTCCAACTTTTGCCGACACCCCTTTGACCATTCTATCATATTATGCACCATATCCTTACATATTTTAGTTCCACTTTTTACCGCCAGGAGCGCCTACTTATCTCGGGTGCTATGGGTCCAATCCCCTCGACTAATATATCTATGTATAGTATGTAAAATGGAGTTTCGTTCGGATAAAGGTTTGTTTAGAATAGAGTGTGCCCCTTGTTTGAAATGTGTAACAAACAGATTTTTCAAAAGGATAAAGTGTTTTGAAAGGAATATTAAACGAAACCCTCTGTGCGATCTGTGATCACACTTACCCACTTGTTACGCATTAAATATTAGAGTTATGATTCCCCATTTAATCAATACCCTGCTTAATCAAATATTTCTGGAACCGCCAATATTCGTTTAAACGGGGACGACTGTAGTAAATCTCTCTATATATAGTCAGGATCCTTGTCATGCGACTGCACTCCTATTTATAAACCTATTTGGATGTGATTGAGCATATGTTAAGGATTTATTAAGATCTTGATCAATTTCGTTGGACATCTTGATCGGCATCTTGTTTCAAAATGGCGGCCCCTTAAAGATTTCAAACTAAAAAAATATATACAAAAATTATACATGCAGGTTTATTGCTTGCGTAATCGTTAGGTCTTGATAAAGGAATTCAAGATTTTTTTTTTTTTTTTATATCTTAAAAAATGGATGAGTAGAACAACTTGAAATTCTAGGGTGGCTGCCATTTTGAAACAGGAGTTTTTTTCCAATAATCGCGCATAGTTTATGAATTTTAATAAATGCGTTTTTTTGTAAATTTATTTTCATTGTTGCTACTCCCATACGCTTAAAACAACAGTCATGTCCATGAACGTTCCGATAAGTTTTTGAAGTTCCCATTCAAATTCAGCATGGATGAAAACTAGAAATCTTTTACAATCGGGTTCCATGCATTTTAGTATCGTGTGTTTGAGCTGAATCTTTAAAAACAAGGAAGAGTGAAGCTGCTTTTCCTCCCAGTACAAGCCAAAAATACTTTTCTTTCGTCTTGAGAAAAAATAATGTGGTTATTTCTTTTATTCAGGTGTGTGTGTGTGTGGGGGGGGGGGGGGGGGCAAAATTTCTTTGCTGCTTTTTTTTCTCTTTAAGCTGCACCAAAAAACGTAGCTACACCACTGTTTGTATCAATAAATATGCATGTATATGTAATAAGAAAAGATTTTTTAAAAATACCTGGATTAAACAAAAAAAAACCTGGTTTTAACCAAATAAAATGTTTTTTGAAAAAAACCTGGTTTTTTGCTAACCCTGCAACAAAATGCTTTTATCCTCTGAACTTAACCCATTCGGGACCATGGGTGCATAAAGTAATACTTGCTTTCTTTAATTAGAGCATTTTCGTAATTGTATAATAAAGGTAAATTTAAAAAAAAAAGTGGTGCCAACCGAATAAAAGTTGTGTAAAAGCCGCTGGTCCCGAAGAGGTTAACAGTGCCCTCTACCATCTCAACGCTGCATTTCTGCACCCATATTCCTATACGAAATCTGCTTACTTAGATCCCCTCTACCTGCCTTTGCATATCTGACATAAAATTTTGAAACACCCTGTATATATAAAAAATGAAAAACCCTATTCTATTCCAAAGCACTTCAGAAGTCATTTCTACAAATTTCGTGCGTTATAGGTATATACCAGTGACTCTGTGAATGTGTCAGAAAGTTTGTATTGTTGATTGGATAAAAATATTTCTGTACTTTTCGGTTAGCCGGGCGCCAGTGTTATCAGGGGTCTGTCCAGACTTTTCTCACAGGGTCCTGTTTTTGTGAAATTTTTCTTATTTTTGTGAAAATTCTAGTCATAATTTTGTGAATTTTAAATTATTGATGCCTTCATGTCCTATCCTCCATGTAAAAAAGCTAAGTAATATGCTCTTTAGTGAGTTCAACTGCTTACTTACAGGCCAGATTTTATTTTGAAATGACTAAATTTGTGAAAAGTTCAATTTGAAAGAGAAAAAATTCTGTGAAAGGTCTGTTTAAGAGAAATAATTTTGTGAAGGGTCCTGTTTTGGGATAAAATGTTTTGTGAAGGGTCCTGTTTTGGGATAAAATGTTTTGTGAAGGGTCCTGTTTTGGGATAAAATGTTTTGTGAAGGGTCCTGTTTGGGGATAAATAATTTTGTGAAGGGTCCTGTTTTAAGATAAATTATTTTGTGAAGGGTCCTTTAAAGGACTTAAAATTTTCCTAAACATATCCCTGGTTATATATACATATATTAATGTTGACTCTAGAAAAAGGGCCGCCGGGCGGAAATTTTTCAAAAAGGGAACAACACTATTCTTAAAAAAAGGGTACATTTTTCAAAAAGGGAACAAACATTATTCTAAAAAAGGGTACATTTTTTCAAAAAGGGAACACCATTCCAAAAAAGGGCATTTTTTTTTCAAAAAGAGCGCACTTGTACCTTGTTCAATGAAGATATTTTAAACTGGTTTGTTTAGAGTCCCTAGAATTTGCGATATTTTCCCGGGATCAATTGAATTACCACGGGGATCATAGGAAGTGCTAAAAAGGGATGCCGGGCACATCTGAAGTGTTTAAAAGGGCTGCCGGGTGCAAAAAAGAAATAAAAAGGACCGCCGGGCGCTGTGCCCTGAAAAGCGGCTTAGAGTCAACACTATATATATACACATATGTACACACACATACACATCATATGTATTTATATATGAACATATATGTATATATATGTATGTACAGTTGGACATCTATTTTACGAACCTCTATTTTGCGAATTTCTCTATTTTGCGAACTTTTCCTTAGAACGAAGAACATTTTGCGAATTTTTTCGTAAAATAACCTCCAAATAGCGAAGTGCATTCTCTATTTAACGAACTTTTTCTTGAGATCTAAATTTTTTTTACTCTTCATTTCTCAAAATATTTCTGGACATTTCAAACTTATTCTTTCTTTAAACACATTTTATCATGTTCAATGGCCTTCAACTGGTTGTACCATGCACCTTCTTTGTCATCAGACAGAATTCAGTAAGTACAGAGGACGAAGACGATAATCCCTTAGAGTAACTTAAAAAAATGTGGATACAGATGAGAGAAAAAAGAAGAATTTGACCATGATGTGCTGATTGATGATTGCATTTCACTTAATTCTGAAATTGAGACCTCGGAAACACTATCCGAATTGGATATTTTCGACAGTGTGAAAAATAAAAACAATACAGCAATGAATTGCAATGAAGACGAATATGATGATGATGGAAATGATCATGATGCAGGAATTAAAAATCTTCGTATGGTGAAATGCTAAAATCATTTGAAACAATCCGACGCGGATTATAGTTAGAAGAAAATACGCATGAAGGGGTTTTTGGTGCATTGCAAAGATGCGAGACGTATTATGAGAGGAAAAACTTTTTAAAAGAAAAAACTGACAAAATTAACAGAGTTTTTCAGAAACTAAATTTAAGGACGCATATGTTAATCTATGGTTAAAATTATTTGTTTTAATAATAATAAATACGATAAGGTTATTAAAATTCGTTAATTTTAATGTAAAACTATTTACTTTAAACAGAAAATACAGTGTATCCCCGGACAATGTTTTGTTTTCCTTGCAGATTTCAAAGATTTAAACACATAGAAAAAGTGGGATATTTGTGGGAAAAATAAATAAAACAAATCGATATAATTTATATAAAAAAGGGTGATTAATTACTTTTAGTAAAATTATTTAGTGTTTATGAATTTAAAATCTGTTTTATGTAGTTTAAAGTATTTTAAATGGTGAATCTCTATTTAACGAATTTTCCGTATAACGAATTTTTTTCCAGGATTTAGCGACTTCGTTAAATAGAGGCTCAACTGTATAACACTGGCGCCCGGCTAACTGAAAAGTACCAATATTTCTTTTGGGATCAGCTTTAACTTTTAAGTGGAGAGTTTGACTTCTAAAGGTAGGGTTAATGCAAGCATACGTACAGTGGTGTAGTTGTAAAAATAACAGAGGGTATACTTTCAAGGCAGGGCATATACCCTAGAGCAGGGATGGCGAACCTATGGCACGTGTGCCAAAAGTGGCACACGAAAGAATAACTTTTGCACGGTGTCGCTTATGGCTCTAAATCAATATAGAGTGATACTGCACAAACTTTAGATGATCTGATCTTGTCTAAATTCAATTAATTGGAAATTGGAGAATTTTAATTGCGGCTTTTTAAAGTACCATAGATTAACGCATTATTAAAAGTACCAGTGATAAAATTATGACAACTTAGAAATTAATTTCAGAGAAACTGATGCCTGCCCTTTTAATAATTTTTCCATCTGTCTATGCCTGCAAGGTCATTATTTTCTCATATACAAAAAAAGAAGAAAAAAAGCAGTTGTCAGATAAATTTACCTCAGTTTGCATTCTGTTGAAATTAACAGAATGCGATCATGATATTATTGTTCTTTCAAGGTGTAACAACACAACACATAATTTTTTATAATAATTTCTAAAAGTTTGTTTTTATGATTATTATAGTATAATAGCTCACCTGTATGTTACCCATTTTTTAAATATCTTCACAAGCAAGAGCGGCACCAGAAAGGGGTCCGCCCCCGCCCCCCCCACCCGTCGGGGAAATATTTTTGCCTTGAGTGTTGAGTTCTGCATCAGGTCGGGTAACCTGATTTTTCCTGCACACGAGCCGTGTCGAGTCGGGTGCAGGTTAATTTTTTTTAAGACGATCTTAGGTTAGTTTATGGAAAACGCGACACACGGAATAGCAGGCCGCTAATTTTTTTCCCTGGGAAATCGGATTGGCTTAGCTATAATTTTTTTGGTTTCGGGATGAGTTTTGATTCTTACGCGTTGGTTTTGTTTAAGCTCATTTTTCAAAAATGTGCCCAGAATTATATCTCAAATTAGAGTCTGCATCTATTCAGGTTGCCCGATTTTACCTACATCCGACCCGACCCACGGCTCAGATTGAGGATAACTTTTTTCATTGTGGTTGGATTCGGTTTCGGGTTCAGATGGGTTTGGGGTTGAGTTTTGATACTTACGAGCAGTGTTGCCAGGTGTCCCGATTTACATGGAACGTCCCGAATTTTCCCAAATTACGTCAAATTCTTGCGAGTTTAATTCAAATTAAAATTTTATTCCTTAGTAGGGATGCAACGGATATCCGGCAAATATCCGATATCCGGCATATCCGGCTGATTTTTCAATATCCGAAATACCGTCGGATATCCGAATCATAACCACCGGATATCCGACTTCTCTGCCGGATATCCGGCAGAGTGCAGTGAAGCGAATATATAAGGATAACAGAAATCGTTTGACCCAAAACAATGCCGAACAATTTTGTTTACAATGCAAAATATGAAAGTGAGTTCACTATTCATGAGTAAAAGGTAATTCTCAAAAGTTTAAAGAATTGCCAGCTTTCCTAACATTGATATTTGAACTCTTTATAATAAATTCAAGAATTTACGTTTATTTCTTTTAAAAAATTGCACATTTAATTTCAGAATGTAAAACAAAATTTGAAGTTGTTTATTAAAGTATGACTTTATTAAATTTCTTTCTTTCTTTCTTTTAAGTTTAACAATTAAACAGGCCTATTTTTAGAAGAACATATTGTAATAGATTTTTTTTCGATTTCCAGTTTTCGAAGGATTTAGATGTTTTAGGGGTCAGATATCCCAAAACATGCTTATACAAAATGTCTGTCTGTCCGTGTGTCGCCATTGTACCATCAAAAAGTGAATGAAGTTATGCATAGAATTGAACCAAATTTTTTGTGAAAGTTTTTGGCTATAGCCAGGCGGCCCTCCTTCAATACGGAAACATTCCACTAGAAGGGGGGGGGGGCACTGTAATCGCGATTTTTGTGCCATTTTCATTATTGTACCATCGAAAAGTGTATGAAGTTATCCATATCAGGGCTTGAAATTCAATTTTTCCTAGGAGGGGAGTCTCCCTACCAACATTTATAAATGGAGGGGAGTTGAGCTACTTGGGAGGGAGACAAAAAAAAAAAA
Source organism: Maratus speciosus (assembly GCA_963932465.1). Classification (NCBI taxonomy): domain Eukaryota; kingdom Metazoa; phylum Arthropoda; class Arachnida; order Araneae; family Salticidae; genus Maratus; species Maratus speciosus. The sequence goes on from OZ010793.1 coordinate 533,760,579, forward strand.
AAATCTAAAACACTGTTATTTTACGTGCGATTTAAAGATTTACATTAATTATTTTGTCATGTCTGTATTAATACAGGCATGACAAAATACCATTGAAGCAATTTAAATCAACAACTCAGAATAATTATGGAAAATATTTTTTATTTAAAAAAGTAAGAAAGATAAGCTTTTATATAGCCTATTTTTCAACTTTCAACCAAATATCCTGGATCCTTAACAATGGGGTTGTTAAATGAATTTCTGAATTTAAATTCTATTCCATTTTGGGACATGAATATTCTTTCACAAGATAAACTTGTGACAGACAACACAAGCACAACACTTATAACTTTGGAAGTTATCGGAAATGTATGGTTATGCTCTCTTAAAAAAAATTCAGAAAACTTTGCAATATCTGACATGCCTTCATTTTTAACTACTTGCATGAACAGTGTATATTCAGTGATGTAATCATCAATATGCATTTCTGAACAAAATTGTTTTATTATATCCTTAATGGAATTATAGTCAAAACCTGACTCCCTGGTATTTTCTTTGTTTAAAATTTGAATGCAAACTTTAACGCTTGTTCAATTAAAGTCAAAAGTTTGAAATGGAAACTGTTGATTAATTTCTTCTACTACACGAGAAGCATAGTAACTTTAAATTGTCAAGTCCTAATTTCTGTTAATTGCAAGGATCAAGCTCTGAATTTTTCTTTGATGCGCACCACAAGATCTTTGCAGTCCTTCTAATCTTATTTTTGTTTAGTACTGAGTCTAGACCCATTTGCCAGAGCGCAGCACCCGGTGTCAATGTTCTTTTTTGGCGCACCCTTTTGGATATTTTCCTTTTTCTGTCACAGGAAAAAAAATGAAATATGCAAATCGGGCGTAGGCAAAAAAAATCGTGAATTTCCTTGATCGGTCGAGGGAAGAATATCGTGAAATTCATCGATTTGCCGCGGTATAAAATCGCAAAATTAATCGATCAGTGACTGTAAATTTCGCCAGTCTGTCGCAAAAAGTAACCGTAAAATTTGCAGGTGTTTCTAGAAGTAAAAAAAAAAAAAAAAAAAAAAAAAAAAAAACCTGAAATCCACAGCAAATTTTCTGAAGGGTTACAGCAGACGATGGGAAAGGATTGGGAAATCCTCTCAGGTGCTAATTATTTTTGTTGTAGGTCGAGTAAACTTTTTTTTTGGTTCGGTTTGATTTCAGGCTGAGTGTAAGTTCCTGTAAATTGGATTCAGGTTAAACAAATTTTCAAAAGTTAGTTCAGTATATTATTTCAGATTAAAAACTATACTTTTACAGGGCTTGAAATTCAATTTTTCATAGGAGGGGAGTCTCCCTACCAACATTTATAAATGGAGAGGAGTTGAGCTATTTGGGAGGGAGAAAAAAATATGAAACCCACTGTTATTTTACGTGCTTTTTAAAGATTTGCTAAATATTTTGTCATGTCTGTATTAATACAGGCATGACCAGGGTTGCCGGCTTTTAGCCAGGCCAAAAAAAGCCGGCTGGCTTTTTTTTGGTTTTAACCACTTAAAAAAAGCCGGCTTTTATTTTTTCAAAAAGGTGGTTTATAGATAATTCATATAAAATTTGGATTGATTTATTTTTAATACACTTATAAATATTTTCTACTAAAAAAATATAAACTTCTATTAAATTTTGTCAAATAAATAAGTCCTTATAACTGCTAGAATACAACTGTGAAGGCATTATGTCATAAAAAAAATATTAATATTCAGAAGAATACATTAAATTAGTCTCTAAAGTATTGGTTTGGAATTCTTTGTTGTAGCTCTATGCTCTACACATAACACACATTTTAAAGACTATATGAAAGAATAAGAAAATGTCACACATCAAAATAGAAACATTTTTACATACTGATATTTACTTTTAAAATCGATTAAAACTAAATAGCATATCTGTATTTAATAACTGAATTTATCTTATATAATACTTGAGAACACCCAGTAATAAGCAATCAATATTCTGATAATTTATAAAAATGATATATGTAAAAAGTTTTTTTGCTACTAAGCTGTTATGTGACTTATTCCAGATATGTTTATACAGACAGATTAAAATCATACAATGAACAATGTTAAAAGAGAAATTAGGAAGGATGTAAAATTTGAGGAAATTTTAGTACATGTAAGTGCATAAAATAAAGAGAACAATAAAAAAAGAACTTCTCCAAATAAAACTAGTTGAATTAGAATTTTGAAAAGCTAGTTCCCATATAAATTAATGCATATTCATGCATAAATGAATGCATATGTTATTCATAATACTGTTTTAATAGAGAGAAATGATGCTTTTATTAAATGACTTTATCTGCGATTTTAAATAAATGTTTATGAGAAATAATAAGACTTGTATATTAATGTCCCTTAAAATTAGTTAATAAAATATAGAACTAAGCAACCATTGTCCTTTTTTAATCATATAAAGCAGTAAAAATGAAAAAAGGGTGTTAAGGTCAGTGTAAACCAGAGAAAGCAATTGGTATGGCCTTTTATTCCAATAATAATGTCATCATTATTGAAAAATTGGGTTATATTGATATCTACCTCAATAAAATGTCTTTAAAATTAATTAAAAAACACATAAAAATGTGTCATTTATAATTAAAATGCTTCACTGTATAAAAGCCAATTTTGGCCAAAAAAAGCCAATTTTGGCAAAAAAAAAAAAAAGCCAGTTAAAACCAATAAAAGCCACCGGCATTGCTTTTTTTAATTTTAGTCGGCTTTTTTGCAACCCTGGGCATGACAGAATACCATTGAAGCAATTTAAATCAACAACTCAGAATAATGATGCAAAATGTTTTTTTATTTAAAAAAGTAAGAAAGCAGGGGTGATTCTGAGAAAAAAAAAATTTCTGAAACTGACAGCAAATTTTCTGAAAGGTTACAACAGAGGGTATGAAGGGGGGGGGGGGTCACTCACAGCACTAGCTATGTGTTTTTTCGTGCCCCTTTGACGAAATTTCCATTTTTGCGATCTTTTGACGAAATTTGACGTTTTTCCGTGATCCTTTGACGAAATTCGTCGTTTTTCCGCGATCCTTTGACGAAATTCGCCGTTTTTCCGCGATCCTTTGACGAAATTCGCGGGTTTTTTTTTTCGTGATCCCTGGACGAAATTCTCGATTCTTTGACGAAATACGTGTTTTTTTTTCGCGATCCTTTGACGAAATGCGCGTTTTTTCACGATACATTGTTGAAATTCGCATTTTCCCGCAATCTTTTGACAAAGTGCGCGTTTTTTCGTGATCCTTTGACAAAATTCGCGTTTTTTTCGCAATTCTTTGATGAAATTCGCGGTTTTTTCTCAGCGGCCGTTTGACTAAACACTAAATTCGTGTTTATTCCGCAATCCTTTGACGAAATTCTCCTTTTCTGCTTTCCTCTGCCGAAATTTATAATTTTTTTGCTACCCTTTGATGTAATTTACGTTTTTTTGCTATCCTTTGATGAATTTCAACTTTTTTTCCCGCAATCTGACGAAATTCACGTTTTTCCGCGATCCCTTGACAAAATTTGTGTTTTATTCGCAATCCTTTGCGACGAAATTGGCGATTTTTTCCTCGAACGATTGACAAAATTGATTTTTTCGGCGATAATTTGTCAAAATTCACGATATTTTTCTGTTGAACTGATGACCGATTTTTCACAATTTTCGGACTATAATGCCTTAAATTTTCGGAAAATTCGTAACAGAATCACTCCTGAATTCGCCAATTGGTCGCGGACACTTGTCAACTGATCTTGAGAAAAAAATAATGAAATTTGTCTATCGATCGCATCGAAAATTCGTGAATTTCAACGATCTTTCGCGGTAGAAAAAAAAAAAAAAAAACGCAAAATGTGTCAATTAGTCGCGCGAAAATATCGGGAAATTTGCAAGGCGTTCGCGGAACTTAATAGTAATTTCAAAATGCAAAATTTTCAGGAAAATGGTGAAATATTTTGGACGGGAGTCTCCGGCCCACGATATAATTTTGGGCGGGATTTCAAAATTTTGGGCGTGAATCCTGCCATCCCGCCCTGAAATTCAAGCCCTGCATATAATTGAACAAAATTTTTGCATTCTTTTTGGCTATGTCCAGCAGGTTCTCCTTTAAATTGGAAGTATTCTGCCAGAATGGGGTCGCTGTAATAGCGATTTTTGTTCCACTTTCATTCTTGTACCATCGAAAAGTGTGTGAAGTTATGCATAGAATTGAACCAATTTTTGGGAGGTATGGTTTTGGCTATGGCCAGCAGGTCCTCCTTCAATTTGAAAATATTCTGCTGGAAGGGGGCGCTATAATACGAACTTTTGTGTTATTTTCATTATTTTTATCACTGAAAAGTATATGAATCTAAGCATAGAATTGAACCAATTTTGTGTGTATATTTTTGTCTATGGCCAGCAGTCTCTCCTTGAATTTGGAACTACTCTGCCAGAAGGTGGCACTGTAACAGAGATTTTTGTAAAATTTTCTCGATTTTTCGCAATTTTTTTTTGTATTGTATATTGGCGACTCATAAAGCGAAGGGAACTTCTCCCTGCTGGATATTCACAAACAGCTGATGTACAACAGAATAACGAAAAAATTATTTATTTTAATAAATATCATGATAGAGATGAACTTATTCTTATTCTGATTAATTGAATGGAGCAGAAATTTTAGATCAAAATCAAAGTTGGTATAATATTGAATTAATAATATTGAAGTATTAACATTTGGAACTACTTTTTGAAATATTAAGATGTATGAGATAGAAGAAATTTTTGGGATTGGCAAATCCAACTAGTATTTTTTGTAACTTAATTATATTAGGTTGTAACGAAAGTTTTCCGCCCAAATCACCATTACATAATACTAATTATAATATATATAATTAACTGCAATTTTATATATAACCACTATTCTGCCAAACCTTCACAGTGCAATATGATACAGCACTAGTACCACTTTATTCGGTGACGTTCTGTAGCAGACTTTTTGCAACAGAACTGGAAGTAAATGATGGTTCTAATCTGGTAGCATGATAGTTCCATTTCAGACACCTTGTACTTAATGAAAATGATATTTTTTTTACAAATTTCACAACACAGTGTTATAAAGCAAGCCTCTTTTTTTCAAATGCCAAAAATCGTTTGACAAAATATGAACAAACACGTCAACGCGAACTGTTTGCACAGACCGTATTACCTGTGGCGGGAAACTTTCGTTACAACCTAATAAATATTTAAAATTAAAAGTAATTATCTTTTTACTTATAAATATCAAAATAATTTAACTTAAAATAAAACTAAATGTGACTTAGAGCAAAAACAATATTAAATAATTAAAACAGAAAAAGGGCATCAACTAAACCTATGTTTGGAGAAAATAACTCTTTAATCATGGGTAGATATTTTATGTTTAAATTATAAAAAGAAAGTATGTAGTATTTCTTTGAGAAAATACTCTACAATTATACGCATATGATTAAAATTTGTTGTACAAATTATCTGCATTTCATTGTACAAATTAATTATTCGCAATTATCAATATAGTCAATCCCATATCCAAATCCAGTGGCAATTATCAGCATTTTATTGTACAAATAAACAGAATATTTTAATGTTTAAATTACATTTTTTATGCAATATTATTAATATATATTACAGGGCTTGAATTTCGAGACAGGATGGCAGGATTCGTGACCTAAAGATTATTATTGTGCCCTATTTATTATACCCTATTGCTCGTGGTCGGCTCCTGTTTCCAAAAAATCATTTTCCGAAAATATTTCTTTGTAAAACGACGATCAAGTCTCAGGACCGACTGACAAATTTCGTGATATTTTCTACTATCGATTGGCAGATTTCACAGTTTCTTCTTTCGACAGATTGACAAAATTCATGGTTATTTTTCTGCATCTGACTGAAATAGTTTGCACTTTTTCTCCTCGGCCGACTGACGAATTTCACGATTTTTTCTAGAGACCGATTGGTGAATTTCATAATTTTTTTTTTCTCGAGATCAATTGACAAATATAGCAATTTTATTGTGACCGATTGGCAAATTTCCCTGTTTGTTCTTGCGACATACTGATGAAAGTAACGATTGTTTTTCTGCATCCAATTGAAAAATTTTGCGTTTTTCCTCTGCGACCGGCTGAGAAATTTCACGATATTTGCTCGTGACGGACTGGCAAATTTCACGATATTTTTCCATGATCGATTGACGAATTTTGTGATATTTTCCCGCTACTGATTTCCTTCTCAGTACTTCAGTTTTCTTCTTGCGACCGGTCGACAATTATTTTTTTATTTACTTTCACCATGATTGACGAAATCGGCGATATTTTTTTTTAATGACCGGTTTATGTATTTTGCGATGATTTTTCCCTGTGCCCAAAATAGAAAATAACTAAAAGGGCAGTAATGACCACCGGAGACAGAGCCCTACCAAATTGGCCAATAGTCAGCACTCAACAAAATGAGATTACACTTGTGGTGCACATGAGGAAAAAAAATTTGAACTTAAAAAAAACATGTTTAGAAATAACAAACTAGTTGATTCTTGCAGTTCACAGAAATTAGGACATGACTTTTTGAAATCAACCTTTTATCATGTAATAGAAGAAATCAATTGACTATTTCCTTTTCAAACTTTGGATATGGATTTAAAATTCCAATGCATAGAACATAGTTCAATTAACGAAAATACCAGGGATTACAGTTTTCACTATAATTCCATTAAGGATATAATAAAACAAGTTTGTTCAGAAGTGACATACAATCACTGTAGGATATTAACAATAGAATCACCGATATGCATTATTCATGCAAATAAGTTAAAAATTAATGCACATCAGATTTTGCAAAGTTTTCTAAAATTTTTTAACAGAGCATAACCATGCATTTCCGATAATTTCTAAAGTTATAAAAGTTGGTCTATGCTGTTTGTCAAAAGCGTAACTTGTGAAAAAGGCTAAATCACGCAAAATGGAATAAAATCTAAATTAAGAAATTCATTTATCAACCCAATTGTTAATTGCCCATAACATTAGGAAAAAGTTGAAAAATAGACATGGTATATATAAAACTCGATTCTGTTCCTTCGTTTTAATAAAAATAAACATTTTGGATAATTATCTTGAGTTGTTAATTTAAATTATTTCAATGGTATTTTGTCATAGCTGTATAAAGGTAATTCTTTAAGTGGCACATAAAAAATAACAGGGTTTAAAGATTTTTTTTTCCTTTCTAGCAGTTCAACTCCCCTGCATTTTTAAATGTTGGGTGGGAAACTCCCCTCCTGGGGATAACTTGAATTTCAAGCCCTGATATTCAAAGATATATTGTTTTTGTAAATTATATTTTAATGCATTTAAAATGTTTTAATGATGTGCGAAACATGTTTGTAATTTATTGTTCTGAGATGGTGTTATATAAAGAAATAATTCACCATATAACTAAAAACATATCTAGTGCCGGATATCCGATCGGATATCCGGCCGGATATCCGAATCCGGCAAGCAAAGGAGCTTCGGATATCCGGTATCCGATATCCGGCAAAATCAATATCCGGTGCATCCCTATTCCTTAGTCTCATACGAGAACATTTAAGAATTTAACCACATGTCGGTTAAAGGCTGTTATCACAACGGCCGGATGTTACCGAAAACTTTATACATTTTACCTAGAATTCATTTATGTGCACTCCTGTTCTATGTTTATTCGATTAACCGCAAACTTACACACCTATAAGAAATACGATTTCAAAAGGAGACAGGACGTTTAAATTCATCTGCTGGCGTGATCTTCCCATTAAAAAGCCTAGGGTAAGTATTTTTTATAAATGAATGAGTAAATAAAAAGAGAGTTTTGTATAATTATTCAAGCAAACTTAGTATTAAACTAAAAATTCCTTCTTTGTTCATTAATTTCAATATACAATGAGTAGAGTCCCATTTTAAGGATATTAATCTGTATTTAATATATAGAAGAAAAATGGAAGGTATAAATAAGAAAATAATTATATACATAACATACATAACTTCATTGTAAACTGCGGAAAGATGTGTACACTATGACGCAAAAGTTTAGACAATGACGTCATTCAGCTTTAAAATGTAGAATTATGACGTCAGAATTACAAAAACCTGTAAATATATTCAAAAACTGATTTAAAATGCTATGTACAAAAGACAGTCGTTTTATTTGCTATAATACTAATTTTTTTCATAAAAATTCAAATGTGCTTGTCGCAAAAGTTTAGACACTATTCTAAATTTCTTTGAATATTCGCTGGCATATGCAAATTTAGAATCGATGATGTCACAAATTTGGAGTACTTAAGTTCTGCAAACGATTGCGCTTCATAGTCGACATGCCGAGAGCTAAAGAAATTCAAGTGAATGAGGTTTCAAGGATTTGGCAGTTGAAAGGTGAAGGGAAGAGCGTTTCTGAAATTTCTGCTATTATTAATAGGTCAAAAAAATCTATTTATCGAGTTTTATCGAGTGGTTCCGAATATAAAGCAAAATGTCGGTCTGGGAGGCCACGTGTGACAAATGTACGAGAGGATCGCCTGATACAAAGACTAGCGAGTACTCAACAAATGAGCGTACGTGGAGTTCAAAGCTTATCGGGACTCTCTGTATCAAAGGATACGATTCGTAGACGAATTTTGGAAAAAGGAACAATCGTTTATAGCAAAATGCAGAAGAAACCAGCTCTGAAACCACATCATAAGTTACAAAGACTTATGTGGGCTCGAAAGCATATGTCATATGGAGAGAAATGGCAGTCAGTCATATTTAGCGAGGAAAAAAAGTGGAATCTGGATGGTCCAGATGGTTGTTTATCGTATTGGCATGACTTGCGGGAGGAACCTCGATGTTTTTTTAGTCGCAGACAAGGAGGGGGCTCGGTGATGGTTTGGGCAGCCTTTTGCTATAATGGACAAGTATCTCTGACCTTCACCAGTGGTCGTCAAACTTCACAGCATTATACACAGACATTAGAAGAAAACCTACTGCCATTTGCTGAGCTTCTAGGGGGTTCTCAGTGGGAATTTCAGCAAGACAATGCTTCAATTCACACTGCAAAACATTCAAAATCTTGGTTTAATTCCCATAATATAAGAGTTCTCGACTGGCCAGCATGTAGCCCAGATCTTAACCCTATAGAAAACCTTTGGAACATCATGTGTCGCAAAGTTTATAGCAACGCTAGACAATATTCTTCTGAAAAGGAACTTAAGACATCTATTGAGAATGCATGGTACGATATCGATCCACAAACTATGCAAGATTTAGTTTCTTCCATGCAATCTCGTGTATATGACGTAATACATAAGCATGGATGCGCAACCAGGTTTTAAAAATTGTTTATTTCGATTTTATTTAATTTGTGTCTAAACTTTTGAGACAGCAGTTTATTTTTGTTACCATTTAATTTATTGCAATATGCACAATTCCACTTTTCTTTGTTATAAATATTGTTTATATGTACAGCACATTAATTTCAAGCAGTGATTTGAAAATTGAATAAATATTTTTCAAAGTATGTAAGAATTTCTTCATTGTCTAAACTTTTGCGTCATAGTGTATATAGGAACAACTAAAATCTTGCATTGGGTCTGTTAACCCGATTCTACTTGAATGTGTTGGCCATTGGTTCTAAAATTTTGCCGCGGATCAAGTTGACTAGCGTTTCCATTTTCGGGTCATCTCAGATTAGAGTTTTTGTTTCTTGGGAGTCGATTCAAGTACGCCAAATTTTTCGAAAGAAAAGTCCCCCCACTAGTGGACAAGAGGTTCAGTGCTCTCGAAGCTGGTAGACGGGAGGTGCTGGGTTCGAATCCAACCGCACCCGTCGGCCTAATCGTTCGGAGTTTTCAGTGGGTCTGTTTTCTTTAATGTTTTGATGTAGTGTTTAGCGTCCGGAACAGAGAATTTTTTGTTGTTGTTCAGTTTGGATTCGATTGCCATGTGTTGATTTTAAATAGAATTTCTGGGTTTCAGTTGGGTATAACCCAACTTGCACTGGTTGTTATAGAATTTTCAACATTCAAAACGCAGCATTCATAGTGAAAAAGAAAATTCAAATAAATGTTTTACAACTTAAAAAGTTACATTAATGATAATATTGTACTTTTATTCGAAAAAATTTCTTTAACAGGTTACTCTGATGTCTTCACTTGAGTTCAAAACAGTTCCTTCTGGGAAAAAATCGAAAGAGTCAAAGTTGTCCTCTCAGAATATCCATAATAGTAACTCTAGTACTGAGATGATGCCAAAGATTAAGGGAGATTCTGCAAAAAAGAAGCTTAAATCAGCTCGCAGTGATTGCCTCAAGAGTGATGCACCTAAAACATTGATTGGAAACGAATCTGTACTTAAAAACAAAAATAAGTTAAAAATGTATAAGGAAAGTCCCATGAAAAAGAAACATATAGCCAAATCTACCCATCATAATGTTAACAAGAATGATTCTGAATCCAAAATTGAAAAAATGGCCACTAAAAGAAAGTTAAAAAATCTTGAATCGATCCACCAGAGTGTCCACATTTTGAGTGAATCTCCACATGAACTGATGAAAGCAACTTCTGTAAAACGATTGAAAATGTCTATATCTCCTTGCTCAAATATAATTACTCGCAGCAAAAGCCAAACTTTTAAGCTGAAAGAAGTTTCATATCACAAGAAAACAGGAATTAATAAAACTATTGACCAAGCCATCTCTGCTGACTTCAAGAGTGAAATTCCAGATAACTTAGTCAAAGGTCAATATAAAAAGAATGTAAAAAAAAGTAAATCCAAGCATTTGAATTTTTCTACTCCAATGAAGAATGAATACCCTGCAGGATTCAAAGGTGTGCCTCAAAAGAAGCTGCAACAAAAAAGATGTCGGCGTGTTAGCTCCAGAAGTGAAACTTTTAGTCAACTAAATGAACCTTTAATTCAAATTAAAGAGTCTCTAACCTCAATGTTACCTGCGACAGCAACAGAGTCCAGTGCAAGTGATATTGAAATTAAAACATTTAAATCACTTCTTCAGAATGATCCTGTTAGTTCTAAAAATGGAACTCCAGATAACTTGAAACAAACTGAAAATGAGAAAAGCCTAGCTTCTGTACTTATTGAACCAAAGCAAGTTTTGCATGTTGAAACTATCTTAACAGCAGAGCATCTGAAAGCTTCAAAAACTTCTGTTGAAAATGTGAGACCTGTTCCTAGAATCTTAACGGTTTGTATTTTTGTTGCACTGAATAGTGATTTTGTCTGAATACCAAATATTCGACTGGCTTGAATATTCCTGTATTTTAGAGTTTAAAGATATTAGAAAGTTAAATTTTAAAACAATTTTACATCATATTTAACAAAAATACATCTATTTTCATACATAAGACATTTTCATAAGTAAATTTTATACTAACACAAAATTAATACTTTGAGTTATTCTCAAATCCAAACTGGCTACTTCCTGACACAATGTTTAATTCATTTTAGTTCACAAAACAGTTTTGTGTATCATTCATTGGCTGGTGCTCGATTAAGAAATTATGTAATCAAATTGTTTTCCTATTTTTTGGTAAAGGGAGAAGATTTTTCAGAAAATGCTGTAAAATTTGGTGTTTTAAACTGAATTTATAGGTTCAAAACCAAGTGGGAAAAAAAACTGCTGTTCTAAGACAACAATCTCTTATAACTCAAGATGTATTAATTTATCAGAAAAAGGAAAAATTCAATTACAAATTATCACTTCAATAATCATGCATGCAAGTATCATGCTTTTTATGTTTTATTTTTAAAAGATGAGTCAAATAATGTGTGAGAAAGTTTTGCATTGTTTCATAGGAGAAAATATTTTTTATGAATCTCCTTATGAAGAGGATAGTCTTATAGACCGGGCGGCGGCAACACGAATGACTACGTCATCGAGTTACGGGATGAAATCATAATGCAGGACAAGATTTTTAGGAGTAGATTAAGGAATGACTGGTCTGCCTCGACATTTCTTGGTACGATAGGCGCAGCAGCGGGCGCCAACTCGTGTACAAATGAAAACCCTATAAACATAGTACTTTACATTACATTGCCATATATACTACTTCATATCGACTTTCAAGATGAATTAAGGGTTTAGGAAAAGCTTATTAAGAGTATGTGAGGAAAAGACTGATTTGGCATAACTTGGTACAAAGCGCGAAGAACGGGGCGCCAATTCGTTATTTTCACAGTGTTATTACGTCATCGAGTTACGGCTTGAAATTTTGGCAAATGAAACATACCGATTATTACAATACGAATATTTCAGTCTGCCTCGTCATATCTTGGTAGAAGATGAGCAGAGCGGGGCGCCAATTGTTAATTTTGGCGGTATAATCACCTCATCGAGCTACGACTTTAAAATTTTGCACATTAAAGGAACATATCAGTACAATGAAGATATTTCAGTCTGCCTCGTCATATCTTGTTACGAGACGAGCAGAGCGGGGCGCCAATTTTTAATTTTTGCGGTATAATCACGTCATCGAGTTACGGGATGAAATCATGATGCAGGACAAGATTTTTAGGCGTACATTAAGGAATGACCGGTCTGCCTCGACATTTCTTGGTACGATAGGCGCAGCAGCGGGCGCCAACTCGTCATTTTGGCGTCACTATCACGTCATCGAGTTACGGGATGAAACCGGGGCCAAATTAAAGGTGAAAAATAGTCTTTTAAGAATATTTTGGTCTGCCTGCGCATATCCTGGTAGAAACCCCCAGCAGACTAAAATCTATAACAAAAAAATACGTCATAATGTACAAATGAAAACCCTATAAACACAGTATTTTACATTAAACCTTAAACATTCCGATTAGTACGATACGAATATTTCAGTCTGCCTCGTCATATCTTGGTAGGAGATGATCAGAGCGGGGCGCCAATTTTTAATTTTGGCGGTATAATCACATCATTGAGCTACGACTTTAAAATTTTGCACATTAAAGGAACATATCAGTACAATGAGAATATTTCAGTCTGCCTCGTCATATCTTGGTACGAGACGAGCAGAGCGGGACGCCAATTTTTAATTTTTGCGGTATAATCACGTCATCGAGTTACGGGATGGAAATCATGATGCAGGACAAGATTTTTAGGCGTACATTAAGGAATGACTGGTCTGCCTCGACATTTCTTGGTACGATCGGCGCAGCAGCGGGCGCCAACTCGTCATTTTGGCGTCACTATCACGTCATCGAGTTACGGGATGAAACCGGTGCCAAATTAAAGGTGAAAAATAGTCTTTTAAGAATATTTTGGTCTGCCTGCGCATATCCTGGTAGAAACCCCCGGCAGACTAAAATCTATAACAAAAAAAAAATACGTCATAATGTACAGATGTGACCCCTATAAACATAATATTTACCCTATTAATAATAAACCCTATAAACATAGTATTTTAAATTAAACATTCCGATTAGTACGATACGAATATTTCAATCTGCCTCGTCATATCTTGGTAGGAGATGATCAGAGCGGGGCGCCAATTTTTAATTTTGGCGGTATAATCACATCATCGAGCTACGACTTTAAAATTTTGCACATTAAAGGAGCATATAGGTACAATGAGATTATTTCAGTAATTATTTCAGAAATTTTTTACATGAAACAATAGTTTTCGTCAAGGTCTAGGTTTTTTCTTAATAAACTTTTCCTAAACCCTTAATTTATCTTAAAAGTCGATACGAAGTAATATATATGGAAATGTAATGTAAAATACTGTGTTTAAAGGGTTTTCATTTGTACATTATGACGTATTTTTTGTTATAGATTTTAGTCTGCCGGTTGTTTCTACCGGGATATGCGCAGGCAGACCAAAATATTCTTAAAAGACTATTTTTCACCTTTAATTTGGCACCGGTTTCATCCCGTAACTCGATGACGTGATAGTGAAGCCAAAATGACGAGTTGGCGCCCGCTGCTGCGCCTATCGTACCAAAAAATGTCGAGGCAGACCGGTCATTCCTTAATGTACGCCTAAAAATCCTGCACCTGCATCATGATTTCATCCCGTAACTCGATGACGTGATTATACCGCAAAAATTAAAAATTGGCGCCCCGCTCTGCTCGTCTCGTAACAAGATATGACGAGGCAGACTGAAATATCCTCATTGTACTGATATGTTCCTTTAATGTGCGAAATTTTAAAGTCGTAGCTCGATGAGATGATTATACCGCCAAAATTAACAATTGGCGCCCCGCTCTGCTCATCTCCTACCAAGATATGACGAAGCAGACTGAAATATTCGTATTGTAATAATCGGTATGTTTCATTTGCCAAAATTTCAAGCCGTAACTCGATGACGTAATAACACTGTGAAAATAACGAATTGGCGCCCCGTTCTTCGCGCTTTGTACCAAGTTATGCCAAATCAGTCTTTTCCTCACGTACTCTTAATAAGCTTTTCCTAAACCCTTAATTCATCTTGAAAGTCGATATGAAGTAGTATATATGGCAATGTAATGTAAAATACTATGTTTATAGGGTTTTCATTTGTACACGAGTTGGCGCCCGCTGCTGCGCCTATCGTACCAAGAAATGTCGAGGCAGACCAGTCATTCCTTTATCTACTCCTAAAAATCTTGTCCTGCATCATAATTTCATCCCGTAACTCGATGACGTAGTCATTCGTGTCGCCGCCGCCCGCTCTATTATTTCTACATTGTTTTTTATGGGCCATTTCCCTTTCCCCTTTTTTCTAAAGTATATAAACAATGGTCACTTTAAATTTGAATGAATTTTTAATCCAATTGCATGTTCATCATTTGTTTCCATAAATATTAAATATGAATGTACTCAACTTTTTAATATTTAATTTTAAAGGTTAAAAAATGAAGCTTTAATTTGCGCACTAATTTCAACTATATTGCAGATTGGTAGGAAAAATTTTCAGTAGCGTTTCCATTAGGGATTGACCGAAGCAGCAATTTTACCGAATACCGAAGCTTCGGTATTCGGCAACCGAATACTTGAAACTTTTTAATACTCATTTTTGCATATATTAAATTTTTTAATAAGCTTTAATTGAAATTAAATTCTCAATAATTTAATTCAGTTACATTTTTATTCTTAAATCTAATTACACAAAAAAATTTAATGACTTCTTTCCACTCACAAATTCATTAACCCATCACTTATTTTTTATTTTATCACTAGTCAATAACCAAAAATAACCTATTAAAGTATTAAACTACAGTACAGGACCTATTATCCTGAATCCTCGGGACCGAAGGCTTTCCGGATTTTGGAATTTTCCGGATTTCAGATCCTTCCGAAGTTCACGTTTTTTCAAGCGATCCTTTGACGAAATTTGCAATTTTTTTCACGATCCTTTGACGAAATTAGCGTTTTTTCCACGATTCTTTGACAAAATTTGTGTATTTTTTCTACTATCATTTGAAAAAATTAGCGTTTTTTCGCGATCATTTGACGAAATTCTCGTTTCTTTGACAACATTTGCATATTTTTTCTACGATCATTTGACGAAATTGGCGTTTTTTCGCGATCATTTCACTAAATTCTCGTTTTTTCCGCGATTCTTTAACAAAGTTTGCGTTTTTTCCGCGATTCTTTGACAAATTTTGCGTTTTTTTCGCAATTCTTTGACAAAATTTGTGCATTTTTTCTACGATCATTTGACGAAATACGCAATTCTTTGAAAGAAGTTCGCATTCTTTTACGAAATTTGCGATTCTTTGACAAAATTAGCGTTCTTTCTGCGATTATTTGACGAAATTAGCGTTTATTTACGATCCTTTGACGAAATCAGTGTTTTTTTTCGCGATCCTTTGAAGAAATTTGCGTTGTTTCCGCGACTCTTTGACCAAATTCGCGTTTTTCGCAATCCTTTGACGAAAGTTGCAGTTTTTTCATGATTCTTTGACAGAATTTGCGTTTTTTTCCCGTAGTCCTTTGGCGAAATTGGCGATTTTTTCCGTGAACGATTGACGAAATTGATTTTTTTCGGCAACCATTTGTCGACCTAAATTTTCGGAATATTCAGAACAGAATCAATCACCCCTTGTAAAAATATCCGACGGTTTTCTTTTTTTAACGAATCTTAATATAAATTAATTTTATACTAAAATTGGAGAGAAAAATGATTTTTTTTCCTAATGCGGGGGGGGGGGGGTCCGTGTTTCCCCGCGGCTGAAATAACATATTTTAGTGGTTACACATTGAAACACAATGAATTGAAAAAAAAATTAGGAATCTGTAAAATTTCCAAAAAATTTTAGTAAATTTACAAATTTAGAAAATTTTCAATTTTTTTTCTGGATTTCGGGTTTTTCCAGATTTTGGAATTCTGGATAATGGGTCCTATACTGTATACAGGGTAGTATTAAGGATAAGGATTGTCAGAAAAACAAAAGTTCATTCAAATAAAAAGAAACAATGTTGTCATTAAGCTGATTTACTGATTGTCTAATTATAAACATATTGAATAGGAATGTTCTCAAAATACAAAAGGTATATCAATTTGTACATTTAATTATTTTCTGTCAAACTATTGATAGAATATTTATATTTTGATTAATATTTTAACATTGTGGTGATGAAGAACAGAAATTTGAGCGATTTTGATATAATGGTTAAAAGCTATAGGATAAACATTAGGGGTATTCTTATTTGATGTGTGTATTTTCTTTAATATACACCTTAGATATGCAGATATGAACTCTGATATACTTATTTGATGTGTATGTTAAAGAAAATACACATTAAATAAATTTAAATTACAAAAAATTAATGCAGAAGTAAATAAAATTAAATGATAAGGGAAAGATGCGCATCTTCCTTGCTTTTTTTTCTTTGTTGTAGACAGTTGTTTTGATTTCACACTTATATAGACTATTTTGGGAAGGAAAAAGTTTTTTTTTTTTTAATTAAAAATTGTCTTTGATTTGTTTTTTGTAGTGCAGCTGAACTCATGCACATAATATTGAAGCTCACTGTTTAGACTATTCTACTGCTAAGTAAAACAATTCTTCTACTTCTAAGAAAACACTTATCTGCAATTATTCGGCCGAATACTTAAAAGTATTCGGCCGAAGCTGAATATTCGGTTTACATGCCGAACCACCGAATACCGAATCAACTATTCGGTATTCGGCCAATCCCTAGTTTCCATAGAGTACATTTTAAATATACTCACTAATTTGTATAATACAAGGTCTTTGTGGCAGTAAAGTAACATACTGGCTAACATAATCAGGTGGTGAGGGTTCTGTTCTGTCTGACACCACAACATACAATTTTTTTTTTTTTTTTTTTTTTTTTTTTTAATTTATATATACTTTTTACATGTTAAATATTTTTAAGCATGCTTAAAAAGTGCAGCACCTTCTAATGTTTTAATATTAAAAAGATTTAGGAATTATTCAAGAAAATTTATATTTTTTCTAGAAAAAAGTATTGTAATCGAAACTTTTTTCGATTTCCAGTTTACTATAGATTTACACGTTTTAGGGTCAGAGATCCCAAAAAACATATTTATACAAAATTTCTGTTTGTCGCCATTGTACTATTGAAAAGTGTGTGAAGTTATGCATAGAATTGAACCAAATTTTTCGTGTATGTTTTTGGCTATGGCCAACAGGTCCCCTATGAATTTCGAAGTATTCCGCCTGAAGGGGGTGCTGCAATAGAGATTTTTGTATAATTGTCTCAATTTTTTGTAATTCTATTGTACATGGGCGGCTCATGAAGTGACAGGAACTTGGCATCCTGGTATTCACAAACAGATGATGTACAACAGAAAATGAAAAACTATTTACTATTTATCTCAATCAATATGATTGAGGTTAACTAGATTTTACTCTGATTGACTGAAGCAGAAATTTAAGATGAGTCAAAGTTGGTATAATATTAAACTAATAGTAATAGTAACAAAGTATTAACATTTGTAATTACTTATTGAATACAGTCGGACCTCTATTTAATGAACCTCTATTTTGCGAATTTTTCCTTGGGGGCTGTGCATATATAACGTTATCAGCATTTAACTTATTTTGTACCCCCTCCCCCCCTTGCGATATCATACGTTATCATTCGTCAACACCCCCCCCCCCCCTCCTGATGATATCGTTATCAATGTCTCAAGATTATTTTTATTTTTACATTATTTTTCTTTCTTTTCTACGTTTACAGTGATATACAGATATGTTTATATATTTATTAGTCGTATACTTTACAGATTCAAATTAAGAGAAGAGGTCAATAAAATATTAATATTATACATGAAATAAATTTATATCAAATAATATCTAAAAGAGTTAGTTACTAGTAAAAGGTATTTAACAACAGTTTATTCTTACACAATGCATTCAACAGTAATATTGTCTTTTTGAACTTACCGTTGCCCGGAAAGAGTTAAAAATAGAACTGCTTAACAAAACAGTGGACAGCATTCTTTCTCTTTTTTTTTTCCTGGTAAATGCAAGTATCATTTTAAACATATTTTGCTCCTAGTTTCTTCAACAGTGATTTATAAGCGCATATGCAAGACGAACAGGAATTCCGAACATTAAGGTATACCATATTTTGGAAAGAAGGGATTTTATAAACATTTAATAGCTTTAATAATAAATTGTATTTTCATAAAGGTATTACTTTCTTGATGTGAAGAAAAAGTTACAGAGAAAAGACAAGTTTGGTTGGATAAAACATGATAACGATATCAAAAGACAACCCCCCATCCCCCTACCGATATATTACGATATCAAGTGCCAGACCCCCCCTCCCCCCTAAAATGATAACGTTATATTTGCACAGCCCCTTGGAACCAAGAACATTTTGCGAATTTCTTCGAAAATAACCTCCAAATAGCAAAGTGCATTCTCTATTTAACGAACTTTTTCTTGTGATCTATTTTTTTTTCTCCCCATTTCTCAAAATATTTCTGGACATTTCAAACTTATTCTTTCTTTAAGCACATTTTATGATGTTCGATGGCCTTGAACTGGTTTTACAAGGCGTTTTTTTTTGTCAGTAGTGAGAATTCGGTAAATACGGAGGACGAAGACGATAATTCCTTAGAGTAACTTAAAAAATGTGGATACAGATGAGAAAAAAAAGAAGAAATTAACCATGATGTGCTGATTGATGATTGTATTTCACTTAATTCTGAAATTGAGACCTCGGAAACACTATCCGAATTGGATATTTTCGACAGTGTGAAAAATAAAAACAATACAGCAATGAGTTGCGATGAAGACGAATATGATGATGATGGAAATGATCATTATGCAGGAATTTACAAAACTTCGTATGATGAAATGTTAAAATCATTTCAAACAATCCGATGGGGATTATAGTTAGAATAAAATATGCATGAAGGGGTTTTTGGTGCATTGCAAAGATGCGAGACGTATAACGAGAGAAAGCATAAATAAAAAACTCAGGCAAAATTAAGAGTTTTTCAGAAATTAAATTTAAGGACGCATATGTTAATGTATGGTTACAATTATTTGTTATAATAATAATAAATATGATAATGTCATTAAAATTCGTTAATTTCAGTGTAAAACTATTTACTTTAAACAGAAAATACAGTGTATTCCCGAACAATGTTTTGTTTTCCTTGTAAATTTCAAAGATTTAAACACATAGAATAAATGAATTGATGATGGATATTTGTGGGTAAAATAAATAAAACAAATCGATATAATTTATTTTTAAAAATGTGATTAATTACTTTTAGTAAAAATATTTAGTGTTTATGAATTTAAAATTTGTTTTATGTAGTTTAAAGTATTTTTAAAAGTGAATCTCTATTTAACGAATTTTCCATATGACGAACTTTTTTCCGGGATTTAGTGACTTTGTTAAATAGAGGTTCGACTGTATTAAGATGTATGAGATAGAAGAAAGTTTATAGATTGGCATATCCAACTAGTTAGTTGTAACTTTTAAAATATTTCTGCTTACAAAAATCTGAACTAATTTATTTCTGGAAAATTTAATTTAGCAAATTTTATTCTTGTGAGGAAAAATGGTATTGCATTTGAATTTTACAGATTAAATATCTATAGATTTTCAGTAATTATACAACTGGTAAAATAGGGGTACCTAATTTTCCGAAAATTAAAAAAAAATCGGTCATCAATCCAAAAATTCGGACATAAAAAATACAACAAATTTCTACAAATGGTCGCC
Source organism: Maratus speciosus (assembly GCA_963932465.1). Lineage (NCBI taxonomy): Eukaryota > Metazoa > Arthropoda > Arachnida > Araneae > Salticidae > Maratus > Maratus speciosus. The sequence goes on from OZ010793.1 coordinate 533,780,778, forward strand.
GAAAAAAATTACATTTTGTCAATCGTTTGCAGAAAAATCGCCAATTTCGTCAAAAGGTCGCGAAAAAACCGCAAATTTCTTCAAAAAATAATGAAAAACTACAAATTTCGAAAAATTTCACGAAAAAACCCGCAAATTTCATTAAAAGATCGCAAAAAACCGCAAATTTCATTAAAAGATCGCGAAAAAACCGCAAATTCCGTCAAAAGATAACGAATAAAACTTCAAATTTCGCCAAAAGTTTGCGAAAAAACCGCAATTTTTGCCAAATAAGCGCAAAAAACTCAAATTTCGCCAAAAGATCGCGAAAAAAAACTCACATTTAGTTGAAAGATCGGGAAAAAACGCGAATTTCGTGAAAGGACCGCAGAAAAAACGCATAGTTAGTGCCAGGAGTGGATCCCTCTGCTGTATCTTTTCAGAAAATTTGCTGTGAATTAAAAAAAAAATGTTTTTTTGACCCAGAATCACCCCTAATGTTAAAATAAGATATTTATGAGCATTACCTTAATATTTTAATACTCTTTTAGAGAAATGGAATTAACTACTGTTGGAGTGAACTACATTTTAATAGAAAATTCCATCACTTGGTTCTGCTTATGAGCATGTTATCTAATCTCATTGAAACAAACACCTTCATGAATTATACTAACTGGTGAGTATTTAAAACATATGCAAACACTACCAAAGAAATTTTGCCACTTTGCAATGCAGTTGAAAATAGCTTTCAAATTAAAGCTTATTTTTTACCTTTTTATATTCGGAATTTGGGTGCATTCGCATATATTATTTATTACAACTTATTATGAATGTGTGATTGGATTACAAATTCATTTGAATTTAAATTGATACTTTCCTAGTTAAGACTAGTTACTAGTTATAGTTAGTTATGACTCACTGGAAAAAATTATAAGGGAAATTTTGCACACATAGTGTTCATTTGCCGGGTAGAAACTAAAGTGAAAAAACTCCCAATATATTCAAATGATAGTAACTCAGCAGGAATAACTTTACTGCTCCTGTTAATTTAGCAAGGAAGTTTGTAAGTATACCAATAAGCAATGTCTGGAGCGAGCAGTTATTTTCAAAAGTGTGAAATATATGGGGTGTTTCTAAAGTTTTAAAATAAACTTTGAGGTGTGATAATACACATCAAGACAAATAATTTTTGTACAGAAAACCAGGGTCACAAACATTCAATCGAAAATTCAGGGTGTTTCACTACAAGCTAAATCTGAATGTTCACAACTTTAACAATAATGAAGGTATTTCAGCAACATTTTCATCAGAGTGACTTTACTTTGTATGAAATGTGATATCATGCAAAGTGCTGGAAGTGAACTGAGTTTTAGTCAGCGATACTTTATAACTACTTTGGTGTGCCCGGCGGCCCTTTATAACTATTTTGTGTGCCTGTCTTTTGTGTGCCCTTTTAATTGCCTCATGCAGCTGGTGGTGCTTACTGCTATTTTTGGCTGCCCTTTCGATTAATTTCTTTTTCTGGTTGTGGGAGAAAAAAAACTCACAATATATATCTATTGATCATGAAAAATAAATTGTAAATTTCGTCGTTTATTTGCAGGGATGTATCATTAAATCTATCAATCGGTCGTGCAGGGGTCAGAGTTGTCCTACATTTCCTATATTTATAAAATAATCTTCGAAAATGTCCTATATCAGGGACGGCGAACCTATGGCACGTGTGCCAAAAGTGGCATGTGAAAGAATAATTTTGGCACGGTGACGCTTGTGGCTCTAAATCAATATACAGTGGTACTGCACAAACTTTAGATGATCTGATCTTGTCTAAATTCGATTAATTGGAAATCGAAGAAACAAATTAAAACTGATGTTTGCCCTTTTAATATCTTCCCATCTGTCTATGTCCACAAGGTCATTATTTTCTCAATAATAAAAAAAAGTAGTTGACAGATAAATCCAGCTCAGTTTACATTCTGTTAAAATTAACTGAGTATGAAACTGATATTAATTATTTTTCTTCCAAGGTGCAACAACGCAATTAATCCCGTAATTTTTTTAAAATAATTTCTAAAATTTAATTGTTTTCATGATTATTATAGTGTAATACCTCACCTGTATGTTATCCATTTTTTAAAAATCTTAAGTGATTTTTATTCACGATTTTTTAATCCATTAAATTTGTTGGCACATCAAGGGCATGTAAAATATTTTTTAGAAAAAATTGGCATGCGGCTATAAAAAGGTTCGCCAACCCTGTCCTATATTTCTCTGACTGTTCTATATTTCCTATATTTCTCTACTTTCTTATATATTTGGTATTACTATCGTCACCCGCTAGCCTTTACGATTGTTTTCTGCGGTTTTGTTTTTGCTGTATTTCCATGCAAGAGAGGCCAATCCTGCACACGATGCTCATGCCTTTAGCCAATGACAAATGAGAGGGAGTGTGTGGCATAGATCTAAAGATGAAAATAAGGAATTTTGCTTAGTAGCCACTGGCCGGTAGGTTGATTTTATTTAGTAGCCAGTTACTGACTAGTGAGAATAATTTCTTTAGTAGACAGTAAGTACATTTATGTAACTGAATATTTAATTAAAAAATATGAGTTCAGAGTAAATAAGTAATTTACGTACTAAATAAAAATATTTTAATTCATATTGTTTTGAATAAACTTGAGATACTAATTTCCAATCTATTTTAAATTAACAGCAAAGTTATACGCAACATGCTTATATAGCTAACTACATAAGACCCACTATGCTTAGGTACTTGTGTAGCTAACGACATAAGTACCCCTCCCCCGTTTTTAAAATTATTTGTTTAGAATTAAGATTTAACAAAAAAAAACTAGTTGGATGTGCCAATCGTAAACTTTCTTCTATCTTATACATAATATTTCAAAAGTTAGTTACACATGTTAATACTTCAATATTATTAGTTCAATACTATCCCAACTTTGATTTTCATCTTAAATTTCGGCTTCAGTCAATTAAACTGACTAAAAACGAATTAATCAATATCATGATATTTGTTAAAATTAATAGTTTTTGCTTATTCTGTTGTTATCAGATGTTTGCGAATAGCCGGCTTAGCAAAAAGCGAGTTTCCGCCTCTGCACGCACTGCCGATGGACAACAGAACTACGAAAAATCAAGAAAAGCATACAAAAATCGCTATCACAGAGCCCCTTTACTGCGCAATATTTCCAAATTCAAGGAGGACCTGTTGGCCAAAGCCAAAAATATGCACGAAGAAATTTGGTTCAATTGTATGCATAATTTTATACACTTTTCGATGGTACAATAAAGAAAATGGCACAAACATCGCTATTACAACGTCCCCTGGCAGATTTTTTCAAATTCAGGGAAGACTTGTTTGCTATAGCCAGAAACGTACACGAAAAATTTGGTTCAATTCTATGCATACCTTCATACAATTTTTGATGGTACAATAATGAAAATGGTACAGACATCGCAATTATAGCACCCCCTTCCAGCGGAGTTTTTTCAAATTCAGGGAGGACCTTCATGCCATGACCAAAAACAAAAACAAAATATTTGGCTCAATTCTATGTATAACTTCATACACTTTTCGATGGTACAATATTCAAAATCGCAAAAATAGCGCCCCCTAGCGGCGATTTTTTTTCAAATTCAGGTAGGACCTGCTTGTTATAGTCAAAAGCTTAAAATAAAAATTTGGTTCAATTCTATGCATAACTTCATACACTCTTGGATGGTACAATATTCAAAATCGCTATTACAGCGCCCCCTAGTGGCGATTTTTTTTCCAAATTCAGGGAGGACCTGCTTGCCATAGTAAAAAACTTAAAATAAAAATTTGGTTCAATTCTGTGCATAACTTCATACACTTTTGGATGGTACAATATTAAAAAATCTCACAAAAATCGCTATTACAGCGCCCCCTGGTGGCGATTTTTTTCCAAATTCAGGGAGGATCTGCTTGCCATAGCCAAAAACTTAAAATAAAAATTTGGTTCAATTCTATGCATAACTTCATACACTTTGAATGGTACAATATTCAAAATCGCTATTACTGCGGCCCCTACCGGCGATTTTTTCCAAATTCAGGGAGGATCTGCTTGCCATAGCCAAAAACTTAAAATAAAAATTTGGTTCAATTCTATGCATAACTTCATACACTTTTGAATGGTACAATATTAAAAAATCTCACAAAAATCGCTGTTACAGCGCCCCTTACCGGCGATTTTTTTCCAAATTCTGGGAGGACCTTCTCTGCCATAGCCAAAAACTTAAAATAAAAATTTGGATCAATTCTATGCGTAACTTCATACACTTTTGGATGGTACAATATTCAAAATCGCTGTTACAGCGCCCCCTACCGGCGAATTTTTTCCAAATTCTGGGAGGACCTACTTGTCTTATCTAAAAACTTAAAATAAAAATTTGGTTCAAATCTATGCATAACTTAATACACTTTTGGATGGTACAATGGCGACAGACACACGGAAAGACAGACATTTTCTATAAACATGTTTTTTGGGATCTCTGACCTCTAAAACGTGTAAATCCGTCGAAAACCGGAAGTCGAAAAAAAATTCGATTACAATACTATTATTACAATCCTTCTATTGAAGATAGAAGATTGAAGATTGATCTATTGAAGATACATTCGCGTTTTTCTGCGATCTATTGGCGATGTTTGCGTTTTTTAGGCGATCCTTTGACGAAATGTGTGTTTTTTAGGCGATCCTTTGACAAAATTTGCGTCTTTTCGCGAATCTTTGACGAAATTCTTTTTTTTTTTTTTTCGTGATTCTTTGACAAAATTCGCGTTTTTTTTCTGCGATCTATTGAAGAAATTCGCGTTTTTTCTGTGATCCATTGGCGATATTTGTTTTTTTTTCCGCGATCCATTGACGATATTTGCTTTTCTTCTGTTATGCTTTGACGATATTTGCGTTTTTTCCGCTATTCATTGACGGCATTTGCGTTTTTTCCGCTATCCATTGACGATATTTGCGTTTTTTAGCGATCCATTAATGATATTTGTGTTTTTAGCGATCCATTGACGAAATTTGGGTTTTTTAGCGATCCATTGACGGAATTCGTTTTCCCGCTATCCTTTGACGAAATGTCCGCTTTTTCTCGTGATCTTTTGACAAAAGCCTTGTTTTTTTCGCGATTCTTTGACGAAATTCACGTTTTTTTTTTTTTCGGGACCGATTGACGATATTTGCGCTTTTTCCGTGATCCTTTGACGAAATTTGGGTTTTTTTAGCGATCTTTTGAGGAAATTCGAGTTTTTTCGCGATTCTTTGACGATATTTTCCTTTTTTTTTTGCGATCTGCTGATCTATATTTGAGTTTATTTCGCGATCCTTTGATGAAATTTACGTTATTTTTCTTAATCCTTTGATGAAATATGCGTTTTTTCTCGATCTTTTGACAAAATTCGTGTTTTTTTTCCGCGATTCTTTGACGAAATCCCTTTTGGAAAATCCTGCATTTGGCCGGTGCTTTCCATATTTTTAATCACCAGTTTTTCATGTTTAATCGCCGAGTGGCGACTGGCGAGTACTTATTTTCAATCGCTGAATTTTTAAACAAGCCTTCGAAAATTTTATTTTAATTAGGCATATTTATTGCATTACATTAATGAAATCTGAATATGAACATAAATTGATAAAATTGCGTGAAGCTTGGATAGATCAAATTGATGTTCATGGAAAAAAAATCGGCGAATGGTGTGTTGAGTCTGAAGTGTAAAGATGATTACCATGATTTTTTTCTTTATTGGTCAATGTCCGGTTCCCATCAGCAACAATGGTTATTCACAATTGAAAAACAAAGCGACTCATCTCAATCTCGCTTTGTGGATTCTACTGGCGGAAAAAGCTTGAGTCTGAATTAAAGAAAAAAAGAAAAAGTGGATTGAGTACTTGGACTTTAAATCAGGAAGAGATCTTCTCTTCTGAGATTCTGTGAATAATTCACATGGCCCCAAATAATTATTCATTTCAGTCATCAGATGGAATGCAAAATGTTTGTAGATTCCTCTTTTCCACAAGGTATGCAATTAAGTTCAAAGAATGTATCATATGCCATATCTCATGGCTTTGGCTCATATTTTTTAAAGCAAATTAAAAGGCTGTTTCAAGTAAAAATCCCCCTTTTTCACTCTCATGTACTATGATGAGACATTAAATGACCAGAGCTTAAAACAATTGGACATTTTTGTGAGGTAATGGAATAAGGTAATTGTGAGAAAATTGGTATGCCCGAAAAATATGTTGGAAGTGAACTTTTAGGTCATGCAACTGCAACAGACATAGCAAACAGCATAATGAATGAATGCTATGAACGTTTCTAAAATGGAGCTAAATTATTTGCTTATGTTAGAATCAGATGGTCCTAATATAAGTAAGTCAGCTTTTAAAATTTTGGATAAAGAATATAGGTCAAAATTAACATTTTTTACCCAATGGCCATTGGCCGGTACACAGATTTTTTTTCCCTGGCCAGTAGTAAAGTTATGAACACTTCATATAAAATTGTGTTTTTTCTAACTGTCAACATTGTAATTTATTAATATCGTTTACTTACCATTCAGTAGGATTACACTCAACTGAAAAAAGAACTGACATTACATCTAACAACAAAATATAACCAAGAAATTACTGCAGTTAAACATATTTAAAAATATTTAGATATACTTAATGTAATGTTTAAAAGAGACAAGAAAATTAAAATATAGTATTTTAAGAATTATTTTAATAAAATCTTGAATATTTTATTTTTACTATTAATTGCAACGAAATAAAGTATTACAAAAAGTGCTACTTTTGACACTAATGTTTATCTATAACATTAGGTCTTCGTGACTTAACAGAGTCTTCCCACCAAATTTTTATTGCTGCAGCAGGATCATATTCATTTAATTGAATTTTAGATTGCTTAACATTTTATTTAACATTTTAGACTGTTTAGGTAGTTTTTCTAACAAATAAAATAACGGTATTTATGGCCGAAAGTGCAATTAACCCCCCTCCCTCCATGAGAGAGAGGTTCATGACCTTTGAACTAATGAGGATTAGTTATCTCTTTCCAGGGGTGATTCTGAGTTTTAAAAAATGTCTTAAATTCACAGCAAATTTTCTGAAGGGTTACAGCTGAGGGTAGAAGGGGGTGAATTAGAGGTTCTGCATGGGCCAAAATTTCTAGGCCCGGGCCCGGCCCGAGGAAAAAAAATATTGGCCCGGTTCAGTCCAGTCCAGCCCGATTTAAAAGTTCAGCACGAGCCCAGCCTGGCATAACAGTTAAAAGTTTAGCCTGAGTTCAGCCCAGCCCAGAAAAAAGTTAAAATTTCAGCCCGGTCCGAGTGAATTTCTACAAAGCATTGATTTTTACGTCAATTTGGTTAAAAGTTTGCCTCGTACGAGGAGATCTAACCAAAAATTCTTATCTTAGCTTTTATTTTCATGCTTATAATCTTCATTTTTACAGAAGTGCCACAGCCTGCAATATTTATTTTTTTAATAGATCTCTTTGTTGTATGTAAGTATTTCAGTTATCATTAATATTGTTAATCCATATTCAATGTATTGAAGTGTTAAAAATCAGAAAAATGCTATACAGTAAAATCTTCTAAGACGGAATGTATAGGGAAGAAAAAAAATGAGTTATAGACAATTTCCCTACGTAGCAGGTTGTAAATGTATTATATATTCTTTTCTTATGTATTAGTATATTCTTCTTGCATGGATCAACATTTTGTTTTTTTTAAGACAAGATTCCATCATAGGCAGGTTCCTTTTCACACGTTTCACTATATTTTAGCTTAGCCCTATCTTAATAAATGTACAAATCTACTATTCTTTAAAAATAATAAATTTTAATGTTTAATTGTAGAATTATAACAATTTAAAAATGTATACTTTTTTTGCAAAGATTTTTGGGCCAGGTCTAATTTTACTGACCTTTGGACGCACCAGGCTGCGCGGATTCATTAGTGATTTTCATACGAGCCAGATCAAAACCAGGACTGAAAAATTTGGAGCGTGAAGATTAGGAAGAATGAAATCAATCCCGGCTCTGTTCGTAAAAAATAAGTTAAGGTACAGCCCGATCTTTCAGGATAAAAGTAAGCTGGAACAGACCCGAAACGAGAGGAGAACAGGGCTTCAGCCTTGGCCTGGCCCATGCAGATCTCTAGAGTGAATCCTCTCCCGGCACTATCTATGTGTTTTTTCTGCGGCCTTTTGATGAAATTCGCGATTATTCTGTAATTTTATTTTTTCGTGATTCTTTGATGAAATTTGTGTTTTTTCTGTTATTTTTTGGCAAAATTACCATTTTTTTCCGTGATCCTTTGACTAAATCTGTGTTTCTCTCGCAATCTTTTGATGAAATTTGTATTTTTTTCACCCTTCTTTAAAGAAATTTGCTGAACAAAAAGAGTAGAGGGATACTCAGACAGAGTTAATTCTTAAATTTAATCCCTTCATGATGTGTGTCCTACATGACTTTTTATTTTTGAGTATTACTACTCCAAGTACTAATCTTGCATTTAAATATTTAATTGCAAAAGTTCTACAATTAAATAAGATGAAAATTACTATTCAGAAATAGTGGTACTCTAAATTAAAGACCATACATTACATACCCTGGCATGTATATGTGATACTCGTCCCTAAAGGAATTTAAAAAAATTATAACTTTATATCATGGTAGAATTTTTTTTTAATTCAATATCTCTAATTTCACATACTAAGAATTTTTTAAGAGATTTGTTTAAGTTAACGATTTTTAATTTTTTAAATGAATGGAACACCATTCTTCCTGAAATGTCTCTATTTAAAAATCAAGACATCATGAATTTGTAGTTTGAATGAAACTGAAGGATAAATTATCCCTTTTATTCAAAAATACATTATAAGCTTTAGATAATGGGTGAAATATAATGTTCAGCAAGGTTGTTTTTGTAAATTTTACAACTAAAAAAAACCCCTTACAATCTATCTTACACAAATTTTATTCGATCGGCACCACTTTTTTAAAAGAAGTTTCGTTCAAGTACACAATTTCAAAAATGCTCTGACTAAATAAGGTATTTTTTATTTTCCTTTATTGCTGGTGCTAAAAATAAATTTTGCAAAGAAAGATTATGTCTCCGCAGCGGAGCCCTAGAGTGCAAAGGGTTAAGAAAGAATCATGGCCTATAGTGCCCAGCCCAGTTTTCTTGACCATGGGTACTGAGGTGCTATACTGCATATGTCCCAGTCAGGTATTGAGCCTAACGCAGGCCCTCACTTTTTAGTTCCCAAGCAAAATTGTTACTCATATCATTTTATAGACCCTGAATGTGTGTAAGGTTGAGTTAATCTTGCCCAGTTCAGAATCTAACTTAAGTCTCACATATGGCGCTAAAATTAAAATTTAATATTTTTTTTATTCATATGTATAATTGTCAGTCTAGCTTGTTTCTTAGTACTATTATGAGATATCTTGCATTTGTAATAGCGTAATTATTGTGCATAAAAAATGCAGTACATGCTTATTTGTGCAAAAAATTAGAATACTTCCACCGAATAATTTTTTTTTTTACATTATTGTGTATTTTATAGAACAAACAAGAAATTATTCTAAAATTTCCTTTAACCCGGGAGAACTCTCTAGTGAGAATGCCCAGTTGCTTTTCTTTTACTTTACATTCATATAATATCAGCTTTTTTTGGTTGGCTTAGTACTTTTATTCACAAAATAGGTAAAATAATTGAAAAACATTTTGAAATTTTAATTAAAATGAAAAATGATTTAAATAAGAGCCTTAAAAAAGTACGACTGTGAGAGAAAATCTCATGTAGCGAGTTCTCCCGGGTTAACCCCAAAATTTGTTTCAAATTGTGCTGCAAACTAGTGATGGGCGATTTTCATTTTTTTAATCGATTTAATCGATACTATGGCCAACTCGATTTAATCGATACTATGAATTTTTTAATCGATGTCACTAAGACAAAATAAGGTAATATCATTTTCATTTTCCTTCAAAAATTGAAGATAAAGTAGTTGGATGTGCCAATCCCAAAACTTTCATCTGCATCATAAATGTTAAAACTTCAAAATTCGCTATCACAGTGTCAAATTTAAATGATAACCTATGCGCATCATGAGGATTAAAAAAGGATAGGTTCGTTGAAGTATGTGCATTTTAAAAGAAAATATAAGCATTGCATTTTCCTAACAAATCATTGAATTTCGGACCACACCCTCTTAGGCTAATGTCAGACGAACGTCTTTTTGCATGCTTTTTTCGCTCTTATGCCATCCCTACACCTTCGCTAGCATGTGTAAGGATGGTGTAAGAGCGAAAAAAAAAAAAAGCGTGCAAAAGACGTTCGTCTGATATTAGCCTAGATGTCCGCAATGGAAAATCCCAATTCAAAGAGCATAAAAGCGGCAGCTGTTGGGCAGTATACACCCAAGCCTAATAAGGATCTATTTATCTGAAAGTGTAACAGAATATGAAGTTTGATTAAATTCCGTGCATTAGTTTTGAGATATGGCTATCACGAATATCATGCAAAAAAACAGTACAGCAGCGCAGCCTGTTACATGATTAACACGAAAAACTCAGGAACAACTTATGTCAATGACACATAATATTAAGTTTGAAGAAATTCAGGTCATTACTTCTTGAGATATTATCGCTAATATCGTGTAAATTCAGGGGCTGGTACGGGTAGACACCCCCCCCGAAACTCTAGAATGTCCCTCTCCAGAACCATGGAAAAATGTCTGAATTCAACACTGCTAAAAAAAGCAGCATGGCAGCACAACCTGTTACATCATTTACACGAAAATCTAATCATGAACAACTTATGACAGAATATTAAGTTTGATGAAATTCTGTTCATTAGTTCTTGAGATATGATCCCTGAAATCATTTAAATCCAGAAAAACGTGTTGAATTGTGTTGAATTCCGGGTGTAGCCCGGGGGGACATCCCCCCCCCCCCCTCCCGTGCAACATTCAAATGTCCCCCCAGAAGGTTTGAGATTTTATGCTTAATGTACAAAAGTCCAACACCCTTCCCCTCTGAACTGTCCCTCTCTTGATCCGCAGAAATCCCCCCCCCCCCCGGAGAAAATTGTCTGAATTCAACATTGCTGATAAAATCTGCATAACAACGCTCCCTGTTGTGTGATTTACACCGAAATCTAATATGCAACAATTTATGCCAACGTCTAACTGAATGTGAAGTTTGATGAAAATCTGTGCATTAGTTCTTGAGATAGAGCTGAAGAATATGCACGAATGTCCTTAATTACTTAAACATAGCAAATTTTATTAAAGATATAAATCAGAATTAGGTTAACTCTTTGTGGCTTAAAAACATAGCATAATAATACAGAAGCAGCGTAGTGCTGCACAGCAACTGAAGGTCGTTCGTTTTCGAGCCTGACTCCTGGAATGTCTCTCCTCTCGTGAGTCGTGACCGGCATCAGTTCATGAGAGGTGGCGCTTTAGTCCGTGACTGGTACTGCCCTCTATTGATGACAATGTGAACTATGCTACAGGAGCCCCCCTCTAAGAGACCAGTCTTTGTGGTGCTTTCACAATTCGTCCGGCTCTAGTTCTAGTCACTGGGGGAGCAAATGTGACATGCCGGGATGCAAATTCACAATCACTCAACGTCCCAGCGCTTTTCACGCCAAGCTGTATAGCCAAGGGCTTTGGCGAGTAAATGAACTTTGATGCGCATCTTCAATGCGCATGCAAGTCTGAAGTTAATTTCGATCATCAATATTTCGTACATTTGACCTCGTATTTTTTGTTTATGGAATACTTGCAAAAATACCAGGCGAAATAATAAATGCTTATTTCATCGTCTGAATAATTATATATGCAGTATAAACAAGGGAAGTATTTAATCGTATAGATATATGTTCAACGCGCATGCAAGTCTGAAGCTAATTTCGATCAATATTTCGTACATTTGACCTCGTATTTTTTGTTTATGGAATACTTGCAAGAATACCAGGCGAAATAATAAATGCTTATTTCATCGTCTGAATAATTATATATGCAGTATAAAAAAGGGAAGTATTTAATCGTATAGATATATGTTCTATAACTATGATCTTTCTTCTTCCTAAACTATTTATTTATGCAGTTTTATAAGTGCCATGTGCTGCCATCTAGTGTCAAAATACTAAATAAAAAACAATCATTTCCTGAAAATGCATTTTCGGAATATATGCATGTATAGTATATTGTGAACAAGTGAAATACTTAAGGGTGTATTCCGATCCAAACTGCTTATTTTCCGATTCATTTTAAAATTCATTTTTGCTCTCAAACGCATCAAACTGGGAAATTCTCTTATTTAGAAACTATATAATGTGCCGTGCTTCTTAAGTTTTTGATAAATGCAGAAAATACCGTAAAAAACACTGTCAAAGTTGGCGTTTTGAACCGAATTTTCCAAAGCGGGCGATCTGGGAATGAAAAAAAAGGTCATACTGAGAAAATAATTGTTTAAAAATCAAATTCTAATTAATTGAGCTGAAAATGAAATCACACGGCATGTTAAACATGTCTTCAGAAATCACCCCAGCAAGTTTCATGTTTTTACTTTTAAAAATGAGTCTGAAAATGTCTCAGAAAATTTTGAGCTGTTGAGGGTGAAAAAATATTTTTTCGAATACACCCTTAATCTTTTTACAGACTCACTCTGTAGCTTTGGCCTTTCCTTAAATGATAACCATAAATAAATAAAAATTTACTATAATTATCTTAGTTACTAGTTGAGAGTATGCTAAGATAAGCGATTTGTTGATGATTGATAACAGGTTAAAAATATCCAAAAATGCACACACACTCCTCAAAGTTTTTGGTTCATAAAAAAATAGGACCTACCCTCTTTCCTACGACTTTGATTTATTGAGCCCTGCTAATACAGGTATCAGAAATAGTTATTAAATTCTTTAAAACAGAAAAAGTCAACAAAAAAATCACAAGCGGCTATAGTTTGTAGTTTTGTTTGTTAGTATTGTTTTAGGTGGACTCACTATTTTTCAATTTTCCTAACCCCCCCCCCCCCCCTCCTTCAATTTTTTATCAGATTAATGATTTTTCATTTTAAGAACAGTTAGGAGGGGTACACCCTACTTTTAGAATATGCCTTTCATACTTTAATGAATTTATAAAATATTTGCTTAACCCACCGACAGAAGAAAGTAATTTTGTCTTTTAGTTATTCATTGAGATTTAGAAAAACTCTATATTATCGTACTAAGAAAAATGTCTATACTTAGCTTAAGGCGCTCAACTGCTCTGCTCAACAAGTGCAAAACGTTTTAACACATTTACAAATTCATTTTTAACGGTAAGATATAAAATTGGAAGGCCTGACTATGGCAGCGATTTGGAATCGAACTGTGTTTTCCATTTTTTGATAAATAAATTAATCGCTATTGAATGATAAGCGATTTTGATAATGTGACAAAGACGTTTTTCTCCCTTCGCTGACTGGTTTTTCTGCTTTCTTCGTGAACTTCGGTTCAAAACATCAACTTTGACAATATTTTCTGAAAGATCTATTGTGTTTGCGAAAAACCAGTTCAATTACATAGTTTCTGAACAACAGTTATATTTTTTGACACTTGCTAGTTTAATGAATTTCTGAACAAAAATAAATTAAAACTTGTGTCATAAAGTTGCCCTTTTGGATTTGAGAACAGCCTTAAAGCTCTTCTTAAATTCCCTGCTCAACAAAACCAAAACTTCCTGACATGCTTTTAACCTAAAAAATATAACTGGTAGGCCTAATTACTATTTACTTGCTACCTATTAAAGCAAGGTATCAGAAATAGTAATTAAATTCTTTAAAACAGAAAAAATCGATAAAAAATCGATTCATAGATAAACCTAAAAATAGAAATTTAGAATCGAATAGCATTTTTCATTTGTTAACGAAATTACTTGATTTACAAGTGATTTTTGTCATGGGATGACAGGTTTTTCTCCTTTCCTACGCTGTCGCATCCGGAAATTCATTTAAAATGCAGACTTTAACAGTATTTTCTGTCAATGTCATGTGTTTCTGAACAAAAGATAATTTCAAAATGTGTCAGAAATTAGTTCCAGTGGATTTGAGAATGGACTTAAAATTTATTAATCCATATCTGCCAACCTTCCAGTTTTTAAATGCCAAACACACTTTATAACACAATTTTTTCTGAAGAAATTAAATCGGATAAGTACAACATTATGGAGAGACGGGGGGGGGGGGGGCAGTGATATACTATTAAATAATAAAAAAAACCATATCATTAAACAGTTTTACTAAATTTTTGGTGCCAGGTATGGCATATGTTTTTTGATTCTAAAAAAATTGTAAGGTTGGCAGCTGTCGTAATTCTCAATACCTCAGCAATAATATGAATAAATAAAAAGAGAAAACTTATTTTATTTAATTTTCTAAGATTTTCTGTAAATTTAGAAACTATTTTGTAAACAACATTTGTATTCTCAGACTATGCAAATAACTAAATCAAAATTCACCAGTGGTGTTTTAAGGATAACCAATATATATATATATATTATTATTATTACTACGAAATGAAATTGTTTTGAAGAAAATATGCGAATTTTTATTTATACATAAATACACCTACACATGTTTCAATACATTTACATATGTAATATCATAGATGTAAACATTCTAAAGACACATTGAAAGGACTATATCAGGAGTAAACTATTTAAATTTCACTCCTGACTATTTCAGGAATTTTTAACTCTTCGGGAGTAATCTATTAGCGTTTCAGTACAAGTATTTTGTGAATCATAACCCCTTACAGCTTTTGCGAATACAAACATAATTGAAATAAAGGCTACTTAATTTACTTTTATTTTTTAAGTATGTTTTTTTTTTTTTTTTTTTTTTTTTTTTTGTAATAAATTTATATATTACTATGAATTACATTTCTTTTATCTCTATAGAGCAAAAATTTGTGATCGATATGACTGTGTGACAGATTGACTAATTATGTGATTTTTTTTCTTGCAACCGATTGACAAAACTTGAGATTTTTACCAATCACGAAATTTCACAATTTTTTAGTAAAGAAATGTGCGATTTTTTGCCACAAGTGATTAACAAAATTTTTATTTTTTTTTTAAAGAACAAATAGGCAAAATTTGCGTTTTTATTTTAATGACCGGTTGATGTTCTTCTGAGCTACGTTGATGAAATTCACAAATTTCTTTTTCTGTATCTTTTTTTTTTTTTTTTGGCAACCGACTGATGTTGAATTTTTTTAAGTAATAAATTGACAAATTCACATGGTTGCTATCGCGATAGACAATCCATTCCATCTTCATAACGCTACAAAGATGTAGTTTGAATTTTTACCTTATTATAACGGAATCAAAATTCGAGTTAGTATTATTTATCAATAATACTATTTGGATACGTTGACTTAATATGGAGGGGAAAAACCTCCTTAAATTCTGCAAGGGTATCCATAACATAAAAACATTTGACAAACAAAACATAAACACTGGCGAAACTGACGAGAACAGAATGTTGCATGCACGTAGTTCGTTTTCTTGCCAAAATGCTTGGCTACAGAGCTTGGCGTTAAAAGCACTGGAATGTTGAGTGTTTGTAAATTTGATGTCGGGATGGTTTGGGAACTGTGAGTCGTAGCTCTTCTTCTGGCAAAGGCAAAGTGTGAGATGTTAAAAAGTTTTCATTTAGCAAATGAGCAGGCTTTATTCTGTCAATTCCCATGGTTTTAGGCTTACCTCCACAGGAAATTGTGAAAAATTTTTCTGTCCTGTGTATTACTAGGAATGGGCCGTCATACACAGGTTGAAGAAGTTTACGCACAGCATCGTGTCTGAGGAAAACAGGGCTGCAACTGAAGAGGTCCTGCGGGATGTAAGCGTTCCTTTGTAGTCCATGTCTTGATGTTGGGGTTGGCTTTACTTTATTTAGCATGGTATGGCATAGCTTTCTGATGTAAGCATCTGGAGGTTCATCAGAGGTGTCGGACAAGATTTCATTCGGCAAGCGGAGTGTTTGTCCGAAAACCATTTCAGCTATTGTGGCGTGGATGTCCTCACGGAAATAGCTGCGAAGACCTAACAAAATCGATGGTAAACACTCTACCCAATCATAAGTCAAACATGCACATAAAGCTTGTTTTAATTGTCTATGCTGCCGTTCAATTAATCCGTTTGCTTTGGGATTATAGGCAGTTGTATGAATGTGAGTTATGCCAAAAAATGAATTAAAAGTATTAAAGAGATTTGATTCAAATTGCGGTCCTTGATCGGTTGTAATTTTAACTGGTACACCGTACCGCGAAATCCAATTTGAATAAATTGCACGAGTGCAAGTTTCAGCAGTTTGATCCTCTACGGGAATGGCTTTGAAACATCTTGAGAATCTGTCAATAATGGTTAAAATGTATCTAAAACCTTGCGATAAAGGGAGAGGTCCTACAAGATCTACATTTATTTCGAAAAATTTTTTAGATGGCACTGAAATACTTTGAATAGGAGATACAGTGTGTCTGTGAACTTTAGATTTTTGACACAAAATGCAAACGTGAACGAAACTGGCTACATCTTTTTTAATGTTTTTCCAAAAAAAATCTCTCAGTTAAGAGTTTTATTGAGGCTTTTACACCTGGATGGCATAACGAGTGAAAAGAGTTAAATATAGGTAACCGAAAAGGCTCAGGCACATAAATACGGTGCTTAGTGTTTGAAGTATCAACGTAAAGTTTTAGTCCTTGTTCGGGTATGAATATTTTCTCCATCTTCAAATTATCTGATTTAGGATTATTTAACAATTCTTTTAGTTCTAAGTCCTCATCTTGAAGTTTTGCGAGAAGATTATAATCAATTTTCGATACATTTATGGATTCTGAATAGATTCTTGATAATGAATCTGCAGGAGTGTTAAGACGACCAGGTAAGTAACGTATGTCAGTCGTATATTCACTAATATAGCAAAGGTGTCTTTGAATTATTGGAGCAGCTTTTTCTAGTTTCTGACTAAAAGCATGAGAGATCGGTTTATGATCTGTGATCACGGTTAAAGTATGCCCCTGGATAAAATGTCTAAAATACTTAATTGACAAGTAAATGGAGAGGAGTTCACGTTCATATGTGCTTTTTACCATTTGGGCTTTGTTAAATGCTGTGCTGTAAAATGCTAATGGTTTTAACTTATCTAGTAAGTTTTTTGGATCTTGAATCTCATTTTCAGAACCGTCAAGTTCGCACAGTGAAGCACCTGCATGCGTAGCACTAGCATCGGTTAATAAAAATAAATGAGAATCTGGTCTGGGGTGTGCTAATAGAGTAGCATTTTCTAAGGCGTCCTTAACATTTTCGAATGCTTTAAGTTGTTCACTAGAAAATATTATGCGTTTAGACGGTTTATATTTGCCCTTAAGTAAGTTATTTAGAGGTGACAAAATTGTTGCACAGTGTGGGATAAACCTCCTATAGAAAGTAATAAGGCCGATAAACCATTTAGCTGTTGAAGGGTACATGGGACTGGATAATTTTTGATAGCTTCTATTTTATCTGTTAGAGGCATAAGTCCTTCACGTGTTATTTTATACCCTAAAAATGCTAATTCAGGAACACCCAAGACTGATTTTGTAGCGTTTAAAACTAAGCCATATTTAGAAAGCCTTTCGAAAATTATTCTTAAGTGTTCTTCATGGTCGGCTTCTGATGTGCTGTAAACTAATAAATCGTCCAAGTAGCAAAATACAAAAGGAAACCCACGTAAAATTGAATCCATAAACATTTGATAGGACGATGCGGCTCCTTGGATGCCGAAATTAAGTCGTGTAAATTCGTATTTACCTAAGAGACAAACAATTGCGGTTTTATGCTGATGCGCTTCATATATAGGAATTTGAAAATATGCCCGGGTCATGTCCAATTTGGAGAAAATTTTGCTACCCGAAATTTGATTATTTACATCTTGAATATGGGGAACAGGATATAATTGAGGTTTTGTGATTTTGTTCAGCATTCTATAGTCACAAGTCATGCGAAAAGTACCAGACTTATTCTTAACTACATGAATTGGCGAACTATAAGGAGAATTACTTGGTTTTATAATACCCAGTTCTAAAAGGTTCTCAATCTCTTTCTTAACAAATGAGTATTTTTCGGGATTTAGCCTACGTGATTTGCATTGCACGGGCGCATGATCTTCCGTTTCGATATAATGCAAAACATCATGCATCGGTGGGTTAATTTTAGGGTTAAAAGGTCTAGTTAATAAAGGAAATTTTTTCAAAATGTCACTATATTTGTTTTGATTAATAACTGTTGAGATAGAATGAAAAACTGAATCGCGAAAAATTCCTTTAGTGCTAAGTCTAGTAAGAGGATCTGTTATACAAAGTTTTTGAAAATCAATTAAAAGTTGAAAATTACTTAAAAAATCAGATCCTATAATCGCGTATTTTGTACGGGCTAAAATAAACTGCCATGTGAATTTCCGACGTAGGCCTAAATCTACAGAGGTCAACTTAGTGCCAGAATTTGGAATCAGCTCACCATTTGCGGCATATAAATTAAAATCGTTACAATCTTTGATTTTACTAGGCTTAGGATGAGGCAGAATACTAATTTGGCTTCCGCTATCAATTAAAAAATAATTGCCGCTAATAGAATCTTTTACAAAGAGACGACTTTTATCGTTTCGCAAGTGCACAGTGTGCGTGTCATCAACTGTTTGCGCTACTCGTTTTTTTCATCGTTTGATTCCTTAAAATTACAAGGACTTCTACACCTGCGTGCATTACTCTTAAATTTTTCATGATAATAACACATGCCAGAAGTACTGGGTTCACGTCGGGGAGTAAAAGATCGCTTCCTAAAATGATTTCGAGATCGCGAATCGCTGCGTGATAATCTGTCAACTTTAATTGTTAGTTCATCTAACTTTTTGCTTAAAGCAGCAATAACAGCATCAGAATTTTTTGAAACAGCGTGAGTTTCATATTGTTGCGGAACCGATAGCGAGATTATTTGGTCAGCTTGTTTTGCTAGTGAGTCTAAAGGTTCGTTAGAAATCACGAGTATGCTTTGAGTGAATTGAGGCAGTTGGTTAAGAAATAATGTTTTCAAAAACTCATCTGAAAGCGCGCCTTCCGCAAGTTCTCGCATATGCCAAAGTAAAGTTGTTGGCTGTTGGTTATCCAATTTAACTTGAGACAACAATGTTTTGATTTTTGCCTGCTTACTTTGAGAAAATTCGTCTATTAGTGTTTGTTTTAGGTTGGCGTACGTACTATTAGTGTTAGCTGGATCCAAGAGCGGTCTAACTAATTTCAATTCTTCGGGACCGAGCAATCCTATCACAAGCTGAAATTTTGTTAAGTCATCGTCGATTTTATGCAAAAAAAATGTAGCCTCTACATTAGCGAAATAAAGGTCTGGTTCCTTACTCCAGAAATGTGGCATTCGTATGTTCGCGGCCATTATAACTCACGTGCGAGGTGACACGAAATTTCAGAAAAATTAAAAGTTAAAAATACACTAAAATAATACAAAATACTATGAAATGTGTGCTTTACGGCATGCCTAACAAACAACTAGATAGAATGAAAAACCACTGACCTGTTTATTTGCGATTTTGTGCTGGATGATTTCCGATTATAGATGCTGCATGGAGACACTGCATAAAATGGCTGCATTAGAAATTCCACTCGCAGGTCACCACTGAAGAATATGCATGAATGTCCTTAATTACTTAAACATAGCAAATTTTATTAAAGATATAAATCAGAATTAGGTTAACTCTTTGTGGCTTAAAAACATAGCATAATAATACAGAAGCAGCATAGTGCTGCACGGCAACTGAACGTCGTCCGTTTTCGAGCCTGACTTCTGGAATGTCTCTCCTCTCATGAGTCGTGACCGGCATCAGTTCATGAGAGGTGGCGCTTTAGTCCGTGACTGGTACTGCCATCTATTGATGACAATGTGAACTATGCTACAGAGCTATTGCGAAACTCGGGAAAAATGCAGCATAGCAGCGCCACCTGCCGGTAGATTTACATCAAAAAGTAATCAGCACCAATTTATATGAAAGCCTAATTGAATCTAAAGTTTCAACAGATTCCATGCATTAATTCTTGAAATAGACCGCCCACATTTTTTTGGTCAGAGACAAACAAATAGACAGACTGACAGACATACAATGTATAAAAATAGTCAAATCGTATTCCAGACAAGATCTTCTAAAACTATAAATCCTTCGAAAAACGGAAGTCGAAATGTTTCACAAATCCAACGCTTTCTTTTTCTAAAGACAAAAGACAGCAAGAAAAAATTAATGCATCGATTCTGCCATAAATTAAGATCAGAAATGGTGAATCGATTCAGTTTAGATTCGATGTCGATCTTTAGATGTGGCCAGAATCGCTATTTTTTTATTTACTTCAATTCTTTAGATTCGGGCGAATCGATGATGCGTTCAAATTCGATGCCGACTTTTAGATGCGGGTGAAATTGTTATTTTTTTATTTACTTCAATTCAAAACGCATCGCGCATGTTCCACGATTCGGGTTGAATAGATTCTTCCAATTTTGCTGTTTTAGTGGCAGAATTGCTGTAAAATTTTGTATAAAGGCCTTTTTTTTTTCTTTCTAGGTTCAGTGTTGAATGGCGGGTTGATTTTTTGACTGCTGCGGTCGGGATGGGAGGGGGGGATTTTAGAGTTCCATAAGGGGGGATGCACATTTGACCATTAAAAAGCATAAAATCTCAAAACTTTGGGAGGGACATTCCAATGTTCCCCTGGGTCACCCCCTGAATTCAATACTAGGTTAAATCGTTATACTTTTGTTTAGAAGCCTAGTTATTTGGGTTACTAGTTTATTATGTTGTATTTTTCAAGTTCGTCCCTTCTAATCCTTTCCGACCCCCCCCCCCCCCTTTCCTCGCCAATCTTAATTTACAGGTCCGTTCAAAATATGCATGCTATTTTAAAAATGCCCAATTCTCGTTCTATTTTATTATAAATCCACATTTTGAAACCTTGACCAATGATACATTTGAGGTCACCCCTCCCACCGTTTGAGATTTACCTGTTCCCAGGGGTGCATTTATTGTTTCTTCCAAACCATCTAGTGTAACATAGTGTTGGAAAGCTTTTAATGTCCTCTTTTATTTTCTGTCCCTCCCCCCCCCCCCCCCACACTAGTTACACACTCTTGGCCCTTTTTAGCTCACAGGCTATGAAAGCCTGAGATCTAATGTGCCCGTCGGTTTTGTATGTATGTATGTACGTGTACGTAACGCGATTAATCTTGATAGAAATATCCGATTTGCTTCAATTTTTTTTTCTATGTTCATTCTGCTAAGGTGCTTCCCTGATTAGTTTTGGGGGTTCATTGGTTAAGTATAAAGGGGAAACGGGGGCTAATCCCCCCCCCCCTTAGCTTAGATAAATGGGTTTTTCATGCAGAATTATCAGATTTTCTTCAAATTTTGGTATACCGGTTAATTTTGATAACGAGTTTCTCTGATTATATTTGAAGGTTTATTGTTATAGTCTAAAGGGGGGGGGGGAGCGTGGAATGAGGGGATAATACCCTCCCTAATTTAGATAGATGGGTTTTGCTATCCGATTTACTTCAAATTTGGTATACCAGTTTATTCTGATAAGGCGCCCCTAATTAGATTTGGGAGTTCATTGGTTAAATATAAAGGGGGAACAGGGGGCTAATACCCCCTTAATTTAGATAAATGGGTTTTTCTATCCGATTTGCTTCAAATTTGGTATAGTGATTTATTTCGATAAGGCACTTCCCTGATGACATTTGGAGGGTCATTGGTTAAGTATAAAGAGGGGAAACGGTGAGGGGCAATCCCCGCACCCCTCTAGTTTATTTTTCGAGGAGTATTATTCTTTGAAATAAGAGCATAATATACAGTTAGTGTGAATAGCCTGTGAGCTTAATGTCATCAGTTTAACTGGGCACTTTTCATTTTAGCTCACAGGCTATCAAAGCCTGAGAGCTAATGTGCCTGCAATTTCTGTATGTATGTATGTACGTCCATACGTAACGCGATAACTCTCGATAGAAATATCCAATTTGCTTCAATTTTTTTTTCTATGTTCATTCTCATAAAGCGCTTCCCTGATTAGTTTTGGGGGTTCATTAGTTAAGCATAAAGGATGGGGTACGGGGGCTATCCCTCCCCCACTTAGATAAATGGGTTTTTTCATGCAGAATTATCAGATTTGCTTCAATTTTGGTATACCGGTTAATTCTGATAAGACGCTTCCCTGATTAAATTTGGAGGTTCATTGTTTAAATATAAAGGGAGGAACAGGGGCTAACCCCCCTAAATTTAGATAGATGGGTTTTTCTATCTGATTTGCTTCAAATTTGGTAACTAGTTTATTCTGATAAAGTGCTTCCCTGATGAGATTTGGAGGCTTATTGTTTAAGTATAGAGATGTGATGGGGGGGGGGGGGGCTGATTCCCCCTTAATTTATTTTTCAAAAGGCATTCTTTGAAGTAAGAGTATAAAATACAATTAGTATGAATAGACTGTGAGCTCAATGCCATCAGTTTAACTCGATACTTTTCTTTTTTATTTATTATTGTTTCAGTGAGTGCACTCTGCATGTCAGCGAATGAGTCAATAACTGTTTATAGTTTTTAGATTACTGCTGGGGAAAAAAAAACAAAAAAAAAAACATCAAGGAATATATTTTTATTTATTTGTTAACCAGAGAAAATTATGTTATTTCATTGTTAATGGCTCTAGGATGAGAACATTTTTTTTTTTTTTCTTAACAGCTGAAAATTTGGTAAACATTAAAAAGAAAGATATTTATAAACTGTAAATGAGAAAAGGAGATATATATTTTAAAAAGGGTAAGAAATTTTAGTTAAATATATTGTTTAAAGGAGAATTTTGATTATTAATTGGGGAATAATTAGTATGTGATGATTTGTTAATTACATTCATCACAGCTATTTTAAAAGAAGATTTGCACTATTTGCATTTCCCCCACGCTTATAGGAAACCCTAAAAAGACTGAAAAACCATTTAACTTTTTAAATAAATTTAGAGCCTTCAAAATTTCGCTCATCTGCGGATTTTTAAGAAGAATGACGTTTATAGGAAGTAAGTCCCCGTCTGTTTGGTTGAGGGAAATAAGAGTTAAGAGTAGAAAGTACATCTTTTCCGGATGAAAAAAAAAAAAAAATCATTTCTTTCTTTTTTTTTTTTTTTTATCTGACCGAGATCTTTTTTAAAGATAAATTTAAATATAATATAAATTATTATCAAAATTACATCTTAAAAATAATAATTTTAAAAGTTAAAAAACCTTATTATTTGACTCAAAGGTCTGTAGTAGCTTACTTCTGGACCGCTAACATTGTCTAGGGCCCTCATAATTGGAGGTGAGGGGTGAGAGATAGTCGTTATGGCCCTGTTGATTCGCTACATTTTGGAATTACTATTTTTCAGCTTATCTGTGTGAATCTGTGAACATCGAAATATCGATTCAAGTATCGATTCTAGAATTTGGGAATCGATTCTTATTGCTATCGATTCTGTTTTATACGATGTCGATTTTAATCGATTCTCAAATTTTCCAGAATCGCCCATCACTACTGCAAACTGTGAAAAATCAGTAGTCTGTTTCATTATCACAACTTTTTACTACCTAATTTTTTTCATACACTCAAACATAATTTCTGTTTAATTAAAATAACAATAGTAAAAATATCAAAATTTATCATTGAACCATCTTAGTAAAAATACATATTAAAAGGTATATTAAAACTTTTAGTGAAATAATGTATTACACTTTAATATTTTAGAGTGAATTTCTTAAAGTGACTAAATTTGAAGCAGATTTAAAAGGACCTGAGGCTGAATTTGAGAAGAAGACTAATTATTACAACCTAGTAGCTCTAAATGATGTTAATCTTGTACGAAATGCTGAACAGTTTGAATGTCCTCTTTGCTTTTTGGATATAGATGTTGGTGAAGGAGTTACTCTGCAGGAGTGCTTACATAGTTTCTGCAGGTACATTTTAAAACTATTTTAGTGTTATCATTGTATATTTTACATTATTGTTATTATTATTTGATAAACTGATTATGTACACTGCTGTGCATAGTCAGTAGAATTGAACTTAGAGTAATTAGAACACTGCTGCCCAAACTTTTAGTAACCTTGGGTACACCTCACATGGTGAAACATATAGGTATCATTATTCACATGATTTGAAACATGCAACAATATTATCTATCGAACTTTATTAGTAGAGCAATTGGGGTGTCAATGTCTTTAACCAGATGATCTTTAGTTAAAAATTTATCATATTTTTTTAAAATATGAAAAGTATTAAAATCTAAGATGGACCTAATTTTTAATGTTTCTAAAGATATTTTGCTATTAAGGGAGCTAGTCACTCAGCTTCCGATTTCCCCTCGCTAATGTACATCTATGGGAAATTAACATTTTAAACTTCTATTTTTTGTGCACACTTCCTAAAAGATCTCTTTTTTTCTTAGTTCTCAAAATATTTCTAAAGTAAAGACTTAATTTTATATGAAGTGTTAAAATCTTACTCACAGTTCGCCTGCTTTTAGCACATAAAATATTAAATTCAGCATAGGTTTTAGAAATAGTTTGAAAACTAAGAAAAAAAGAGACATCCTTTAAGAAGAGTAGGCAGAAAAAAGATGTTAAAAATATGAATTTCCTGAGAAGATATTTTAAATATATGAATGCATCAAAAGTCCACAGACTTAACATTATGGAGGAGAATTCTGAACCTGGGTGACCAGCCCTCTTAAATATATGGAATAAAGCTTCAAATTTTTCTTAAGCTTGTAACAAGTTTTTATCATCTGGCTTAGAAAAAAGCATTTCATTTAAAACTGATATTTAATTAAATCTATACTTACAAAAGAACATGTCCTCACTTATTGACTCATCTATCAATGGTAAGCCTCAACTGTTTATCCTAGGACAATGAAATTTCGAAGACTCCTGCCCAACCTTTTAGTAAGCATGGGTACACCTCACTGGCGAAACATAGATAGGCATCATTATAGGTATCATTCCTTATACAATGTTTTCAAAATACAACCCCATGTTACTTTCATATTAAGAACCTAAAACTTAAACTAAAACATAGTTTTAGTTTGCACTTGAAAACTATATCAAAATATATAGGAAGTGAAAATTATAATAGATGCTTTCAGTCCTGATGTTTTGGTTGGAAACTGACTCCAAACAAACGATTGCCATGTTGCACAGTAATGTAATCTTAACATTTGCGAGGGTTAGGTTCACGGAAACTTTCGCTAATGTCAAAATCGCGAATATTAAGTCTATCTTTCCATGCATAAAAGAGGTTTAGATTTTGTGATTTTTGTTTTTAATATAAAAAAGTAATTGAAATATAAAAAGTATATTTATTAAGCATTAAAAAGTACGTCCTGTAAATAAATTGGAATAATTATAAACACATTGTACAATGTTTATTTGCTAGTTAATGACTGAGAAAATTTAGTGATATGAGATTGTTTGGCAGAAAAATCTTTTTTTTTTTTTATATGAATTTAAATATGAGGAAAAGTTGCGGCCTCGATTCCTCTTTTAAATTTATTCTGTTGGTTTCGCAACAAGTTGTTGTTGAAGTTTAAATTTTCCCAGACAATTTTCACAAAAAATATTTCACCTGCAATAAAAATTTTTGAATTTTACAAAATTTAGGAAATAAAAAAAATTACATAAAAAAAGAAACAAAAGTGTCCAGTGTCACATAGTTCATGGAATTGGTAAAACAAAGTGAGTTTACTCTGTAAAAAATATTCTTTAAGAAACAAAATTCGCGAATAATCAAGTTCAGTATCCGCGAATGTTGAAATGTTCTTAGTTTTTTATTTCATGAATAATTAATACCCACAAATGTTAAGGAATTACTATATTTTCTATTTTGTTTGTATATTATAGCTATATCTCACAACTAAGTCTTTTAATACTTTATATTCATTAGTAACAATCTGTACGATTCATAATTAACAAGATATTAAAGATAGCAACCTTTTGTTTGGAGTTAGTTTCTAACCAAAACATCATGACTGACTAAAAGCGTCTTTTATAAAGGGAAAAATATAATATTGTAAAATAGTACTAATTTTTAAATAATGGAACATTTGAGAATTATAATGCTTATAATAATGCCAGAACCACAATTATTTGTTTCTTTAAAATGATACCATTTATGTAGTTAAAAACAATACTATGTAGATAAGATGCATAATATAGTCTAAATTTGTTTTCAAACTGCATTGATGTTGGTTGAAACTCTGTAATTTTAAAATTATCTCTACTGGTAACTAAACAAATGCAACTGAAAAATCATTTCAACAAAGACATGGCATATTACAAGGTATGTTAAATTAAGCTAGAAAAGAACTGTCAAAGTCCTGAGAATGAAAGGCTAAAGTTTTAAAAGCAGTTTTTGCCTTTTTTATAATATATTCATGTAAAGCAGTAATGAACAAATGCAGGACTTAATTTCTAACAAAAAAAGAAAGTGCTGGAGCTCTAATATTTTGGAGTGTCCGTAGTGTCCCCTCCACTCGCATATTTATATTTCATACATCATTTGCTGCAAAATATAAATAAATTTTGTCTTCAGGAAAAGAAAACATTTAATATATTTTGACTATATGCATTTACATATATAAGATCTAATGAATGAACAGAGCAAAAACATTAATATCAGGAATGCAGAATTTTCAGAAATCCTACTCGACAAGGATTTCTTTACATCAAGTAGCAAAACACAACACACAATGCTGTGCTGGTGGGTTTTGTCGCATGGTATTTATAAACTCCAGTGGATTTCGACTAATATTTAAATAATCATTAAAAAAACGAAGTACTGGATCTGCGTCTCTGTGAGCTTTGGTGTAAATTAAGGACTGCATGGAGCTAAAAAGTTTATTAGTAAAAATATTTTACAAACACGAACAACAATCAGTGTGCACTGTAAACATAACACGGCCCTGAGTAAAATCGGTAGATATGGTTACAGTTAATTCTGGCATTCGAAACCATTGGGGGGGGGGGGGGGAAATATATTGATTCTACACTTGTAAGCACTAGATAGTGCACATGCAACATGCTACGACACAATGTAAGCACTTTGGTAAGAAAGAAAGAAGTGCAAATGGTTAGGAAAGGAAAATATAATTTAGGCTTCAGTTTTTCAGAAGAAGCTGTTCCGCTGGGCTCCAGAGTGCTGTATTTATGAGCTCCGGTGAATTTTGACCAGTACTTAAATATTCACTAAAACCATAGAAGAAGTGGAGGTGAGCTCCGGTGCAAATTAAGCCCTGATGTAAAGTGAAAATGGGTTACTTTTCTGTTAGCTGGGCACCAATAGAAAAGTACTGAAAAGGGGGTTTTTTTAGTGTGCAGAAATTTAAAAATGTTTATTTTGTATTTTAAAGCAAAAACTTATTTTTGAGAAGCATTTGCAAGAAGTCAATTTTTCTGAAATCTCCAATATTTCCAGGAAAAACTGTGTCTTTTCCGCCACTTCAAAATTTCTGGAAATTTTACATCTATGCAGGATTCTATTCAATGATCCTGACAAGTAAAGGTACTATAGTCTGTGGAAGCGAATTTCGATTTTTATAGCTCATTTGATTCGTCTCATCGAGCTAAGTAATTTGCTACCTCGCAATATCGGCTATTGAATTTTAATAATGACAGGGGGCCGGGTCAAAGTTTAAAAATTTGCATAATGCGAACTGTCAAAAATAAAACAGTAGCAGAAAATTCCTTCACATGCAGCCACACGCAGATGTTTCGCAAGTTACGAAGTGACTGAAAAACCAGGGTTGGCTTTTTACCAGTAAAAACCTGGGAAAAAGTGGTAAAAACCTAAGAATACAATAAACTCTACTAGTCATTAAATTGTATTTTAAATACTATTTATTGAAGCTGTATTTTCATGTAACTGATGCATATATATACAGGGTCATTCATAATTCCCTCCGGGGTTTCGAAACGTTATAGTAAAAAAAGCGAAGACGAATATGAAAAAAAGAAACATATGAAATTATTCTGAAACTATTCAAGTTTTAATTTAATTAGTTTCCGGTAGATGGCAGTAACATCTGTATTGAAGTCAGTTGTAGTAAAGAAAAATGGCGTTTACAGGCGAAGAGAAAGCTTTTTGTGTGTTGGAGTTTGCAAAATCTGAATCAGTGGTGTCAGTTCAACGGGCCTTTCATAATAAATATCGAAAACAGGGACCAACTGACAAAACAATTCATGTGTGGTACCGGAAATTTAAAGAAACGGGATGCCTATGTGACAGGAAACGAAGTGGTCGGCCTGGTCCATCTGCGGACACCGTAGATCATGTATGGGAAACGTTTTTAAGGAGCCCGACGAAATCAACCGCTAGCGGAAGCCGAGAATTGGGCATCTCTCAACCAACAGTGTGGTGAATTCTGCGAAAACGTCTTTGTTTGAAGCCGTACAGATTGGGACTGGTGCAAGCGTTGACTCCAGCAGATTGCATTTCTCGTTTCACGTTTTGCATTGATGTCCATGAACGTGAAACACTAATGTCGAAATTGATTTTTAGTGATGAAAGCACATTTCACATGTGTGGCACTGTCAACCGCCACAACGTACGCATTTGGGGCACTGGAAATCCCCATTCTGTAGTGGAACACTATCGGGATTCCCCAAAAGTTAACGTGTTTTGCGGTATGTCCTCCTCACGTGTTTATGGGCCATTCTTTTTTACAGAGAAGACCATTACCGGTGTAGTGTACCTGGATATGTTGCAGCTGTGGCTAATGCCGCAGTTAGAGGAACATGAGGATGATTTCGTATTTCAACAAGACGGTGCTCCTCCCCATTTTTTGTCTGATGTGCGTGAATACCTGAACACACACTTACCTCATCGATGGATTGGACGAGCTTCTGAAGATGACGTACCTCTTCTAAAGTGGCCTCCACGGTCACTGGATTTAACACCGTGTGACCTTTTCTTGTGGGGGGGGGGGGGGGGGTATGTGAAAGACCAGGTTTTTGTACAACCTATGCCACGTGATTTAGCTGACCTGCGTGAAAGGATAACACGTGCTATCAATAACATAGACAGTACCATGTTGAGTAGAGTATGGCAGGAACTGGACTATCGCATTGATGTATGCCGTGTGACCAAGGGTTCACACATAAAACACCTGTAATGTATGTAAGTAAAACTTGAATAGTTTCGGAATAATTTCATATGTTTCTTTTTTTCATATTCGTCTTTGTTTTTTTACTATAATGTTTCGAAACCCCGGAGGGAATTATGAATGACCCTGTATATATATACCGTATTTTCGGGTGTATAGCCCGCACCCCTAAATCGAGCAGTACCATAAAAAAATTCGTGTATAAGCCGCGGAGCTGCATCGTTGTATAGCCCACGGGCTATACACAATCTACGAATGTATATTTCGACCAGGGTTTACGCCGCATGTGAAATTTCCGCGGTAATCGCGAATGGCGTGCTAAACAGAAACACATTAATAAGAAGAATTAAGAAATCATAAAAATGAAATCATTAATTAGAAATAAATAATTTAAATGCAAAATTCGAAATTATTAATATAAGTTAAATAATATAAATACGAAAAACTACACTAAAATTGCGTGAAATTTGCAGCTTAAATTCCGGCATATGGCACGCATTATTACCTTGGTATATCGCGAATGATTTTGCAACAAAAAAATTAATTAAACTGAAATTTTAAAAACCACAAGCACCGAAATTACAGGGCTCCCACTAGATCCTTTTTTGCTTCAAGCCCGTATTGGTCCGTTTTTTCATTGTTAGGTCCGTAAAGTCCGTTTTTTGACAGTTTTAACCGACTTTTATTTAAAACTTTACCGATGTTTGGCATTTAGCCGAGCATCGCGGAAAAATCCGCTTTTCGCAAATATGTTCCAAAAAATACCATTAAATTTCGTTAATCGATCACGAAAAGAATCGCAAATTTTGTCAAAGGATTGCGGATAATTTCTTCAAAATTTCGTTAAAAGATCGATAAAAACGCGGTCAAAAGATCGCAAAAAAGACTAATTTCCTCAAAAGATTGCGAAAAAAAACGCAAGTTTTGTCAAAGAATAGCCAAAAACGCGTTTTTCGTCAAAAGATTGCAAATTACAACAAAAAATCGCGAAAAACACGCAAATTTCGGCAAAGGATCGCGAAAAAAAACGAGAATTTTGTAAAAAGATCTTTCAATAAAACTCAAGTTTTGTCAAAGAATCGCGGAAAACGCGATTTTCGTCAAAAGGTTGCAAGAAAAACGCGAATTTCATCAAAATATCGCGAAAAAAAAAAAAAAAAAACGGTCAAAAGATTGCGGAAAAAAGCACGAATTTCGTCAAAAAATCGAATAAAAAAACTAATTTAGTCAAAAGATTTTAAAAACTTTAATTTCGTCAAGAGATAGGGAAAAAAATATAAATTTCATCAAAGGATCATCAAAAAACACGCAAATTTCTTTAAATAGTCGTGGAAAAATTCGTGAAATTCAATCTGTCTTAAGAAGGTTTGTAACCTCTACCAATAACAATGGCTTTAAGATAATGAATTTCAGAATTTGAATCGGAGCAAGCGTTTTCTTTATAACAAATTATACTTTGAACATTTATTAATTAGTGACAATTGAAGGAAAGGAGGGTTTCCTTGTTTATTTTACGATTTGCGAAAATAGTTTCCTTTTGATCACCTTTTATACAAAATATGTGCTCCCTTTTGGTCCCCTTTTTTACTACACAAGTTGAGTGGGAGCTCTGGAAATATGAAATTATTAATTTGATATAAATAATATAAGTACGATATTCAAAATTAATAATTCATTATAAATAATATTTAAAAGAAAAAATCCCGTTAAAATTGAGTAAACTTTTCTATACACTAAAGAACGTCATGAGAACGATTGGGCGTTAGCAATCTCAACTTTAACTCAAGTATCTTAAATAGCGTGCTCGAACGACATCAAAATGATGACGTGCTAAAATGACATTTATTTTCACAGTGCCATATATTAAAATTATTTACAAATAGATAATAAACATATTAATTTTAATATTTAGCGCTATGTACAAATAAAATAACGTTATCACATCCCGTTTCGTCAATTGAATAAGATATAAAAATTCACATTTTAATCATTTCTAAAAGGATCTGTAGATCGGGAATGCAGATGTTTTTGATTTTTTTAAGAGGTGTGTGTGTGTGTGGAGGGGGGGGGGGGTATTAAAAAGAAACCTCGCACAATAATTCATCGAGAATTTTAAACTCATTTTTAAACGGAAAAGCATGGAATCTGCTGGCATATCTATCAAAGTGATTTGAAATT
Organism: Maratus speciosus; assembly: GCA_963932465.1. Lineage (NCBI taxonomy): Eukaryota > Metazoa > Arthropoda > Arachnida > Araneae > Salticidae > Maratus > Maratus speciosus. The sequence goes on from OZ010793.1 coordinate 533,812,235, forward strand.
GAATGCGTTTTTCCATTTTCGATAAATGTATTATATCTTAAGTTATAAGCGATTGCTATTTGATGATGACCTTTCCCGAACTGTCTCATCTGGAAATTCAGTTAAAAAATCAACTTTCAGCATTTTCTAAATGTTTTTTCCCTTATCAAAAACTGAAAAACGCTGTTCGATTTCGTTAAGTATTAATAAATGCGGCAATAGTTTTATACATTTAAAATCAAAAATGACTTATAGTGAATGCAGCCGTTATTTATGTGTGCATGCGTGTTTTATAATAAAGTTATCAGAAACAAAACAAAACTTTTTATTTAATTCGAATCAGTTTTATTTAATTCCGATCAATCTGCAAGAAATTTCATGACCTACTTTTATTATTTCTTTGCACATGGAGCGATAACGATTATAAACATTATATGATTCATGCTAACCACTACGAAAAGATATCACGTGCGATCCTAAAGCTATTTTCTTTTTTTTCCCCCCTTCTTCTATCGCTCTGTTTGGAACTTTTTAGCTGTCAGAATCTCAAAGAAATAAATATAGATTTCAATTAGAAGATTTTGCTTTAAAAGCATTTATACACGAAATGATTACCAAGAAAAACAAAACAAAACAAAAAAAAAAAAACAATACTTACCATCACTGTGCTGTTTCTTAAATACAAGATGATTTAACAATGCAATTTAATCTGATTTATTTTATGGTCGTTTTTAAGAATATTTGGCGTTATTGTAGATGTTTTAAAAATACTTCTTGCATGAACATTTAAAAGTTATATTTTATATTTAATTCAATCACTTGGTACAGAATTGAATCCTGCATTGGGTCGGGTAATCGGATAGTACCCGAACCCGACTAAAGTTCGGGTCGGGTTGCGGGATTTTTTTTTCTTTCTTTTGACGTGGGTCGGGTTGAAATTTGATTCGTTCGAGTTAACTTTTTTTTTTCTCCAAAAGATGCTACTGAATATTTGTTAAAATGGTAAAAGCCGAAATAATTTGATACAAGAAAAACATAATTATAGACTACTTTTCCGTAAATGCATTAAAATATGGATTATTTTCCTTCATTTCAGTTTCTGGTTTTAATATTTCGGTTGACAAAATTTGTTCTTGTCGGGTCTCGAGTTGACTTTAAGTAGAATTTTCGTATTCGGATAGGATACAATCCGGACCTTGCAGTTCAGGTTCAGAGTAGAGTCCAACATTTGATCTTGTAATCTGATTTTACCTGCTATTGTTTTGTTATGGACAGAGGGGGGAAAATGTATTTTTTCTAGAAAAATACATTTTTTACAAATAGATTATTTTCTTAGAAAATATGGAATATTAAGCATTTAAAAAAAAAAATATATCCACTAATTTGTTTTAAGTATCCTATGAATATTGTTTTAAATCATTTTTATAGGATTTTCACTTAAAATGTACACATTAGAGATCTGCATGGACCTGGTTAATCTCTTTTAATTAGACTCGGGCCGGGCCGCGATCGAGCTTAATTTTTATCTGCGGCCGCTCCGGGTCGGGACTGGAGAACTTTTTTTTTTTTTTTCAGGGCCATGTTAAACCGGCAGTTTTTTGCGAAAATAACAGTGAAATTTTTCCTTTGTTCGACGAAATCTTTAGAAATTTATTTCATTTTATTAGATTATAGAGATATATATTTTAAAAAATCCTTATAGAACTTTAAAATTATTTTTTCTTAAATATTTTTCTTCCATTTTAAACTACATTATATTTCTAATGAGTTATCATTTAAATGAATTTCTCTAAGCAATCAATAATGTTGCCATTCCATATTTCATAGATTGTGGACATACTAGTTTAAGCTGCAAAATGTTCGCATGAGTATGTAAAAAGTATACCTTAAATAATTTTATTTATGGGATCCCGGACTTGATTTAATTGATTTTTCTTGGTTGGGTGGGCCAAATTTTTAGCATAAAAGGTTCAAGTTTAGCCCAGGCAGGGCCAATATATTTCGATCGCCTGGGACTGAAAATTTCGGCTCGCCCACATTATTTTAAAATCTCATTAATATGAAATTTCTCATCTTTGGTATCTGAATTTTTTTGGGAGTGAAAAAAAAATTTTAATTGCGCGTAAACGCCGCATCGCTTGAAATTTCAATTTAAAACACGTAAACGCCGCGGCGTTTCTTCCGTAAATTACGGTACTAAAATCTTTTTTTTTTTTTAAATAATTCCATAATAATGAAACCAGATTTTAACTTATTTATTATTATCATTATTTTTAATCTGGAAAAAAAGTCACTTTTTTTTTTTCTTTAAAAATAACAAAATTATTGTCAGAGGTAATTCAAGAAATATTTTTCGTTTTTCTACGCCCCACCAGTGGCCGAGATGTTCTGCTCTCAAAAGCTGGTAGACGGGAAGTCCTGGGTTCGAACCCAATCGCGCCCGTCGGCCTAATCGTTCGGAGTTTTCTTCTAAACTTGGATTTTTGTGCGTAAATACGGGTTAGGTTCCGTTAGAAAGACCCCCACGGAGGGCATCCCCGCCTCTCCGGCCCATTTCGTAGATAATTAGCTATCATAAGCAACACAATACACAAATTTTTCCACAATATTTTTTTTTTCATGTCAAAAAGTAAATGTAATTATTTTGCTAATTGCATACATTTCTGGCAAACATTAAATACCATTTATCTCAGTTTAATTTTTTGAATTGCAGCAGCAGAAGATAATAGGTTAATTATCACAACAGTAACTTTGAGAGAACTGGATGTAATATACAACTGGAGCCATTAATGGCATTTTACCACCTAGAAAATATGTTATTATTATTTTAAACAATAATTACTATAAGTAATATAAAACTACTGTATAAAAAGGCACACAGTAATTCACTCAAAAATATTTATTTTAATTACTGGAATCGGAAAATCCTTCAAAATCGGAAGTTTCCGAGTCCGTCATAAACAAACCAATAATACCTCTATTTCCAAAAACAGAAATAAATAATAATAGCATTTAAACAGTAAAAAAAAAACATTACAAACACGGGAAAATTCTTTAAATTTCGCGGCATAGCGAAAAAAATTTACAAATTTTGACGATTTTTTAAATTTTTTCGGGTTTAAAAATTATAGAAAAATCACAATTTTCCGTTTCTTAAAAAAAAAAAAAAAAAAAAAAAAAAAAAAAAAAAAAAAATCTTTGTATAATCCGCACCGTGTATAAGCCGCAGCGGCTGTTCCAAATGTTTTTTTCTTGTATAATCCGCGGGCTATACACCCGAAAATACGGTATATATATAAAGAGATGGGAAATAAAGAATTAATTCTCTAAAGCTGCTGATATAGTACTTTAATCATAAATTTTACCATATTTTCTATTCCCCATCTATAAATAGAACAACAGATGTTCAGTATCGGTTTCGCAAAGCAGTGTTTCCATTTCACTTGTACTCTAATATGATTGTTTATGGATGTACAGCATGTTGGATGAACTTACTGCCAGAAAATAAAGCTCCAATATCCATTACTAAACATGTTGATGTTGATATACAGAAGTATTTCCGAAATCATCATCTGATAAGTAAAACACCAGTTGCCAAGCGAAGTATGATGGATTAACCATATAGAATGTATCTCCACATTTATAAGAATAGTCCTGCATTGCTTGACATTTGCAAAAATCATGAAAAAGATATTGATATTAGAATTCAAAGATTAGTGAATGACCAATTTATTTAAACAAGTGAAGGATCTGTTTCAACAGCTACAAGTAGCCAAAGCCTTTAAGTATTCGTCAGAGCAGATGTTTGTTCTGAATGGCTGAAATTAGTGCATTGTTCTGAATTAATTCCATATAAAGATCTTGTTAAAAAACAAATTGATTTGGCTTTAGAGCTCTTTCACCTTTTAGCATGTATGACAGATCCAATGCATAAAAAGCAAGATCTATTAAGTGAAACACAAAAGGAAATGGAAAGGGAATGGCTCATAGATTTCATGCCAAATTCTCTTTCACTCCTCTTGACATATGAAGTTGAAGGACAACCATTTCCAAGAAGCTTCTTTAAAACAAAAGATGTAATAGCCAAAGTTTGGTGGAAAGCACTAAATAACAAAGAAATAATTCCTGAATTCATACATTTAATGATGAATCTCCACTCCATACCTTATAGTTCTTCATCCATAGAGCTAATTTTTTCGAACTTTTCACATATCCACAGTAAATTAAGAAATAGACTAGGGTGTACAGAAAGCTACAAAGCTTTTTATAAAATGCTAAAAGGCTTCAAGGATATAGACTGGTAAACTGTACTAACATTTGTACAAACTATATTATGTGATAATTAATATTGTAAGCATTTGTTTTTTATTAAAATGATTTTATGGTTTTTAAATATGATAAAAATGTACTTATAATTTTCCATTTCCTTTTAGTAAAAATTAGTAAACTAGTCTCCATTAATTTTAATTAATTTTTCAACTACATTTCAGCAGTGAAATTATGCTTGAAATTATTGAATATTAATTATGTGAATTATCACATTGCTACAAAGCGTAAACCAACTTAGTGAAAAATGTCCAAGCCAGGAATCGAACACGGGTCCCTGGAATAGATCTCCAGTGCTCTACCACTAAACCACAAGGACGATGCCCAGCTTGGCATTTCTCACTTATATAAGTCGGTAAGGCTGCTACTGCAGCACAAGAGTTTGGCAGTCTTGTGCTGCAGTAGCAGCCTTACCGACTTATATAAGTGAGAAATGCCAAGCTGGGCATCACCTTGTGGTTTAGTGGTAGAGCACTGGAGATCTATTCCAGGGACCCGGGTTCGATTCCCGGCTTGGACATTTTTCACTAAGTTGGTTTATGCTTTGTAGCAATATAATTCACATAATTAATATTCAATAGTCTCCATTAAGATAAATATAATAAATATTGTAAGGTGCATTCTCATAATGATAGTTATAATAAGCATTAGGTTTTAATAATGATAAATGTGCAATAATATCTTTAAAATTTTCCATTCTTGTAGCTGGTAAACATGATGAATGTCTTCCAGGCTTTTTATATTCCTTAAAAAAAGCTATTTTCATATAACACTCTTTTAATTACTTAATCAGAAGCTAAATTAGGTGGAAATAGTGGTATAAAATACCCGGAAAACTTTCACCCCTGGGAAAGTGAAAAATTGAAAGATAAATTTTCATAAAAGTGACAAAAAACAGCCAAACTCATAAGTTTTTCAAAGGTGCTAAAAACTAAGGGAAAAACATGTTTTTCCAAAGATGGTAATAACCGGTAAAAACCATCAGACAGTAAATACCGTCCAACCCTGTGAAAAACTGACAGAAGAACCGACAATGTGTGCTTACAAAGATTTTTGCTCGTAACTGCCAGTGGGCTACTATTTTAAAATTCAGATTTTTTGATAGGCACCACTTTTTTGAAGTAGTAAAATTCGCCTTATTTAATGACATATTAAGAAGAAAACAAGGGGAATTTTACCATTTCAGAAAAGTGGTACCAATCAAGAAATCTAAATTTAAAAAGAGTAGCCCACTGGCAACACTGAGCTAAACGAGGACTTCATAACTTGCAAAAACCTGCCTGTCAAGTAGCATATGAATATTTTATCTACAATTGCAAATTCTTATAACGGCAGTAAATATAACCTTATAGTAGTTATTGGCAATGTATGGCACTGTAAAAACAATTAGTAAACTTAAATCGCACTTATTTCTTTGAAGGCATTTGTTTTTCAATGAACGAAATTTTGAAATTTGACCCAGCCGCCTGTTATTATAAAAACTCAATAGCCGATATGCGAGGTATAAAATTACTAATCTCGTATCTCGATGAGACGAATCGAATGAGCTATAAAAATTGATATTCGCTGCCACAGACTATAACTATAGTTTATAGTACCATTATTTGTGAGATGTCCTCTATTCAAAGGTTTTACTATATTTGAATATTAAAGAATATAGATATGTGGATTTTCTATATAAAAAATAAGATTGGTATTAGAGATATAGTTGTAGATTGCTTTTCGTAATTGCATTATAACATGATTTATTTTCCTTTCATTTCGGGTTGCAAGTTGAAGTATTTTCATGTTCAGGTTGAAATATGTCTAGTTTAAGTCGGGTTCTGGGTAGCCAAAAATTATTTTGTCAGGTTGCATGTTGCTAAAATTTTTTTTGTTGGGTTTTGGTCAGGTTGTGGGCTGACTTTAAATGGAATTTTTGAGGCCAGGTTGGGTACAATCAACACGTGCAGAACTCTTCCAATACAGGAAAGTCGCTGCATCTAGTGATGCTTTTTGTTTTGTTTTCATGTGCGTGAAGCACACATACATATTATGTACTGATCATGGCATTAATGAATTTCATGCATTTTTTTTTTTTTTTCTTTTTAAACTTTGCAGTTGTCGTTAACATTTTTTGTAATATTGAAAAAAAGTGCATGAAAACGTTTTTATTACTACTCACATTAACTTTTTTATGTTTATCTTATTAAATTTGTGAAATAAATATTTATATTTTATTCATAAATTACATATCTAAAAAAATTTCCTTTGTTATGGTTTAATTTAATAATCCTGCATTTAAATTCTTATAATTATTTCTTACAATCAAAGCATTCTTTTGCCCAAATTCTGAACAAATCAAATTTTATATATTATGCGTCCCTATTCTCATATAAAAGGCACCCTATTCTTCAGTGACATTTATATCTCTAAATTCATTAATTTTCCAATCTGTAACTATTTAAAAATTTAGAATGACAACATTCTTCTATTTGTTTATTGGGTGTTATAGTTTGCCAATAGTTTTTAATGGAAAGTGCTCGGTGGTATAGTGGAAGACAAGTACTGTAAAATGTTTTAAATGGAGTAGCAAGTTTTTGTCATAATCTACATTCTTTGTTATCCTGCATAAATTATTTGAAGATGATTTGTTAATTAAATATTGAAATATGACTAGATTTATGAATGACATACTATCACTGAAAACTGAACAGTCAAGAATACCAGCTCATGACATCTTTTTCAAAACTTTGATAATTTTTTTCTAAGCTAATTCACCTAGTAAATAAAATTTAAAAAAATTACTGATTATTATATATTAATAGTACGAACAAATACATCCAGTTTCATTGAAATCTGTGATGGTGGATATATGGCTGCCTGAACAGACATGGAATGTCTCTTGTATATGACGATTTCAATATCCAAATAATGTTCATGATGACTTGATTCTCAAGAAAAGCAGAACACATTGCTTTTAATGAAGTCTATTTCTTCTAAAATATTTTAATTATTACAGAATATGTCTTGCTGATGCCATCCAGATTTCTCAAACTGCTGTTGTAAAATGTCCTTTTCAAAATTATGAATATTCTTGTGAATCTTATCTTCAAGAAAAAGAAATTAAATCTGTGAGTTTCTCTTATTTCATTATTCGTATATTGTTCTGTAATACCATTTAGTATATATTACTATTACATAATCTTAGATGCTTTTTTTTTTTACATCAAAATGTGTTCTTTACAAACTGTCTATTTTTCTCTGAAATATTTTTTAGGAAAATAAACAAGTTATTTTTCATTATATCTTCAGAATGGGGTCTCTATGGGAGTATAGTAAATTCTTGATATACTTGGATTATATTACTATTACATAATCTTAGATGACTTTTTTTTAGGTGCGTTCGTAATTATATAAATACGTAGCACCTATAGTCGTCGTTCAGTCAGTCCGTCCGTCTGTCTGTCCGCATATAACAGAGCAAAAATTACCCAACCGAATGGTCTGAAATTTTAAATATATGATTGTTGCAAAATTTTGTCGAGCCATTTCAAATTTTATGAAAATCGGACATATAGTTTAATTACAGGGTCAGTCAAAAGTTTTTCTTTACATTACGGCCAATGGGAAAAATTATTGCAAGTGCATATTGCAGCCTTCCGAATGGTCTGAAATTTTAAATATATAATTGTTGCAAAATTTTGTTGTGCCATTTCAAATTTTATGAAAATCGGATGCATAGTTTAATTACAGGGACAGTCAAAAATGTTCCGTTACATTACGGGGAATGGGAAAAAAAATTATTGAAAGTGTATTTTAATGATGTAACAGACTATGCACTTATGAGGTGCAAAAAAATATACATTCAGTACTATATGGGGTGCAAAAAATAATTATAAAACTAGTTATAGTACGAACGTGCCTCATTTGCCACGTTTGACAAGCAATTTCCAACTTGTTTTACTCTTGCTGTACTTGGAAATATTGTATTATATTACTACTATTACATAATCTTAGATGCTTTTTTTTACTCTTGATATACTTGGAAATATCACTATTGCATATTTTTATTTTTCGTTATATCTCCAGAATGGGATCTCTATGGGAATATAGTAAACTCTTGATATACTTGGAAAAAAGGGCCAAATCAATAGATTTTTTCACTTTATCAACTAAAACAATATGCACTGCATAACAGATAAAAAATCTTATGCAAAATAAAAGCTGGAGTTAAAATATTGCAAAGGAGAATTTAAAAAAATTGTAGGAGGAAAAATGTCATGTTGCATGCACTGGATGTCTGTAAAGACAATGCGGCCTTTTGCACTGTAAGGTGGGTGAAAAAATAAGACAGTAGAGATATCTTTTTCCCCCTTATGTTGATTAAAAATTTACTAGAAAATTTATAGGTTTTACTCATCGGTGGATTGTGGGATTCAGGGGTTAAATTTTGGTTGTAAAAATTAGGGGAATCTCGGGGAATAATACAAAAAATTCTCCAAACCTGCAAAACGACTAGTTACTCTGGGAAATTGAGGGCAATTGTTGCTGTTTGTATACTTTATGACAACTGTCTTAAAGTTTTATCTTGTTTTATCTGTCAACATCCATTCAGCCACTACACACACCTTCTACCATCATGAGATTGGACAACAGTTCAAGAGGAATTAAAAATAAAATGAAAGACATTTTAAAATTGATATTGGCACTTTTGTAGCCTTCATATTATTCATAATGCTTTTCAAAGAGGTAATAAAATCGTAAAGTGGAAATTAAATTAAATTCTTACAGCAAGCTACCAAGTTTTTAAGGGCAGTCTCATGCAGATTTCATCTCTGTTTTACACAAATTAATATTTTTCCTTTACAGTTTTGTTCATATTGTTTATATAGGTAATGTATAAATTTTATTTTCAAGATTACCTTGTTTTTATTTTATTTTATTTTTATTTTGACGAGGTGAGAGTAACGTGATATTGGTTTAAAAATTGTCATTAATTGTTGACATGGAAAAATTGTACATCCTTGGAAACGCATCAGGGGATTTTTTTCTTAGAAAATGAGTATGAACCCTGAATTTACTTCAAAAGAACGATTACATAGTCTCTTTCTGTTATAGTTGCATCAGTAAACAACAAACATTATGTAAAGCACATTAACTCGCTCCCTCTTGACATTTTGTAGAAGCTGAGTAAACAGATTTTCTTGACTCTGTGTCTGTATAGGTTTGTGTCACATGTTGAATAGGTACGGTTACTGAATAAGTACACATAGCTTTGTTCCTGTTAGTTCACTTGAGTGAACACGAAAAAGTGTGTCCTTTTTTCGATCCTAGAATGTTAAATTTGTCTAAGCAAAACATTGTTTCTGTTTCAGGAAGGTCGAGCAAATTCTATTGACCATAATTTGTATTGAATTGAAATATTAAGAAACTACGTCCTGTGCCTAATACGTATATTACTCTCCCACAGAGATAATATCCTTAATAAGGAGATCTTAACGGAATTAACTCCAACTGAAAAATGCCAAACATTTTATAAATTAAACTATAGAGCTTTGTTCCCTGCACCCATCGTGTGCTAATCCCCGGACTTTCAACAGACTTGCACACTGAAAATTTTTTACTAATTCATCCATTGGCGGAAACACATTATAATCTACCATAATGACCAATTAAAATTCCTTTAAATTAAGACCATTTTAAGAAATTTAAATTGTAAAAAGGACAATTAATTGCATATACTTTACGTTTGAGTGTTTTATGTAACAACTTAGTAGATAATTTCAGATAGAACAACATAGTTGGTAATCCGTATAAATGTCTTCATACAGTTAAACATAAAATATCAACTTTAATTAAATGTAGATAGCCTATTTCCCACCAGTAGTAATTACAAATGCAAAACAAAATTTTGTCAAATCAGTGCTGTTTTTTTCCCCCTTGAGTATGGCCATTATACAATGAAACATAAAACAAATTGGTAAGTGTGATCACAGATCGCTCAAAGGGTTTCGTTTAATATTCCTTTCAAAATACTTTATCCTTTTGCAAAGTCTGTCAGTTCCACATTTCGCAACCAGGGGCACACTCTGTTCTAAACAAATCTCTATCTGAATGAAACTCTGTTTTACAACCTATCCGTAGATATATTAGTCGAGGGGATCGGGCCCATAACACCCGAGATAGGTAGGCATCCTCTGGCGGTAAAAAGTGGAACTAAAATATGTTAGGCTATGGTGCATAATATGAAGGAGTGGTCAAAGGGCTTGTAATAACATATCATATGAGGGGTGTCGGCAAAAGTTAGAAAAGTATCCCCCGGGTGAAAAGGGGGGAGGTTAAAAAAATTGCTTAAAACACACAAGTTAGAGCCCGGAAGGGTAAGGTAAATAGTGTTAGACTTTTTGAAAATTTTATGATTTTTCGTGTGATCGCAAGTGTTCTGCTATAAGTATGTAAAATTTCAAGTATCCAACTTAATTAGGGACTGAGTTAGAAAAAATGATTGAAATATACAAGTTAGAAACCGGAGGGGTAAATATAAGATTTTTTCAAAATTTTATGATTTGTCTTTTGATGTGAGGTGTTCAGCTATAAGTATGCAAAATTTCAAGTCTCCAAAATATGTAATTTCTGAGAACTCGCTGTGACAGACAGAGGAGTGAGACGAATAAGGTTTTGTCAGATGAACGAAACCCTGAAAACACTTTTATTTAAATTTGGCTATTGTCTTTCTCTCTAGTGGGCATTATCAGCAGTAAAAAATGATGAGTTTAAATTACAATATCTAATTTTAACTTGGAATACTGTTGTGACATGACATGACATCGCGGTGCTTAAGGAGTGCCAACGCGGCGTGCAACCTCCAACTAAATATGAGTACGAACTAGAGTGAATTTCGAAACAATGCACGGCCTAAAAGTATAATTTGGAAGCTCTGGTGGAGTCCCGAGGGCCATTCCAGAGTTGAAAGCACGAGGTTAAATATAACCTCCAGGAAAAAGGGGCGCATAGGGCATCCAAGAATTTTTTGGTTGCCCTATACTTCGATGTCACTTCACCAACTGGCGTCGGCAAAAAACGGAAAATGCAAAGACAGTAGGGTACCAAAGAGCACAGAAAGTTATAGCCTAAGGTAGCCAAGCCTATCTAACCTCTCTAAGAACTTATTTAAAAAAAAAGAGGGGGGGGGGGGGGCACATAGCTCACTAATTTTGATGTCAAGCCTAGTGCGCATTACGTGTCGCGGGTCTCCCGGCTTTCACACAAACCGTACAGCCTTGAAAGGCTTTGTGTTACTAGACATCGAGCGAACACCACTAGTGCAAATTGCATGTTGGCATTGACAGAGATCGAAAATGGGGACAAGTTAAGATTAAAATTAAATGCTAAAAAATATTTAAGCAACAACTTCAAAAATAACTATAAAACTGGGGTATGAATTTCGTGACCGGGATGCCTAAGCACCGCTGGTCGACTGAACCAAAAAGGGGGGGGAAAAGTATAATTGGCCAGGATGCCGTGAGCAAACACCCCAAGGCCAGCGGGAAAAAGGTAGGCAGAGCCTAACCTCTCCCTGGTGGAAGTACCGAAGATGCACTAAGACAATACTAAAATTTTGAAATAGCAGGTAACACCCATTAAATAAACAGTAAAGTAAAGGGAAGTCCAGAATATAAAAGATGATAAATACAAACAAAAAAGTTAGGAAAGTTGAATTGCGCGGCTGTTAACAAAAAACAGTGTTAGGCATGACGTCACGGGGAAAGCCAATGCTAGATGAAAATTTCTTTCAATCTAGGGAAAGATAGAATTTTCCCGGGGAATACTACGTTTAGGTGACACCAGAAGGGTTCCTTCTCGAAGTCTTCGAACATGGGACGAAGTCGTCATCCCGAGTGAGAATAGCGAGGGGCCGCTTCCGGTTCCTCCCCACTCTTGCGTCATAACGACGGATGGCATCTAACGCAGGATTCCTCACGGCTGGGACTGACCTGTGAAACTTCATCGTAAGTTTCTTGATTTCTGCAAAGACAGGTTTAATTTTGAGGTCACGATGAATGACGTCATTTCGGACATAGCGGGTCGCCTTGGTAAACCTACGCAGGAGTTTATTTTGAAATAACTGAACTCTACTGAGTTGAAATTTTGAAGTACTACCATAGATTGCAGAACCATAAGTCAAAATTGGTCTGATCATTGATTTGTACAGTAACAATTTATATTTGAGGAATACTGTTGTCATATGAGAAAACATAAGAAAAAAACATTTTAAAATTTTATCCTACAGGTTGGCTACTAAATATTGTTACACTCCAAAAAAATAAGAATTAATTTTAATCATTTGGTAAAAGAATTTATTTCTCTATTGCAGCATTTGGCAATTTTCTATTGTAGATGATTTTTGTATAAATCAAATATTTAAAATTATTTTAAAGATGGAAGCCAAAAGAATGATGATTAAATAGCTCTTTGGTCACAGATTTTCCTCAGGTAAAATCTTTAAGCAATTAAAATGCCTTGGTTTTAATAGAACATTTATATATAGAACTATAAATCGATTATTTGATACTAATAGCTGTAAATATTAACCTAGGTCTGGTCGTCCACACTCGGTTTGTGTAAAAGAATCCGTGAAAAGATACGAAGAAATCCACAATGTTCTGCAAATAAAATGACTACAGAAGGGAACGTGAGTCGCAGAGTTATGTAAATTATTATAAATGAAGACCTGTGTTTTCGCCCTTATCACAAAAGAAAATTTCAAGGTTTGACTGCTGCTTAAAGAATAAATATTACAAAGATTCAAGAAATTGCTGAAGTGGCATGGTAAGAAAGGTGTTTACAGAATAATATTTTCTGAAGAGAACATATTTTGCACTGAACAGGGTTATAATGCTAAATAGGATGCCATATATTTAGCAAGCTTCAATGGTCCTGAATATACGAAAAATGTTCGTAAAACCCTTTGAACTGTTAAACGCTTTCAGAATAAGTATTCTGCTATGGTTTGGGCTGCAGTGTCAAACAATGAAAAATTGCTTTTGAAATTCAACGATAAAGGGATAAAAATCAATGCAGAATATTACAAACATGACATATTGGCTACAAATTTATTGCCACATGCTGACAGGTTGTATCTCAAAAAGAATTGGATATTTCAGCAAGATTCTGCACCTTCGCACTAAGCTAAATCAACACAGACTTGGCTTCATGTCAATTGTCCAAACTTTATCATGCAAGAAGATTGGCCATCTTCTTCACCGTATCTAAATCCTTTGGATTTTTTTGCATCTGGTGGATTTTAGAAGCTAAAGTAAATAGCAAATAACACGGAAGTTGACCTCTCTCAAAGCTTCCATATTGCATGAATATGACCGATTACCTCTTAAAATGATTCGTGCAGCAGTCTGAAATGGCATGGGAGATAATCTTTGGTAATCGATAAAGATGGTGGTCTATTCGAGTAAAATTATTTCCCTGTTAACTTTCATCGCTGATGTTCATAATATTAGTGTATTTATCATTTTCTATTTGTAACAGTATTTAGTAGCCACCCTGTATTTCCCATCATGGTCACTACCATTTAAAAGAAATCTATCATGTAAACTTTTTAATCAAATGTAGAATTGATGCGGCAGAAGCTTATTATAAAGATTTACATAAAAAAACATAAGCATCAATTTTATTTCAATTTACTTATAGAGTCCCCTGCTGAAAACACAAAAGAAAATTATGTTGAATCTGCATTATCCAATTTTAATTTCTAGTAAGATTCCCATATCAGAAAACATGAAAAAAAAAATCTCTTTTAACCATTTCACCGTTTGCCCCGAGATAAGTCGGGGATAAAAGCACTGTTTCCCCATACCTGTCGCCGGTGAAGTGGTTAAAGTTATGCAATTTTACTATGTGAAAATTTCTATCAAAACATAAACTAGAGTGAGGCATAAACTGATTCCAAATGTTTATTAAAGGAAACATACAAAAATAAGTTTAATTTAAATTTGGTTGCCTTATTTAATCCCAGCAGGTGCTGTAAATGTAAAATAAAAAATTGTTGAATCTGTATTCCACAATTTTAACTTAGAATGTGGTTGTCAAATGAGAAAACATAAAAAAATCTATTTTAATATTTTAGCTATACAATTTCTCAGAAAGTGCTACCAGCTATCGTGGAAAAAAAATTGTCAAAAACTTGTTCTGAAGATTTATAGAAAAAAAGAAATATAAAATTTATTTAAATTTATTTATCCTATTTCTTGCCGGTAAATGCTATAAAAGAAAGTTAAGTTTAAATTAGACTATCAAATTTTAACTTGGAGTATGGTTGCTATCTGAGAAAACATTAAAAAGATAAAATTAATTTAAGAGTTTAGTTAGGCAATTTCCCACCAGAAGCACTTAAAAAACAACAACAACAAAAAAAAAACTATTGATAAAAATTTTATCGGATGTATATTTGACAATGTTAGAAGTTTTTTTCTGATGATTTAAGCGAAATTCCTAAAAAAGTGAACATAAAATATGTTTGAAAAGTTAGTTGAAGAGACAGTTATACACTTAGAGATGCAAGAAACATCAAAAGTTAAATAAAGTCACAGAAAATAGTTCTTCCGACAGTAATTGGCGATAAAGTGTAATGCTTCTATACAGTTTTGTGTCGCCATGTAAAAGAACTGTAAATATTGCATCTCATAATTTCAATGACTAGCATGCTGCACTAAGCTTCAGTAACATACACAAATTTTGTAGAGCTTCAAATAACATAATGGCAATAAAATGCATTTTGGGTAATCATTACATATATTTGTATTCTTTTGTGCGGTCCTGTACAATTGCTATAAATGCTATACGGGACCCTCTTCAAGAAAAAGCATGCAGTAGGTAATTGTAACAATTTACTAAAATTATATTACTGCCAGCGTTCTACAGATCCTGCATTAACACATGTTCATTTCATGTATTAGTTACTTCATTTAAAATTCAAAGAACAAAAATAAATAAAACCACACATTGTTTTGAATATAATTTTATTTCATAAATTTTCTAGCAATTTTTATATTATGGCATTTTTAGCTTTATTTATATAGGATGACCGAGCCAGTAGTTGATCAAATAAGGTTGGTGCTACAGGTTCTTTATTATATTTCCTTCCTTTTAGGTTTAGACATAATCGCTACAACCCTTAATGAATGTTTTATAATGGGCAAAAATGAAATCCGCTGAAATTAAATAGCAACAAAATTATAAGTAAACAGTTTCTTTAATTGTCATTTTCCCAGTAGTTGATCAATCAACGAAATCAGTTGAAAATTCAAAAATTAATCTTTAAAATATCATGCTTAAGATGTGATTAACAATAGTTCATATAAAACTATTATTTGAAATAAGCAAGATAGAAGTTGATTATTTTAACTTACCCTAATTGTCTCCAACTAATCAAAAACTAAATATTTACTTTTTCTAATAAAAAAAATTCATAAAATTGCTTATCTTACAACAAGGAGCTGACAACAATGTGACAACATGTGCTCCAACATTCAAACAAAAATATGTCTACTGCCACATGTAACACTCATTTCAGCCTGAAATGGGGCAATATTTCAAATTTTTGATCAACTACTGGTGCAATTACCCTAGTAATGTTTAAAAAAAAAAAAAAAAAAGTTGTAAAATTTAGCATTGAATTCATTGACTTAGTTGTTGTTCTTCCTTAGTTCCTCTCTAAGTTTAAAATACTGTATCAGTAATTTGCTTGATCAAGCCAAAGTGACGACTGGGTCTCTGACCTTCATTCGGAGCCCTCATTCTATAACTCCACAAAAATTAAGCATTTTTGATGCATTAGAATATGTATAGGAACATATAAATACATATTTAGATTTTAACCGTATCTTACACTAAAATTTCAAAATATTGATTCTAATCATTAGAGCAGTGGTTCTCAAAGTGGGACACACGCCCCATCGGGGAGACATTTGATTCTTTAGGGGGGACAATTTGAAATTTGTAACTCACCCATTCGCTCTCCTATTTTTATTAAATTTTTTTGTTGAATTTTAAAAAAGCTTAAAATCAAAATGTTAAAATGGAATCAATACCAGAATAATTATATGAACAATTTTTTTTAAATATTTTAGCATCACCTTCTCCCCTTTTCTTATGCATAAAAATTTCTATAACTTTTCTGGTTACTAATATATTTTACAATTTTTCTCAATTATTTATCGAACGATCTATTTTGATCTATTCATTCTGCTGCATGTAACATAAAGAAACTTCTGCACTTGAAATTACTTATGAGTATACTTAAATCTTATTGTCTTTAACATATTTAACCTAAAATATATTTGAAATAACTAAATATGGTACTAACAACTTTATAAAGTTTTTAATTTTTAATAGCATTAAATAAGGAAATTGATAAATTGTAAATAACTATGGCTGTAGTGCAGGCCTCCTATCCGGTAAATGAATGTATAACATGTAAATTTAAATTTCAGAATGCGATAGTACATGGCAGTTAATTAACGATAATTGGGGATGGATAAAGATAAATGTGTTTTGATGGGGAATAATGGCTACGGACTTGATAAAGGTCATAATCTTGAAATGCTTCTTGTGTACTTTGTTATCCATAGAAAGGAAATTTGGTCTCCAAAGATTTTCCAACAACTCTCAATAAGTTACTAAAATTCAATGTAAAATGTGTCATCATTTTCAATTTTAATACTAAATGTGAGAGTCTCTTTAGTCATTTTGGGACAATAAAATTACAGGCATATAACACTTTTGTTAAACATTCAGGTAAGTTGGGAAGGCACAACAAATCTATTTTGGCATAAAAGTGAAGATTTATAGCCTTCATTCCATTTATAAAATGATACTAAAAACACATTTGTGGAAGAAAATTCAGCTCTATGATAAGTTAAGAAATGTGAAATGAATAGTTATCATTAAAACTCTGTTAGGCTTCCTTCAGGTGAATACAATTCGATTTTCAAATAATAAGAGGCATAGGTTACAGAAAATGTGTGTCAGGAGGGGGGGGGGGGGCATCATGGTTTTTCAGATGCTTCGGTGGGACGTGGGCACTAAAAGGTTGGGAAACACTGCATTAGAGGATCAAACACAGATTAATAAACACACTGTTTTGTGCTTTAATCAGATGATTACTAAAGGAAAAGTATACTTTCTAGCTAGAGATGTAAAATTTTCAAAAAATTTTAAATGGCAGAAAAAAGTTTTTTTCGTTTTCAATGGGGTTTTCTGGAAAAATTGACATCTTGCAAATGTTTCTCAAAAATGAGTTATATTTTCTTAAAAAATATAAAATTATAAACATTTTTAAAATTTCTGTGCATTAAAAAAAGTAATTTTGACTTTACATGAATGTATTATAAAAATGAAAGAAAAAACAGCTTTTAAAATTCTAGTCTTTCAGTCTCATAGTTTTGTCAGTAGCTTTTCTAGCTTAATTTGACACCATTGTTTGTAATGTGTCGTGTCTCTGCTGAAATATATTTCAATTTCATTTGTTTAATTACCAGTAGATATAATTTTTAAAATACTAAATAATTTTAACCAATATCGCTGCAGTTTGAAAACAAATTTGGTCTGTATTATACATTCCATCAACATGGTATTTTTTTTTAAAGTATATTATGATACCATATTAAAGAAATAATTATTGTGGTTCTGGCATTATTATAAATGTTATCATTTTCAAATCTTCCATTATTTAAAATTTGGTAATATTTTACAATAATACATTTTTTACTCTTTACAAAAGACTTTAGTATGATGCCAGTCATGATGTTTTGGTTGGAAACTGACTCTAAACAAATGTTTGCTATGTTTCATTTCTAATTAATTATAAATCGTAGAAAATGTTACTACCTCATTCGCATATAAAGTACTGCAGCCTTCTCCCATTACGCTGGTCGGTTTCTCTAACAGAATCTTGAATTAAGCGAAATATATCTAGCAAAGATTAAATTAAAAAATATATTTTTTTCTTAATATCTAATCAAATATCCATAATTGTTGTCTTATTCGTATAATCTTACATTATCCAGTTCAAAGTCTATGTTGACGACATAATAGACAAAATAGCTCTAAAATCACTGAAGTACTTGTGTTTAACTTTTGTAGGTTTGTTATCTTGACTTTTCCTTTTCTATCTAAAACTGCTGCTGAGATATAGCGAACTGGCCTAAGAAATTTTACCAACCCTTTCACCCCTTAGTGAGAGAATTTCTAAAATTGCTGAAATACATGTTTGTGTTTTTAATAGATTTGTTATCCTGAATTTCTCACTCCTACCTAAAACTGCTGCTGGAACATGATGAAATGACCTAAAACTTGCGCCGATCCCATTAAACCCCCTTAAGTGTGAATTTCTAAAATCGATAAAATACATGTTTAAGTATGTTTTAATAGATTAGTTGTCCTGTTAAATTAGAAAGTGGGCATAAAATGTCTGATATTGCTAGGCATTATGACTTGAACAAATCTACTGTAGAAACAATCTTAGCTAAGAAACATGTAATTGAGAGAATACTCAAGCGACTGAAGAAGTAACGAAAATTCCATGTGAGAAACAAAGGTGTGTCATTCATGAGACAATGGAGAAATTGCTTTTAGTTTAGATAAAAGAAAAGGAAATGAAAAGAGATGTAACCAGTATGGCTATCATTAAGCTACACAAATTTTTGAAGAACGGAAGAAACAAACCTGCCATTCATCACATGAAGATTTAGAATTTAAGGTTATTACTGGATGGTTTGCGAAATTTAAAAAGAGAACTGGCATTAAACATTCATGTAATAATGTACAGTAACGGTAAGTCTGCTAGTGCAGATAAAGCGTCTGATACTTTCTGCCTAGTATTTCAAAAATTCATTGAAACAGAAGAATATTAGCCACAACAAAATAGCCAAATTTTTAACTGTGATGAAACTGATTTGATTTGAAAGCACATGCCGAAACTTACCCACATTACGAAGGAGGGAAGAAATATATTCCTGGGTGTATACCCATGAAAGACAGGCTGACATTACTTTTGGGAGCTAACTTTAGTGGTGATATGAAGATAAAGCCACTTCTTGTCTCTGAACCCTAAAACATTAAAAAAAAAAACTCTATAAATAACGAAAAAGTACTAGAGATGTGGTGATCAAATGGAAGGACATGGGTCACACAGATTCTTTTTGAAGATTGGCTGTTTGAAGTTGGTGCCCCAAGTATCAAGGATTACCTTCGTACCAACCAAGTTCCATTGAAAGCATGGTTAATATTGGACAATGCATCAGCACACCCATAAAACCTTGATGTGCTGGAGGATACATTGTTTGAAGATTTTCCTTGGTTGGCAGTTAAGTTTCTGCGTCCAAACACTACTACTCCATTGATTAGCCAATGGATCAGGAGTTATTGCAGGTTTAAAAAAATTATATATTCGCTCATTGTTTTGTCATATTTTTGAAGTATGTAAGTTGTCATCAACAATGACTTTAATATTATTTTGGAAAGAAAATTTTGATATTCTTGCAGTGTTACGGCTCATTCAAGAGGCATGATCAGAAGTCACTCAACGAAGATTAAACTGTGCTTGTCGAAAGCTATATTCCTCCTGAATTCAGGAAGATGGGGTTAATATTCCTGAAATTTTGGATGAAATTGTCAAAACAGTTACGGAACTGGAATTAGAAGTGAATGAAGGTGACATTTAAGAGCTCATAATGGAACACAAAAGTGAGCTAGCCATAATTCTAACCAAGAACTCTCAAATGAAGAAAATCAAGAAACTCAGCCTGATGCATTGTCTTTTGACAGAGATGAACAAGAACCATTTCCGACCTCTGTTATAAAAGAACTTTTAAAGACATGGGAATAAGTCAAGACCCCTGTCTCAAAATGGCACCCAAAACAGGCTGATGTTGATAATCTTGTCAGCATTCAAAATCTTGATGGTCCGCTGGCCAGAGACCACCAAAATTTCAATTGGACCACTAATTTGAAAAATTTAGTGGTCTGCAGGATCAGTAACTTTTTTGCCCTCTCTCACAGCATAGGTAAATTTTCTCTGACCTGAGAAAACTGCAACTGATTGCGAATAACGATTTTATTTTATTTTAAAAAAATTATAGTTTTACTTTTTATTATGCTGAAAATTTTGGATAGCTGCAAAATTAGTTTGGTTTATATTCGAATGGTTATTCAAAGAGTTAAAGGGACTTAATATAATTTTATGTAGCGGACTAGTGATGATGCCTGTAGACCAGTAAATTCTCATGCTTACTGGTCCCTGAGACCAGTGACTTTTTTTTTTTATCAATTCTGAAGCTGCTTGTGGACCATTACAACGAAAATGCTGTTAATCACTTCAGATACATCCTGAAAGAGAGAGAGAAAGCAATGACTTAGAACAGATACTATAATGCCCATACCCAACAAGCTCAAAAAAGTATGACTGAAGGGAGGGTAAGACTATATGTATGTAATGTATGATTATTATTATTACATTTAAATAAATTTAGACAGAATTTATATTAATTTTTGTATATTATTTAGCTTTTAAGAATGAATTTATTGAATTCCCATACATGATCGGTTAAGGAACAATTCGGTTAGCGAACATTGTTTTGAAACGGATTAAGTTTGTTAACTGATCACCCACTGTATATATAGGTTTTTAATAAAATAAATTGTGTTCCTTAATTTGGATTGTATTTATTTGTTCGACTCTACATTTGGGTGAGTGCCTTTTCTTTAATATTTACATTAATCTTGTGGATGAAATAATTGACTTCAAGTAAACTTGATTAAATATTTATTCAACCTAAATAATAAAAATAAATACAAACTCAAACATTTAACTTATATTATTTCTTTAATCATGACTATTATAATAAAATAATATATAAAATTAAAATTTAATATTTCATAATTCTAAATTTTTAATCTTCATCACAATCAATGTCATTACCATTTTATGATCACAGTCATATTGTGTTATTGGATGTATATTATTGAGATATTTTATTACAGTTTAAAAATTTAATAGTTTCATGTTATGTAATTTTCCTAAATATATTAAAAAGTTAAAGTATTTGAATTTATTTCTCAATTTATTTATCCAGTAGTGCAGTACAGGTTTGTTATCTTGAATTTCGCACTCCTACCTAAAACTGCTGCTGGGATAAGGATAGGAATATGGATAATATGTTCTAAAATTTTCGACCTCCCTTTAACCAGGGGGGAATTTTCAAAAATCGTTGTAATATATGTTTAATTATTTTTTAGTAGTTTTATTTTCTGGAATTTCACACTTCTACCTAAAACAACTGCTGAGATATGGCCAAATGCCCTAAAATTTTTGATATACTCGAACTTTTGTATATACTCGTAAAAATATAACCAGAATTTTGTGAATTAGAAATTGCAATACAGTAGAACCTCTTTTATTCAAAACTCTTGGTTAACCGAAATCAGTTTTAAAGTTTTTTAACTATCGTATCCCTTGTAGTCTGTGGGACGAACATTGATATCGTTCAAGTTCGTTTGCCATGTTTCGAGACTATAAAATTCTTTTATTAAACTATTCTAATTATTTAATTTCATCTGAAATCTTAATGTTCCCACACTTAAATGTGAACTTTATTTATAAAATAACAATTATATTGTGAACTATATTTATTGTCGTGTTTGCAGCCATTTGTAGATCCGCCACTAGATGGCACAGTCAAAACACGATTTAAAAAAAAAAAAAAAAACAGCATTTTAATCACAATTATCATGTTTTTATTTCATAATGGTGCTGCTCTTTAAAAATATTAATATAAAATACACTTAATGTTTGACATGAATTTATTTGGCTGTGCACGTTTTGTATTCTTGCGCAGTCTGCTTGTTCATGTTTTGAATGTCCGAATGCAATACTGTTCGCAAAGTTTTTGTTTGGATATAACTCATTAAACAAGGGTGATACTGCTGCTCTTGTTTGCTGCATTCACATCATTCAGGATTTAAATGACCATTTAATATCCTTGTACCTAAAAGCTTTAAGAAAATAAGACAGTGCATGATACTGAAAACATTTGAATCATTTAAACTGCAATAACTAAAAATTTCTTATGGTATGAAAGATCTGATTTTCATTACGTTTTTCCTTAAAAATTTTTGCATTCATATATCCTATTTTTATAAAGGATTAAGGCAAGGGAAAAAATTACTTTAAACCATGGACGTATTTTACATGCATTGATTTTATTGTTTTACATAGTGCTGCCATCTAGTTTGAATTATTAGTAAATTGAACTTATATGGAATTATTTTTCTTAATTTTATTTATTTAAAAAATAAATAAATAATGCAAAAAATGTACATTTTTACGATGAATTCAAAATTGAACTTGGGATAAATTTACATATTTTAGATAAAAATTAAGAATAATTAATATAAATGCCTTATATCATAGCTGCCAACTCTTCTGCTTTCCTTGTACCACAAAAATTTAATAGAAATTATTGGGTTATTTAATTGGCAGATTACGGCGATTTGAAAAGTTAAAAATCACTATAAAATTTTTGTGGTATAAAAAAGCATAAGATGTTGGCAGCTATGCTTATATTAATCAAGACTCTCTTATCACAATAAGTATATTATATGTAAGGAGACCTTCATATTGATAAAAAGTGGTAGCTTCTCTAAAAGTGCTGGTACTACCATCTATTTTTCGATAACATTTGTTTTCGCAATTGAAAAGAAGATTAATTTAATTAGGTAACAAGTTTTTGGCGCTACAAATTAAAATAAGCTTTTTCAACTTTTCAGTTTTATCTGAAAACAAATGAATCTTTATCTTGGAGGAAATTTGAAAAATATTCATTATAAATTATCTTGACTTTAAAGAAATTATTCATATGCATGAAAATATTTCTATTTAGCTTGAGCATTAAAGAATAAAATTGACTAAATGATGCTCGGGTAAATGATATTAAATCAGAAGTAGCATCCGTTTGAAAGTTTGTTGTTGTTACATACGGATTTTAAAAGTAACAAATCTAACTATTAAAATTAAAAATCTACCAGTTTTTTGGGCCTTTTCCTGACATGCTTTTTCTGTTTAAGAGAAATAAAAATATAATAATTTCTAATCCCTGTGGCAGAGACACGGCGACATAGTCGCAGACAAAAAAAATCTTTTGCGGACAATTATTGTCTGCACTAATGAAATCAATTAAAAAAATTGTCCGCAACTTTCGAAAAATTTTTTCTCGCGAAAAAAAAACGCGAATTTTGGCAAAATATCGTGTAAAAAGCGCGAATTTCGGCACTCACAAGATCGCGTTAAAAGCGTTAATTTTGGCAAAAGATCGCGTAAAAAGCGCGAATTTCGGCAAAAGATCGTGTTAATGGCGTGAATTTCGGCAAAAGATCGCGTAAAAAGTGTGAATTTCAGCAGAAGATCGCGTTAAAAGCTTTAATTTCGGCAAAAGATCGGGTAAAAGACGGGAATTTTGGCAAAAGGTCGGTTAGAAAACGGGAATTTTGGCAAAAGATAGCGTAAAAAGCTCGAATTTCGGCAAAAGATCGTGTAAAAAGCGCGAATTTTGGCAAAAGATCGGGTAAAAAACGCGAATTTTGGCAAAAGATCGCATAAAAAGCGCGAATTTCGGCAAAAGATCGCGTAAAAAGCGCGAATTTCGGCAAAAGGTCGCGTAAAGAGCGCGAATTTTGGCAAACGATCGCGTAAAAAGCGCGACTTTCCGCAAAGGATCGTGAAACAAACACAAAGAATCGTGAAATAAACGCAAATTTCGTCAACGGATCGTGAAACAAACGCGAATTTTGTCAAAGGATCGCGAACAAAACGCAAATTTCGTCAAAGGATCGCGGACACAACGCAAATTACGTCAGAGGATCATGAAAAACGCAAATTTCATCAAAGGATCGCGGAAAAGTACGAATTTCGTCAAAGGATCGTGGAACAAACGCAAATATTGTCAAAAGATCGCAAAAAAAATAAATAAAATAATAATAAAAAAAAATAAAATAAATAAACCGG
Source organism: Maratus speciosus (assembly GCA_963932465.1). Classification (NCBI taxonomy): domain Eukaryota; kingdom Metazoa; phylum Arthropoda; class Arachnida; order Araneae; family Salticidae; genus Maratus; species Maratus speciosus. The sequence continues at coordinate 533,836,596 of OZ010793.1, forward strand.
AAATTTTGTCCAAAAATTGTGGGAAAAATGGGAAATTTGTCAAAAAGCCATGGGAAAAACGTGAATTTCACCAAAGGATTACAAAAAAAAAAAAATAATAATTTCCTCAAAAGGACGCAGAAAAGAAAAATTCGAATCTTATCAAGGGATCACGAAAAAAATGCAAATTTCCTCCAAAAATTGCGGCAAAAACGAGAAATTCGTCAAAAAGCCATGGAAAAAATGTGAATATCACCAAAGAATTACAAAAAAATAATTTCCTCAAAAGGCCGCAGAAAAAAAAATGCAAATTTTGTCAAGGGATCACAAAAAAAAAAAAAAAAAACGCAAAATTCGTCAAAGGGTCGGGGAAAAAAATGCGAATTTCATCAGATGTGTGCGAAAAAACACAAATTTTGTCAAAGGATTAAAAAAAAAAAACTAATTTCATTCAAGGGTTTTAGAGAAAACTCAGTGCTTTTTGTGCTTGAGGCCTCTGAAGCTTCCGCCCCACCAGTGGCTGAGAGGTTCTGCTCTCAAAGCTGGTAGACTGGGTTCGATCCCAATCGCGCCCGTCGGCCTAATCGTTCGGAGTTTTCGTGGTTTCTTCGAACCTTGGTTCTCCAAGCATTAATACGGGTTTGGTTCCCTTAGAAAGACCTCCACGGAAGGCACTCCCCCCCCTTAGGGCCTATATCCCATGTGCTGATAATTGGCCGACATAAATACAACCAACCTCTGAAGCTTCCAAAGGTTTTTAAAAACATCGTTATTGCCTGTGTGTGGTTCTGCTTATTCTTCACACTTCAGAAATTCTACAAGAAGTTAGATGATGAAAAGTTATAAGCAAAATTAATGAGAATGAATCATGCTTACCATGTTTTAAGTAGAATGATAAAAAATTCCTAGTTTAATTTATTATTTATTAAAATGACATGCAAAATTTGCAGACAGATTATGAAATTTTAAAAGCTTGTCGCAGACAGCTACAAAACTTTCTGCCATTGGGTTTCTAAATAGAGAAGGACACAAGCGTGTCACCATCCAAAGTAATAGAAAAGAATATATGAATCTACTCATAAAATAAAGGAAAAAGAAAATTAATGGCTAAAAGTTTATTATTAAGGTAATAATGAAACTGTGTAACACAGCCAGATATAATTAATTTTAATTAATTTTTACTTTCTTCTTTATTTTATGAGTTGATTCATATATAAATTCCAAAATGGTTAACAATTTTTCAAGTGCAGTTAGTAATTGTTTAAAATAAAAATAATTGTTTTTCTACCTAGAGTGTAAAATTTACTTTTAAATTATGAATATATGTATGCAGATAGGTATGACAAATTAAGTGCTTCTGCTAATAAACATTTTTTTTGATGCTGAAACTTAAATATTCTGTGCAATTCTAGTATTTATTCAAAATTTTATCACACAGATACACATTTGCATTTTTTTCAAATCTATCTGTTTGTATGCATTTGTACTATTTTAAATTGTTTTTTTTTTTTTTTCTTTTTGATAAAGCATTTTTATTTTTGTGAAGACAATAAAATAAATCCCTATTTCCAGGAGCAAAATAATAATAATAAAAGTTGAAATACTGTTTACAAATGAACAAAATCTTCCAAGGATTTAAACCCATCTGTATGCTGGATGTAAATAAAGAAATGGCAGATGGTTGTAATATCATATTATATGTGACAACAATAAAACAAAATAGCAAACATTTACTTATTTAACACTGTAATAATACCTTTTTAGATGTAATATAAAGTAAAAGGGAGCATATTGTGATTAAAAAGTTGTTTTGATGTTTGTTCTTTTATTTTTAAATGGATTTTGATTGCGCCATCTGGTGCCGATTCTGAGAATGGCTGCAAATTGGATAAAAGATATAGTTCCAAGTATATTTGATATATTTTAAGAAATGTGCAAGTTTCAGTGCGGGAACATTGCAATTTTCGATAAAATATGATCATTAAAATATTTTAATAACAAATTTATGTAGTCCCAAGAGATGGCAAACGGAATCTCATTTCTAAGCATATTTTGAGACTTCATCCCATCGTCTGTTGTGTGCAAGCGGTCCTTTCCGAACTACAAGTACATAGAAATATTTTCCATCCTCTTTCTTAGAGCTCCTTTGAATTTAACTTGAGCTCCGGTAAGCTGAGGAGTGGAACGAAGAAAACGAACAAATTAGCAACTCTGAAGCTTTTGATTGTTACGCAAAGGGTTTGGCGTAGCAGTACTGGTGAACTAATAATATTTAAAAACTCCGTGATAGAGCTTCAAAGCAATGACAAACAAAACATTTTTTGAAACCCTTGTGATATATGTAAAAGGTACTTAATTTCAAAATTTAAATTCAGGAAATTTATTATTATTTCTATTTTGCTATTGCTTTATTTTTATTAAGCACTTGTTACCATAATAAGAAATATTGCATGCACTGCTCCTGAAACGCCGGCCAGGTGTCATTTTGACACTGGTCGATATTCAGCGAAAAATTTGAAGAAAATGTGCATTTTAATATTCTTTTGACAAATGTACATTGTACACACACAAATAATATTTTATCTGTAAAATAAGAAAAAATTTGCAAGATTTTATGAAAATATATGTACACATAAAATAATATCTGTGAAATAAAAATAATTTTGCTAGATGATATGAAAATATATATGATACACACAGATAATATTATATCTGTAAGCAAATAATAATTTTTCCAGATGAAATGAAAATATATATTGTAAACAGAAATATTATGTCTGTAAAATAAGAATATTTTTCCAAGATGATATGAAAAAATAAACAAAGGAAATAACTACTTACATTCATTATTACAATGGAGCTTGCTGCAATATAATAGAAATGTAAAAATATCAACATAAAAAGCACCAATAATTTTAAATCTTAAGCATACCGGTTTCGGTAGCATATAGCATACCGTCCTCAGTGCTAAGGATGGCAGACATTTGCTCACATAAATAGGAAAGATGGGGAATTTCAACTACTTACATTATTTGCAGTCAATACATTTATAGCTGACATATTTTGTGCATTTGCCACACGTCATTCTCTTACAAGAAGGACATATTTTATTTGTCACATTTACAGAACATTTTTTAACCTCACATTACCTATTCTTAGAAGGATTTTCAGTTTACAGTTCATCTTCAATGCTTATGGTGTTTTTTTTTTTAGTGTATTTTTCAATATCCTCATCGCTTTCTGATCCAGATGATACAACAGGAATAAAATTATCATTGTCAGATTCATCATGCATGTCGGATAATTCTCCACTTTCTGATTCATTATCTGACAATTCTCTTAGAAGTGTGGCTATTTCTTCTGCAGTAAGCCCTCTCTTACGAGACATTTTACATGTTCATAGAAAGTAACAAGAACAAACGAAAACCTCACAAAAATTCTGTTAGTTATAACTCACAAGCAACCACTCATGCAGTATCTTTATGATAAATCAAAGCGCAGCGGCAGATGTTGATGCAGCTGAAACAGATCACGTGATTACCAGGTGTCAAAAGCCATTCCAGGATTCCTCTGCTCTAAACAATATAATGATCGCACAGAAGAATGAAATTTAAAATTAATAGTGTAATTGAAATTATTGTCATGTCCAATTGACAGCAGGCTTGCGTTATAGGTAAATCTAACCCTAAAGTAAGTTTGAATCAGGGTTCTCGCTGCCGCTCGCCATTGTGCCAAATCGCAACAAAATGTTTCATTTGGCGAGTAAACTAACCATCAGACTCGCCGAATTGCGAGTGCCCAATTTCTGCTCTGTTTGTGTGTGTGCCAATACACTCAAGAATTATCCGCGTTTCTGAACGATTGATGTAGCTTTACATGTTCAATCGCACCGTGGCATTTACATTGCTCTATTTATAGAGATACAGGCTCAATATCAATTTAGTTTAGTAACAGCCAAAGACACAAAAAGGATTATGCAATAGGTTTTTGTCAGTTAATCACTGTCTATGCATCGGCATCGCTCTGGTAAAAACATAAACAAAATTACTCGCAACAAGTGCTAAATATTGAAAAGTTTTGCTGGAATGTGGTGTTGAAATTAACCATACTATTTATTAGTTGTACATAAAGTATTCTTGGCCGGTCAATTTTTCCTATCGGTCGAAATCTCATAACAATTTTTAGTGTATGTTTTCACAACAGTAAATAAAGATAGCTGTTTTTAACTTTTATTCAGACTGCTAAAAGAATGTCTGAAACATTTACACATTTAGGAGGTATTTATTTTTAATAGTTTCTGTAGCCGATAGTTGAATTTCTATTTTTTGAGTCATTTCAAAAAATTAGATTATTTTAAAACATATTCAAAAATGGATACAATAAGGGGTTAAAAATAGATTTTTCAGTGTTTCACGCTGGAATCTATTTTGCTAACATTTATTTTCATTTGGCTACTGTTTTTTATTTCTTATTCGCCAAATCGCTAATGTTGGTCAAAAGCTAGCGAGAACACTGGTTTGAATAAAGGTATTTCCCCAAAACTTTCTGTGTGACTTCTTCCGACTATTTAATAAAAGTCAAGAGAAATAGAAATAATCTATCAAAATTTAAAGATTTTAGAAAAGAATTTACATGCTTTGGTGTCAAAATGACACCATCCGGCGTTCTAGTGTTAATCTTAAAATGGAAGCATTCTTGATTATCTGAAAATTTTGATTTTCCGAAAGATGGTCAGTCCCAATTGCTTCAGACAATCGAGGTTCTACTGTATTCAGGTTCCTGTTTAGGCACTTATATATATACACACACACATATATATATTCAGTTGTAGTTCAATTTTGGCCGACATGTATCTAGATATATATGTGGTGACAGAATTTGAACTCTGTACTGCAAAGACTAGCACATTCTTACATGAGGCTCGGGACGATCCACCCCAACCTCTGAGTCTATGAAAAAACTGCTGAACTTACAAAAGCTATTGTAACAAAGAGGAGATGACTGTTGATTGCTCTCGAGAACGGACATGTGAAACGTCGTTGTTCGACTGAATACCGGGTCAGCGGACCTCGGTTTTAAAGCAGAATGTCGCCGGCCAGTTATAATTATCATGTTTAATCTAAATGTAAATACCTCATCCACATAATCAATCATCCACATAATCAATCATTTAATCAAGAATAATTAAAGTTTAAGATTTCCTCAAGAATCTGCCAGGACTAATTACTTCTAGACACCGACCACAGTAAAGGTACATTTATTCGTCAAAATCAATGTGCATTAAATTTCTACAGATTGGGGGGGTTCGGCCGGGATTTACATGCAAAGTGTGGATTGAACTTGTACTAAAGAAATTCTGATGTTCTGAAAAAGAAAAGTTTGTTTCATCGGATGTTCCGTGAATAGCTGGAAAGAGTCAAGTGTTTCGGCACTTCGTAATTTCAACAGAGTATTTTATCTAAGTGAGGGTGCCCGGTGATGAATCAACGGAGTGTTTTGCATCTTCTCGTAGAGTTTTGTTTATTTCTGCTGATAAAAAGTGTGTTTCGAGTCTCGGTGACCGGTTGACCTACTTATTCATCACAAGATTTTTTAGCTTCTTGTTTTCTTGGGTTAGTGGGAAAAGTGCGTTTTTGTGTGTGTATGCCAGAAGAAAAAGAATATTTTTTTTATTTTAGTGAAGTTTTTTAGTGAGTTTTTATTTTTTGGGAAAGTGATTTATTCAACGTGTCTGCGGTGATTTTTTTTTTTTTTTTTTTTTTTTTTTTTTTTTTTTTTTTGCAGACGGAAGAGTGAAGTAATATATCAGATTTTGCTGATAAAGATAGCAAGTTATTTTTTTTGCTTCCTTATAAAATTACATGTTTTCCAGTTCAAGAGAAAAAAAGTGTTTTAACGATATATTTTTTTTATCTTGTTATTTTTTATGTGAAATAAAAAAAAAATATATTCCTTTGAGAAAATTTTGATGGAAGTAAGTGTTATAAAACAGGTGTTAAATAATTATTTTTTTGTATTGTTATATTGTGAAGAAAAAATATATATATTTATTTTTTTTTGTGGAAATATCTGGTACAAAGTAAGTCTGTTTTATAAAACTGTTACATATTATTATATATATAGATATATTTGATTTATCGGGTGCTTATATATTATTGATTTATATTCAGATATTTTATTTATGTGTTAATTGGTTAGATATAATTATGGCACACTTAATAAGGTCCAAAAAGATCGATCTGGTTACTGCGGTAATCGAGTTAGGTTTAAATCCTCTAGATAGCAATGGCAGATCTAAGGGGGGGGCGAAGAGGCGATCGCCTCCCCCCCCTCCCCCCTTGGGCTAATAAAGGGTTTGTAAAACGACATTATGCATCCTCACGGGAAATGACTTGGGGCGGAGCTCGAGCCCGGCGCGACCCGACCCGGGTCGCGCCAGTTTAAATTCACGAGACTCAGGCTGGATCAGGTCTTTTCTCTTTTAGAGTCGGGTCGTGCCCTGATCTTAATTTTTTCTGCAGATTCGTGTCGGGCCAGACTTCTTTTTCGTCGAGATTGAACCTAGCCTGGACTTCATTTTTCCTAGAGGTCTGCACTGGCCAAAATTTCCAGGTCGGGGCTCGGCCCGGAATAAAAGCTAAACATTCGGTCCGTGTTAGCCCGTATGATAAGCATTATTGGCCCGACCACGACCCGTGCACTCCTCTAAATTCTTCCTCCCGAGCCCAAGTTGGTCCGACCCGACCCGGGTCGCGCCAGTTTAAATCCATGAGACTCGGGCTGGGTCAGGTCTTTTCTCTTTTAGAGTCTGGTCGTGCCCGGATCTTAATCTTTTCTGCAGATTCGGGTCAAGCCAGACTTCTTTTTCCTCCAGATCGAGCCTGGCCTGGACTCCATGTTTCCTAGATGCTTGCAATGGCCAAAATTTCCAGGTCGGGGCTCGGCCCGGAATAAAAGCTAAACCTTTGGTCCATTTCAGCCCGTATGATAAGCATTATTGGCCCGACCATGACCCGTGCACTCCTCTAAATTCTTCCTCCCGAGCCCAAGTTGGTCTGCAATCTTACTTATTTGTCATTCGTAAAAATTATATTTGTTTTGTACATTTGTTTAGCGAAATCTTTAGAAATTTAATTTGATTTGATAAGTTACAGAGAAAAATTCTTTAAAATTTTAGTATGTGTTTACGTACATAATTGCCTAAATAGTCATCGTTATAGTCATTAATATTGTTGTTTTTCTGTATTCATGAATTTCGAACATAATCTGAAAATAAAATATGAGCATAAGTAAGTGTACTTTATGAATAATTTTAATTGCTCAGGCAGGGCTGGAGTTGATTTTTTAGCTTTTATACCGGGCGGGGCCAATAGTTTTATTTTTTTATGTGGGTTGGACCTGGGCTTGGGCCTGATAACTTCAGCCCAGGTAAACCTCTAACTGACATATCGAAGCCAGCTTAACTTTTTTTTAAATGCTTAATTTCAGCCATCCTCCCATAACTACTGAATATACCGGGTGTCCTAAAATGGACTGACTGATTTTAAAATTCAATAAATTGCAAATGGTGACAGATATTAAAAAAATACTTGCAGGAGGGTTATAGATGTCGGCAGAGCCGGATTAAGCATTTTTGGGGCCCGGGGCTGCTGAAAATTTAGGGCCCACTCCCCCTGCTACTGGACCCCGCCCCCCACATACACACACGCAACTTTCTTTACTTTCTTCTATCTTCAATAGAAGAAAGTATTGTAATCGAAATTTTTTTCGACTTCCGGTTTTCGACGGTTTTACATGTTTTAGGGGTCAGAGATTCCAAAAAACATGTTTATAGAAAATGTCTGTCTGTCTGTCTGTCCGTCTGTCTGTTGCCATTGTACCATCAAAAAGTGTATGAAGTTATGCATAGAATTAAACCAAAATTTTATTTTAAGTTTTTGGATATGGCAAGCAGGTCCTCCCTGAATTTCCAAAAAATTCGCCGTAAGGGGGCACTGTAATAGCGATTTTTGTGCGATTTTGAATATTGTATCATCGAAAAGTGTATACAGTTATGCATAGAATTGAACCAAAAAAATTTTTAAGTTGTTGGCTATGGCAAGGAGGTCCTCCCTTAATTTGTAAAAAAATCGCCCGTAGAGGGCGCTGCAATAGCGATTTTTGTGCATTTTTATGCCATTTTGAATATTTTACAGTCGAAAAGTGTATGAAGTTATGCATAGAATTGAACCAAATTTTATGTGTTTGTTTTTGGTCATGTCACGAAGGGCCTCCCTGAATTTGGAAAAATTCTGCCGGTAGGGGACACTATAATTGCGATGTCTGTACCAATTTCATTATTGTACCATCGAAAAGTGTATGAAGTTATCCATATAACTGAACCAAATTTTTTGTGCATGTTTCTGGCTATGGCAAACAAGTCCTCCCTGAACTTGAAAAAATTCCGCCAGAAGGGGGCCCTATAATTCCGATCTCTGTGCCATTTTCATTATTGTACCATCGAACAGCGTATAAAATTATGCATACAATTGAACCAAAATGTTTGTGCTTGTTTTTGGCTTTGGCCAACAGGTCCTCCTTGAATTTGGAAATATTGCACGGTAAAGGGGCTCTGTGCAAGCGGTTTTTGTATACTTTTCTTCATTTTTCGTAGTTCTATTGTGCATCGGCGTCTCATGCAGCGGTGGGAACTCGCTTCTTGCTAAGCCGGCTATTCGCAAACAGCTGATAACAAAAGAATAAGGAAAAATTAATAATTTTAACAAATATCATGATATAGATTAACTCATTTTTAGTCCGTTTAATTGACTTGAGCAGAAATTTAAGATGAAAATCAAAGTTGGTATAGTATTGAACTAATAATATTGAAGTATTAACATGTGTAACTAGGTTTTGAAATATTAAGATGTATCAGATAGAAGAAAGTTTTGGGATTGGCACATCCAACTAGTTTTTTTTTTTTTTTTAAATCCTAAAATACCAATTTAAAAAGTTGAATATGTATATTGTTGCACAAAAACTTTTTTTTTTTTTTTGTTATCTTTAAGAGATCTTTTTTTTTTTCTCTTTCTTTTTTTTCTTCTTATCTTTTGTTATCTTTTATTTTTTGTTATCTTAATTATTTTATTTAAACGTATTTATAACACGTACAATTCAAAGATGCTGTATAAACATTAAAAGAAAATAGAAATCTACCAGCGTATCAAAACTGACTACATTTAAAATTATTTTAATGCAAGTTTTTATTTATACAAATGAATTTAATTACATATTTCTGCATTTTTGTTGTATATTTTCTTTATTTAAAATTAAAATTGAGCTAATTAGGAAAATCGTAAAGAAACATGGTAGGTCTATGATTTTTACAACCTTTCGAGCACATAGATTTAGAAATACTGTAATTTGGGGAAGATTTTTAAAAGAGATCTCTCGATCTCTGAGATAACTAAAGATGCATTTCACTATTTTTAAAAAGAGCTGGGTACATTTTGCGCATTTTAGAAAGGGCAAGGTAGCCTAGAAGAAACACTGTATATATATATATATATATATATATATATATATATATCACACTGATGTCCAAAAATTAAGGGGTAGTCACCGGACGCTTTCGAGTGTACCCAATTTGTCGAATATCTGAAAATGTTGACGAATTGTCATTCAAATTCAAGGATGTAAAGAACATGTTTGACTTCACATTTTCCAGTGAAGATTTAGACGCGAAGACAATTAGGGGCAAAACAATAAATTTGATAATAAAATAATTCTTGCAATCATTGATGAGACAGAAAATTCTCAAAACGGTTCGTAGGAAATGACTATGTGGGTCCTGTCTAATGTTTGTGTGCATTTCTTGGAAACATAAGACGCATATTCGTGACGGTTTTAACGTTTCTGTGAAAATTTTAAATGTTTTTTGTTTATAGCATGCAGAGTTTCAACCAAATCTAACAGTACATAACGAAACTATGAAAAAGAACAGTAGAAAATGTATACTGCAATTAAATCATGAATATGTTGAACATTTCATGAGATATGGGCATTTGTATGAAATAATTTTTAATTGTGCATGCTTGAAAGATTCCAAAATTTTTATTTCCTAATTAGATAGTCAGCTATTTAGGGCAAGTTATATAAAAAGTTCAGTCAAATACTATGAAAACTCAGAAAGATACAGGGAACGGATTGACAAATTGTGGAAAATCTCTTATAATATAGCTACTTTTAGAAAGCAACTCACTCTATCGCCCTAACTATTTGAATTTTTGCAATATTTGACAGGACTTTTTATATAAGTTGCCCCAAATAGCTGACTACCAAATTATGAAAAAAAAACTTTTGGAATATTTCATGCATGCGCAGTTTAAAAAAATATATATATATTTCACACAAATGCCAAATGCCCATGAAGTTTTTGGAAAGTGGTGTTAAATTTGGTTGAAAATTCTGTGTTCCATAAGCAAAAAATATTTACGTTTTTCACAGAAATGTTAAAACCTTCACGAATATGCGTGCTATGCTTACACAAATGCACACACAAACGTTAAACATTACCCACATAGTCATTTGCTACAGTAACAGACCAGTTTGAGCATTTTCTGCCCCATGGGTGATTGCAACCATTATTTTATAACTAGTAAATCTGCAGATCAGGAGCCTCAACGTCAGCTCTACAATTCATTGTGTTTAGCATTCTTTGAGTAATATTAATCTTTCTACAAAAAACGAAATTTAAAGTTTTGAAATTACATAAACATTTATAAAACGAAAAAATATTTCGAAGGTTTCTGACATTAGAAGCGTTAAATTAAACCCCTTGTTATGTAATGGTATTCTGAAAATCTCATGAGCTACTTATTCTGGTAATTTTTAGATAATAAAGTAGATTTCTTCAGGGGGGCAGAGCCCCCCAGAACCCCTTCGTAGTGTAATTTAATTTACATTTGTAATTATCAATTAATTGTGTTAATGTCCTTTAGTAAATTCTACCAATAGACGGAAACGTACATGAATTCTTTTCTACAGCCCTGTATATTACGTGAAGATTTTTACGCGTCGTCTATAACATTTAAATTTAATGCAGACAAAAAACCCTCTTAAAACTGATCATATCACATTTCCGGGGATTAGTATGCATAGTGTGCACCATATATCCAGTTTCTGCGGAGTCCTGTATATGGTTCTATTTAAATTCTGCAAACATTTGTTAGTATACTAAATGTAATTGGGCTGGGAAATACATAACTCAAAAAAAAAAAAAAAAAAAAAAAAAAAAAAAAAACACTGAAGCAATTCGCGCTCATTTTCATTTATACTTACGAATTCATTTGTGTATCCCTGTACATGGTCTATACAATATTTAAGCACTACTTATTAAGCACAAATTTACTTAACGTTAAAACGCACACCATAATCGAAAATGCTCTTCAGCAATCATCCCTGATAGACCAGAACTGTATCCGAAATATTTTATGTGACCCTATAAATGAACGATAAATACGATACAAATCATATTCAAGCTTCTTGTAGTCAACCACAGTAATGTAATTTAATTTCATAATGTTTGAATTAGTGCAACACAATTAACACACTGACGACAGGCAATTTAATTAAATCTGGGTTTAAAAAAAGTAGAAGCTCCTCCCTCTTCTGAAAGTGTCTCGGAAATTGGTTTATGAGATATGTTTTTCATGTTTATGCAGCAGTAAATATCTTTCAATGTACGGATGTAATATATAATGTCTTACAATCTATAAAAAATATGGACAACACAATATAAATGTCTTTTCTGTAAGGTAGAAGTCACTCCCTTAGCCAATGATGTATTCTGAATAAAAACGAGAATTTTCGTTTCCCGTCGCTAATGTGTTAAAATAAGCTGTGAAGAGTTTTTTTCCCCCGTAGACCACATTTTAATCGACCACTTTTGTGTGACCCTGAAAAAAACATATGCTTTGCACCCCATATACTACAAAAATGTTTCTAAAATACATATCAATTTTATTATTTTGTAACAGAGTAACATCATTAAAAAACGCCACAAAAGGATTTTCTTCAAAGATTGTAATATTATGAATACTTTTGAGTTACCTGTACGCATGCTGTAAGTGCTACACATAACATATTTTATAGTAACCAGGTTCTAGTGCACCTTAATAAAATATATAAATTTCATTACGTTTAAAATTGTGTAACATTATTAAAATACACCGCAGACGATTTTTCCCAAAGACTATAATGTAACGGAATAGTTTTGAGTGCCCCTGTAATTAAGCTATGAATGCTACTCTTCATTTTTAATACCAAACATACTTTGGCAAACCTCAATAACGTATATCAATTACATGTAATCCCGACTATATTTACGCGAGTTAGAGCACGTAGAGAAACACGGCAGGCGACAGATAGAAAAACTGAAGTCACAAATACTTTTCATCCATGTTGGAAAGTGTTAAAAAGGATTTACATGCCTTTAACTGTACTTTTTTTTCACTTATAGCATGGTTAAACATTAGTTTAAACATCCTAATCCATGCGATAGCAATAACATATTAAAAGCCCCCCAAAATAGGCATATCTGGAGATCTATAAATCTACTGGAAAATAATTCATTATCGTGCCCACTGTTAATTGCATAACTTGCATCGATTTGGCGCGATAAAATATTTTTTGTGATAGCCTTTTAATAGTACCTGCAACAAAATTAACGTAATTTACTAACTTCATTCATATTTGACGCAATGATAGGCTACTAATAACAGTCGCTAGGCAACGAAGAAAAGGAAAAAAAAAAGAAATATGTATCATGTAAAACAAGAAAATTAATTTAAAAATTCTTTATATTATTGGAATACATGTATAAATGTCCTCAAAACATTATACACGTAAATAAAAAAATCTTATAGATATATTGATAAAACTTCAATATAAAAGGAATAATTTAAAACCTTTATTTGGAATTTTAGTATCCATAATTTGACATTTAAATCCAATAATCAAACGTGCCATTTTCTTTCAACAAATCGAAATTTGAAAATCGTCTGACTTGCCGTAGAAAAGCATTATAAAGAAAAATAAAATCTTCCATATTTTCCGAACGAATGAACCAAATTTAACCAAAAACTATACAGCTACGTCCGGGTATCTCACGAATATGCCCAATTAATTTCAAGCTGATCGGGTGCTTTTTGCGGCAGTTATCGCGGAACAGACGGACAGACAGACAGACAGACAGACAGACAGACAAACGGAAATCAAAACTTTTCGTGTCTCCACAGTAAGCCTTCACTGACGTTTCGGCAATTAAATTTATTGTTGTCCTCCTAATTGTCCCCGCGATTAAATCTTCACTGTAAAAGATGGAGTCAAACATTTCTTTACATCTTCAAAGTTCAAACACAGTTCATCAAGATTTTCAGTAGATGTTCAATAAACCGTGTACAATAGAAAGAGTTCATTCACTGCCCCTTAATTTTTGAACTTCAGTGTATATGTATGTACGTATGTGTGGTAATAACATTTTCAATTAATGTATGGAGAGAAACTAATTGACCTGATTAGTACATATGTTACTGTACATATGTAAAACGTTTAACAACCTTTATATATGGACCTGTGTCGTAATCCCGTTTTCAGTGAAGAATACAGGGTGTTTATACCTCTGATCCAAATTTCAGATATTTGTTCATCATAACACTAATTGAAATATTTCAAATGAAATTTTCGACATACTTATCCTTCTTTGTGTGAAACATAATAATATCACGTGAAGTATTGGAAACAGCCCGAGTCCCATCCGCATACAATCAGCTTTGAACTAGGCACTTAATACTTTGGATTGTAGTTGACATTAGATGTGGTGTTTGTTACTAATCGAAATACTACCCACTTCCATTGCACTTCGCAATGCCCCCCCCCCCCCCCCCCCCCCCAAAGTATCTCATGAAGCTTAAAATCATTAAAATTCTTTAATTTCTTCTCTTTTATTTGTCCTTTTGTTACAACAATATTTAAATAACCATCTAAATTATCCCCCCACCCCCAAGAAATAGTCCCTTTTTTTCTTCCCCATCCCTCCAATACATAGTTTAAAATATATTTCTCCTTGTGTAACGTTTCTGTATTAATAATTAAAAGAGCATCTAAATTACTCTCGTCCCCCTGATTAAAAAAGTGCCGCTTCTCCGCCCCCCCCCCCCCCCCAGCACATAAACTTTAATTTTTTTTTTTATTTTAGCTGTATTGCTATTTTTTAGCAACAATAAATAAATAATCATCGAATATTCTATCCTTAAATTTCCGTTCCCCTTCCTCATAATAATATTTCCAATTATTTTTTAATTAAAAACATATTTACACGTGGATATTCAGAAAGACAGGAAACTTTAAAATAATTAAATTATTACAAGTAAAAAGCATTTTATGGAGAAAATTACATAATATTTAAAAAAGCCAAAATAGTAATATTTCTAAGCACTTTCAATTGGAAAATCGAAAATATATTTACTAGTGGATATTAAAAGGAAAACAAAACTTTAAAATAATTAAATGTTGCGTGAAAAAAGCATTCAATGGGGAAAAATTATGTCATATTTATATATTTAAAATGATTTCCTTACAAAGTCCAAAAGATAAAAAATTCTAGCCATTACAAAAGGCCGGGAGGCAGCTACATTTTTCACTTAATAATTTTAAACAAGCTGATTTTCAAATGACTGATAGATCGTACTTAATCGAACACGAAAATAACCGTCAGCTGTTGCGACAGCGGTGGATGCGGTCTTGGAAACCAAAAACTTTCCTAGCCAAAGGGAACTTAAGAGCAAGGCGATTACAGAAGATCGCTACTGGTCGTGGTCGTGATGATATCATCCAATCTTTCGTAATCAAACATCTTTATAAAACACAGCAAATTAGCATGTTTTTACTGCTAATGGTTGCATGAGACTGCGGGGTCTGCTGCACGTCGGGTTGGGGAACGTAGCTCGAAGGGGGCAGAACCTCCTAATTTTGTTAGAAAATGTAACTGTGAGATAAACTTTTATAACGAAAAATTATTTTTTCTTGAATTTAAAAAATAATAATAATAATAAATGTAGCTCTTCAAACTTTTCAGAAAATTTACTTTTCTAAGTTAAAACTAAGACAATGAACTAAAAGTTCTAAATGTGCGCGCTAAAAGTTTTGAGTATGGCTAAAATAAGTCAATATTTGCACAAAACATGATAAATTTTATTATATAAATTCTTCATAATCAAACTTCTGCAATCAAGTAATCTTTTTAAATGTGAACAAATTAGCATATTTTTAGCGGAGTCTGCATGAAGTTTGCGAGCGTAGCTCGTAGTGGGCAGAACAGTCTAATTTTGTTGGAAAATGTAACTGTGAGATTAATTTTAATTACGAAAAAACAATTTTTCCCGATTTAAAAAAAAATCAACACCAAAATTTTTAGAAAACTTACTTTTCTAGTTGAATCCGTATCTTGACAATGAATTGAAAGTTTTAACTATGTGTGCTAATATTTTTCATTTTTAATGAAATAAGCCAATTTTGTGCAAAATATGTTAAATCTTATTAAGACTGTTCCCAAATTCATAGGAACTACTTTCTGACACATTTCTGAATTCATTTTTGTTCGGACACACATAAAATTGGCAGGTGTTCTTATTCAGAAACTATGTAATCGTATGGCGTTTCCCATTTTTTGATAAAGGCAGAAGGTCTTTCAGAAAATACTGTCAAAGTAAGTGTTTCGAACCAAGTTTCCGGATGCGGCAGCACGAAAAAGGGGTAAAACGTGTCGTCACATGACAAAAAACGCTTATTACTTAATAAGCAATTTATTTATAAAAAATGGAAACAGTTATTCGATTTCAAATCGCTTCAATAATCAGACCTGTTAATTTTATGCCCGTATTTAAAATTTGTCTGAAAAATGCGTCAGTAAGTTTTGCGTTGTTGAGCTGGGAATTTGAGAACCACCTTAAATAAAGTAATGTGAGCATTTTAAACAATTTAGCCCATACGTATTGAGTTTTAGTAAATGGTACAAAAGGAAAAATGCATGAATATGGAAATTTTAATAAAATAAGAATGTGTGTAAAGTTATTTAAATAATGAAATCTGTATTAATAAAAGAAAGTTGCGCACTGTGTGCGTGTGTGTGTGTCTGTTCGCAATGGCTAGCAAAATCTGTCGCATGTATAAGTCTGAAAATCTAGGTCAGGATAATCCAAAACAGATCCTGATGCACCTGATATACATATTTTTAGTTTTTAAAGGGCCGGGTACCCTGTGCCCTTTTAAGTTTTTATACCCTAAATCGTTAATAACTTGCCCATTTTATCCAATCTTCTTCATTTTTGGGGCTACATCTGCATTTAGTTATTCTCCTATTTCTACATTCCAGTTAAGATCCTCGCCGCCTGGGGCCCAGTACAGGGCCCCTTGAGATTTTGTGCCCTAAATTGTTAATAAATTGCTTTCTTTTAATCCGATCTTCCTTTTTGGGATCCTTTTTCCATTTACTTATTCTCACGTTTCTACATTCCAATTAATACCTGGTGTCTTCTATGGTCCCGTAGGCACCCCTTGAACTTCTGTGCGCCATGCATTCCCTCCCTCTAACTTTTTCACCTTCTCAGTGCATTGCTTTAAAGTTGAATCTTGGACTCTTCTTACCGTACACCTTCATAATTTTTACTGGGACCCTAGGGCCCTGTTTTAAGCATTAGACCCCACCCCCATTTTTTGCGTATTTCTTTAAAATATTATTATAGTGATTATTTCATACCCTATGCTTAATTTTGATCAATTAAAGATCTAAAACGCTAAGTACTAAAAATATTTAGAATGTTTTCATGTTAGGGCTGTGCTCTCAACTATCAGTTCGCCCCTTTTGGGCCCCCTATTATAACTCCCTTAAAAATGGTCCGATCCACTATTTTTTTTCTAACAACTCCCTATGTCCTCCAGCTTACTACATGAACAACAGCAACAACAAAAAAATCTCAGACTTTAGCTACCACCAATTTTGAATATTAATCAAAATTGGTGCCCTTGGTACCCTTGGTGCAGCTTCTTTAAAAAGGATCCGAATTGCTTGCAATTTTCTTTAATATAGTTCTAGCGTCCCCTGATTACTTTCAAAACAACTATAAAGTATCTTTATTCCCAACTACATACCAGTTAAGTCCCTGGCGAGTTGAGTCCCCTTGAAGTTTTTGCACCATAAGTTGTTAATAAATTGCCCCCTCTTAATCCGAACTTCATTTTTGGAACACTTTTTCTGTTTAGTTATTCTCCTGTTTCTAGATTCCATTTAAAATCCTGAGTCCCCCTAAGGACCTGTAGGGCCCGATACTGAATTTTTTGTGTGGCATTCATTTTTCACCCCCTAATTTTCTCGCCTTCTCAGTGAATAATTTTTAAGTTGAGTCTTGGACTCCTCTCCCCGGAAGAAAACCCTCATAATATTTACTGGGACCCTTAGGGCCCTGTTTTGGGTATCCTCCCTCCCATTTTTTGAGCATTTCTTTAAAATATTATTCTAATGATTATTTCATAACCTATGCTTAATTTTGACTAATTGACGATCTAAAACGCTAAGTACTAAAGCATTTTAACATGTTTTCATGTTAGGGCACTGTTCTCAACTATCAACAGGCCCTGGGCCCCCTATTATAGTTCCCTTAAAAATAGTCCGATTCACTAGCTTTATTTTCTAACAACTTCTTAGCTCCTTCAGCTACCACAAGAAGACAAAAAAAAAAAAAAAAAATTCGCAGACTTCAGTTACCACCAATTTTGAATATTAATCGCCTTCTTGGGGCCCTTGGTACAGCTTCTTTAGAAATGATCCGAATTGCTTGCAATCATTTTTTAACATAGTTTTAGCGTCCTCTGTTTACTTCAAAATCCACTAAAAAGTACCTTTATGCACAACTGCATGCCAGTTAAGTCACTGGCCCCTTGAAGTTTTTGCATCCTAAATTGTTAATAAATTGCCCCTTCTTAATCCGGTATTCATTTTTGGAACCTTTTTTCCATTTAATTATTCTCCCGTTTCTAGATTCCATTTAAAATCCCGAGACACCCTGGGTCTAGTCTCCCGTAGGGCCCCTTGAACTTTTTTACCTTGAACTAATTTTCTCGCATTCCCAATGCAAAAATTTAGAGTTGAGTTTTGGACTGCTCTCCCCGGACCAACACCCTAATATTTTTATTTGGACCTTAGGGTCCTGTTTTAAGCATCCCCCCCACCCCCAGAGGCAGAAGAGGGGAATAGAATAAAGATGTTTTTTCTGCTTTTGTCTCGGGAAAGAGGGTAAGAATACTAAAAGGATGCCTTAGAAACAGTTACTATCGGACTTGCGAAGCTTTAAAATTGCAAAAGTAAAAGGTAATGGATGTTGACACTTGAAACACGACTTTTTCCGCTTTTTCAGAATACTTTTATCATTTTATCATTTCAGAATTTTTTTTTTTTTTTTTTTTTAGAAATTAAGTAATTTTTAAAACGGAACTTTGATACAACTTAAGCTACTGCCGAGGGCCCCTCGCGAGTTGGGGCCCGGGGCTGCAGCCCCCGTAGCCCCCCCCCTTAATCCGGCCCTGGATGTCGGAAACAGGGGTGATTATGTTCCAAATTTTCCGAAAATTTAACCCTCTTGCTGCGCAACCCGCGATTTCCACGGCCAACATAAAGTGGCAAAATTTGCGCAACCCGCAATTTCTGCATCAAATCTTTTTTTTTATGATCTAATTCTATTTAAAAAAAACCTGTTTCACAAAGATTTTGGGACATATTTTACTCTAAAATGTGTGCAGATTTGTAATGCGTAATAAAAAATATGCGCAATTTTTTAACCTACACTCTAAAACTGGGAGGAGTGAAAAGTTCACTCTTTGAAAGAGTGACAGGCCTTTTCACTCTTTTTGGAGTGAATTTTGTAAAAATACACTCCTTAAAGAGTGGAATTTCCCACTCTCTATAAAGGAGTGCAATATTTCACTCCGTTATCGGGAGTGAAGTTGTCACTCCAGAAAGAGTGGCTTGCGTATGCATTGCTTATTAACCAATCAGGCGACAGCGTCCTCGTAAGATAAGAAAAATGATCACATTTTCGTCTGGTCCGCCATCTTAAGGTTAATAGATTAGGATATCATTAAAATAATTCTTAATGAAATACATAAAATAAAGGTAAGTCTTATTTAATTTTAACCATTTATTCGTGTAGATATGTTAAGATTATGCACTAAATAGTTGTATGTTGTATAGGAAAAGATTGATCATTAGAGTGTTCAAAAGTGATTGTTATATTTCTTCGTGTAGCGGTTTGAAATATAATTCTTTTAACAATTGAATACGCACTAGAGATCTGCACGGGCCGGCTCGTGCTCGGGCTGATTTTCACTCACGGAACTCGGGCCGGTCCCGGGCCACACTTTTTTCTGAAGGCTCGGGCCGGGCCTAGCTTATTTTTTTCTGTACAAAGCCGGGACTGGTTCATTCCGAGTCTTCACGACCCAAAATTTTCAGTCCTAATTTTGACCCAGCCCGTATGAAAATCATTGTCTCAGCATGGCCTGGTCTATTCAAAGGTCAGTAAAATTAGGTCTGGCCAAAAAATGTTTGTAAAAAATGCATACATTTTTAAATCGTCATTATTCTACCCTTAAACATTAAAATTTATTATTTTTAAAGAACACTAGATTTCTGCGCTTATTTATAGCTAAATTAAAACATAGTAAAACGTGTGAAAAGAACCTGCGTATGACGGAACCCAGTTTTAAACTCACTAACGTATTGATCCATGCATAATTAATATACTAATACATAAGGAAAGAATATATAATACATTTACACTCTCTAAGAAGCAGGGTTCGCATAGCTGGGCCCAGTTCGAAAAAACCCGGTGGGTTTTTTCAGAATGGGCCCACTTGAAAAAGCCCACTGAAAAACCCATAATGTGGGTTTTTTCAATTTTCAGAAATAATTTAAAAATTTAAACAACATATACATTTAATGAATTTAAGTCATTTCAGTTAATTTTGAAAAAAAAAAAATAATATATAAAAGCCATAACATACACATCTGAAGTAAAATGAAAATGTATTTCAACACATTGAAATACTTTACTAACATAGAACCTAGTAGGCAACATACACAGTACATAATTATAGGTAAAGGTTATATCATAAGAATGTCTTTATATAAAAAATTCAAATCAACTATATTCATGGAAATAAAAAATACGTATTTTTACTTTCTTCTATCTTTACAAGAAGAAAGTATTGGATTCGTGAAAAATTTTGACTTCCAGTTTATGACGGATTTATACATTTTAAAAATGTCCTGGAGACGATTTGATGGTTTTTAGAAAATGTCTGTTGGTATGTGAAAAAAATTTTGTGGGTGCTCTATCTCAAGAACTAATGCACAGAATTTCACAAAACTTTAGATTGAGTTAGACTTTGATGTAAACTGGTGCTGAGTAGTTTTTGGTGTATACTGCCCAACAGGTGGTGCTGCTATTCTGCATTTATCTCAATTTTTGCAATAGCTTTATCTCAAGAACTAATGCACGGATGTTCATAAAACTTCAGATTCACTTAGAAGTCAAGTTGTTGCTTATTGGATTTTGGTGCATATCACCCAACAGGTAGTGCTGCTATGCTACATTTTTCGTGATTTCAGCAATAACTCTTATCTCAAGAACTGATGTACGGAATTAAATAAAAATTTAGATTCAGTTAGACCTTGATATAAACTGGTGCTGATTAGTTTTTGGTGTATATCGCCAAACAGTGGCGCTGTTGTACTGCATTTATCTCACTTTTTGCAACAGCTTTATCTCAAGAACTAATAATGCATGGATTTTCATCAAACTTCAGATTCAGTTAGATGTTGACGTAAACTGTTACTGATCAGGTTTTGTTGTAAATTGCACAACAGGTGATACTTATATCTCCTTGTTAAATGCATCCAATTCAACAAATCTATACTGTGATAGTGAATTTTGAATTAACATGTATGAGATAGAAGAAACTTTTGGGATTGGCACATCCAACTAGTTTACCCCTTTTTCTGTTCCTACTTATATATTTTAAACTTTAATATTTTATTCATTATTTGATTTAAAGAAAATTAACAATTTTATGTCTTCTATTATATTTAAAACTAATTTGTGAGAAACACTGACATTTAATTAATTTAAATTCATATAATTTATACAATTTATAACTTGTAGAATAGCATTACAATTATATTGTATATAAGGGAACAATGTATTTTTTTATGTATGGTGTATATAATACATAGAAAATATAGTATACAATAATGTAATTATGCATATATTATACTTTTGAAAAAACCCGATTTTCCCCGGGAAAAACTGGGTTTTTCATGAAAAAACCCATGTGGGTTGGGTTTTTTCAGAAAAACCCGGGTTTTTGCGAACCCTGCTAAGAAGGGAACTTGTCTATAATGCATTTTTTTTTCTTTTCTACACAATTCCATCTTACTGTATAGCATTTTCCAGATTTTTAACACTTCAAAAAAATAAAAAATCAATGTTTTGTTGAAATTCACTTTGGCCGGGCCGAGATGTTAACTTTTTTTCGGGGCCAGGCTCGAGCAGAACTTTTAATACCGGGGCGGAACAATTTTTTTTCTACGGGCGGGGCAGAATTTCTTTCTATGAGTCGGGCCGAGTCCTTGGAAATTTCGGCCCGTGCAGACCTATAAGCGCACAATGCTTAGCAAAAAAAAAAAAATAATAATCCAAACGTCATTAGTTCGGGAAATGTGAATAAAAAAAAATGAGTAAAAATATTTTTTTATTTCCTTTCAATGCTGTGTTTGCAAATTATAAAACTTCTACCAACGACCAAAACAAAGAAGTCTTATCTCTTTCGTTTGAAAGGGTGACTGACTCATGAAAGAAGATAGATTTTCTCAATCGTAGGAGACGCATTAATTTGCCGTTCTATGAGATTTTTTTTTTTTTTTTGGTTTAATTTTGATTTCGGATTATATACAGTTAAGAGTATTTATTATTGTTTCGGAGTTAAATATGATATTACGAAAAGGTTGGTACAGTGAAACCTCCCTGTGCGACCAACTCTATTAGGCGACCACCTCCCTCAACGACCATTTTTTCATGGAATGAAATTTATTCCCATAGGCTCAATACTAATTTGACCTCCATTCAGAGACCATCCCAGTTGAACCCCCTCCATGAGAGACCGATTTCTTTGAAGAAAATGAAATAAATTCCGTTTTTTCCTGGTCGCTTGAAGAAGGTTTTATTAAAAAAATAATTCCAGAGAGTGCATTATTCATCAAACTTCTAAACTAAGTTTAGATTTTTTTTTTTATTATTATCCCGGTAACTTTTAAGTGTTTAAACCCCTTTGTGCCTTTTTAGGCAATGAATTTAACTCTGATTACAAATTAAGACTGACGGTTAATAAACTCCTCTGCCCTGTTGTGTTTGAAAACTCTCAAAGAAATAGATAAAGTAATGAAATCGTCATTATTTGCTCCCGTCCACAAAAGAATGCATTTATTTACTGAACTTCGAAAGGACTTGGAAATAAAAATTATAAAATATAAAACTGTAAAATTAAAGCAAAGCTAAATGTGTTCATTTTTTAAACTCTGCAGTAATTAACTTATGTAATTAACTTTTATTTTGATACTTAAATTTTTATATTTTTTCCTAGTGTGAAAAATTTAAGTAACATTGTTACCATTTTTCAACAATTAAAATCTAGATTTAAACATGACCTCCATTAAGAGACTACCTCTCAGAGAGACCAATTTTTATTGGAACAGTACGTGGTCGTTTTAGGAGGTTTTACTGTATATTAATTTTTTTAAATTGTATCTAAACATTTTTCTGCGGGTTATGATTTTAAAATTTCGAGACTGAGTAATATAAAAAAATAATAATTGTAGACATTCTGCATCAGTTATTAAATTTCCTTCAATTTAAACGCATTTTCTACGTTTTTGATGCACGTAATTTTTGGCACTAAAAAATAAAACATGATATTTAAGCATTAGAATAAAATGTTTTTATGCCTGTTTTGAAGTTTACCGATAAGACAGCTTTAGTATATTTTTTAAAAAGTTCATATTTTCTTACATAATTTAGGACTGAATATTTTTTTAAAGAGATTAATAACTACTTTTTTACATTAAAATGTTTTTCAAACAATAAGAACTTTTATATGCAGTCATTTACTTTATTTTTATCAAAATTCTACAGATACAAATAAATGTAATGTGTTTATTTTTATATTTATATTTTTCTATTTCCTAGGTCAATCTTTTCCTATAAAACATATCAAATCTATTTTGCTCATATTCCCAAAATACAATATCTACGGGAATAAAAAATTTAAATTAAATATGACTTACCGTGTAGTTTCATTAATAAGTATTGTTTTCAACAATAATGGGCCAAAATTAGAAATCATGATTAAGTTAAGGAATATGTTTAAAAGAAATATATATACATATTCCAGAGAACTTAAAATTTAGACTACATGATCATATTAAATAAAACAAAAGCAAATCACAGCGGAAAAAAATACACATTCTTAATATTTAAATCGTACTTAGAACTCATTTTTAAAAAGATATGTAAGTTTATAAGCATTGTTTTTAAGTAAAAAAAAATGAAAAATATTTTAGAGCAATAGGACTTTGCAAAAATAGCAATAATTTACGGGAAAAATACGGTAAAAAGATAGGAATTTATATTTAAAACCAAAAATTAAAATGCCATCAAACATTTTTAAACATATAATATACCTGTTAAAAAGTTATTTATAAAACTTTAAAAGTAATATTTTTATAGGGTATGCAATAAAAGCAAACACAAAGGATAAAATTGGAATAAAATATATTAGTTTATTTCTGTCAGTAATCTAAATTAAATTCATTTGTAACTTTAACTGATTTTTTCCTTAAAAGTTCATTTAGTGTTACAAACTATGAATTAAATAAATATTGCTGATACAGTATTTTATTCCAGTCTTTACCACGCTTGTATCTATTTTCATTGCATGCTGTAAAAGATGTGATTCTTTTAAAATGCCCATAAAAGCAAAATAAAAAAAGAATTGACTCCATAAAAAATTAACATTCACTTCTATGAAAGAGTGACTATTCACTCCTACCAGTGGTGAAAAACCGCACTCCTTTAGCAAGAGTGAATAGTCACTCCTCCGAAAGAGTGATTATCCACCCCTGTCTAGAGTGAATATTCACTTCCCAGGAGTGACTATTCACTCTTTCAGAGAGTCAAAATTTTCACTTTTGCTCAGAGTGAATAGTCACTCTAAAGAGGTTGGGCATATTTTGACTCTGCGATAGAGTGACTATTCACTCCTCTGGAGTGAATAGTCACTCCTTTTTATTTAGAGTGTATTTTGAAAAATAAATAAATAAATAATAATAATAATAATACGCAGCTCCAGGGTTAAGGCATTCGGTTCCAAAAATTTAGAAAATTCACCTATCCGAAAATGTGGACATACAAATAATCGATAATAAATGGTCTCCATAAAAAAATTTGATAAATGGTCTCCATAAAAAATTTTGATAAATGGTCTCCATAAAAAATCTATTTCGTCAATCGTTCGCAGAAAATAAGTTCAATTTCGCTGAATGATCACAGAAAAAACGTGAATTTGGCCAGGGACCCATGGAAAACATGCGAAATTCTTCAAATGATCACAGAAGACGTGAATTTCTTCAAAAGGCAGCGGAAAAAACTTGAATTTTGATAAAGGATCGCGGAGAAAACGCAAATTTTGTCAAATAGCCGCGAACCCCCCCCCCCCCCCCCCGCAAATTTTGTCAAAGGATCGTGGGGAAAACACGAATTCCTTCATAGAATCGTGGGGAAAAAAACGAATTTAGTCAAAGAATCACTTTAAAAACGTGAATTTAGTCAAAGGATCGCTGAAAAAAACGCGAATTTTGTAGAAGGGTCACTGAAAAAAACGCGAATTTTACCAAAGGTCTGTAAAATTACACTAATTTTGTCAAAGGGTTGCAGAAGAAATGCAAATTTCATCAAAGGGTCGAAGACGAGCGAATTTCATCAAAGAGTCGTGGGAAAAATGCAGTGGTCTCTTTAGAAAACAGCACACTTACATACGTTTATTATTATAGGTATAATTTTTAACTTGAAATAATATACTGAACTAATTAAAAAAAAAACAAGTTAACCCAAACCCAGCTTGCGGGAATCTACACTCAGCCTGAATTCGATCCGAATCCAAAACAGCTCACCCGACCTGCAACAAAAATAATTAGTGCCAGAAGGGAATCCCCCCATCTGCTGTAACCTTTCAGAAAATTGTCTTTGATTTTCAGAATTTTTTTTTCTTTTTTACTCTACCCCTGATAATTTTTTTAACTGCGATTCTTGATTTTAGTTCAAAATAGCAACGAAGATGGTGCTGGAAGCAAGAGGCGCTAAATCGGTTCCCGGAGGAGGTAGGCTTAACGACCATTGTTTACAGCGCCATCTGTCGCTGCTATTATACAGTAAAATCAAGAATCACAGTAAAAAATCTCATGACATCTTACATAACCCTCCTGCAAGATTTTTTTAAATAACTGTCGCCATTCGAAAAGTACTAAATTTTAAAATCCATTTAAGGACACCTGGTATGTTTTTTAATAAGTTTCAAAGCATTCTTTACTGAATTACAACTCACCTTAGATATAAAGAGACAAGCAGTCTTATACCAAATTAGTATTTTTTACATAATTCTGGAGATTAAAAAGTATTCCTAAATAATTATTTGGACGTGTCTGTTATGGAGATTTTACTGCATATAGTTTTTATCTTCAAAAATACTTAAACTTTCTTTTAAAAAAAAGGGTCAACCCAAACCCTTCTCGCAAGTCGCAGCAGTGAAAACCCAATCCGAAACTGACCCAAACCGGATATAATGTATATCAATCTGCCCCGAACCCAACGCGCTAGGCATAGCTAAAAAGAAAAGTCAACCCGACCTGTAGCAGAAAAGTAGAAGCCAACCGGGCCCAAACCCGACCCGCATCGAAAAAGTAGAAGTTAACCCGGCCCATAGCAAAAAAGTAGAAGTTAACCCGACCCACAGCAAAAAATAGAAATCAACCAGACCCAAACCCGACCCACAGCAAAAAGTAGAAGTAACACGACCCGCAGTGAAAAAATTAGCCCCGACCCGCGCATCAGATTGGAGTTTCCAAATTTCTAAAATCGCCCCCCCCCTTGAGGACTCTCCAGATCCGCCCTTGCTAGATAGTGCTAATAAAAGTCAACTGACTGATTTAATTTTAAAATCCGATGGGTATAATGAGGATCTAGTTAAAAATTTACTAGCGGGGATTATAAGCGAGAGAGAAGAGAAAGAAAAATTGTTGCAACAAAAGGAGATCGAAAATCGCGATTTTGAGTTAAGAAAATTACAATTGGAAAAGACACAAAATACCCAATTGCATAATTCGGTATCTACAGTCGCCGGAAAGGGTTCCGATGTTCTAAAATTGCTAAATAGATATAAAATTGAGGAAGAAATTACCATTTACTTAACCCTTTTCGAACGTCAAGAGAAGCGTCTTGGGATAGAAAAAAATGAATGGGTTACATATCTGTTGGCACTGTTACCGCTTGATATTGTTAGTTTGATAAATCATGAAAGTGAAGAACTATCCAGTGATTACGACTGTGTAAAGAAAATACTTTTAAGACGTTTCAAACTTACACCAGAGCAATTCAGGCAAAAATTCTTTTTACATAGAAAACAAAATTCAGCATCATGGAAAGATTTCTCATTTGAAATCGCAAATTTTCTGAATGAATGGTTATCGGAATTACACATATCAACGTTCGAAAAGTTAAAAAAATGTTTTAATCATTGACCAGATTAGGCGAAAATTGTCCCTAGAAATGAAGGAACACTTTTGTGACGAATTGCCGAAAATTACGAGTGTAGAAGAATTGACTAATAAATTGGATGATTTTGAAACAGCCAGAATTAACATACGGAAAACCGAAATTAAGCCCCCAAACACGGAATTTAGAAAACGTCAAGGTAGTGAAAATAATAGAGCGTTCCATCGAAATGACAATAGTCGCATGCCATATGAAAAGAAATATACACATACCCCCCAAAAGAATTTAAATACAAAAATCCATTGTTTCAATTGCAATGACTTTACTCACCGTTTTAGGGATTGCCCCCGAAAAAAAGAAAGTCTGGTCTGCTGGAAGTGTAAAATTCCTGGCCACAGGTCTGACCAGTGTACAAATAATTCTCCTAAAAATGCAAACGCTGCCGTAAGCAATAACTCAAATCTGGTTGATAAAATAATAAAAAGCATGGGGATTTTAGGAAAAAATGTGGATGCTTTAATAGATACAGGAAGTGATGTCAATATGTGTAGCAACGATACTTATGCAGCCCTGGGATGCCCTAAATTGCATGAAAATGACTTGGTTTTGTCAGGTATTGGTAGTAGGGATGCACCGGATATTGATTTTGCCGGATATCGGATACCGGATATCCGAAGCTCCTTTGCATGCCGGATTCGGATATCCGGCCGGATATCCGATCGGATATCCGGCACTATATATGTTTTAGGTATATGGTGAATTATTTCTTTATGCAATGCCATCTCAGAACAATAAATTATAAACATGCTTCACACATCATTAAAACATTTTAAATGTATTGAAATATAATTTACAAAAACTATGTCTCTTTGAATATCAGGGCTTGAAATTCAAGTTTTCCCAGGAGGGGAGTTTCCTACCCAACATTTATAAATGCAGGGGAGTTGAACAGGTAGAAAGGAAAAAAAAATCTTTAAACTCTGTTATATTTTATGTGCCACTTAAAGAATTACATTTATACAGACATTACAAAATACCATTGAAATAATTTAAATTAACAACTCAAGATAATTCTCCATATTTTTTATTTTTATTAAAACAAAGGAACAGAATCAAGCTGTATATATACCATGTCAAATTTTCAACTTTCCCCTAATGTTTTGGGCAATTAACAATTGGGTTGCTAAATGAATTTCTTAATTTAGATTTTATTCCATTTTGCGTGCTTTAGCCTCTTTCATAAGTTACACTTTTGACAAACAGCACAGAGCAACTTTTATAACTTTAGAAATTATCGGAAATGCATGGTTATGCTCTCTTAAAATTTTTTAGAAAACTTCGCAAAATCTGAAGTGCATTCATTTTTAACGTACTTGCATGAATAATGCATATCGGTGATTGTATTGTCAATATCCTACGGTGATTATATGTCTTTTCTGAACAAACTCATTTATTATATCCTTAATGGAATTATAGTCAAAACTGTAATCCATGGTATTTTCATTAACTAAACTAGGTTCTATGCAATGGAATCTTAAATCCATATCCAAAGTTTGAAAAGGGAATAGTCAATTGATTTCTTCTATTACGCGAGAAAAGGTTGATTTCAAAAAGTCATGTCTTAATTTCTGTGAATTGCAAGCATCAACTAGTTCGTTGTTTCTAAATAGTTTCCTTGAAAATTTTTTTTTTCATGTGCACCACAAGATCTAATCTCATTTTGTTTAATGGTGATTCCAGGCCTGCTTGGTAGGGCTCAATCTCCGATGACCGTTACTGTACATTTAGTTATTTTCTTTTTTGGGCAAAGGAAATAAAAATCTCAAAATATGTAAAAAATATCACAGATTTCGTCAATGATGGCAAGAAAAAAAATCAAAAAATTTGTTGTTCTGTGAATTGCGAGAATCAATTAGTTTGTTGTTTCTATATATGTTTTTTTTTTTTTTTAAGTTCAACCAAATTTTTTTTCTTCATGTGCACCACAAGTGTAATCTCATTTTGTTTAGTGCTAACTATTGGCCAATTTGGTAGATCTCAGTCTCTGGTGGCCATTACTGCCCTTTTAGTTATTTTCTATTTTGGGCAGATGGAAAAAACATCGCAAAATACGTAAATCGGTCGTAGAAAAAAATATCGCTGATTTCGTCAAGCGTGGTGAAAATAAATAAAAAAAATTGTCGAACGGTCGCGAGAAAAAAACTGAAGTTCGAGGGAAATTGCCAGCGTGAAAATCACGAAATTCATCAATCGATCACAGAAAAATATCGTGAAATTTGCCAGCCCTTCACGAGCAAATATCGTAAAATTCCTCAGCCAGTCGCAGACAAAAAACGCAAAATTTTTCAATCAGATGCAGAAAAACAATCGGTACTTTCATCAGTATGTCGCAAGAACAAACAGGGAAATTTGCCTATTGGTCACAAAATAAAATTGCTAAATTTGTCAATTGATCGCGAGAAAAAATTTATGAAATTTCACCGATCGGTCTCCAGAAAAAATCGTGAAATTCGGCTGTCGGTCATGGATAAAAATTGCAAAAATTTTCGGTCAGATGCCTGTGAAACCTGCCGATCGATAGCGGAAAATATCACGAAATTTGTCAGTCGGTTCCGAGACTTGATCGTTGTTTTACAAAGAAACATTTTCTGAAAATGTTTTTTTGGAAACAGGAGCCTCCCGCCCACAATACTTTTTAGGGCACGAATCCTGCCATTCCATCTCGAAATTCAAGCCCTATATCTGCTATTCAATCCCTGTAATGTACATTAATAATGTTGCATAACAAATGTAATTTAAACATTAAAATATTCTGTTTATTTGTACAATGAAACGCTGATAATTGTTATTGGATTTGGATATGGGATTGACTATATTAATTGCTAATAATTAATTAATTTGTACAATTAAATGCTGATAATTTGTACAACTAATTTTAACTAATTAATATGCCTATAATTGTAGAGTATTTTCACAAAGAAATACATACTTTCTTTTTATAACTTAAACATAAAATTTCTACTAATATACCCATGATTAAAGAGTTATTTTCTCCAAATATAGGTTTAGTTGATGCCTTTTTTCTGTTTTAATTATTTAATACCGTTTTGCTTTAAGTCACATTTAGTTTTATTTTAAATTAAATTACTTTGATATTTATAAGTAAAAAGAAAATTACTTTTAATTTTAAATATTTATAATGAAGTTACAAAAATAACTAGTTGGATGCGCCAATCCCAAAACTTTCTTCTATTTCATACATCTTAATATTTCAAAAAGTAATGCCAAATGTTAATACTTCAATATTATTAGTTCAATTCTATACCAACTTTGATTTTGATCTAAAATTTCTGCTCCAGTCAATTAATCAGAATCAGAATAAGAAGTTAACCTCGATCATGATATTTATTAAAATCAATAATTTTTTCGTTATTCTGTTGTACATCAGCTGTTTGTGAATAGCCAGCTTAGCAGGATGCAAAGTTTACGTCACTTCATGAGCCGCCAATATACAGTACAAAAAAAATTGCGAAAAATCAAGAATTTTACAAAAATCGCTGTTACATTGCCACTTTCTGGTGGAATATTTCCAAACTCAAGGAGAAACTGCTGGCCATAGCAAAAATATACACAAAAAATTGGTTCAATTCTATGCTTAGCTTCATACACTTTTCAATGGCAAAATAAGGAAAATAACACAAAAAACACTATTATAGCACCCCCTTCCAGCGGAATATTTTCAAACTAAAGGAGGACCTGTTAGCCATAGCCAAAAACACACCTCCAAAATTTGGTTTGACTCTATGCATAACTTCATATACTTTTTTATGGTCAATAATGAAAATGGCACAAAAATCACAATTACAGCACCACCTTCCGGCAGAATTCTTCCATACTAAAGAAGAACCTACTCGCCACAGCCAAAAACATATACAAAAATAACTTCATACATTTTTCGATGGTACAATAATGAAAATGGCACGAAAATCCGGATTACAGCACCCCCTTCCAGTGGAATGTTTCCATATTGAAGGAGGGACAGCTGGCTATAGCCAAAAACATTCATAAAAAATTTGGTTCAATTCTATTCATAACTTCATATACTTTTAGATGGGACAATGACGACACACGGACAAACAGACATTTTGTATAAACATGTTTTGGAATATCTGACCCCTAAAACGTCTCAATCCTTCGAAAACCAGAAATCGAAGAAATTTCAATTCATTCTTCTATTGAAGATAGAAGAAAGTAAAAATAGGCCTGTTTAATTGTTACACTTAAAATTAATAAAGCCATACTTTAATAAACAACTTCAACTTTTGTTTTATATTGTGAAAGTAAAGGTACAATTTTCTAAAAGATGTAAACATAAATTCTTAAATTTATTCTAAAGAGTTCAAATATCAATGCTAGGAAAGCTGGCAATTCCTTAAACTTTTGAGAATTACCTTTTACTCATGAATAGTGAACTTACTTTCATATTTTGCATTATAAACAAAAGTTATTCGGCATTATTTGTGTCAAATCATTTCTCTTATCCTTATATATTCGCTTTGCTGTGCTCTGCCGGATATCCGGTGATTGTGATTCGGATATCCGATGGTATTTCGGATATTGAAAAATCAGCCGGATATCCCTTGCATCCCTAATTGGTAGTAGTCAAATTACACACACAGTATTTACGACAGTAAAAATTGAAATAGATGGTTACACAATGAATGCAGATTTATACGTCGTAAAAAATTTGAGCCATTCTATAATTTTAGGAAATAGCTTTTTGAAACAGGTAAATTTCAATATTTCAGAAAAAGGATTGCAAATTACAGGGAAACGAAAGTTGAAGGAAGTTAGGGTGAATTACGTCACTGCTTTCCCACAAGAAACAGTCATGACAAAAACCAGACACGTCATCTATGTCACACCCAAATAATCATGCAATGTTGCGGTCAGAAAAGCAAAACAATCCCACGATGGGAAAAATGATTGCGACAGCCGAATTGGTGAGAAAGGAACAAACTAGTCAAAAGGAAACAGTTTGCAACTTTAGTGAAAAAATAAACATGCAATTAAACTCTGATAAAAATTGTTTGTTAGAAAGTGAACAGTGTTCTGTCCCACAGTTAGACTCAGCGAAAACCACACATATTTATTTAGCTGAGACAGCTAATTCTATTAATTTTCAGGAAGTTGAGCTAAACCATATTACAACCCTGTTAATAAAGAGTTAACGGAATTGATCACTAATTATAATCCAAACAAGGTTAAGAACATAGAGCATATTCCCATAACGACAGGGATACCTAGAGGAAACGGTCAAATAGAGCGAATGCACAGAATTCTTATCCCAATTTTAGCAAAACTTAGCGTAAAAGACCCCCACTAAATGGTACAAGTTTGTCGCGCCCGTGCAACGTATCATGAATAGTACCGTATCGAGAAGTACAAAATTTACACCTTTTGAATTGCTGACAGGAACGAAACTGTGGCAGAAAACTGCCTGCAAATCAAAACGCTGCTAGTTGATGAGAAATTAAATTCGTTCATATCAGAAAGAAATTCGAATAGAGAAATAGCTAAGCAAAACATACTAAAAATACAACAGGAAAACATGAAAACATGTAACAAAAAGTGAAAAAAGGCCAACTCATATAAACTCGGTGATTTGGTGGCCATTCAAAAAACACAGTTTGGGACAGGTACCAAACTAAAGCCTAAGTTTCTTGGTCCCTATGAGATTACTGCAGTAAAAAGAAATGATCGCTACAATGTGAGCAAGGTTGGACACCATGAGGGTCCAAATACGACCTCGACGGCTGCAGATCACATGCAGCCTTGGACTTCTACTGTCTAACAAGGAGAGGGCCAACCTTGTTAATCACAGATTTGGATTATTTTAATATGTTGTAGGGTAGAGACCCCTTAGTGTCAGGTTCAACGGATTTTATCCAATGCTCCTTAGTTCTTGAGAAACCAGGGGGTCTAATAATCGTACACAACTTAAATACTTACTTTGGTGCGAAAATGATAGGCTGGTCGTAGCTCAGTTGGTATGGCGTTGGCCTTCTGATCCGTGTGTTCCGGGTTCGATACCTGAATGCGCTGAGTTTTTTTTTTCTCATTTTTTGTTTTATAAATATATTTGTAATTATAATTTAATAATTTCAATTAAAAATTTTATTATCATACATTAATTATAATGTTAGCAAACTTAAATTTATCTTTTTTTATTTTTAAACTATTATTTTTCATCCTTTAAAGAAGTTAAAAAAGAAATTGGATCTATTATTGAATGATAAAAATTCAAAAATCGTGACAAAATCTGTAGTGGCATCATCTAGGTATGATAAAATAAAAGAATATTCAAATAAAATAAAAATAAAAGCTGGAAGAAGATAAAGGAGAAAACAAAATAATTTAAAGCGCAAGCATATGTATTACAAATTTAAAAATCTTTAATATGCAGAAAATCGGTTGTAATTTAACTCTAATGCTAATTTTTAATATAATTATGCTTGTTACTTTAAAAACTGAATAATAGTATTGTCGCATTGACTTTCTTTGTTAAAGCAATGCGTCAATGATGTTTCTTTAAACTCACGAATTGACACAATTGCTCAATATCATTGCATCGATAAAGGATATATGAAATACATTTTAAATGTGATTTTAAAAAAATTAACAGTTTTATGATGTTTTATTACAACTAATTAGTTAAAAGTAAACAATTAAATCAGTTAAAATTATAATTGATATGTAATATTTTAAATTTTAATTGACGATCATTATTAAGTTATACTTACAAGTATATTTATAAAACAAAAAATGAGAAAAAAAACGCAGCACATTCAGGGATCGAACCCGGAACATACAGATCAGCCGGCAAACGCCATACCAACTGAGCTACGACCAACCGATCATTTTGACACCAAAGTAAGTATTTAAGTTGTGTACGATTATTAGACCCTTGGTTTCTCAAGAACTAAGGAGCGTTGGATAAAATCCGTTGAACCTGACACTAAGGGGTCTCTACCCTACAACATATATTAAAATAATCTAAATCTGTGATTAACAAGGTTGGCCCTCTCCTTGTAAGACGAAATATTTGAGCTTCAAGTGATTTTTGTGTTTTTTATTTTTTTTTAAACTGTGTATTATTTATATCTTTTTCTTATTACTATTATGAACAAACTGTGGAAAAGAACTGCTTCCAAGTGACAAGCAGAAAAACTTTATTATTTTTCTAATTCTAAAAATATTGGTCAAGGACTGAAAACTTTTAAAAAGCAGTATTTAGTGATTGATTTTACTATTATTTTATTTTATATATTGTTTGTGAATTTTTTTTGTGTGTATAATATACGTTCTGGGAAAAGTAGTCCAGTACCAGTCTGGCATATAAAGGAGATGGGTGACTGGGAGGACCCAGCCCTGTCAAGTAGGCCGAATTGTGGTGACAGAATTTGAACTCTGTACTGCAAAGACTAACACATTCTTAGATGAGGCTCGGGACGATCCACCCCAACCTCTGAGTCTATGAAAAAACTGCTGAACTTACAAAAACTATTGTAACAAAGAGGAGATGACTGTTGATTGCTCTCAAGAACGGACATGTGAAACGTCGCTGTTCGACCGAATACCGGGTCAGTGGACCTCGGTTTTAAAGCAGAATGTCGCTGGCCAGTTATAATTATCATGTTTAATCTAAATGTAAATACCCCATCTGTAAATACCTCATCCACATAATCAAGAATATTAAAGTTTAAGATTTCCTCAAGAATCTGCCTGGACTAATTACTTCTAGATACCGACCACAGTAAAGGTACATTTATTCGTCAAAATCAATGAGCATTAAATTTCTACATATATGAAAATAAAAGTGAATTACATAAAGACATAATCAGTTTCAGATATATAGACGACGTTTTGATTGTTCAGCTGAATGGAATGAAGATTAACCATGAATTTAACTATTATCCAAAAAATTTAGAATTGGAACTTTCCGGTAGTCAAAATAGTTATAATACAAATTATTTGGATGTAAATCTAAAATTAGAAAACAGAAATTTAATTACACATGATAAAAGAGAAAACTTTAACTTTAAAACAATTGCAATATTGAATTTCAAATCAAATGTCCATATATCGATATTCAGAAACATTTATATTAACGGTTTAAACAGATTAAACCGATTGACATCAGATAGAGACATTTTGAAAGAGGATATGCTTAAATGGTACGTCATTGCTGTGAAACAGGGTTATCCTGTGGGTCTGGTTAAAAATATGACGTATAATTATGTAAGAACTTGCAAGAACAGAAGTGAATTGATGCCTTTACTCAAAGCGTGTGGTTTACGGAATGTAGTGGAAACAGATCGCTTTTGATATGGATTGATTTCGGTCGGTCGGTTTCATGTAGTTTTAATCTTGTTTCTTTCGTTTTTTCAGTATGGTTTCGACAGGTAAATCTGGGGAATGTTGCATGCTTAAAAACAGTTTTAATCCTGCATTAGCGTGTCATAAGCCACACAACCTGTCTCCATGTTTAGTTAGTTATTTGTCTTGTTTCTTATGCTTGATTTTGTTTAAGTTAAAGTTGGTTATGTTGTATTTTTTAGAGATTGTTTATTAAGTTAAAATATAGTTCTTATTTGGTATGGTTCAGTTAATTTTGTACTTCAATTAAAGTTTACAGTTTGTGGTAATGTTTGAAATTACTATTTGAATTTTTTAACTATATATATATATATATAATAAAGATGAAATCACAAATATATGAACAAATGGTAAAATTCTAAAGATGATCAAGATATGAACATAGAAAATCAGTATGGAAAATAAGAAACTATGAATAACCCACAGAATCATCAGAGGTGCTTGTTGGTTATTCATAGTAAAGATGCGTTATATCATCCAATTTTGTCAGCATTAACCAGGGTTCGCAAAACCCCGGGTTTTTTCAAAAGTATAATATATGTGATATTATATTATCGTATACTACATTATTTTTATATTATATGTACAATACATCAAAGATAAATATATATATATATTGTTCCCTTATACAATAATTGTAATGTTATTTTACAAATTATATGAATTGAAATTAATTATGTCAGTGTTTCTTACAAATTAGTTTTCAACATAACATAAAATAAAATATAAATTGTTAATTTGCATAAAAAGTAAAAAAAAAAAAGTAAAATTTTTATTTTGTTAGAAGTTTTATTTTCATGAATATAGTTGACTTGAATTATTTTTGTATATAAAGACATTCTTATAATGTGCCCTTTACCTATAATTATGTACTATCAGTAGTGTAGCAATTTAACAATCATAGAAGGGAGGGGGGGGGGGGGTAGAGAGGTCTCAAATAGTTTCTAACTCAGTATGATCAAAATAACTAAAATTAAAAAAAACAATCAATGATAAAGTGCTTCATTGATAAGTAATAACATAGGTTAATTAATAATTAAATTTTACAATTTTGTGAATTATGACAGAAGAGTATAAAAGAAAAAAAAATGATATCTCTGGGGCTTTTTTGCACTCCCTCTTCATCCCCCTTAACCTCAAACAGCACAAATAACTACCAATTCCAATGCTACCGATTTTGAAAGAAAATCCATTTTTGTTGAACTTTTCAACACATCAAGAATGTTCAATTGATCACAGTAAAACGGAATGTGAACAGAGACAGAACTTTCTCTACAGGAACTTCAGAATTTCTTGCATTGGTTCCCATTACAAATACCCCTTAGTAGTCTGTTCTAAATTTCTGGTAACATTCCAAGAATTCTAAAAGTGATCAGGTATATTATTTGCCTTGTACATGAAAAACTGCAACAATAAGTCAGATTCGAAAAAGGTAGCAACTTCGTTACAAAAGAAAAAGTCATTCTTTCAATGTTTAGAATTTAAAGTTTACTTTAAAGGAGACACTATAATCCAAAAGGAAAAAAAAAAGTTTCCAATGGGGGGTTGGGAGGCTTGAGCTCCCCTTTCGTATGCCCCTGTGTGCTTTGTATGTTGCCTACTATGTTCTATGTTAGTAAAATATTTCAATGTGCTAAAATAAAGGTGCTATACTTCAGGTGTTTATGTAATGTCTTTTTATATACAGTTGAACCTCTATTTAACGAAGTCGCTAAATCCCGGAAAAAAGTTCGTTATATGGAAAATTCGTTAAATAGAGATTCACTTTTAAAAATACTTTAAACTACATAAAACAGATTTTAAATTCATAAACACTAAATATTTTTACTAAAAGTAATTAATCACATTTTTAAAAATAAATTATATCGATTTGTTTTATTTATTTTACCCACAAATATCCCATTTTTTCTATGTGTTTAAATCTTTGAAATCTACAAGGAAAACAAAACATTGTTCGGGAATACACTGTATTTTCTGTTTAAAGTAAATAGTTTTACATTGAAATTAACGAATTTTAATGACATTATCATATTTATTATTATTATAACAAATAATTTTAACCATACATTAACATATGCGTCCTTAAATTTAATTTCTGAAAAACTCTGTTAATTTTGCCTGAGTTTTTTACTTAAAAAAGTGCTATTTTTCACACTGTCGAAAATATCCAATTTGGATAGTGTTTCCGAGGCCTCAATTTCAGAATTAAGCGAAATACAATCATCAATCAGCAGATCATTGTTAATTTCTTTTATTTTTCTCACTATATCCTTATTTTTTTAAGTTACTCTAAGGGATTATCATCTTCGTCCTCCGTACTTACCGAATTCTCACTGCTGACAAAGAAGGCACCTGGTAAAACCAGTTCAAGGCCATTAGTTTGAAATGTCCAGAAATATTTTGAGAAATGGGGAGAAAAAATTTTTTTTTGATCATAAGAAAAAGTTCGTTAAATAGAGAATGCACTTTGCTATTTGGAGGTTATTTTACGAAGAAATTCTCAAAATGTTCTTGGTTGCAAGGAAAAATTTGCAAAATAGAGAAATTCGCAAAATGGAGGTTCGTTAAATAGAGGTCCGACTGTATATACAGTACGGAACCAATTATCCAGAATCATTCAGGTCAGATATATTCTGGATAACTGGTTTTTCTAAATAACTGGTTGGCCATTAAACCAACATCTGTTTGGTCAGATTTGTAGAATATATGTGGCTATGACACTGTTTTGATCTCAAATTAATTATTAGACTATTCAGAAAGAATCAGATTCAAACAAGATCAGACATTAATCAAAGTTTAAAAGAAGGCAATTTATAGAAATAATCTGGAAACAAAAACTCTCTTGTTTTCTCTGCTTAAAAATGAAAATGTCTAATATATAACTAAATATGCTTCCATTTCAAATCTCAGTTGTTGGAATCAAGTTATATCATGCATGTTGTAATGTTTAAATATCAAACTGGACTGAATGGTTCATTTTTGCGAAATAAGTCAATTGGAAATATCATTCTGGATAGCTGGTTTCCAGATAAATGGTTCCATACTGTATATATATATATATATATATTTTTTTTTTTTCAAAATTAACTGAAATGACTTAAATTCATTAAATATATATATTTAAATTTTAAATATTGCTAAAAATTGAAAACCCACATTATGGGTTTTTTGGTGGGCTTTTTCAAGTGGGCCCAGTCTGAAAAAACCCACTGGGTTTTTTCGAACTGGGTCCAGCTTTACGAACCCTGGCATTAACCCTAAAATGACAAAATTTAGCACCTAATAGCACATCATAAAATAAAATAAAATAAAATAAAATACCAAGAGATCTAAAGAAAGATACACCTCACACAGGATATTAAAAATTATAAGAGTACCTCAATTACATACAAAGATCTATACAGCTAGGTACTAATATTAATTCATTTTCAGCTGTTATGTGACAGATTTTTTTTTTATTTTACATCATCACATTTGTGAAGGATTCAGTTTGGAGATTAAAAATTTTTTCACATTTTGTGAAGAGTCTTATATTTAATGTAAGAAAATTGTGAAGGATCTTTTAAAGAACTCATGTTCTTCCTAAATTGCTTACAGATCATATTTTCCAGGTTAACATTTTCATGTGAGTTGCTAAACATGAAAAAATATAAAGAAAAAGTTTAAGAATCTAGCCTTTATAAAATTTTAAATATTTATAAATGAAATTTCAATTTTTTTCAAATTGCGAAAAATTGAAAATAACTGCTTCTGGAGGAAAAACAGAAAACCTAATTTTTTTTCTTTTTTTTTTTCTTGAGCATTCCTATCTCTATTTCTAGCACAATTTTACAATTTAATAACAGATTTAAAATGATGTGAATAACAATTCAGAATATTGTCTTTCTTTCTTACTTAATTTAGATGGCTTTGTTGAGCCCATTGGTGTTTATAAAATCAGACTTTATTTGTTCCAATTTTGCTATTTTAATCTACATAAATTTCTTGTGAGGAATAGATCAGTTATAACAACAGCTGTAACTTTTCTGTGCATAAAATGCATGCTTCTCTGATCAAACTATTCTTTATAGAGAAATTTTTCTGATTTATTTCATCAATTTTTAAAAATGAAATTATAAAGTGTCAGCTAATAACAATCTTGTAATAATATGCTTTTCTTTGTTTGTCCTGCAAGCATATATTCAATTTAGTTTGGGAAAATGGGACTGAATTTTGATCATCTATGTCAGATGATAATTTAGAAAATCATTTAATTCTTTAAAAATAATTAATGTATTATTTTATAATAAAAGTACAAAAAGCAGCAAATTTGGGTGGTAGCTTTAGATTTTCATAAAGCAGATTTAGTTGTTATTTTTATGGCAAATACTTTTTCCCCTTTTTAAAGTAAGCATATACTAATTTTGGCTACTATTTTTATGCAAATGCTGCTGTTTAAGCTACTATTTTTTTCCTCATAGGCTAATAAGGCAACTATTTTCAATGGCGTTAGGCAATGGCAGCTGTGCAGCAATAAAATTCCTCAAGTTACTTAATTTAAAAAAAGAGAGATAGAGAGAAAGAAAGGCTGCTGTAAGAAAAAAAAATAAAAATACTTCATCGCTAATCATAAACAGAACCAATCCCTCTTACTATATTACTGAACGGATGATGTCAGGATAAATGGTTGGCATAGTAACAAATCCGTTCTTCCTTTCTCTTGGTAGAATGGGAGAAACTTCACTCTGTTTCAAAAAAGAAAAATTTAATTGTGTTACGTTTTTTAATAATTTAAGACAATTTTTTTTAATTGATTCCTGAAAATTTGTATCATACAGGTGTATAAAATATAAGATTGGTTGGACAAGGTGCCAAATAGAAATTCATTGATAAAAGCAAACTTCTTTTTTTTTTTTGCAAAAAAGGAACTTAAAAAAACAAAATCGTGAAAAATTCAGAAATCACTGTACAAATTCTGAGCAAACTTTATTGTAAAGAGGACAAAGTGTAACATACTTGGCTAAAGATTTACTTTTATGAGTGGCTCAAAATTGTTGCTGAACTTCAAAATTCAGGAAATAGACATTATTTTCTGTTCAATAAGAGGAAAAAATATTTATAACAAAAATTAAAAATCTGTGGCTCATGTGCACTCAGACCAGTGTTGTGGCTATCTTTATATAAAATTTACGGATTTCTATGTGCGATAGGTTTCCCTAGCCATCACATAGACACACAAACGTCTTTCTTTTAATTACATAATGCAATGCCAGTTTAGTATTTTAAGAGTGTATAAAGTTATTTTTCTTATTTGCAAAATATTTCATCCTCTACCCTCTTTTACTACTTCAAATGTTACATCTATTTTTATATGATCTTACAATTATCCCTGTTGTCCGATTGTCTCTATTTACCAGTTTCAACACATAGGTTGGTTGCTTCACTTTGCCTGACTATAATATCTACACCTTTAAAAATATAATAGCTTTTCTCCTTTTTTTAAATATTTTTTAAAGTTTTGTATGTTGGCGTTTTTTTCTCAACTACACATTACTTTCATGTTGTTGTTCTTACTTTATTCCACTTCATTTATTTATTAAATTTTCTTTAGCTTGTTGAACCTGAAGTATATGAACAACATCTTCAGCGAAGTGTAGCTCTTGCTGAAAGTCAAGCCCAAAATAGTTTCCATTGTAAAACTTCCAATTGCCCTGGTTGGTGTTTCTTTGAGGATGCTGCAAATAGTTTCTTATGTCCAGTTTGTAATCATATCAACTGCTTACTTTGTGCTGCAATACATGAAGGAAAAAATTGTATAGAGTATCAGGATGATTTGGGCTTCAGGTGTAATAACATTGAAGAAGTTACGAAAACAAGAGAGTATCTTCAAGTAATTTGATTCAATTATTGATTATAGTATTGTAATGATTCAGATTTACTCTTACCTATAAATCATATAGTTAAATCCTTGTTAGCACTGCTTTTTATGAATGTCTGTTAAATGGGTATTGTTTTCATTAGTAATATTTCATTTCATGTTTTTATAAACTCTAATTCATATAACTCATGAATTGGGGCAGTGTTAACATGTTAAGTGTTCCTATGGTGTGCCTATTTTGTATCCTTTGAATAAATTAAAGCTTATTGAAAGATTTTGAAACTTATCAATATTGATGTGTTATCTAATTCCTTGATAATAATGACATCGTATTCAGAATAATATATTTTAAATCACTATATTTTATGTATACTTAGGGTAAACTTAGGTTATATTAATTTAGGGATTTAGAAATTCTGTCTGAACATCATGAAATGTGTTTTCGATGTTTGTGTGGATAGTTTGTCTATAAATTTTCCAGAAATTTAATAATAATAAAAAAAGTTATGGAAACATAAGTTCAAAACATAGCAGTTTCTTAAAAAGAAAATTAGTTAATAGTAAAGATAAGTGATGAAGAATACCATATCACAATATTTTTTTTTTTCATTAAAAGCTACTATTGAAATTTTTTATAAATTTCTAAATGATAAGCTTCTTATTTGATGCTCAAAATGATAATTTAAATGTAAGGCTTAGATGGCAGGGTCAGATTGCTGACTGCTGTCAAATCAGGTATGTCAAAAAAAAAAAAAATTTCTGATGAGGCCTTTTTTTTTTTTTTTTTTTTTTTAAATCATAAAATTCAAAATGTATCTAGTTTACTCCTGATATAGCTTTTACAATGTTGGCATCTATATGCAACATATTAACAATTGCTTGTAAATAAATTATAACAGTAAAACATGTATGAAAAAAAAACAACAGTTCAATTTAAAAAGAAGTCTGGAATTAATGTGTCCAACGAAATTTTTTTAATTCCTCAGAGTAAAATTTGAAATGATGCTCTTGGCCGAATCTATTTTCTGCAATATATTGTTTACAAAAGTAATTATTTGTCTAGGAACTGTTTACCGCAACACCAGTTTTCTTGTGTACTTTGTTATAATAGCTTTTTTTTTCTTTAAGTTTTGTGCCTACCTTCGGGGCACTTTTTTTGTAAAATATGAAATTTTTATCAAACACATGGGTTTTTAGTTAAAACAGGGAATAAAACTATGAATTCATATAAATTTTTAATAAAATTTTAATTAACTTTTCAAATTTAGGCGATATTTAGTAAAATTTTAGTAGAGGAAAAGGTGTAAATATGGGCACCCTCTTTTGTTTTTGACTTAAAGTGACTTTCATTTAAAAAATTTTTAGGTTTTTGAGCTTCATCAACAACTGTAATAAATTTACTAAATGAGAGAATGCAAAACAATGATTAATATCAATTATTTCAATTCAGAAACGAAGATTTACAAAAAGCTTTTTTAAAAAGCACCTGAAAAAGTGGTGTGCAAATATGGGCTTCTCCAAAAAAGGTTATAAAAACTAGTTTAAAATGTTTTAAAACAGGATAAAACAATACAAAATGGTAGAGAATTTATTTATTACAGAAAAAATATTTTCAGAAATCGAAAACATAACTGGCTCTTTCAGCCCGGCACAATCTAAGTGTGCCTACATTTGGCACATAGCACATTTAACCCACACTTCTCTGCGAGTATCTTTCCATCACAAAAGATGCAAGTTGCATCACTCGAGACTGGTTTTGTCCCATCTTTGATATCCAGGCTCATATCATCATCACTGTCCACAAGGGGAGAGTTAGTTATGAGTCAGAGGATAAATCGTATCTTTCGTGGGACAATTTTTCTTTGAAGGCCTTTGGCCTTTCCACCTCTGACCTATCTCTTACTCCGGGAAAACTCAAGGATGTCTTCTTGAGAGCATTTTTGTCAAGTGACTTGGTCAACTGATCCTTGTATGATGGTCCAGTGATGACGCTGAACCTTGCTGCTTTGCGTCCAGGAGTAGTGATTCTCTTTTTCATGTTGGGGACAGGAGATATGTCGACCGAAGAAACTACATTTAAAGTTCCCCGGGAACATTGCGGTGCTTCAGCAGCCTCATCAATTAGCATAGCTAGAGTTAAATGTGCTTGTATATCAAGATAATTCGAAAAAGAGGGGGCCAATATTTACACTAAGAAAGGGTGCCCATATTTACACCAACCCCAACTAAGAAAGATGGGCACCTTCACATGTAACCTAAAGATGTGCATGACTAATTGCATGCTTCGAAAAGTAGCTTAGAATCTTCACTTTCCCAATATCACTCTGAAATTATTTTAAACTAACTATAAGGACATGAAAAGAAAGCGATTATAGATACCTGTCAAAAGTTTGGAGTTCCGAACAAACACCAATTCGCACACTAACTCACACTGCATTCACGCTATTTAAAAAATGGTCCCAACTGTTCTCTATTATCTTATATCAACAAGTGGCATCATATACAATCCTGGCTGCCAGTCTTCATCTTCAGCACCTCCAATGGCCACTTCGGGAGGGGTGCCCATATTTACACCTGTGACCGTTTTTACACCTTTTCCTCTAAAGAATTGCATTTATGCCAAACTGTCTATAACGGAATCTATTCAATATATTTTACTTTTTTTTTTCCCAACAATATGTTAGAAAATCACTTACCTGTATTATGAAGCAAAAGATTTGTAATACCCCTTAAATTTACTGACATATACCAAATTTTGTATACAAAACAGGATTTAAAAAAAAATATATGTATTTTTCATTAAAAATAGTTCTTAAATTAATATATACAAACTTACAAGCTATATTTTACTTCATAACATTACCAATAGATGAAGATGAACTGAAGCTTGTGACAAAATTTTATTTCAATAACTTTTTAAGAAATGATGTTTCTCGTAAATGTACACAATGAAAATCACAGTTTTCCAGAAAACACAAATTAAGATTTTGATATAGCACAAAAAATTAGGTATAAAGTTTACAACTTTAAAATCCACCATAT
Organism: Maratus speciosus; assembly: GCA_963932465.1. NCBI lineage: Eukaryota > Metazoa > Arthropoda > Arachnida > Araneae > Salticidae > Maratus > Maratus speciosus. The sequence continues at coordinate 533,880,825 of OZ010793.1, forward strand.
TTGTAGGTGTTTATCTATTTGTGTATATATTCTATATTTGTGTTTAAAACGTATTATTTACCTACTATGCTTCTAATTATCGCTGAACCAAAAATAAGGCCATTTTGGAATCCTAAATGTTTCAACTTTAATTTAAAATAATAATTTTAAAAAATGATATTTTTCACAAAAACAGCGTTTTGAGGGTAGGCTATATTTGAACAATGTCAACTAAAATTCAAACCATTCAGGATTTGTAACTATTTTAGAATTTAAACAGGCAATGCAATTTGCATGAAACCAAATAACAATTTATCAATTTAGTTTAAAATAAATTTTAAAGACTTCATATAATGTGAGAAATATTCTTTAACCACTTAACTGTTTTGCCCAAACTGAATTTGGGCAAACAATTCGGTACATTTCTGCCATGCCCAAATAGTTCGAGTATGCTTTAAATTTCTGTGACGATCTCGCTTTGCCCAAAATTTCATTTTAAGACTTTATTTCAGCTTATTAGCAATAGACGGCAGCACTACACAGTTGAAGCATGAATATACAGTAATTCTGAGTATTATTTTGGCATGTTTTGTTCGTATGATTCTTTCACTTGAAATATTTTGTGCAATGTTTTGTAATAATAGCTTTGTACCACACAACAGTTAATATATAAAAGTATTTGACAAAAGAGGTGTGAATATTTAATCGATAAAATATTTTTTCACCAAAAAATGTTTTTTCTGCCTTTCTTATAGTGATATGCCCCCCCCCCCCCAAAAAAAAAAAACAAAAACATGTAGGCATATTTTGTGTTGTGTCTAAAATTTATTTTTGCAATAATATTTTACATTTTGTAAAAGAGGTAGTAAAACTATTTTACTTCATATTATACTTGCATGTAAAGATGAAAAAACAAATTTTAAAAATGACAATTTTTTACCCCATTTTGAAAAAAAAAAAAAAAAGTAACAGTTAAATAATTAACCTTTCAGTGGACACATTGTCAAAAATTTTACAACAAATTTGATATTTCTTGCATTTTAGCCTCAAATATTTAACTGAAATTAAATATAATTTTTATTATTATTTTGTTTAATTATTCATCTAACTTTTCTCTTATTATTATGAGATATCTTTCATTTTTAACAGTATAACTATTATACATAAAAAATGACTTGCACCAATTTGGGCAAAAAATTAAAAGGTTGCATGCTAAAAGGTTAGGATTTTCTTTTTTACCTATATAGAGTCTTTTTCATAAAATAAACAAGAAATTCTTCTAAAATTTCAAGAAAATTTAAACTCTTGCTTAAAAACTTTCAGAAATGTGCTGCTCATCCTGAAAAATAATTTTTTATTCATTATCATAAAACTACTTTTACGATCGTTTTGTACATTATGTGCCGTTTTTTAACAGACTAGTGTGAAATTTCTTTTCATTTAGAAGAAAATTACTATAGAAAATATCTTTTTTGGCACACTCAAACACCTTTATTTCAATAAACATGGCATTAAAAAGTATATTAAAATTTTAATTATTGAAATACTGTGTTATAATTTAATATTTTAGAGTGAATTTCAAAAGGTACCTGAATTTGAAACAGATTCAAGAGAACCTGGTGATAAAAATGAAAAAACTGATTACCATAATCTGCTAGCTCTGAATGATATTAATCTCGTACAGAATGTAGAACAGTTAGAATGTCCTATTTGCTTTTCTGATGTAGATGCTGGTGAAGGAGTTACTCTGCAAGAGTGCTTACATAGTTTCTGCAGGTACATTTTAAAACTATTTTAGTGTTATCTTTGCATATTTTACATTATTCTTTAATGTGATTTGCAATCCCCAATAGGATGGTTTTTTTATTAGGATAACAGTCCTGTCCAACCAAGGCCATCTATCTCATTGTTTTGCAGGGAAAGGAGCCAAAAATTGTAATGTCACCTTCTATGATAAAAAGGCATGAAACATTGATGATTTTAAAGAAAAGCATCTTTAATTTTTTTTTCCCTTGATCTGTAACAGGAAACACTAAGGTGGGGGGTGGGGGGGGGAGTCACTGCTCGCCAACCTCATGTTTGTTTTACATTTTTCTTAAGCTGGTTTAGAAAATTAATGATTTTAATTTCTTTAGTTATACAATAAATGCATATATGTATGTACATACCGTAAAATCCCGATTGTAAGCCCCCTCTCGAAAGTAATCACCCCTCCCACTTTTAAGCAATTTTTTTTTATATTACGCTCCCAAATATAAGCCCCCCCCCCTTCCTTTCACAAAATTTTTTGTGGGAAAAATTTTATTTAAAAATCTAAGGGAATATTTTGACAGTTTTGGCAGATTTCTACATGTTTTCACATAATAATAATAAACCTCACCCACTCCTCTGCATGAAATGTCTGCTTTCTTTCTCTGCTCTCCCTCCCCCTCCTCAACACAAAAAGTTTAAAATCGTGGAAATCTTAATTCTATTGTTCTATTTGTTGCTTGCTAATAACAACAAGTAAATAATCGATTATTTAAATTACACCCTTTTCTACAAAAGTTCTTATTTCTCCTCTGACTCCAACCCTGCAAAATTTAAAATCCTTAAATTTAGTTTGTAAAAAAATCCTGCCCTATTCCTTACAGTTGAACCTTGAAAATTCAGAATCGGTGGGACCACGGCAATTTCGGATTTTCGAATTTTTTCTAGATTTTGGAGGTCTGTTAAAAAATATTTTTCAGGGCAATATATTAACATACAAAATGTATTTTTTCCCCTAATGCGAATAAACAATGATCATATTGCTGAATTAAGTTATAAAATAGGAATGATACACTAAGCATAACACTTATGCTGAAATAAAATATGCATATTAAAACACAACAAATTAAAATATACTATACAATAGATAATACAGAAGTGATTTTATTCTGAATTTTCTGAAAATTTAAGTCATTCGGTTCCGAAAATTAAAGAAATATTGGCTATCAGTCTGAAAAATCAGACATAAAATAATCCTAAAAAAAAAAAAAAAATAAAAAAAAAAATCTGGAAAAGAAAACAAACTTCTTAACATAAAATCCCCTTAATGGATGTTAAATATGAGTGAAATCGTATAGTTACATCACAAATTCTTTATCTGAGAAGGTTTAGTGCCATTTCTAGAGTTTAATGAAAAGGGGGTGGTCTTTGAGATAACATGTAAATTTTTGTGATTCTTCTGAGAATATATTTAGAGAAGTTCTTCAATCATGGAAAAATATCGTGAATTTCGTCACATATCTAAGAAACAATTAGAGATTTTTTTTTTTTCAACTGATCGTTGTAAAAAGTTTCTGATTTCAATAATCAATTAAAGGAGGAAAAAATCAAATTTGTCTACCATTCGCTCAGAAAAATCACGAATTTTGTTATAGGTTGCGGAAAAAAACAGAGTTTTGATAAACAATTAAGGAAAACTATTGCAACTTTCGTCAAAAGAGTGACAGAAAAAAATAAAGTATTTTGTCCATCTGTCATGGAAAAATATCACAAATTTCAACAAACGATCACCCAAAAAAAATCAATTTTGTCAATCAATCGCAGAAAAAAATGCCAATTTTGTCAAATGATCGCAAACTGAAAAAAAAAAAGCAAATATTTCAAATGAAAATCAAATTTCAAATTATTTTTGCTTAAAAGGCGCAAAGACCAACTTAGTGAAAAATATTCCATGCCGGGAATCGAACCCGGGTCATCAGTATAGCGCACTGACGTTCTACCGCTAAACCACATGGAACGATACCCAGCCTGGAACTTCTCACTATTACAAGTTGGCAAGGCTACAAACGCAGCACAAGATGGAATATTTTCCGTGAGCCACCAACACGGGGCAAACACAGACACTTAATTAAATCCAGCATCGATGAATCTATATTAATATTTGGAAATTTTTCCAGAGAGAAACATTCGCCTTGAATACAATATTTCAAATGAAAATCAAATTTCAAATTATTTTTGCTTAAAAGGCGCAAAGACCAACTTAGTGAAAAATATTCCAAATTTGCAAAGGATTGCTGGAAGAGAAAAAAAAATGAGAATTTTATCAAAAAATCTAAAAAAAAAAACTTGTTTTCTTATTTTCCTACTGCATTCTATATTCAAAGAAACAAAATTGAAACAAACAACACATCAACATCAGCAAATGTGCGCATCAAGGTCATAGGCAGTGTGTCACTAGATTGATCATTCTGTTGGAGAAGGAGCAGGTGTTAATAGAGTGACTATCAAGTGTGTTTATCTATCAGTTCAATCAAAAGAAAATGAAATTGCATGTTTGTTTCTTTAGTTATAAATATGTACATTAGAGATTTTATTAGAATTAAAATATACGAAGCTTCGAGTGATCAACATATCAAGTCTTCCTCTATTTATGCTGTCTTTTAACTTTCCAGTTTTTGTAATAATTCAAGTCTTTAATTAACGGTCAATCATTAAAAAAATATACCAGAATATATCTATATTTATTTATTTAGTGTTTACAGTTGAAAGAATTTAACTGCATTTGATGAGAAATATGAAAGATACAGCAGTCTTATTTTAAAAATTAATAAAACTGAAATCAGAAAAATGTCTGGATTTTAGCGATTTCCGGAATGTAGATGTCCGGATTTTCAAGGTTCAACTGTATTTTGCAGCAAGGTGATGATTGGTCTAAAATCTCATCTAAATAATCTCATACAAGTATCACTCATGTAAAATCTTCATCCTCTTTGAAATTTTCTCTCCATCCTTTCTTCCCAAATAATGGTGGTGTGTGTGTGTGTGTGGCAGGGTTGGATTTTTTCCAGAAGAAACTAGAAGAAATGGAAAAAAAAACTGGAGAAATGTAAGAAGCCAACAGAAAACAAAACAGATGCTCAAAATTTAAATATATTAACTTTGTAAAACAATTAAATTCAAAGTACAATTATGGGAAATCTAAATTGGAAAATTTAATTAATATTAAAAATATTTTTTGAAAAATAAATTATTTTATATAACAAATTTCAGGTTCAGCAGAGTGAAGTGATAAGATGGCAAGTGATAGATTTTACAACTTTAGAGGTAGAGGGATGTTTGTTTTCTTTTTCATTAATTATGCCATTTATGTAAAAAGAGAAAAAAAATTACCTACAATTCTTTATTTTTCATACAAAAATGCATTATTTTCATAATAAAAATGCATTATTTTAAACTGTGCAACACAGTAAATAAACAAATTTGTAATTATTTATACTAACATCTGGATCTCAATGCTGATTTGAAAAAAAACTAATGCTCTAAAAATGTCTATGAGTACTTTGTATGGGTACAAAATACTTTTAACTCCCAAGTTCTGTAAGACTTGGAAGAATTTTTTTTTTTGTCTTTTGCATTCCTTCATTCTAAGTTGAGAAACCGATTGCAGCATCCTACTGCTAAAAAAACTTGTTATACCATGTTGCATTGTAGTAAGGAAAATGGAAATGTTAAGGAATTTTTTTAATACAGTAATTATTGTATGTTACTTACCTTAATAAAATTGATATAAATTAAAAGCACTGCCTTTTATATAAATGAGTTTCATTCTACCGTTGGTAAATGATCTATTTACTAATAGTTTCAAAAGCTTAAATAATACAAAGATATGATGTTAAATTGGAATGAATAACTTTTAATTGATTTTGTACATTTTGGAAAAAATTTCTTTTCTCCGAGAAAGTTTTAAGCAGGCGTATGATCTTGGGTAAAAAACTAATGTAATTATTAATTTAGCATACATAATTTATTAAATTTGTATGGATCTAATGAAATTTACTTAAGGCTATAAGAAGAATACATTTATTGTATCTTACAAAGTTGAAACTTATATGGTAAATAAGAATAACAGTTTCTTCCATTTCTTCCCCTTGGAAGAAACCTATTTCTTTGGTTTTTTCCACTTTGGAAGAAACTTGCCAACCCTGGTGTGTGTGTGTGTGGTGGAGGGAGGGGGGGGGGGGATTTCTAAATATGCAGAAGGAAAGCGAAAGATTTTTCTGCAGTTTGGCTGTTCTAATCCTTGAATTACATGTGTATTTTATGATTAAATAGAGCAACAAAAGTAAAAATAATTTGTTTTTAAATATACTGCATGTGTTGGGGGGAGGGGTACAAAAAAGAAAGGAAAACATTTTTGGGGGGGAGGGTGTAAAATAATTTAGGTGGTTATTTAAATATTTTATGACAAATCCCAAATCATGCAGAAATTAAAGATTTTAAACCGCATGAGATACAGGGATGGGGGGAGGATCATGATATGAGAGTCAGGAGAGAGAGAATAATTTAGCTGATAGATTATTTATTGTAACTATAGTGTATTTGTATAGCATATTGTGCATTAAGGGATTTAAAGAGTTTTATAGGTTAAATTATGAATGTTTGGTACCAGAGAGGGGGGGGGGGGCAAAGCGGGAAGCAATATTTTTTGGAGAGGGGGGGGGGTCAGATATTGATTAAATATTGTTGCAGTAAAATAACAAATAAAGAAGTGCATTTGAAAAAAAAAAAAAAGCAATTTTTTTCCATTTTTTAAATTAAATTTTGCTTTGATTTTTTTGGAGGGATTTTTTTTTTTTTTGGTTTGGGGGGGGGGGGGGGGTTAGATTTTTTTTTTTTTTACAAATTAGAAAGCTATCAAAATATGGAAGATTCTCACCCCTGTATTTACCTTATTTACTTCTAAATTAATGATAAAAACAGGTTTTTAAATATTTTTTTTTTTAAATCTCGATTATAAGCCCCCCTTCCAAATTTAACTGCTTTTCTTTTGAAAAAGGGTGGGTTTACAATCGGATTTTACGGTATATTTTTTGATTTTTTAAAGGTATTATATATATATATATATAACAAAAACATTGACCTCGGCTTCCTTAAATATTGATCAAAGACATATATTATAAATTTTAAAGTTATGTAAAAAAAAGTACAGAATTTTATGAAATTGATTAAAATTTTTAGGGGATTAAATTTGGAGAAATACAAAATTTTAATTTTTATACGGCTCCCTATACAAAAAATTTCCCAATGAGTAAAATGTGCCTCATACATTAATAAGGTCATGTACAGTCGTGGGGGAAAAAAAATAAACACCCCCTACTAACTCTGCAACAAATTATCATACGATAAAGGTACCAAACTATTGAAAATAAAACCTACTTTTAAATGATGTATATAAAATTTGCTTAGGGGTCCATCTACATATCAAAACAAAACTTTGTTTTTTTCAATAGCAAGTCCCAATTTTGACACCATAAATAAATTCTACACCCTGATAATATATGATGACGCAATCATCATATATTGTCCTTTTTATTCTTTTTAAATTAATGTTTTCTTTTTCTTTCCATGTATTCAGTCAGTCATAAATGGATTTGTTAAAAAAAGTAATTTCAGGCTTATTTCTAGTCTATTTCATGCGGAAGTAAAACATTAAATAATAAACATGTCTTTTTAACGAAATGATTCATTATCATTTTGATTTCACTATTTTATATCTGCAAGTCAAAAAACTATATGGTAGATTTACGATAATTGCACTCTTGACAGTTTGATATTAATTTAATACTAATCTATTTTAGTTACAATATTTATGTGGGCAATTTTCCTTTGCGTTGTTTATAAAAGAAAAGAAAGCGATCATTTTTATTAACAAGGGGAATAACTCGGGCAATAAATTTAATCATAAAATTATATTAGGCATCTATAATATAAATAAATTTTACGTATTGTTAATGTTTTGGTAGGGTTGCTTGAAGTTATTTTCACAATTTTGTCTTTATCAGTTTTTTTCGCCAATAATTTAAATTCTCTTCCATTGTTTTTATATGCAACGGATAATTTGGCGTTTGCGTAACTCTCATATTGGCTTGGTATTTCAGTGAATGTGGCGTGCATTCAATATGTAAATGTAATTCATTCGGCCTGATACTCTGACTGTGTAACCCACGCTTTTTCCAAGCGGCCCACCCCATCAGTATATTATGTCAACATTTCTTCAATAAAATTTTCATCTTTAATTTGTAGGATCTGTTTGCAGTCAAAGGGGATTAGAGCTCACAAATAGGGTTTTTGTGAGACATCCCAATGTACTACACTTGTATGTCTGGCCATATCTCTAATTTTAAGTGTGGGGGGTTTCCCCTTTCACATAGCTATAATATAAAATTCATACGATTAGTTTATGAGGAATGAATTATTTTAAAACTGAATTATTTTAGGGGTTGTATCCATATTGAAGTTTAATACTCTAAAGTTACAGATTGACTAAAAGAGTTAAGATTGACTTTTTAAAAGTTACAGATTGACTCTAGAGTTACAGATTGAAAAGCTACAGATTGACTATGTCACTTCTATTAATTTATTATTTCTTGCCAATATGACCATTTCACTCACTTAGTATGCTTCGACTATTGTTATATTTCGTAAAATCCTCTTCAATATTCATTTTATAAAGGTTAGAAGCAGGGTTTGAAGTAGGTATGCAACGGATATCTGGAAAATATCCAATATCCGGCTGATTTTTCAATATCCGAAATACCGTCGGATATCCAAATCACAATCACCGGATATCCGACTTCTCTGCCGGATATCCGGCAATACGTAGCAAAGCAAATATATAAGGATAAGAGAAATTGTTTGACCCAAACAATGTCGAACTACTTTTGTTTATAATGCAAAATATGAAAGTAAGTCCGCTATTCATGAGTAAAAGGTAATTCTCAAAAGTTTAAAGAATTGCCAGCTTTCCTAACATTGGTATTAGAACTCTTTATAATAAATTTAAGAATTTATGTTTACATCTTTTAGAAAATTGTACCTTTACTTTCAGAATGTGAAACAAAATCTGAAATTGTTTATTAAAGTATGACTTTATTAATTTTCTTTCTCTCTTTTAAGTTTAACAATTAAACAGGCCTATTTTTACTTTCTTCTATCTTCAATAGAAGAAAGTATTGTAACTGAGATTTTTTCGATTTCTGGTTTTCGGTGGGCTTAAACGTTTTAGGTGTCAGAGATCCCAAAACATGTTTATACAAATTGTCTGTCTGTCATCATACCATTAAAAAGTGTATGAAGTTGTGCATAGAATTGAACCAAATTTTTTGTGAATGTTTTTGGCTATAGCCAGCTGGCCCTTCTTCAATACTGGAACATTCCACTGGAAGGGGGCACTGTAATCGTGATTTTTGTGCCATTTTCATTATTGTGCCATCAAAAAGTGTATGAAGTTATGCATAGAATTGAACCAAATTTTTTGTGTATTTTTTTGGCTGTGGCCAGCAAGTCCTTCTTCAATATGGAAGCATTCTGCCGAAAGGAAGTGCTGTAATTGCGATTTTTGTGCCATTTTCATTATTGTACTATCGAAAAGTGTATGTTAAATATGTAATCATAAGTTATCCGTATAATTGAACAAAATTTTTTGTGATGTCCAGCAGGTTCTCCTTTAAATTGGAAATATTCTGCTAGAAGGGTGCACTGTAATAGTGATTTTTGTGCCATTTTCCTTCTTGTACCATCGAAAAGTGTATGAAGTTATGCATAGAATTGAACCAATTTTTGGGGGTATGTTTTTGGCTATGGCCAACTGGTCCTCCTTCAATTTGAAAATATTCTGCTGGAAGGGGGCTCTATAATAGTGATTTTTGTGTTATTTCCATTATTTTATCATCGAAAAGTGTATGAAGCTAAGCATAGAATTGAACCAATTTTTTATGTATATTTTTGTCTATGGCCGGCAGTTTTTCTTGAATTTGGAAATATTCTGCCAGAAGGTGGCACTGTGACAGCATTTTTTGTAAAATTTTCTCAATTTTTCGCAGTTTTTTGTACTGTATATTGGTAGCTCATGAAGCCATGGGAACTTCGCATCCTGCTAAGCTGGCTATTCACAATCAGCTGATGTACAGCAGAATAACGAAAAAAATTATTGATTTTAATAAATATCATGATCGAGATTAACTTATTCTTATTTTGATTAATTGACGAATAGAAATTTTAGATCAAAATCAAAGTTGGTATAATATTGAACTAATAATATCGAAGTATTAACATTTGGAACTACTTTTTGAAATATTAAGATGTATGAGATAGAAAAAAGCTTTGGGATTGGCACATCCAATTAGTTATTTTTGTAACTTCATTATAAATGAAATAATTAAAATTAAAAGTAATTTTCTTTTTACTTATAAATATCACAGTAATTTAACTTAAAGTAAAACTAAATGTGACTCAAAGCAAAACAGTATTAAATAATTAAAACAGAAAAAAGACATCAACTAAACCTATATTTGGAGAAAATAACTCTTTAATCATGGGTAATATTAGTAGATATTTTATGTTTAAATTATAAAAAGAACGTATGTATTTCTTTGTGAAAATACTCTACAATTATAAGCCTATTAATTGGTTAAAATTTTTTACACAAATTATCAGCATTTCATTGTACAAATTAATTATTAGCAATTATCAATACTAGGGGATCAAACCCGAGCTCCTCGGGTTACAGAATATAGGTGAAAACCATTTTTTTTTTAAAACTCTAATTATTTTTTTACATGTAATATATATTTTAGATTGCCCACTAACATCAAAAAGAATTTTTATATGAAAAATATTAATTATGCAATCAAATAAGGTTTTGAAATTTATTAAAAGCGATACTTTGTCATGTCACCACATGCAAGGAGTTATTAACTCAAGATTTTGCGACTTACGTTAGTCATTTCGGTGGATAAGCGCGTAGTTCAATCACATGTCTGTTAAATTTGTTTCTTATTTACATTAATTTATTTATTTTCCTATAGAGGAAGTTTTAATTTTGTTATGGAACATTAGACGGAAACAAATGCTGAACTTTTTACATTGTTTTAAGGGCAAGCGGATTAACCTGTCGTAATCAAGCTACACGTGATAGAGATAAATTAAAAAATAATTTATGCTTGAAAATCTATATATATATTACGCTATCATACGTGGCACAGAAATCGCGATTATTTGTTAATTGTTTAATGGCAACACCCGAATGAAACTCATCTCATTGGTTATTGTGTAATATTTTTAAAAAGGGAATAACAATAAATAAATAAAAAGTTTAATTAATAACTATAGATAAAAACAATTTATATAATTTTAAAAAGTAAAATAAAAGTAAATAAACAATTTATTAATAAATAAACAACAACATCCGGGTTACCATATCAAGCAAAATAACGACACTTTGGCGCCAGTTATGTACTCCAGTGCGTATATGACATTGGCGTCAGAAAAAAGTCGCACCAACGTAGTGCGTATATGACACCTGTGCCGTCTTTTATTCATCTAATTTAAAATACAAAAAAAAAAAAAAAATAAATGAAGGTACTTTTCCAATATAGGTTCTTGGCGAAATAGAGAAAAGGTTCATGGCGAGAAAAGAAAATTTTTTCTGGCAACCGATTTAAACAAAATATTTTTTTCAAATAAAACTACATAAAAGTTGCCATGATGGCAAAGAGTTCGTACTTTTATATTAGCTGAGTTATATTAATTCTCGCCAATAGCATGTTAAAACTCGCCAGCAGCATTTTTTATTTTTCGAGGGGTAAATTAAAACAATGCTTTGATGTTGAAATTAAAAGGTTTATGGTATTATTTCTTTTCTTTTCTTTTCTTTTTCTTTTTTTAAAGAATTTTTTTTTTAAGTGAAAGTCATGAATTTTAAAGGTTTTATTTTTAAATTAAAGTTATTCATTCTAAATAAAATGAATGAAAGGATTATATTTTAATCTGAATTAACGAAATATGAAAAAAATGCGACGGGTACAATGTTTGGCGATTTATCACCTGTGCCTGACTAACATAAAAGTAGGGAGTTCTCGATTTCTATCAGAATCTTCCAATTTGGCGAAGGATTGAGCAAATAAATTAAATTATGAATAAAAGTAACATGATACAATGCCTAGCATATATTTAAGGGAGACCAAACTGTTGCCACGGGCGGCTAGTTATTTTAAAAACCATAATAACTCAGTCAATTAAGATACAATTTTCAAACAAATTGCATTTGAAAGTAGATTTTTTCCTCTATTTGACGGTTTAAAAATTGAAAATGTACGATATTTAGAAATTAAAAAATCGCTGACATAGCACGTAATTTTAATTTCAATTTTTTTTCCAGTTTTTATGAGAAAGTGGCAACAAAAGGGTACAGTAATATATTATTTTCTTTCCTCCGTGATTATTTTCCCTTTACTTTCAACCCTCCACGACTTTCAACAGAAATGGAGTTCCTCAATTGCCACAATTACAAAAAATGTATTAGAAACTACAAAAAAATTAATATCTCAAAATTAAATTGAGATACAGCTTTCAAACAAATTGCATTTAAAAGAGCATTTTTTCCGTTATACGGCAGTGTAAAAATTTGAACTGTGCGATGTTTAGAAGTTTAAAAATTTGCAGTTGAGAAAATTGCAAAAGCAAAATTTTATTTCAAATTTCAAAGTGTTGCCATTTGCAGAATGACGTATGTGTTACGCACAGATATGTTTGTCCTTTATAATATAGATAGTCAGTGCCATATCCAAATCTAGTAGCAATTATCAGCATTTGCATTTCATTGTACAAATAAACAGAATATTTTAATGTTTAAATTACATTTTTTATACAACATTATTAATATACATTACATGGCTTGAATGGCAGATACATGTCTTGAATTTTGGGATGGGATGGCAGGATTCGTGCCCTAAAGAATATTTAGGGCGGGAAGCTCTGTTTCCAAAAAATCATTTTCCGAAAATGTTTCTTTGTAAAACGACGATGAAGTGTCGGGACAGACTGACAAATTTCATCATATTTACCACTACGATTTGCAGTTTTTACAGTTTCTTCTTACAACAAATTGACAAAATTAGTGTTTGTTTTTCTGCATCTGACCAAAAAATTTGCGATTTTTCTCCTCGGCCAACTGACGAATTTCTTGATTTTTTTTTTCTGGATACCGATTGGTGAATTTCATAAAAAATGTTTTCGCAATCAATTGACAAATTTAGAAATTTTATTCTGTGACCGATTGGCAAATTTCCCTGTTTGTTCTTGTGACATACTGATGAAAGTAACGATTGTTTTTCTGCATCTGATTGAAAATTTTCACATTTTTAGGTAGCTTTCTTTACAAAAAAGCTACCTATTGCAGCCGTTCGGAGGAAAGCGATTTCAAAAAATTTTGATATATTTTCATCGATCATGACCCCCAGACCCCGAAACCACCCTCCGTTCAAAATTGATATATATATATATATATATCTATATATATATATATATATATATATATATATATATATATATATATATATATATATATATATATATATATATATATATATATCTGACCTATGTCACACTGTAACTCCCGTAATTATGAACCGATTTCGATGTAATTCGGTGTGTACATAGTACATACCAATGTCTCGACCGAGTTCGTTGGCCAGCTTCATCCGCCGTTTTGTTTCAAAATGGCGGCCATTTAAAATTTAAAAAAAAATGTAAAACTTGAAATGTGGTACCAAAAAATTAAAAATGGAAAAATATTTTATTCTTATGTATTTGACCTTTATACAAAGATTCCGGAGCAGTTCTTGTTTCGTCTATATCTTAAAAAATGGCTGAGTTATAGCATTTTGAATTTCTAGCGTGGCTGACATTTTGAAACGTCCTGAATTTTGTCACGCGATAAAAGGCGTATTTATGAACCGATTTGGATGTAATTCGGTGTGTACATAGTACATACCAATCTCTCGACCGAGTTCGTTGGCCAGCTTCATCCGCCATTTTGTTTCAAAATGGCGGCCATTTAAATGTTTTTTAAAAATGTAAAAATTGAAATGTGGTACCAAAAAATTGAAAATGGAAAAATATTTTTTTCTTATGCATTTGACCTTTATACAAAGATTTCGGAGCAGTTTTTCTTTCGTCTATATCTTAAAAAATGGCTGAGTTATAGCATTTTGAATTTCTAGCGTGGCTGACATTTTGAAACGTCCTGATTTTTCTCACGTAATAACAGGCGTGTTTATGAACCGTCTTGGATGTACCTTGGTGTGTACATAGTACATACAAATATCTCGACCGAGTTCGTTGGCCAGCTTCATCCGCCATCTTATTTCAAAATGGCGGCCATTTAAAAAAATAAAAAAATAAAAAAATTTAAATGAGATACCAAAAAATTGGAAAATGAAAAAGATTTTTTTTGTATGTGTTTGACCTTAATACAAAGATTCCGGAACAGTTTTTCTTTCGTCTATATCTAAAAAAAAATGGCTGAGTAATAGCATTTTGAATTTCTCTTGTGGCTGACATTTTAAAACTACCTGATTTTTGTCACGCGATAACAGGCGTATTTATGAACCTATTTGGATGTAACTTGGTCTGTACATAGTACATACCAATGTCTCGACCGAGTTCGTTGGCCAGCTTCATTCGCCATCTTGTTTCAAAAGGGTTGCCATTTAAAAAAATTAAATTTAAAATTCAAAATGAGGTATTAAAAAATTGGAAAATGAAAAAGATTTTTTTTATGTGTTTCGTCTTGATACAAAGATTCCGGAGCAGTTTTTGTTTCTGAAAATTTGTTCTTTTGTTGATATCTTAAAAAATGGTTGATTTATAGCTCTTTGAATTTCTAGCATGGCTAACATTTTGAAACGATCTTGTATTTGTCACGCGATAACACGCGTATTCGCCTATTTCGATGTAAGAAGGCATGTGGATAGTATACATCAACACCTCGACCAAGTTCGCTGGCCAGATTCATCAGCCATCTTGTTTCAAAATGGCGGCCATTAAATTAAAAAATATATATATATTTAAAGTGAGGTGCAAAAAAATTAGAAATTGAAAAAGGTTTCTTTCTTAAGTATTTGATCTTGATATAAGGATTCAGGAGCATTTTTTGTTTGTCTTTACCTTAAAAAATGGGTCAGATATAGCAGTTTCAATTTTTATTGTGGGTGACATTTTGAAAAATCTGATTTTTTGCATGCGACAGCACTCCTATATATTAACCGATTCCGATGTGAGTGAGCATGTGCACAGCAATTACTAAGGTCTCGACCAAGTTCACTGCTTAGCCTCATCCACCATGTTGTCTTAAACTGACAGGCACTTTAAGAAATTGCCGAATTTGGCAGCCAAATATAAGTTACTTTAAAGAAAAGCAGCTTGGATAAAGCTGACTAATTTCGCGAAATTCTCATTCATTATATTGATAAAAATTAATATTGAATCTCCTATATTCGGTTTCCACTAAATTGAGCTTCGTGTGTTTGCATGATATAAGTTGGCTTTTTTTAAATAAGGATTATGAAAGCTACCTCTTCCTCCCGGCACTGGCCGGAAGAACTTTTTTCTCTGCGACCGGCTGAGGAATTTCACGGTATTTGCTCGTGACGGACTGGCAAATTTCATGATACTTTTCCATGATCGATTGACGAATTTCGTGATAGTTTCTCACTTTTGTTTTCCCATGAACTTCAGTTTTTTTCTCGCAACCAATCGTCAGATTATTTTATTTATTTTCACCATGATTGACGAAATCAGCAATGTTTTTTTCTATGACCGTTTTACATATTTTGCGACAGGGTTGTTTGGTTTAAACAGTGGTTTAAACCAAATGGTTTTTAAAAAAAACCCATGCTGTTTTTTTTTCATCTGGTTTTTTTTCTCTTTTTCCCTATTGTTTTCATTTATTTTACACATTATTGAAAAATGGAAAATCCAAGTTTTGCAGAAGCTACAAGCAAAACTTTAGATAAATGATGAATTAATAAACTTGTAAAGTGGCAAACATTTTTAGTCAATCAAACTTTTCTTATAAGCTTTAAATCTACATGGCAGACTAACTAATTTTTCTAAAATTAGCTGGGAAAAAAAAAGTAGTTAGTTTTCTTTCTTCTTCTTTTTCAAACATTTTATTTTAAAAAATACCAAAATGGCAGATTCTAGCTAAAAATACACTTTTACTACTTAGATTGCTTGATTAGTTAAGATTTACTAAGGATTACATTATGCCTCAATGATGACATAATCATAAGTAATTTTCTCCATTGGTTACTCTTTGTTCTGCATGCTAATGAAGGATTGGCTGTGAGTTTTCTTTGTTGTATGATGGCTATTGGGTTTAGTAAGCTTTTGTTGTTCTTGCATTCCTACATTGGGATTGGGGTTTTGCATTGTGATTTATTTTATTCTGTTACCAGCAGGGCTAGCTTGGTTTAAATCAATTGGTTAACCAACTGGTTTTTTAGAAAAAATCTAATATAATATTTTCTCATTTTTGTAATTTAAGTGTTTCAAATTATTGGATATAAATAATTTCAACTTTTAACCAGGGATGTAGTGGAGGGTATACGCAGGTATGCGACATATACCCTCTGAATTTTTTTAAGATTGACAACTTTTATAAATCTACTTTCCATTTTAAGATCAATGTTTTCAGTAGTCTAAAAAGCTGATAAATAGGTATTTCTGTTTATTTTACTGCCGCTTTTTTTACCTGGCAGTTTTTGAGAAGTGTCAAATGTCAATATACAATACTTCTTGAAACGTGTAAAGACTCTTGCTAAATTCAAATCATTCCAGGAATTCTTTATAAAAAGCTTAAAAGCTTTACTTTCAATAAAAGATAATAATTGTTCATGTTGTGTTTTAATAGAAAAATCAGACATCTCAGATTGCAAATATTTCAAAGAAATGATTTTGAATAGCCATGGGAAATTATATTGTATTTATGAAACTACACCATATATTTATTTATAGTACTATAGTAATCAAAAGATTGTTTATTAAAATTTTCAAGGTATCAATGTTTGGCTATGTAGAGCATTTTATTCATGAAACCATAAGACATAGCTTATACTAAAAATGTTTAAATTATTTCAATTTTCTACATAATTATTATAATTATTTAATTTAAATCATTTTTAAATGAAGTTATATTACTTATATATTCAACAATGTTTATTTTTATCAATAAATATGTATGTATATGTAATAGGAAAATACATTTAAAAAAACCTGGTTTAAACCAAAAAAAGCTAGTTTAAACAAAAAAAAAAAAGGGTTTTTTACCAACCCTGTTTTGCGATGTTTTTCCTGTGTGCCCAAAATTGGAAATAACTAAAAGGGCAGCAACGGCCACCGGAGACTAAGCTCTACCAAATTGGACAATAGTCAGCACTAAACAAAATGAGATTACACTTGTGGTGCACATGAAAAAAAAAAAAAAAAAACTTTGATAAACTTCAAAAAAATATTTAGAAACAGCAAACTAGTTGTTTCTCGCAATTAACAGAAATTAGGACATGACTTTTTGAAATCAACCTTTTCTCGTGTAATAGAAGAAACCAATTGACTATTCCCCTTTCAAACTTTGGATATGGATTTAAAATTCCAATGCATAGAACATAGTTCAATTAACGAAAATACCAGGGATTACAGTTTTGAATATAATTCCATTAAGGATATAATAAAACAAATTTGTTCAGAAGTGACATACCATCACCGATATGCATTATTCATGTAAGTTAAAAATTGATGCACATCAGATTTTGCAAAGTTTTCTAAAACTTTTTAAGAGAGCATAACCATGTGTTTCTGATAATTTCTAAAGTTATAAAAGTTGCTCTGTGCTGTTTGTCAAAAGTGTAACTTGTGAAAGAGGCTAAAGTACGCAAAATGGAATAAAATCTAAATTAAGAAATTCATTTAGCAACCCAATTGTTAATTGCCCATAACATGAAGTGAAAGTTGAAAAATAGACATGATATATATAAAACTTGATTCTGTTCCTTTGTTTTAATAAAATAAAAATTTTGAATAATTATCTTGGGTTGTTAATTTAAATTGTTTCAATGGTATTTTGTCATGTCTGTATAAATGTAATTCTTTAAGTAACACACAAAAAATAACGGGGTTTAAAGATTTTTTTCCCTTTCTAACAGTTCAACTCCCCTGCATTTATAAATTTTGGGTATGAAACTCCCCTCCAGGGAAAACTTGAATTACAAGCCCTGATATTCAAAAAGATATAGTTTTTGTAAATTATATTTCAATACATTTAAAATGTTTTAATGATGTGTGAAACATGTTTGTAATTTATTGTTCTGAGATGACATTATATAGAGAAATAATTCACTATATAACTGAAAACATATCTAGTGCCGGATATCCGAATCTGGCAGGCGAAGGAGATTCGTATATCCGATATCCGGCAAAATCAATATCCGGTGCATCCCTAGTTTGAAGATATATATCAATGGATATATATCTTGATATATATCATCACATATATCCGATATATTTATTTAAAAAATATCATGAAGTTTGATATTTTGATATTGATAACAATTTTCAAAATACATATTCCGTATATTTTAATATTTTCAATCAAAGCAAGTATAAACTAATTTTTTAACTGTTGTTGATTGTGTCATTCTGTAGATAAGAACTTTTGCTTCGGCTGGCCGTTTTTAGCTTCCCGAATGCCGCCCCCCCCCCCCCCCCCCTTTCCCACTCTCTCTCCATAAAAAATCTTTTCCAAGTTTTACATTTGAAGTTGAATTTTTTTAAGTAAAATGTAGAAACAATAAATATTTACTTAAAACAGCTATTGAAAGATAAACCGTCTAATTTAGAGGCGTTATTTACCCCTTATTATCATTATTATCTTATTATCACCTTATTATCCACTTATTATCATCTTATTGTTATCATTAGAATCTTTTATGGTTTTGGATTTCTTTAGTTTAAACTATACAACTGGTTCATGGATGCAAGACCTTCAATCTCAGGACTGGTTTCAGTCTTAGAGCGATTTTTGATGAATAGTAAATTATACTTTATATATTTAAATAATAGTATTTTTACTCGCAAAAACTTTTAATCAATCTCTTTTATTGTCAAAGATGAATTTTTAGCCATATTGCAAGGCAATAAAAGTCGTCTAACCCATCTCAATTGGTTTATGTCTAATATTCAGAAAATTTTTCAGTCTTGCTTGGATGGACTTCATTCACCCATGAACTGGTTAGAGATGTTCAAATTTTTCAATAAAAACAAAGTATTTTGTTGTATAAAACACAAAATTTTTTGGAAACTTCATAATTAATCCCATAATTTTGTTTTTTGTGAGTGTAAAAAGTAAATTTTGTCTGTCTTCAATTAGTTTATCTTCAATTTTGTTAAATAAGTGGAAAAAAACACATTTAGAATATTGTTTTATTAAGTTTTCATGCTAAATGCAATATGCTTTAGTATTTAATTTATATTAGATTTAATATTATATTAAATATAATTATCAATGAGTTTATTATATCAAAAACATCAGATATATATATTGAAAATATCGGATATATATCAAAATATCGGATATTCTTATTGTTTTCGAAAATATCATCATATTAATGAACCCTGCTTACAAGTGTTGAATTATCCGATTTAAAAGATAAATAAGATATCTGAAATTACAATAGTTTTTGAATATGTGATTATGATTGGAATTTTATGTGTTTTTATGTTTTTTCTCAAATTTTTAATTTATTTAACTCAGTCTTTTTATTATTATTTACTGACAGAAATATAAAGAATATCGGCCAATGCAAAAATTTAGAATAAATAATAGTTTAAAGAGCAATATAAGGAACCAATGTAAAAAAAAAAAAAAAAAAAAAAAAAAAAAAAAAAATCAGACAGGCTACTCAAGTTAATGATGACCGATTTACTGCAGTGTACAAAGTAGATATAGGAGGTAGGTACAGGGTACCTGTGTACATAGTAGATGAAAACTGTTTTAATTCATAACTGTAGTAGATATTTTACATTTAGTGTATAAGTACTTCCCCTCGTATTTTTGGGGTTTGCAGATAGAAACCAAGGTACAAAGGTCTGGAAGAACCCAAGGCCCGGAAAATGAAGGCAATCTTTCAAACAGGCCGTGTAAGTAGAATTAAGACAATTTATGTTAATGGGCCGAATCAGACTGATAAAAAAATTGAGCCGGCTGACAAGCCCAATATAACAAATTTGAAAGAATGAAACTATGTGATAAAATAGGAACTATTTGCAATAGGCATGATTTGAGTGAGAATAAATATAAAAGCACGGCGGAATGTTTTAGGGGACGGGCCTTAAAATTTCGGTTCATGCAGATCTCTTACCGGAGGTAATGCAAAAATTATAAATGTGTGTTACTTTTGGGGGCAAAAGAACTAAGAACCAGGTATAGCATTGTAATAGAAGCCTTTTCCCGTTTCTCTCCCCCCCCCCCTTCCCCCTCAAAATTTTCCAGTCTGTATGACCAAAAGTCAAAATTCTAAAATACCTGTCTTTCTTTATTTATTTTTGTGCACAGGAGTCAAAATAGGATGAAATTGTAATTTTTTTTTTTTTTTTATTGAATCGGCGGTACCCAAAATAACAATAAAATAGTGAAATTTTGTTATCTTTCACCTTTTGAATTTCAGATTTTCTAGGTCTGCAGAACTCGAAATAAAGCCAAAATTGTAAACTTAATTAAAAAAAAGGCATTTTTAAAATTATTTCATTAGAATCCACAGGATCCGAATTGTTTTCAAAATATTAAAATTTTCATCCTTATTTTTCCACCTTTCCATATATGTTTTTCGAGTCTGGAGGAGCAAAATAACAACTAAATTGTAACAGTTTCACTTTTTCTTCTCAGTCTGCAGATCCAAAATAGTAACATTTCCATTTTGTGTTCTTTAGACTTCGATAGTTGAATTTTTTAGGTTTGCGGGTGTGAAATTGTAAAATTAATAAAGCGGAAAATATAATTTTTTTCTGTTTTATTTTGGAAGCCCTAAAAAGATAATCAATGCTGTAATAGTCAGATTTTAGCTTTATTTTTCTTATATTCCATCATTATTTTAATCAACAGGCAACACTAGTACTCCAGCCCGATTACTAGTGTTGCTAACCCGGAGTCGGAGTCATTAAAATATCCCGGAGTCAGCCGTTTTTCCCATTGACTCTGCAGCCCTGTTAATAACTGTAAATATCAGTAGCATTTAATATAATTTTAGATAACTATTACAAAATATTAATGTATATAACGTTATCGTATACTACTAATGAAAATGAATGTAGTTTTTATTACTAATAATTACAGTTAAAGCTTAAAAACATAGATTATGTTAGCAATAAGAGGTTTAATTGTTTTGGAAACCTAAAATTATTGGTAGCTATTTCCTATTTTAATGCATGGAGAAGAAAATCATGAAAGTCAGATTTAAATTTTAAAAAATCATGATTTTTTTTACACCCTATTTATAATACAGTCGAAACTTGTTAGCATGAAATTGAAGGAACTTTGAATTTGTTTTGTGTGTTTTTGGGGATTTTGTGTAAGCTGTCAAATTATCTATCTTAGATATATAAACCATCTATGTTAGATGTATAAACCATCTATGTTAGATGTATAAACCATCTATGTTAGATGTATAAACCATCTATGTTAGATGTATAAACCATCTATGTTAGATATAAAAACTAAATAACTTAACTTACAAATATATCCCTGCTCTTAAAATCATCAATAATTAAGAAATAGAAAATATAATTAAGAAATAAAACAAATTGGTCATTATTTTAAGCAATAATAAATTTATTTACTTGCTAATTATTTAAAAAAAAATCCATTATTGACTTTTGCTTGAATTTTTGTAGATTGCTTCTTTTTAGGAAGGTATGGAGATGGACCTTATCTAATTTGTCCAAAGCTCGGGAAGCATCCTCTTCCATAAGGAAATGCTGCACAGTTGTCAGAATTGTGGTAGCTTCATTTCATGAAACTAAACTTTTCTGTTCTGTGTCAATCTTTTCCATCCTCATCTGGCACTTCAATGTTGCCATCTTTTTTGCAGTTAATGCCACAATTATTTCTTCGTCTGTCATCACATCCAAATTTAGCACATCTTCATCTATGCAAATGTACGTGGCAAACAATGTCTGTGAAAGAATTTCTCGTTTTTTGGCTTCATCTTAAATTTGTTGCCATTTCAGATTCTGTTTCATAAGTTACTTCATTTATTTCATGCATAAATCTAAAGTGTCAGAAACAATTTTTCACAGTTCTAGTAGTGATACTGTTCCAGGCACTTCATAAGTAAGCTAATGCTTCTAGTACATTCATAGAACATTCCTTTTTATTGTCAAAGCATTGAATCATTTTATGAACAATTTCTTTTCTCTACTGCACTTTTAAGCATTGAAGAAGTCCTTGGCCACAAGGCTGAATTTTTGTAGTACTGTTCTACTACTAAGAAGAAAGGCGTATTTAATTGCTTTTACTACTGTAACATCTTTATGAGCATTGCAATTGTCCAGCACTAAACAGGTTTTTCTTTTTTCTTGGTAGAATTTTAAGTCCGGATCAAGTAACCATTTTGTGAAAATATTGTTGTTCATCCATACATTCTTGCTGGAAACATAGCAACGAGCAGGGTTCCTACAGTCAGGGAAAACTTGGGAAACATAAAAAAGTCAGGGAATTTGAAAATTTAGGCAAAAAGTCAAGGAAATATCAGGGAAATTTTTTAATATTTGCAGGGTTCGCACAGACTCCTTAGACTCCTTGGAAACTCCTTAGAAATGAAAACACTCCCAAGTAGTACTTAGAACTACTTAGATAAGCAAACCACTCCTTAGAAACTCCTTAAATTGTATTGAGGCTTCGGGCGCAAGCAATAATATCTGCCGTGGGAAAAAAATCGTGATTGCGAAACGCGCGGTAAATCCTTTACGCTCGTCATTCATCTGAAGCACAGCATTGATTGTGTAGGATAATCTTAATAGTAGGGTTCCCACTAAGTCCGTTTTTCAATTATTAAGTCCGTAAAGTCAGTTTTTCGACACAGTTAGCCGACCTTTATTTTAAATTTTATTGATGTTTGGCATTTAGCCAAGAATCTCGGAAAAATCTCATTTTTCGTAAATATATTCCAAAAAATACCGTCAAATTTCGTCAACCGATCGCGGAAAAAAATTCGTAAATTTTGTCAAAGGATCGGGAAAAAACGCGAATTTCTCCAACAGATCGTGGTAAAACTTGACGCGAATTTCTTAAAAGACAGCGGAAAAACGCGAATTTACCCAGATGATCACGAAAAAACACGAATTTCGTTAAAGATCGAGGGAAAAAAAGCAGATTTCCTCAAAAAATCGCGAAAAACGCGCGAATTTCCTCCAAAGATCCCGAAAAACACTCGAATTTCGCCAAAGGATCGCGAAAAACACTCGAATTTCGTCTAAGGATCGCGAAAAACACTCGAATTTCGTCTAAGGATCGCGAAAACACTCAAATTTCGTCAAAGGATCGCGAAAAACACGCGGTTTCCATCAAAAGATCGCGAAAAAACGTCAGATTCGTTTAACAATCAAAATAACACGCGAATTCCATTAAAAGATCGCGAAAAAAGGCGAATTTTCCTAGAAGATCGAGGAAAAAACCGAATTTCCCCCCAGAAGATCGAGGAAAAAACCGAATTTCCCCCCAGAAGATCGAGGAAAAAACCGAATTTCCCCCCAGAACATCGAGGAAAAAACCGAATTGCCCTCAGAAGATCGCGGAAAAAAGCGAATTTCCCCCAGAAGATCGCGAAAAACACGCGAATTTCCTCAAACGATCGCGAAAAACACACAAATTTCGTCAAAGGATTGCGAAAAACCTGCGTTTCCATCAAAAAATCGCAAAAAAAAGGTCAGATTCGTTTAACAATCGAAATAAAACGCAAACTCCATTAAAAGATCGCGAGAAAAGCGAATTTTTTCAGAATATCGCGGAAAAAACCGAATTTTCCCAGAATATCGCGGAAAAAAGCGAATTCCTCCCCCCCCCCCAGAAGATCGCGAAAAACACGCTATATTTCTCAAAGAATCGCGAAAAACACTCGAATTTTGTGAAAGGATAGCGAAAAACACGCAAATTTTGTCAAAGGATCGCGAAAAACACAAATTTCGTCAAAGGATCGCGAAAAACACACGGTTTCCATCAAAAGATCGCGAAAAAAACGTCAGATTCGTTTAACAATCGAAATAAAACGCAAATTCCATTAAAAGAACGCAAAAAGCGAATTTTCCCCAGAAGATTGCGAAAAAAGGCGAATTTCATCATAAGATCGCAAAAAAAATGCGAATTCGTCAAAACTTCACCTTCAAAGAAAGCGATTACCGCTGTTCTAAAAGAATAAATTCAAAACTTGTTATATTTTTTCTTGTATGTTGCGTGTAGCATTTTTTTTTTTTTTTTGCCTTTTAAATTTTTCTGTAAGATGTACATGTATGTGATATGCATAATAATTGTTTGTGGTTTGACTAATCTCTATTTATATGACCTAGGGTTCAAATCTTCCGAAAATGTAAGGTATTCATTTCCGAAAATTTTAAAAAATCGGTCACTAATCCGAAAATTGGGACATAGGGTCTCCGAAAAAATAAATTTTTCCAATCATTTGCAGAAAAATCGCCAATTTCGTCAAAGGATCGCGGAGATAACACAAATTTTATCAAAGAATCGTGAAACCACCCACAAATTTCGTCAAAAGATCGCGAAAACCCCCCAAAAATTTCGTCAAAAGATCGCGAAAAAACCCGCAAATTTCATCAAAAGTGAGCGAAAAAAACGAACAATTTCGTCGAAAAAACGGCAAATTTCGTCAAAAGATCGCGAAAAAACGGCAAATTTCGTCAAAAGATCACGAAAGAACCACAAATTTCGTCAAAAGATAGCGAAAAAACCACAAATTTCGTCTAAAGATCGCGAAAAATCGACAAATTTCGTCAAAAGACCGCGAAAGAACCACAAATTTCGTCAAAAGATCGCGAAAAAACCCACAAATTCGTCGAAAGATCGCGAAAAATCAAAAATTTCGTCAAAAAATCGCGAAAAAACTCACAAATTTCGTCAAAAGATCGCGAAAAATCGACAAATTTCGTCATAAGATAGCGAAAAATCGAAAATTTCGTCAAAAGGTCGCGAAAAAAACCACAAAATTTGTCAAAAGATCGCGAAAAAACGCGAATTTCTTCAAAGAGTCGCGGAGAAAACACATAGCTAGTGTCGGGAGTGGTTTTCTCCCTCTCTCTGGTGTAACTTTTCAGAAGATTTGCTGGGAATTTCAGATTTTTTTTTTTTTTTTTTACTCAGAATCACCCATGTGACATGACCATTGGTCATTGCATATAAAAGTTGATTGTCAATTTTGTATTTAAACTTACGAAATCCGTAAGCAATATATTGTGAATACTGTGCAATTTCAGCGCTAACAATTAGATTCTAATAAAGTAAAATTTGTTTTTGAAATGTTTTTCTCTCCAAATTGGACATTAAAAATTGGAGTGTGCATACCACATAACGATACAGCACATAAAAAAAAAAAAAAAAAATGGCAAATCCTTAAAACTTTTTTGACTCCTTGGATTTTTTGGATACTGCTTGGATTTTTTCTTCCCAACTTTGTATGAACCCTGTATTTGAAATGGTCAGGGAATTTTTGGTGAACTACTTTAGATCAGAATCTCAGTTATCATGAATGAACGAATTTTGAATTAATTATTCATCTAATATAAAATTTTTATATAAAATTTGCAAACCATATAACAATAACATAATATGAAAAAAATAAAAATAAAAACTGGAAATTCATACAGCATATACTTTTTTTTTATTAAAATTGTCTACTGCGGAGGGTTTTACAACAATATATAAGCCAAATTTTTATGCAGAAAGGTCAGGGAAAACCTGGAAAAGTCGGGGAATTTTTTTACCAGAATTGTGTAGGAATCCTGAAAAGGTAAAGTTTCAACATTTTTGAATCAATGTAGTTTGGCCAATTTACTGATCTTGAGCAATAGTAATTTTTCACTTCTGTCCATGTTGCAGCTGATCATAATCATATTTTTTTGTTGTTGTTGTTGTTGTTTGTTGAATTTTCCTCCAGTACATTTTTCTCCTTTTAAAATAAATGTTTGCGAGGGTTGTGCTTTGAAAAACAGTCCCGTTTCATTTATGTTAAAATACCCCAGGGAGCATATTTTTTTTTTAACATCTAACCTCTTGTCTATGAAAAAGCACTTAATAAAATTCTCATCTACCGTAGACTCTTCTCCACACATCTTTTTCCAGACAATTCTATAATACTGTATGAATCTTGTCAGTCACCCGTTAGAACATGTGGAATCACTCTCATCAAGAGCGTCAGCAAAAGCGTTTGCTTTATCTTGCAAAACTGCATCATTTAAAACAATGTTCTGGTTTCTTGCCTCTATCTACCGCAAGGGAGCAATTTCTTCATTCTTTCCTGTACACATTCGTTTTCTTGCTGGTTCAAATTGACTCGCAGCGTAAGCCGCTTCAACCTTTTTGCAATTCTTTAAAATTGTAGATAGTGTGTGTGCTATTAGGTGTTCCTTACTTTGCCGCAATTTCTGATTTTAGCACTTTATCGCTGACTTCGTTAAAAAAAATTTGCTGTGTTTCTAAAGGTGCAGCTTGTTGTTTTTCACTCATCTTTCATGGAATTCTACAGTGCAACTGTGAACAGAGTTTCAGTTGTGTTAGTCAGGTATTGAAGTAGGGATTGTTACTTATTTCACTCGAGGATAGGGTGTGAGGCTAGGGAGGGGCAACTGTTTTAAATCAATACAAATTGTCTTTCTTTTCTTTTCCCCTGTTGTCTTCAAATGCACACTTTTAGTAAATATGTACTGTGAAATCTCAGCTACTCATGGGGATCTAAAAGCATATTGACTGGGAAAAGATCTAAAATGTAATCATGTTTTTTATTTACAAATTAAATTTTAATGGCTATATGACATCAGTAGTTTTGGATTTGTTTAAATCAACAGCTTTATTTATTTTTTTTTAACATTACACAAGTTTAACTAGATCTGTTTTTTTATTAAATGCCTTTTTTATGTGTTACATTTTTCTCTTTAGAAACTGCAAAAAAGTTACTCTGTTTCAGCCTAATAAACATGGTTTCATTTTTGTAGTAGTTTAAGTATATTTCTATACTAAAAAAATTTGTAATGTAGCACAAAGTAGAAAAACTGATTTGTTTTTATATTTACAAAAGCATATAAAGTTATCAAGGATTTTTCTCATTGAAGATAACATAATGACAACCATGTAAATAATAAATATTTAGTTACCCATGCATTTACTTATCCTGTTTCTATTGTACCTTTCCAATTTCAGCAAGGATTAGGAAGCCAGCATCATTTTGTGTTTGAAGTAACCATGTTAGGTTCAAGAAGCAATTCTTTATAAAATCGTTGCTCATTTACAGTAAATTTCCGTTACAACGAACTCCACGAGACCACTGACATTTTTCGTTGTAATGGAATTACTCTTATTTATCTAAAGAATCACATTTACATGTGAACTAATTATGTACAATAAATTTACCTTTCATTATATAGAAGATTTTAATGGAAGACTAGTTAAATTAACATAGAAAAAGTTAGTAAAATGAAATTCAATATTAAAAATACAAAATTACGAACTAATCTTTATTTAGTAGTACATTATTGCAGAAAATCTATGATTTTAGTTTGTACAAAGGAATGTGTAGTTGATAATAACAAAAACATGTGCAACGAATGCATGTGAGAAATTACCTCCTCTGGAACTTTCTTTTGGTGAGAAACAAAAGCACGCATTTTCTCCAAGCATGAAAGAACTTCGGATGTGGTAACTTTGGAATCGTGGTTAACATCAATATCGTCATCACTGTTTTCGTCATTTTGTCGGTCTAATGTAGTTTTAATGGACAAAATGATATCTTCATTAGACACTTCAGAGCATGTTTGAATATTGTCATCCATGGATGAGGAATCCACCTGATCAGGGACTGGTGTTAATTTTTTGGCAGCCTTCCAAATTGTGTCTAACTCAAAGGACTCATCAAAGTCTAAAATTTCAGATTCATTTTCTTTGGTATCAGTTAACCGGGCATGTTTCCAACAGTTAGAAATTATTTTCTAGCTAATTTCTAGCTACGAATCAGAGATCATTTCAGTAGCTTCTATGAGATTTTTTTGGTCTTTTGCCATTCTCTAAGGCGCAAAGAATTTTTTTTAGCAAAAGAGTTCCATAGGGAGATTTTACAGCACGGGCGATGCTTTGGTCTAGAGGCTGTAGAATAGAAATGCAATTCGGAGGTCAGTGCTCAACTTGGATGCAGTCCAATTTGGGAGGATTGTAATGAGGCATGCAATTATCAATCAGGAGAAGAATTTTTGTTTTTCAGCTTTTATTTCTTTGTCAAATTGCACTCGCCAATAATTAAAGATATCTTGTGTCACCCATGCCTTCTTATTGAATTTATAATCGCAAGGCAATGAATGACAGCTCTTAAAGCAACGGGGCTTGCCAGCATGACCAACAATTAATATTTTTCTCTTCTTAGTTCCAGATTTGTTACAACAAAAGAGTGCTGTAATTCGTTGCTTTGAAGTTTTTCCTCCAATTCATTTGTCGCCTTTAAATATTAATGTTTTTGTTGGTTCAAGTCGGTAAAATATTCCAGCTTTGTCAGCACTGAAAACATCATCGAGCGGTATGTCTTTATAAGGGTAGCTACTTCCCTAGCTCTCCATTCATTTACAGTCTTTGCAGGTACATCACTTGCTTTGCCGCAAATTAATTCCATTACAATTCCATAACGAGTACGAAACGATTGAGCCATCCGACACTAGCTTAGAATTTTTCGATACCAACCATTGTTCCGAACTCTTGAGCTTTCTGCCTTATCTGAGACCACTTATAGGTACATTGTGTGAATGAACATCTTTGAACCATTTGAACACAGCTTTACCTGCATCTTAAAATCAGGACTGTCACATTTGTTTTCTATGGGAACCAATGCTTGTATTTTGGAATTGTCTCTCAATCTTTTCTTTATCTTTTAGAAATGTAGATAAAGTCGATGGTGTTATTCCATATTTTTTGGCCACATCAGTTTTCCGCAATCCTTTACTAATCTCAGAAATTATGGCTTTCTTTTCTCCCAATGAAAATTATTTTCGTTTCGCACAAGCCATTTTATCAACAAATGAAGCAGGAAACACACTGAACAGGTGCTGGCAATAGAGATACTCCAGTATAAGCACAAACATTCCTTTCACAGTAAAGTCCACCTGCTGTCTGTCACATGATCATTTTGAAACGTACAGGCCAATGAAAGAAAAGGAATTCGGGAAAAGAAGTAAGCAAAAGAAAAAATAGCAAAGTGGAGAAATATCTAAAATAGCACCTGTTCCCCAAACAGCAATGTTTTTCTTATTTTTTTTATCTTCGACATTCTATTCCAAATATATTGCATTTTTGTTAAGCAATTGAAAAATTAAAAAAAAAAAAGCTTGATGAAGATTTTTCGTTGTAACGGAATTCCTAAAAAAGTGTACTTCGTTAAATCAGAATTTTTAATACATTGGGGTAATGCAGTTTAAAAAGGGGATTTGACAAATTTCGTAGTAACATGATTTTTCGTTGTAACGGAAATCTACTGTACATTAAGATTGCAGAACAATATCAACTTTTTACTGTTCATTACTCTCTTTAGGTTACTTTGTTATTTAAAGTTATTTTGCAAAAATGCTATTTAAAATTATTTTGTAATGATGAAATCATTATCAATGAATGTTAAAGAAAGTATCAGCTACATAATTGTCACATCTTTACATCTTCTGCTGTTAAATATCAATTTGTATGAGACTAGTAAGCCCTATTAATTTTTGTTATTATAAAATATTTTTCTTTAGTAAAGAAGAGCAGAACACATTGTTTTGAATGAAGTATAATTCTAAAATATTTTAATTATTACAGAGAATGTCTTGCTGGTGCCATCCAGTTTTCTGAAACTGCTGTTGTAAAATGCCCTTTTCGGAATGACAAGTATTCTTGTGAATCATATCTTCAAGAAAGAGAAGTTAAATCTGTGAGTTTCTATTACTACTTTAATTGCTATCTATTAAATTGCTTAATGTTTTCTATTAAAACCTTAAAAAATATTCTGAAATTATTTAGATGTTTTATGTAATTAACTCCATGCATTTCATATCTATTTCTATTTGCAGTTTAACAATAATATAAATGACTAGCAAACCCTGCGGCTTTGCTCGCATAATATTTGAAATATGCCAAGTGATATTTATATGTCTAATTTTTATTAAAAGAAATTATACTTTTAGGAATAATTAAAAAATTACTATTTAAAACATAGTTTGACTAAACTTCATTATTACACTGCATTAAGCAGAAATTAGACTTCAATTAATAAAAAGAAATAAAACTAAATAAATGATAATTTAGAAAATATTTTGAAACTTTTGTGCTCAATTAATATACTTATTTCAGTATTCATTTGAAGTTTTGAATTTTTTAGAAACCATCTTCTTACATCTTACAATTAACCATCATGTCAAATTCCAAGTCCTAATACCTCTCTCAACATAAAGGGCTATGTTGAAATAGGAACTGTCACCATTAATTTGCCAACATTAATTTTGAAATTGGTTTGTTATTTCCTAATATTCCACAGAAACGTAATTTAGAAGGCTTTTAAAGGCCTTTTTTAGAATGTTTGTTGTTCCTGTGAACCCCAGGTGTAGAATCATTCACATAAAATATAGCCTGTGTAGGATCAGAGACTGTTACCATTGATTCGCCGTTATTACTTTCATAATCAGTTTATATTCCCTAAAATTGCATAGAAATTGCAATTTAAAACTTTTTTAGAATGCTTTTCGCACCTCCCCTTCACTTCACCCCTTTTTAATTCAAATTTATTTTCGACAGTCCTTCAGGGGCATTTATATTTTATAAGTAACTACCATGCCATATTTAAAGTTTCTAGCCTCTTCAGTATCACAGAAATCGCAAATTAGAAAGTTTTTTGCTCCTGCAACAATCTGATGGTAGTGGCACAGACAGAAAATATAGCTTATGTTTGAGCAGGTTCTATCACCAACAATTTGTCATAATTATTTTTTTAATTGGTTTGGTATTTGATAAAATTGCATAAAAATTGTTATTTAGAACACTTTTCTCTCACTTCATCCATTTAAATTTGGAATTTTCTTTTGACTGTTCTTAGAAAGCAGTTGCATCTTGTAAGTAAATACCATGCCATATTTCAAAATGTTAGACCCCCTCAGTTATGGAAAAAACGCAAATTAGAACATGTTTTGCTCTTGCACCCCCACATGGTAGTGACAGCAACATAAAATATTGCCTATGTTGGAGCAGGGACTGTCACCATCAATTTGCAACCATTACTTTTGAAATAGGTTTGGTATTTTCTGAGATTGCGTAGAAATAACGTTTTTAGAACGCTTTTCGTGCATTTTCACCCCTTTTAAATTTCCAATTTTTTCGAAAGTGTTTTTAAAGATCATATAGAGTGTGTCCACGTATAACCTAACTGACCTTTATTTTCATAACCGTTGGTGCTAGATGCATACTTCCAATTACAAAAATGGTTTAAATAAGGTAAAGAATTATTTTTAAAGCGATTTGGGTCAATAAAAACATTCATTAAAAAACTAGTATTAAAAAATGCTCTGACGAGCACCAAAAAAGGCTAATATGTTTTTAAGTATGAAAAAGGGTTTAACAAGTGCTTCTAATTGAGCATGAAAAAGGACAAGGGGTCCCTTCTTGGCTGCAGCTCACTGTCAATGCCAACGTTGAAAAAAATCATATTTGCGCTTTTCCCATGTAAAATAAATTCGCGGTACTTTAGTAAAACTTTCCGTCGTGCTTTACATGTTATTTGCACTGTTCCACTGTTGTACTGCGCATGCGTCTGCAATGCAAATTTGTACAGTGCACTGTGTACTATTGTTTCTCTACAAATTATACTACACTGTACATTCCTATTATGCTTTTGAACCTCACCGCACACTCACACTGTGCTTTTGTACTTCCGTATTAAAGGTGTAGGCGTCTAATGTTCGTTTATAATTTAAATATGTGTTGCTGTATTGCATAGTACATTGTACAGCCACAGCCACTTGCATATAATTTCAACAATCAATGAATGCATTATACTGTTATGCGTTCACATATGGAATTGTTCCTGTGCAGAGTGCTGCAACAGTCTGCACTGCACTACAAATCAGTTTTCTGTACAGTTCTACACTGCGGGCGTGTTTGGTGGTACTGCATGAGTGTGATACGCTGCAGGAACTACTAAGGTTTTTGGTACTATGTCGCCTTGCATTCATGTTTAATCATGCTGCGTCTTTACTGACTGTCTTTACACTACACATTTTTATCGTAACTGTGGCTGATTTTTTTTATATGGAAAGAGCGCAAATATGATTTTTTCAAAGTTGGCATTGGCAGTGAGCTGCAGCCAAGAAGGGACCACTTGTCCTTTATCATGCTCAATTAGAAGCACTTGTTAAACCCTTTTTCATACTTAAAAACATATTAGCCTTTTTTGGTGCTCGTCAGAGCATTTTTGAATACTAGTCATTTAAATTTTTTGATAATTATATATTGAATATAAATAAACCTGAGTTGCTTTTAAATATTCCCAATATTTTTTTCTTAATTCGCTCAATAATGCACTATTTAACAAAGCAATGCACACTGTTTTAAGAGATTCAAGGTTTTTTAATCAAATCCACGTTATTTTTATTCATAATTTAATTTACTTGGGCTTCTTTAAATATAATTAATACAATTCCTTAAACTGATATTAGTTTTTGTTGCATTAAAATATCTCAATTTGTTGATTCTCTCTAAGCAAGTAAACCCTACTGGTTTACAATGGAAGTCTATAGGAATTTGTCGATATACCGCCAAGTTGGCGACAAACTTGGCGGTATTTGGCAACAGAACAGGGTCCCGCCTACGGTAACCCGCTTATAGGTATGGAGATGCATTAAATGCTGTTCTATAACTGAGATGCGTTTCATTCGAGCGTTGCCATTAAAAATTAACAAATAATTGCGATTTATGTGACACATACGATAGCGTAACATATATATATATATATATATATATATATATATATAGATGGATAGATTATCGTGGAAATCAAAGGTTTAGGCCACATCGTATTGTTTCGCTAGACCGGTTATACTAACATCGTTCTCATGTTTTGCTACAATTTCTTTTATTGAGCAGTAATTCGCTTAAGCTTCTTACTACTTCTATCACTAAGCACTTTTTCATTCTTAGAAGCCATAATGAGAGCTAAAATTAGCGCAAACCTGAGTAAAACTAAAACAAAAAGTTAATTTTTTTGCAGTAATAAAGGTACACAAAGCACTCTGATATGCATACCTTACTCCAAACTTGAATAATAACAAGAATTATGTGAGGGTTGCCAATTGAACTATTCGGCAGCCTTGGTCGTGAACCGAGATATTGCACGCCAACCGAGTCAAATTTTGATCACCGAAGTTGGACATAAACCGAGCTGGTGATAAACAGAGGCGGTCGTGAACCGAGGTTCCACTTATATTTTGACCTATAAGTTTGCAAGTATGGCAGTATTTATATATTCAATGGCGATGATCATTAAGCATCTTAGCGATTTTGGCGATGAAACTCGCCGATTTCAAAGTAATGTTCCGAAGTGTACTTGAACCGCCACAGATGTCATATACGCATCACGTTGACGCAATTTCTGTTTATTAATGAATTGTTTATTTACTTTTATTTTCTTTTTTAAAATTATATAAATTGTTTTGTTCTATTGTTATTAATTAAACTTTTTTTTAATTTATTGTTAATCCCTTTTTAAAAATATATATGTAACTGGTATTCGAAAACGATGTTTTCGCCAAATTGGTGTCAGAAAAAATATCGCGCCAAAGTGGTGCGTATATGACATCTGTACCATACTTGGTACGACTTGATTATCCTGTCGACCAAAAATTTATCGCCAAACTATAAGATTCAATGACAATAATGGATGATACTAAATGTTACATTCATTTGACATTAAACACAATACACGTGTTTGTTACGTCATCAAGTGATTTTGAATTCAAGTTTTGGCACAAATGTCATATTCGCCCCATATTGTCGCGCTTTTTTTTACGCCAATGTCATATACGCATCGGGAACTTAACTGGCGCTAAAGTGTCGTTATTTTGCTTGATATGGTTACCTGGATATAGATGATATATTAACGAGGTTTTTGCCAAAATGGCGTCGGTAAAAATTGCGCCAATATGGAGCGTATATGACATCTGTGCCCAAGTTTTTATTAGTATTTTTATTAGTGTTTTACTAATTTATTTATTCTTCCGTTATTTAAAATAAAAATTATGTCAGTTTGTAACATTTTGCAAATAGTTTTGCGAAATTGGTCGACGGGATAATCAAGTAGTACCGTATATTTTTGCTGTACATTTTCGACAATATCACAAGCAAAAGTACCTAAAGTTAAACGAAATCCTAATTATTTAAGGCACAGATGTCATATACAGAACGAGTTTGGCGCGGTTTTTTTTTTCTGACGCCAATGTGACGAAAACCTCGTTTTCGAATAGCAGTTACATATATATTTTTAAATTACTTTCTATTATTTTAAAAAGGAAATAACAATAAATAATGAAAAGTTTAAATAATAACTATACAACAAAACAATTTATATAATTAAAAAAAAATAAAATTAAAGTAAATAAAAAAATTATTAATAAATAAACAACAATAGCTCAGTTACCGTATCAGGCAAAATAATGCCATTATCGCGCCAGTTATGTACTCTGGTGCGTATATGACATATCTTCCTTTTTAAAATAGATGGAATGCTATTTTTTAAGGTATGCTTAGTATGTGAAGTATTTATATTACTGTATATCTATCGCTTGTGTAAGTCAGGATGTTATGATGATAATTTAAAAAAAAACTTACATTTAGCTCTTGAACAGAAGCTTGGAATTTACCCCCTTTTTTTTTCTTTTTTTTTTTAATATCAACTCGTTTGTGCTCCATTGTGTCTATTACTCCAGTTCAAAATATTAATCAAGAAAGTTTATATATATATATTTTTTTGAAAATTATGCATTATCTGCTTAGGCTGACATCGGTTTCAAAAATACAAAAATTTATCAGTTGAATTTCAATTTTTATTGACTTATAAAAACAAAAGTACACGTGTTATCCTTTTTTTTTTATTATTATTGTACTGCATTTTAGGGAGTGGCAACACAAAAGAAATTATTGAATTAGAAAATGAAAAGGAAAGATTTCTATAATTTTATGAAGACATTAAAAAAGACATTCGATTTTCTCAACGACCGTCAAACATACAAAGATGAAAAAAAAATCTATTTTAAGTTTGAACAAGAGGATCAAAATAAAACAAAAACGAAGTTAATCCACCCACTGGAACGTTAGCTGTACTTTGTTGAATTTTGTGTCTTCATTTTTTCGTTTAATGTTAACTAAAAAACTACTGGAAGCTACAGTAATTTTTTTAATGCTATCAGTTTATTCGTCTCGTCGAGTTCTATCTTTCAAAATAAAAATCATTGTCGTATGTCAACTGGTTCGCGAGAAATTTAAGAAAGTCGTTTGCATTTTCTATTTCTTAATCATATTATAGCTTAACGCTACCGCGTTTGCTATGATTACGAAATTTAAATTTTTATACGGTCCCCCGGTTCCTATAAGTGATATTTAGTAAAAATTTGCTGTGACACTAACAAGTAAGACAAAAAAAAGTCCCATTCATCTAACATTAAAATTGACGGAATTATGAAACTTTGAAATTCATGACTTATACCACTTTTTTGCATATCAAAACAGATGATTTCAGCCATGCTTTCAGGGGTCGTATAAAAAATACTTAAACTTATTTCAAGGTATCTGTGCTTTGAAAGAAATCGTACAACTATTACGAATAAGTTAGCTTAAGTTTCAGATTAGTTAAAATAGTTGTATTTTAACATATGTTTTATTTTGTAAGGATTTGAGGCTATGATTTCTTTTAACAAAAAGTATGTTATTTTCATAAGGTTTTATTTAACTTGCAACGACCGTCTTTCCAGTTTAAAATTTGCACTCGAACTTTAACTCACGTTCAAATGTCCAATCGAAGTTAAATTTTACATACTGACTTAAATACGATGACAATGTAATATTATTATGATTTTCTACGCTTACCATCTTATACATACTTATATTAGAGGATAACACAAAAAAATTCGGATAGATTACCGTCAACAAGTTTAAGAAAGCGTTTTAGATTAGATAACATAAACCTGCGATGGTTGGGTTTTTTAACTTTTATAATTATGTTTTATGAATTTTTTAATGCTGAATAAAAAAATTACCTTCGCTTTTAACCATCATGTTAGGATTTTTTGCAAATCGTAAATTTCAAGGTTAAAAAATAGCGAAAAATCTGATACTATAAAATATATGTAAGACTTCTTTATTTAGTTTAATTTTATTTAATTCAACAATTTATTCAATTTTTTGACTTATACTGGGTTTCTTACAGCTAAACAGCTCAGGGGTCCGATGAGATTAGGAGGGGGGATCAATTTTAACTTTGAAATTTGCGATTTGAGAAAAATTCCGACCTGATGGTTTAAAATGAAGGTCATTTTCGGATTCAGCGCTAAAAAATACATAAGAATCAATTTTCAAGAGCTAAAAAAGATGGGCAACCCAAAATTTGAAAGACTGTGTAATCTAACAGCATTTAAAAATATGCATATTTTGTAAAGAATTGAGGCTGTTTTTTTTCATCCTTATCAAAAATTCTGTTATTTTTATCCTCTTACATGTTCAGTATCAATTGTATATTTTGCGGCAATATATCAGAATGATTAAAGATTTCAAATTTATATTGCAATGCTAATTTTACTCTAAGCCATTTCTTTAATATATCTGACGAAATTATATTTCTAGTAAATTTATGAATGACCCCCTAATTTGCAGCAAAAAATATGTTCCAACTTTAAACAGCTATTACTCAGTCAATTTTAACCGTAGAATAACAGGACTTTTTTTGTCTTAATTGTCAGTGTAACAGGAAAATTTTACAAAATATAACTTATAAGACCGGGGGGCCGTATAAAAATTTAGATTCTGTAATTCTCCACTAAATTGCTTTTTCGCTTCAAACTTTTTTTTATCTTAACTCTGCACCCAATTTTGACCACTTTTGTGATTGGAAGTATGCATCTAGGAAAATAATAGTTGGTCAGGTTATACATGGATACCCTGTATGTCTAATAAATATGTACTTTGCCTAATTTAAAGTTGCTATACCCTACCGATCACAAAAATCGAAATTTTGAACGTTTTTTGCTCCTGCAACCTCCAGGTGATAGTAACACTTACATGAAATAGCATCTATGTTAGAGCAGAGGCTGTCAGCATCAATTTGCTTACCATTACCTTTGAAATCAGTTTGATTCTTCCTCAGATTGCTCACAAATCGGCATTTTGAACGTTTTTAGAATGCTTTTCGTGCATTTTCACCCTCCTTAAATTTAAAATTTTTAAAGAAATGTTCTTGGAGATCATTTATATCTAATAAATATACTCCATGCAAAATTTTATGAATCTAGGTCCTTCCATAATTCAAAAATCACATTTTTAGAATATTTTTAGTTCCTGCATCTCCTCTGGGGTAGTGGAAACAGACATAAAATATAGCCTATCTCGGAGCAAGAGCTGTCACCATCATTTTTACACCATTCTATTTGAAATCGGTTCAGTAGTTCCTGACATTGCATAGAAATCGCACTTTAGAATGTTTTTTACAACGCTTTTTGCGCATTTTCACCCTTTTTAAATTTTGATTTTTTTTTTTTTTTTTTTAGGAAATGTTCTTGGAGATCATTGATATCTTATAAGTAACTAGCATTCAAAATTCAAAATAGGCCCTTCCATAACACAAAACCGCAATTTAGAACATTTTTTTCTCCTGCAAGCCCAAAGTGGTAGTGATACAAAAATAAAACAGAGCCATGTTAGAGCAAGGTCTGTCACCATCAATTTACAACTATTACTTTTGAAATCGATTTGATACTTCCCAAAATTGAGTAGAAATCACTATTTAGAATGTTTTTTAGAATCCTCTTCGTGCATTATCACCCCTTTTAAATTTCGAATTTTTTAAGAACTGTTCTTAGAAATCATTTATATCTAATAAGTAACTAATATTTCAAATCTCATATTTCTAGGCTTTTCCGTAATGCAAAAATTGCATTTTTAGAACTTTCTTGCTCCTGCACTCCTTTGGGGTAGTGGCACCGACATAAAATATAGCCTATCTTGGAGCAAGGGTTGTCACCATAATTTTGACGGCATTATTTTTTAAATCGGTTTGGTATTTCCTGAGATTGTGTAGAAACCACCATTTAGAATGTTTTTTAGAACGCTTTTTGTGCATTTTCAACCCTTTTAAAGTTCGAATTTTTTAATAACTGTTCTTAGAAATACTTTATATCTAATAAGTAACTAATACTTCAAATTTCTGCGCCCTTCAGTAACGCAAAAACCATAATTTAGAACGTTTTTTGCTCCTACCCCCCACCCCCCCCCCCCTTTGTGGTAGTGGCACCAACATAAAATATAGCCTTTTTTTGAGCAATTGTTGTCACCATCATTTTGACACCATTATTTTTTAAATCAGTTTGGTATTTCCTGAGATTGTGTAGAAACCACCATTTAGAACGTTTTTTGTGCATTTTCACCTCTTTTAAATTTCGAATAATTTAGAAAATGTTCTTGGATATCATTTATATCTTACTAGCAGACCCACCCGGCGTTGCCCAGGCCCGTGATGAATGAACCTCAAATTTATATGATTTTGTACCTTTAATTCCTTTTGTCGGAATTTATATTTTTAAATATAAAAAATCGCAAGAAAAATATTAAATTGAAGATATGTGCTATTTTGTGTAAGTTGATTTTTGGAGTCTATGCATACCGAAAATGAGCGGAACTGCGACAAAACACTCAAGTTTTTACTGATTTCGTGGACATTTTCAGACATTTTATTTTATAAAAAATATTTCTACTCGTATGAACGTTTCAAAATTTTTATAGGAGATGTAAAACTGGTCTATTTAGATGCTTCGATAAACATTGTGCTAAAATAAGGACGATGACTAAAATAAGAAATTAAGAAATTTGTTTAAATTATTATTCGAAAATAATGGGTAGTTAAACCTTCTATCGACAGAAAGCGCAATATGTTCTATACAAATATTACTCTACGAAACAGTGGTCAAAGGGCTGTTATAACTTACATGAAAATTTCAAGTCAATCATTTAGTTCGTTTTCCAAATTTTAACAAATTCGTGTTCATTCTCTATTAAAAAAAGCGTATCTTTTTCTTTTTAAAAGTCGATTTTTTTCAATTTCGAACAAAAAGTTCTGAATCATTTTTTTTTAAATTTACATACTCTTAATTAGTGTACCAATATAGGTCGAGATGCTAAAATTTAAAATCTGTAAATGCTGTATTTTTAAAATTTTGATTTAAATTTGAACTCCCATTAAAATTTTACCCTCTGGTTTTTATCTACTCTCCAAAATAAAAGTAGATGTATTTCAAAGCTGACATAATGTCTGCAACTTTTAATAAGTAGCATATATCACATGACTCCCTCAAAAAACGGCACATAAAAAGTCAGAAACGCTAATTTTTTAAAAAGAAATCTAGAGCCCCTCCCCAGAATTTCACGCACCATTCTTTTTTACACTTTATCTTTTGTGTTATAAACGTTCTTAAAGTTTCAAACAGATCGCCTTGTTAGATTTCCTAATTTTAACAAAATCACGTTATGTTAGTTCCACATTCCACAACGAGGGAGCGCACTCTATTCTTAACAAAAGCTCCTTTACACAGCCTATTGGTAGATATGTTACTCGAGGAGGTGGCGTTCTTTAGCAAGAATTTAAGATATTTGTTGAAATTACTATTCAAAAATAGTGTAACTTAACTTTTGTCTCATTTATATGTACTAAGTAGCATGTATCTGAGGACTCTGTCAAAAAACCGCACCTGAAACAGTATGAAACACAAAGGTAAAAAAAGAAATATTCCCCCCCCCCCCCCCCACACACACACACATACACACACCTGCCCGAAATTGCCATTTTTTATAAACTTTTTCTTATGTGTTATAAACTATCTTAAAGTTTCAAGCAGATTGTTTTGTCAGATTTCCTACTTTAAATGAAATTGCAGTCTCTTAGTTCCACTTTCCACCACCAGGGAGCACACTGTATTTTTAAGAAAACTGTATCTGAATGTAACTCCGTTAAACAACCTATTAGTAGATATGTTACTCGAGGGGGTGGCGGTCTTATGCAAGAAATTAAGATATTTTTGAAATTACTATTCGGAAATAGTGGTAACAAACTTTTGACATTTTTATATTTAATAAGACACATTTATCTCAGGACTCCGTCAAAAAACCACACTGGAAACGGTAAGAAATGCAAAGGTTAAAAAAAAAATATTGCACCTCCCCCTCTTCCCACCTGCCCGAAATTTCACGCGCCATTCTTATATAAACTTTTTCTAATGTGTTATAAACTATCTTGAAGTTTCAAACAGATTGCCTCGTTAGATTCCCTACTTTAAATGAAATTGCAGTCTGTTAGTTCTACATTCCACCACCAGGGAGTGCACTCTATTCTTAGCAAAAGCATATATGAGCGAAACCTTTTCACGCAACCTACCCGTAGATACATGGATGGGTTCTTAACCAAGAATTTAAAATATTTGCTTTGCTTCACCGTTATAGCAGGCGTTCTGTACATGCTCCGTAAAATATGTTAATTCCACTTTCTGCCTCCAGGGGGCGCACTCTGTTCTTAACAAACCTACATCCGAACGAAACTCCGTCATTAAACCTATTTGTAGCTATATTAGTCGAAGGGGTGGGGAAATGATATAAAAATTTAAGAAATTTGCGGAAAATTACTATTCAGAAATAACCACTACTCATAAAATTAGGGTACAAAAAGTTCTGTACGAACATCCGACATGTGTTCCCACTACCTGCGGCATTGTATAGTAGGTGGGTGATAAATTCGGAACATTTTTCTGTATTTAAAACATAAAAAAGAGCAATTAAAAAATGCGTTTAAAAATGTCTTTAAAAAAAAACACTTCTGAAAAATAAAATCATTATCAATATAAAAAATAAGAATTTAAATTCTTTTACAACTGTTGCTACTCGCTACAGCAGCAGAAAGCATTAGAATGCAAGGACTTATTGTTGCCAATTTCTAATTTCTAGTGGTAAAAGAGCCAGTAAGGAGTATTCTAATCTTTTATTTAATGTTTAAAAAACACACATTTCTTACTATCTAAATAGATCAGCATCAAACAGGCACCTCCAATTTTCCGTAAACCAACCAAAATCGCCGATTTTTTAGCAGATATTAGCGCTCAACCAATCAAAATAGAGAAAAAACAGAAAACAGTGTGGAAACAAAAAGCCTTCCAGGTTGTCAAGTTGGTTGCTAGGTTGTGACGTCATTTGCAACTACTCCATTCTCTTAAAGTTCATTATCATTAAATATGTTTTCAAAGCATGTGTTTCACCTTCATGCTAAAATTTAATGTTTAGTTGAAAAAACAGTCACTCTTGAAACATTAAGCACTCAAATTGGTTTATTTAATTGTATCCCGGTTTACTTAATTATTTTTGCGAAAGCTTTATACAACCAACTAACTGAAAGCAAGCGGAAAGAAAGAAACGTATTTTTGATGAGCGATGCTTTATGAACCAACTAACCAACCGAAAGTAATCTGAGGGAAAAAAGGCGTACTTTTGCTGAGTGTGATGTCCGAATATTAATTAATTACTCAACTAATAATTAGAATATTAAAATTCTGCGAGCCAGGTACATCAGGAGAGACTTTGGTCTATTCTCACAAAAATTTTGAACCTCGTACATGCCATAGATTTTGCTAGCCATCATACACAGAGCGATTTGTTCTTTTATTAGTATAGATAAGTAATTACCATCCCAAATTTCATGATTCTAGGCCCTTCCATAACACAAAAATTGCATTTTTAGAATGTTTTTTGCTCCTGCACCCCCTTTGGTGTAGTGGCACCGACATTAAAATATAGCCTATGTTCTAAGTTGGGCTAACACCATCATTTTAATACCTTAACTTTTGAAATCAGTTCGGTAGCTCCAGAGATTACCTCTAACATACAATTTTTACTTCTTTATAATATTAGTATAGATTATCATTTTTGAATGTGCATATTTTCATATATAGAAATATATTTTAAGCTATTCTTTTAGCTTACAATAAATGTAGTTTTTATTAGAAATAATTACAACATAGTGAAAATTTAGCATTTTAAAAGTGCATAAATATGTTTTCCTTAAAAAGGTAAAATTCCTCACCTATCATCAACTTCATTCGTTCCAAATGTTTCAGGCTTTTTACCTGAACTTTAAATGATTTCTGCTATCTTATTGACTCTTTTTACTTTCTTCTATCTTTACAAGAAGAAAGTATTGGATTCGTGAAAATTTTCGACTTTCGGTTTTTGATGGATTTACACGTTTTAGGGGTCAGAGAACCCAAAAAACATGTTTTTACAAAATGTCTGTCTGTGAATCTGTTAGTCTGTCTGTATGTGACACAAATTTTGTGGGCGCTCTATATCAAGAACTAATGCAGGGAATTTAATAAAAATTTATATTCAGTTAGCCCCTGTTATAAATTGGTGCTGATTAGTTTTTGGTGTAAATCGCTCAACAGGTGGCGCTGCTATGCAGCCTTTTTCACGATTT
This sequence comes from Maratus speciosus, assembly GCA_963932465.1. NCBI lineage: Eukaryota > Metazoa > Arthropoda > Arachnida > Araneae > Salticidae > Maratus > Maratus speciosus. The sequence goes on from OZ010793.1 coordinate 533,923,658, forward strand.
CTGCAATAGCTCAATCTCCAGAACTAATGCACGGACTTTCATCAAACTTCAGATTCAGTTAGTCCTTGACATGAATTGAAGTTTTGTACATTTTGGTGTAAATCGCTCAACAGGTGGCGCTGCTATACTGCATTTTTTACAATTTCCGCAATAGCTCTATCTCAACAACTAATGCTTAGATTTTCAACAAACTTCAGATTAAAGTATACTTTGATATGAATTAGTGCTGTTTGTGTTTCGGTACAAATTGCTCAACAGGTGGCGCTGCTATGCTGCACTTTTCAGAATTTCCACTATAGCGGTATCTGAAAAACTAATGCAACAATTTTCACCAAACTTCAGAATCAGTTAATCCTTGATATGAATTGACAATTTGTACATTTTGGTGTAAATCGCCCAACAGGTGGCGCTGCTATACAGCATTTTTCACGATATCTGCAATTGCTGTATCTCAAGAACTAATGGACACATTTTCATCAAACTTCAGATTCAGTTACTCTGATATGAAATGATGCTGACTATGTGTTGGTGAATATCGCCCAATAGATGGCGCTGCTTGTGAGATGAAATCTCACAGTGTTTAAATTATGTTACTGTTTTATTTCTTTTGACCTTATACATCGATGTTCTTTAAGCTTAAACCCATATTTATTTTTGCGCGGGCGGTTTCGCTTCACCGCACGTCGGCAAGTTCGCTGACGTTCGGCTGCCCCTGGCATGGGATGCTTCTCCTTTGAACTTTGTACGATTGTGATGACGTCATCGGAGCAAGCTTCTCACGGCATATGCATTGAATGGGTGGCTATCTTTCGGAGGTGTGTCTATTCGCCGTGTGTGGAGCAAATAGAAAATAAGCTTTTTAAATGTTTTCTTTTGGATTTGTTTATTAAGACATTACCTAATATTTTAAATTCTCTAATAGATTTAAATCTTTTCTTTCAGTAACTTTTGAAGTCCCCGTATTCTTACTATAAATTAAAAATTCCGTTAATTTTAAATCAGAATCTGTTTTGTTTCTGTTCTGTCATGACTTAGTTTTGGTTTAAAAAGATCGCGGGCTCCGGCTCCGGCTCCGGTCTGCCGACGTCGATGGATGTGGAAACCAATAAAAAGTTTTTCGAAAACGATGTCTACGATTTTAACAACTCTGGTTAAATTATTTCTTAATAATTTCTTGATTCATGCTGCACTTTAATTTTTAAAAGAAATATCCATCTTCAAGTGGAGTAGATGCTTTTATTGGCAAGAATTAATTTATGAACGGTGACCAATGGGAAGCCTTATCTTCTCTTCTCAAGATGAAAATAAAGGATTGACTGATGCTTATAAGTCTCCTCTTCATTTATTTTACAGACGACACGATCCAAGTAAGAAGTTTCATTTATTTCTACTTTTTTACAATTGCTGACCTCAAAGAACGAAGGGTCTTATTGCAATACTACACAACGCATTGTAACTAAAAAGAATTCCAAATTAAAATTTTACTTTTAATTAACGGCCCATATTATGGATTATAATATATTACAAAATATTCCTATCACATTTGGTGCCGCAAAAACAGTGGTTCTTAAGAAAAATTTAGATTGATTTGAAGAAAATTCGTAATATTTTAGAACTTTTGTTCTCAGAATAACTTTTGAAAAATTTTTGATGTGTTCAATAGTATTCAAGATTTGTTCTTTTAGTGAATTTTAAGAAATATGGAATATTTTATGCAAGAATTTTTGCATAACTACATATGACAATATTTTTTTTAGTATTGGAAGTTTCTGTTCTCAAAAAATTTCTTGCATAGATTTTTGCTATTTTGAAGAATTAGATTTTATAATTCTAGAATAATTTTGTTCTGCTCCATCTTGAAGAATATAATATATTTTACTAAGTTTCCCTTATTTTTTTAAACAATTATTTAAATTAAGATCACTTTCCTATTGAAGAATAGTCATATTTTTGATGATGCATAATTATTATTCCATTTAAATAGTTTTATTTGAAAGAATTTCATCTACATGTTCTTCTATTTGTAAGGAATTATTAGAGAACATATTTTTTTTTTTAAGGAATGATTATTTGATATATATATATTTGAAATGAATTATATATTGTTCTTAGAAAAATTCTAATGAATTTGAAATAATAAAATTGTTCTTAAGAACATATTTTAAGAGGCTATGACTTTGGGTTTTTAAATTAAATTTTTATGGCACTATTAAATTGCAACAAATTTGCAAATTCTATAATATATTTATAAGAAGCATTATTTTTGAAATCATGATTATTGGTACGGAGAAATTTTATTCTTATATCATATTTATTAATCTGAAGCTGAAATTCTTCACAGAAGTTAGTAGTTGCAAATATCCTATATAACATTCTTAGAGATTTCTATGCTTCTGTTCTACAAATTTCAAATCAAGATATTTTGTTTAACAATAATTTGAATACAAGAGTTTGTTCATAGATTTATTCTTATGCCATCTGGACTGTGATGTTCTATTATAATCATACAGTTTGGATTAGTGCAAAGATAATCTGCAATTTACGAATTAAGAATATATGCATTTAAGAATATTTTCACATTTATTTCACAAGTGTTCTCATGTTGTTTCTAAAAGAATTCTCAGTTGACAAAGTTTTACATTTGAAAAATTCTTGTTGCTTCGTTTTTTTTAAAATATATTCTTATGGCAAGTTGTAATTTTGACATCAAGACCTTTCCACTTCATCGTATGTGCAGACTATAACGGTTTTCAACAGACAAGATTCTCATGTTGCTCTCAGAAAAAGAATGAAAGCAGCATTATTTTTTTTTCTCTTGAGAAGAAGTAGCCATAGGGCTACTTCATTCCTGTTACAGTTATATTCTTGAAATTATTTTACATCATCTATTTAAAAATCTTATGGTTTTATACAGCTTTTAAAATAAGTCCTCATAAAATGTCAGTGTTTCTCTGCAATAATTTTAACTGTGTGTCACTGCTGTTTCGCATATTTAAAGACTGTCTCTCTACATATGCTGCTCTAAGAGTTTCTATTCCAACCTGTTAAAAAATATATATATACTCACCTGCAAAAAAACTTTGCTTCATTCTCAACAGTTTCTTACCTGATGAAGTTGGCCATTCACTGATGTGTTGTATCCATTTGTACTGACCTCTTCTCTAGTATTTTCCTTGTTTTACGGTAGAAGATAAATGTATTAATACTTACCTGCTCAACTCATTGTTTTATAACAATAACTTTAAAATTTGCTTCATTTTCAACACTGAAGTAACTATTGAAGAAGAGTCATGTCGTGTTTGAGTCATTTTATCCTTACAATGTCTGATTCAATTCAATATCTTCGATGTTTGTCTCTAAAGCTAAAATAAGATTTACGAGTTATCTCAGATGTTTTCTCAAGTAATAGCTGTCACAAGACCTGATTATGGAAGTGTTGTTGGTTTGCCTTTTCTCTTGTGAGATGTAAATTATCCTTACTAAGTGGATTGGTTGACTTGTCTGCTCCTATAAGTCAGTGTTGCTATTTTTTTGCTAAATCAAGAAGATTTATGAAATATTATAAAATTAGTTACTTTCAATATTGATTCTTACATATACCTGCAATTACAAGAGTTGTATTTTGATTCAGGAATTCTCAAGATCAATTTATTTTCTGTCTAAATTCCCCATATTTCAAAAATTTTATTGTGCCTTTGTTTTCATTTGTGAATATACCCAAAGTCTCTAAATTTTTATGTTGTCATATGCCTCATATTTTTACACAAGTAATTAATTGAATGAATTCTGAAGATTTATTATTAATGAAGAAATTAAAAATTTTTTAAGCATCAAATCAATTTCTAAACAAGATTACATAAAAAGAAAAGAAAAGCACAGTTTTTAGTAACTATTTAACAGCGCCTTTTGATATAGAAGTGTTCCTTGATGAATCTTCAAAATTACTAAGAAGTTTAAAGAAAAAGTGCTTATTGATATCATCACCTACCTACTTATGTCTGATTTGTTTACCCAAGATGTGTCTGTGAATCTTCATTACATTATCGATTTTTCACCAAATACAACATCATTTTGTCTACTTCAGTGCTCTATAATTCATCCTTTTAGTGTGTCCGGAAATAGTGATTGCTAAAAGTTAATAATTAGCTTCAAAAGAAGTGAAGCACACAGATGTTGTCGCCAAAAAAGAAAAAGTTCTCGTCCAATGTTCCTGTATAATGTCTATTCAACTGTTAAGTTGATGTTGCCTTTTTGTGTGTATCATCTAGAGATATGTGTGTGTTTCTACATAGTAAACACAATGTCTACACCTTTGCAACAATACACATAACTGATGTCTTTTGTGTACCAAAACTTTCAGCTTGTTTTTGAACACTCTCATAACATTTATTTATTTTATTTTTCATGCAAACTTTAAATTGTGTTTATAACGCTAAGGAATCAAGGATCTGTAAAGAAGGACATTGCTGTTGTTTTTGCAGTTATGGGATGGTATATTGTGCTATTTAGTGTATATAGTTATTTTTCTTTTTGCACAAGGTGTCAGGAGCCTTGTTTATGGAGATCCAAGCCACCTGAAATCTTGAGTAAAACATGAGTAGTCACAGTGTATATTGTTCTATGATTGTGAATAATAGTATATTTTTTACATAATTCTCTTGATGCTGATGATCTCTGCATGAAATATTTTATGTAAATGATTTTTAATGTTTATATTACGGTACACTTAAAAATTAAATTTCCCATGATAGTGTCAATTTTTTTTTAAATCTTTCATTGTATATGAAAGCATTTATTTTTTTCTGGGGATCCCCACCCACTCAACCAAATACCTACTTATTCTTAAAACCATGGTTTGTTTGTCTATTTGTCTATAAATTTATGAGTTTATCTTTATACATATTTAAAATTGTATTAAGTGATGTCTCATATTTTAAAGAATAGTATATACTTTGAAAATTTTTGATGAGTAAATAATACAAAAGTATTAGTGTTTGTTGATATATTACTTTTGCAATGCATATTTTCAGGGTCTAAATGGAAAATAGTAAAAGTATATGTTTCAGCAGTAAAACACTTAATTCCTTTCAGACATGTCTCTCTCTCTCATATATATATATTGTTGCAACTACTTTAACTATCTGTGTTTTACATGTGAGTGGTCATTTAGTGCACGATTTGGCTACTTGTTTATGTGGAATACAGCTGGTTGTTTGAAGTCAAAATATTTAGTACTAAATTAAACTAAATTGAATTTTTTAAAAAATGATGAATATCATATTGTGAAAATGTTATTAAAGAAATTGTTATGCATGGCCAGTTTATATTTAGAGTAACTGCAAATAAATGCTCTATTTTATGAGTTATAAGTCCTAGGCTGTGATCAAATACTAAAGTTATTTTGATCTTTGTTGCTTGTAAAATGCAACTTTTCTTATATGGTATATCAATTTAATTAAATGTTTGATAATGAGCTCATTTTATATATGCCAATTCTCATTTTATATATGCCAATTCTCATTTTATATATGCTAATTCTGATTTTGTTTAGCATTTTTACTTAAGTAATACGTATAATTTTATATTTGCTAATTCTGATTTTGTTTAGCATTTTTACTTAAGTAATACATAAGATTTTATATATGCTAATTATTTTCTTTAGCATTTGTACTTAAGTATTTGTGAAGATAAGTTTATTACATCATACTGCAATTGCCATAAATGGAAAGATTTGGCATTTTTTATGTATACTTTTTTAATATACTATGTATACTTTTGATGTATTTCTTTTTCTTCTCTCTTCCCTTTTGGTCACCACTAAATTTTATTTGCAGCAGTTTAACTTTTGGCTTTACTTTAATATTTTAACTTTGATTTTTTTTTCTCTCTGTCTTTGGCATCTAAAATTTTGTCATCCCGTTTCTGTAAAAGGTTTTTATTTCATTTTACCTTTTACATCACTTGCTCTGCCAAAATTTTACTCGGTAAATGAGGGTATTGTGAGATGAAATCTCACAGTGTTTAAATTATGTTACTGTTTTATTTCTTTTGACCTTATACATCGATGTTTTTTAAGCTTAAATCCATATTTATTTTTGCGCGGGCGGTTTCGCTTCACCGCACATCGGCAAGTTCACTGACGTTCGGCTGCCCCTGGCATGGGATGCTTCTCCTTTGAACTTTGTACGATTGTGATGACGTCATCGGAGCAAGCTTCTCACGGCATATGCATTGAATGGGTGGCTATCTTTCGGAGGTGTGTCTATTTGCCGTGTGTGGAGCAAATAGAAAATAAGCTTTTTAAATGTTTTCTTTTGGATTTGTTTATTAAGACATTACCTAATATTTTAAATTCTCTAATAGATCTTTTCTTTCAGTAACTTTTGAAGTCCCCGTATTCTTACTATAAATTAAAAATTCCGTTAATTTTAAATCAGAATCTGTTTTGTTGCTGTTCTGTCATGACTTAGTTTTGGTTTAAAAAGATTGCGGGCTCCGGCTCCGGTCTGCCGACGTCGATGGATGTGGAAACCGATAAAAAGTTTTTCGAAAACGATGTCTACGATTTTAACAACTCCGGTTAAATTATTTCTTAATAATTTCTTGATTAATGCTGCACTTTAATTTTTAAAAGAAATATCCATCTTCAAGTGGAGTAGATGCTTTTATTGGCAAGAATTAATTTATGAACGGTGACCAACGGGAAGCCTTATCTTCTCTTCTCAAGATGAAAATAAAGGATTGATTGATGCTTATAAGTCTCCTCTTCATTTATTTTACAGACGACACGATCAAAGTAAGAAGTTTCATTTATTTCTATTTTTTTACAATTGCTGACCTCAAAGAACGAAGGGTCTTATTGCAATACTACACAACGCATTGTAACTAAAAAGAATTCCAAATTTAAATTTTACTTTTAATTAACGGCCCATATTATGGATTATAGTATATTACAAAATATTTCCATCACACTGCTATGCTGCATTTTGCACTATTTCCTCAATAGCTCTATCTCAAGAACTAATGCACGAATTTTCATCAAACTTCAGATTCAAGTACACCTTGATAAATGTTGATACTGATTATGTGGTTGTGTAAATCGCTCAACAGGTGGCGCTGTTATGCTGCATTTGTCATGATTTCCGCAATAGCTCTATCTCAAGAACTAATGCACGGATTTTCCCTAAATCTCATATTCAGTTAGACGTTGACATATGTTGATGATAATTAAGTTCTGGTGTAAATCACCCAATAGGTGGCGCTGCTATGCTGCATTTCGATGGATTTGCACGATTTCAGGGACAGTAATATCCGGTGGCGTAGCTACATTTTTTGGCGCCCGGGGCAAGAAGAAATTCCCCCCCCCCCCCCCCCCCACCACCACCACCACCACCAAAAAAATAAATAAATATAATAATCACATTATTTTTCCTCAAGGCAAAAATAAATATATTCTTTTGGCTTGTACCGGGAGGAAAAAACAGCTTCACTCTTCCTTGATTTTAAGGATTTAACTATTTTTTTTAAACACACGAAACTAAAATGTGTAAACCCGATTCTAGAAGATTTCTAGTTTTCATCAATACTGAATTTGTATGGAAATTTAAAAAACTCGGCAGAACATCCACGTATATGACTGTCGTTTTAAGCGTCTGGGAGTAGCAACATTCAAAATAAATTGTCAAAAAACCACATTTGCTAAAACTCCTAAAATTCCTCAGATTATGGATATATCTCAGATATATCTCCTGTTTCAAAACAGTAACCCCCCAAGAATTTCAAATTGCTATACCATTTTTTAAGATAGAGGAGGAACCAAAAATTTTTCTTGAATCGTTCTATCAAGACTTAACGATTATGCAAAAAATAAATTTACATTTATAATATTTTGTACGTTTTCATTTTAGTTTAAAATATTTAAGGGTCTACCATTTTGAAACAGGATGGCGGATCAATATGTCCAACGAATTTGGTCGAGATCTTAATAAACCCTTAACATATGCTCAATCGCATCCAAATCGGTTCATAAATACAAGCGCAGTCACATGACAATGATCAGATATTTATAGAGAGACACATACTATCTATATAGATGAAAAGGATAAGAATTAAAATCCTTTTAAAATGCAAAATTTAAATTAAATTTCAAAAATTTAAATTAAAATATTTAAGTTCTTTTTCCTAATTTTAAATGGTGACGTTTGGACAAATTCTCCTTCGTTTGTGGTTAAAGTCTTGTACGTCACAGATCCCGTGAATTTTGCGGATATTGAGCACATGTCAATAAAGAGATAATTAACCATTTAAACTAAATCTTCCACCCAAATTGATACCTTCGCCCCCTGCTGGAAAATATTGCTAGCAAGAATGCACACGAAAAAGATTAGATTTTGCCCATTTGAGTTGTCTGCACAACCACGTCCATGTAGGTCCCGGAATCGACGTAAATGGCTCGTGAGACATGCGCAGACATGATTGTAAGATGCAGCGACGAAATAAATGAGTTCAGTCCACAAAGAGGTTCCCGAGTCAAATTCATTTCTCCTATTAATTCCTTACATGGATAGATATAGATAAAGTTTTCCCTAATGCATATGTGCTGAATTTAAGTATAGTATATCAAATATATTTAACTTTTCAAACAATGAAAACAGCCATTTGTACTGGTCGTACTATGAAGACTGAAAAGTCCTACTTTCTTTTTTATTCGATTTAAGAAGGGAAAATTTGGGAATAGGTCACCCACATTTTATTATTTGGCTTTTCTCAATGCCAATTCGACGGGAAAATGGAATTTCCAATGAAGAAATAATATCTGTACTTGTTGTTCTTTCAGCTAAATCCATATAGCATTGGTTCACAAAAGTCCCCATTACAAGAAAATATTCATATGGAATGAAGAATCCAAAATATCAGCGTAAAAACCTTATTTTGTGAGTGTGTGTGTGTGTGTGTGTGTGTGTGTGTGTGACAGAGATGGCTAGAAATATCTACCGCGCTTGCAAGTCTGAAAATTTGTATAAGGTTAGTCCAAGGCAGGTCCTGATGCACATGAGGCTCAGATTTCTAATTTTTGGATAATTAGCTGAGAATATTAATTAAAAACTCATCAAAAACGCCTTTTTTCACAAAAATTGCGCTCACATCTGAACCTGATACCACAACCGAAATGGAAGAAATTAAGAATTTTCACTACTCAGGAAAAATTAAGAAAACTAATTAAGATATCGATTTGAAAATCTCAGATCACATGTAAAAAAATATTTTACATCTGTGTATAAAATATTTGAAAATCGGTCGGTAATTTTTCTTAAATTTTTCAAAAAACTGACAGCGATAGTATAAAAGTTCGGAGAAAGAACCATACAGGACGAACATTCATTAAAAACCGAACTAAAAAGAGATCTTTTTCCAGCCGGCCCCTCCATTTAGTTTCCGAAAATCGATGGATCAGAGATTATATGACATGTGGACAATCGCCTTAATTATTAAATGTTGCCAAATGCTAAAAAGATAATTTAAAAGTATTTTATCAATTTAATCGAAGATTATTAGTATGTTCTGTGGCAAGAGGCCCGTGATATGAGATAAAAGTTCGCCCACAAGGGTTTGTCCTCTTTATTTACATTAAAAAGTATGTTTTCCAAAATATAGACTTCTTTTACCACAATTATCGAACATTAACGGCTCATTCTTTTCTCGGATTCTATGGGCCAGATTTCAGCAGAAATTAAATCATTCAACTTAGCTTACGCAGTGTTGAATTCAGAAGGGACATTCCCTCCTGGAACATTGAAATGTCCCTCACGGAAGACTTGAGATTTTACAATTTAATGGTCAAAAAGTGCAATGATTTGGGGCAATCTTGCAGTGATTTGGGGATACTTTGTGTGCATATTACCCGTGCAAAATTTTTCTTTTCTGAACCTCATAGTTTTTTAGAAATGGGAGAATGTGTGTTGTGAAAATTTTGGATTTTTCAACAAATCTTACATTTCTGTTTAGGCTGTATGTTTAGACTGTAGCTGCAATTTCATCTTCAAGAAATACAGAAGTACAAGAAATGTAGTTTCTCTAGCTCTAAAGTTTATGTGGGCTTGGAAATGTCACTGTAAGCCAGGGCTGAAAAAAACCCAACCCGTGTGGTTTTTATTGGGTTCTTTCGGGTTTTTTAAGTTTTTTTTGCTGCACATTTCTTTGAACAGTGGTAACTATGTTTAATTACTTATTTCTTATGATTCTATTATATATGTTAGATAAAAATTTAATTAAATTTAGATTTTCGGAGATCTTTTCATAAAAATTAAAAATGTAATTATCTACATATGAGATTGTAATGCCTGTATTTATAATTAACTGTTTATATATATACCAATTTCAGACATTATTTCACATTTTAAATCTCCGTAATATATACAAGTCTGTTTCTATAAAATATACTTGATATATTTTTAAATGTTACATCAAGTATATTTTATAGAAACAGACCTGTATATATTACGGAGATTTAAAATTGTATTTAAAATGTAAAATAATGTCTGAAATTGGTATATAAATGGTTAAATTAAAAATGATTTGAAAGAACTGCAAAACCCAAGCCTCACCAAATTAATATAGACTATAGTGTATAGTTTATAATTCATTTTTTAATAGTACATAAGAATATGTTCATAATGTATTACATATTTTTGCAGTTGAGCCGTATTTAATATTTCAATTTTACTTATATGCAGTGTGTCTAGTCTAAATTAAAGAAACAAAATTTCTTATTCAGACAGGTACAGATGACAAATGCCTCCTTCGTCATTTTCTGATTTTCATTATATCTCTTATCTTAAGTTGTCTTTAAGTAAGTCTTATCTTTAAGTAAGTCTTTAATAATAAAAATGAGAATTTTGGGGTGTAAAACAAACTGAATAGTTCTAGACACATGGCAGTGTGTCAGCCAAGTTCGTCTGGCATACTTATGTGTTATATTACACGAACCAGTTCGAGCTGTTTTCGTCAAATTTCGACACTCTACTACTGAAAATCTATTTGACCTACGTACTTGTAATACGGAGTACGTAGTAAGGCCCCCCTAAATATGCAGAATCCAAAATTTTATAAATGAAGCAGAATTAGTTTCCGAGATAATGACATTTGAAAATGTCTGAAAATCGATAATTTTATCACTGACTGACTCACTCATCAAAAAGATCATATATATCTACGGCACCTACAAACTTCAAATTTTGTGTGAAGTTCGTTTACACTACAAAACTAAGGAATTGAAAAAAAAAAATTGTGAAAATCGATTAATTACCCACTTCGGGGAGTCCATTTTTACTTTAACATTATGTCTATTAGGCGAAATTTTAATCCGCCAAAAAAGCGCCAAATGTTGAATCCGGCCTGACCATGCAGCAAAATCACCTGAATATCAGCCATTTTCCGTTAATTTCAGAGAATTTTTTGAATAATACTGCATAAAATTTACCTTTTTATACACATTGTGGAAAAATAAAAACATCTTGAGAGATTACATCTGTCGAAATACGCATATATTTCGAGACATCCGTAGTTGAAATTAGTCTAATCCCAGTGTTATGTCAATTCTGTCTTATTCAATCAATAAAAATTCTTAAATCAAATCAAAATTATCATACCTGTTATATTGGAATTCTGAGTCCAAAGTCCGGTGAACGGTCGTCTGTTTTCTGGGTCTATTTTCGTTAAAATCATAACAAAACTCTAAAAAAAAATCCAAATGCATTCTTCTTGAGTAATTAATCTATTGTCTTGAATATATAGGTGAAGCACAAAAGATTATACATTAAAGTTAAATTATTTACAGTAAAAGATTTAGTAATTCTTAAAGTCTTAAAATTAGTGTTCTATTTAAGTTCGAGTCCCATCTGGACAACAGAGGCGCTCCTAAAAGCACCTTCTTCTTCTATTTCAGTTCTGCCATGTGTGGGTGTTGTGCTGGCATGTAATAAAAAAAAGGTTTCTCAATTGCGCAATCAGAATAATTGTTTAGGGGAGGGAAAGGAATGCTGCGTATTTCGCAACATCCTCCCACCTTGAGTTTCTCGATCCTAAAGAGGAACTCAAAAGTCTAAAAGTCCTAGTTGGAGTCTCTCAGGAGGTTTCACTAGTCGTCCACTTCTGGTAACCACAGGAGAGATATCTCTTTCACTGGGTTGGCTCTTTTCTACACTGATTCTAGTCTGATCGATTTCTGGAGTAGTCTTTCGTTGTTCATTATGAACATTAAAGTTCACTTTCTGCTGGTTTATATTATCTGATGGGGAATCGCTAGTTGCATCAATTTCTAAAGGAAACAGGCGTTGGAAAGGACGGAGAAAAATTCCATTTTCTGTTTGGACTTTAGCCAATCTTGCTATTTTGTCTTTTCCGGGAAATATATCTATTATTTTGGCTAAAGGCCAGTGAAGACGTCTTTTGTTGATATCTTCCAGAAGAACGATGTCTCCTATTTGCAAAGGTTTGGAATTCTCCTCCTTCATAGACTGTTGCCGCAGCTGTCCTAAGTACTCCGTTCTAAAGTGGTTTCGCAGATCATTTCTTATTCTTTGACGATATCTTGCACGTTGATTAAGATCTTGGGAGTCTAATGTATCGATATCCGGGATGCCGGATGTAGGCAGTTCTTGAAGGAACATCAATGGTGTTAAGGGTTCAGGATCTCGATTATCTTCGGAGATGTATGTGATCGGTCGCGAATTGATAATTTGTTCACAATCACAGAGTATTGTGCTCAGTTCTTCGTAATTTAATGAGGCGCAACCCAAAACTTTTCTTAAAATTTCCTTTACCATTCGCACAAGGCGCTCCCACCATCCTCCTCACCATGGTGCTGCAGGAGGATTAAAATTCCATCTTATCTTCTGTATAGAGTCTAAGGCTTTTATGGCTTCCCAATCTACACTGGAAAGTGCTCTGCTAGTGCCAACAAAGTTTTTCCCGTTGTCTGAGTAAATTATATAAGGTCTGCCTCGCCGTGCGATGAATCTTCTTAGGGACTGCATAAAGCATTCAGCTGATAAAGATGTTATCAACTCCAAGTGTACTGCTTGATAGGACAGCACAGGTGAATAAAGCTATCCACACCTTTGAACCATCGGCAAGGTATAGAGGACCGGCTAAATCGACTCCCACCACTTCAAATATAGCTGCATCTCTGATTCTGTCTTCAGGTGGAATTCCTGGTTCGACCTCTGTTCTGGGTGTTTGGCATGTTTACTAGCATCAGAAAAACTGTGTAACGAAATTTCGTTTTCATTAGCGGGAATTATGTTTAACCATCGAGGGACATAAATTTCTTTCAAAAAGCCTATTTTGTTCAACCAATTAGTAAATTGTTTTTTAAATTTCCAGGTAGTTCTTCATCCCATTTTAATTTCTGTTTCCAGGTCTCTTGAAGAATTAATTTTGGTACAAGAATTGCTGGAGCGGTGAATCCGATGGGAACGAAAATTTGCTGCATAATAGACAATATTTTTCTTTTTGTGATTGGTTCATCTATTTCAATTGGTTCTTCTAATTTGCACATTAAATTGTCTTGCTCTAAGTTCCATATCAATCCCAAAACGGGTGCAACTTTGGGTTTATCTCCGGATTCATCGATCATAGCCTGAGGCATATTTGATCGCCAACACCTCAAATTAAAGTGAGCTGAAGCTAATATGATTTGAGATTCTGTAATAAATTTTTCGGCATCAGGAATTGAATCTAAACTAGTGAGAGAATTGTCTATATAAAATGAATTTCTCAAAATTTGAACTGCATCTTGCCAAAGTTCGGGGACTTCGCTCAAAAGGTGATTTAATGTAGCCATTAGTAAAAAAAGGCTTGAAGTGAGTCCGAAGACTACGCGACAATGTCTATAAATTTTCAAATTTCGATCGGAATCGAACCAAAGAAATCTAAGAAAATCTTGGTTCTTTTCTTTTATTTTAATTTGCAAAAAAGCCTTTTCGATATCTGATGAAATTCCTATTCGGTATTTCTGAAATCTGGTTAAAATACGAGGGATTATTTCAATTAAACTAGGACCTTTGGTGAGACATTCATTCAAAGAAGGACAGTCTCTAGTGTGTGCCGAGGCGTTAAAAACAGGACGTATTTTCGTCGTTTCACTGTTTTCTTTAATTACTGGTCTATGCGGTAAATAATGTATCTTATCTTCCTTTTCATCGGCTACTTCTTCTATAATCTGGCTATCTTCCCATAAATTAAAGATTTCTTCATATTCCATTCATTTATTCGTTTTGATAAGTTTATTTTCAGTCTTGTAAAGGTGTTTTTCTGCTAATGGCCGATTATCTGTTAAGACGGAATTGTCCACAGTCCACGGTAATGCGACTTCGTAACGACCACTTTCATCGCGTTTGACATTTTCTAAAAAATGCTTTTTTGTTTCTCCGCTCAAATCTTCTTTTGTTTTGTCATCTTCATTACTTATACCCAAGGCGTCTAATCGCCATAAATTAGACAAATTAGCATTTGACGTAAGCAAAGACAGTGATAGAACTGATAACGAACTTTCGAAACCAATTTGATTACCCTCTATTTTCCCCATAATTGTCCATCCTAACTTCGTTTCAAAAGATGCTAAACCCAGATCAGCGAAATATCTTATATTATCGGCAAATAGTTTCGCGGCTGTATCAACACCGATTAAAATGTGTATTTCTTCGGGGTTATTTTGATACAAACATAATCTATTGTTTCTATGTACATCTGACAAAAACACCCCTTCCTTTTCTAAGATTCTCAATAATTTATTATTGCGACATAAATTCACTCCTGTACAGATTTTTTTCTTCATCCAAAGCTTGTATCTTGCATTGAAAATTTTGATCTAAACTACCAATCGTAAATTCATAGCGATTATGTTTACTTTTTCTTTCCGTGCCTCCGAAAAGTCCGTGATTAATTATCTTCGTTTTTATCTTTCTTAATTTTAATTTATTGGCAGCATAACAAGTTATATAACTGTGATGGCTCCCTGAATCTATAATTACTCTAATAAATTCAGTTGATTGATTATTGTTAGGGACTGCAACTATCAATGTCTGCAAATAAACATTGGAAATGATATTATTATTTGAGAGCATCTGTTTCGTAACATCAACATCATTATTCTCTGTATTTAGAGGTTTCCGTTTTAAATTTATTGATTTATTACAAAGTATTTCTGAATGCTTGTCGTGGCAATTAGTACAGAATTCTTTAGATAAACAATTTTTCCTTATGTGAACGCGTTGTAAACAAAGCCCGCATATACCTCTTTTTCGCAATAAATCAAGTCTTTTCTCAAACGGTAAATTACGCGTACTAAAACATTTATTACTAGGGTGTAAACTCGGGGTGTAAACTAGGGTGTAAACAGAAGGAACAAGTAATTTCATTTTTATCTTGAACCAATAAATCACTCGCTGTTGGTACTTTTCTATTCTGATAATCAAATTTATTGACGCGAGAGGGTGGAGGGGGGAAGTATTTCTCTTAAGTGGTTGCGTAATATAATTACTTTGCGTGGGTCGATCATTCATTTCATTTGATGTTGACGCAAACATTTTTTCTCGGAATGTTAATTGTTTATTTAAAAATGAAATGATATCTTGTACTTTAAAAACATCATCATGGGTTTTATTAAATTCCAACACAAGATCTCTGGGTAATAGTTTAAATAATATCGGTTTTAACAGACTTTCATAAGATTCCAATGAAACATTAAGGGACTCTAAACTTCTAATATTTGTTTGAATTTCATCGTAAATTCTTCTAAAGGATCTGGTATCATTTGAATGTCTTAGAGGAGAAATATTCAGAAGTTTATTTGTGTGTACAGATATAAGCAAATCCGTATTTCCATACCGCCCCTTCAGAATCTCTATCGCTTTTAAATAGTTATATGATGTTATGGAAAATCCGTCAGTACTTTTTAATGGGTTGGGAGTCAAAAAGGATCGTAAATAGTTGAATTTATCAACTGGTTCTAATGTATCATTGTTATGAATGGCTGTTTCGTATGCCAACCAAAATGTCAGCCATTCTGATACGTCTCCGGAAAACTTCGTAACATTTAATTTCGGTAATTTAATATTTATGCTTTCCTTTAAAAAGGAGTCTTGTTTAGAAATTGAATTGTTACACGTTTCCTTTTTATTTAACTCTTTTACCTTTCGATTGGCTCTAAAATGCCAAGAATTAATTTTTTCACGATATTCCTGAGCATTTTGTAATTCATTGTCTAATTGAACTTCTTGAATTAATTTTTTAATATCTGTATCTGCTCGCTTCAGTTCTATCTCTGCCATATTTAATTGCTCTAAAGTTTCCTCCAAACCTAGGAGATTAGGATCGGCATCCTTCAAAATTGATTCTATTTTATTTATAAATTTATCAATACTCTCGCGAAGGACTGCTCTCTCTTTCTTTGCAATCACTAAATTATCTGTCATGATTCTTGACAACAAATACAGTTCTTTAAATTATATCAAATATTATAACTCTAATACTTTAAGCAGAATGTCTTGATAAATAAACTTATATTGATTCTAATTAATCATCAATTCTGACAAACAGACCGCATCACGGCGAGGGATGCCACTAAATGTTATGTCAATTCTGTCTTATTCAATCAATAAAAATTCTTAAATCAAATCAAAATTATCATACCTGTTATATTGGAATTCTGAGTCCAAAGTCCGGTGAGCGGTCGTCTGTTTTCTGGGTCTATTTTCGTTAAAATCATAACAAAGCTCTAAAAAAAAATCCAAATGCATTCCTCTTGAGTAATTAATCTATTGTCTTGAATATATAGGTGAAACACAAAAGATTATGCATTAAAGTTAAATTATTTATAGTAAAAGATTTAGTAATTCTTAAAGTCTTAAAATTAGTGTTCTATTTAAGTTCGAGTCCCATCTAGACAACAGAGGCGCTCCTAAAAGCACCTTCTTCTTCTAATTCAGTTCTGCCGTGCGTGGGTGTTACGCTGGCATGTAATAAAAAAAAGGTTTCTCAATTGCGCAATCAGAATAACTGTTTAGGGGAGGGAAAGGAATGCTGCGTATTTCGCAACACCCAGATCCAGAATTAAAAATGTAAACAAAAGGAGAGTCATTCTTATGATTTAAATGAATATTGGTCATGGATGTGTGGCTACCATGGGTCTAGGCAGTCTAGCTGTGGACAAACTTGCAGTGTCTCAGACAGGTACTCTATAGATTGCCACCGAGTGTAAAAATAGTCTATCGATTCCCGTGGAGTATAAAGGTACTCTACCAGTTGCCGCTGAGTATAAAGTTAATGGAACGGGAGCCGGCAGCACAGACAATCACCTCATCGAGTTCACGGCTGTAATTCAAGAATTAGTTAAAATTTTCGCTTAAGATTAACTAAGATTCACATATTAAAACGAAATCTGTCTGCAAGTTCATATCTTGGTGCAAAACACTTAAAAACCCGATATAGCGGTTGACTCGTAGGTTTACCATTGTGTTTTACTGCTTCCAATCCTCCATGTTTTCATACTTTTGGGTGCAGGAAAGCACAATGGTAAATCTACGAGTCAACCGCTAAAATCAGGTTTTCAGGTGTTTTCCACCAAGATAGGACTTGGCAGACCGATTGCGTTTTAATATGCGAATCGAGTTTTAACTAATTCTGGAATTTCACCCTTTAACTCGATGAGGTTATTGTCTGTGCTGCCGGCTCGCGGCCTATAATGCTTGCAGGGGACTATCAAGTATGATTTCGATGTCGTTCGATACCGACACGAATTTTCAATCTGTTGGATACGGAAGCTTTTAAGATGCAAATTCTTGCTTTGCTGTAGTTTCAGTGGGTGAATTCACATTTGAATAAATACTGCCTGTATACTTTGAAGTTTGTGTGTAAAAAAAAAAAAATGTGAATTGTTAGTATAAAAAAATACTGGCAGACGAATGCTACATTTCACAAACCATTTTGAGTTGTTTTCGCCAATTTTCTAATGAAAATCTATTTGACCTACGAGATTGTACACATCTGTAGTGTTTTAGTGACAGTCCAAAAGTTTAAAAAATAAAGAAAGAAATGTTTTGAAATCTTGACTTGAGTAAATATTATTAATATGATTGTTGTTGTTTCATAAAAGAAACAATAAAAATTTGGAATCAGTGTATTTCGTTTCAAAACATACATTTAATATAGCAGTATCTAGTTACTGTAAAAGCACTTATTTTCGCGAAAATGAAGATATCGCTGATTTCGCGAATTTTACATGAACAGAACCGAAAGTTGAAAAATCCCAAAACTACCTAAATAGAACCCCTTTTGCATAAGACATTTTAAGAAACTTCCCTTTGTTCGAATAGTTTGTTCTATTAATTGCATTATTGTTTTTATTCAAGAAATGATTGTATAGTATTCAAGAAAGAGTTGTAATTATTAAAAAAAAAAAAATTGTACTTGTTTCTTATTTAAGTAATTGTAATCATTAAATTTTGGATAAGTGAAAAATTTCTGATTTTTAACCATTTGGAAATGGTTGTTGTTTTCGGTCAAGGATGGGGCCAATGATGCTCGCATTTTATTTTTTTTTAACGAAATTCGACGATGTTCTTTACTTTTAGAAGAATTTTTATTTGAATAGGTAATGAAAAGGCAAAAAATCGTTAAAAATTGTTTGAGTAGGTAATCGAAAGGCATAAAATCGTTAAAAATTGAAAAAGTTACAAAATGGGTAGGTGCAAATTATCAGATATGGAAAAATCCAAAGCCAAAGAGCGACGCCAAAATGAAAATTGTCTTGCAAAGCAAAAATAGAGGTCTTCAACTGATTATGTAGCCACGAAAATCGATTACAGAATAAAGGACGAACGTGAAAAAGGAAACAATCTAATGTTTAATCGATTGATAGTAAAAGGCCATGTCTTGAGGGGCTCCAATCCACTAGCACAGCGTTTTACAATCGGTCGATTCTAACCGGGAAAAATTGAGCTCAACGTAGGTAATTTGTCTCAATCTGTGGATGATTCGGTGGAACTGCTTTCGATTTGTAAACTGTTTTTCTTCTCGAAACGGGACTTTGAGAGTTTATCGATGAAGGTTTTTGTCGTCTGAAGTTTGATCTTTGCGATCTGTTGTTGAAGAGGATGCGACGGAAATTGATGGACGAAATTTAGATTTTTCGGTTAAATTTTGTTACGAAGGTGATTTGTCGCAATCTGTGGATGATTCAGTGGAACTGCTTTCGATTTTTAACCTCTTATCTTTCTCGGCTTCTCTTGTCGAAATGCCCCAAAATTAAAACTAAGTAAATATTAGTCAAAAAAAAATTCCAAATGGTCGTTGTAATCTATTAAATTACAATTTATTATTATTATTTGAGGCGAAAAAAAAAATATTTCGCGAGGCTTAAATGTACTGATTAAGTACTATATAGCAGAGTGTAATTACTTTAAAAATGAATGAATTCTAACTGTCTTTAATTTCTTAACATAATACCTATTAACTCCCATCTTCTTAGTAGAAAATAAAATGTCTACTTACAAATTTGAAGAGACTTGTAGAAGAAATGAGATAGATGACTCACAATGATACATACTAGAAATGAAGACTTCGTTAAATAAAAACTAACAGCTTTTTATTATTATGTAAATCTGGAGGTATATTCAATTTTACAACATCAACACTAAAGCAAGAACCAGATGACATGAATGAGAAACTCTCTCATTTTATAATGGTTTGCAACCAATCACAACTAGCCAGCACATGCTGGAACTCTTTTGCATAAACAACAGAAAGTTGAGTAACACTGTGCAACCTGAAAAACATGTCAACAAAGTTTAATTGATACCTTGTTGGTAACCAACCAACCATTCAATCAATTAACTATGAATTTAACTGAAAACCATAAAAACAAAATGTAAACAATATGGATGCCAGCATGCTGTTGAAGTTAAGTGTTAGTTTTGTTAGTAAGTTAGTAGTTTTTATCATTGAAATAAAGTAAAAGGTACCCTTTTAAATAAAACACTTAATACAATAAATGAAGTTGAAAAATGATGGAAAAAACTTAATAAAAGTGTGGATCTTCCACAAAATGCCCCCCTTTTCCAGCATTTTTCATTTACTAAACACTTTCAAAAATAAATGTAAATATATTATGCAAAATACATATGTACAATACACAAATTGAAAAAATATTTACTTTAAAAAAAGTTCATCAGTTCATGATTTTAAGTTCAAAAAAGTTTTTTTTCAGCATAAGTACACAGATCTAAGTTTCATAAATAAGTCCTTGCACAGAGACTTTGTAAGGAGATCAGCTAAATTGTCTTTAGACTTAACGTGAATAATGTCAAACACATTCTGTAGATAATAGTCTCTTACGAACATGTATTTTAAATCTATGTATCTATTCCTGATATTCTCAGCTCGGTTCTTAATGAGCTGTATAGCTGCAGCATTGTCACACTTTAATATTGGTTTTTGGTTACCAATAATATTTGAATCAAGGTTAAAAGTAGAATACAGTTGCCTTAAGGTCGAATTCAAGTACTTAAGTTCTTTAGCAGCTTCTGAGGCTGCAATAAATTCCGATTCCATCGGAGACATAGCTACACAGGTCTGTTTCACCACACACCTTGTTATTGGGAGGCCATTTAAGAAAATAGAGTAGCCAGTCCAGGATCGGCGGTCACTCGGGTCACTAGCCCAGCTAGCATCAACATAGGCAGAGAGAAGAGTGGGAGGGTATTGAGGATGCATTTGGATTCCTAATTCCTTTGTAGTTCCAAGGTAGCACAGAATTTGTTGAAGGCATTTCCAATGGATAGGTCCAGGATTTTCAACAAATTGCGAAAGAGCTGCTACTCCATAGCTGATATCAGGTCTGCAACGTCCGGAAATGTAAAGCAGGCATCCCAGTAAATTTCTGTATGGAACATCTTCCATCTCGTTGTCATCAGTCGGCATATCTTTTCTAGAAGGAACAACTCCAGGTTGGAGAGGAAGAAAGACTTTAGTAAAGTTTTTAAAATTAAATTTTTCAAGACATTTCTCAATGTACTCTTTACAATGAATTTTCATGGAGTCTCCTGTCATATCAAATTCAATACCCAAAAGTTTAGAAATGGGCCCCATATTCTCGACTTCGTATAAACTTTTTATAAGAGAAACTACTTCTTTTAAAATTATTTCATTTTCAGCAAATATCGGCAGGTCGTCCACATATACTAGTACCACTGCTTTTCTTTTATAAGAACGAGTTGCAACCCGTCGAAATTCGACGAAATATAATGTTAGAAAGGAACTTCAGATCGAATTTATAATAAACCTACAAAAATAATTATAATAAAAAATTCATCTAACATTGGTTGTCTCACTCTCAAAACAAATAAAATTTTTAACCTAAAATTACCAAAATATTATTTCCACAAACTTCAACTGCTTAAATTATTGAAAAATTACACTCAATTAGAACACGTAATCAAGATGAGTGATTATGATGAATTTATCGATTGAGGGTCTTATGTTTGTTTTTATGGGATGAAAAATCGGTAAAAAGGATTTCGCTTTGTCACATCATAAAATTTTCCCCCATAAAGTTTAAACTGTACGTTATTTTCACATTCTCATAATTTACATTACGCATCACTCAAATTCACAATTTGAAAGTATTTTAACGCGCAATACATTATTAAGGAATGTATTTCCAAACTTAAAGTCACCTTTGTTCGATACAACTTTTCATTTGAACATTTGCACAAACTTTAATCTCAATACCCGCGAAAAAAAAAATTCAGAAATTTGCCTTTAGTTGTCATAGTATTGGCCATTTAGTATCGGTCAAATATTTAGTTTTATCAAAATAAATGATGGTATTGTTTGAAATATGACATTATTTTTACTCACTGAATCATTTTGCCTTGCGTCTCAAACTCAGTATCAGCGTAATGTAAAAATATTGAAATGTAACTGATTTATGAAGAGGAATGAGTGTTTTTTTTTTTAATGTTTGACATCATTTTCTGTTAAAAAATAATAAAAAAGTTATTTTTATTTGAAATGTGAAAATGGCATCCATAAGGATATAATCAATAAAAATAATAAACCATGACTATTTTCCCTTTACTTTCAATATAAATGGAGTACTTCAGTTGCCACGATTACAAAATTTGTATTAAAAACTACAAAAAATTAATATCTCAAAAATAAATTGAGATACAGCTTTCAAACAAATTGCGTTTAAAAGAGCATATTTTTCCTTATACGACGGTATTAAAATTTAAACTGTGTGATGTTTAGAAGTTTAAAAATATGCAGTAGCGGGAATTGAAAAACAGAAATTTCATTTCAAATTTCAAAGTGTTGCCATTCGCAAAATGACGTATGCGTTACGCACAGATATGTTTGTCCTTTATAATATAGATAAGCACAAGTAAGTCCTGGTATTTCATTAAAACCATTACCTGTGAGTTTGTTGTGCAATTCTTCATACCAACACCTTCCCGACTGATGAAGGCCGTATAATGCTTTATGTAATTTTAAGACATGGTTTTCCTTTCCAAGTGTTACGTAATCTGCAGGTTGTCTTATGTATATATCTTTATCTATGGCTTCATATAAATATGCACATCGTACATCTAGAAGACAATGCTTCCACCCCAAAATACATATGAATAAAGCTATAAAAAGTCTGATTAATAGGAAGTTAACCACTGGATTGAATGTTTCTTCATAATCCAGTCCTCCTCTCTGGTTATTCCCCAAGGCTACTAATCTTGCTTTAAAGTTTCCAAACCCATCGCTGGCCCCAGTGGCAGAAAGTTTTGTAGCTGTCTGCGACAAGCTTTTAAAATTTCATAATCTGTCTGCAAATTTTGTATGTCATTTTAATGAATAAATAATAAATTAAACTGGGAATTTTTTATCATTCTATTTAAAACATGGTAAGCATGATGCATTCCCATTA